>OW386289.2:172236282-173720472 GCA_936432065.2 Rutpela maculata
TACTCACAAAATCTTGAAGTAGTTAATGATATTTCCGTCTGTAACAAACATGTGTATTGACTATTATAAGTAAGTGATTTATTCAATTGAAAACATTTACAATATTAGAACCACGTTTGGTTTAGGCGATTCCGATTCAGATTCGCTCATTGGAACGGCGGATGAAGAAGAAGAAGAGATCGCGTGCGATGTGCATTTTGAGTAACATGAGGATTGTTATGCTATTTGTTAACGACCTAGGTTCTTTTAATTAATTGTAAGCAAATAATTTATTTTATCATGAAAACATTTTCGCGTTATTCTTTGAAAATTTTACACCTCTACTTTTTAACCAATAAGATACTTTAATTCTGACTAGTTACCATGTCAATTAAAAAAATTTCCGGAAATTTTTTCGAGGCGCCACGATATTTAAGTGAAAATTTCACACCACATTTTTTAACCAAGCATAGGCTTGTTTTTTGTTAAGTTACCATGGCAACCCAAAAAATTTCCGGAAATTTTTCACATTCTGTCAAATTAATAAGTGGAAATTTTTCTGTCAATTAAAATGTCAAAGTAAAGACGCGGGAGTTGGAGTGCTTTTAGAATTAAATTTATTTGGCGACGCAAAAGAGGATATTCACGAGGATATTATAAGTACACAAATTAATGTGTTTTAGAACCTGGAGCCATTTTTGTGCTATATGCTCATGCACTTTATTCTTATGGCTGATAATCAAATTTTGTTATGATTAGAATGTAAAAATTAATCTAATTGACGTCTGTAAGTGCGGCAGCCATTACTATCTTGTTACCTTTCATTATCCCATGGCCGCCTAGAAGTTGTTAATTATTGTCTCTGCGACAAGAATGAATGCATTCCCTGTGCTCGCATTTAAGTAATATCAGAAATAAATGATGTTCCACCAATTTTAGTAAATCAAAGTTAATAAAAAACGGAAATATAATATGTTTTTAAGTTATTTATAAAAAGTTCATGTAACTAAACTTGGAGAATGGTATGTTATTTCACTAAGAAATTTCGTATTTTATTAAACATATTAATCTTGAAGTAGGTGGGTACTTCAGAATAATTATCAAAAATAAATGATGTTCCACCAATTTTAGTAAATCAAAGTTAATAAAAAACGGAAATATAATATGTTTTTAAGTTATTTATAAAAAGTTCATGTAACTAAACTTGGAGAATGGTATGTTATTTCACTAAGAAATTTCGTATTTTATTAAACATATTAATCTTGAAGTAGGTGGGTACTTCAGAATAATTATCAAAAATAAATGATGTTCCACCAATTTCAGTAGACCAAAGTTAATAAAAAACAGAAATATAATATGTTTTTAAGTTATTTATAAAAAGTTCATGTAACTAGACTTGGAGAATGGTATGTTATTTCACTAAGAAATTTCGTATTTTATTAACCACCAGTTGTTATTCCATGACCCACTATAATGAATGAATTTTTGTCATTCGTAATAAAAATGTTCAATTTTGGCATAATATTTATAAAATAATAATGGTGTGAAATTTTCTTACCGAATATCCCACGAGTTTAAATTAATATCCGGAAATTTTTCCTCGTTCATGAATATTTTAAGAAAATTATACCTCGCCTGCGGCTCGGGATAATTTTCAAAATATTCATGACCTCGAAAAAATTTCCGGAAATAATTTAAGCTCTAGGGATATTATAAGTGAAAATTTTTTGACAGTTGAAAAGGTAAACATATGATCTACAACCATTAAATAATGTAGATATACCTGTGAATAATGCAAAATATCTGAATTAACATTATTATTTATTATTTGCTATAAAGTTTCATTAAACAGAAAACATAAATTTGTTAAATTATTATGCATTAACAATTTATAATTAAAAAAACGTAGGATGTATAAACATAGTAAGATTTAAATGTTGCTTGAATTCTAACCCATCCTCTCTTTTTAATGGTGAATAGGAAGGTGACGAATTAATTCGATGTCTGTGTTTTAAGACATATATGTAATATTTTGAAACAATTTTGTTCAAATCTCTTTTACGCAAAAGGCCATATTTACTTGACATCTGCAGCAGACTTTCTTGGATTTTCGTAAACAAACCATTCGACTCTAACGCTTCCTGATCGCAATCTTCCATTAAATTCGTTAAATATATTAATCTTGGATGACATATTTGCGCTTGACTCAACTCTTTGCAGTATTTACATAAATTGTACTTTTCAAAGCATTATATATTATATATATATATATAATACATTTTTCTCAAATTGTTTAACGCAAATTGTTTAACGCAAATGCTTACAAGAAATGTTTTACATAAAAATATCTTTGTTTGCTGGTTTACTATACAGTAACTTAATGTAATTTACCAATATAAACCTCATCTGTCAAAAGCATGGCCGCCTATATCACGGCCACCTACTGCAACAAACCATGTTAATATTATATATTTTTTTATTGGTACCCTATTTTGCTTATTTAAAGTACGCCTCAGAGTGTTTAAATCCAAGTTTTAAAAACGCGCGTGTTTTAAAGTTACCATGGCAACATCAAAGGTAAGCAAGTACAACTCGTTCATCTGTATCTGTTACCTTTTGCTTTTCCATCCATTTGATGAACTTGTATTCTTTTTTATAAGCGTCTTCCGATTTTTGCGGTATTAACCGCGATTCTGCCTTTCTAATAATTAATTCTATGTGACAGATTTCAAATTAATTTTTGTTTTCTCATTTTCATGACACTGACAGGTATCCTGATGTCACATCACGAATTCAACCATTTTACATTCTTAATTCTTATTTCCATTTTTTGTAGTAATAATACCAATATTTATGATTTCAAAGTGTACCAATAAAAAAAAATAGCGTAAAGTATTCGTGGATAACTGGTCTTTAAAACACTTGCTCTATTTCGAGCACTCCGGCTGCGCCGTCGTGCTCGAAAAATCGCGCGTGTTTTAAGGACCTTAATATCCACTTATACTTTAATATACTATTTTAAATTAGAAGTGTTATGGATTACTTTAACAAAAAATACATTTCTACCACCTTTAGTAACCTAAAATTATGAAAGGGCGATAGACTGAACTAATATCCATCTGAGTTTTAGCATTTGGTGTAACTAAAGTTGGTAATTTTTTTTTATTTAACGAAATATGGTGGATATACCTATATGATTTTTTTAGAATTTATTTCATGTTGAACTAATATCTTCATTGGCAAATCTCTAATGATATCGACTAATAAGCAAAATAATAACGAAATAAATTTAATTATTATAGGTTTTATTAATATTAAAAACACAATTATTATAAATGTTTGTGGGCTGGCTTGAATTGGTGGGTTGAGTCTGGGTACTTTCTGTTTTATTTTGCATTGTGCTCTGATCATGATTAAACTTGCTAGTACTTGATGAAATTCTCCTCATGGATTCAATCATCTGATGATGATGTTCAACGTCCAATTGTGAGTAAGGTTTGATTGACTGACTATTACTGTGTCCAGTAATTTTAATGAGCTGTTGTTCACCAACTCCTTCCTTGGCCAATTTCGAAACAGCTGTTGCTCTTGCAGAATGATTAGTTGTTTTTACTTTTTTAGTGTCAATTTCTATATCAGAGGCTGCTGATTTAAACCTTGAAGATACAATGTTCTTACCAACTGGGCTATTCTTGTACCATCCTTTCGAATTGGGTTGACTCCAGTATGGGTTTGGTGTTAAGAATAATCTGTCGGTCTGAATAAGAGTTCCCCTTTTTTCCATCAACTTCTTAAACAAACGAACCGGACACATTTGTGGATTATCGAAATTTGTAATCAACCATTTACTATCCGACAGTTTTTTAGAACCACCTTGTGTGGTTTTGGAGAATATTGGATTATATTCTATCCGACCTTTTGGGTTTCCGAAATTATCAGTTTCTTCTTTGAAGTATTGGATACACGCAGAATATCCTTCCCCTCCTCTTCATGCCAGCTTATGTGAAACTATGTGAAAAAATTTACGCTGCAATCCATCTGGAGTATTTTCATCCCACATTTCAATAATTTTTTTGTATTCGTCGCTGGTTAAGGCTGAAGCACTCACTTTTCTTTTTAATGGGTCTCTCTGTAATTTTTTGCGCTTAGCATCGCGTGCAGCTCTGGCGGTCGCAAATTCCACATCAGAAAACGGATTAAATTTTATTTTATATTTTTCGTAATAAATTTCTTGTAACTGCTTAGCAGTAGAGTTCCACATCACTTTGACCACACTTTCCTTATAATCTTCAAAATTTTTCTTTTTCATATTAAATGCGTAGTCCTCCAGTATAGTAGCCACCTGTACTACACTCATACACTCATGAATATTATACAACTTTTCGTCACAAAATTCAACAAACTGTTTCCATACACTTGATTTTGATTTTCTGGTGTTATCTGGTGTTATATTTTGAATTTCTTGTCTAATTACTTGTTGATTTTCTTTACCAAATCGCAACATTTCGCTATACACTTATTTAAAAAAAACTTTTAAACTAGTAATTATTAAGCTTTGTGACAGAACCGGTTAAACAAAAATGACAAATCAACATAATATGTCAAAAACAACAATACCCTGGTCAACTTGACAAGCAGTGAAATTAATTTAAAATGTCAGGTTGGATTAATAATTTTTTTCCAAATTATGGTGTTAAGTGGTGTGAAATTTTCTTACCGAATACCACGCAAGCTTAAATTATTCCGGGAACTTTTCTTTCGGGCACGAATATTTTAAGAAAATAATTTTCAAAATATTCGTGCCCTCAAGAAAATTTTCGGAAATAATTTAAGCTCTTGTGATATTATAAGTGAATAAACAACATTGCTATTGACGACAATATTTATTATTCATTACTCCCTGATGAAGAAATCATTATACCCTACTCAGCAACCTACACAATCATCGCCCCAGCGATAACTGGTGGATGCGGGTAAGTTTCCGTCCATTATAGAGGTTGAGGTGAGTCGGAGAAGAAGGTGAATATATTTATCGTGATCAGCGCCTGTGAATACCGGGGAGGACGTATTAACGATCCAAAGTGTAATTAATGAATTTTACACCCCTTGGAAGAGTTGAAGCAACCCTCGAGGTCGCTACTACCTTCTCTTCCGTGAGATATGGACAGTAATAACGATCATGTGTCGAAAAACCTGTAAATCCTGGGTAGCATGCTTTCTGGTGAGTGAGGGGTGGTTTCTACTCGTTTGAAGGATGAGGAGAGGTTGGAGCTAAAAATGAATATTTTTTCCGTGATCAGCGACCCCAAAAACGGGGTAATACGCATTTGAACTGAATAATTTAAAAAACATTATTTTCCACCCCTCGGGATGGACTAATCAACCCCCTAGGCCTGCTTCCACTTACTCTATAACTCTCTTCCATGTTATTTCAAGTATAGTCCGTCGATAAATCACTTCCCAGACCCGTTTATATATGAAAACATAAAGGGATCCATAAAAGGGATCCGTTTCAGGAGGTTGCGGCGGTCAAAAACTTCTCCCACCACTTGCATCGTGTTCAGCACCCTCGAAAACGGGAGGAGGGGAGATAATCTCGTCTTTGCACGAAATATTTACAAAAAAGTCGTCTTATAATGCTTCATTACATAGACCTTAGCTATCAGCTGCTCTCACGTTGCTTCGCTCGCTCGGGCAGCTGATATTTGCGGGCCACCGTTGCTCATTTTCTGCCCTTGTGAAACAATATACTATAGGGGGAAATAACGTTCAATAGATGGCACTAGTGAATTTCAACATATCGGAAATGGTGAGGAAAACATTGTAGCTGTCATACCGTTACCTGTTATTTATACTCTTCGCAAAAACGGAGAGTATATTACATTTGATCGGCACATTTCTAAAATCGGAAATATCGCTCGTAGAGAAAAAATTTTCATATCTTTGTGTTAGTGAACGAATTCTTAACAACTTTCAAAATGTCCGTCTGCCTGTTCGTCTGTTCGTCCGTTCGTCTGTCTGTCTGTCTGTCCGTCCGTCACGTTTCTTGTAAGCACGATAAATTAAGAAAGAAAAGTCCGATTGTATTGAAATTAGGAAAGTAAGTTAGTGTTAGCTAGAGGTTCTACCTCTAGCTAACACTATTGTTTTGAAGAAAATCAATCAGTAAATAAGAAAGATATTAATCATTTAATTAAAAAAATATATTTTTAAAATTTTTGTCGTTTGCACTAAAATAGAAATCTTGCTCTATAATATATATTTTTTTGTTTATGCATTTTACTAATATATATTTTATAATAATATATCAAATGCGTTGAAATATGATTCTCGAAAGATATATATTACAGACATTAAATTTTTCTAGTAATCTGTGATGGTGCAATGGCTAAAGTTTTATCTATCCAAAGGTCTTGTGTTCGAATCCCCTACGGGTTGGATGTTTTTTTTTCAATTTTCTTTCATATATTTTTTTTTCACAACAAAGTTAGTATCATAAAATTCAGGCTGTCCAAAAACTAACATTATTTACAAGAAAACTGCGAAGAGTATCCTGTAGAATGTGTAACAATTATATAAAAAGCTCAGTAAATTGGCGAAGAGTACCTAAGTTTCTAGCTTGTCTATTAATTTCCTTACTTTTGTGAACTTTTTTCAAATATGCCGAAGGTAGAATTAGAATTGTGTGATATTTTTACTCATATTGGATGCAGAAGCAGATCCGTTAAGGAAAATGAAGCGGTATTTAGAGCTGGACATGTAATTCTTTGCAAAGTCGAAGATGTCGTGAAAAAGCAAATTTCTACCCCTCGTTTGCTCCCCATGAGTTAGAATGAATTTAGAAAGTGATGTTGATAACTGGAAATGCATGTGCAGTTGCACAGCAGGTCAATCCGAATATTGCAAGCGAACTAGGAGTTATTTTAATCATATGCTACACATCTTTGCGATAAAGAAAAGGAATTTGAATAAACGAGATTTTTTAAATTGTTTCATTTCAGACCTATATCAAATTAACACTAGTTAATAATAAAACAGACTTAAAACTAGGCAAATCACAAAATATAATATCTATGTAACAATTTATTTCAAGTGTAAATAACGCCATATATTAAAATTCCATTAAGGTAGTTCTAATCAAATTATTACGAAAGTTGCATTCACCCTTTGCCGACTGCAAATAACGTATTAAACACAATTACCTCTGTTAGATTTAAAATTTTTCTTTCAAATTTTAAACATGCATAAAAAGCACTATAGGAAATTCCCTGTTGAAATTGAGCTGTTGTGCTGGGTGATCGCCATAGGTGTGTAAACAGTTTTGTTTTATATAAATTATGTTTTATTATAATTTTAGAGCGAAGTGGATTTTTTATTATTCACAGAAAAATACGAAAATAGACAGGATGTCGAAATTGCACCATACACCCAAGCAGCACAATTAGTTTATATTACCAGTTTAAAGCCACATTAACCTAAGATAGTTGATAGTAAGCAATATTTAGGTAATATTTTCTTATGAAATGCCTGATAAAGTCACACTGACTTTAGTGTAATTTACAAGAAATATTTACGTTACTGTTCCTTAAAATTTAACTCTAAAGTTAAAGTGCACATTGAGGTCTATGTGTAAGAAAATATTATATAATTTTAGACTAAATTATTAACTTTGGAGTCGCTGTCTTTTGTCTGAATAAAAACAGGGAAATTTTACCAATTTTTTACGTAAGTATAACCTGAGTTTTGTCTTGTCCTTGCTTTATTAGAGGGATAATGTCCTAATTTGTAGCAATTTGTAGCAATTTGTTTTGTTGTTGTTTGGATTTTCTGTTTTAGTGTTTTTAAAAATAAAATTGGAGGTGTTTTGTTTTAAATGCGAGAAAGTATTCTACAGCCAGTCAACCTTTGGTCGGCACAACTGAAAAGTGCATAAGCAAAATAGGACATAATTATAATTATATCGAATATGCGGTGTACTTAAAGATACCTGTAATTGTATTTCAACTTTTCTATTACCGACTTGTTTGCATTCGAAGTAATGACTACATTATATCAGGTAAAACAGTTGTTAATCTTTCAGAGAGTTTAGTACAATATAACTATTTTTTTTCTCTAGATTTCAGTACTTAGTTTGCAGAATAAAAAGCTAAGTGAAGTTCAGTAGTGTTAGTAATGTAACTGAGTGACTTTATTTGGATTCTATTCAGTGTTCCTGAATGTACTGGTTTATGGCTCTATAGAAGGTTTAAACCTATACCTATGAACAAATTTAAGTTGATAGATGGGGAAGTAGTAATTAAGAATTAAAAAACAAGTTTCATGTGATGCGATCATGTTTTTCTATCAAATGCAAACGCAAGTCGTTATTAAAGTTAAACCACAATTTGCACTCTAAGCACAGGTATCTTTTGGGCACTGTAGATTTGATATAAATAAGTCGGATTTGTTTATTTATACACAATTCTGTTGTGCCGATTTAACGCTGACTGGCTGGAGAATACTTTCTCACATTCAAAACAAAACACATCCATTTTTATTGACAAACAAGTGAACATTGAAGGAATAAACCACGGTCAATAATAGTTATTAAGGTACCAAGGGTGTTATAAGGATAATAACGCACCGAGGTCGGCAGTGTACAATCCCGAGGGAAACTGGCCCCAGGAATGCACGTCGACCGAGGGCGTCATTATCCTATAACACCCGTGGTGCCTTCAACGTTTAATGTCCTGCAAGTCTGTTATTTAATTCGAATTTTTTTTTTTTGACATTTATGATTTATTAATTTGACATCTATTTGTTCAGAACGATTTGATTTAAAAGAGAGTAAAAATCAAAATTGTTTGTAAACGCAGCCTTTGCATAGCAACGCATTCTGTTTGTCAATAACGCTATCATAATTTGCTTGTTTTGGGTTGTATTATAATTTTATAATGCCCTAGGGCGTTATAGATATTCATAATGCCCTAGGGCGTTATTTTTCATTTAATGTATCTCAAAATAGGGTGGTTATTGGAAAATAACAGACTTGTAGGACATTAACGATATTTAATGACCGTGGGAATAAACCACAAACTCACAAAACAACAATTGCAGCCAAAGAAGTTTGAGGTTAGAAACAGAAGTGACGTCACTCAATTTATCGCCTTCTCTAACCTAATTTGGGAAATATGACCAATTTAGTTCTGCATGAACTTTAAAGACTTTACAATTTTGAAGACTACAAAATTATTTTAACCTATATTGGTCCCATTTAACTTTAAAGTAAATAATATAAGTTTTAACATTTCGTCTCAAGGAAAAACGTCAATGAGGCCTAAAATATTGGGAGAGAATACTTCGAAGTCGCATGGCACTATGTTCGCCATATTTTTCAACCAGCTGTAAGAGGCCATTTTACAATGAAATTTTGATGAGTATATAATTGAAAAAAATCATTAATATAAAGTTATTTAACAGATACAAAGTACAATATTATAATATTTTATGCGCCAGGAAAGTCCTGCCGGGCAAAAATTTTTTTTCTTTAAAAACGTAAAATACTTGAGGCCCCTTTAATACTATGAGGTAGAATGGATATATTTACAATGAAAATTGATTGGCAGTAAAAAAACACACACAGAGGGGAAGTGGACACATTATTTCACAACTACGTATGACATTATATGATGCACTCCTACTCCATCATTATAATAGATATGTCTGATGGTTTCTAGTTGTCTTTGCTGCTTATGCCTCGTGACTTATAAGTAAATCATTATTGTTGTAAATAAAATCATATTGGTTATTTCTGAGGAAGAAAGATTGCAGTTGAAAGAGGATAACTGATTTGGTAAATATTACCTATCAGCGACCACAATTAAACAAAATTTTTACGTTTAAATTACCTGTTCTATAACCAATGGGTCATTATAACTGAGCAGCCTTATTTAAGAGGTATTCATGACGTCGTCTCATTCCCCATTTACTTATATTTTACGTAAATTTTAAGTCAATTAGGTTAGGTTAAACGGGAAAACGGGACCAAAACGAGGGCTATATTACGTAATTTTGACTTAAGGTGCTACTTGGGCAGTGTGTCTCTCAGTTTCAAGCTAACATTATTAGGTGATACATCAATTTTATTTCAAAGTTTTAAATAAGACTGTTAAGAAATCAGTGAAAATTGTGTTAGTACGTTGCCGACTGCGGACAGTATACAGTGTGACCCATTAAAGTGGAAACATCTTTATAACCTTTTATTTTTTGTCCGACTTGAACCAACTTTTACCAAAAGATAGATATACTTATGTCCAAAAAACATTCGCCTCTTACAAATGCAGAGCCACCTGCGATACCAAAATAAATGAAAAAAATAAAGAAATTATATTAGACATTTTTTTATCGAAAAATTTTATTAATGAAAGTTGTTTCTTCTTTAGAAAATTGTGCTATGACAATTTTGTTTCAAATTAAATGCAAGCTGTCAGGTAGTTGTCAAGTGATTTGTATTTTTTTTTAATTTTGTCGAAATTTTGGTCTTGAAAAACAAAATTCAATATTTTTAATATTGCTGAAATTTTGGACTCTAGGTTTTTGGACAATTCTGAACAACTTTCGTTAATAGAGTTTTCCGATAAAAAAATGCCTAATATGATTTCTTTATTTTTTCCATTTATTTTGGTACCGCAGGTGGCTTTGCATTTGTAGGAGGTGAATGTTTCTTTGGCCATAAGTAAATCCTAATTTGTTCTATATTTTGGTAAAATTTGGACAAGAAATAAAAAAGTTATAAAGGTGTTTCCATTTGAAATGGGTCACACTGTGGATAAAAAAGATAAAATTGCTAAATCTCAGTGACACCATGTAAAAGTGAATTGTGCAATTTAAAAAATATATATCTGCGTTGAAATTCCTTGATCCGGAGCTTCCTACACGAGGTGAAACGTGCTCTCATTCCGACGAATTTATTGCGGGGCTTCTCCAACACATGTCTCTGCCAATGTCACACTAGATTGCTCGGATATTGCTGTGTAATTAAAAATTCTACGCGGTTCGTAGATAAACCACGTTTTATCAGTTGCAATTCTGAACAAGCCACTTCTCAAAAGTGGATGTTAATTAATTTGTGGGTTCTTGCATATACACTAAGCGTATAAGTATGTAATTAAAAATCAGCTTTTCCTATGAAGTAATAATTTATCTATTTATTAATTAACAGTATTTATGGTACAGATACATTGAACTTCAATAAGGAATAACAAGTCCTTTCTTTTGGAAATGCTCAAAAAAATCATTTATTCTGTAAAATTATTCTACATTTGGAAATGTATGCAGAGAAACATGTTCATTTCAAATCGATTTTTCTCAAAAACGGAGCATCGTAGCGTAAAATGGGTTAAATCCCACTTATATTTATATTCATATTCATATTAATATTCATATTCATATTCACATTCACATTCACATTCACATTCACATTCACATTCACATTCACATTCACATTCACATTCACATTCACATTCATATTTATATTTATATTTAAAAAAATTTATTTACTTTATTACATGAAGGGTGCCGGTGCCGTGCTTAAGAAAATGATTTCGTAGTTCGAGGATTTCTCTTACATCCCTGAACCGATTCAAAAAATTTATTGATAGGCCTTTAGAGACAACATTATAGAATATGGTACCAGACTATTGAAAAGTCAAAAAAAAAAATATTTTTTGATTTTGGCCTAGTAGCATTCTATAAAGCTGTCTCTAAAAGAATATCAAAAAAGTTTTTCAATCGGTTCAGGGATGCAGGAAAAATCCTCGAATTACGTTCACAAAACCGCCCACCTTAAGAAAACGCTAAATAATGTGATACTACGTAGATCAAAGAAATACTTTACTTCTTTATTTACCTGTCTAGCTCCCTAGTTAAAACTTACAATTGTAGCATAGTTTTGAAGTAAAACCCAACACTAAAAATATAACAAATACATTACATAAAATTGGTAGAGCAAAGATATATACAGGGTGTGGACAAATAGAATGTGCTGACGATAATAATATTCTACAAAGAACTTATACAAAATGAATATACACAGAGAGACAGAATGACATAAAATGGACATGGTATACGGTACTCTAAAAAATGTAAACAATAATGCTTGGCAAAAAGTCACAATACCTCAAAACTACAAAGTATTCTCTAACCAAAAAAACATATACTTAGTAATTTTACTCAACGAAAATATTACACAAAATAGTCTAATAAACAACATGTTTTGATACTTCACTCAATAAACAAATCTCTAAATGTAAGTAAAGATATTTACAAGAAAATGAAATGATATGCATCGTAGCGCATTACTTGAAGGGGACTTTAACAAAAGTTTACAAATAGTAAACGTGTTGTATTTAACAGCAAAGATAAAGCACTCGCGAAAACAATTTCTTTGTCTGTTCAAACGAGATGGACACGAAAGTTACACATTCTATAGAGAAGTGGAATTTAACGAAACCGCAGAAAACGTACGATGAAAATGCTGAGACACTGGAGTGTTTTTGTACTTACAATAATTGCTGGAACAATAACGTCAATACCTTTGGAACCTGGCGAATGCCCTATTTGGTAGTTATATAAACAAATTAGAGATTGGTATCAACAGTAATTATGCCAAAATGCGAAACTGTACCATTTTAAGTATATTAAACACTATCACAATCATGTCTTTTCCTATTAAACTGCACTTAAAGCAGCTATAACTACACGAACAAATTCTACATGTAATTATTCTTCACTACTTTACTCAACAAATTCTCGTGCTAAAATCTCAAAACTAATTGATAAAATTCACTATAATAATTAATTAAATAATACACAAGTTGATGATTTCTAGGCCGAGCCTATCGAAAAGGTAAGTCAACGGAGTTATAATTTTAAGAGAATCAACTTCCATTATTTCTGCTAAGCAACACAAATTTGGTAGCCTGGACGGCCGAAGCCGTCCAACTCTAGACCACCGATCTAGCGGGAAGAAGCTTTTGCTCCTAAAACTCAATAAAATCGTTACGTTTTCCGCTCTTTAGTCTGGAATGTTAAAAATGCCTCGTAGGAAACATATCTAAGAGAAGCGTTAAATATTTTTTATATCGATAAAACTAAAAATTATGTAATTTAGCGGATTCTAATAGGAATTTATGAACGGATCAAAAAGTGGACCTTTACAAGCGATAACAAACAAGTGTAACTTAATGTTAGAAAACACTCTAAAGTTTTTAAATGTGACATCAAGAATGCAAAGATAAATTTAAAAAATATGATTCAAAATGTCCGTAGGCCTCCCCCAAATGATACACTTATGATCGTAATAGAAAAATCATGTTTACACCAAATGACGGCTCAAGATTAATAAATGTACCAAGTTTTATATTTTTAGATAAAAATGTTTTGAACATATTTAAAAAAAATGATGACAAGGTTCCGTCATTAAAGCGCTGTAGCTCTGTTAGGAAGCATTTTTTTCAAGGCGACTTGCGTCAAATCGACGTAAAATAACATATAGAATTTGCAGTTTTCGTTTGTCCGGAAAGTTCCTGGACACCTTGTATAATTTTACCGCACAGCTTTATAATACGAGATGTAAAAGTAATATATAAGAAACAAATGTAAAGCAATTTAGAATTCTTTATACCTTCTCCTGACAAGCGCCTAAAAAGTTGTCACACTGCAGAGTTTTTATTTCTGGTAACACATTTTTACCTCATTTAACACCAAATTTTCCCTATATTTAAACATATTCCGTACATTTGATACGTCATGAATTGTTGAAATCTACATTAACTAATAATGAATATACGACAACCATTCATTGTTAGTCTTCATATACTAAATCTGAATTTACTTTATTCGCTTCAAGCCTGTGAACTCATTTTAATGAATTCAGCGAAAACATTCGTTTTAATGTACACATCGCTATATCTATTTGTTTTCTGCAGCTACTTTGCACACAAAATGCATCTGTCTGCATTGTTATAGTAATCCTTCTCCGTTTGCCTGCCGCTTTCGCGAATTAAACAAGTTAATTAAACGTTCGTGTAACGATGTAACAATAACGTCGGCTTCAGCTTAAAGCTTCCGCGCTTTATGAAATTTGAATCTATTTTGCGACGATTACAGTCTGAACGTTAAAAATTACCGCATTCTTAATCTGCATTGTTTTATTATTAACTATTTTTTGGGAAACTCATGAAATGAGTTTTGATACATTAATTATATATGTATTGAAAACCTACATCATAAACCCGGAAGAAGACGATACAGTTTGTCGAGAGGTACTGTAAGGGTATGACTTTTTTATTTATTCTAATAGTGCAAGAAAAATGAGCCTAAAAGTATGTGAACCTTGAAAAAATTAGTACATGCAAGAAATTTGGTGGAGATGTTGCAGTTATCATCATATTGAATATACTAAAAGTCCCCTAAAATCTAAGCTATGCTTCGCCCGCCATATTGAAAAATGGCGGCCTATTTTAAGATTTTGTATTTAAATCCTTTACCGTTGCAGATAGAAAAAAAAGTTTCATGTAAAAAATGTAGGCGATAATAAAACAAACAATTTTCGATATTAACATTTTTTCTCAAAATCGAACGGTTTTTGAATTATGAGCTGTCCTCTGCATTTTATGAAATCTATTGGAGGTCTAACTCATGGTCGAGGAATAACAGAAAATACTCTAATGCGATGGATTACTTGTGCTCCCGTTTTCGTAGAAATTTGTTTGGCATTTCAAAAATTTCCTGGCATTTCTTCCTACAATTCAGAACAACACGTAGAAGAAAGATCAAGTCGACAAGCTAGAGACATCCGCGATAAACAAACTTTTAAAAAATGGATGCTACAGCATAATCCCGTTAATCAGCGTTGTGAAAATTTGGTTAGCTTATCTTCAGGGTTAGTAGTTGATCATACTATAGACTGCGATCAATCACTTCAGAAGGGCCTACGTTCAATGTCGTCAATGGTTGGGAACAATTTTTGTGAGATCATAATTTGAAGAAATAGCAGAGTAAAGGCTATATCATCAATGAACTCATCAATCAAAGTGAGAGAAAATATTGTTCCTGTAAACCCACAACAGCTATTCAATCGAATTGTGCGTGTAGTTAAAGGAACAAAGGAGCTAAAAGAATGTTTCAAATATGAACTCGCACCTTTTTCTACTTCTCTTTTCAGTCACCAGAAATAGATAAATGTTTTTACGTCCTAGAGGGGGACATATTCTTCACAGTATCGTCTGGATCAGGCCCGCAACCTATCAAGACATCATTAACCATTACATCTCACACATCATTAGCCGGTATGGCGGTAATTTCTTTTTGGTATTTGATGGTTTTCCTGTATACCCAACAACGAAGGGGAACGAACAAGAAAGAAGAGCGGCAAGAAGGACATCTGCAGATATAAACATAAGTGAGAATACTTTGAATACTGTCACCACAACAACGCAAGCAAAATTTATTGCAGATAGTGCAAATAAAAAACTTCTTATTAAATATCTAACCGTCCAGTTAAGAAGTTGGATTGTCCAGGTAGAAGAGACTGAAGCTGATGCTGATGTGTCGATCGTAGCAGCAGCTATTGACAAAGCAAGGCATGGTTCTCGAATAGTTGTTGTTGGCCAGGACACCGACTTATTAGTCCTCCTAATTACTTTGTCAACAGATGAGATGCATATTTGGTTCCTTCGACCAGGCTCAGGGAATAAAAAAAGTTTTTACACTCCAAAACAACGAAATTTGCACAGGAATACATTACGCTGTCTGATGTTCACACATGCTGTTACAGGTTGTGGCACAACCTCCGCGCCCTTTAGAAAGAGCAAGATTAAAGGCTTACGCCCTTTAGAACAAAACCCCAATCTGCGACAGATTGTTGCATTATTTACCCATCCCAAGATGACATTGCACCTGCAGGGGAAAAATTTGTGCTTGTTTTTTATGAAGCAACAAAGTACCAGACGCTTGATGAGTATAGATATTTTTCATATATCCATCTGATCAGTAAGCAGCAATAACATTATATAGATATAGCTCACTATTCCGCAAACTTCCTATGTTTTACCAGCAAGATAAATATTTCTACTAGTTAAATCCCACATCTCTTATAGTACAACATAAGTGTTTAATCACTTAGGTGCTTTTATACACACTTTGCAACATTATATCTAAACAATTACGTCACATGTAGGTACCATTCTTTGTAATTTTTACTCCTCGGAATATATTTATCTGAGGAAGAAGTATCTGTATATATCTATTTTTCCCTGTTTGTTTTTTAATCTCTTTGTAATTTGTAAGTTTGTATTTTTATAATAAATAAATAAATAATAAAATTCCAAATTTAACTTGGCAGTGTTGCCTCCTACAAGTGCAGCAGCTGCCAGTCACTCATATCGCACATATCTCCAACTCCAGCAGTGAATGGGTAATAATTTAGAGCTGACTGCCTGGGGTTGGCAGTTAAGCGATGGGGCTTTGAAACGAGTTTTGACAGGTTTAGATCCAGCCCCTAGCAATTTACTGAAGCTCATATCCCGTGGTTGAAAATCGAGATGCACAAAACGTTGTGAGTGCACATCAGCAGGGTTAAAGTGTTCTTCCATGTGTGGATATTGTAAGGGATTATCTTGCAGCAACTCAGAAGATATGTTACCTGACGACGACATTGATAATGACGAACTAATATTATAACGTATTTTCGTATTTTATTCTATTTGTTATAGGCTTCATAAGTACAGTATATTTTTCTTCTGCAATGGTAATGTACCTAAAAAATGTTTTTTGTTTTACTTACAACCTATAAACACACATTTTACAGTGTATTTTGTACACAATTGGGATTTTTGAAAATTCAATAACATTCTGCACCTTATAATTAAAAAACCGTTCGATTTAGAGAAAAAAATGTTAATATCAAAAATTGTTTGTTTTATTATTACCTACATTTTTTATTTGAAACTTTTTTTCCTATCTGCAACGGTAAAGGATAAAGACCTTTTATTATTATTATTATTATTTTTTTCTTTTTTTTTTCTAAAAGCCAGTCACCCTTTAAACTCTGTGGCTCCGACACTCACAGAGGGGAGCTGGTAGTACCAGTAGCCACTCCCCACGCCCGTGGGGTGAGTGACTACTGGGTCCGCGAATCGTGTGCCCTGAGCAGACGTAATGAACTGAGAATGACGGCCTTCTGCATTCTGCCGGCTAAGACCTCTGCCGAATTTCGACATGCCGGTATGATCTTAAGTTCTGAAAGCAGTGTGTGTCTCGTTCCACCGAGGGCTCCTATAATCAGTAAGTACCACTGTCTTAACAGTATAGCCTGGGTAGATTCTGCGGAGTTTGAAGAGCAAATCTCGATATTTTGTCCGTTTTTCCTCCTCCTTCAAGACAATGTTGTTCTCCGCGGGAGCCGAGAACTCCACGACAAACATTGTCTTGAGTTGGTGGTCGAGGAGGACTACGTCAGGCTTGTTGACTTGTATTTGCCTGACTGTGGGGAAAGAGTAGTTCCAATAAATTAGACACTTCTCATTTCCCACAACAAACTCAATATCCCCCGGAGCGTAAGGCAGCACTGGTGTCTCGTCTATCCCATACGAGTGCCTTAAATGGTAATAAAGCACTCGTAACGCTCCGTCGTGCCTTTGGATATAGACTGCATATGTCGGGCAAGCCGACAGCAAGTGCATAAGAGTCTCTGGCGCACTATGGCAGGCCCTGCAGCTGACATCAGGGACCTCTATACCCATGACACGACTACGATAGACGAGGGTGTTAAATACACCATGCTGGCAAGCCATTATGAATCCCTCGGTCTCAGACTTCAGCCCGGCTGAAATTAAGAAGGCAAAGGTCAGCCTTTCGGATAAGCCAAGGTTTTCTATATTTTTATAGAAAACTCCATGCATTGGCTTATCCGTGTGCAGCTGCAGAAAGTTGTTGTGTTCTGCAGCTTTAATTTGGGCTTTTCGCCGAGCAGGTTCCAACTCGGTGACAGAGTCGCGATTTACCCGCTCGACGTCGAAGGAGAGACCAAGTTCCAAGTTCATCGGCTGCTTTGAAACTTTTAGGATGGCAAGTGGAACATCTCAATCAAATTCCTTGCTTGTACTAATTTTTTCGAGGTCAAAATTTATTTTTCCTGCACTATAATAGCCGGGGTAACTATTTATGTCCATTTTTTATATTTCTCGCAGTTCCTGCTGTCTTCGAGTGAAAGGCTGCGATGCACTATTTTAGCGTTAGAGTTTTTTAAATTATCACAACTAAACAGATGTAATGCCTAAAAGTTTTTCTGTTATTCAGTAAGCTAAAAAAAAAACCTGAGTAGTTTCACCGGCGCCTCCGGTACAAACTTAAATTTCAAAATTAAGTGCACGTATATCTCAAATGAAGCAAAGTGGCTCTTGTTATGCAAGTTTGTAGAGAAAATAAACGAAGGCTACCAGCATTTTTTTGTTTATGTAATGGGAGGGTTGTCACAATCATTAATTAATATTTTCCATAAAAATATTGTTGGTTCTACGATCGCCTTGTTGCAAAAATGATAGTCAACATCTACTTTTTTCGATTATCTCCTTTCTTGTTAGTTCTACCCTAAAATTAGGTATTACTAATATTGTACGAAATAAAAAAGCTGTAACTTGTATTTATATTATTGTTTTCTATTGTCTTTACTGCTTACAGCCGCCAGGAATGTGAGAATTTGTGCTTCACTAAATCACTACAGATGTTTGCAATTATCTCTCCCAAGGAACAATTTTGGTTTCTTAAATATATACAAAAGTGCTATAAAACTATTTATAAAATGCCTTGAAAAATCTATTTTGCTGTAACAATATCCTTAATACCATCATAAAGCGACTTGCAGACTAAAACGGCTCACTCTTATGAAGGTTGTTAAGGCCTTTTTAAATTACATCATAAAACTCCTTAGTGAGGCATAGTGCCGTGCGGCTCTTGAAAACCTTGTTAGGGCCGTTTTAAAACCTTTCATAAAACCTATTTTAAAGCTGTCTGAAGCTTTTTTATTAGCTTCCTGCATTTCTAGAAAACACCTAGAAGGGGTAAAACTGGTTTTTAAAACTCATATAAGTCCATATAATCCAGGGAAATGAGGTTTTGGCCGGGACTGTGACTCATCCAGCTAGAGACCACGATTTTTAGGTAGTATAGGTGTCAATAAATGAAACCTATATAAAATCTGCGGTCGATTTTCTGCATATGTTTATTTACAGCCATTTTAATGCAAAAAAATGGAAAAAACGTGTTTTTTCACACTTTTTCACCCGCCAGTAAAAAGTAAACTATCTTACAGATAAATCAAATGAATCACCTTGTAGGAAATTAAAAAAGCTTTAAAATGGCGTTGTTAAATGTCGATATAGTTAATTGTTGCTAAGATAATTGCAAAATGAGGAATTTTATTCAATAAACAATATCTTGTGTAAAAAACAATCTACTGTTTTGCCCTTGCGTAAATAGTTGACTCTCGTAGTGCTTAATATCTGGTAAAAATTTCAAATCAATTCGTCAAATAGTTTTTGCAAAATTGCATTAATTTATCCCAGAGACCTTTTTTTTGCAACCCCACCACGTCCAGAGAAATCAAAATACAATGATTCTACGGCCTCCATCTGAAAGGGAAAGACTTGATTTACCAAAATGCTTTGTTAGATATCGAAAAAATTAATTTTCAGACCTGCAAAATGACGTTGCAAAAGAACTCAGATTTTTACCTTATAAACAAATAGAATAATTTTTTAACAATTGATTGTAGAGCATCGGTTTTTCGATATTTGAAAAGCTGATATTTTTACACGAATTTTGAAAAAAAAAAGAAGGTCCTAGGTCAATTTGGGGCAAAGTTAGCAATTTTTTTTCAAAAATTCATAGCTCCTTTGTTTATAATAATTAAGAAACGTAACAAGCGCCATTTTAAAGGTGAAGAGTTCAACTTTTAGTGTAAAAAATTTGAAAATGATTGCACTTTCTCAAAACTGTTGGCAAAGCTTCTAAAATGAGGCTCGAATCAACTTAGCTCGGAGGTTGTGGAGGGGGGACCCTCAAATCCGCGCATTCAAAAATTGAAACAGCATCTTCAAACTGACCACATAAGTCATAACTTTGGTGTTTGTTAACTGATTTTGATGTTTCTTTTTTCAATTTGGGGTACCTTTTTGCGTACGTTAATAATATTCAATCTGTTAAACTATTAACGTTAATATTAACAATGTAATTTGTTTAAACATTAAAAAAAAATTTTTTTTTGCAAAATATCAAAATTTTTTGTTTTGTTCTTGTTGAAAGTTGTAGAAAAGGCTTATGTACACGTAAATATATATCTTATTGTTATAAACAATTGAATTTTTCAAATTTATAAAATAAAAACACTCTATTCGATATAATTTACATTTTTAAGATATTTTTCAAATGCAAAATTACCATACAATTTATGAAAAGTGCTTTTATTAATTTGCGTATTATTAATTATTAATAAATAATAAAACAAACCATTACTTCCTTCGTAGAAGTATACAACACGCGTGTGAATGTACATGTAGTGACAGCGTTTGTCATGTATAATGGTTTGTATGATACAGTAGAATCTTTCTATGGTTCAACACATCTGCTCCAAAATAATAAGAGAGTAATAATTACCTGTAATTTGTTTAAACATTTTACAAAAAAATATTTTTATACATTATCAAAATTTTTGTATTATTCTTATTGAAAATTATAGGAAAGGTTTGTGTACAATTAAATATATAAATTACTGTTATATTAAGTTATAAACAATAGAATTTGTAAAGTGTGAAAAGAAACACATTGTTCGATATAAATAACGCTGTAAGTTATAATAATACAGAATATTTGTCGATTCACATATAAATTTACTTAATAATATACCTATACACATTCTAATAAGGTAAAATCAATCAACTCGTATTTTTTTTAGGATCGGCTCATTATCATCAACATTAGAATGATCAAAGTTATCTAACATTAAATTAATATTCTCAATATCATCATCGTCGTCATTACAATTAATTTCACAATCATTTTCAAATTTTTTACACTAAAAGTTGAACTCTTCCCCTTTAAAATGGCGCTTGTTACGTTTCTTAATTATTATAAACAAAGGAGCTATGAATTTTTAAAAAAAAATTGCTAACTTTGCCCCAAATTAACCTAGGACCTTCTTTTTTTTTCAAAATTCGTGTAAAAATATCCGCTTTTCAAATATCGAAAAACCGATGCTCTACAATCAATTGTTAAAAAATTATTCTATTTGTTTATAAGGTAAAAATCTGAGTTCTTTTGCAACGTCATTTTGCAGGTCTGAAAATTAATTTTTTCGATATCTAACAAAGCATTTTGGTAAATCAAGTCTTTCCCTTTCAGGTGGAGGCCGTAGAATCATTGTATTTTGATTTCTCTGGACGTGGGGGGTTGCAAAAAAAAGGTCTCTGGGATAAATTAATGCAATTTTGCAAAAACTATTTGACGAATCGATTTGAAATTTTTACCAGATATTAAGCACTATGAGAGTCAACTATTTACGCTAGGACAAAACAGTAGATTGTTTTTTACACAAGATATTGTTTATTGAATAAAATTCCGCATTTTGCAATTATCTTAGCAACAATTAACTATATCGACATTTAACAACCGCTATTTTAAAGCTTTTTTAATTTCCTACAAGGTGATTCATTTGATTTATCTGTAAGATAGTTTACTTTTTACTGGCAGGTGAAAAAGTGTGAAAAAACACGTTTTTTCCATTTTTTTGCATTATAATGGCTGTAAATAAACATATGCAGAAAATCGACCGCAGATTTTATATAGGTTTCATTTATTGACACCTATACTACCTAAAAATCGTGGTCTCTGCCTAGATGAGTCACAGTCCCGAACATGGTACTTTTTTTACTCATTTCCCTGGACTAATATTAGAACTGAGAAGCTATAAGAGTGTCCACGAAGGAATCCAAATAATTTTATTATTGCATTTATTTTTTCTAAACTGATTTAAGCAAACACACCATCAGACTTATTGAGGTAAAATGGAATTTGAAATTTATAAAGCGTAGAGTGGCAGTACAACCTCTCTAAGGCTGATTTAAAAAGTATGACAAAAAAATTAAAACCAATGACAGTTTATCGTTAAAACTACAAAAGAAAACCCAGAAATAATAATGCTTTTAATATCCATACAAAATTTGCATAGACATGTAATCGGCAAATTTAAAAAAGTAGGCTGCTGCTCAGTTCCCACGGTAATTTTCAGTCGTTTCTTGTAATGCTACGTTAATTTGCTAAAGAAAAAATGATAATTATTAATAATTATAATTGTGAGATTGACCTTGAATATTTTATGTAACAAGAAAAACATGGCCGGCCAACTAAAAACCTAATTGTCATTTTACAGTCCTCTCATTAAACTATATATTCTAATAATGGTAATGACCTAGAACATTTACTCTAAGTGAAGTCCTTTTAGTTTTTTTGTATACTATCACAAATATAATCCCTTACTTACATAAATGCAAATTTGCACTTGACGAAGATCACATGGACTTGATGAAAGCTGTAATAAAACGTTTGGGATTTAAAAGAACCAAGATGAACTGCGTTGACATTTGATACAAAAAACTTAAAAGTTAACCTCAACATAATTTCTTCCATAAAAGACATAATTACACATCAGTAAGTCGTGAAATGCTTTTAATTAACACACACACATACATGTACCAATGACACTTCAGGCAAACATATTGTTTATTATTTTTATAATGAATGTTTTACTGAGGTTTTAGAAAGTGTTTTATGGAATTAAAATTTGCCTTTTAGATTTATAGAGGCCTTTTTTTCTTCATAACGGTTTCATCACAACATTTGTCAAGGATGTTTTAAGAGTCTAGTTTTGTAATGGCCTTTAATAAGTACTAATAGGCATTGAAATGTCTAGTTTTAAAAAGGATTTAAAATGCATTTATTGCAAATATGTTAAAACCATAAAGAATAATTTAAAACCTCTTTAAATCTAAATGGAATTTAAGACGTTCATAAAACTAATTAGCTTTATGGAGAGTTTTATGTAGGTATGATAAACCGATTACAAATACATTTTATCCTAGAAGCAAATTAGCTTTATAATTAGGTCTTACAGAATGCGTTAAAACTTGCCATATAAGAGCAAGTATATTTGAAGCCTAAAGGGCCTTAACTACAACATCAATAAGGCACAAGACTATTTCCTAACCCCGACAAACCTTTTTTAAAACCGCCTCAAGTCCAAATTGTTCCTTGGGCTGTTCCCATTTTTCTTACGTGCTTAGTAATCACTCATTATCAATAATGTGTATTATAAAATTTGCTAAAATTTTTGTTTAAACAATTTTCTTCCACTGTCAATTGTTTCAAAATTACAGCAGCTAGTTATACAGTCTGACCCCCACGTCCCACAGTCAAAAGATCAATTCATTGTTGGTCTGTGAAGTAACAACATTTCACTAGAACTTTGGCAATATATAACAATTAGAAATATATATTGAATAATTTATGCATGGTTTTCGGCGTAAAGTTTCAGCAGAAGCAGCAGTAACGGAGTTGGTGCAAACAATAAATGAAAAATTAAATATTACTCGGCTTTGGGTTTTATCTTTCACGTGCGTTTGATACTGAATATACTATTTGTTTCAGGTAGCTAGGAAAAATTGTAATACGTGGTCATGTCAATGGCTGGTTAATTTCATATTTGTCGGGCACTGTTAAGTTAGAAGATTATCTGTCAAACGAACACGAATTATCTATCAATTGTAACACCTCAGAGCAGTGTGTACTTGCTCCTTTGATATACATTCTGTTTATTAACGTTCTGATCTAATTTATCAATTACGGAAGATTATTTATAATGCAGACGACCATCATTATTTCTGCCAAATCCGTATAAGAACTAACTAATTAATTTAATAATGATTTGAATGCATAAATGATTTAACTAGTGGAAACATTGTACTCTTCGCCGATTTACTGAGCTATTTATATAATTATTACACATTCTACGAAAATTGAATGTCTGTAGTATTTATCATTCGAGTATTATATTTCAACGAATTAGATATATTATTATAAAATATATACATTAGTAATATGTATAGACAGAAAACAAATATAGAGAATAAAATTTCGCAAGGTTTCTATTTAAGTACAAATGATAAAAATTAAGAAAATATAAAATTTTTAAATTTAAATTTAAATGATTAATAACTTTTTTATTTACTGATTAATTTTTTTCAAAAACAACAAGGTTCTTCCTCTAGCTAACGCTAACTTACTTTCCAAATTTCAATACAATCGGACTTTTCTCTCTTAAGTTATCGTGCTTACAAGAAACGTGATGAACGTACGGACAGACGGACATTTTGAAAGTTGTTCAGAATTCGTTCACTAACATAATGATATGAAAATTTTTTCTCTATGAGGATATTTACTGATTTAGAAATGTGCCGATCAGATACAATATACTCTTCGTTTTTGCGAAGAGTATAATAATGAGGAAAACAAACTGATCGTTACCTACGAGAAAACCGTATGTGTCTTGTTCAAAACACTGTAAAGAAAAAATATATAAAAATGTTAGTATCCTCCTAAGCATCCTCCTTATTTAAATCTAGGGAGACGAACTTTCTGGGAGTAATTGTGGAGAAACATCTCTGTTGGACTTCACAGACTGACAAACTTTGTAACAAATTAAGTCAGTCGTATTTTGCCATTGCAATGTTGAATTGTTGACATTATCCCTTACTTTTACAATTAATTATTTTTTATTTATTTGCTTTCTTCATGATTAGATATTATTTAGATATTAAGCAAAAATTTGAACAGAATCTCTGGCGGGCCTCATTAAAAGTGAAATATTTATATAATTTTGTTTTTTGAGAATCGCTAAATATGCACAACTAAATGCCTACCCTATATGACGTAATATAGCCGAAGCCCCTGGGATTTATCCACCCCTGCTTCCCCCTCTCAGCAGATTGAGGCACCAATATGCAGAAATTAAATAATTTCATATTAAATAAAAAAGTGTGAATGACTGAATTTAAATAAACGATTTAAGTACTTTTAATATATTTTTTTTTGTTTAAAATGCTAGAATCCTGTCATGTAATTCAGTACTTCGCCAGTATTGGCTAGAAGAGTAGTTGTTTTGATTGGTTCTGCAATAATGAGTGTTTTAAAGTATTTACCTAACAAGTATATTAGCGTGCCCAGATTAGGGCAACAATATACAGAAAGTAAGTAATTTTATAATATAAATAAAAAAGTGTGTAAGTTGCGATTTGCTTAATATCTAAATAATATTCTCTATCCCTTATTCTTTAGTATATTTTTGTTATTGTTTGACTTAAATCAAAACCCGCACCCTCAAAATCTCAGCGCTCCTTGGCCCACAGAGATTCGCCGTACTATTTGACAATTTTTGAAGAATGTTTAATATTTCTTCATTTTCTTTCGAAAATAATAAGAATTTCATTAAGTTTCCGACTAAAGAGTGTATATTTATAACAAATATTAATGCAGCAAAATAGTACAAAACCTATAATCTCTAGTTACTGTACTAAAATGAGGAAAAAATCGTTTGCCTTCTTTCTTAATTTTACTTTATTATTTTTAAAGTACGCGCTACTGTTTGTGTTATACTGTAAGTTATATATTTTATTTCTTTTTTTCCCTCAAATTTTAGACACAAATTGTTTTATTCTTGAACGAATGTAGGAGCCTGTGATATGGCAGTGATTCTAAAATTTTTTTCACAAATAGTTAACGACGAACTTTATGCACCCTACACGCGGGCATAATCGGGATACAAATAAAATTATTGAATTGTATATAAGAAAGTAATCTATTTTTACCATAACCACTGTCGATTCGATCCATTTAAACTTAATCAAAGAAAATACTATATCAGTATACTACTGTGGCGATTTCAAATGTTTGTAGTTATTATACAATTACAGCTTGTGGTGATGGTGGTGGGGTAGGTTGTACATGGTCCTTTAGCCACAAAGATTTTATACAAATTAAATTTATACTTTCAAGATTGTTGCCCCAATAAAATCAATCAGGATATCGAGGATATTTTTACAGATTTAATAAATGCGTGATATTTGCCGGTAAGTGAACATGGTTTCTGTTGCACGGGATTACACTGAAAGAGGAACTTTATTACCTACATTCACAAGAAATTCTTTGTTTATTTTTACAACTGTGGCTGGCGTGTGCCCTGGTAACAGAACGAAATCCACTTTTATAAGGAAATGTAGCGTTTCTATAGCAACAGGGAAGCAAATAAATCATCTTATTTCTATATGAAATTTCCTTTGTGTTGACCATGTCTATTAAAAATACAGTGAGTAGATAAATAAATTGAAATGTGCTCTCTTTTATTAAATGCTAGCGGCAACAAATTTACGACAAATTTACACAAATTCAGTTCATTTAAACTATTGTTTGGCAGATGCAATGTATTATTTTGTGTTATATGCAGAGCATTGAATAATTGTGTATTGTTTAGCGGATTTTTCTATTGCAGCTAGTAAATGAGTTTTAGTAGCCTCCAGGCCTTAAATGTAGATATATTTCGATTTAAATGAATATGCATAAACAGTAAATGGATTATTACTATTCGTTCGGAAATAAGCCTAGATTATAAACGGAAAACATGTTTTCAAATAAATAGACAAGTGCGATATGGATATTACATATTAGATATGCATATTACATATTGGATAACTAATTGAATTTGTAAAATATCAAATACAATGCCACATTTTAGTCTGTATTAGCAAGAAATAAGGAAATATATTTTATTATTGGACTGCAGATTATTATAATTATTACTACATTGATAATGATAAATTTTGTTTTATGAAAATTGTTGGAAATAGCCACTTCACTTAACAGGCATGCTTCCGCCCGTCTTCGCATCGAATTGCGCACTCGTTCAAATATTCCAGGCATTTGCGTATTGTTCCACACGAGGCAACTATTCGCTCTCTTAAATCTTCTAAAGTGTTAATAGGAGTTTTATACACCAGGGTTTTAAGATGATCCCATAGAAAGAAATCCAAACTGTTGAGATCGGGGGATCTTGCTGGCCATTGCTGAGATTCTCCGCGACCTATTCAACGATTAGGATAAACCACATGTAAGTGGTCGCTAACAATTACACTTAAATGAACAGTCGTGCATGTACCACATTTGATTCCTTAACGCCATTGGTACATCTTCAAGCAACACAGGTAGTTCTTGGAGGAAATGCAGGTAAGATTGTCTTAGCAGAAAAATGCGTCTTAGCAGAAAAAAAGGGCCTATAAGATTATTACCAATAATTCCTACCCATACATTAACAGAAAATTGCTCTTGGAAATGGGTTTCGGTTATGGCATGGGGGTTTTCGTCCGCCCACACATGATTATTATGGAAATTTTGAATAGCATTCCCACAAAAATCTACTTCGTCTGTGAACATAATTTGTGACTAAAACTGCGGATTTAGTGTAACATTCTGAAGGTACCACTGACAGTAGTTCACACGCTGTGGAAAATCCCTGGGAAGTAATGCCTGTACTCTTAGAATATGGTACAGATCAAACAAAAGATCAACCAAAATTAGCCAAACAGTTTGATGACAATCTTCCTCGTACTCGTCTCAGGATGTTAGTCGATTTCCTGCAGCACCGCTTCCTTAATTTTGGGTTTCTATTTACTGAGATATTCGAATAAAAACAGCGAAAAACTAAAATAAATTCAATGAAACACTAAAAATCGAAGAAATAATACGGTGAGATGGTTTTGAAAACCAACAACTTACTTTATGTCAACGAATATTGTTTTGAAAAAGATGTTTGTAAAAACGTCATTTATTCCAGGATAACTAGATTTATGTGTTCAAAAATTATTAGTCAATACTGCTAAATGAAGCAATTTGAGTTTAATTGTTTTAATCAAGAAAAACGCAAGATACCGATTTCATGCAGAATTGACCAGGTTAATCAGAAAAAATATCCGCATAGAAAAATGTCAGTGGCGTACCACTATTTTGGGGCGCAGGGACGCCACTGGTGGAGAGATAAAATAACTTCTCTGACTAAAATATGTAGTTTTATATCTTATTAACACATACCAAAATTGATAATAACAAAAAACTTTCTATGTATCTTTTATTTTTTTTGGAATATATGGGCCTAAATCCAATGAATCTGCACGATGGTACATTTTGTACTTTTCCTTTGCGTATACTACAAGAAAGACATATGACGACTTCTTTGTAGAAAATTTAATTCACTATGTTTTTTCATATGACTTACCATTTTAATGTAGGTATTGCCTTCCATATACAGTGTCCCATGCCCAAATTTCTTGGGCCAAGGATTTTTATTAAATAATTGCCAAAAATTTTGAACCAGCAACCTTCTAAATTATTCGGACAAGACAGAAATTGAAAGTGTCGATGACATTGGACGGTAGAAAAAGTGAATTTAAATAGAAAATATGGAATGACTTTCTCGAAAAACAATTCGTTTCCAAGTTACTAATTACTTGAAAAATGCAATTTGAAGTGGGCCGTAATTCGAAAACTATAAATAAAAGTATTGTTAAATTTTGGATATAGGGATCTAAAGCATGCTGATTAATAATAATACATTAGTTTCTCAGTAAAAAATTGTTTAACATGACTGCTAGAAAAACCGACCCCTTTTTTATAAAAATGTACGCCAATGATGACATAGTAAAGGTCGTTGATACCAATCAAGATTTGATATCGGATGACTAATAACTAGGAGGGGGAGCCATTAAAAGTGGAACACTCTGTATATAGATTGGCCGGTCGTCATTTTGAATTTTGTAATTTTCTGGGAACGGAAAGACTTCTTAACTCCATGTCATTTTTAAATATGTGTCAATATGTCGTGATATTATTTACAAATTAAGTTGGCATATCAACGAAATGAAATCAAACGTATTAATTTCCTAAATTCCACTTTTCTTCATTTTAAAGTACTTGCAATTTAAAAAATAACGAGAATAATTAAAACAAGCTCAAATAAAAGCTGTGCTCAAGGAAAAACAAATTAAAAAAGCAACAGACCCAAATCGCTTGATAGTTTACATAGGACGGAGCCAAATCAATTATAAACTGTTATGCAAAATATTTGCTTTTCCCGGATCGTATTACGATATTCAGGCAGATGGTTAAAGTTTACAATAAGAATTAGCATTCCCCAAACAGAATACAGAACAAGTGAATAGAAATAAGTTCCAGCCAACCGCGAAACTTTGTGTTGTCTACAAATAGAAAAACAGAAGGAAAATAAACGCTTAGCTTGTATTCGTACACGCTGTCCAAAATGAGATCCATCAATATTTTGATTATACGAAGAGATCATGATCTTTGGTCTTCATAAAACACTCCATGCAGATATTGAGGGCACGGTTAAGTTTAGTTGACTGGGGAAGCTCGAGCAGGAAAGTAGACGCGGCCAGCTTGTGTATCACGCATTGCACTTGAAAACTTCTAATTAATTTACGTTTATTATTTTGTTTTATTAATTTCTAAGATAAAGTATTTTTGTTTATTCTGTGGAGAACATATCTTTTCATCGTGGAACGATATGCTATTCCCATTTAATAACCTTCACCAACAGGTGTCTCGATAATCCTAAACTGTATCTTTAAAAAAGTAGAATTTAAATATAAACACTTAACATTTAATAAAATATTACGAAATCGCAACAACGGTAATTGTTTGTTTGACGTTGTTTCTCATTGCTTATTTAATAATGACGAATATTCGAGTCTCCGAATTGTCAGTGATCCATCTTGTACATAGCCCATTACAAAGTGGTGACCGAAAGGAATAAAATAATTAATGAATAGAGTATATTCATACATTTCGTGTAATCTATGACTTGGCATATATACTCGATGTATCTCTTATGATTGCATATTATTATTATTCGGTAATATTTTCAGTAGATTCTGATTTTTTAAATTTTGTGAAGGATTATTTGCATATTTTTTGGTATTCTCAAATAGATAATTTGCAGAAAATGTGAATATTCATTTGCTTTTAGCAAGTTCTGCAATAAAAATAAGAAATATAGATCTTCCTACTTACTTTATTAAAACTCGCATAATAAATTTAGGTTGTTTAGTTTTGTTTGTGAATTGTTTTTGTTTACTTTTTGTCCATATCCATACTTCATTTCAATCTCTTTGTTTAGGCACTGTTGTCTTATAGAAACTCGCGTTCTTGATATTCCAATAATACATACGTTTTCCTATTTCTTGCTAACATTGACTCAGTTGTGGAATTTTTATTTGATATTTTATAAATCCGAATATTTACGATGCAATTTCTGAATTGCATTTCTGGGTTTATTATATGCGTTTCCATGTATTTCTTGTATATATAGTAGAGTATATATAGTAGAGCTAATTATCTCATTGTAAATCCCTTCGTCCTCCAATATTGCACGCTAAATATTTTCGACGTGTTTCTGTGAAGGCGGTGTCTTTACATTTGTCTGCTCTCCGTTCATTTGGCAATAGAATTTTTTGGAGTCCTCATGAAGGTGCTCGTTGTATTGGTAAGTGGTTTCGTCTTTCGATGCATCTCCTCACTCTCTGCGTTTTATTTCATGTTCAGGTTATGGCTCTACCAAATTCGCTTCACTGGATTTGTGTTTTTTTAGTAAACTTTTGATCATGCAGAGATTTGTGTCCTTTCTTTGCAGTCGATGTGATGGTTTTACTTATTATTATCATTATTATTATTGCTATTATTGAAGATGTAGACTAAAATAACTAGAGATGTAAATTTTCCTCGAAATTAATTTTTGGAGCAACTCAATCATATTGTATATTGTTTAAGAGATTAATTATTATCTTTATGTGCCTTTATTATTAACTGATATTTGGTATTAGAAATTATTAGTATTTTTTTACAAAGTGTTTAATTTAAGTTTAAGGCCTCGCTCAAGTACATTACGTTGATATAGTTTTCTACCCACATTTCCTCAGTCGTTTACAACTGTCGACGACTCGATGTCTACAAGAGCACATAAAATCTGGTGGAACTCGTTTTATGGGGGAAAATGTGACACACGCCCTAAAGTTGTTAAGCGCCGTGACCTTAATGATCATTCTTTGCGTTAAGTGACTCTACACCCTAGACTTTCGACTGAGTAGGCGTCTGTGTGCGTGTTACAAAAGGAAATAGTCATTTTAAGTACAATCTTTAAGTTCGCATGCAATTGTTATCTTTTATCTACAGTGTTGTTTTGGTGCAGCAGGCATTTATTTTGTTAAATGTATAAGTTATTTTATTTATTTCAATAACGATAGATAAATAAAAACACAACCCGGAGCTCCACTCAATGTTGTCTTAGTGTTAATTTAGATTCGAATTGTTCTGAAAATCAGGTCTGGATATATTTTCAAACATTTTCTAAGCTGGTTGATATTTAAGTGTGAAAAAAATCTGCCACAAGGAGACGTATTAATCGAAGCTTGCATATAACTGTAAGAAAATCCCCAACTACGAGGCACATGTTTTTTCTAGAAACTGTCAGATTTATTTTTTTTTATTTATACTGTTTATTCTTTCTATTGTTACGTGTTTACACCCCTTTTGTATACACTCTGTATCGTGGATCCGGAAATTATAACACCAGGGTAACACTAAACACTAATTTATTAACTTACGTACTACAGTCCAGTCAGTATAGTAAAACCAAAAAATTAGACGAATCGAAAATAATTGCTACAAAAGATTTTATTGTTTTAATGGCTTCAGTTGTTGCCTAATATGACTATCCTAGGTTCCCCCCCCCCCCTGGCGGAGTTGTGCTTAAGTGGTGGGGCGTAAAAATGTCCCCAAAAGGGGTATTTTTGCGGTTTTACGGTTATATCTCGTAAAGGACTCACAATACCGAACATAGTCCTATCAAAAGTTGTAGGGCATTAAATTCTGCATTGAATGAGGCCAGATGCATATTTTTTGGACCACCCGTTCCCATACTAGTGCTCATCAAAGTTGGACAAATTTTACATATTTATGAAACATTTTCGTTTTAACTTCTGCTTTTTGGTAATATCATCTAAACTAACCCATCTTTCAATAAAGTGGTCCATACAAAAGTTATAGAGGAATAAATTCTGCGTTCGATGAAAGTGAATTTTTTGAACCACCCGTTTCCGTAAAGTTCCACCTTAAAGTTTGACCAACTCACATTGATTGTGTATGTTATTTTTAACTAAAATTTGAAATTTACAGCTTCACACTGGCAAACATCAGAAGGTCACTCATATTTCTCTACGCCATAAGTGGATGATGTGACACAACTTCAGCATTCTTCAGGTAGGGTAAGAAGAAGGTGGTCAAGCTTTTGGTCGAAAATAAATGTCTTCTCGAAGAAATCGAACTTTTCTTCGAGCATGACACTCAAGCTGAAGCTATTGCCGTAGCTGGCCTACGATTTTTAACAACCCTCTACGGAGGTAGGGCAGGAGATACTTTAGATAAATTGCGATTCGACCTGTTTTCCAAAGCCCTAGTGAAATTCAAATTCAACCTGTCATCCCTACCACCAACATCCGAAGCAGCCCGCCAACATTGCTTGATAACTTACCTACAAGTACAAATGCGGTTAGGACACTAGGTGGATCCGCTTCTTTGGGAATGGCAGGCTTTAAAGTTTGATCTTGACCCCGTTCCTACCTCCAAGGATCCAGCTCCACAGTCTCTTCTCTCCACAATTTTCTGAAAATGCAACAAGGGGTGTGCAGGTGGTTGTGGATGTCGGAAGGCTGGGATTAATTACTCATTGATTTGTGCCAACTGCAAGGGGAACTCCTGCACTAACTCCCTCCAACCAGATGAAATTGACGAACCAGGTGTTGACGAAGACCTGGACTGCATATATGGGGCGACGAAAATTACAGACTTTCAGGAGCCGAGTGGCCCAACGAGAATCAAACGTCGACGTCTGTGAAATTTGTGTACCTAGCTAATTTCCTCTTTTCATCTTCATACCTTTAACTACACAAGGGCGCCATACCCCAGGGGGTGTCACGAGCTTAATATACTTTTTTTTTTTAGTATAATTTATGAGGACGAAAAAATTTTGTGTTGTATTTTTTGACATGTACCCATAGTTAAATAAAATAAAAGGTATGTAAATTGGTATTGCCTATAGTTATTTCTTCTGTATTTTTTCAGGTGTTTCTTTTAGTTTTTTGTTTATGTTCCACGTCCGATGTTGTTTGTCGGTGGCCTTTATCTTACTTTAACTGTTCATGTTTGTATTTTTTCCTTTCTTGCTGAGCTTATAAGTGACTCCCTTTTTAACGTTTTTCTTGCAGCAATCTTTATTTTTGAACTCATTGATGACCTATTTAGTTCTTCTCCTGTCAATTGTTTTTCTATTACCTCGGAGTATTTCTTCTGGAAGTCTTCGTTCTAGAGTAGAGAGAGATTCCAGGTATTGTACACATTGTATTTCCTTTACGTCTTTTCTCTTTTTGTACTTCCAGTTTTCCATTAGCATTTTGTGGTCTGTACTGACTTCCAATTTTGCTTTAATTTTCTTGATCTTTTCTGCGTGCCTAGCAGGATATGATTTGTTTGTGAAATTGAACTTCTATTGCTCCACGTGTTTCTTATTGTCAATTTATCTCCTAATATTGCGATAAGAATTTTCCTTTTCTCCTTTCTTCAAAATTTCTTTTCTTGTTAATTAAAAATTTTGTGTGCCTTGTAAGCGGTTGCTAATTAAACAACAAGTAGATAAAGAAGGACCAAAAATTTGCACTCTCGCAACTTTTGAGATTTTCTTTGTATTAGTTTAATTACTTTTAACTTGACAGTAAAAGAAGAGAAATTTTTGAGATATTTTTTTAAAATATTTTATTTCAACATTTGTAATGTAACATATACCGGGTGAGTCACGAATTGCGCTCGCCCCGATATCTCCTAAAATATTTGGAATAGAAAATTGAAATGTGGAGGGCTTATTACACGACTAAAATGCCATCTTTTCAATAAAAAATCAAGTTTGGTGCACATCCGGTTTGACCGGAAATGCCCGCAACTTTCGATTTTTAAATGGAACACCCTATATATTTTTACATTTTTGGAATCTAGAGGAAATTTTGAATACAATACATCCATTTTGGTCACTTTTTGATAAACATTAAAAAGTTTATTAAAAAATCTATTTCTGAATCCAGAGTGCTGTGGTGCCCAAAACATATTTTAGTTTGTGTGCTACGTTACTATAAAAATACAAAGAGCAATATGATTGCATTACTTAATTGTTTAGAGGCGTTTAAAATTTTCAAATGTGATTTTTACCCACTAACTCGGTTTTTTTAAATGGGAAGTTAATCGTTCACCAACAATTTTAAATACCTCATTTTCATACGAATCTAATGATACCAAAATTTTGAAAATCCGCTCAGAAATATTTGAGATTTCAGCCAAAATACAATGCAACCAAGCTTTCAGAAACATGCGGCTAATAGATAATAGATTAGTGGGCTTTGGAAACTAAAATGACACATTTCTGTGTAAATCTGGTAACCTAATAACATTGGAAACATCATAGTAGCCATTGAATATAATAAAAAAATATCAGCTGCCAGACAGACTCTGAAAACCGTACTGATGTCGCATTATATTGCTAATTTCCTTGTGGATGTAACTGTGTTTACCTCAACATACCTATGCTAAACTTACTTGTAACGTTCTTTGCGCTCACAATTATTAAATGTTTAATAGCTCAAGATTGCCTATAACTACACGAGTCTGTCTGGCAGCTGATATTGTTTTATTACATTCAATGGCTACTATGATGTTTCCAATGTTATTAGGTTACCAGATTTACACAGAAATGTGTCATTTTAGTTTCCAAAGCCCACTAATCTATTATCTATTAGCCGCATGTTTCTGAAAGCTTGGTTGCATTGTATTTTGGCTGAAATCTCAAATATTTCTGAGCGGATTTTCAAAATTTTGGTATCATTAGATTCGTATGAAAATGAGGTATTTAAAATTGTTGGTGAACGATTAACTTCCCATTTAAAAAAACCGAGTTAGTGGGTAAAAATCACATTTGAAAATTTTAAACGCCTCTAGACAATTAAGTAATGCAATCATATTGCTCTTTGTATTTTTATAGTAACGTAGCACACAAACTAAAATATGTTTTGGGCACCACAGCACTATGGATTCAGAAATAGATTTTTTAATAAACTTTTTAATGTTTATCAAAAAGTGACCAAAATGGATGTATTGTATTCAAAATTTCCTCTAGATTCCAAAAATGTAAAAATATATAGGGTGTTCCATTTAAAAATCGAAAGTTGTGGGCATTTCCGGTCAAACCGGATGTGCACCAAACTTGATTTTTTATTGAAAAGATGGCATTTTAGTCGTGTAATAAGCCCTCCACATTTCAATTTTCTATTCCAAATATTTTAGGAGATATCGGGGCGAGCGCAATTCGTGACTCACCCGGTATACAACAAAATGTCGACTACATCAGTCCTTAAAACTAATATATAAATATAAATCTGAAAATAATAATAAACACTACAATTGTCAATGAGTAAAATTAAAAACAAATAAATAAATAACATAAAGCATATAAAAGTGAAATGAGCAAAAAATTCATCTAGAGTATAGCAAACTTTATTTACTAGAAAGTTTTGAGTTTTGTTCTAAAAATTATAATATTTGGAGATGGTTTAATTTCATCAGTTAAAATGTTGAAACACTTATAGCCATTGTATATAAAACTACTGTGAAACATTGCTGTTCGAAAGGAATTGGTTTGAAGCTATTCCTTATGCCTTGATTCGGGCCCGTGACTTATTTGAGTGTTAAAAACATAGACTTGTTTTCGTAAATGCATGTACGGATAGATCTCAAGGGCGGATCCGGGGGGGGGGGCAGTACAAAAGTATTTGTTACGTTTTCAAGGCGATAAATTTTTTTCCGCATGAGGTGGGGGTATTTTTTTTTTTATATTTTTCATTTGTACCTCTCTTATGAGGCGAAAAAAATTCAGATTTCGAGGCGAGCGAAAATTTTTTTTTACATTTTAATAGCATTCTCTGGATGAGGCGAAAAAAATTTTTTTGGATTTTTATTTGCACCCCCCCCCCCCTCCATGAGGCGAAAAATTTTTTTTACATTTTTAATAGGATTCTCTGTATGAGGTGAAAAATTTTTTTTTGGATTTTCATTTGCACCCCCCTCCCATGAGGCGAAAAATTTTTTTTACATTTTTAATAGGATTCTCTGTGAGGTGAAAAAATTTTTTTTTTCTGATTTCTAAAATTTTTTGTAGATGCTAGTGCCCCCCCCCCCCAGTAACCTTTCTGGATCCGCCCTTGATAGATCTCCAGTAAATAAGTACTCACTAAAGTTAAGATTCTAAGACTTTTGAAAGCATTCTGCAAGTTAAACTTTTTAATCTCGCAAGCGTACTGTATATTTTTGTTGAATGAAAACTCTACTTACTTGTGAGTTATTTCCCCAATAAACTATATCATATTTTAGGGTCGAATGAAAGTTAGCATTCAAGAGTAAGTATAATGTCCATACCACAAAAATTGGACATAAATTTTAACCCAAAACAACTAGTTCTTAATTTGTCACGTAGCATTTATATAGGCTGATTCCATTGTAAACGCATATCTACAGTAATGCCTAACATTTTAATGGTTTCTGTAGGAGATATTTGAAAATTGTGAGAGATATGTAATTTGTCTGGATTTCTCTTTAAGCTAAACAGCATTGATGTGGTCTTACTTTTGTTTAAATATAATTTGTTTTTGTTCGTCCACTTAGTTATTACGTTATAAACTTTTTCAGTGGTAAGTTTTAATTCATCTATCTTTACTAAAAATGTTAGTGTCATCAGCATAACAAATCATCAAAACATTAGGTATTTTATTCTTGGCAGAGTATAAAAAAGAGGGGCCCAAGTATAAATCCCTGCGGAACACCCTGTTTTATCTTTAGGCTATTGGTGAATGCACCATTAGAAATTTGTACAATTTTTTTTCTATCCTTAGATATGAGGACGATAAATTTAAGGGAATGCATCTTATTCCATATCTACAAAGCTTGACTTTTAATAACTCATGGTCAACACAAGTGAAAGCTCGAGGAAAATCTAGAAATAGCTCTAATACATACTTTTTGTTATCTAGTGTTTCGATTATGTTATGAATGGCACATAATACTGTTAGTCCAGTCAACGCAGCGCTAAAATGACCAAAATCTCTGACTTGAGTGCTAATGAATGAATTTTTATCAAAATCCATTCATTAGCACTCAAGTCAGAGGTGAAAACCCCAGTTGACTGGACTATGTCTCGGTGCTTTTGTTGCTAGTAAAGCCATGTTGTGAATTGAATAGAAAGTAATTTCGATACAAAGAAGATGTGAGGGGTTCCTTTATAGATAATGCAATAAGTTTTGACACATTAGAAAGAAGACTTATTGCTCTGTAATTTTCATACATATTTATTATTTGCGTCATATTTTTTATTGATAAATTCTCGACTTGTAATGTCTATATTGACTGACCTATTAGGTGAACGTGTCCACTTAGAGAGCTCACTCTTTAAGCGATCATCATCTCAACTAAAATCGCCTCAATTTCCTGCGAAAACTAAGCCAAGGCCCTATTTGGACACTTCATCACACAGTAAAATACTGACGACCGCCATTAACGGAATCCTTCGACTTCCTCACACCAAGGAAAACATGTGAATGCTTATCTCAAAGTCGTCTAACCTACTGAATAAATATCCGAGGCTTAACAGTCTCGGTCTCGATCTGGCCCTATAGAGTTACTCGCTTTTGCGCCATTGCACGTGCACGTGCTCCGAACTTTGAAGCTACATGTTCACAGTGAATAAGTATCACACTTATTAACTTATCGGCCCGACCGACCGTAAATTTTCTCCCAGTCCTGCCTTTTTTACTGCGGCGTTTCTGCCCTGGAAATTATCCTGTCCGATTAAATTATACGGCGGCGGTTGGGCGGTAAAAACAATAAACGACCGAGGATTACGGTAGGTAGCGTGTTGCACTCTGTTATTATACCGACTATTTGCATACAAGGAGCCTTTGACAAATGACCGGCTCTGTGATTGTGTATGGGGGTTGAGACCGACGATTTTTTGCGATCTAGGATCGTAATCGTGCTAATTCGTGTCATAATTAAAGTTGAACTATACCGCCACTTGTAAATTGTATGACAGGACGGTCATTAAAGACAATCAATTGAAAAGTCTCAAAAGTCTTAGACCATATTTTACTGTCAAATTATAGTTATTTTTTATAGTTTATTTTTTTATGTGAATACTTGGACCACTCACCATCCGGAGAAAGCACAAGATAGATTGTACGTCAATGAAAGTTACGTAAGCCAACCTATCTCTGTAGCTAACATCTGCAGCATTTTGGTCAGAAGAAATTAATGTAAACCAGTTGATATTTTCTTAGTATTAACTTTTAAACATTTACTGGTGAAATATTTTTGTGGAACTCCTCTATACGTTTCTTCAAATATATAAGGAATAAAAAAAACCACACTGCAACCAACAGCCATTCTCCGGATTAATGCTCGCTGAGTGCTGAATTACGAATTACAAGCCTGGCCGCGTTAAGTGCAATAACTATGTATTGCCACAAAACCCTAAAGTTTCAATTGCAACGGACACCAGCCGAAAGACTTATTCCTACTCGAGCTCCCATGCCAGCCACTCCACGCCACTTACAGACTGCAGTTTCGAGCTATTGGCTCTCGTCAGCGCAAGTTAGATCTGAGATGGCTGGAACGAGACACTTGTTCGTTCTTGGTACATGACGAGATTTATAAAACCACGACATGCAACAGAAATGGTAGGCTCCATCTAGCGGTCGATGTCCATTGCAATCGAATCAGCAGTAGCCCTGACATGGGCACAGTTGGTAGGTATGCTTTTAGAGGGCAGAATATTTACTAGTGAAATATTTTTGTCGATTCCTTAAATATATAAGAAATAAATTTTTTTTATTCTATTCATCATACATCAATAACGAAAAAGTATTGCTAGTATATACTTCGGTCAAAATAGACATTCACCCTTGCATAAATTCCCAAGAAGCTGAAAATTTACATGAACGTTAGTCATACCATTATAATGAAGTTGTGAAAAGTCCCCATTGATCCCGTGTGTGCAAAAAAATTTATGCGAGGTCAAAGTTCGCAAAAATGGGTTTTTTGGATTTTTTAGCGAAACGGTTAGTTTTATGATAGAAATAGTTTAAACAAAAATTGTAGATCTTTCAATTCTCTCTCTTTTTCTTAAAATTCACCTTTTTTGAGAAAAAGCCATTCTAAAGTTATATTCTCCATAATATGCATGACTACGCTGCCTATGTACATTACGGACGTATAATATAAGTAAAACTATTAGTCTGCGTGACTAATACATTAATATTGAATGATAATTCTAAGAATATGAGATGAAAAGAAACCCAGTCCCTAATTTTATGTGACCACGTGGCCTTGAGCAACATCTGTCTGCTGTTCAATTGACAATTTGCACGAAAGAGAATTTGGTAAAAAGTGTCATAGCGAACACTAGATTGGTATCACTGTAATTCACTGCACATGTTGACCAACTCGTCTAATTTCCAAACTGCAACAATTAAATACCTATAATATAATAATCATAACATTGTTTTCATTATCTTTAATGTTACCTACTTCCATTGAATATAAATAATCTTTATTAGGTTGTTTCGTAGTCTACAATATTTAAAAAATGTAGAATTATGCAATTTGTCAAGGCTCATCGGAAATATTTTCAAATATGAGTTTATCGGCTTAATCCTAAATGTAAAAATCATATTCTATTTTACATGCTATGATGACTGGCTGTGATACAACATCAGCAATGTTCCGGAGAGGTAAAACAACAGTTTTAAAATTGTTCAAAAACAGGATTTAATTACATGTGCAAAAGCTTTTGACTTCTGTTCCAGAAACTCTAATCACCAACGGAATTCGCTTTCTTCTTTCTGTATATGGAGCTCAAAAAAAATAACTTCCATAGATAAGTTACGTTACGTATCTTTTGCAAAACATACACGTAATCAAAAAATTAGCTTGTCTTCCTCCAACCTCGGCTTCTGCTCATCTACATTTTTATAGAGTATATTACCAGGTTCAAGTGTGGCTTGGTAATCAACTGGACCCAGAAGAATGGGGTTGGAAGCTAATTAATAATGTATTGGAACCAATCCACACGCTACTTCCACCGGCACCAGAAAAGCTCCTTAATACTATTTTTTTCAACTGCAAAAAGGGGTGTAATTCGAAATGCGGCTGCAAAAAAGTAGGCTTACTTTGTTCACCAGCATGCACCTGCTGTCAAGGCCAGTCGTGTTCAAATACTGAATCTCCAACAGAAGATGATCCTTAAATCAACGACGAAACAACTGATGTATCGCTGTTTGAACAATTTACGTCAACTCAGGAAGATGAAGATGAAGAAGTTGAATAAGAAGACCTAATATTATATTAAACTTCAATAAAAAGACCGTGGAGTAGGCCTACCGGGGAAACCACATTAAAAAAGACGCGCCAAGTACTCTACCTCATAGGTGGCGTGGAAACGTGTGCATATTATAGAGAATATAACTTTAGAATGGCTTTTTCTCAAAAAGGTGAATTATAGGACAAAGTGTAAGGAGCATTTTTGTAGAGAATTGAAAGATCTACAATTTTCGTCTAAGTTATTTTTATCATAAAACTAACCGTTTCTCTAAAAAATCAAAAAAAAACCATTTTTGCGAACTTTGACCTCGCATAAAATTTTTTGCACACACGGGATCAATGGGGACTTTTCCCAACTTCATTATAATGGTATCCCGAACGTTTATGTATATTTTCAGCTTCTTGGAAAATTATGCAATGGTACCCCCATTTTTAGGGCTAACTTGACCGGGTTAATATTTTGAAGAGCTAAGTAACAGCCCTTATCTCTTTGATATTACTAACGGAAATATCGATCAAGAAGCGCATTGACATAGAAAAATATGTCAATCTGACAGCTTTGCTGAAAAATAAAGCAAAAAGCAAAAGGTTATGAACCTAATAAGTTAGAGTTCTGAGCAGGTAACTATTATTGTTAGATATCTGCAAATAGCAGGGATAAACATAACTGTTCAAATTGTGTTATTAAGATTTATAAAAAAAATACTAATTTCAAAAATACGTTTTGCACCGACTTCAAATTGATATTTGTTAATAAGGTACTGTCGTGCGTAAAAATGGGACAAGTCTTATAACGTATTTTTGTTAAAATCTAGTTGTGTACTTTAATTTTTGTGACATTGTCAGTTATTTGTCAAAATTCATTGCAAGTGTGCAAAAACTAATATGCCCCATATAAGCGATTTAGTTAAAGCTGGAGTTATTGCTAAAGCAGAAGATGGTCAATGAGACAAATTGCACTGCGTTATAATATTAGCAAAAATTCGGTGTTCAAATGTTTAGAACAAGTGGAATTTCAATCCCCCAGGAGGGTTGTAAGGCGGTGCTAGGGGAAAATTGGATATCTTGGTGCTAAGGCTTTCGCGGAGCTGGTGATCTGGCTGCTGGTTTCCGGGTCTTCTTCCGCGTAGACTTGGTTGAGTGCTTGACGTTTCGACCATCTTGTCGTGGTCTTCTTCTGAAGCGAAGTGAGCTCTGCTGGACTGAGCTCCTCTATTTATACAGGTTATCAGGAGGCGTGTTGCGGATCATTGCTCATGCGGAACATTGACTTCCACGTTATTGGTAGTTGTAGTCCGTTGTCACGGTTATAGTTATTGGGATGTTTATTTATTTCAATGGCTTCTCTGTATCTTCTTGGCCAATAATTCTTGGTGTTGGCTAATTTCTTTGTTTTGTCGAATTTTATCAAATGGCCGGTTTCTTCTGAATGTTCGGCAACTGCTGATTTTGTAGAATTTCCCTTCTTTGTATTTCTAATGTGTTCCCTGAGTCTGGTGTTTATACGTCGTTTGGTCTCTCCGATGTAAACTTGTCCGCAGGAACATGGGATGCTATATACTCCTGGTGTTTCTAGTTCTTCTGGACCTTGGTATTTGGGAAAATGTTGTGCCACCTTCTGTTTTGCATTATATATTACTTTGACGTTCTTTTTCTCCAAAACTCTTCCGATTCTGTCCGTACATCCTTGTATATAGGGTAGGTAAGCTGTTGCCGTGTATTTCTTTTCTTCTTTTTCTTCTTCTGTTCTGGTTGTATCTTGTCTCTTTATTGCGTTGTCTATGTCCTTCGGTTTGTATCCATTTTTCTGTAGTGATGTTTTTAAGGTCCGATATTCTTCTTGTAGATGTTCTGACTCGCAAATTTGCTTTGCTCTATGTACTAGTGTGTTAACGACGGCCTGTTTTTGTGCTGGGTGGTGGTGAGAATTGGCGTGCAGGTATCTGTCGGTGTGCGTCGGTTTTCTGTATACCTTGTGTCCTAATCCTCCATTATCCTTCTTGAACACGAGGACGTCCAAAAAAGGAAGTTGGTTCTCTGTTTCTATTTCCATGGTAAATTTGATCTTATGATGTAAGCTGTTTAGGTAGTCTTTGAAATTCTCCAGTTCCTTACGGCCATGTTGCCATATAATGAAAGTGTCGTCCACATATCTAAACAAAGATATATTACTTAGCTCAGTCCAGCAGAGCTCACTTCGCTTCAGAAGAAGACCACGACAAGATGGTCGAAACGTCAAGCACTCAACCAAGTCTACGCGGAAGAAGACCCGGAAACCAGCAGCCGGAAAATTGGATAATTAAAACCTTTTTTTTTTTGTCATATTCTGTTTCAACGACCCAAAATACATTTGCTTTTGTTCTTTTCTACCACAACCTCAAACACAATATTTATAAGCTATTTATCTAAAGAGTTTTCGGGCTAATTTTATTCATAAAAAAGGAGAGGAAGAAAATGTGTTCTATACGTTTTAAAACATTTTGTATAATTTTCGTGTTTCAGTGCGAGAAGTAAAAAAGTGACTTCTGACCGTTTTTTTTTCTGCGCCCGTCGAGATCGTTTTTGCAAAGCTAGATTAATTTTTTGGCATCCATAATCCACAGGCTAGTGGCTCCCCCCTATATTTCCTTTATTTTTTAACTTATCTGTGCTTTGCAATACCAAAACTTGTTCTACGGCAGGTAAAGTCCAAGGGAAAAATATAATTTTTCGTTTAATTTCATTAAGAGCTATTTACGAAGCCTCCAAAATTTAACAAATCACTTTTTTATAGAAAACTTTTTTTTTCAAATGGGAAGGTGGCTCCTAGTGTTCAATAAATTATAGATTTTTTCTGAATTCGTTGATATCCATTTCAATTTTCAATTTCTATTTGTTTTTCTCTTTTATTTAATTTATTTAAAAATAAAATAAACTTTCAAAATAATTTGTATTGTTCCTAATACTTTGCACTAACACTTATACATATTAAGAAACAAAAGAGAGAACCAAAAGGCTATTATTCACAAAAAGGTAGTTATTCACATGTATTATTAGACATATGATTTTTGCAAAGGCAACTACGTTACAGTTCAAGAAAAATTATGTGGAAAGTGATTTTTACTTCCACGTCCAGTGGAAGTATAGTAACGACAAAAAAATTTTTAAAAATTTGTATTGTCCAAATAGGCTCAAAATGTCATGAAACGTCGAGATTTTAAGTTTAAGCGAAAAAAAAATTTCTGTCTGTCTGTCGGTCTGTCTGTCGGTCTGTCTGTAACTTTTTTTTGTGCGCACGTTTACTCTGGAACCGTTTAAGATATTGACTTGAAATTTGGTACACATATGTACTTTAACGAGATCTAGAACTAGATTATATTTTCATCTTGTTCCGTCAAAGGGTTGGGGGGTAAATTGGGGTAAATTTGGGGTAAATAGGTCAATCAAGCAGGTAAGAGTCCATAAAATTGGTATTTAGTATATACAAGAGAAGCTAAGGTCTCAAAAAAATTTTTGGCATTAGCAACCCCCATTACCACCCCCTTATTAAAGGGGATGAAAAAAAATTGTGATTTAGTGTATGTACAGGAACCAGAAACCTCAAAATATTGTTTTACTTCATCCACCCCCCACTATCACCCCCCTATCACCACCCACTACCGATGTGGGGTATCGTTTTATGGGTTTTTGGGGTAGAGGATTTCAAATATTATATTATTAAAGTTCCATAAACAATTATTTTCACATACAAAGTTTTTTCGTTGTGAGTGACTTGGATAGAGAAGCTGGATGTGGAAGTAGTGATTCCTTGGGCAGCGGTTTTTTATTTTTAAATAAATTCAATAAAATAGAAAAACAAATAGCATAGCTTTGAAATGGATATCAATGAATCCAGAAAAAAATCTATAATTTATTATTGAACACTAGGAGCCACCACCTTCCCATTTTAAAAAAAGTTTTCGATAAAAAAGTGATTTTTTCAATTTTGGAGGTTTCGTAAATAGTTATTAATGGAATTAAACGAAAAATTATATTTTTTCCATGGACTTTACCTGCCGTAAAACAAATTTTGGTATTCCAAACTACTCTAAACGAATGTCTTAATATGCTTCGTGAAAATCTCACGTTGGAATTATCACGTTCTATCAAGTGTGCCTTTTTTACTTAGAAATGACTCCTACGTGAGATTTTCTAGTCAAAAGTGCCACTACGTTTCGTAAAAAAAGAGAAAAAAATAATCATTTTCAGGTATAGATCGGTCAAGAGATAGTTGAGATATTGCAAAAAAGAGAAAAAAAAATTACGATGTTGACACCCTGTATCTTTTTCCACAGGCACAATTTACTAAAGCATGTTTATTTTCATATTTTGGTCCAAAGAATCTACCCTTGAACTATTGCCCATTATTAATAGTCCACCCTGTATAATGTTTAGGTCCATTCAAATAATTTCGTTTTGATAAAATTCCGCGGTCTTTACTCGTGCAGATGATATTTTCAAATGGTTACCCGTGTTTGTTTTATCAAGTCACATATGCACCCGCTTGATATGTATGCAAGAGTCCTTTGACAAGCAGACTGTTTCATTATGTTTTTGTTGTTAAAGTTGGCGCATTTTTCTTGTTACAGTGGCAAACAAAATGATGTGGTTCGCCGGCTTTATTTGACTACAGTTGGTTGTGCTGTAACTTTAGCTACAATGACCAAACTACGCTATTCACAGCTGAATTGAATTGTTACATTTGAATTGACGTAAAAACGGGTATTCTGAAACTACTAATTGTATACAGTGTGAGTTTTAGAAATGTTTAACAAAGATTATTTCACTCATTAACGCTATAGCCAATGAGAGCCCGTTTTTTCACAACATTGCACCAATCAAATGTCATTATTAGTGGTAATTCAAGCTAGATCGGCTTTTAACAGTATCAACATGCAAAATTTATCGCTCTAATTTTTAATGTCGCTGCAGCGGCAAATACTGTGATAATTTTTTGACGTTTTGTTTCGTGAAATATTTTCGGCAAATGGGGCAACTCACGCTTTTAAATTTTATCTATAAATATCTTCTCTAGCTTATTACTGATTGTTAACTTACCTTATAAATTGTAATATTGTATTATGTACTAGCAAACATAAACACACCACGTATGAATATAGTAAACAATCGTCAGTTCCAAAGAGAAGCCTGTCTGAAATATATAGGCTATAACCATTGCCTATCTGTAACTATTTCAATTTGCCTACTTTTCAATCAGGTAACAATAATATACAAAGATTGTACTTAATATACCTAGCTCATAATACAGGAACAAGTCAAGCACAGCTTTCAATAGCTCAATAACGTAGTTACAAAGTTAAGCAAATCATTTATTATAAACGTCAAATAAACACATTCGCTCTGGAAACAAACTAAAAATGTACCTAGGTACCTAGATACATACGGTAATCTATCAAAAAGTAACTTCAATCAGGTAACAGTAATATACAAAGATTGTACTTAATATACCTAGCTCATAATACAGGAACAAGTCAAGCACAGCTTTCAATAGCTCAATAACGTAGTTACAAAGTTAAGCAAATCATTTATTATAAATGTCAAGTAAACACATTCGCTCTGGGAACAAACTAAAAATGTACCTAGGTACCTACTTACATACGGTAATCTATCAAAAAGTAACTAGTTGAATCAAAGCTGTGCAATATTTTAATTTGTGTTATTTAAAATTCACTCTGCCTAACGAAGCACACCTCAACATAATTTGTAAACTTTGTAAGTTAAAAATAAGGATTAAATACGTAAATATGAATCAATGAACAGTTATTATGGAATATAACTCTAGTAGCGGTAGCGCTAGATGGTGCTCTCTATGTCAATCTCGGAACCATGAGTGTATAGTAGTAAATAGGCGGGACATCGGGAATAAAGTAGTGCTCGCAGATTAAAGATGTAGTGCTCTCTCTATCGTTTCTCATCATATTGCACCTCAGAAACGCCTGAAAGGTGTTAAGCCAGTCTATATATTATAATATCTAAGGTTTCAACTCGTTTTATTTACTAGTTGCCATAGAAACGTCACTAGATTATTTTAAAATATAGGGAATCTCCATTGTTTCTACTGCGTTTGTTTCAGATTTGCTGTTTTGACAATATGAGTCGGTTTGGAAATATTTCTGTATATCAAATTAATGAGGAAATTGAAAATAAAGGTCAGTAAACTCTAAAAAGTGACAAGAAAACGTCTGAAGGCAATTAATGAGAAAACATAATATTGAAGATGTACTTAATGAATTATTTATTCGTGAAATATTCTCCTCAAATACCACTCGTGCTTTAAATTTTATCTAAAAATTTTTTCTCAAGCTAAGTTGCCCCTAGTTAATATAACTCGTGCAAATTGGCAGTTTATTATCAAAGATTAAATCCCTTCCGCTAAAGCGGTCGGGATTTAATCAGATAATAAACTGCCAATTTGCACTCTTTATATTACCAGGCAACACGCTTTCGAAAAATTTCGCATTTTTTCCATGCTTAAAATATGTTTACTAAAAATTGGATTGTTGTTTCACATTGCATAGAATGGATGAAAAATTTTCATTTCATTTTATATATTTTTTTTCCTTTCAAATGGAAAAAATTCGATTTCTAAGCTCGTAAAGCTTCTTAAAAACGTTGAAGAACTTAGAATTTGTTTCTACTCACATTAAATTGTTGTTTATTCAGATTGTCATAATAACCCTTAGGGTAAATGTTTACTGAATTATTATTTGAATAACTAAGGTTTTATATTTATCGTATAAAAAATACACTTTACTAGACTATTTTACATTTTTAATAAGAATATTTCGAAAAAATCCCTATTAGGGGTGTTTTTCGGTATTTTAAGGGTGTTATATCAATTTCTGGTTAACGGGACCATTTTCTTAATCAGCGACCCAAAAAACATGTAGGAAAGGATATTTTCTGAGTAAAACTTTTAAAAAACAGAAATTCTCATTTTTACTTAAGTAAAATACACGAATTTCATATATTTATAGGATTTTTTGAAGTTATGTTGAACGTTTTTAAAATTTGGGCAGTGCTCAAACATCGGGTGATACCTAACAATTATTTAAAAAAAAAAAATTTCAAATCCATTAATAATTGCATTGTAGACGGATTTTTGTCAAAAAAAAAAATGGAAAAATTTCCCACTGTGCGACAGTAGGGGTGGCTGATGTTGAAAGAATTTTGAGACCTTGGCTTCTCGTAGTTACTCTAAATCCCAATTTTATGAACTCTTACTCGCTTGCTTTACCTATTTCCCCCCCTCTTCCCTCATTTATCCCCCAACGTTTCAATGGAACAAGATCAAAATATAATCTAGCTCCAGATATAGGTATACCAAATTTCAAGTCGATCTTTAACCGTTCCAAAGTAATAGTGCTCACAAAAAAACAGTTACGGACAGACAGACAAAAATTTTTTTCTTCCCTTAAACTTAAAATCTCGAAGTTTCGTGGCACGATGTGGAAGTAAATGTTGTGCCATGACTTGATGTACTTAAATGATCGACGATTTAATTTTCGAAATTGTTCTTCTTTAGTTATAGTCTTTTTGGGCGTTTAAAAATTACTAATATAATTGTTTTAATGTTTTTCACCTTAAGAACTTGACCAAAGAGGTTTGGACAGGCCTAGTTTTCTTTGCAATTCCATGTTTCTTTTTACTGAAATGCAAGCTATATAATCAGATACAAAATTTGAGAATTATTAGAATTATTTCGTTTTCAAAACTTTCTGCTGCCCTTCCTGCAATATTTACAAGAAGTTCTAGCAGTGGTTATTTTAAGACAACTACAAATTTAACTCTTGCCTCACCATATATTACACCTCGCGAACGCAACCATATTCTTCACCCCAACTAAAAATCCGATGCATAACATAAACAATTACCAACCTGTTGAACGGACCCGAATTAATAGAACTTATTTTCATCCATTCATCACCGCGTAAGAAAGAACGTCCCGCCGCATCGTTCGGCAGATTCCGACTCCGAGAACACGAATCGATCCCCGAAGTTCCGGACTCCGCTGCAGTTAACTCCGGAGTCCGGAGTCGAAGCGTGCTCCCGCATTCGGGGACGGAAACCACACCGGATCACATCACGGTGCGATGTACCATGATTACGAGTATTTTCGGAAGAGCCCGCACATCCACTCTCGCCTTTACAGAGTCACAGGTAGAGTTTCAAGTTGAGTTATGTCGGATGCAGATGCCTGCGTAGTGTTGTGGTGGAGTTTGGGTCCGCAAAAATTGTTGGATAACTTTTGTCGAGAGAAGGGTGAAGTTGGATGTTTTCAGTTAAATTTATAATAGTGAAGTCGAGATAAATTTCAAATGGAGTTGTTTGCTGCAGCGATTTTATGGTCTTAATTTGTTTTCGGTGGGACAAGTGTAATGATAAGTTTTGGATTCAATCTGTCCATTAATAATAAAGCACTCATTGAATCGTAAATAATTCAATAGGCTAATGACCTTCTGCCTATTTTTACGTTACTATGTAGTGTTAAATTTTTACAATATACCATGTTAATAGACAATATGATGGGAGTAATCTACTATTAAAGTGATATAAACCAATAATCTTGTGTCCATTGCTTTATATAAAATTTAAAATGTTGTTAGTTTAAAACTATTGCTACTTTCCTTATTATCTCCGGTCCATTGCAAATATAAGGACACCAAATTGTTCGCAGTAAAATTTCGAATAAGACCTGCAGATAAACTTTCTGATAATCTGTTAATTTGTACAAAAATAAAAACCATCAAAAATTGACCTTTTTGAATAATTTAAGAAATATAATGTAATATAATGTAATAAAGGATAAATCTTAACGAAAATAGGTAATAACGTGCCTTTTATGGAACTAAACCTTCTTGCCACATTTAGTGCAAAGTATTTACTGAAACGGCTAAAAATAACAAAATATTTCGAAAGTTCAATCGCTTATTGTTTAAGTACATCGATTCGTAAACAGGGTATTTTTTTTCAAATTGTAGGTATTTACGTGTATTATTTCTATGACTGAAAAGTGAAGTTTAAAAATAGAGCAGCGAAAAAAAAGGTAAAATTGTGTCGTTTTTTTTTATCAGCTTAGAACAAGATCAGTCACAGTGGGTATTACCGACAACATCATTTTACACATAAAAACAGGAAATACGACATTTTTTAGTGGTCACAGATATTCTTATTTAAAAAAAGTGTAAAATTTAATTTTTTTTTAAATCATGTTTTTTTGTACATCTATTGCTATATCTCAAAAAATCAATTGAGCTATCGATGTGAACTTTTTTTTGTTATAAAACAGACACTTAAGCGCTTCTTTCTATACATAGGATTGCTAATAAAAAAAATGTGAACATGCCAAAAACGTAGATGACCCTCAAATTTTCACTAAGCGAGGAACTTTTTTGTGCTATGAAGAAAATGAAGCCAATAGACTAAAAATGTTTTTAGATAAAAAATATTTTCATTATTAGCAATAGTTTGCTAGTTACGAATTTTTTAGTATGGAGGAATTGTCGAAGCGTAGGCACGCGGCACTTAATAATATAATGATTATGAAATGTGTGTAATAGAACTTTTCATTATTATTTTTTTATGTTTAGGACTGTTTTATCACGTTTTAGGATCTGAAAGGATAACTTATTTTTTCCAGTGGCGCATTAAGGACTAAGGTTGAAGGGAAAAAGGAATTAAAAATCTTAAATAGAGTATCTGGGATAAAAATGCATTGCATTGGGATCTCGAGAAGGTAAAAAATAATATTATAGTAAATGGAAAAAAAAGTTGCGCAACTAGGGGGCTAATAAAATTCCATAAACAGAAGTTTAGGAAAAGTAATAATTTTGGAGTGTTTTGATAAAAAGTAAACTATCGACTTTTCCTTTTTTTGCGTTATTATTGGAGGTAAATAGAAAAGACAGTTTCTTAAAGCACTTTTTTTTGAACGTGGCAATCTTAATATTTGTATCCGACATTTCCTGTGTCAGAGTCCCTATCCGAAACTCCCATGCATTGCATTTTTACCCTAGATCCACACAATAATTAAGTCAACGTGTTATTTTTCCCTAAATTAGGTAACAAAAAAGAAAAAAATATCCTAAATTAAGTCTCTTTTAATTTCCGCAGCCCTAATTATAGAAACCCTGTTTCCATGGCTTGTGCACAAGTTTATCGTTCTCCTCTATTACTACGCCACACAAAATCCACTCCATTTTACAATGAAACTTAGATTGCTTTTTTATCTTAAAAATTTTTTTAGCAGATAATCCACGCACAATTCGCACAATGGTCATACGTTCTACAATATAATACAAGTGGTAATAACGAAAAGAATATCGTTACACATTTTACTTCCACATCCAGTGTAAGTAAGTATCGACAAAAATATTTTTGAAAATTTTTATTATCCAAATATGCTTAGAATGTCATGAAACGTCGAGATTTTAAGTTTGAGCAAAAAAAATTCTGTCTGTCGGTCTGTCTAACTTTTTTTTTGTGCGCACGATTACTCCGGAACCGTTTAAGATATTGACTTGAAATTTGATACACTTACCCATGTATTTTAACGAGATCTGGAACTAAATTGTTCCGTTAAAGGGTTGGGGGGTAAATGGGGGTAAATAGGCAAATCAAGCAAGTAAGAGTCCATAAAATTGGTATTTAGTATATATAAGAGAAGCTAAGTTCTCAAAATTTTTTTGGCATTAACCACTCCCATTACCAACTCCCACACCATTATTCAAGGAGGCGAAAAAAATAAAACTGTCATTTAGTGTGTGTACAAGAACCAAAGGCCTTTTGCGAATTAAGAGTTGAATTCATATTTAAAGTTGTGTAGGAGCAAATGTTAATTATCTCAAAAAGTAGGCTATTGGTAAATAAAACATTGAATATACGAGATGTATTAATTCACAAAAAATAATTTCTATGCAGTTTTAATTAAATGGTTCAAAATAAAATACTAATTTATTGAAAAAATGGGAAGTTTCAAAAAAATTATTTTATATTCCTAAACTTTGGTATAGAGGTATAAAATTGCATTCTAAATAACTTTTCTTAGTGGAATTTTTTCATATTTTGAAAAATGAAGATACTTTATTAGTGGTGATTTTTACAACTTTGCTTATAAAACACCCTGTAGAACACCAAATCAAGTCATTTTTGGTATACTTTAGTTTTACAATAAGCAGGACTCAATCCCCAAATACCATTTCAAAATTCCAAAATGTTTGGTCCATTACCCCTCTTGTTACATCTATCCTGGGACACACTGTATATACTAAATACCAATTTTATAGACTCTTACTTGCTTGATTTATCTATTTACCCCCAACCCTTCATCGGAATAAGATGAAAATATAATCTAAATCTCATTAGAATACATACGTGTACCAAATTTAAAGTCAATATCTTAAACGGTTCCTGAGTAATCATTTGCGCAAAAAAACGCACTCACACATGATCCAGACGAACATCCACGGTACCGGGGCGCCATAGAAATTCATGGGTTGGAAGGCAGCGAGGCCGAGATAGAGGTTAAAATAATTAAAATGAGACCCTACTTCTCTCTGCGCAGCAAGCTTATTAGGGAGTAATGCAATAAAATGTCCAAACAAAATTTAAACATAAAAAAAAAATAAATCACTGGCACATCAGTTTGTTGACTCCTAGTCATCTTACATACTGAGTTATCTGACGATTAAGATCCGATTTGCAAAACTATAATTAACGTGTGTGTAGTACCACTTCGGATCATTAACTCTAATCGGTAAAGGTCCAACCTTTTAAAAATCATAGTTCTGGATCGTTTTCAACTAGTTGAGACAAAAATATAAGTATTAGGGAACATCCAGTCCAAATTTTAACAAGAAATATCATATTGTTTATTTATAAGCAAACAAAACGCAAAAACTAACGTATCTAGGATCCAGAAACATTTATTTAAAGTTGGATTTTTCATTTACTTTCATAATTCGTTTATTGTTTTTGATTTGATAAAAAAATCACAAAGTTATTTGAGTATATAATTACAATTTTGAAAATTGTAAGCAAATTCCAAAAAAAGAACAACGGTTTAAGTGAAGAATTTCTTTTCTTAATGCCATTGTAAAAACCTATATTTTTGCCCTCCTACGAGTCGATGCACTTAAAGAACAAGCCATTTGAATAAATATTTTGCGCTAAAATTTGCAGGAAGGTTTAGTTCAATAAAAAAACATGGTTTCACTCAACTTTCGTTAAGATTTATGCATTATTACATTATATTTTTCAAATGATCCAAAGAGGCATTTATTTTCTTATAATTTAACAAAGTGTCCGGAAATATATTGGTAGGTCTAGATTTATTCGAAATTTTATTACTATGATTACTAGGGTCGGAGGCAGTAAGAAAAATAACAGAAAATGTTAGCTTTAGATCATAAATTTTCATATTTTATATGAAACAAAGGACAGATTTAAACCAAAACTTCTCATTACACCTGCTGTCATACCTAAAACAATAAAATGGCTGCTGCAAGACACTTCCTTATTCGCCGTTTCTGAGGCTTAGTTTGATTCCATTATAAGTAATTATTGACGTCTTGTTTATAATGATTTACCGACGTTATTTTATTGTTTTCGGAATTTTCAATATATCATAAGCATTCATGGCGTTATTATTAGATGGATCATTACTACCGTTTATATAGGAATAAAAAAGGGGCCGAATATTGGGCCTTGTGGTACTTTTAAAGTAGGTGGTCTTTAAATATGACCTTATTAATCGTTATATATTATTTATTTATTAACTTTTGAGTCCACAATTGCCTGGGAATGTGTACAAATAGTAAAGCAACAGGCAAGAAACACCAAAGTTACCTTGATGTTGGTGCCAGGACATGAAGGAATAAAAGGTAGTGAGATGCAGATGACCTTGCAAGGCAAGAGGCTAAATCGTCATTCATTAGACCAGAGCTATCGGTAGGAAAGCAAAATATCGCAGAACGGAGGAAGTAAGAAAATGGAAGTATGAAAAAGTTCTCCTATGGGAGTATAACTGCAGCTCAAAGACAAGCTAAAAACTTCTTAAGCTATTTGCAAAAAGAGCAAAAGAGCTACTTGATCTCAGTAAATCAGAATTAAGGCTAATAGCAGGCCTTTTCATAGGACATGGTTTATTGAGATAGCACCTCAAAAAAATGCCCAAAGCTGAGGATGAAATGTGTCGCTTTTATATGGAAGCAACTGAGACTACCAAACGTATACTTCGCTTATGCGTACAAGGTTCTGGTCACCAAAGGCTGTAACGCTTGGGACAAGTAGTTTTGACACCTGCCAATGTGGGAAAGTTAACATCAGGAAAATCCTAGAATTCCTTATAACCCTGGGTTTGGATGGGTATGTATAAGGTTTACTTTTGTGGCTGTGAACGACGACTACTGGCTGATGGGGGTCTGCGAGTGGTAATCCTGCAGGCTTGTTGTGCGCTGACTCCTGGGGGTCGAAGCAACGGATCCATAGACCAAACGGTACTCACAAGACATCTTTTTAGATCGAGGCGAAGAAAGGTGCTTCATGACCCACCGACAATTTAATCTAAGCTTTTTATGAGATTACGATTTGATTAATAAGATTTTATCTATTTAATAAGTTTCCTTTTAGAAGAAAAATAAAGAATACCCATGCGTCTAGATCACAAACCGGAAATCGAGCAATCTGCTAGCAGGAATTCCCCCTGTATGACGAGAACAAGAGAATCACTACATTTCTGCTTTAAAACTTTATTGACCCTTTACCGTTATACGACACCGGCATCGTTCTAAAAACGGATTAAAACCTCAGACAATCTACCCCCAAGCCATAAAATATCGCGATAACAAAGGGCGATCCTGTATCATACGTAATGTTAACCTATTAATATACAGAGCCATAATTTCCCGTCCATGATTCTCCGTTATTATTTTCAGAAGGACAAAGGCGACAAATTTGTGCGGCAACATTTAATACGGCTTCCTGTACATCTACCTAAGTGCCAGTGTTTTATTTAATTAAACCATACATTGCTCCATAACTTAAACTTCTCGTCGCATCGCAGTGTAAAATTTTGCAGCTTCAGCTTAAACGTTAACACGTAGCAAGTGCCTAGTTTAGTGGTGCTGCATAGAATTAATAGTGGGGTAGAACTGCAAGAAAGTTTTGTCGGAAGCGGATATAGATGGAATATAAACTGTTTTAGATTTAGTTGTTATTTTAAAAACACAGAATTAAAGAATCTAACACTAATCTTATGGAAAAGTTGATATTTATCGAATTCGCTGAAATTGTGATTTGTTGTTGCTTATATAATAATCAAAAGTCTCAGTGGGTATGACCTCCGAAAATGAACAGTTTTTGAGAGACAGCTTGTCAAAACTATACAATCCCAATCATTTTAGACATTCGAGAATTTAAATAAAAAAATTATTTTGTTAAATATTTTCTGAACAAATGAAGATATTGAAACGCAATTTTGTGTATAAATGAGTAAACTGGCATTCAACGTGGAAAATTAAACTTTGACCAGTGCCGTATGGGGTATACCGGTTATATTTTCGTCAAACATTGTGACACGCCTATGAAAACTTTTTTATCTTTGAAAAGAACATCTAATTTTAAACAAAAATTATCTTTTGTATATTTTTTTTTCATTAAAAGTATGGCAGGTTTTCTTCCATATTAATAATGTCAACTACATTCCAAATATTTTCGTTCGACATTTCTTAGGCTTACCACCCTGTGTATTTTCGGATGTTAGACATTTAATAGAAGATTTCTATTTTATATATTAATGCTTGTGAAGAATCAATAATTTAGAAAAGCAAGTCCCAAAGGTCATGCAGCATAAGCTACTGAAAAATGCCCCCGGATTTTTTTATTCTGCTCCATCACAACACAATGAATGAGACCTGGATGCGTCAAACTTAAGTCATCACCGCATATTTCATTTGAATATGGTGACTGTACCAGCGGGGGGTAGTTATTTTTAAATTGTTTTTTTACGTTTTTTAATAAATATGTTAATAAGGTAATTTGCGTAAAAACCCTATCGTAAGCTGATTCAATAGCACCAAATTACGCTTGTTGTATTCAGTGAAAAGTTCTACAGAAAGTGATACATATTAGCATAACAACAGTTAAGTTATGTAGATATCTTATTAATACAAGTGATTGAAATCTCTCGGTGCATAACAAGTGAAAACAAGAAATTCAACATAAACGACCTAGAAAGTAATAAATCACAGTAAAATGGTAACATATACAACAGGGAATACACAGATAAGTTTCAATTTTAATAATTAACTCTATGCTAGTTCTGCTAACCAGTCAGCTTAAAGAATTTATTTGTCTAAGCGTACACCCCTAAAGGGTTAGGTAACAATTTAAAAAAGCAGGGCAATAAATATTTTCCTTGCTGGCATCATGAGGATATGATTAAATTTAAAATAAGAATTATGAAGTAAAACATATTGTGAGGTTCTTGCTTCTTGTACACACACTAAATCACAATTTTTTTCTGCCCCTTAAATAATGGGGTGGGGGTGGTAATGGGGGTGGTTAATGTCAAAATATTTTTTGAGACCTTAGCTTCTCTTGCATATACTAAATACCAATTTTATGGAACCTTACCTGCTTGATTTACCCATTTACCCTTCGACGGAATAAGATGAAAATATAATCCAGTTCCAGATCCCGCTAAAGTACATATGTGTACCAAATTTCAAGTCAATATCTTAAACGGTTCCAGAGTAATTGTGCGCACAAAAAAAGTTACAGCCAGACCGACAGACAAACAGACAGACATAATTTTTTTTTCACTCAAACTTAAAATCTCGACGTTTCATGACATTCTAAGCCTATTTCAACAATAAAAATTTTCAAAATTTTTTTTTGTCATTACTATACTTCCACTGGTCCACTGGATGTGGAAGTAATAAAATTATATAAAAAAAATATTTTTAAGAAAAAGCTTTTATTTGAAAAAACTACTAAAAAGTAAAAATCTTTTTTTTTTAAATTCGTATACCTGGAAACTAAAAGCTTTGGGGACGGTCATTAGCGCTATTGTATAGTTACTTTGCTCAATTGACCGCCCCCAAAGCTTTTAGTTTCCAGGTGTATGAATTTAAAAAAAAAAAATTTTTACTTTCTAGTAGTTTTTTCAAATAAAAGCTTCTTCTTAAAAATATTTTTTTTATATAATTTTATTTTTTACTTTTTAGTCTACTTATTCTACAGACAGACAAAATCCTTTCATTTGCTACCGACATCCACCCCTTCCCTCTTTCGTCTTCTCACCTCTCCAACACTACTTCCCACTTCCTCTCACTTCCTCCCACCCCTTCCCCACCTCTTCTCGCCCATTTCCCTCCTTTTCCCACCCCTTCCCCACCTCTTCCCACCCTACCACCTCTTCCCACCCTTACCACCCTTTCCCACCTCTTCCACGTCCGCCATATTGAATTTAGAATGACGTCACATAGTGTATCGTATTTTACTTGTCAAACCCTTTCATTTGATACCCATATCAAGGCGGTTGTGAAGAAAAAGGCGATCCTCTATCTTGGGACGTACGCCTTATTGAATTTAGAATGACGTCACATAGTTTATCGTATTTTACTCGTCAAACTCTTTCATTTTATACGCATATCAAGGGAGTTGTGGAAAAAAAGGCGATCCGCCATCTTGGGACGCCCGCCATATTGAATTTAGAATGACGTCACATGGTTTATTGTAGTTTACTCGTCAAACCCTTTCAGTTGATACCCATATTAATGGAGTTGTGAAGAAAAAGGCGATCCGCCATCTTGGGACGTCCGCCATATTGGATTTAGAGCGATAATGGCTATTCTATGTTGCATTGTCACCGGACTTATACACGTGTGCCAAATTTCAAAGCTCTAGCTTAATTAGAACTAGTCGAAATTCAGCTTGCAAGATTCCACCTAAACAAACAAACAAACAAACTAACTAACATACAAACATTGCAAGTTAAATAAAAGCTTTTAAAAATGACCGATTTTTATAAAATATCTATCAAATTGCTCACAAAATATCTTTTATAAAAGATCTTTTTCAAAGGACTTTTATAGGGCCTAGGAAAAGCGAAAACTGTAAAATATACTTCTAGTTTAACGAGTACATTCTAATAACATGCTTAAACATTAGTTATGAAGCAAAATCGTCCAGTGTTCGTAAAGTTTTACTGTATACAACTTTTTTAGATTCTCCTTTATTAAAATAAATGTACTCTACTGTCTACATCCCTCCGTGCTCGTTATATTGGAACACAAAGAAATGAAAACTCGAGTTTTTTCCTTATTTTGAGAAATGCCTAAAGTTTAATCTCGACTTTTCAAATAAATCGTTATAAAAACATGTTTTTATTCAAGGTTATGTCTTGAACATTCTTTACAAATTTTAAATACACGACGACGTCACTTCTGAAAAAGTAAAAGTGTATGTTGTATTTAACTAATGTTAATGTAATGCCATCTTTTTTTAATATCTTATTTAACGTCGGTCTATTTTCACTACGAAGGCCAATCACTGACTCCATGAGATGCATGTGTAACTCGCGGCGTTCACCGTCCACATCCCTCAATAGAGCAGCGATTTCTTAAGTCTATCGTGTCGTTTTTTTTTTTTTGCGTAGAACCAGTTCAAACATATTAGGTTCTTTTGAGTATGTCACCGGGCATATGAAATCATATTTTACGACATTTTTTTGTGGTCTCGAACTTTTTAAATCAATAAAAAGTGAAAAAAATGTATTTTTAAAGAAAATTGTTTTTTTTTGTTTCCACCGCCATATCTTTAAAACTATTAAAGGTACCGAAATTTGTTTTGTGTCAAATTAAAGCACACACTGTAGGGCTTTTACCAATATAAACGGTTTGGGCACATTTCGCACTTTCATTTTTCTAAAAATCAAATAAACTAAAAATACATATTTTGTGTATTGAAATCTTCACCAATCGATAAACTTTTTTATTTTTGAAAATATTTGCATACATGCAGAGAAGAAAATAAAGCCTAATAATCACAAAAAATATGTTTTTGCCTAAAGTGTACCGTTTGGCAACAGCGATTTTTTTTATCAGCGCTAAACGCGACATTGGGACGCAATTAATACACCTCGCATGCAGGTTGGTCAGATTAGTCGCGTAGAAATAGCGTTAGTTGAATCTAGATTAATATATGGCATTCTAGGTTGGGGTGGAGTTGCTTACTGTCATCTAAAAAATTAGATATCATTCAGAAAAATGTGCCACCCCGTCTCAGGGGGTGGCACTTAAAAAATATATATATTTATTGGAGCTGAAATAGAATCAAATTTTAAGAAGAAAAGGTTCCATGCAATTTTTCACATAAATTGATAGCTTTTGAGTTATAACGACTTCAAAATTGCGATTTTAGCTTAAAATAAAAGCTTTTAAAAAAGGTATTTTCAAACGGCTTTCGTCAAGTATCTCGAAAAGTATTACTTTACCGAAAAAATGTTATAGACCAATTACAGAAAGCACCCTACAAACTGGGAATTAATTATATTTTTTGTTTATTGATGTAGGATTAATAATTTCGGAAATATTTAAGTTTATTTTTGGTATCCAAGGGTTTCGAAATTACCTTTAAAGTTTAAAATACATTTTTTTCTAAAGCAAGTGCTTTAAATGAGCAAAAAAGAATTTGAGCATTTAGGTAATGCTACATTTTTTAGATTATTGGCTAATTAGAGTATCAAAACGAGTAAAAAATAATTTGAAAGCGCAATTAATTGTCTTTAATTTCCTTTCTTAGCATGCGTCACAATTTCTGAGGTATTTAACATTTAAACTGCATTTTTCGTCTTATGAACGTTCGGATGCCATTTGTAAACTCATATCTCCGAAACTATTAAATCTATGTAAATAAATAAACAAGCGAAATTCATTATTATTAGTTTATGAGCTTTATTTTTGGTCTCTACACATTTTTGAACAAAACTAATATTTATTGAGATATTTGGAATAGGAAAAAAAAATACGTTTTATCGAAAATACCTTTATAGTTTAAACTGTATTTTTTCTAAAGCAAGTGCTGTATACGAACCAAAAAATTTGAGCATCTACGTCATGCTGTATATTAATGAGAAACCGTGTTTGAAATTAATTTTTTTTTTAATTACTGGCTAATTACAGTAACAAAATGGCGACGTTGTTATTAAAATAATGTGTAGACGGACATTGCTTCGGTCATAACTTCTTTGTTTTTTATGCTACATAAACAAATAAAAAAATAGTTAAGAGCTTAATTAATAACCTATTATTGTATCTATTAGTATCCTTGGCGTAGGTGTCACAGTTTCTGAGATATTTAACTCTCACTCTAAATAGTTATCTTACGAACACTTGGATGCCAAATGTAAACTTAAATATCTCTGAAATTATTAATCCTACATCAATAAACAAGAAATATAATTAATTCCTAGTTTGTACTTTCTGTAATTGGTCTATAACGTTTTTTCGATAAAGTAATACTTTTTGAGATACTTGACGAAAGCCGTTTAGAAATACCTTTTTTTAAGCTAAAATCGCAATTTTGAAGTCGTTATAACTTAAAAACTTCAATTTATATGAAAAATTGCATAGAACCTTTTCTTCTTAAAATATGATTGTACTTCATATATTTTTTAAGTGCCGCCCCCTCAAAGGGGGTGGCATCCACCCTCTATAAATTAACAAGCCCCCGCTCAATATAGAAACTTTTCTGTGAAACATTTACTATTATACTGCCAAAAATGAACGAAATCCGTTCAATATGACATTACTTCGAAGTTTTTTTTACCTCTAGGTACTGTACTACTACCACCTGTCTTTTTATTATTAAAAGGAGACTATTTAATATTTATTTTACAATTTCTTAATATTAACAACATATGATCAATACTACTGTACAATATATGAAATATTGAACAATAATATTGATCCCCTAGATGCTTTTGATCATTACTGGTTTTGTACCTATTGATATAAGTTAAACTATTATATTATACACCCCGACCGGGATCGTCAGATCGTTGCAGTCGGCGGGCTTGCTACAGCCGAGCGCGCAAGAATATGACTTTGGCCCGTTAAAAAAAATCGCTGACTCAATCAATACTATGAACGGGACATGAAAAATTTTTATCCTAAAAACTTTTTTCAACTATTGGCTTCAATTTGTACGCAGCATGTATATACAAATTTTCATAAATAAACTTTTTTCTCGATTGCCTAAAATTACGTTACTGAAAATAACAAGTTTGAGTTTCCTATTATTTTACCAACTTAAAAAAAAATAAATCGGGTTCACGTGGGACGTTGTTCGAAGCGCTATTGTGTCTACTTTAATCTAAAAAAAAAAAAATAGCTTGATAGCACAAATATTTTCAGAGATATAGCGGTGGAGACGTTAAAAAACATATTTCATTAAAAATCTATTTTTTTGAGTTTTTCCGAAATAAAAAAGTTCTCGACCACCGAAAAATGTCGTAAAAAACGATTTCGTGTACACGATTATCTTACTAAAGAATCCCACTAAGTCTGGTTTGGTTCTACGCCGGTTTTTTTTTTCTCGAAAACTAAGCGACTTTACTTCCAGATTTTACTCTACTACAAAGGGTGAAATGTTTAATTGCCTGTAATTCGGTAACCTTTTGGGCTATCAAAATATTCGTAATTTAAAAGAGAACAAAAAATGTAATTGCAATATATGTCGAAAATTCTATAGTTACCGTGATATTTTAAATTAAGTAAAATTTTTCCGGTAACTTTATTACATTTTTCTAAATAACTCTTAATCTAAAAATGCTGGCAAAAATATACCTTAGACAAAAATTATTGGCAACACTCTTATCCCCAATGAGGGATGATTATATCTAAATTTCCGATGGTGCCAAGCGGGGTAAATAATTAAAACATAGGAAGAACTTACGAAATTTGGTATAGTGGTATAAAATTGCATTCTAAATAACTTTTCTTAGTGGAATTTTTTCATATTTTGAAAAATAAAGGTACTTTATTAGTGATGATTTTTAAAACGTTGCCTATAAAACACCCTGTAGAACACCAAATCAAGTCATTTTTTGTATACTTTATTTTTACAACAAGCAGGACTCAAGCCCCAAATACCATTCCAAAATTCCAAAATTTTTGGTCCATTACACCTCTTGTTACATCTATCCTGGGACACACTGTATATGATTGGCATGCATTTTAAAAACGTTACACCTGACTGGTGATGTACCGCCAGTCTATTACTCAAATGAAAAAACCGCTGCCCAAGGAATCAATACTTCCACATCCAGATTATCTATCCAAGTCACTCACAACGAAAAAACTGTGTATGTGGAAATAATTGTTTATGGAACTTTAATAATATAATATTTCAAATCCTCTACCCCAAAAACCCATAAAACGATACCCCACTTCGGTAGTAGGGGTAGGTGGTGATGGGGGGGGGGGGGGGGGTGGTAGTGGGTAGTGGGGATGAATGAAGTAAAAAAATATTTTGAGGTTTCTGGTACTTGTACATACACTAAATCACATTTTTTTTTCATCCCCTTTAATAAGGTGGTGGGGGTGGTAATGGGGGTGGCTAATGCCAAAAATTTTCGTGAGACCTTAGCTTCTCTTGTATATACTAAATACCAATTTTATGGACCCCTACCTGCTTGATTTACCCATTTACCCCAAATTTACCCCAATTTACCCCCCAACCCTTCATCGGAACAACATGAAAATATAATCTAGTTCCAGATCTCGTTAAAGTACATACGTGTAACAAATTTCAAGTCAATATCTTAAACAGTTCCAGAGTAAACGTGCGCACAAAAAAAAGTTACAGACAGACAGACCGACAGACAGAAATTTTTTTTCGCTCAAACTTAAAATCTCGACGTTTTTTGACATGTTAAGCCTATTTGAAAAATAAAAATTTTTAAAAATTTTTTTGTCGTTACTATACTTCCACTGGATGTGGAAGTAATTATACTATCTTACAAGATGTTAAGTTAAGAATCGTCGTCGAGTGGTTGGCGTTCTTTAAAAAAAATAGCAAAATGGATTCTTAACAAAATTTATTTTAAATTACTCAAATGAAAATTATACTATCTTACAAGATGTCAATTGATCAAACTTTAGGATCTCACCATTAATATTTATAGACAATAAGACATAGGAAATAGTGCTGTTGTATAGCTATAGCATATGGACTTGCTCTATCCATAACTGTGTTCGTCTGTGCACTAGCCCCATAAGGAACGAAGCAGGCTTTTCTATTGCTAAATACTGCAGATATTTAAAAAAAAATTCGTTGCGAGTAACCTGCTGCCATTTAGTAGACATTTCGTAACTAGAAAGTGACATCTAACTTATAGCTATTTGAATATTCCCAAGCACATACCTAGTTATCTTCCAAACTCAAATACAGTTGATCATTAAATGGATTTCGTCTCCGATATTTTTTTAAAAGACGAGTAATAGTGCCAAATTATTACAAGATGTGTACACTAGATATGAGAATCAATGTGTAGGTTGACATGTTGAGTAATTATCAAGTAGGTATTGTTGTAAACACCTACATTTAAGCCTAATATCGTGGGCGAGCGCGTGTACATTATCGAAATATATTTCCGCATGGCAGGTTGAGATGGAAACGATCGTCGTTGTCGCTGTAACTAACAGGAACGGGCGGAAAATCGTATACAATTTTCTTTTATTAAAACTCGTTATGCAGACTGAAAAGCTGAAATTTTCTGTGCCATTAGATATAGTCCAGTTGTCACATGGTTATCACATTAGGGGGTGTGAGGGAATAATTATAATAATATTATTAATAATTTTATTTACCTTTGTGGGATCCATATTATGTATGTGTAGTAAGCTAGCCATTAAGTAAAAGTCGCTGCCTAAAGAATCACTATTTCCACATCGAGATATCCTATCTAAGTCTCTTACAACAACAATAATTTTGATGGTATATTTGCACTCCACTATGTGGACATAATTGTTCATGGAACTTTCTTATTATAGTATTTGAAGTCGTCTACCCCAAAAACCCGTAAAACTATCTAACACATCGGCAGTGAAGTGGTACAGAAAAAATTGAGGTCTCTGATCCTTGTACACTTGCTTTCAAAACTTTCGCGTACCCTATTCTTCGCTGTACTAAATCGGGGTTGTAATTAATCAACTCTGACATTTGAACTTTTGAAAAGTCAAAATGCCTCGACTGACAGAGCAAGACAAAGTTTTGATGCCTTCTAAATTAGAAGAGGGGTGGTCCATAAGAAGGGTTGCTACTAATTAAGGACTAGATAAAAGCACTGTTCTACGAGTAAAGAAGAGGGAACAAGAAGGGACCGTGACTAGAAGGCCGTGTTCGGGAAGATCCAAAATTTCAAACGCGGAGCAGGATGGAGCCCTTTTGGATAATTTAAGGGAAAACCTTTTCCATACGGCCAGACAAGCGATTTTTGATACCAACTTTCCAGGATCGTGGGTGACAGCGTGCCATCGCGTCTTGTGAAAAAATCAGAAATTATAAATTTCGCAAGTGCAAAGAAAAAACCGCTGCCCAAGGAATCACTACTTCCACATCCAGATTTTCTATCCAAGTCACTCACAACGAAAAAAATTTGTATGTGAAAGTAATTGTTTATGGAACTGTAATAATATAATATTTGAAATCCTCTACCCCAAAAACCCATAAAACGATACCCCACATCGGTAGTAGGGTGGGGGTGGATGAAGTAAAAAAATATTTTGAGGTTTCTGGTTCTTGTACACACACTAAATCACATTTTTTTCATTCCCTTTAATAATGGGGTGGGGGTGGCTAATTTGAGACCTTGGCTTCTCTTGTATATACTAAATACCAATTTTATGGACTCTTACCTGCTTGAGTTACGTATTTACCCCAAATTTACCCCAATTTACCCCCCAACACTTCGACGGAACAAGATGAAAATATAATCTAGTTCCAGATCTCGTTAAAGTACCAAATTTCAAGTCAATATCTTAAACGGTTCCAGAGTAAACGTGCGCACAAAAAAAAAGTTAGACAGACCAACAGACAGACCGACAGACAGACAGAAAATTTTTTCACTCAAACTTAAAATCTCAACGTTTCATGACATTCTAAGCCTATTTGAACAATACAAATTTTTTAAATTTTTTTTGTCGTTACTATACTTCCACTGGATGTGGAAGTAATATATGAACAGAAGAAAATAAGCAGTCCCGGATAATATTTTTCCTGAATAATATATACCGACCTATACATTTTTGGAACACTGTAATATTTTTTGACGAAAAAGTATTTAAATCGTGCAATGATGCGGTCGTTATCGACCGGTAAATTCAAGATTTTCTGAATATGTTTGGGCTTGGATAAGTATTCTCGGTCCAGGGGTAACCTGGCGCATTGATGGTCGGTTTAATGCAGTAGCTTACCTTGACATCATGCAAAATGTTATGCTTCCTTCTGTAGAACAATTATATCCTAATGATTTCATATTTCAACAGAATAATTTCCCTATCCCCACCGCTCGATTAATAACGCAGTGGTATCAAAATAACAATATTGAAGTATTACCATGGCCGTCCTATAGTCCTGATATGAACCCCATAGAAAATGCTTGGTGTTTAATTGTCAAGAACATTTATAAAAGAAACTTTAGACCTGCAAATGCTGAAGAATTGTGGGAGGTGAAATTGAAATAATAATCCATAGTATTTCTTAAGTTTAGTTTTCATAATATTTCCTAAATTGTAATCTATAATTAATACGTTTCAGAAATAAAGTGTTAATTTTCTATTTTATTATGAGCGGCCATAGAGAAATAGTGTGTGCAACTCACATTTAATGGCTATTAAGACACGAGCATGAGAATTATGCTCGTGTCTTAATAGCCATTATTAAATGGTCGTTACACAATATACTATTATTGCCTCCAGAATGGTTGAAAAAATTCATAAAGTCTCCTACTAACTTTTTAAACATTTCATGTCATTTTTATAAAATTAACCAAAGCACCAGATAGCTGAAATGCTAGCACGCCACTGAACAAACAATACGAGAGCATTCGCTACTACCGGCTTACCTAAATCCTTTTTAAAATTTATTACACCCCCTCCTTTGCATATCTCCGGCCTGTTTTAATTAGACCATTATTTCTTTTATAGTTTTTTCATTCTGGCGTATAAACATTCAAGTTCATCGTGGAACATTAAGCGTGGGAGAAATTAATAGGGCATTATCTGAATTTTCTTTTTAAAAGATTTTCTCCGCAAAGGCCGCTTTGAAAAGTTTCCACTATGAGCGCGAAGAAAAAAGTCTGATAACGCTATACTTGGTAATTGGAATCCTTCGAAGCACAGCCGAATTATTTAGAGGAAAAATTGAGATAAAACAGAATTTAGTTACTCATGTACCCATTATGGAACTGTAAGAAATTCGACAAATTTAAATGTGTCACATTTTATCGACATAACCTTACAAAAAAAATCATATTTTCTACACTCTCAAAATTTGATCTTCATTTAACACATTTTATTAACAATCAGTTAGACAAACGAAGTGATAATAATTGTTTTATTTATCCAACTCGAAAACTAATGACGGTGTTAAATAATTCTTTATAATAATTAAACTACTCAACAAATCATTATGAGATTCAGTAGGGTTCTATTCTGATAGTAAACGAAGTGACGTACGTTCTGAGGAGGCGCAATGTTTGGATAGTAAATTTAGAACATAATAAAAGTTAAAAATACTAAAGGTTAAAAGTCTGCTTTGTGCTGACGAGAGCCAAAAACTCGAAACCGGTATGCAAATGAATCTGGACATCTGCCGAAGAGGCGGGACTCCTTTAATTAGAAAACAGAGTTCCCTACACCAGCATTTGTTATAAACCCACTGCATTTCTAGTGATGATAGTAGTATCATTACGACCAAATTACTTATTTAAATAGTTAAGAGCTTGTAATTAAAATTGTAATTAAAATTGATTCCTTTCAATGTTGGTCAATTAAAAACATTTTTTGTCAGCGCGCTGAGTGGTAAGAGAATACACAAACCGAGATACACCCAGCGGGATATGCAATAAGTAAATAATTTTCTGATTGTAAGTAGAGAATGATCTGCAATTTTACGGAATTACTTTCAGAATTTCAACTTAAACTTAATTTTCATTCCTTACTTTGCAATACACTATTCTGAGAAAGGTTCTTATTTCTGCCTTGAAGCCCGTAATACGTAATACTTTAGTTGCATTTGTCAGACACACTGGAAACATATCACCCCAACAATAAAAGGATACCGCAAGCAGAAAACTCATATCCGTATTTTCTTTTGCTTTCCTTTGAGCGAAGGATAATTAAATTTGCTGCTGGTATCACGGAAAGTAATAGAAAGAAAACAAACTTATAGATTTTTGTAATCCGTGGTAAATTATTGAACTGTGGGATAGAAGAAAGATCCAATTCGGATAGCGACCTCAGCTAACAGATAGTAGTTCGAGCGGTGTCACGAAATCGAACTATCGGCTGTTTTATCCTTATTTGAGATCTGTACTCCACTTTGCAGTGTAAGATTTATTACTTCGTAGTAAAGCGTGTACGGCAACTTTCAAATAGGTCATCGTTGTAGTCTTATTTGTGCCAGAAGGTCGTTCAATAATGCAAGTCTTTGATGGTACATCTTCCTACATCTTACTCTTATAATTTTTGTTGTAGGTTATACGTATTGTATTTATCTCAGTTCTGTAGTTCTTTCGTTGTAACATTTCTCTCTGCTGGCCAAGAAAATTCAATAATATACATTCTCTTTTCAATTAAATTCAGAAGCACAATGTCCGGCTTGGTGGCCGCCTGCTTCCGCGTTGTTGTGAAGGAATAATTCCAATATATCCTGTACTTGGCTGTTCTCTACGACTGACTCGATTTCTTGGGGCACGTAAGACACGTTGGGATCTCGATCGATGCCATAAGCGTGCCTAATACGGTGGTATAGCACTCTAAGAGCGTTATGCCTGCTGATATAGGATAGCACTACATGAAAAGCACATGCTGATAGTATGCATGTTAGGATCTCAGTATGTGAATTATAACGTGGAGTTTGACTAAATTTATTACTTTTTAGATATTTTCGTCCTAAAAATATTTAAGTCCGACTCTGTGCTCTGTGCGTCTAATGTAAAAGTAAATATCTAATGCGTCGGTTGCTTTCGCAATATATCCTGCCTTTGTCACATCTCTTTATGGGGGAGTGATATAAATAGAATGTAAAGAAACTTTTTTGAGAGTCCAGTAATTGTAGTCTTGAGACAAGTCGTAGTTGTGGCCGCTTCAAAGGCAGCTCAAAAGGTGGTTTTGGTCACTGTATTTAGTTGGCCAAATAATTGTAATTTGATTTTTTGACTGCTGAAAACATGATACCAAACTATAGAAATTGATTCTGTATATATCATAAGTAAATATGTCAATTGTCCTGTACTTACTTCAATGGCGGATTATAGTTCATGAAGGCTATATTCCCTTGATTTTCTTCATACACTATAGCTGTTGATGATGCTTTGAGGTCGCTTCATTTTTGTCTTGTTCATAGTACGGTTGTTTAATTCCACTTGCTTGTGGGATTGTTATAATTTTCGTACCTGTCCTTCGTTTAAACTCTAAACAGAATTTCTTTTGTGAGTGCCTCGTACTCTTCCTTTGAAAACTTATGTAGCTATTTTCTTATTTAACACATGTATTATAATGGGCACAAGCACATTATCTTTGTGTGTGTAAATTTTAGTTAAATATGCTACTGAGCATTTAATTTCATTTGTAAATACCTTTACTTATTTAAAAAAATTTCTTTATTGATTTAAAGAATCCAAACATGTGGTTTTGTAATACTGAATTGAATATTGAAACAGCATTTTGGTACATTTAGTATTGTGAAACGATTTTAATTATCCAAATGCACTGAATAAAACCAAATTAGTGAGTTGATATCCTTATTCTTACAATAAACATTCAACACAAAGCAGCTTAGTCGAGAATTTGTCTTACGTTTATATCATGCGACAGATTTTTGACAAGAATGCCCTGTTTGGGCACGTCTATCTGAAATATTTAAAATCAATATTTCGTACCATCCATTTTACTCTACATTTATCAGCCATGTATGGCACAACAGAATGAACCAGAATAATAATTTTTCATACATGCTGATGCTCGGGATGTATTGTCCAATGTTCATTCCATACACGCGAAAGGGTTTTATGTCTGCCAACACGAGAGTTCCACCTAATAAATAAAATAATGTCTATTGTGCCAAGAAAAAAACCATTAACTAAAGCGCTTTATTTGCGATATGCATTATTGTGTTTTCCGTTTTATGAAGGAAATTTAATAAAAATGGAGGAAAGTGTTCTCTGAATTACACGGTTTTGCGGGGAGAGCTAAATATAATGGAAGATGGCGAAAAGGGAAATATTAACACAATTTTGCCGTGTATATCTTGGATGGCAGGGCCGGGTTAAGGGGTTAAAAACGAAAATGGACAATTTGTAGGAGTAGTGCATGGGAGTTGAATACAACTTTCTTGTTCTGCAGTTCAAACTTATAACACATTTTGCGTTATAAGTTTGTTTTGTGCTCAATCCTTATTTGATTTGATTTCATTTCATCCAGGGAATCCAGAAGAGTTCTGCCTCGTTGGTCTGTGTTGGCAGCCCCAAGCTAAATTATGAGCGTTGGAATCGCCACAAACTAAAAAAGGTTTAGGTATTGCAGAAAAAAAAACATTCCACTTTTGTTTAGTGATATTGGTGTTGGGTGGTATATAAAGAGATACGTATCTTTTGTTAGATTAATCATTATGGCTGCACAATTTACGTTGGTTAAGTTAACAGGAACATTAAATTCCTCCTTTACCACAATACTTCCTTGTCGCACAATATTATATACAGAAAAGCTTACATATACCTGCGATTTAAACCATGTTTCACATAATAGTGTCACATGAACTTTTGTTAGATTTTAGATATTCTAAGTTGTTTTTATTGGCCACAGCTGACCTGCCAAAGCCTGATTCGTCATTGGAGTGATTTAAAAGAGTTGAATAACATTTAATATTGGGGTTTCTGAACATCAAAGGAATTTTTCTGTTTTAAGGGATTTATAACAAACATAACTTCTTCTAAGATAACCTCACTTATATCGTTATTAGCATTAGAGAACATTTGACTTAGTGTTAGATTGACTAGTGGATTGCGTTTTATTAGACCGATATACTGAATTTGTTAGAATATTTCCTGTAGTAATTATAGGTGTAAAATTTTTCAGAATTTGTCTATGAGCTTCTTGTATGGGGTTGGGTGTCGATTGGCGCTGCCTCTTTGCGGCTGTATGTTGCTACTTTGTATAGATGTTTTTGACTATTAAGTAGGACAATGCTTTGAGATTTCCTTATCCTTATTTGATCATTTCATTTTGATTTGATTTACCAGTAGGCATTGCTGCCACTCCCAGAAGACAGCCGGTGAGCAAGCTACGACTACGCCGGCTTGGATTTGAGCCATGCTTTTCAGCTGCGAGAGCCACATGACGCATGGCACAGGAGTACAGTATGAGAAGTGTAGATGTTTGAGATGTCTTGCTGCATTGTATCATGATACGAAGTGTTCCTCTTTTTAATGTTTTGCTTCTTCTCCTTCTTCTGAGTATTCTGTTGTCCCTGTTTCTGACTCCGGCAGAGCAATTTTTTATGGTATTATTTTTTCTTTGCTGTTCATTATCAGTGTATTTGGCCCTTTACTAGTTTGTTCATGATTCTCTCAATTGTTGTTATCTAGGTCTCAATATTTTTGATTTGTTGCTGCAATATTAACGCCTTCTTTAGTGGGGGTTCTTTCTTTGAACATGTTCCCAGACATTTGTACAAGAGACCTATTTAGGACGTGGTGTGCAGTTAAAATTAGCACTTTATAGTTTATTTATCAAAGAAATTTGTTAGAACCTCCTTCTATTGGAATTAATATTATAAAGCAGAAAATTATTATATGAAAATTATATGTTACTTAACTACTACATAAAATATGCGTTTCTTATTAATACAAATAAAATTACAACGTATTTTTTGCCAGATTGTGTTTCTCTTCTTGTATTTATAGTGATTTCTTTCTTGCCTTTGTTTTTTCCAGCAGGTAGACGATGTCACTGCACTATACTATGCCAAAACACTGTGGAAAGTTTTGGTTTGTGTATTTAATCACTAACTAATATTTCTTGTAAAATTACTGAATATGTCCCGAGATATATATTAATTTTCAAATAAGTACCACCCACTTATGCTAACTTAACTATATATTCTACACTTTGTATTTAACTTTAAAATGTTTATTGGTATCCACTTGAGAGTGTCGAAGACATCCGATCTTCACCGCGGACTGAAACAGACTCATATTTTGTGCTTTAACTTTTATTACGTATTTATAAATTGACATTGAAAACGGACTTACTGAATACGAAAGTAAAAAGATAGCATATTATTGAAGTATTAAATATGCAGAGAAATAGACTTTTTATAACACAGCGTCTCTGAAGATGAACAATTTTAATACTTGATGAACCTAATGCTGACGCTGGCTGTTGTAAAATTTTGGTTGTTATTTTATGTTATAAAATATTTTTCATATCAGGATTTTATTTTTGTTCTTATAGTATATCAAACTTTTCTGCTTTTGTGTAACCTATTTTGATCAAATAGTGATACGAAATGTCAAACACTAACAATATTGTCGTAGTATCATGTCACAGCTTCTTACTACGTAAAAGTAATTACTGCACTTCCTTCAATAACCACAAAATATCTATATGTATGTTTTTAATTCCGATATGTCAAGAAATATTACAGCTAGACAAATTATATCATATAAATAATAATAATAATAATAATAATATAAACTCTTATATATTTGAAATCAGGGAAAAAGATCTAAAAGAATATGTAAAAACATACAGGGTTTTCCATTTAAAAGACAACATCCATTGTTATATCATGTGACCTATGCAAGCAATTGTTTTCCTAATTGTATTTAAAAAAATATAATACAACTCTACAACTTTTATATGAAACTTTTTCTTTTATTTCCAAAAAGAACAGAAATAAAGGGGAGTAAACCAATATAATGAATAACCCTGTAATAGTTAGCTGAAAAAAAACATTGTGCATAGCTGTTATTGCAATATTCAAGGACTTCACACATATTTTCAAAAAATGTGGAGCCGGTCCTGCTTCCCGCAATACCAACTAAAAATAAATGTACTTTGCGGAAGCAATTTCACGTCTCATTTTAGTCGTTCTCTATATAACACCCAAGATTATTGGCTACACTGTCAAAGAGAAAATTGTTTAAGTTTTTTTTATTTCCTCTATAATAGAGTCACCAATTACAAGCGGTAACTTACCGCTCTCCCGGCAAAGTTTCTACGAAACGCAAAACTTTGTGTTGAGGGTGGAATAGATAGAATTCAAATTAGAGTTTTATATTATTTGTGGGTGTGAATGAAAAAGTTTAACAGCGAACGAAATGGAACGATTCCGGAATAACAGGGATTTGCATTTATATTACTCAGGTGAAAGTGGAAATGTATGTATATAGTATGTATCAAAACCCGGTGTATATTTTTTTTCATAAAATGATATTTTGCTGAATTAACTAGTACTGAAATAGTTATTTGTGCAACCATGAAGGAGAATGTATAAAATTGTACAGTCGTGGGCACAAAGAGGTTTCCAATCTGAAAAAGTTATTGTAATTGTAAAGTAATTGTAACATTTTTCCTGTTTGAATCAGGGTCCTTCTGGTCATTTATTTTCGCACCGCCTACAGGCAGACTGAAAATAATTAAGTGCCATTTTTCAGCATTAAGCTCCATTCCATTTTTCTTTCACCAAACTAGTACATTGTCAAGGTCCACTTGTATGATGTTACAGTCTCCAGTATGATTGATAGTGTTGTAAAATTTAAGATCATCGGCAAAAAAGAAAACAAAACAAAAGTGACTATTCGAGAAACAGGTGCTTCTGTCATTAATAATAGCAGCGCTAAGTGAGAACTCTGTGGAACTCCCCAAGTAGTCTGAATCTATTCGGACCTAAAGTTGTTAAAATAGTCTGTGTTCGATCTTGAAGGTAGCAACGCATTCATTCTAGCAAGGCCCTCCGACGTCAGTTCGAGTTTATGTATTAGCAATTCATGATTTACCTTGTCGAGCGCTTTCTAAAAATCAGTATAGATCTTTCTAAGGCGTTCAGTAAAAAGCTTGCATAATTCAACATATTTAGTTCGGTCGTTTTTTTAAGAACAAAACCATACTGTTCTTAGATTAAGGAACCATGCAAGACAAGAGATAGTTGATCAGAATATTTTCAAATAGTTTGGAAATGGTACTAGATATATATTATTCGATAACACAGGTCTACAAAAAAGAGGTCTTATTCTAAGGTTCTTATATGACCTTTCTGAAGTGTTTTGACTCGCTGAGGCGAAATTTGGATAAAAAAAATTTCTATCGTGTAAATTTTTCTCTACCACCCCTCAAAAGGAGGAAAATAAGTCTTGCCCTAAGGTTCTGATCTAAATTTTCTAAGGTATTTTGATGCACTGAAGCCAGTTTTGAACAAAAAAAAATCTATCGTGCCAGTTTCCTTCTGACACCCATAGGAAATAAAAGGGGGCGGTAGAAGGAAACTGACACGATAGAATTTGACACCTTAAGTTACCATTACAATTTGTTTCCTATAAATGTATTTTTTATTTTTCTCTAACCAACAGAAACTTTTAAATTATTTAAATTTTTATAATTAGTGATATAATATGATTAAAAATGGAGATTTTTAAAAAAGTACAAAATCGGCGTTATAAAAAAAATTATAGCATTTTTCGTATAGATATCTTGGGTCATATAGATGCCAAATGACCCCCTGTATCTCTATTCAGGATCTATATCGCTTTCTCAAGCACCTTGCATAATAGGAAAATATATTATTACAACTAGTACAAAATTCTTTGGTATTTATATCACAATTCGAATAAACTGTTGTCTGTTCTCTGGGATCATCGTAATTTTTTCCATTCAAAATGTGGCGAAAATGCCAATGTTACCCATACAGAGTGCCATTTATGAATTTTATAGGCCCTATGCCTACATATCAAAATACTGAATTTTTAATTTTTTGATATGCTAAAAATATGCAACCCGAGCTTTCAGTCGAGTATGTTCTAAAACGAATTTGATTGCACGTAATTCTTGTTCTGGATGTATCATATGATAAAAACGCCGCTGTAAATCACCTCGCTCACATCTGTGCCTGAAAAGTTCACTCACAATTCGAAATGCACCGTTCCTACATTCTCGTGAATAAGTAACTTATTCAATATATGTTTAATTGAAAAGTCAAGCAGCGGCGGGAACGAGAAAAGCCCTTATGAAAATTGACGAACCACATCATTAAACGAGAAATACGGGAAAATATTTTGCATGGAAGTTAGAGCGGAAATCCAAATAAAAGTAATATAATTATATACAAATTAAAAAGTTGTGTATCCGGAGTACCGTGTTCTTTTATACATTTAAATTGTTGGTTGTATCAGAGATACTGTATTCATTAATTTTGTGCTATGTATCGCCGAAATATATATAAATTTGAATATAATACAATTTGCATGTTCTTGTTTATTACAACAGACAATCAGGGAGTTTCCCTTAAGGGTAACCGAGCGGTAAATCACGTGGGAGGTTTACGTATATGAGCGAGGAAATCTGCAAAATTATAGCGCGATCCAGCAAGTCTTTGGAAAATAGCATTAGAGTAATGTCTTTCTTTAATATACCCATTTCTAGTATAAAACGTCTAATCATTTAACAATACATTAACTGCTAGCATTAAATATGAGCGTGATTATACAAGGTGTTTTAAAGTTAAATATAGATACGATACCAGTCGTGGGTATGTGGTGGTTACAAATCATTGATGTATCCATCGTCCTTCTTTATTGAGACAGAACGGTTTTGGCCAAATATTTCTTTGGCCATATCTTTTGAACCACCTTGTATAATAGGTTCGATATTTAAAAAGAGCTGAAGTAATTGAACAAAATAGTACACGTTGTTGTCTGTCCGTTTTATTTAACGCGTTTGTCATACATCCAATTTTAAAAAAAATGAGACAGAATTTGAAAATTTATTTTAATAAAATATTCAATTTGTTGTACCAATAATTCTTAAACTTCTACATTAGTTGTTTAGTACCATAAAAGAATTTTTCTACTCCCATATTTTAATTTGTTTATTAGACATTCCCTACCTGCACTTTAATGAGATTCATTTTCATTAAGACATAAGTTTATATCCAATAGAAACGTGACATACAGCAATATTCTGTCAATATCAACTATTGTCCTGAACATCTGACACATCTAAAATTTATCAATTTTGACAAGTACTTACTGTTTAAGTGAAAGTGAAATTGAAATCATAATCCATAATATCTCCTAAGTTTTGTTTTCATAATATTTCCTAAATTGTAATCTATAATTAATAAATTTCAGAAATAAAGTGTTAATTCTCTATTTTATTATGACTGGTCGCAGAAAAAATAGTGTATGCCACTCACATTTAATGGCTATTAAGACACTCGCATTCATTATGTACTGATGTGCAGAACGTGTTTTTGTCTCATGGCGACTTAAGCAGGGTTTTTACAATTTCTTTTCCATCCATATTCCATTATAACACAAAAAACATCACAAAAAAGAGCGAACTTATCTGAAGCGACAGTATTAAACAAACTCATTTGATTGAGCTTTATTAGAAGACCAGCTTTAAAACCTAATAAATGACATAGCCTGGAGGTCGCTGGCCATAACATCCGGCCGTTACGTCCCTCTGCGTGGTTTTATCCGCGTGTTTATGGCGTAGTTGATATTATATAATTGTAAAATGAAATATTGACCTTAAAAATGACGTGTCCAAACCATAGTTAAATAAAATAAAGAATATGTAATTTGGTTAGACTTGCGTCCACGAGTCCCGGGTTCGAATCCTTCCTAGGGTATGGCGTTTTTCACGTGTTGCTGAGACGGTAGCAGTGAGCTAGACCGCGGTTGTGTGAGAGACAACACGGCTAATCGCTCTTCTCTCCTGAGTTCGAGTGTCTCAGCTGCGGTAAATGGCAATGTCGCATGGAATGGTTGTTGTGTTGTCTGTGTCGTGTGCTGGTTGAGAGGTGGAATAGCTATAGCTAAACTCCGTCAGGCTGTTAATATAAAAAAGGCAATTTAAAAAAGGCCTAAAATTGTTTTTCAAAATTTCTCTTAAAAATATTTCTGAATTAAAGTCAACAACGACATAGTTTCGCATATAGTGCAGACTTTATGGCGGATACTCTATTTTAGAAAGCACCTTGTATAAATAAATAAAAATACGTTTAACAAGTTTACTCACTAAATAAAAAATAACCATAATAAATTTAAGTGCGCATCTCGACTAAATCTCTTCGCTTTAGTACATTTAATATCGCAGTTTCATCTTAATTAAAATGCAAACGTAAACAAATCTATAACACTGCTAACGCTTTTTTTCATTTTTCATTCAGTATAATGGAGTTTAAACACATTATTTAAACTCTTTCTAGACACGGATATAATAACGAAACATTATTCTCGCTGGTATCATCCTTTAGGGATATTTTTATTACTTTTATGCTTGGTGCGATTATTAATTATGAAGTTAGACTTTTTAATACGGATTTTACGTAAATGGCTTTAAAAATAACGACTATCAAACAGTATGCTGCATGATTATGCAAAAAGAAATCGGGCAGAGTGTAATGAAATAGTACAAGAATGTGGGGAAAGCGACAATAATTAAACTCCGACTTTGCAAATTACAGAAAAATCGAGATCAAACTTTGTCACTTGAAGTTTTATACAGTTCTGGAAATTTTTCTGAAGACTCAAAAATATCGTTGTGTGACGTGTTTCCACCCCTAGGAAACCACCCTTGCAAATTCCGTGGGTTCCAAAAATTATAACAAGAGATAACCACTAACACACTTTATTAAATAATTTACTGGATACCTCACAATACTATTATTAACTTAAATGAACTTTACTGACTAAAAATAACAATGTTTATCACTTTGTTTTCACTTTGGAGTCTTAACCTCACTTGTCAAATCCAAGACTTCTTCTTCCCGCCGAGAATGCGGCCTTTTATACCTAAAAATGACAGATCCCGATTTTTCTGTGATGACGCCACCATTCTCTAGATAGTTCCAGATGTCATCACTCTAGATTTTTTGGTAGGTTCTTTCTCGAGTAGGTGCAAACCTCTACATTCAGACATCTGAATTAATTGAATTCTATGTTGCCTACAGTCTAGGGGTTGCAACAGATCACAGTTGTTTGTGAGAGCATTTTATGTTCAAACCAATATCCAAAATTGATATCTCCAAAATTGATATCTCCTCCAACAGATTATAAACTAAATAAATTAAACCTTGAAACATCTGAAAATATATAGAACAACAATACGCACACAAGAAGATACATCTAACTACAATATTGAATCAAGATATAGGAAGAAGAATGAAGCGCTTTTTGGCTTTCGTCAGCGCGAAGCGGACTCGGATACCTTTGACGCTGCGGAATCTTCAAACACTCAAAGCTGTCCGAGCCTGCTTCGCCCTGACGAGAGCCAATTAGCTTGAAATTGGTAAGGAAATGACTCTGAATACCTGCCGAAACCAAGAGGAAAACGACAAAACCGTGCTTTGTGCATAATTTTCATATACCATTCCCTTATTTAGATTTTACTAGTAATTAGTTATCAGTGTTGTGTTTAGTTTCTTAAAGTTTTCCACCGGCCGTGCAAGCGAATTCGAATCACGCAGTGAGTTTGAGAGCTGATATATTAAGCAAGAGGGTAAATCTTGTTAGTCAAATATTTTACTATTTCTTTCCCTTCAGGAATAAAACCAGTTAGCCCGCTACTACCTTCTCGCTAAGAACTCTAAGAGGACCTAAAACAACACGTTTAGTTATTCAAAATTATGCAGTCCGCAGAGAGTTTGAAATTATCCTCTTTAAGATTCCAAGACTGCCACGTGTTTCATTGCTTTCTTAATCTTAACATCACTCGATGCTAGGAAATATTTAAATTTATTAAGATATTTTTGTAATCCATTTCCATTTCATTAACAGACGGCCGCCCAATGGGGTCATCCCGCACTTCTAAGTCGTGATATGGTGAACATCTTTGAAGTTCTAGTTAATAAATGCAGAGATAAATGTTAGTTTATCTTCTCTTAGTATTTATACCTTTCGCAAAAACGAAGAGTATATTGCAAACAAGTGTCACTAGAATACTTCTGCGAAACCTGAGTGTTTATTTGGTAAACATCTTTATTGTTACATTGTGTAATCTTGTGTAATCTTGTAATTCCAAATAAACATTATTATTATTATTATTATTTGATCATTTCTAAATTAGTAAACATCGCTCGTAGAGAAAAAAAAATTCATATCGTTATGTTAGTGAGCGAATTCTGAACAACTTTCAAAATGTCCGTCTGCCCGTCCGTCCATCACGTTTCTTGTAAGCACGACAATTTAAGAGAGAAAAGTCCGATTGTATTGAAATTTGGAAAGTAAGTTAGCGTTATCTAGAGGAAGAACTCTATTGTTTTTGAAAAAAATCAATCAGTAAATAAAAAAGTTATTACTCATTTAAATTAAAAAAATATATATTTTCTTAATTACATCCACGTCCAGTGGAAGTATAGTAACGACAAAAAAATTTTTAAAAATTTTTATTGTCCAAAAAGGCTTAAAATGTCATGAAACGTCGAGATTTTAAGTTTGAGTGAAAAAAAAAATGTCTGTGTGTCTGTCGGTCTGTCTGTAACTTTTTTTTGTGCGCACGTTTACTCTGGAACCGTTTAAGATATTGACTTGATATTTGGTACACATATGTACTTTAACGAGATCTAGAACTAGATTATATTTTCATCTTGTTTCGTCGAAGGGTTGGGGGGTAAATTGGGGTAAATTTGGGGTAAATAGGTCAATCAAGCAGGTAAGAGTCCATCAAATTGGTATTTAGTATATACAAGAGAAGCTAAGGTTTCAAAAAAATTTTTGGCATTAGCCACTCCCATTACCACCCCCGCCCCCTTATTAAAGGGGATGAAAAAAAAAATGTGATTTAGTGTACAGGAACCAGAAACTTCAAAATATTTTTTACTTCATCCATCCTCACTACCACCCCCCTATCACCACCCCCCCCACCCCACTACCGATGTGGGATATCGTTTTATGGGTTTTTGGGTTAGAGGATTTCAAATATTATATTATTAAAGTTCCATAAACAATTATTTTCACATACAAAGTTTTTTTTCGTTGTGAGTGATTTGGATAGAGAATCTGGATGTGGAAGTAGTGATTCCTTGGGCAGCGGTTTTTTTGTCATGTGTACTTAAATAGAAATCTTGCGAAATTTTATTCTCTGTATTTTTTTTTGTTTATACATTTTACTAATATATATATATATATATATATATATATATATATATATATATATATATATATATATATATATATATATATATATATATATATATTTCATACTAATATATCTAATTCGTTGAAATATAATACTCGAATGATATATACAGACATTCAATTTTTGTGGTGACGTGTGATGGCTAATAGTTAAAGCATAAACCCTCCAGCGTCGTCGTTATCAGGCTGGCTCCGGATCAGGTTCCGGGGAGACGCATACTTATACATGTACATGCTTAATTTAAAAAATATATCTGTTTTGCTTTTTTTTGCTTTCCCTGGCAATCGAAATGTCTTGTGTTTGAATCCCTGTTTTTTTTTCAGTTTTCTTTCATATATTTTTGTTTCACAACAGAATTGGTATCACAAAATTTAGGATGTCCAAAAACTAACATTATTTACAAGAAAACTGCGAAGAGTATCTAGTATCCTATAGAATGTGTAACAATTATATGATAAAGCTCAGTAAATCGGCGAAGAGTATAATGCTTCCTCTAGTTTATTTTTACGTTTGAAATTTGAATTAGGAACGTGCACGGGTCGGTCCGAAGTTAATGGCGGGATGTTTATTAATCAACAACAGGGATGGCTTTAGAAGATGTGTCATTGCGTAAACATTTTCACGCATATATTATTATGATAAATAGATAGAAATAGCACAGAAGAAAATTTCTTCTGTGGAAATAATGCGATGTTTCTCTTCCACTCTACATCATTCCATTTCTCGCTTCTTTGAAAACTGATTTTTTTATCAAAATGAAAAATCAAAATGGTGGCGCCAAGATGGCGGACCATTTCTTCATTGATGATCCGATACGACTGAAAGTCGATATCTGGGCGTTTTAGGGAACGCAGATTACTATTTTTTTTTAATAAAAATTGGAAAATCAAAATGTTTTCAGAGACGCGGATTACGAATTTTTGGTAAAAAATTATTACGTATTTTAAAATTAAACGTAAATTTTAAAAAAAAACACGCTTTTAATATTTAGATATACTAAAAACGAAAAAAATTAAAAAACAATAATTGTCTTAAAAGCTTGTCGTATTTTGTTTCTATTCACGCTACAAGCTTTTAGGACAATTATTTTATTTTTTTTTATTTTGTGAATGCATTTTGAGATATTTTAAGAAATTGATCAATTTCATAGTTCCTGATCTAACTTATTCGGGTCCATAAGTCAGCAAAAAAACTCGAATGTAAAATAATATTACGTTCTAATATTAAAAAAATAAGTAATTAGCAATTTAAATTCAAATTTAAAACTATGCGTCAGTCGAACAACAATTCCATCCAATATGTGCTTAGCACAAAAGAAAACAAAAACCCAAACCTAACAATTGATGTTCATAAAAATATAAATTTACTTTCAGTTATCCAGTGACGAAATATTTTTGAAAATTTTTTGTATATTGTTTGTTTAAAGGCGGGTGGTAAATGGTTGCACAGTTCTATGCCAATATAATGATCTCTGTCCAATGGTGTTACTTTTTTTTTGCTAATAATAGATTTATATTCCTCGCTTACTGAAGGAAAGTATTGTAATCTTGAAATAAATATCATTCTATTAGATTTCTTCGAATTTTTACGTTTCGGCCTATCCAGATTACGAAAATGAAAGTCTCTCAATTCTGTTTGTCTGTTTAATGTCTGTCTGTTACCGCCATACCGAAAAAATAGTATATACTTACTCTTAGTGAAAAAACTGTACCGGGTGAACTCGAACAACTTGGCATGCAGTTGTCGGGAAAGAAACCTGTTATACTTTAAGTGAAAAATATACCCCTAAAAAGATAATTAATGAAGTAAATCTGACGGAGGACAATAATTTTTGGCCACTTGTTAACATAATTGCCAAGGAAGGAAACTGCTATAGTATATGCATATGGCCGCCATTTTGAAAGTACAGCTTTAGGACACATCTAGAACTGTTCCTTAGGCTTTAATCTTTATGAAAAATATTGTCCTAAAGGATCAGGGGGGGAGGGGGTGCACGTACAGTTAAGGTGGGCTCCCCTAGTAGATATATGATGTTAGAGAGACAATAATGTGCTCCATATGGCAACATGTGTCTCGTGATGCATCAAGAAGATGCCATGTTAAGGAAAGACATAAATATGAAGTAAACCAGAATGTTACACATCCCAATATCTGTATATTTCCAACATGATTCCCGATGGTTGTATTATTTCATGCGCAGAACTTGAATTCTGATTGATAGGACGAGCACATCTGTAACTATACCTACCTTGGTCAGATCCCAATTGGTTTCTACAGAGCAGACGCTGGAAATTGCTTAGTCGGGTGTTTTAATTGAGTAACGGATTCTGCTCTCTTTATTAGAAAATCTGAAAAAACGCCACAAACGATTATTCCACTTCTTGCCCTATCCAGGATAATGAAAATTATCCAGTAATCTAAAAGGATACCCATTCCGTCTATTCGCAAACGTAATATTTCATAAGATTAAGACGAATTCTGAGAAGCTTTACTTAATTAAAATGATATCTATCGCCATGAATTAATTAAAAAGCGTGTTTCCATATCTCCTTAGGATTCTCTTTGACCATTAACGTATTTTTATTCGTTCTTTTAAGGAGAAAACGAAGGCGACAACAAACTAGTCCGAGATATCTTATTAAATTGCACTCAAAGCGTCTTGCAATGGAGGAAAATGAAGCGCCTCTAACCGGATTTAATTATAAATTTTCAAAGCCTGGAATGTTTACGGTGCATTTAAAATGTGTGGATGAAAGTTCATTCATGCGCTGCTCACTGTATAAACTTACTTGTTGAATTGTAACGAGTTTAAAAACATCATTTGCCATAATAACAACTGCAAACATGTATATGAGCTTTACGTTATCCGCTTGAATAACTAGGTACCTAAAAAAGGTCAAAAGTTTAAATTACGCTGAAAAAACAACATTTACTTTTCGAATTAATTTCAGAATTAATTTTAATTATGTTAATATTTTGCTCCTTTGCGTTGATTATATTTTTAGTCAGTTATGTAAAGTAAATTTATTTGAAAATTTCACACGTCACTTTTTTAGCCAATCAGAAGTTTGTTCTTGGTTTCGTTACCATAACAACCCAAAAACTTTCCAGAAATTTTGGATCCTTCAGGGTATCATCATCCTCCTCCTGAACGAAATTAATGAGTGGAAATTTTTCGCTACGCGACTCGGGATAATTTTCAAAAAATGTATGTACTCAGAAAATATCCAGCAATAATTCAAGCACTTGGGAGATCACAAGTAACTACATCTAAACCTAATTAATTACATTTCTGTAGCAATGCAAAAAGGGTACATACTAATAGTACAATTAACATGTTAAGAGAAAACAATTTAAACTAAACATTTACTGCTCTTATATTTGTGAATATTGTAATGTCACAGATGACCTGGATCACCTAAAATGGAACTTCCATGTACAAAAGGTACGTAACTAAGGTATCTTACCTAAACATTCAAACAATTAAAAAATATATTAACTGAAAAACAATTAAAAACAGTTTATTATATAGTCCCCTCAAATTAGGAAAAAAACGGAGAAAAAATCTGAACAGCAGTTTCTCTGCATAGGAAGTAAGTATTCAACTTTTAGAACATGGTTTTGCTTATGCGCAAAAAAAAAGACATGATTTTTGAGATATACAGGGTGTTTCAGTTAAAAGTCCCCAGGCCATTATCTCCAAAACTAATAAGGATATTTTATTTTTGTAAATGGCGGATGGTTGATACCAAACAAAGCTTTAAATAACCGTTATTAGAATTTTTCCTGAACAACACACAGAGAGGGCGTTGCGATGCAAAATTATTTTTTGATGGCTGGAACCTTGAAAGATGATTCATGTGATTAAACAATAATTTGTGAATAATTTTGATGATATAGAGAATTTCTGAAAAACAAGCCGTTTTGGAGTTATATGATTTTTTTTCATTCATTCCAGTACACGTGAATTTTGATAAACCCCTGTAACTTTTTTATTAATTATTATAGAATGTAGGTTTTCAAAATGCTTTTCGAGATAATTAAAGTGATCTGACACACTATCACAAAATTACCACTTCCGGCCAAACCGGAACTAACATGATCCTATATCCGTATTACTACATATTTCAATTTTTCTTATATTTTTTAATAACTCTTCTATTAAAACTGCTCCTATAACTTGAAGTAAGACAACAACAAAAAATACACACTGATTTAGAATGGGCTAAATTTATATTAACAATTCAATAAAGAGCATAAACAAAAGTTACATAAACAAACATTTAAAAACTACTAAAATATTATTAACAATGAAATTGAAATTATTTTTTATAATTACTTCTTACATTAAATACTCAAAATTGAGAGCTGTTAAAAAGTATATACACTTCATGATTATTATGATTTGTTAAGTTGAAGTCACGTGGGTTCAAAAAAAGAGTCAAATCATTTTTGATGATTTTTTTGATAAATATATATATATTGGAGGCAGTAACTTGCCGAGAACTTCATCCATTGGAAAAAATAAAATATCATTATTACGGAATGAATGTATATTTTTCGAATGTTTAAACACAAGTTCATTTACTTGTATGCATTTTTTCGCAAATATGATCAATCCCATCATGATCATAAATAGCAATTTTTCACGATCTTATCCTTATAACTCTCTATAGTTTTCAATATAAATTCAGGAACTTTTCCATTACATTAACAAATGTATAAGGAATCCATTGGATATAGAAGAAATGTGGATAGGTATACCTGTAATAAATACAATTCAGTAAAGGCAGGGAAAAATTCATGCGAGTGACGGCGCGGCAGATCTGCTTCGATTCAGCGGCTATGTGTGGTGTCTGTGTATGAGTTCATAATTATATATTTTCCCTCCATACTCATTACTTATCCTCCTATTAACTAAAAAAATTGTTAAAAATGTGTAATCAGAAAGAGAAAAAAGTTTTATTTTACTCGTTAGAACTGCTAAGAATTTTTAGAGGTTCCGTTGACCGCGCAGAATGACAAAGTTACTTCACTATTTTTGTCCACGAATACCGTGGCTTTAGCGATAAATTGCATTAGGACATTTTTTGTTCAGAAACATGTGGTCTATCCACCTGTATTTTTTTATTTTTTCCTACCCTGACTTAATTTCAAAATCTTGAAAAAATGGATGAAAAAAAATTTTTCACTTTTTTTTATGTTCTGCATCCGAGCGGAATGTAAACTTTTCTGGATATTATTCTATACACTTTCACGAACTCATTAAAAAAAATTATTCATTTTGCAAGTTTTTGTAGATTTCTCTATAAAATTTTCTCCGTCGTCTGGGCTATTTCTTGAACTCAGAGATTTACATCGCTATTTTCGTTATGTAAACTTCGCACTCGTTAAAAAAATTATGCACTAATTATATAATATACTTGATTTGTCTTTTAGAATTGTCCTGTTGTTCCAGTTTGCAAAATACCAACTAGCTCATATTTAGAATCGTTTTGTGTTGATCCAAACATTTACACCCCACACCAACTTAAGAACTTCAATCGATATTCTACTATGCGAATTGCAAAGAAACTCTAAAATCTACCGCACATCAAGTTGTTTACATCCTAAATTTTCTCCCTTCTATTTGAAAATCAGAAAAACCCCCTGATTAGGCACTGTTGAAAAGTTATGGAGAATTACACGGAAAGAAGTTCGAAGCAAACTTATTAACTCGACTAAAAGTTGTTTAACTAACTAACGCGGAGTCGCCCTACACTTGCTTGTATCTGCTGAAATCATAAAACTCACTTAGTGAAAGCGGCATATATTAATTTTGTATAGCCTAAGGATTCCGGATAGACAAAACTTTGCCGTGAAGTGGCACGGAGTGAGAGAATCTTGTTCGGAAAGGGGACTGACAAAGTTGCTAATTATGTTTTTCGAATTCGAAATTAATTTATGATGTTCAACTGTTTACCCTCCTATTATCGACTTCAATGCACATTTAAAGAGTCGAGGGTGGAAATACGGCACAGGATTGACATATTATTTTTGGCTATAATTTATGATAATCATGATTTTGCTGACAACGTTAGGTTTGAATAAAAGGATTGAAAGTTTGAACAGAGGGGACGATACCGTCGGTCAGATGATTAAAAGTATCTTGAAAGCCTCCAGTTGATACCACCTTGGCTGGCGGAATTAAATCTCAGTGGCACAACCCAAAAGTGAATCGGGTCAAACAAGAGCATAATGTTAATCAAATGCGTATTCGAAGTCGGCCACATCCCACAATAAAATAATATCAAAATTAATCGTGTGGCACTCAAAAATATCTAAATCTATCGCCTTTCACGTACCCAAATCACTCAAATTCTTACTCATGGTGGAAAGACTAGCCCTAAAAATACGAATTTTACAAAAGTAGACATGACTACCTCAAATTGACTAAATTGACTGAAGGTTTGCCATCTTCATAAATATTTACTCTTTAGTCGACGACTAAAAACTTAAGTATAAGTCTCGTGAAAACATGAGTATTGTTTAATTGTAATCTAACGTTACTTAGCTCGTTACACATAGGACAAACCGGGCGACAAATCCGCCTTAGGTTTAAGGAGCATACAACCTATACACTTATAAGAAATAAGTGATATATCTTCGATGACCACCGGTGCTCAACAGAACCATGGAATCTTAATCAAAATAATAATCGCCTTATTGATGTATGAACCTTAATATTGCATTATAATATAATATAATAACACCTTATACATATAAACTTGTACATATAAATGAATTGATAAAATGAATTACGAATTCTCCATATTAGTTTTTATATTATTTATTCATGTGTGATGCGGATGGCACAGGGATGAATCGTTATGTAAATTCGCTGTATATTTTACCGAATTCGCCGCATCCAATATTTTACATGTGTTATGCATTTGTAAATTAAAGAAATGCGTGACTAAATTAGCAATTTGAAATTGAATAACAACGGTGTTTACGGAATAGAGTGACCACGCAATGCAGGAAAATCGAACAGTTTTGTCAAACGGTCATTAAACAAACACGCCATCAATATTAATGTGATTAAGTACACACCACCCCAAATATAAACAAAGTGAAGTTAATACATTCCTTTAAATAAAATTTACGATATTGAGTGTCATTTAAAATCACTTTATACGGTGAAGTTATCGAGTTATGCTATTACCGAAATAATGCGGTAATTATTATCAATGCCAGTATAAGAGTACACAAAAAACTACTGTATTTGCTCAAAATAGGTTTCAGGGCAGCTCACAGATAGACTATAACGACACTTTGTTGGTTATAGCACTTCCCCAAACAAGAGGTGCGTTAACTTAGCTCCTACTAGCTCAGTGCAGGTCGGTGTTTTTTTTTGTGAAGTTAAATTTTTAAGGACGCCAGCGTATTTTTAAAGGAATACTTGTTATGCAAAACCAAAAAAATTAGAGAATATATATTTTTGAATATAGTGGTGAGTAAGAATAATAATACAAAGTAGATATAATTTGAACAATATATTACAAAAAATATTTGAGAAAGAGTTTACAATTTCTGTACAAAGATATATTAAATCACTTAATGACTAGAAAATGTATTAAAAAAATGGACGATTTAAATTAAGAGTGAAATGATAAAAATTTACTAATTAAAGAGAAAGCTTTGACTGGTTTTTTACAGAAGTTTTCTGACCAAAACGTATGCGATGACAGTACAAATTCTTATATATTTGAGTAGATACAGTAGGTCGATGGGGTTGGAAGCTGCTGAAAGTTCGGTAAGTGAGGGACGTATAGTATGAGCTAGGATCTCCAAAATGAACCTCCTTCTAGCTTGGAGTATAAGCTTTGCCCACTCCCAACGGTGATGCTGTCCAAACCACCAAATTCCTTACATAAGACTGATGGATGTTGATTTGTACTGGGTCACTCCGCTTAACTTGGTCCAGGGATTTTTACATAAAAATGGGAAAAATAAGTGGTTAAAACCAGTCGGGCAAGATAGAAAAATGAAATTACGATAAAAAAAATTCGATAATAAGTACCTACCATGTACTCAGATACAAAATTTCGATAAAACTACTCAATCAAGTACAAAGAAAATTTTTACCACACTAAACTAAGTAGAAATTGTAAGTCATGAAAAAACAAAAATTAAGATAGCAAGATATTAAGTTAAAGCAAAAATTTTTATGACCAAAATTACGATAAAAATTACTCTACAAAATGATTAGATAATATTAAATTAAAGTAAACCATATTTTAGATACGATAAATTTTGACTACAAAATTAGGAATATTTGAAAATATTAATTTAATAAGGAAAATTTTTATTTAAGAATCACGCCTTCCCCAATCAAGGCAACTGGCTATCAAACCATACAAACGAGAGCGCTTACGCTAACGATCGATTAGGTAGAAAAGATTCGTGCAAACCTTCCCAGAATCAAATGCAAGCTTTTTTGTAATTTGGTAATTACGACTGACTGATTATAACATAAAAATGTTTTACTAAAAAAAATTTAGTTTCACTAGAGACTACCTAAACACATTCATGAGGACTTATCACTGCGTGAGTTTGACAGCTTTCAATCAGTCCACAACTTACTTGCCTCTATGTAGTTGTTCAATCTTAGCAAAATGGCAGCGACCCACCTCCGAACGACTTTTGGGCAAAATTGAATTTTTGCGTTTTTATGCACAAGGCGTTTTCCTCTATAACTTTATTATTTGGAAAGCCCTATTATTTGCTTTCCTACCATCGTTTTGTATTGATTACTCAACGCGCTCGACCAAATTGCGAGCCGCTGGGCGAATCCAAACTCGTTTTATTCGAGAAACCGGCCTTGAGTACTTTCATTGATTTTTATCAATTTTTTTGCTTATCGGCGCTACGCCGTCTTTGTCAAGTTCGTCGGTTTTGCCCTTTTAATGCATTGCCTTGATAAAATTTTATTGTCATCCTTTAGAATAAGGTACATAGTGACTGTACCTCCATGGTCAATCTATATCGGAGGAATAAAAATTGAAAATATTTTAAATATTTTCAAAGTGCAATTTTGGAGTACAGTTCATCTCAAAATAGATAATCTAATCATAAATCACAGTGTTTTGCATAATTGAAATACTATACATTTTTATATAAATCGCAATAAAGTGTGGTAACTATCGATAAAAAAATCTTCTGAGGAGAACGCGCTAGATAATACTCTAAATAATATTCTAAGGTAAAAAGGCGGCTCAAACACTTTACATTGCCGCATCCCTTCCGCATGTGCAGAAAAATACGTCCCAAGTTTATATCTGTATAAATTGGAAAGCATCCAATTAATTTCAAAATCAATATTTGCCCATTGAACATGAACAACCATTAGTTCCTGTATAATTTATGGGAGTACAACGTGTACCTTTCCCAATCCGCATAGCTTGTATGCTTTTGTAAGCGCAAATTTGGCTACAAAATAATAATGTATATTTAAGTCTTTCTGAATGTTTACAGAGAAATTAATTGCAAACATAAAACACCCAATTCAATTTTAGGCTAAAGCGTAACCAATTTTCCCCAGAGTGCTGGAGAGGAATCACGAGCTACTATAAATATGAATGAGCCTTTAAGTGTCATGATGTTGTATCGGCTGATACTTTTAATGTATAAAAGGAAAACAGATTAGGGTTTAACGATTTTAAATGGCGAATTAGTGAAGAATCAATTTTAAACGTTATTTAGTAATTCTTAGGCTGGTACATAATTTTATATGGAGTTCTCTTTTTTTATAGATTTAAGGTAAGTAACGGCAGATTTCCCGAGGTAAAAAGATTGAAAGTTCGACAGCACTTAATAAATTATAACATGACAAGCTTCATTGTAAATTATTCAATAGGCATATTGTTTTTTGGGTCGGGTATTGATGCAAGCAGACAATTCAAGAACTACTCATATTTGGATAATTTTTTGTATTTAGTACAGAGAAAATAGAGAAACGAAATTGAGAGCATTCGGCACTTAATGAAGGCGAAAATTATTTCTAAATATAAAGATATGGCACCAAGACCTTCTTGATTAGATTTGATTTACCAGCGTATAGTAAGCATTACTGTCTCTCCTAGAAAATATAGCACTGGACCAGCTACATGTACGCTGGGTTGGATTGAAATCATGTTTGTCAATAGTACCGTGAGCCACATAGCGCTTGGCACAGGAATATAGGATGCTAAGTATAGGTGTTGTCGCATTTCTTCGTGATATGGAGTGTTAATACAATTGATTATTTTTTATTTACTTGCTTTCATCAAGATTAGAGAATATTATTTAGGTATTAAGCAAATCACAACTTACCCACTTTTTTATTTATTATAAAATTACCTACTTTCTGTATATTGTTGACCTAATATGGGCATGCTAAAATACTAGTTAGGTAAATACTTTAAAACACTCATTGTTGGAGAACTAATCAAACCAACTATCCTTCTAGCTAATACTGACGAAGTGTTGAATTACGTGATAGGATTCCTAGTATTTTAAAGCAAAAAAATATATTGAAAATACTTAAATGATTTATTTAAATTCAGTCATTCACACTTTTTTATTTAATATGAAATTATCCACTTTCTGTATACCGTAATCTGGTCACGCTAATATACTACTTAGGAAAACACTTTAATACACTCATCATTGGGGAACCAATCAAAACAGCTACTCTTCTAGCTAATACTGACGAAGTATTGAATTACATGATAGGATTCCTAGCATTTAAGGCAAAAAATGTTGAAAATACTTAAATCATTTATTGAAATTCAGTCATTCACAGTAATAATTAAACCTTACATTTTATTTAAACTCTGGAAAAGTTGTACAGGATTATTCATTATATATTTATTTCTGTTTTTATTGGAAATAAAAAAAGTTTCGTATAAAAGTTGTAGGTTGTATATATTTTTTTCTAAATGCTATTGAAAAAACAATTGCTAGCATAGGTCACGTGATATAACAATGCAGGTTGTTTTTTAAATGGAAAACCCTGTATGTTTTTACACATTCTTTTAGATCTTTCTTCCCTGATCTTGAGTGAACTTGAGTTTCCGTTGCTAGATTCATGTGTTCTTTATTGTTAAGTCAAATATATGTGCTAGTTCCTTCAGTTCGTTTCCATTTTCATCAGATCATGTGTGAAGTAAGATTTTCTCGATGGTGCTCTCATCATCCTCCGTCTGGTCGTCTTTTTGCAGGTGTATCCTCCTGGCATTGGCATTTTTCTTTACTCATTTTTTATGGTTTCTTGAGATAGCGCATTAATTATTTGAAATAGTCCTATTTTCTGTCTTATTTCAAATGAAGTACTTTTTGAATTTTCTATGTTATTCAATTATCATAATCAAAGTATTTCCTATTTGAAACAAATTCGAAGTTAATTACTTCCACATCCACGTAGTAGAGTGGAAGTATAGTTACGGTGAAAAAATAAAAAAAAAATTGGAAAATTTGTTTTATTTAGATAGGCTTGGAATGTCATGAACCGTCAAAATTTTAAATTTGATAAAAAAATTCCGTGTATCGGTCTGCTTGTCGTTCTGTCTGTTACTTTGTGCGTACGATTACCTAAAGCAAGCAAGTAGGAGTCCACATAAATTGATATTTATGGTGTGTACGAGAAGCCGAGGCGAGGTCTCTCTTTTTGGCCCCAACTACTCCCCCTATTACCCCCATTACCACTCTCACGCTATTATTTATGGGGGTAAAAAATAAAATTGTGATTTAGTGTTTATACAAAAACTAAAGACCTCAAATTTTTTTGTCATCAACCACTCCCTCTACCACCCCCATCACCACCTCCACCCTATTATCAAAGGAAATAAAAATGAAATTGTGAATTAGTGTGTATACAAGAATCAAAGGTCTCAAATTTATTTTGGCACATCTGACTGCATTAATTTAAGATATTGAAGGCCATCTATGATACTTGGTCATTTTCAGCAAGATAGTTTCCCTGTTCCCATGATATTTTAATAACCATTTATTTACCAATAAAATGTTTTAAAAAGAGTTCCTTTATTCCCGCTTTAATTTGGGATTTGAAATATAAATTATAAGGCATAGTATTCCATTTGAAATATCCACCAACTAATGTTTCTTATGAAATCACTGAATATGTCTCGAGAGATAGTCCAGTCAATGACCTATTTCCCGTATAATTTTGCCAAACAGCACCGATTTTCATAAAAATTTGGATTTAGGTTCTACTCGCCCTCTACTCCAAAGTTGACCCTGTACCTGGGGTTGCTTTTACCCTGGGGGTGAATGCCACCCTTTCTCGGGGGTGAAAAATATTTCATTGAAAATAAGTGGTAAAACAAAAATAAAGGTTTTTCAAGCACTTCAAAAAAGGTTCCATGAGTTTTCCCGAAAAATGCATTGTTTTTTGGCAACTTCACGTTGAAACTTTCAATTTTGGCGTTTGACGAATAAGAACAAACCTTCAACAAGCTATTACGCCGTTTGTGTTGAAACTACAGACACCATAAACCTATTATTTTTGTTTTTTTATAAGCTACATTTTTGCTAAGAATGATTTTTTCGATAAAATACTTACTTTTTGAGTTATTTGCGAAAAACCGTCTGAAAACGTGGGTTTATTGGTTGAAAAATTGACACTTTCATTCGCGAATAAGTCGAAAAGTATTGACTTTCAGAAAAAACTTTATAGAACAAAAGTTGCTTCGCATTCCCGGATATTATTTTCAATGAAACATTTTTCACCCCCGAGAGTAATAGCTTGTTGAAGGTTGGTTCTTATTCGTCAAACGCGAGAAGGGGTGGCATCCAGGGTAAAAGCAACCCCCGGTACAGGGTCAACTTTGGAGTAGAGGGTAAGTAGAACCTAAATCCAAATTTTTGTGCAAATCGGTGCTGTTTGGCAAAATTATACAGTATCGCCGTATTTTACCTTCAATGACTGGACTAATATATATTATTTTCCAAACACATGCCATCCACCACTTTATCAGTTTAAAAAGTCGCGGAAAAGGTCTGCACGTTTCGACCTTATTATGCCTCGTCAGTGCAAAACAGTACTGTTTTGTTAAAATTCCAGTGCCTGACAACATACGATTTTTTTCGGCAATCAACTGTATTATATGGAGTTATTTGAAGAATGTAAATAGGGACACAATGCCTATTATCGCCAACTTAGAAATTTGCTAGCTTACGATGTCTGTGGTGTCAGTTTTTAATTCTGATCCTACCCTTGCCTTCTGAAAATTAAGCTGAACTGGAAATCATCCAGTACTGCAATTCTCTCCACTTTAGGGTATATCTGTGTAATCTCAATTGCCTCACACCGTACTAAATTAGCTTAGGCCCTCCCTGCCTCAACCGAGACCTATACGTCTTCGAATAGTCCCGCGGGGACCACAAAACTCACCGTTTCACCCCGAATTACGGAAGAGTCGGAAGACCCTATCAAAAATTGCACAATTTATCTCTATAACTAAATCTATTAACAGTGGCGATGTTGCCTCGCCATTTTCTCTTCAGCTTCTAATTATTATAAATGGCTTTTATAATTACGACAATGACGATGCGAAATTATGTTAGGAATTGCGTTTGAACATTTCGGGCCTTGCTCGAGATAATTTAGGCTTTTAACGGGGGATGTTTTAAACGCCTCACAGCAATGAATGAATAATTCTCTTAGACTCAGAAGAACGTGAAAATAAGGTTAAGTTTGTATATTAATGGAAATTGTAATTTATCCACTTATCGAACAGAAAACTACGTTCATATTATGCTAGGAAGCCTTGGCGTAGACGCTTTCCAATAATAACTTTCCATATTTTAGCTGTTTGTTGTGATCTACAAGTACACTGAGATTAAGGAATATAGAATTTATATATGATATTCTGCAGTTTTGATATCTTGTACATCTTTATATTTTTCTGTGCTTACTTAAAAATCTTGACATTTTGCTCTAATATCTGTGACGTTTACTTTTTAACTAGGGTAAACTGAACCACTTATAAAATTATTTTAATTCATTAGTCACATTATGCTTTACTTAGACCTGGCTAACTCATACTTAAGTGAAATAATTTTAATAATAGTGCAAAAGTACTAAATAAAACTACTCAATAGTGATTAAGGTATATATTACTCATCTAATTGTTGGTAGAGCATTTAACAAACTTTCTCAGTGAGTGGGAGAAATAAAAAAATATCGTTTTCTCTTAGAAGTAATGAACATAATTATTACCGGACATACAATATGATAATATCTGACACAAAAAATTATTACTTGAGAACTTTTAACTAAATCTAACCATATTTAAACAAAACAATTGCAATTTTATCAATCAAAAGTCGGCCGACTCTAACTTAAAGTAAATTTCCAGTTAACATAGAAGGAAGTTAAATTTTGTAATTTACGCAAAATGCGTATTATACTGAGTTTATAACTAAATGAACACAGTTTTAGAACAACAATTATTCTGACGCAAGAAGTATTTACAGCAGAATCAATTTAACTAATAACCTTGTTAAATTTAGGTTATAACAAAATGTTTTACTGCAATAAAATTTACAAGAGTACGTAACGAAAAGTCTTGAAATCAACAACGGGATGTTAATTTAGCACTACACAAATTACGAAGCGCTGCAGTCAGCGGGTCTCAACGATATCAACATAGTGAAGTCTCAGAGATGATAAAAATTGGAAAGTACTTACTTTTTATCTCCTTAAAGCGCCCTAAGCACTAAATTTCACTTTATACAACTTAAATTTTATTTTCTAAAAGGTTACTGACTCTAATGTTATGCAAACACTTTCAAAACATAACTTTTAACTTCTTCTCTTGGTTTTTATTTATTCAACTTCTAACATTATTCCCTGACCTTATATCCCTGGAATTCTTAAACAAAACGTTACAAAACTAACTTCAACAATCAACAAATTAAGTGGCCGACCGAAGTCGACCACATAACCTTCCAGGCTTAATGACTGGAATCTTTCGAATTCATACTGGTCCAGGGTTACCGTTTTCAACTAACCGTATTCTACCAACATTCCAATCAAAATCTACTAAAATCTACTAACCTAAAATTAAATTCTACTAAAAACTACCGCTATCTGGTGTCGGGTGGAAATTTTATGAAACATTTAATTCCTGCCTAGTGGCAACCTATAAATTAATGTTTGTGAGTTAACACCGCTACCGCTAGATGAAGCAGTATTACTTTTAACAAACAATAAAAATAAGAGGACTAATGAAAACTAAACGTTTATTCAAATAAAACAGAAAATAAAATATATAATAAAATGAAACGTTTATAAAAATATTAAAACATTTTGAACGAAAAATTCATAAGTACCTTGTACTTATCAGGCGCGGATTTAGAAAATTCTTGAGGGGGGGGGGTCGCACTTTTAAACTAAATATATGATTCGACATCTATCGGAGAAAGACTGAACTTACCTAAATGACTGTAGCAGTTGTCTCTATAGATATTTGATTGAGTTCGGTGCTATTCGATGAGGTTACTAGCTTAAATTATCATAGATGGCGATAAAATATAGTTTCTAAACTGGTATTCAGAAAATCTACTAAAATCTACTAAAATTATTAATTCTACTAAAATTCTACTGCCCACCCTCATTTTTCTTGAAAATCTACTAATTTAGTAGGCAATCTACTGCAAACGGCAACACTGCTGGTTACTCTCTATTTGAATATTTATATCTTTCCCTCGTAATGGTAACAAAGCCTCGCGTGACCAATCAAATTAACTTATTTTTCACACCGCCTAATATGGGCATATCCCCTTCCACAGCAGAATTTATTTATCTTGCTTAGAGGTAAACAAGTTCGGATATGATCACTGGGACGGATTAAGGCGTAAGACTAAACTGGCGGTGAAAAGTATATTCTTCGGTACCAATTTAATAAGGTTTTCCAGAGACTTTGCACAATTGACACGTTCCATATCATGATAGAACATGGTATGATAGTTTACACGCCTATGGAGATCATCCTGTGGGACGGATGTAGCCCAATTTAAGTAGGAAGTATTGTACCATGCTTTTTTACATGTCTCTCAATAAAGCATACCACTACATAGAAAAATGCTGTCAAGTGTAAAAAAAAATAGGTAACGGCCATACGAACATTTTTAGAGTTAAAATACATTTTTTAGATCATCGGTCTTGATATTACATCCTCTGCAAGCAACAGCCGCCTTTGGACGACCTGGCAAAACCCAATTTTACATACATTCTGTGACACAAAAAAATGAATGTGAGTATAATACTGATTGTACAGATGTCTGGCAATTATTTATAAGCTATTACACGTCAGCTAAACATTAAACAAAGGAAATGCAAGATAGCAAATCAACATAAGTTATGAGAAGCTAAAATGGAAAGTCTACGATAAGTAATTCTAAAGAGAAACTGTTATCTAATACTGTAATATGATACTATTTGGAGGGTTACTTTATGTCTCAAAAATATAGCGTATAATTTTATATAACATGCATACATAGCTACACATGCATACAGGCATTTTTAATTGTTATTTCAGTTCATTGCGTTATGTTGTATGAGTTTTTTTCTATCTATTTTTATGCTCTTAACATGTACTTACACTCAAAGAAATAATATGGGTAAATTCAACAAAAAAAAATGGTTAACTAACAATATCGTTAATTTTGTTAAACCAAACTATATTGATGGTATTTTTAAACAAGAGGTGATTGTTATTTTAATTAATAAAAAGTTGTCGTACAACAAAACAAACATTAACTTAAAAAATAGATGAATAAGACTATTATTTTGTTCGTCTGATTATTATTTTGTTGAATTCTGTCAAATTAAACTAGATAATAGTATATTTTATTTTTAACTATTATCGAATTGTAATTCTAACCCAGTATTAGTTCGCTGTATTATTGTACTTGGTAGACAAACCAATATTATTGTCGTCTTCTAGAAGTTCTAAAAGAATTACCATAAAATTTGCTTGCTTACCACGTAGTCTATTACAGAAATTATTCCTAGATGACGCCACATACAAATCACTGACAATAATCAATCATGCATTATCTTATACTCTTATGAATTTATAGAAAATTAATAACATGATGCAATGTTCAAATTCTCTCAAGGATCATCGATATATTTGGATGGATCTTATAAACGATCTCTAATCTTTGGTTTGGGTGGTCTGTTGTCTCAATACTGAGATTTTGGTTAACCAAAAAAAACTTCATCATACAATAAAGTGTAGATCAACCTAAAAATTAGTTGGTGAACAAAAAACAAAGTCGTACTATTTAATTGTAGACCAAATTGAAAATGGTTAGTGAACATAAAAAAATGTCATTGTACTATTTAATTTGTTACAAGAAGATATGATTATTAAACTACTATTTGTTTACGAAAACAAATAAAGTTGTATGACTATCCTTTTCTGATTGATTTAACTATGAAACTAGATAGGCGCGATTTCATATGCTCTTTTTGGTTGAATTTACCTATCATTTTCTTTGAGTGTATATGACCAAATTAAATAGGTAAAATAATTTATAATCAAAACCAGTAATTACTAAAAACTTAGTAACCCGTGTGTTTCTTAACATAAACATGAACCCGCCACACATAGAAAATCCAAAGCCAAGGCTGTTCGGAATGGAGTTACACATTTGAAAAAATGCAGATAACATCAATTACCCACCGACACATTGCCAGTGTAAGAGCTGGGGATCAAGCGTATTCGCCACTAGGATGCTTTAGCCCGCTGCCCTACTGTGCCGGTTAGCAAAATTAACACTTTGGCAAAACTATGGTAAATTAAATGTTTTCAAATTTCGAGTTTCATAGATACATACAGTGTATACTTGAACACCTTGACAAAACTTGTATTTGTTCTTCAACTTCGACCGATTTTTTTTTAAATTGACACATTTCATTTACTTCAATTTAGGTCAACTGCGGTTTTCATTGATTTTGATTTGATTGATTTTTATTGATGGTGCGGGGTCCTTTATAATTATTTTTTTTGCAACAAGAAATGAGGAGGTAAATTCTTGTCTTATTGCTACAGAAAGTATCATCACTTGGAAGTACACTCACTCTCTGTTGTAGTGTACGTATCAATACCAACCTGTAATTTTAATTAGCCCTATTTCTGGTACATTACAATTTACGTTGACGCTATTTGGTATAATTGTCAAGTCAATTTTAGATATTTAAAAAAGTTTATGTTTGAATTTAAACTGCCGTATAAAATATATGCGTATGATTGGATATTGATTTTGTGTAGGAAAACATAACTAAGAAAAATATTTTAAATATGAATGTTATACCTTGTTTTGAAAATTCATATATATGCATTATGTATGCAGATTAAAAACAATTTTACAATCTATACGCATGTGTATATAAAACGCTGACAAACGTTAATGTTGTTGATTTTGTAATCGTTAATATTATTTAAACACTTTTTTTTTAGAATGTTTAATAAACATTTAAATGCCTAAACATTTAGGCAATTAGATGTCGAACGTATTAATTTTAGATTAATACTAGCGGCATTAATTCAACGTCATCAAAATACGATATACGTCTACATCTAGAATTATTAATATACAGTGATGTACCGAGTGTCAACGAGATCGCTTTCCGGCTGCTTTTAAAAAAATTTTTTAACTGATAGAGATGGAACTAAGCACGTGTCACATGTCATCAAAACAACATTTTTTGATCCATTTGTCATGTTTCTACGACTACCGGTTTCACCGGAAGTGATCCCCACTTTTTACTTTTAAATGGAACACCTGTATATTTTTATATTTTTAGAATATAAGTGTCATTCTGTATATGACTGTACTAATGTCATGGCTTTTTCCGCCATTTTGAAAATTGTTCAGCCAATTTTAATTTTCAATCTAATGTCCCGTTACCAACCAGAAATTAACCATCAGGATGTGTTGTGATACCTACATCGTTAGATTGGTATTGAAAAATTGCATATAGCTGTGGTATGAAAATAATATACTTTCATTTGAAAATTTTGAGTAATTTCAAAAAAGTGTTCGTATCAACATTCAATCCCTCTGTAGCACAAATTAACATCAAGAAAAATTCAATACGTATTTTTCTTCAATTATTTATTAACAGTAAAACAATTTCTGGTGGGTCACGAGACACTAAATTGAATATTAAAATTGGCTGTAAAAAGTAATAAAATTAGCACAGTCATATGCAGAATGGCCTCTAGATTGGAAAAATGCAAAAATATACATTGTGTTCCATTTTAACATTAAAAATGTGGGTCACTTCCGGTGAAACCGGAAGTCGCAGAAACTTAACAGATTAATAAGAAAATGTTGTTTTGGTAACATGTGATATATCTAATTTCATCTCGATCCGTTAAAAAAATGGTGGCAGGAAAGTGATCTCCTTGACACCCCTGTATTTTATAAATCTGTTTTTGTTACAAGAGGTATTTTAGATAATATCTAGATGACACTACTGTCGAAAATCTTGCAGAACGATCATACTGACAGTAGTCAAGTAACATCCGGCTCGAAGGACCAGAAAATATTTACCTTACGAGATTTAAGAGAATTGGAAATGCTCAAAAATAGTTTTTATAATCTTAAATAAATTTGCATGAACTACGTGTCAATCTTAAAAAAGCAAATGACTGGCCTCATTTGTGGCTTAACAGAGAGGGCCATCGCTTCTTGATTGCAAACAGGTGATTTTCTTAAAATATAGCAACTTGTGCACAAAAACATTTATGAGAATGGTAATTTTATGCACAACCCCAGGGATACAATTTTTTTGAACGAGCATGTATTTATTGTAAATACAACTTGTTAATCGCTATTTGCACTACAGAAAAACATATTTTTTCACAGTGTAAATCCTAATTATAGTAGACGTTAGAACAGACTAGTCTAATTCTGTTAATGTTTGTTCTACACCATTAAGACGATGGCCTGCGGAGCCATGTCGTTTTCAGGATCGCTTCAGCTGCCGACCAGCCCAGATATTCACACTATCGGAAGTTGCCATAGGATACTCTCCCTCATCTCTATAACTCCATCAAAACTTATAATTCTCTCGAACAAAACCAAAATGCCATACTAAGTTACACAGTTTATGCGCTTGTACTTGAGTAAGCTGTTGTCGCAACTCTGTAAATTGTCCTGAGGGATTTATTACTGTTTGAGACGCAGAGGAAGTGAAATTGGAACTTAAATGGAGGCTACTTCGAGAAACCGCCGACAAACTTCGGGGAGTGATTCTTGCGTTCATTCAAAGAAAAGCAAATCAATTAATCTTGTCTAAGAAAGTCTATTTCTATATTGCTAGCACATTCAGTAGGGTGGAGCGAAAATATTTAATAATAATAATAAATAATAATTGTAACAGGATTGACGAGGTTCAACATAGTTTCTCTACCACTGAACTATTCCATATACGACGTGCAAAAAATTAAATAAACAGAATAATCAATATTAGATGTACACTGTGTCCCAAATTGGAGGTTCATGCACTGCTATCTTGGATATTATTAGAGATAGAGAAAGGGTTAAATGGGAACATTTTTTAAAGAATTTTGTTACTGTTTCGATGGCCTTTTTACTGAGTCTAATGCTTTCGCAAATAACATTTCGCTATTAAATTGTATCTATAATTTTTTTCTCTAGCTTCTTGCTTCAAGCAAAAATTACATGTAAAGGACGTAATATAGCTCACACAAGAGCAAGGCACACAGAAAATTCAATGTCTTAAAAACATAGTTACAAAATAATTATCACTTCGGCAACTAAAATTAAATAGAAAAGCCAACAAATCAATTATTATCTGTGTAGACAGAAATAACATAAAATTACATATAAAGACAAGTTAAACACGTTCGCTATGAGAAAGTATAAAGAAGAAATATACTTACGGGATTGATTCATTCAAAGTAATAACACGTTAATAATTCGGGAAATCAGAACTCTACAAAGCAAAAATGTAATTAACTCTAAAAATCAAAATGTCGCTAAATTTTGGATATAGAGGTTTCAAAGCATGCTGATCAACAATATTGCATTAGTTTTTGAATAAAAAATACCTAATATGGCTTCTCGAAAAATCGACCTTTTTTTTTTCTAAAAATGCACGCCAATGACTGAAAAAATATATGTGAAATGAGAGTCAACATGTACAGCCAAGGTATTTTACAGCATTATTTCGTATGATGGTTTTATTATTAGCTTTTACTAACAAGTTGATGTCAAACTGCTTGTAGAAAATACCATTAGATTGGTTTTTAAATTATTTAAAGCCAAGTCGTTAGTAAAGCAATAATTGTCCATCAGGGAAACCATGGTATTTGTTTATGTAGATAATAGATTGATGTTACTGTCACAGTCAGTGGTAACTGCGCCATCTGCGAATAGAGAAATAAATGTGTCGTGGAAAGAAGGGACTATATCAATAAAAAATAAAATAAATAATAAGGGACCCAACACACTCCCTTGGGGAACCCCAGTGGACGCCTGTCTAGGTTTACAGACTAGTTTTCCCATTTTGACCCAAAATTACTTTCTGTTGCCGTTTACTAAATAAGTTTTTAACCAAGTTAGAGCAGGCTCTCTAACACCATACATACTAAGTTTGTCTAGTAGCAAGTCATATTGGATCATGTCAAATGCACGTATTAAATCAAAGAAAACACACGCACTTTTATTTTTATCTACTACATCTTGCGTTGCCACAGCCTTCCAGAAACCGAACTGATTGTCGGTGGGTATCTTTTGATATGTTAAAAAATTTAATAGCCTGTTGTGGTATGCTTTCTCGTATAATTTTGAAAAGACTGACAGCAGGGCAACACCCTTATCATTGGAGAACAATGATTTATCATTCTTCTTGTGTTAGAGAGTTTTTCAACACACTGGTAAATAAAATATTTTGTATATGTATGTTTTACGCTTTAGTATCATGATAACCAAATTTTCGTGTAAGTAAATAAAAATTTACTCGATAAAATCCGTACATAAAACTTTTTGTGGTATTATTTATATAATGCATGTTAGGCCGTGAACAATAATTGATAGTTTATTATATAGGGAGAGAATAGCGTTAATGAATGGGCCAGGGCTGTGTTTGTTTTCTTATTCCTCGACAAAACGACCGGTAAATATATCTACACCTGAAAATTGTTTTAACATACCTTTGTTTATGTAAGTATCGTGATTTTTCAACAACAACGAAAAAATATTGCAAATGCTCTTTATGATCCCAGTGGATCTGAACGGAAAGATCAGTATTCCACTCAATAAGGTACTTTAAATTCTAGCTTTAGCCTGAATAAAACATAGGGCATAGGGAGCAATAAGCGAGATCGAGATACATGACAGCCATATGCTTGTAGAATTTTACACGTCGATAGATAAAGCTATTTTACATGCACGATGCCACTGTTGCAATTTTCATTGCGTTTATAGCATTGCTTTTTCAGTTTGGAGTTCTTACGTGTTACTTCGAGGTCGGCCTTTTTGTTTCTAAGAAAATACGCCTTTTTACGAGGGTGTGAGAAACCACGTTTAAACGTTTTCAATTTAGTGGTAATGTACAAGTAACTTTGTTCTCTATCGATGTTAGTCAACTAGTCTAGGAGTTTCTTTAACATATTTAAAAGGAATTCCATTTCGAGTTTCAATTTACGTAATGCAAGGCATGTCAATTTTCTAAAATATCCTTATAACGTTTTCAATAGTGCGTCCGAATTCGATATCTCGAGTTCTAAATAACAGCTAGAAATTTGATTAAAAAATATAAGTAAACTAGATAAAAGAGCTTATAGTCCAATCAAATAGGTCGACAAATCAAAATTTTGAGGTAAATACTTGAATTTTTGATACACTCAAAGAAATAGTATGGGTAAAGTCAACAAAAAAAATGGTTAACTGACAATATCGTTAATTTTGTTAAACTAAATTATATTGATGGTATTTTTAAACAAGAGATGATTGTTATTTTAATTAATAAAAAGTTGTCGTACAACAAAACAAACATTAACTTAAAAAATAGATGAATAAGACTATTATTTTGTTCGTCTGACTATTATTTTCTTGAATTCTGTCAAATTAAACTAGATAATAGTATATTTTATTTTTAACTATTGTCGAATTGTAATTGTAAACCCAGTGGCAGTTTGCTCTACTATTATAGTTAACAGATAAACTAATATTATTGTAGAGTTAACCCGCAGTTCTGTTTACATAAACATAACATCGTTCTGCCATCCCCTTTTATGAATTAAGACGTCGCATCAGCGCTTTTGTTTGCAAATAGTATGGGTTAAATCAGTCAAAAAAATAGTATATATATTGTACATTTTGTTAAATTGAAGTATATTTAATAGTATTTTTAAACAAAAGGTGATTGTCACACAACAAAATAAACATTAACTTAAAAAATAGGTGCATAAGACTATAATTTATTCATCTTACTAATAATTTGTTGAATTTTGTCAAATGAAACTAGATAAATAGTAGACTTTATTTTTAAGTATTATCGAATTGTAATTCTAACCCAGTATTAGTTCGCTGTATTATTGTACTTGGTAGACAAACCAATATTATTGTCGTCTTCTAGAAGTTCTAAAAGAATTACCATAAAATTTGCTTGTTTACCACGTAGTCTATTACAAAAATTATTCCTAGATGACGCCACATACAAATCACTGACAATAATCAATCATGCATTATCTTATACTCTTATGAATTTATAGAAAATTAATAACATGATTGCAATGTTCAAATTCTCTCAGGGATCATCGATATATTTGGATGGATCTTATAAACGATCTCTAATCGGGTGGACTGATGTTGGTTTAGGTGGACTGATGTCTCAATACTGAGATTTAGGCTAACCAAAAAATCTTCATCATACAATAAAGTGTAGATCAACCTAAAAATTAGTTGGTGAACAAAAAAACAAAGTCGTTGTACTATTTAATTGTAGACCAAATTGAAAATGGTTAGTGAACATAAAAAAATGTCATTGTACTATTTAATTTGTTACAAGAAGATATGATTATTAAACTACTATTTGTGTACGAAAACAAGTAAAGTTGTATGACTATTCTTTTCTAATTGATTTAACTATGAAACTAGATAGGCGCGATTTCATATGCTCTTTTTGGTTGAATTTACCTATCATTTTCTTTGAGTGTATAAGTTACTTTGAAGTATTTGAACACGATTAATGAAAGAATTTTTTTTAACCCCCGAGAAGGTGTGAAAAAAATATAATAAAGCATTTTTTCAAAATTACTCAAAATATGTAAAGCTAGTAAAAAAAGTTTCAAATGAAAATTGTAAAGCATGAAATTTTACATAAAAATGATCTCTTGACTTTTTTTGGTATTATTAAAATTAACAGAGTTAGGGTGCTTAGAAGTTAATGAATTAAAAAAAAATTTTTCTATTTACTTAGAAAAATATAAACTTTCGTTTCAGAGAAATGCATTTTTTTTTTAGATTGTTAATAAAAAAACAATTTTAATTCTTTTATTTTCAATTAAAACCACTTTGAACGGTGAAACGATTTTTTTTATACCATTCTGTTCATCATTTAATATATTGAACATTTGCTTTTGAAATTCTTTTTACCCATCATTTTCAGGCAGGTATGAATTTATTTACTTGTTTAAATTCTTTCCAAACCTACGACACTGCTCTTGTGACGTCACGATAACTGAAAAGAAATAAAGAATGCGTACGACAAAGATAAAATTGTTTCGTAGCTACTGCGTTGCCTACAAGACGCGCATGCGTCACATCTCAATGTGCGGTTGTGAATGTTTTGGTTAATAAATGCTCCTACAAATTGTTAACAAAATTTTTAATTGTGGACAAGTATAATTAGTGTGTCCCGTTTAAATATTGATTTATAATTTTCTTTACTGGAATTTAACGATTTATTATAACATTTGCTTGCGGCTATTTGTTTCTTTGTAAATTTTATCAGGATTTAAAAAATCATTGCAGAAAAAAAAAATTTGAAGTCAAAATTTTCTAGACTATGGAAAGCATAATCGAATTCTTCAGTCTATTTCAGTTAATTTGAGTACCTACAAGCCTATATTTGGTTACTTAACACACACGCACACATATGTGTACAAAGCGTACATTAGCTACTCTTACGATTCTAACTTATGGGTATTAATTTTGTACTGCATTGAGATATAGATATGATGCATGCGCGTCTTGTGGGCAACCCAGTAGCTACGAAACAATTTTATCTTTGTCGTACGCATTCTTTATTTCTTTTCAATTATCGTGACGTCACAAGAGCAGTGTCATAGGTTTGGAAAAAGTGTAAACAGGTAAATAAATTCATACCTTCCTGAAAATAATGGGTAAAAAAAAATTTCAAAAGCAAATGTTTAATATATTAAATTATGAACAGAATGGTATAAAAAAAATTAGTTTTACCGTTCAAAGTGGTTTTAATTGAAAATAAAAAAAATGAAATTGTTATAACTTTTTTATTAATAATTTAAAAAAAAATCCAACGAGAATTTGAGTAAATAAAAAAACATTTTTAAATTCATTAACTTTTCAGCACGCTATGATTTTTTAAAGTTGTACATATCATCCCTTAACTTCTAACCACTCTAACTCTATTAATTTTAATAATACCGAAAAAAGTCAACAGATTATTTTTATGTAAATTTCATGCTTTACAATTTTTATTTGAAACTTTTTTTACTACCTTTTACACATTTTGAATAATTTTGAACAAACACTTATCCAGCCTGCAAATCCTTTCGCCCTACTCCCCGCGAGAAATCCTGCACGCAATAAAACATAGTTGCCTCTTCACCTCACAGAAATGTTTACTTTGTTTTTAATTATACAGGGTGGTAGATATGCTTCTAGAGGGCAGAATATTTACTAGTGAAATATTTTGTCGAACTCCTCTATATGTTTCCTTAAATATATAAGGAATAAGAAATCAGACTGCAACCAACAGCTATTCTCCGGACTAATGCCCCGCCGAGCGCTGAATTACGAGTTACAAGCCTGGCCGCGTTAAGTACAATAACTATGTATTGCCACAAAACGCTAAGTTTCGATTGTAATAGACACCAGCCGAAAGACTTATTCCCATTCAAAGGAGCTCTCGTGCCAGCCACCCCATACCACTTGCAGACTGCAGTTTCGAGCTATTGGCTCTCGTCAGTGCAAGGTAGGTCTGAGACGGCTGTAACGAGGCATTTGTTCACTCTTGGTACATGACGAGATTTATAAAACCACGACATGCAACAAAAATGACAGGCTCCATCTAGCGGCTGATATCCATTACAATCGAAACAGCAGTAGCCCTGACATGGGCACAGTTAGTAGATATGCTTCTAGAGGGCAGAATATTTACTAGTGAAATATTTTGTCGAACTCCTCTATATGTTTCCTTAAATATATAAGGAATAAGAAACCAGACTGCAACCAATAGCTATTCTCCGGACTAATGCCCCGCCGAGCGCTGAATTACGAGTTACAAGCCTGGCCGCGTTAAGTACAATAACTATGTATTGCCACAAAACGCTAAGTTTCGATTGTAATAGACACCAGCCGAAAGACTTATTCCCATTCAAAGGAGCTCTCGTGCCAGCCACCCCATACCACTTGCAGACTGCAGTTTCGAGCTATTGGCTCTCGTCAGTGCAAGGTAGGTCTGAGACGGCTGTAACGAGGCATTTGTTCACTCTTGGTACATGACGAGATTTATAAAACCACGACATGCAACAAAAATGACAGGCTCCATCTAGCGGCTGATATCCATTACAATCGAAACAGCAGTAGCCCTGACATGGGCACAGTTAGTAGATATGCTTCTAGAGGGCAGAATATTTACTAGTGAAATATTTTGTCGAACTCCTCTATATGTTTCCTTAAATATATAAGGAATAAGAAACCAGACTGCAACCAACAGCTATTCTCCGGACTAATGCCCCGCCGAGCGCTGAATTACGAGTTACAAGCCTGGCCGCGTTAAGTACAATAACTATGTATTGCCACAAAACGCTAAGTTTCGATTGTAATAGACACCAGCCGAAAGACTTATTCCCATTCAAAGGAGCTCTCGTGCCAGCCACCCCATACCACTTGCAGACTGCAGTTTCGAGCTATTGGCTCTCGTCAGTGCAAGGTAGGTCTGAGACGGCTGTAACGAGGCATTTGTTCACTCTTGGTACATGACGAGATTTATAAAACCACGACATGCAACAAAAATGACAGGCTCCATCTAACGGCTGATATCCATTACAATCGAAACAGCAGTAGCCCTGACATGGGCACAGTTAGTAGATATGCTTCTAGAGGGCAGAATATTTACTAGTGAAATATTTTGTCGAACTCCTCTATATGTTTCCTTAAATATATAAGGAATAAGAAACCAGACTGCAACCAACAGCTATTCTCCGGACTAATGCCCCGCCGAGCGCTGAATTACGAGTTTCTTATTCCTTATATATTTAAGGAAACATATAGAGGAGTTCGACAAAATATTTCACTAGTAAATATTCTGCCCTCTAGAAGCATATCTACTAACTGTGCCCATGTCAGGGCTACTGCTGTTTCGATTGTAATGGATATCAGCCGCTAGATGGAGCCTGTCATTTTTGTTGCATGTCGTGGTTTTATAAATCTCGTCATGTACCAAGAGTGAACAAATGCCTCGTTACAGCCGTCTCAGACCTACCTTGCACTGACGAGAGCCAATAGCTCGAAACTGCAGTCTGCAAGTGGTATGGGGTGGCTGGCACGAGAGCTCCTTTGAATGGGAATAAGTCTTTCGGCTGGTGTCTATTACAATCGAAACTTAGCGTTTTGTGGCAATACATAGTTATTGTACTTAACGCGGCCAGGCTTGTAACTCGTAATTCAGCGCTCGGCGGGGCATTAGTCCGGAGAATAGCTGTTGGTTGCAGTCTGGTTTCTTATTCCTTATATATTTAAGGAAACATATAGAGGAGTTCGACAAAATATTTCACTAGTAAATATACAGGGTGATTTACATTATTTTTTTGTAGAAACGAGCCGCCTATGACTTTAACCAATCTGACGTAACGCGGTACAACCGTATCACTTCCCCTCCTCCCTTATCAGACTTGGAATTGGCAGCAAAGCTGGAGAGGGTAGAAGTAGAAGTGATTTTTTGGTTTTAGTCAAATCACACTGCAAAAATACGTAGAAAGACATTGACCCTATGCTAGTGAACTCTACAACAACAAGTAGATATAAGAGATATATACTTAAACCCGTCGATTACACAAAAACACCAAACTTCGGCGATATTTTTTACCTGCCGGTGATCTTTAATAATAAAGAGCCAATTTACACGAATTATATTAGCTTTTGGCAACTTAGCTTGAGTAAAAATTATAGATAAAATGTAAAAGCACGAGAGGTATTTGGGGAGAATATTTCACGAAGAAATAATTCATTAAGTACATCTTTAATATTATGTTTTGATATTAATTAATTGCTTTCAAACGTTTTCTTGTCGTTTTTTAAAGTTTATTGACCTTTAGTTTCAATTCCATTATTTACGTCACATAAAAAAGCATTTCTAAAGCGACTTATCTAGTAAAAACAAAGCAGAAACTTAAAGTCCATAGAATTCACCATATTTTAAATGTAATGACAATCAAGAAAAACAATATACATTGAACTATAGGTATTGTAACGCATAGACTGATCTTCACTGCAATGAGTTCTCGAGCACGCTTCGACCAATCACACTACGAGTAAAGACACACACACACACGCAGAGAGAGAGAGAGAGAGAGAGAGAGCACTACTGCATTTTACCAATCTCCCGCTTTTATATTCTAAGATTGCCGACATCAGATGAAATAGTACCTCTGTCTAGCAACGCTACATTAGAATTGCCTATTTATTTAATGAATTCTTCAAGATTACTGTATTAAAGTGTTTATTAATATATTTTATCCATTTAATTCTTATTTTTAATTTAAGTAGTTTAATAATTAAGTTAGGATTTGCTTGTATAACTAGAGAGAACTTTAATACAACGAATTGTAATGTATAGTGATAGTGGATAATTTTGATTTTTCGAATTAATAACGTATTGTTACTTTGTGATGGACGAAACTACATTTGTGAATTTAACGTGAAATAATTGATTTGCCTGCTTGGTAGGCATTTCGATTTAATTTTAGTTTTGATAATTATTTTGTAATTACGTTATTATAAGCCATTCAAAGCTGTGTTTAACTTGTCCCTAGCCTATATATTTCAGTCAGCCTTGGCTTTGACATTGGGAGTTGTCAACTTATGTGGTATGTTTATTTTATGTTTATATTGTTATATTATTACATATATAATACAATACTACAGTTTACAAGTTACGTTAACAATTAGCAATAAGCTAAAGAAGAAATTTATAGACACAATTTAAAAGCGCGAGTGGTCCTATTCGCGCAAAACATTTCACGAGACAAAACATGGCATATGTCAAAATATTATTGCGATAATATTTGGCAACGCGTCTATACAAAAAAAATTAGAGCGATATATTTTCCGTGTTGGTACTGTCAAAAGCTGATCTACGTTAGTTTACCACTAACCATTTGATTGGTGTCAAAAAATGGGCACTGTGACTGAATTTTTAATTGACCAACATGTTTGAGATATTTTATTAATGTGTTGTTTTATAGTAGCTTAGGTTTTCAGTTTTTAAATGTCTGTGATGGGAGTCTCTCACAAAATTGTTTGACTAGTCCTATATCACTTTTTTGTAATCATTTATTTCTTATGGACAATGAAGATTATTATTATTATTATTCATTAGCAATCACGTTAATGAGCGAAATCATCAGTATTATGGTTAAGCATTTCTTTCTTAAATAATTATACCTGGCTTAGTCAGTCAGGCGTAGAAGGTTATTTTCTAGTTTTGTAAGTACTGGATAATTCTATTGTTTTGAGGATTCCTTGTATTTTATCTTTAGAAGTGGCTACGCCGAAAATAACACAAAAACAATACCAAACATAAAGTTCTTTTTCCTGATGTGAATACACAACTTCAGATAAATACCAACAAACTTATTTTTTCTTGTTATCACGCAGATTAGATTTGAACTCACGCCCTACGATGTGTAATTTTATGTGTGCCTCTGGGTAACTCAATTTTTGACGATGTTTATCAGCCCGCACGTCTACTCTTTTATTTTATCTTTTTCTCGTTCTGCAAGAATGTCTGATGCGATAAAATTTTATAGTCTCAGATGCTTCTAGCTAAGAAATTGGGTTTCCAGGTTTTAATAAAGTCGAGTCCTTATAGGGAGGTGCGAATTATGTATAGTGCCGAGAATAAGCCGTATACCTGTTATAAAATAAAGCAGTTATTAAGGCTGTTCGCTGTTTTATCTCCTCGTTTAATTTCAGCTTTAACGGAGGCATGACGAATTTAAAATGTTTTATTTCAATTTTTGTACTGTATTCGCCGCAACATTTACGAGTAATTTTAGAAATGTTACGCATAGTTTGGTCAGGAGAATTTACGCGTTCTCTGAATGAATAGGTATAATATAAACATTGGGATTCTTCCCAAATAAATCCACTACATTTTATCAATTACTGCCTGTGATGTAGTTTTCACAAGCGTCAAAACACAGTGAAGTGTTTTCTTTCGGGCGTTGCCGTGGTTGTCGAATTTGACTTGACGCTTTGCTGATCATGCTGTGAACTTCTTCAGTAGCATTCTAAAGACTGAAAATGTTGTGTTCTGCTCCTCGTTATATACCTAGGCGCTACTTCGCTTCGCTGCTCATTCATTGCGTTTCATTGGTCGTGACTGTTTGAACCACTGGTGTTTGGCAAAGCCAATCTCCATGTGCTACTCTTCTTTATTGAAGTTGTTCCTGTTTCTCATAATTTATAGTGATTTTCTAATTATCCTTGGATAATAGCGCATATTTCTAGCTAATATTTTGATGTTCTCGTAGTCGATTTTATGGTTCTCATTCTGATGAGCATGTTCTGCCACTGCCGACTGTTTATCAGAATTTATTTCTCGGTTTCAGTCATATTTTTGTGTTTGAAATTTATCCTTCGTCCTCTACTTCTTTTCACATAAAAAAATCAGCTAGTTCAGTTCCAGAGAGATTATAAGTAAAAATATTTATTGAATTAATAGTCATATTTCCCGAGTGCTCTCATTTTTGGTCACATTAAGCGGATGGAGGACAATATAGAAAAGATGATAGCTCTGGTAAACCAGACAGTATGAGATAAAGAGGACACCGTTCAAAAGGTTGGACTGATGTCACTAAGAAGTAGACGGGAAAAAGATCTCGCATGATGCTGTCAAACGTTCCTTACAGCAAAAAGGGACTAACTAAAATAATTCATGGATCACAAAACCTCTGCCAAGATGTCGTGAATAATAATATTAATACGAAGAAGAAGAAGAAGTCTGTTAAAAATAGAGCTCGGGAATTTTATCTCTGTGATGTCAAAATCAGGTTGGCTGTAGGTCAGCGCGTAAAGATTTTTATGCATAATATATCTTGCCTTGTACTTTTTTTAGGAAATTCCGTAATATTCAGAGTTTCACAATTTCGGCGGCACCGCATTAGTAAAAAACATATAAAAGTACTGCCGCACACTGGATCTAATGTTGACACTTGGTCAGGATCGAATGCCTAGACGATCCAACTTGCTGAAGCCAACCTTGTCGGTACGCATTGAAAATCCAGCAAACTAGATCACTTTTACGAATGAGTTCAAAGCATGTCGATAATGTTGGCTTCAGCGAGTTGGATCGTCTGTAGACCCCTTTCAACACTGCAATTGTAAACGACTCAACTACGTCTTTAGGAAATTGTCAGTACGTTTCACAAATGTAGTAGATTTTCGATAAAAGTAGGTTAGGTATTAATATTTTAAAATGAAATAAAATTCACTTTATCACGTTGTGTACATTTGTGATGCACACGGCACATGGCAGTTTTGTGCCATTAATCCGTAACTTTGTTTGTTATGCATGATTTAATATTATATAAAAATGGTTTATTTTATTGAGAAAAAAATGTTTTAGGTTCCCAGCAGGGTTTTTATATTTAATTATTATGAAAATAAACATAGTTAACACGCCACACATATTAAACAGAAAAGGAAAGTATGTGATTGATAAAAAATTATCTTTTTTATTTGCCAGATATGCATTGCATGTTTTTGTAAGGACCATTACCGTTTTTTAGGTTAAATTTATTACCAAAAATACATTGTAGCTGGCAATGATAAATATTTCACCATTTCGTTGTTTTTCTGAATGTTTCAGTAGATGGATGCAATATATTATTATGTCTATATGAGAGCCGTCTCTGGCGCCGAGATAACATTCCCGAGCCCTGGTTAAAAATCAAAATACTTCACGGACTAAGAAACCTACAAACAATTTATAGATTTCTCTTCAAACCCACTTTTATTTTAATCAGAAATCACTCATTTGCCTTACTCTGTATGTATATTTATCGAATCAACCACTCTAATTAAAATTTTGCAATGTATACTTTATTTTAACTTTTATGTCGATGAAAACATCTAATTCATATCTTTACCAAATATGTTTTTGTGTTTTTATTCGACGAGTCCGAAACCTTTATTCTTATACTGGTCAAATAGATAACAAATATTTTATTAAATTTCCTTTTGCTAAATGTTTCACTAACCTAAGCCTGAGCTACAGTTTTTTATCTAATAGAATGTGAACCTTGTACGTTATTTTGACAACGATCTCAATTTTCAGAGGCACACCGGGCACTGGAACTCCTCGAGGACTATCACTCTAAGCTGATCAAACCGCAGGATAAGCAGCTCAGATTGGCGATCGAGCGAGTCATTCGAATCTTCAAGTCCCGACTCTTCCAGGCTCTATTAGGTAAGAGATATTTTGATGCTTATTAGCGTCCCCAGGGAAATTACCGCAATACGTTTTTGGTAATCTTGACTTGGACTAATGCCGTTTTAATATTAATCATGCTGTTTAATTAACTTTGCGTTATTCATTTCTCCGATTCTCTTGTAAGAGATCATGGAATATTGTGATGTCTAGAGAGCTTAGTAGTAGTTTTAAAGGTCTATTAACATAAAGTGACCACTTAACTAAATTGGTATAGGAATTAGTGGAAAATTTGTGGTTTTTTGCAATTATTTATCTGGGAAAATAGTATATTACATACGAAGTCAAAAAAACTAAATGTTTAATTAAACTGACATAGGAATTAGTGAACATTTTATCATTTTTCGGCCATTATTTATCTGTGAACATGGAATATTACATTTACCTTTCTGGGCTTGGTACACCCAGAAAATTTAGCAAAATAGCTATTATATAGGACTGCGTTATAGAGTACTGCTTATGGTATAGTTCTGCGGCCATAAAGTATCACTTTATGGTACTAGTAAAATGAAGTTTAACTTTACTTAAATTTATACAATTAATTATTTTTTTATTTATTTGCTTTTATCATGATTAGAGAATATTATTTAGGTACTGAGCCTATTATATTTACTACGTAATTACCTGGTTTCTGTATATTGTTGTCCTAATCTGGGCACGCTAATAAGCTAGTTAGGTAAATACTTTAAAACACTCATTATTGGAGAACCAATCAAAACAGTTACTCTTCTAGGTAATACTGACGAAGTATTGAATTACATGATAGGATCCTTGGCATTTTAAAGCAAAAAATGTATTAAAAGTACTTAAATCATTTATTTAAATTCAGTCATTCACACTTTTTTTTATTTAATATGAAATTATCTACTTTCTGTATATTGGTAATTTAATCTGGTGAAATGCCACTTAAGAAAACACTTTAAAACACTCATCATTGGAGAACCAATCAAAATAACCACTCTTCTAGCTAATACTGACATGATAAGATTCCTAGCATTTTAAGGCAAAAAAATACTTAAACCATTTATTGAAATTCAATAATTCACAACAATTATTGAACCTTACATTCCATTTTCAACTCTAGAAAAGTTGTACAAGTTTTTTCGAACTCGTTAGTTCTCATCAGTAGAATATAGAAACATTCATTCATAGTTCTAAATATTGGTACACACAAATATTGGTCAGCTTCAAGGTATTAGTGTAACCTTTCTTTACTATCCTTTATCATATATTTGTGAGTGGTTTGGAATAAATACAAAATGAATACATAATTTTTTCAGTTTGTTCTGCTGTTCCATTATTGAGATGTTCCCGGTTAAAGTGAAGGCTCAGTATATTTTAATCGTATGTTAAGTATGGACATTTCAGTTGATACGTAATTCTCGCTTTATAGAGAGAGAAAGAGTTCAGGAACATAATATTTATATCCTTCCCGATGCACTACTATTTATGTTATCCCTGAGAAAGAATCATCTAATCTTTGTAGCCTGTGGCTGCACATTCTGAAGCATAAACTCGTAAATCGTAGCATTTTGATCATACGATATAAGTATGCAAAGTTTGTTCTTAATTTTCCGGTCAAAGCTTATTCCGGAAAATTCGGTATCTGTAGCATTATATCAGCATCTCTTGCTTTATCTCCACCATAATTACATTTTATTTCCGTTTATCAAAACGTCGTAGTTTTATATAAACGTATATAGCTAGAGAGGAGCAATATAGGTGGCTCATTCTATTATTTTTGCTCTAGAATATTCCAAAGAGCACACGATGAACTTCACGTATCACTGGTTATGTTATTACGTTGTTACAGATACAATCTTAGCGCCATAGCCTGCTGTTTAGAGCATAACCGCATTTCTTCCGCAAAGAGAATTATAATACATTTACTCTTAGAATAGGTTTCGCTTTTTTTAGTATCATTTATGTTTATATTGTACTTTCGGATATTTTTATAATAATACAGGTTCCAATTCATTAGCTGAAAATATACAGTGTGTACACGTACAAATATTTTGCATGGTAATACCTTGGCCCAAAGGAAGTAAAAAAGTTTTATAACATTTTTGATTTAGTCCGACAGTTTTGCTTAAATCAAATATTTTCCAAAAAAACTGCTGCCCAAGGAATCACTACTTCCACATCCAGATTTTCTATCCGAGTCTCTAACAACGAAAAAAATTTGTATGTGGAAATAATTGTTTATGGAATTTTAATAATATAATATTTGAAATTGTCTACTTCAAAAACCCATGAAACGATATGCCACATCAGTAGTGGGATTGGGGGTGGGGGTGGTGGAAGAAGGTGATCGTGGGGGTGGATGAAGTAAAAACAATTTTTGAGGCCTTTGGTTCTTGTACACATACTAAATCACAATTTTATTTTTTTCACCCTCTTTAATAATGAGGTGGGGGTGGTCATTTTTTGAGACCTTAGCTTCTCTTATATACAGTGTGACCCATTTAAAATGGAAACATCTTTATAACTTTTTTATTTTTTCACGGACTTGAACCAAATTTTACCAAAATATAGAACAAATTAGGATCTACTTATGGTCAAAAATCATCCGCCTCTTACAAATGCAAAGCCACCTGCGATACCAAAATAAATGAAAAAAATAAAGAAATCATATTGGGCATTTTCTATTGGAAAACTTTATTAATGAAAGTTGTTCAGAATTGTGCAAAAACCTAGAGTCCAAAATTTCAGCAATAATAAAAAATATTAAATTTTGTTTTTGAAGTCCAAAATTTCAATAAAATTTAAAAAAATACAAATCATTTGACAACTACCTGACAGCTTGCGTTTAATTTCAAACAAAATTGTCATAGCGCAATTTTCTAAAGAAAAAGAAAACAATTAAAATGATATTTTCGGACTCGGGCATTGGTTTAAACAAAATTTCAATATTTTTTAATATTGCTGAAATTTTGGACTCTAGGTTTTTGCATAATTCTAAACAACTTTCATTAATAAAGTTTTTCGATAAAAAAAATGCCTAATATGATTTCTTTATTTTTTCCATTTATTTTGATACTACAGGTGGCCTTGCATTTGTAAGAGGCGAATGTTTTTTTGGTCATAAGTAGATCCTAATTTTTTTCTATCTTTTGGTAAAATTTGGTTGCAAGTCGAACAAAAAATAAAAAAGTTATAAAGGTGTTTCCATTTTAAATGGGTCACACTGTATACTAAATACCAATTTTGTGGACTCTTACTTTCTCGATTTACCTATTTACCCCAATTTACCCCTCAAGATCAAAATATAATCTAGTTCCAGATCTCGTTAAAATACATATGTGTATCAAATTTTAAGTCAATATCTTAAACGGTTCCAGAGTAATCGTGCGCACAAAAAAGTTACAGACAGACCGACAGAACGACAGACAGAAATTTTTTTGCTCAAACTTAAAATCTCGACGTTTCATGACATTCTAAGCCTATTTGAACAATAAAAATTTTCACATTTTTTTTTGCATCGCTAGACGTGGAAGTAATATAATATTTTCAAGCCAGATAGCACTTATAATATTGTCTAGGTCAGTAATGCCGAAACTAAGTTCAAGTCTTTTGCAACCTACATCTTCCTTTTTATTACGTACGTTGCGTTGATAATGAGAAATTAAAAAATGTAAAAAACGCCTAACTGCAAAATATTTGTACGTAAACCGCAAATCCTGTAGTGGAAACCAAAATTTAAAAAAAATGTTTGTCATAAAAATTTCTGCGTTTTTGTTCTTAGCATTATTTTGGATAAAACTTGACATAATGAGTTATAAATTTAATGTTTTACCGTTGAAAAATATGCACGGCTTCTGTTCGAATATTATATGTCACAAATAAAAGCTCGGACGCAAAAAGCAAACAGAATCAAAATGAAAGACCACAACGATACTTATTGAAAATATTTCATAAATAAAATATTGCTAACCGCTCACATTTTTGAGCTTGCTTCCGAGTAACTGTCTTTAGATACATAAATTATTTAAATTTATTTACAAAGATTTAAACAAAGGGGACTACCGAGATCCCTACAGGGAGTGGCCTGTAGGAGGATAAGCACCACCTTGTGGTGGATTGAACTAAGCTTTGAACTGATTAGTATGCACTTGATATGAGTTCCACAGGATGATGGGAATATGGTTAAAATTGGGTCCAAAGTTCAATGAGGACCTATAGGACCTATGTACTGACGACTTTCTCAATCGAAACAGGTTGAAGATGTTACAATGTTAAACCACTGATGGTTTTAGATGGATCATCCTGTGAGCTTTCAAGGTACATAAAGCAATTTGCGGGGACACTGTAGTTCCACAAAGTAGTATTCTCAACGTGGGGCGATAAACCATTTCCTTCGAAGAAATGACGGGTCACTCGCTGACTCGGCTCGAGGTTGCTTAATTTGTTTATTCACCGCAGTCACTTATTGTCTAGGCTAGGCTCCCTCTTGCCTCCATAAGACATTTACTTTGTTGTGTTGAGTTTTACTTATTGCACTGACCCTCTGGACATATCACTTTCTTCACTGTCACTACCATGAACAGGAACTGGCGCCCGAGTGCTAACCACCGTTACACAAGATAGAAACGTGATAGAAACCTGTGACAATCTTTCAGTGTGAAATCGACTTTGGTGTTGAAACTAGCCATAACAATGGTAATTCCACTTTTCGGAATAGTGTGAGCTAAAGCTTCTAGATCTTCGTCCGGTTCTATTGCAGTTGGGATTGTTTTTTTTTATTCATATTAAATTTAGTATATTTCAACTGGATTTTTCGATGATTATTTTTTGCTTTTTAGTGCAGTATTTATAAAAGCATGTTTTTTTAGTTTTTTAAACCAATAATTTACTTTATTTGGAAAGGCGGGTGTAGAAACCATTAGAAGTAGAACAACAACTATTTTGTTTTACACGAAGAATATTATTAGGTTTTTCTTCTTCTAGAACTACTTTTAACCGAATAATTCGACTAAGTTACAGGTCACAAACCGAAAGTATCTATTTCTAGTATAATGCTTTGCTGTCATTTATTAATATATTTTGATCAGTATTCCAAACAACTTTATGAATAAAGTGATAATTAAGTCGGCGTTGTCATCAATCCTAATTGTTTGTCGAATGGCGATTACTCACATGTAATTATTGCTCAGTTTCACTTTAATCATGTAGTGTAACTAAACGGAAAACAGCTATAAGGCAAATTATTAATGGCGTGTTAAACATCAAACATTAAGTAAGGAGCAAGCAAGGCAAAGTCAGTTTTAATAAGTACATTACCCTTAGCAAACACCTCAATTAATTTGGGAATACTCTCCGATAGTTGAATAATTAGTTTCCATTTTTTCAAATTGGAAGAATTGCGGCACAATTTGTCTATTCTTAGTTAGTGGAGGGGTTATACATCACAAAACCACAAAAATCCGTTCTGGGGGTGCCGCGCAAACCCCCCAAAAAACCCACCCATTCGTTGAAAAAAACCTTATTTTACTGATAACTCGTTAACCGTTGAAGATAAAAAAATTGCTCATTGTAAAAAGAAATGTTGGCTATTTTCCTAAAAAATGTCCTTCTGTAATTTTTTGTATATGCCATAGTTTTCGAGGAAATCGATATTGAAAATATAAGAAAAATTGAATTTTTAGAAAATGCGTTATATCATCGTTAATATCTTCGCCAATTGTCGACATTTCTAAGAAAATAAGTAAGCAAACGAAAGATATTTTTATAACCTTCAATTTTTCACCATAGAAAATTATAAAAGTAACTAGATTTCTAGGGTTTTTAAGGTCGTGTTAGTAAAAATTAATTTTTTTCCGATTTTAACTTAATAACATTATTTTGTAAACATAAAATATAATAAAAGTCCCTATATGTTTTGTGATTTGGAGATTGTGTAAGTAAAAATTTTTTTTTCAAATTCTTTCCCTTTCAATAGCATTTTTTTTCCTGAGAAATGTAGTACACTCAAAGAAAATGATAGGTAAATTCAACCAAAAAGAGCATATGAAATCGCGCCTATCTAGTTTCATAGTTAAATCAATCAGAAAAGAATAGTCATACAACTTTATTTGTTTTCGTAAACAAATAGTAGTTTAATAATCATATCTTCTTTTAACAAATTAAATAGTACAATGACATTTTTTTATGTTCACTAACCATTTTCAATTTGGTCTACAATTAAATAGTACAACGACTTTGTTTTTTGTTCACCAACTAATTTTTAGGTTGATCTACACTTTATTGTATGATGAAGTTTTTTTTGGTTAGCCAAAATCTCAGTATTGAGACATCAGATCACCCAAACCAAAGATTAGAGACCGTTTATAAGATCCATCCAAATATATCGATGATCCTTGAGAGAATTTGAACATTGCAATCATGTTATTAATTTTCTATAAATTCATAAGATTGTAAGATAATGCATGATTGATTATTGTCAGTGATTTGTATGTGGCGTCATCTGGGAATAATTTCTGTAATTGACTACGTGGTAAGCAAGCAAATTTTATGGTAATTCTTTTAGAACTTCTAGAAGACGACAATAATATTGGTTTGTCTACCAAGTACAATAGTACAGCGAACTAATACTGGGTTAGAATTACAATTCGATAATAGTTAAAAATAAAATATACTATTATCTAGTTTAATTTGGCAGAATTCAACAAAATAATAGTCAGACGAACAAAATAATAGTCTTATTCATCTATTTTTTAAGTTAATGTTTGTTTTGTTGAACGACAACTTTTTATTAATTAAAATAACAATCACCTCTTGTTAAAAAATACCATCAATATAGTTTGGTTTAACAAAATTAACGATATTGCTAGTTAACCATTTTTTTTTGTTGAATTTACCCATACTATTTCTTTGAGTGTAGTGGTGATTTTTAAAACTTTGCTTATAAATCCCACTGTAGAACACCAAATCAAGTCATTTTTGGTATACTTTAGTTTTACAACAAGCAGGACTCAATCCCCAAATACTATTCCAAAATTCCAAAATTTTTGGTCCATTACACCTCTTATTACATCTATCCTGGGACACACTGTATAAACTCAAAAAAAAAATTTTGAGCTACATTTTAAAGATGTTTGGGTCTTTTTTTTTTTAGGAAGCAATAGAAAATTGGCTAAAATTTGGCTAATTTCAACATGCTGGTAAATCTGTAAATGTGAATATTTTTATTCCTAACTTTTTCTACATTGAAGTACTACCTTGAACTAAAAGATAATGCATTCATAATTTATATTAGTCAGTTACTTTTTATGGGCCTGTGAATAGTTAGAGACGCAAAAATTAAGAGATAACTATATTATATTGTTATTTTTATATACTAATAAATATCAATAGCAAACAAAAATGGCAACACAAGAGAGTATTTTATATCCCCTTCAAAACCCATTTTGATTTTTGTTGGTAGCTTGTATGGTTTTCGAGCAATTCAATTTTTTCTATAGGCCGCGCGCAAAAAATTTCAAATAAACAAAAATTCGCACACATTAAAAATACAAATTTTGGAATTTTTTTTAATATCGATTTTTTCAAAAACCATGGCATATACAACAAAATTACAATAGGATTTTTTTTAGGAAATTAGTCAATCTTTCTTTTTTATAATGTGCAATTTTTTATATCTTCAAAGGTTAACGAGTCATAAATAAGGCTTTTTTCACCGATGGTGTGTTTTTTTGGGGGGGTTGCGAGGCACCAGAACTGATTTTTGTGGTTTTGTGTTGTATAACCTCTCCACTAACAGTTACTGAAGGAAAATCTCAGATAACATTTTTTGTGATGGAAATTTTTATAATTATTGAACTAATTGGTAACGCAGTTCTTTCTGACCTTATTTCACATTTGCAAGCTAGTAACACCCCACCTTCTGTTGTTTGTTCTGTTATATAAAGTTTTCTATGTAACCACATCACCTTTCAGTCATGTTTCGGTTAGAGCGATTAGGTTAAAGTCTGCTTGAGAAACTGAAGCGTAAAATTATTAAATAGTTCAATAAGCAGAAAATGTTCCTCTACGTGATCAGTATTTACTCTCATGAGAATAAATCGTAGGAAAAATTGAGTAGCTTGACCAGTTGCGTGCAGCTAGATTTGGATATTGTTGTAATAAAGCAGATGTCCTAGTCTTCCTCAGTATGCACTGTGTTGAGAACGGCAAAACAAGACCAGGACGACTTCACAATCTGCAAAACAATAAATAAGTCAGATCCCGGCCGATATAAAACGCATATTGAACCTGCCTTGAGAAAAGTTTCCAACGATAAGGCGACGAATCCTCCAGCGTAAAATCTCAGATCCTGCTGAGATCGAGTCATAAAGAAGAGCAAATTTCGTTTATACTCCGCAGAACAATCTATCCAGTCGCTGCAGTAGGCAAACTTCGTGATTTCCTTGCTCTGAAAATTTACGTAATTTTCAGGTTTCGCTGTGTACACGAATATGGTGAGCTTCTGATACAATAAAAGATATATTTTGTCTCATTAGGTATATATAGTGGCCCACCGGAAATGCAATAGGCGTGTTTTCTGATTGTATGATCATTTTTTTGAAAAACGCTCGGAACCCTCGAGATTTAATTATCAAAGGGACACTATTGCCGATCGCACCATTTCAACCTTTAAGTGGTGGTAGGACCTTTAAATGGCAAGGGGGTCAAGTAGCACATCGTTTTAAAGCATATTAAATTCTCTTTACAACGGTATCTTACTTTTTAAATTTGAACTAGTTTTCGAGAAATAACGTATAGTCGACGGATGCCGTCAAATCACTCCACATGCAAATGCTGCAGAATGTGCGACAAAGTTTTTAGCAAAATCTTTACTACCGTATGGAAGCTGGTGGTCACTAATTCAAATATTTACTACACTGAGTAAGTAACTATTTGATCAAATCTATTTTTCAAAACCTATTAGTTCAAATTTAAAAAGTAAGATGCCGTTGTAAATAGAAATTAACGAAATTTAAACTTGAAACCTTTGCCATTTAAAATATAAAATCGACGGGTCGAGCGTATTTTCAAAAAAAAAAAAAAAAGATCACACAAAAACAAAACACGCCCGTTTCGTTTTCGGTGGGCCACCCTGTTCAGTAAATTTCCAGTACAGTATTAGCTTTGTCAATTACTTAGTATTTTGACAATGCTACGTTTTCACGGAGTTTCAAATCATTTTCTCAATATTTAAAACATGATTTTATATTTTGTAAAATATTATGCCTGGATAGCATGACAGAAATAGAAAAGCTGCCATCTATTCTGGTACAAAATCGAAAGCGTGCTGTGTTTCTTACTTTATCATTAATATTTATGCTTATTTCTTTCATCAGTTTCATCATCGCAGCCAGAAAATTCATCTGGGGGGGGGGGGCAATAGAACCGGCCTCCCCAGAGGATGAGGAAAATTTTTCAGAGAATGGTTGAAAACGGATGTGTATGTAGATTCCTCTATTAGATAATATTGGCATTAATTACACAATATTTATTTCATGGGATAATTTAGATACTGCTTTGTACTGCTTCTTTATTTGTTGGCTCATGGAAGACGGCTTGGGGGGGGGGGCTGGCTGCGCCCATGGCATGTTACATGGTTACATACATTTAGAACGATTATTTCACCCATTAACGCTATAGCCAATGAGAGCCCGTTTTTTCACAACATTGCACCAATCAAACGTCATTATTAGTGGTAATTCAAGCTAGATCTGCTTTTGACAGGACCAACATGCAAAATTTATCGCTCTAATTTTTTAGGTCGCTGCAGCGGCAAATATTGCGAAAATTTTTTGACGTTTTGTGTCGTGACATGTTTTTGGCAAATAGGACAAATCGTGCTTTTAAATGTTATCTATAAATATCTTCTCTAGCTTATTACTAATTGTTAACGTAAATTGTAAATTGTAGTATTCTATTAATAACCTAAAAAGCCAATGCTATGTGGAACTTATATAGGTTCGGGACAAGTTATAGGTACACAGCTTTCAATGGATTAATACCTAACATAATTACAAGATAATTTTCACAACTAAAATTAAATATGAATATCTACGAAGAAGACAAATCAGTTATTTCATGATAAATACACAAATGTAGGTACTTACGTATGGTAATTCATCAATCATTACAAAGCAGCTAACACTTATTTGGAAAATCAAGACTCTGCAGTATCACTATATACATTATAATTCGTTGTACTTAAAGTCTCTCTACTTAAACAAGTAAACCTTAACTTAACTATCAAACTTAAAATTAGAAACAAGGATTAAATACATAAATATATATTAATAAACACTTTAATATAATAATTCACTGTTTAGGCTAGTAACTAAGTTAAGCTAGCGTTACTAGATGGCGGTACCATACCATCTGAGCCGGCAGCCTTAGAACGTAAAAGGGATAGATTGGTAATATGCAATTTGTGTGATTTCACCGGTAATGTGATTGGTCGGAGCGTGCTTTGTTGTGATGACTAGTCTTATAAGTTACAGTACCTATGGTTTAACGTATATTGTTTTTCTTGATTGTCATAATTTAAACCTACTTTGTTTTTTATTAGATGAGTCGCTTTGGAAATGCATTTTTATGTGACGTAAATGATGAAATTGAAGATAAACGTGAGTAATCTCTAAAAAGCAACAAGGAAACGTCTGAAGGCAATTAATTACTGAACATAATATTGAAGATATACTTAATGGATTATTTATTCGTGAAATATTCTCCACAAATACTACTCGTGCTTTAAATTTTATCTAAAAATTTTTTCTCAAGCTGGTAATATGCAATTTGTGTGATTTCACCGGTAATGTGATTGGTCGGAGCGTGCTTTGTTGTGATGACTAGTCTTATAAGTTACAGTACCTATGGTTAAACGTATATTGTTTTTCTTGATTGTCATAATTTAAACCTACTTTGTTTTTTATTAGATGAGTCGCTTTGGAAATGCATTTTTATGTGACGTAAATGATGAAATTGAAGATAAACGTGAGTAATCTCTAAAAAGCAACAAGGAAACGTCTGAAGGCAATTAATTACTGAACATAATATTGAAGATATACTTAATGGATTATTTATTCGTGAAATATTCTCCACAAATACTACTCGTGCTTTAAATTTTATCTAAAAATTTTTTCTCAAGCTAAGTTGCCCCTAGTTAATATAACTCGTGCAAATTGGCAGTTTATTATCAAAGATTAAATCAGATAATAAACTGCCAATTTGCACTCATTATATTACCAGGCAACACGCTTTCGAAAAAATTTTCGATAAAATTTTAAGCATTAGTGATATTACATACGATAAAATTAAATATTTTTCTTACCTCCATAATTACTTCGTTCCCGTAGTAACATAGAAGAAAAATCTCCGAAAGCATACAAAATTGATACAATACTAGAGATAAAAATTTTACACTTTTCCAGGGCAACTAGAAAAAATAAGGAACACAGTAAACTGTATATGCCTTACGTTAAATTAATTTGTTGTCAAATACTATTTGATAATAATTAATATAGTATCGGAAAAAGAAAATTATTTTTTTTGCTGAAAAATGCTCAATTATTTTTTACCGTTACTCCATGGACACTACATGGATGTATGGATGTGGAAGTGAAATATGACTATGCCACAAAAAATAATTATAGACAATAATCTGTAGCGCATTAAAAATAATTGTCGTAAGAAATAGACTATTTTACATTCACATAATAGTAATTTACGTTACAAGACCGGAAAGAGGTGTTTTGCAGGTCGACCTAAGCAGATTCCAAGGCGAGCTGCAGGTGAGTCCTGGAAGCTTAGAGAGACCTGCAAAACACTGTTTTTCGATCGTGTGTATATTTTTTTTTTCGGCCGACACTGCGTACAAAGTCAATTTTGTATTATTTTTTTTAATACATTTTCTAACAAATACAACGGCAAACAATAATAACTAATTAAATAAAATATTTTTTATTCGAATGTGTCAAAAAAATGTCGTTTCTCGGTTAGAAAACAAAAGCGAAAGGTAGAACTTTTCTATCTACTTCAAGTAAAAAGATTAAGCGTTTTTAGTTATCTACTTTTCTACTGTAAAATGGTATTTTTTTTTTTTTTTTTTTTTTTTTTGATTTATGGCATCCAGAAACGCGAGAGGTCTCATCAGCCAGTCTTAGGGTCTCGAATCTTGTTCATCCATCATATCTTTTAACTTCGTCCATTTTAAATATGTACCCTTTTGTTCGTTTGTTTTGTACCAGAAATACGAGAACACAAGACTGGAATTAAGGATAAGGATTGTCGAGGGGGTCCGTCAACGGCATTTTTTTTTTTCACATTTACTTACATTTCGACTGGGACTCAGACCACGGAAAGGATTACAATAGAGAGGACATGTTAATTTCAATTCAATTTCTCTTAAAGTGTAAAATGGTAATGCACATACAAATATAATTTCAATTCAGGCAATTTTAATTGAATAAAATAAGAGATTTCTAAATTTTAATTGAATAAGAAACCTAGGATGATTAAACGTTGTCAATTAATTATTATAATGACTAGTAAGTATAATACATACATGTTGTAAAACGAATGGAAATAACTGCGTATGTTCTCACCTTATAGATATGCAACACTTTTTACGTTCGAGTTTGCATAGTGGCAAAGCATAAAATTGCACAGAAAAATACTAAATGAAGTCTTTAATTTAACCTAAAAAACAGTACAACGTACAACAACAAAACCTTATTTCTAAACTTACTTTAATTTACAAAAATGTACTTATATGTGACTACATTGTCCCTGAACCTTTTATGTTAATAGTAAAATTGGAACAATTTTGTATAATTATCGGTCGGTTCAAACTTTCTAAGTCTAGTGCAACATTTTCAGTTAAAGTGGATTGGGGTGCGATAATTGTCTGAGTTTTATTTTTTACTATTTTCTTGTGAATGTTGTGATGTTATTGTGTTTCGAACCGGAGAAGTGTGGGGTAAGTGATCAATATTTTGTTAGCTATTTAGTATATTTATTTATATTTCAAGTTTGTTATTTATTGACTCATCCACATAGCCCTCAGCTACAGTGGAAGATTTCCATCCTCCGTGGCGTTTAAGTAAGGTTATGTCTGCTCCTGCATCAGCCAGCAACGTAGCCGACGTTCTTCGGAAGCAGTGCCCCGTATATTCTTTGGCATTCGCAAGCTTCAAATGAGATGCAATTTCAAAAGAAATTGCCCCGATTTTATGAATTCCCACATTTTGTTTGCAACACTTGCCATTTCTATATCCCAAGAAAAATCGGCCATTTCCTTCAAAATTTGGTGGTCGCAGCAAAGTATATTTCCGATAATATCTCAAATATTCACCTGTTACAGTAAATGAGCGACAGTGGCGGTCTGGCCTGGTCGGCTAGTCGGCAAATGCCGACTGGGCCCTAGGGCCGCGTCTAACGAGGGGCCATTTTGGGACGAAAAATTTATAATGATATTGATTGTGATTTCAGAAAAAATAGTATGTGTACTTCGGTGTGAAAGCACATTCCCGGACTTCGATGCTCGTCGTCCGGGAATGTATTGCTTTCACACCTAAATACACAATATACTATTGCCGATCTCTGAGGCCCACAAAACGTTAATTTCTGGCGGATAATTTCTCCAGAGAGAGTGTACTTTCTGGTCGGCCGAAAAAAAAAAAATAACCTAACAAATCGAAATATACTTACCAGCGTGATTTCAAACAGAGTTACGCAGATTATGACTACGCTGACGATGAATTGGCCCAAAAAGCTGTTTCTGAATAGAAATTTTACTTCGTCGGCAAATCTGTGATAGTAAATAGAAATACTTAGTTTTTATTGGAACTTCGGTCAATGCTGTGATGGTATTCAGGTAATGGTTACTTATTATTGTTTAATATTTTATATTAAAATCTAAACTTATGTACATACTTAAGGATACATCTGTGATGAGCAACACATTGAACTAGCTTTTCATCCATTTTCTTCTGTAATTCCGGTGAAATTCCGTGATTCACTCGTGTTTCGTATGCTCCATTATCATCTAATTCCATTTCAGCGTATTCCCGTATGTTTTTTAAAGAATCATTTAATATGTTCAACTGAGCACACACCGCCATAATTAAACCTACAAAATAATCAGATAAACCTTTTATATCAAGTGGAGCTTTTTACTAGCGGAATATTTAAAGAGATTCGCTGTTTTGTACAAGCGTCCGACGGGACAATGTTATCTTTTCTCTTTTTAAAAGTTATCAAAGACGAATAAAAGCGAACTTTCGTGGGTGATTAATAGAGATAGAAACTTCTAATTTTACTTGATGGCGATAGAGTTGGATATAATTTTAAAGGTGCCTAGTCATTTTGTTACTGGATACATAAACAAACAGAAGTAATAAAATTATATCAGCATATACAGGGTGATTTACCATGACATGCGGAAAATTTACCACCGAAAGGAGTTAAAAAAATGAAAAATAAGAAAAAAATGACCAAAAAATATTACCTTATTTTTGTGTAGAAAAGCGCCCCCAATCTGACGTAACGCCCCCCCCCTTTATCATACTGATCACAGACAAGTAACAGTAGCATATCTTTGCAAGTTTTAATGAAACGAATTGTAATTAAATATTTTAAGTCTAACACAAGTTATCGTGTTTACAAGAAACAGTATACACACACACATACATATACACACTTACAGACACAAAGACATTTTTTATTCGATATTTGAGTTCAGTCTGCTGCGAAACGGATATCGGTACGAAAAATTTTTTTCTACGATGATTATTAATTTTTTTTTCAATTTATAATAAATCTATAATAAAGTTAGAATACGCTGAAAAGATATACAATTCATTACTGAACCATAACAGATACGAAACAAAATTAATAGAAACGTTATTGTAGAAAATTTACTCAGCTTTAATTTTGCATATAGCTACTTTTTGATTAGGGCTAACCGTTTTCGAGATATGAGCGAGAAATCAAAAGCCGGGACCTTCTTCGTGCCCCCCTGCATCCCCCTATACTATATTCGGGGACTTTTGGTATGTTTACCTCCAAAATAGTCCAAACACAGCCCTCAAGTCAAAAATTGTGATCTCGGCATTTCCCTCTAGAAACCATCCATTAACTGGCCTATTAATATTAATGAAATCTACAAATCCGCAAATTTAATTTGCATTATTACTACATTTTTTTTCAAAATTTTTTTTTGATATTTTACCCGCACTAAAACCTGAAAGTCTAGAAAAGAATAATGGTTTTGTGTATTAATATATGCAACCTTCAAAGGGCCTGTCAACTGTGTGTTGACTATGGGTATATTTATATATTTGAACAAATTGCATCGTTAATGTAACATAAGGGGTCATCCATAAATGACGTCACGCTCCAGAGGGGGAGGGGGTTCGTAATTACGTGACTAAGTGTGATAAGGGGGAGGGGGTCTGACTCAGTGTGACGTAACGAATGGTGAACGATTCAAGAAAAGAAAAATATTGTAAAAAATTTTTTTTTTGATTTTTAGTAGCATTCCGCCCATGACAAAAATTTTTTTTTGTATTTTTACTAGCACCTCCCCTCATCAGGCGAAAAATATCGTGAATAATAAATAACGGAATCTAAAAAAACAAAAAAACAAGGGGGGTCTATAAGCGTGACGTAATTTGTTTGGGGGGTCTAACTCAGCGTGACAAAACGTGACAGTGAGGAGGGGGGGGGGGGGGGTGGGGGTCTAAAATCTCAAAAATTGGCGTGACGTCATTTATGGATGGCCCGTTAATGTAGCAAAATGGATATTTATGAGGTTACTGAAAAATCTGAAATAGTTAAGAAATTGTATTAAAATATGAACCCATCACATAAATAGATCCTGCATTGAATTCTGCCTAAGTACCAAAACACTAATTGCGACAGGAGGTCAGAATAGTCGATGTTATTATGTACTAAATTATATACAAACTTTATGACACAAATAGCTAATTTCTGCTCAAGACTACTGAAATTAAATTTGTTTTGGAAACAATTATAATTTATACCTCATTCAGAATAATAGCCATCTAATTTAAGTGTAAGATATTTTAAAACTTTTATTGTACAATCTCAAGAGAATTATGAGTTGCATAATACTGCAATAAATTAATTTAGACATTACGTTACTATAATATAACGATTTTAAAGCGTTCACATTAAAGTTATTAATATTTACTATTATAACGCTGCTTATATGACTTGTAGAAAGTTAATCTAGTATCGATTTCAACACCTAGTTCCTGATAGTGTCTACTGTAGTTAGGTCTAGTTCATCAATATAGTACCATAGTAGTATTTTCTTACGCGAATAGGAGACTATTTTACCCTTAGCAGTGTTTAAATTCATTTCATTTGCAATCGACCAATTAATTACGTTCTTTTGTTTATTTTGAAGACTAACAATCCTCTAGGTTAATGATGTTACTATAAATTTACAATATAGTGTCATGCTTATCTCCTTTTCTGGGCACGGTTCGCGGCTGCAAATTGTGTCGGCGTATATTTGCATTTACAAATAATTACAGCTTTTCAATTTATAAACAACTTTATTTTACTCACATTTTTGCCACTATTTCTTGACAAATCAACAACATTCAAACTAACATTCTTTTCTAACTACATTTATAATAATAAGTAACAATAACAACAATTTCTGCCTCATTACAAAAGTTACAAATAGATTGCGACAAGTTAATTCCTCGGCTAGATCGTTAATAAAGAGCAGAAATAAAAGTGGTCACAGATTAGTCCCTTGCGGAACACCAGAGCTGGCAATAAAATAAAAAATATTTATATCCGTTATAAGAAACGTGGAACAGGCAAGATTTTAGTAATAAAATAGTGGAATCATTAATGTTAAAAGTGGTTAATTTGTACAGTAAAATTGAACAGTCTATGCGGTGAAAGGCTTTAGAAAAGTCTGTGTAGACAACATTAACCTGGCTGGTATTGTTGATATTTTAAGAAGGTATGTTTAACTTACCAGACATGAAAGTATCTAAGCCGACATTGCTTAATCCAATAATAATCACAACAACTATCTGGTACACGTAGGCGATTTCAAATGCTGGGGAATAAATAGTTTCGAAAGGAAACCATCCCGGTAGTGGTAGAAAAATATCTCCTCCTTCAGTAAATGGATAAACCGCCCAGAATCCACACGTACACACACATGCAGACAAAAATAGTGTGGAAATAATTTTCGATTCGTATATGCGGCTTTTCAAACTGTGGTACTGGTTCATACTTTTGGGTTGAAACACTCTTCTATTGAGTGAGTTTATAAGGGAGTTCATCGTGTTCTCGTATTTGTACACAGAGTAAACTTTGTATCCGTAACTCAAGTGAGTTAATGTCAGAAAAGAGCCTTCTGCCATTTTATCTAAGTCACCTGCTACCATTATCATGTTCATTACCTCGCTGGTTAGTATGCTTGCTATAACTACAAATAATAATTACACCTTTTTTTTTTATCGTCTTATATAAATGCATGTCCTGGCGGAGTTTAGCCGTTAGCCGTAGGCTATTCTACCACTCAACCAGGACACAAACACACATAGACAACATCACAACATCCATTCCCTGCGACATTGAAATCTGCCGCAGCTGAAACTCGAACTCAGGAGAGGTGAGGGACTAGACGTGTTGTCTCTCACACAACCGCAGTCTAGCCCACTGCTACTGTCTCGGCAACATGTGAAAAACGCCACTACACATCCATGCCCTAGCGAGGATTCGAACCCGGGACCCCGTGGTCGCAAGCCTAACACCTTAAGCTCTGAGCCACCGAGCTTTTTTCACCTGTCCTTGTAAAATTATTTATAATTATATATTGTGTACTTTGTACATCAGTTGCTCACGTGAGTTATTCTCACAATAGGAGCAATTTCATGTCCCTAAGTTGCAATGCCAAACCACGTGGCTTTTATTATAATCTTCGCAAAAAACGAAGATTATATTGCATTTGAACGGCTCATTTCTAAAACCGTATATATCGCTCGCAAAGAAAAAATTGTGTTAGTGAACGAATTTCAAAATGTCCGTCTGTCCGTCCGTCACGTTTCTTGTAAGCACGATAACTTAAGAGAGAAAAGTCCGATTGTGCTGAAATTTGGAAAATAAGTTAATGTTAGCTAGAGGACGAACCCATTGTTTTTGAAAATAATCAATCGGTAAATAAGAAAGTTATTAATCATTTGGTTTAAAAAAATATATTTTCTTCATTTTTGTCGCTTGTGCTTAAATAGAAATCTTGCGAAATCTTATCTCTATAATATATTTTTTCTTTGTTTATACATTTTACTAATATATATTTCATAATAATATATATATATATATGTTGTTTCTTAGGTTTTCGCGGGTGTTGAATGAAGTGTTGGTGTACTTCCGGGTGTTTTCCCACGTAGTTGGTAGGCTCCTGCTGGAGCCATTCTTGTCTAAACGACGTTTCGGCAGAATCCCATCTGCCATCTTCAGGTTCTCGCTGAAAGCTGCCTAGTGCTGCTCCTCGTTGCTCGAACTGGATTGTTCGAGCAGTCCAGTTCGAGCAACGATTCTGATATTAAAAAGAAATCTGTCGCATCAGATTGTGTCTTATCAGTGAAAAGAGCTAAAAAAAGATCTTGTTCTAAGGATCTAATCTAACTTTTCTTAAGTATATTGATGTGCTGAAGCCAGCAAAAATTTTGTATCGTGTCAGTTTCCCTTTACAACCCCCCCCCCCCAGAGGAAAACTGACACGATAGAAATTTTTTGCCCAAAACTAACTTCAGCACATCAAAATACTTCAGAGAAGCTAGATCGGAACCTTAGGACAAAACCTTTTTTCTTGTCCTTTTAGGGAATAAAGGGGACGGTATTAGTACATTTTTTTGTCCAAAATTGGCTTCAGCTCGTCAAAATACTTTTTAAATATCAGAATCGGTTTCAGTATGGCAAAAAGCATAGGATAAGGTGGTTTTGATCAAAAGCGCAGCCCTTTTTTTTGTCGACCAGTGTGATACTCTCATGTGTCATTGAAAAATATTTTCTTCATCATGGAAAACCTGGGAAATTCAGAGAATTTTTCTAGCTACTGAAATTGGTAATAATTCGATCTATAGTTCTGTCTATATATTTTCCTCATACTTAAGTTAGATTTCCAAATGCAGGGATTGATTAGAAATATGTTCATCCAAAGAACAGTTTTTTAAAACTCCTCTATAAATGTTTCTGCCCTTGTATCGTTTTATCCTTTGAATCATTAAAGAGATAAATGCTAATAACCAACCTCACTCAGGTGTTTGCAAGGTTTTTCGCAAAAAAGAAGAAGATATGTCATCCAGAATATTCTAAATCGATAGTATATTACTTCCACATTACTTCCGCATCCAGTGGACAAAAAATTTTTAAAAAATTTTTATTGTTCAAATAGGCTTAAAATGTCATGAAACGTCGAGATTTTAAGTTTGAGCGGAAAAAAATGTCTGTCTGTCTGTAACTTTTTTGTGCGCACGTTTACTCTGGAACCGTTTGAGATATTGACTTGAAATTTTGTACACATAATATGTACTTTAACGAGATCTAGAACTAGATTATATTTTCATCGTGTTCCGTCGAAGGGTTGGGGGGGGGGTAAATTGAGGTAAATTTGGGGTAAATGGGTAAATTAAGCAGGTAAAAGTCCATAAAATTGGTATTTAGTATATACAAGAAGAGCTAAGGTCTCAAAAAAAGTTTTGGCATTAGCCAATTAGCCATTACCAACCCCCATCCCCTTATTAAAGGGGATGAAAAAAAATTGTGATTTAGTGTATGTACAAGAACCAGAAACCTCAAAACATGTTTTTACTTCATCCACCCCACTACCACCCCCCCCTATCACAACCCCCACCCCACTACCGATGTGGGGGTATCGTTTTATGGGTTTTTGGATTTCAAATATTATATTATTAAAGTTCCATAAACAATTATCTCCACATACAAACTTTTTTCGTTGTGAGTGACTTGGATAGAGAATTGGATGTGGAAGTAGTGATTCCTTGGGCAGCGGTTTTTTTTTCTATTTGTGCTGATAAGTGTACTAATAACTAAATTATAATGTGCGAGGACCTACCTAAGATTGCTCCAACCCGTAAAAGGTACCACACAGTGTGTAATGTTGATTTTATCTCTGGCTTAATAATACCAAGCCCTTGCAAAAAATGTACATTGATGCTTATAATTTCTCTGAAATCTAGTTCAGGAACAATTTCTCTCTCTGCAGCTCTTGCAGCCATACTTCTTTAGCTCTGATGACGCTAGGTGAGGTTGCGCATAGCAAAAATTCTTTATATAGTTGAGAATATAGGGCATTACGTAATTAATGAAGTAATTAAGGACATTATTAACAGTATTTACAGTCGTTAGATTATGGGTTGAGGTAATTGTTTTGCAGCTAATTATATGTTTTTCAGTATGTCTATGCATCCACGTCTTTAGATACCACATGCAATATCTATCTTAGTTCCTCTTTAAGAGGTATTTTCCCACATTTTACAATTCCATTTAATATGTTTTCTAATAATTTGATGTGAAAGACAATTATTCCTTATAGAGCGGGAGCTAGGTGGCTTTTTCGGCAGGTCATCGTTTTATGAACGTTGAGATATTTTTATGGTTTAATGGATGATAACGATTCATAAAATCGACTTCTGGCGGGGCACCTCCTGTTAGTAGCGTTACCAACACTGTTTAAAAATCAGTGAAATCATGTCATCGTTACAAAGCTCATTTTTTTTGTGTGTACACATTTTATGTTTAGAATGAATAAAATATGATCGCCAGAAAGTGTGGGCCGTCAGGAGGCGCAGCCAGAAAGGTAATAAGGTACATGTACATGTACAATACATCTGAGGCACGATACGGAGTCAAGTTAGCCGAAAGTGTTAAATTCCTGTATATTTAAGAGCCTATGGTACTTTTGTTGACACTAAGAACTTTACGGGGAGGCTATTCTATTGTTGAGAGCTTATATTTACGTTTTAAAAAGGAGCCAGAACTTGTAACGATGAGTTTAGAGTTCTGAGATGAAATATGCGAAAAAAAATCCAATTTTCTTCAAAAATCCTAAACATTTTCTTTCTGGCCAGCCTTACTGACGGGAGTTTCTTTCTGGGAATTTTTTTCTGTGTTCAAAACATTTAAATAAACATGCTCAACCTTAAAAAAGTTTGTAACGACGATGTTATATAACTCCGTTTTTTTATCCCTTTGACCTTTCTGGTTGCGCCCCTGATGGCCGACACTTTCTGGCGATCTTATTTTATTCATTCTAAACATAATATGTGTACACACAAAAAAAAGTGGCTTTGTAACGATGATATAATTTCACTGATTTTTATATCTTGAACCATGGCCAACTCGACGGGCTGACATATGCCAGAAGTCTATTTTGTCGTTATTTAAGTTCGATAGGATTAATCAGCGCATAGAAATTGCTTGTAACGATGCGTGTCCGAAAAAGCCACTTAGCTGCCGCACCATTACTAGTTTTAAGAATATGCGTAAGAGTTAAATAGAATGCAATTGCGTATGTTTTAGATATGATTTATTTTTTTCAAATAAATTACCAGAGGAAACCGTTGCACAAACTAGCAATTTTCAACACTTCTTTGTAGACAACGTTTAATGTGGTATGATTAATTTATAAAAAAAAGTTTGTATCGTGTATTTTATATACATTTACTTGTATGGTTCCTGCTTATCATTCTGGGGACCTGTATTCTCAAATAAATAAATATTAAATAAATGAATTAATGAATAAAAATAATCAATGAACCATTGAATTAAAGAATAAATGAATAAACGAATAAACAAATAAGCGAATAAACGCAGTAGGCGAATGAAACATAACAAAAATGTCAGTAACGATGCAAAATATCGGTAAAACCTTTAAGAACTAATTAAAAAAAATCCATTGATTTATTTCCAATGGTTCAGAAATTTCTGAATTTTTGCGAAAAATATGTCAAATATTATGGCAGATAAGTATTGACAACTGGACGTTTGTCTTCCCATTTAAAAAAGATGGCGTCGATTTCCGGTATTTCCAAACGTCTCACCATTTTGTAAATATTTCATTTAAACTTGCAGCAGTCGATTATGGCCTGCTTTTATATTAATACGATTTCGGGAAATCAAAAATTTTCTAACGAACGGGCTACGTGAATCGGCCTGTATAGTAAAGAATGAAGTAGTCTTAAATTAAAAATTAATTGCTAGGGCTAAATGGCAGGGCTGGCTCTAGGGGGGGGGGGGGGGGCGAAGCGGGCGGCAAGATTTAGGGGCGGCAAATTCTTCAAATCTACAGTAGGCGTGGATTAATGGGGGTAATGGGGTAAGATTCTGTAAAACGAAAAATTTTTTTTTGGATTTCGCCCCCCCCGCTTTTCAAAAAAAATGTTGAAACGAAAAATTTTTTTTTGGATTTCTCCTCCCCGCTCTTCAAAAAAATGTTGGGACGAAAAAAATTTTTAAGAGAGGGGCGGCAAAATACCTGGAGCCAGCCCTGCTAAATGGTAGTTTAAAATACGTACGGTACTCGCCACGCGCTTTAAAGAAATATATCAAAATCAAATAATATCAAAATTTCAGAAATATAGAAAATCACACTTAATGATAAATTAACACAACAAATTAAAGTTAAATGGCGGGTCGCTTACAGTGCGAGTATACATGTGGCGCTTTTGTTTGCTTCTGTTAAGGCGTTTTCTTCAATTTTACTTCCACATCCAGTGGAAGTATAGTAACGACAAAAAATTTTTTTTAAATTTTTATTGTTCAAATAGGCTTAGAATGTCATGAAACGTCGAGATTTTAAGTTTGAGTAAAAAAAAATTTTCTGTCTGTCGGTCTGTCTGTCGGTCTGTCTGTCGGTCTGTCTGTCTGTCTGTCTGTAACTTTTTTTGTGCGCACGTTTACTCAGGAACCGTTTGAGATATTGACTTGAAATTTGGTACACGTATGTACTTTAACGAGATCTAGAACTAGATTATATTTTCATCTTGTTCCGTCGAAGGGTTGGGGGCTAAATTGGGGTAAATTTGAGGTAACTAGGTAAATCAAGCAGGTAAGAGTTCATAAAATTGGTATTTACTACATACAAGAGAAGCTAAGGTCTCAAAAAATTGGCATTAGCCACCCCATTACCACCCCCACCCCAATTAAAGGGGATGAAAAAAAAATTGTGATTGTACAAGAACCAGAAACCTCAAAATATTTTTTTACTTCATCCACCCCCATTACCACTCCCTATCGCCACCCCCACCCCACTACCGATGTGGGGTATCGCTTTATGGGTTTCAAATATTATATTATTAAAGTTCCATAAGCAATTATTTTCACATACAAAATTTTTTCGTTGTGAGTGACTTGGATAGAAAATCTGGATGTGGAAGTAGTGATTCCTTGGGCAGCGGTTTTTTTTTCTGATATTCAAGATATCATTTTCTATTGACTCAAACAACATATTAACCAAATGTCAGCCTTGTACCGAATTACGTTGATTTTCATAGATTTTTTTTCATCGTTCTGTCGGCGTTATATCTTCCATTCAAATTTCTGCCACTTTTGAACTTTGTTTGTGTCATCGTATACTATATGAGAACGTGAAATTTGCCGGTACTTGACCACTTCGTCTAGTGTGCACGTAAACTTCAAGTGCCACGCAAAGGAAATAATGTGTAAGCATAATAAGATTGCCCTAGACGCAAAATTGCTAATTTTTTATTATACAGTATATATAAGGGCTGGGTATAGTTCTGTGGAATTTTAACTTTCTAAAACTTATAGTTTTCGATTAAAAAAAAACAATTTTCGAAAAAAATTTTTTGTTACAAACTGAATTGACCAATTTACTTATGCTTTATGTATATTATATATCTACTTTAGGAACACTCACCATTTTTTTTATAATTTGTCATTTAGTGCTCTATAATATATATTTCTACTGAGTAGTTATCACTATCTTCATTTATTACCAAATTGATATCTTCCGTGGGAAATAGTGCATTTAATATTTCGTATGGTTGCAGAATTTTTGACAAGAACCTCCAGCATGGCAAATAATATATATCACCTGCCACATACAAGCAACAGCCAACAGTTCGCAATCCGTTAGCACACTCATATTGAGTCCCGTACTATTCGGCGTATATTGAACAAAGCATCTATAATTTTTTTAATATGACGAGACTGAACTTTCTTCATATCGGACTCGAGTCATTTCGGGAAAATCCATAATAGCAGTAGGTGAAATGACTTCGAAAGGGAGTTTTTACGCAGCCAAACTTTGTCTTCTATTGCAAGATATGTTCTTCATTCATTTTTGTTAACATTCTTTCCAATATTTCATTAGACAGTGTTATCTGAAGTTAGATTTTTGTGAGAACGGTTTAATAAATTATATATTTTTTTATTGATTTGAGTAATTTTTTTAGTAAATTTTTAAAAATTTTTAATAGGTAGTTATTTTGTTTTTCTTTTTCAATCTGTGTTTACAACGTACAATATTCAGGCGGTGAATAAATAGTTGAGGGTGTTTGGATGTGACAGGATTAGTGAGAAGTGGGTTGATTGAAGGTACTAGGTTATTAGCAAAGTTTGGAAGAAGCCTACTGGAGACAAATTTGGAGGTAGCTTTGGTGCCAGATAAGTCGTCCGAAACAATGCCTTTTTTTGACTACGTTTACTCCACTATAGGCATTTGCATACATTTCATATAGAATATCCTTTTCAAATAAATTATCAAAATTAAACTACAGGTTGTAAGTGATTATTTATTAACTTATCTTGCGAATTATAATAAATTTATCAATAATAAGTGTTTTAAAAACTGAGGTTTATACAATTAAATGCACTTATATTTGAAGGATGTAAGTGAAACTTTTATTTATTCTTTATAATATTTCATTCAGATTGAATTCTTGTCTATCTACTTTACCACATCAACGGTAGTAGATTAAACGGATCGGGAAAATGATGTAGTAGTCCTATTTAATTAGCTCATTCAGCGTCTTCCAAAAAAATGGCTGTTGATATTATACTGGTCCATATGTGATTTTCTATTTATGAAACATTAAGCACAATTGAAAATTGGTGTCTAGGCGTAACAGAATAGTTCAGTAAGCAGATAATGTTTCTCTACTTGATCAGTGTGCGGTGTTTACTCTATTTAGCATATATTATGGGGAAATTGAGTAGTTTGGCCATTTACGTGCATCTAGATGTAGATATTTTTGTAATAAAGCTATCCTAGTCTTCATCAGTATGCACAGTGTTGAGAAAGGTAAAACAAGACCAGGACGATTTCAGAATCTGCAAAACAATAAATAAAGTTTCCAGATCTCGGTACAAAACGCATATTAGACCTGCCTTGACAAAAGTCTCCAACGATAAGGTGATGAATCCTCCAGCGTACAGTGTCAGCTCCTGCTGAGATCGAGTCATAAAAATAAGTAGATTTCGTTTATACTTCTCCGAACAATCTGTCCAGTCGCTGTAGTAGGCAAACGTTGTTAGTTTCGTGCTCTGAAAATGTATGTAATTTTCAGGTTCAGCTTGTGTACCAGAATTGCGGTGTTTTGTAAAAACGGTGAGCTTCTAATATAATGCGACATTTATTTTAATTTGTAAATTCTTTTTCTTTTATGTACTTTTAGTCTATTGTCCATGTACTGTAGAAAGGAACTAAAACGTTAAAGGGTTTTTATTGTTTCTTATGTTCAATTGACCCCAAGATATGAAAATACCGCGGAGTGCTACCATTTAAAGTGGTGCGTTTTTGAGATCGAAGTAAAAAGGTCCACTTTTCATATTTTTTTTGCTCGAAAACTATGAATTTTTTCTATAAACACGTCAATAGAAAATTGTGTAGAGATTTAAATTTCCAATCGAAATGGCACCTTCAGAAGTCAAAATTTTTTTTTTTACAAAAATACGTCCAAAAAACAAAACAAAAAAGACGAAAAAATGCAGTTTTTTATTTTTTTTTATTTTAGCCTTTTTATTTTAGCTTGTAACTATTTTTCGAGCATAGACATTGCTGCATAACAAAAAAAGATGGCGTTTTACCCGTTAAAATGAGATTTTGTAAACAGTTTTACGATTAATATTGTAACGGTCATGTTTATTTCCAGGCATAAAAGCCCTTAAATTGCATTATTTCGTATTTTCCGTACATAAATTACCTATTTTGTTACCTCTTAAAAAATAAATTATCGCCGCTACTGTAAGGTTCTAGAAGGTAACGTAACCGTCGCCTAGTTCTCGGCTTTACTGGTAAACATTTGAAAATAATGCCTTTCCTCCAATGAGAAACCATAGTTTAAATTCGCGGGTTTAAGGAGTGAGGTATTTCGACTACTAGTGGGGGAAGAGATAAATACCGAGCCAAGCGGCAACCATGACACTTCCACGGCCGCTTTAAGCGTGCCCACAGTCATCACATTTTAACTTAAATTTGAGGAACTAAAGTAATAGTTCCAGTATTAAAATGTTTAGTCTTTCTCAACTTTTATTATACTACGTTTATTGTCTTTTGTCTCGTACAATTAACCAGTTCTTGTTCACAAGAATTAGTGGTTATGTTTGCTTTTTCTAGAAAGAGAATATAAAATATTCTTGTGTTTGTAAAATTGTACCTGTTTAATAGGGTTGTAACCCTACGTATACTTTGGTGCCCAATTATAGAGGTGTGCTGCAATCCAGTGAAAGTGTTTTCTGTTCATCGGGAGTTCTGTAAGTAGAATAAACCATTTATTTTCCGTCCAACGATCCAACAATTAACTCTTTAGTGCAGTGTTTTTGGTTGCACTTAACTTTTTAAGCGACATTGTGAAAACTATCTTTTACGTCTGTTTCGTTTTCGCATAAATAGACACACTGTTCTCGTGTGATGCAATTTTAATCACTTGATATAGACATTTGTTTATTCATAAAGAAAATATGTAATTAATAACTGGTGTACATACACCATATTTGTTTTTTTAGTTAAGTTTTATTGTACTATCTTTGGATTCATCATGTGATAAATATTTTATTATTCATTCGAAAACGGTTTGTTTTAAATTTTCTCTTAGTAAACGCGAATGAACAATTTTATAGCTGTTTTTCCTTTGAATAATTACGGAATTGGCCAATATCCACTAGGTATATTGCTTTGATTATTTTGTTACCTTTAAATATGTATATAATTTATTTGTGTACAGTTATGTCTGTCTCTCCGTATATCTGTGCATTTGTTTGATTATTTGTTTGTACTTCTTTATTCGTTAGCACAAATTTATTCGCCCATACCCTGTAGTGTTATTCTCATTTGCTCTACCACTTTGTTAATAAATTAGTTTATTGTTAATTTCGTATTTTTATTTATTTAGAATTCATTTTAAATAACCCCAAGAGAGACAGGGCGTTATAATATTGACCGAGATATGGCGTTTCAAAGTTTGCAACTTTTAACTTTTTTGCTAATTTTTACTATTTTTTTTCAAATTTCGTCCTGTAACTTTTTCTGAGTGAATTTAGGTGTAGACATTATTATATTAAAGTGACAGCTGACTTTATGCCCGTTGAAATGGTGGCTGGTAAAAGTCTCTACGACAAATAGAAACCTAGATACAGCGTTTCGAAGAGTGTTACTTTTATTAAGTTCTTCCAATTTTTACGTTCTTTTTTAAATTTCGGCTTATAACTTATTTGTCAAATACAGATATTGCTACATGGAATGTACTCGCAGCATTCTTGTTTAAATGGTCTGCAATAGAAGTTTATGTGATCAATAGTAACCAAGATACAGTCTAGATATAGTAGATTATTGTACTTAAAAAATAACTTTTTACATTTTTCCACTTCTGAACTTTATTATATCACGTGTTTTTTTTTGTTCAGATAGCTTAGATTAATAACTTACATTATGAAATTATTCAAATGCTGAATTTAACATATTTTCAAAATCAAAGTCGATTTCTTAATCGGCATCTACGTAAACATCGTCTTCCGTTATTTGAGGTACATCAGCGTTTTCACAGTTCATTCCCATATATTCTTTGCAAAAAATGGAGCAATTCATTCCCAATTTCCTGCAACCACAGTTTCCTCTGCATCCTTTGGTGCATTTACAGGCTATTTTTTCCAGCAAAACTTGTAGTGCGGGAGGTTTATTTGTCAAAAGTGGTACTAGTCCATTTTCTGAACTTTTCCAACCCCAGATGAGAGGATTTACAATATTTCCTTTCCAATGTTGCATTTGTAAGTAAGTTCTTAAACCATGATGTTTAGCAACATCAGTTGTTGGAGGCAATCGGGACAATGAGAATTTCGCACCTGTTGAGTACTTCTGAAATAACTTATAGAGACAGGTGCTTTGGCCATCAATTTTCATACCGTAGTAATGTTACAATATATTCAGAAGCAGAGCCAATGTTTTGACAGCATGCATATCTTTTAGGTATCTTGATTCCGTCTACATGATATCATCACTCAGTAAGCTGATTTTCTGAGGCCGTAAATACGAAAAATGGATAAGGATAATAAGGAGAAAAAACGATACTTTAAGAAGGGTTAAACTTCTATTGCAGACCATTTAAACAAGAATGCTGCGAGGTCATTCAGTGTAGCAATATCTGTACTTAAAGCATTTGACAAATAAGTTATAGGCCAAAATTTAAAAAAGAACGTAAAAATTGGAAGAAAGTTAATAAAAGTAACACTTTTCGAAACGCTGTATCTAGGTTTCTATTTGTCGTAGAGATTTTTACCAGCCACCATTTCAACGGGTGTAAAGTCAGCTTTCACTTTAATATAATAATGTCTACACCTAAATTCACTCAGAAAAAAGTTACAGGACGAAATTTGAAAAAAAATAGTAAAAATTAGCAAAAAAAGTTAAAAGTTGCAAACTTTGAAACGCTATATCTCGGTCACTATTAATCGTAAAACTGTTTACATAATCTCATTTTAACGGGTAGAACGTCAGCTTTTTTTGTTATGCAGCAATGTCTATGCCTAAATGTAACCGAAAAATAGTTACAGGCTAAAATAAAAAAAAATAAAAAATTGCGTTTTTTTTGTTTTGCTTTTTGGACGTATTTTTGTAAAAAAAATGTTTGACTTCTGAAGGTGCCAGTTCGATTGGAAATTTAATTCTCTACACACTTTTCTATTGACGTGTTTATAGAAAAAATTCATAGTTTTCGAGCAAAAAAAAAAATGAAAAGTGGACCTTTTTACTTCGATCTCAAAAACGCACCACTTTAAATGGTAGCACTCAGCGGTTTTTTCATATGTTGGGGTCGATTGAACATAATAAACAATCAAACGTTTTAGTTCCTTTCAACCCGCTTTTTTGTACATAGACAATAGCCTTTTTATGTCCTGCTATTTTGGCAAAAAAATATTATTATTATTATTGCTATTATTATTTTGTCACAGTATACAGTAAATTTCAAAAATAGTATTATAGCCCAGTGACCTTGGTGTTTCTCAGTTAGTACAGGCCTATTTATGGTTAACATTAATATTTTTCTATGAGTGAAAATGTTATTTTGAATGGAAATTTAAACTCAAAAAAACTTAAATACGGTCCATGTACAGAAAATAAATTATAACTTCTTTTGTAGGTTATTTTATTAAAATTAACAATATAATGACATCAGCTAGCTGACTACTTTATTTGATAAATTTAAAATTTGGTCAATCGACAATTTCGAAAATTTATTAAGAAATAACCGTAAATGTACCATCAAATGTTATAACATTATTTTACACACTGATCCATTGTCTTTTTAAACGTTTACTAACATTTTTTAGTAAATGATATACAGGGTGTTGTTCGGGGCACTGAGGGCAACATTAAAAAAAAACGAGTCCGGTTCTGGATTTTTTTCCAAATAAATTGTGCTTTTGATTAGACTAAAAGAGTAATATTTGGACCAAATTTTATCTCAATATGTGCGGCCTTTCCCAAAATATGGCAAGTGTGGGGGTGTTTTGATCCCAATAAAGTGTGCTTTATCTCCCATTTCACTATGTCCGTTTAGATTTGGGACACGTGTATATATATTATGGACTATAACATTCAGTTTAAGCTTTATTGTGTAGGTTACTTCTCTATATATGTACTTCGTGTGGTTAGTTTTAATATTTATAGTGATATATAGTGTTGTAATTGTAAATTTAGGAGTTTTTTGCCTGTATTACATTAGTAAAAAAAATACATTACAATGTTACATACATTTTAGAACCACAAATTAAAATATTTTCCCTACCTCCAAAATTACTTCATTCCCGTAGTAACACAGAAGGAAAATCTCCAAGAGCATGCCCGATTGATACATTATTGTAGAGAAAAATTTAATACTCGTCCAGGGCAACTAGAGAAAAATGAAAAATAGAATTAATTGACATACCTTAAATTAATATTTTGGCCAATGCCACTATTTGACTATTTTACTTTCCCATATGCGGAGTATATACGAAAAATATTGTGGTAGTGCAAACATTCGATGTTGAGTTTTTGTAAATTTACGCATATTTCAGATCCTTGTATTTAAATAGTAAAGGCCAAAAAGAAAGCTTATAAATGGGGAATGAATTTGTGTATTTTTAATTTCTGTAAGAAGAAAAGTTTCGAAAAAATGCTAAATATCTCAGAAACTATGGTATGTACTTCCATAAAAAATGTCAAGAATCAAAATTAAAGGATATTAATCACACTTTCATGTGGATGTGTTGTTTGTTTCTGTAGAAACAAAAATAAATAAGTTATGGTCGAAACAATGTGCGTATTAATAGTTTCGTAATAAAAATGTCGCCATTTTGTTATACCAGTAAGTAAAAAAAATATTCTCAAAAACTGTTACTATATTCAGCATTATCTAAAAGCTCAAGTTGTTTCTTTGTTCGTTTAAAGTACTTGCTTTAGAAAAAATTCCATCTGTCGTATTGGAGTCGCTCTTTTGAATTTTATTGTTTTGATTTTAGATCAACGAGCCCAAAAACATAAGTAGTATAAAGAGTAGTGTTTTTCCCCGACTAACGTGCTAAAGTGTAAAAGCTGTTTAAATTGCAAATTTTTTTCATAATATCAATTATTTACTATTAATTGTTTATGACAAAAACAACGATCGTACATGCTGAACATGTAAACTTTGTAGTTTTTAGTATGAAAAATACGTTGCAAAAGGTTTTCGATGATTTCATTCTTGTTCGCCGGGTTCCGAAGATTTGCTATTTTTAGACCATCATCGACTCCACTGAAAAGAAACAACTTAACAAATCGAAATATACTTACCAGCATGATTTCAAACTGAGTTACGCAGATTTTGGCTATGCTGATGATGAATTGTCCCAAAATGCTGTATGTGAATAGAAATTTAATTTCGTCAGCAAATCTGAAATTGAATAGTAAATGTTATTAGAATCTCAGTTAATACCAGGTGGTATTTAGCTTCCAAATATGAAGCGTATTGGGTAGCGGGTAGGAGATCACTTAAAAACTAATTTGAGAAACAAATTTTACTTCACAAAAATGAGCAGCTCTTCACAGGCGAGCTTGTGATTCCCTCTGACCTGAGGATGGTAACCTGCACGGGTTCCTTTACCGGGGTTACGATAAACGGTGGAGGGCAGCAGTGCTATCAATATTTTGGATCTAGGCTACTGGAGAACGACTTATTTAAAAGTTCGATACCGAATACCCAAAAGCGCACTTGCAGTAACTTCTGGTGTCTGCGAACTACCAGTAACGTCTGACCCAAAGTAGGCGGCTACAACCAGCGTCTCACCCAGAGTATGAAGAAAACTCTCTTTTGGTGAAAGTCGACAACACGAATTCCGACAAATATTAAGCTGACAAAGGCGTCAGAAAAGAATGTTTTCTGTCACCAATCCTCTTCAATATCTATAATAATAATAATAATAATAATGAGTTTATTTCCATAGACTATTACAGTATTGGAATTGTCAAATACAAAATAGAACAAAACAAAAAAAGGAAAAATATGTACATATATATGCATGTATATATAGTTAGAGGTAGATTATACAACATATGAAAAATAGACAAACAAACAAGGAGATGTACAACTAAAATCTAATAAAGGTATAACAATAAATAAATAAATGGGTGAAATTTTAATTATCACAGCATTAGTAGGTACAAATTGTAAGATCAGATGGAGAACATTAAGTAAAGAGGTAGTATTCCTCGTAAGAGTAAAAACAATGTTCCGCTAGGAATCTTTTTACCATCTTCTTGAAAATCACAAAACTACTTGCATCTTTTATAATTTGTGGGAGGTGGTTATACATTTTAATTGAAGAGATAAAGGGCCCTCTTTTTGACTGCTCTAATCTATGGGGCGGTACAAAAATATTTTTTTGCGATCGCGTGCTGTATTTATTAACATCACCACATTTTAAAAGACTATCAATGTTTTTCCTGACAAAACATACAGATTGCAAAATATATATACAATAAATGGTGAGTATGCCATGCTGTTTAAAATAATCTCTGCAGGATGTATTGTAGGGAAGTTTAAACATACTTCTCACAATTCTTTTCTGCAAAATGAACACCTTGCTAATTCCCGAACTATTTCCCCAGCACAATATGCAATATTGCAAAACCGAGTAAATACATCCGTAATAGAATGTTTTCAGTGTGTCAGCTTCAACAGTGTCCCTTATTTGAAGAAGTGCAAAGTTTAGACTAGCCAGTTTTTTCGTCAGATTCTCAATATGAGCCTCCCATGACATATTCATATCCATATGTACGCCTAAGAACTTCGTAAGATCATTTTGATGGAGATTGTGATTTCCTCTGACCAACAGGCTAAAGTCCAACTTTGCACGAATCGGGGAAAACATTAAAAATACAGTTTTTTGCTGATTTAGAATCAGACCATTATTGCGACACCATTGTGACATTTTATCAACACATAAGGTGGCATTTTTGCTTAAGAGGTCAACGTTAGGAGCAGTTATGATAGAGGAGGTGTCGTCTGCAAAAAGGGTTAAGAAGCAATTATTTAAGTTAGTTACTAAATCGTTGACGAAAATAATGAACAATAATGGACCTAATACACTGCCCTGTGGTACCCCTGTCAGAACGTTAACACTATCTGAAAGACATTCCATACCATCATGTACAATTTTGATTGTTTGAGTTCTCTCCAATAAGTAGGACTTTATCCATTCCAATGCTGGGCCACGGATACCGTATATTTCAAGTTTTTTTAACAACAAATTGTGATTTATGGTATCAAAGGCCCGTGATAGATCGAAAAAAATGCCAGCTGATAGTAATTTTTCATCAAAGTTATGTAGAATTTTCTCATAAAAGGAGAGAACCGCATCTTGTGTTGATTTATTCTTGCAAAACCCATATTGCCTAGGGGTTAACAAGTTATATTTAATTAAAAATGAATTTAATCTGATCTCAAATGCCTTTTCAAAAATTTTTGAAAATATGGATAGGAGAGCTATCGGTCTATAATTTTCCATGGAATGAGGATCATTTTTTTTGTAAACTGGAATTATTAGCGCTAATTTTAACTGTTGTGGAAATTGTCCATTTTCGAAAGATAAATTTATGAGGTATGTTAGGATACTAATCAAATAAGTACTAACTTCCTTTATTAAACAACATGGCACATCATCTGGGCCTGACGATTTTTTCTTGCAAACAGAGTTGATAATATCAGCAACCTCAATCTCTGTAATGGGCATTAAATACATAGTGTTATTATTAACTTCTGGTGCATTTGTTACATCAAAAGTCTTAAGATTAAATGTGGAGGTAAGTTCACTTACCGAATCGATGAAGTATGTGTTGAAACCATTTGCAATATTTTGAGGTTTAGTTAAAATTTCATTTTTCAAATTAATTATTTTGGAGGGAAGTTGTTTTTTATTACGACCAACATTAGTGTTTTCTCTAACTATACCCCACATGGTTTTAGATTTGTTAGAAGAATTTATTATTTTGTTTTGATAATAAGCCTTTTTTGAATTTTTTATATTTTCTAGGTGATTAATTTTTAATATATTATATCTTAACTTAAGGTCTGGATTATTTGATAATTTTAATTGTTTATAAAGGTCTCTGATAAAAATACCTTCTTCAATAATGTTTCTGGTAATCCAGGGTTTCTTTTTGGTAGTTTTGCGGTTTCTTTTTAATTTCACAGGGAAAGCTATATTAAACAAACTAGAAAATGAGTTATGAAACACTTCAAATTTTTTATTTACATCAGGTTCTAAGTAAACCTCCTGCCACATTTCTTTTGCCAATAAAAATTTAAAATAGTTTTTATTTTCATCTGAGAAGTCTCTTTTCCTGACATTACCAGAATTACTTTCCGTTTGCGGTAAGTCAAATGTTAGTAATTGAGCATTATGGTCAGATATTATATTATCAATCGTTTTTGTTGAAATTAAATCTGTATCAATGTCAGAAAAAACATTATCAATCAGGGTTTTTGAATCTTTCTGAACACGTGAATATTCAGTAAAACATTTATTGTATCCAAAAGATATAGCGAACACGTGATGTGCCATGAGGTGTAGCTATAGGCGGGTCTGTTCAACCGGCCCTGTAAATTTTAGGGAGTCGGCCCAATCAAGCACGGAACTAGAACCTCAAATTTGAGTGGGCCAGAAGAATAATTTTTTTTTTGATGGGTCAAGGCCTAAGTGGAGAAATGCACCGCAGGCGAAAATCTTGTATTTTTCAAGGTCAAACTCTCTAAAATGAAAAGTTAGAAATTCTAGTAGCAAAAACATTTTCTTCGAAAAATAGGTTTCGTCAAACGAATTTTCCTTTTTTTCATGCAATTACAAAACTTAGAGGTTCAAAGTACTAACACGTAATCTGACTTAACCACGGTCTAAAGCAGACTGCTACTGTCTTGGTAACATTTTTAAAAACGCCACTAAACATCCATACTCTTTATTAAACTTTATTGACATTGAAAAACAAAGACGAAATAAAAAATTTAACAGTATAATAATAAATAATAAACCAATAATAATTATGACTAATATTGTCTACATAAACATCACGAAACATAAAAAAAAAACAAAAAATAATTCTAAAGTTTCAGATATCAAGAGAAAAAGAAAGAAGACCCCTCAATACATCAAAACTTTCTTAAGCAAACTTGCAGAATTTGGACGAACATGCAAAATTAGGTTAATAATTTTTTATAAATTACATCTGGCATTTATGTCAGTGGCCGAGTTTTTAAGATAGCAGCCTGAAAATCACATCTGAGATTTCTTTCGTTCTAAGTAAGGATTAAGGAGGGAAAAGAGCCCCAGTTTAATTTTTTTTGGCCATCGGGTTTTTTTTTTCTGCCGGACCAAATGCCTATTTACCTCGGACCGGCCCTGCCCGGCCCCAGAGCTACCGGCCCGACGGGCGTTTGCCCGTTTGCCACCCCCTTCCCATCCACCCCTGGGCGGAGCCAAGACCACTTAATATTTGTAATTGATACCACTTTAGTTGCAGATAGCGGAAATGAGCTCATTCACCTATCGTGTAACCTTCGAACAATAAGTTCTAAGTACGGTTTGAACGCAAGCAACAACAAAATTGAAATTATGATTGTAGACCGAGTGAATGAAAACTAATCAGACGTGCTACGAATAAGTGATTGTGAGTACCGAACAAGATGATTTATCTTGGAAAATACCAGCAATATGAATAAAAATTAATAATAATTAATTTTATCTTTATTAATAAAAATTAATAAAGATAAAATGAATAAGTAAGAAAGTCTGGTGTTTATGAAATCAAATGTAGTGACTGTGAGGCAGCTTATATTGATCCGAGTGGTAGAAGCATCGATAAGAGGGTAAAAGAACACAAAATTTTTTTAAACAATATTAAAAGCATGGGGATGTCTACTCATTGTATTAATAATAACAATTTTATAGACTATAAAAATGTAAAGCTCATCCATGCAAAAACAAAAGGGAAACGTTTAGATCTCCTCGAGCAATTAGAGATTAAAAAATCCTTTAGAAATAATCGCTGTACCGCTAATGACCAACTAAATTTCCTTAATACCCCTATAATAGACACAGTACTAAGAAACTTTTAAATTATAATTTTATATATTATGGTTTATTGCCATAAACACTTCATTAATTATTCATGCGCGGTCTTTTAACCTGCAATTTTCTGAATTGAGTACCTTTATAAATAGTAGAATTTTGTTCTATAACTTTAGTAATCTTTGTATTTACTTTTAAGAAAGGCGTAATAAGCCGAAACATATGTAGAGTGTCAATATATTTACTTACTTTGAAACACTAAATAGCAGGTTTCCTTGTAATTAGAATTATCATTAATTTCATCTACAGTATCTAAGTATATGGATTTTGTTGTAAGTATCATTTAATATTTAATATTAAAATTTAAATTTGTATACGTACTCTAGGATGCATCTATGATGAATAATACATTGCACTAGCTTCTCGTCCATTTTCTTCTGCAATTCCGATGAGATTCCGTGTTTTACCCGTACTACCTGTGCCCCATTATCATCCAAGTCTATTTCAGCGTATTTCCGTATATTTTTTAAAGAATCGTTTAATATGTTCAACTGAGCACACACCACCATAATTAAACCTACAAAAAATCAGATTAACATTTTACATCAACTGGAGCTTTTTAATAATAGAGTATTGAAAGAGATTCGCAGCAGGCCCTGCGCACTCCTATTATATTTCAGTATCACCGTGTTTAGTTGGAACTTACGTCGCTCTGTCGCTACTTGAACTTGAATCACACGACGACTGCGCAAATCTGCATCTTGCCCGACTGTCACTACTGTCAGTTGTCACGCCATTATTGTTTACATGTTTGTGCTTTGTGTTTCTGGACATTAAGCTAATAATTATTAAATCCAGAGAGCAGGAGTCCATTTGCTTATTTGTAAATAATGTGAGTTTCCAATGAAATTGAATAGAAACGACACTGTTCTGTTGAATATTAAAAACTGTATTGGGTTTTAAGTGTTGTGTTCACGTCGTATTGCGACTTCGAAAAATTCCAACATGCATAGGTATTATTGATTTGCAAAGAACGTGACTCCCAAGAACTTGACTAAAAACGAAAGACTGATGGGTTGTGCATTTCTGTGCAATGAAATCCCGTACACCTATTTTTCGCCTTATTAAATCATTCTCTATTTATTTGTCAGTGTCATATTTTCGCAATGCCAAAATTAACTGAACATGAACAAATTTTAATTCTTTCTAAAATTGAAGAGAGATGGTGTATCAGAGCAGTTGCTAATCATTATCAATTGAATAAAAGTACTGTTATGAGTGTGAAGAACAGTGGAAAGAGGAAGGTAGCGTAAAGAGAAAAGAGGCCTATCGAGAAGTTCAAATCTCGTTCAAGATGAAGCACTCCTTGGCTATTTGAGGAAAAATCCGTTTCAAACAGCAGGAGACGCTGTGTTCGTGACACATTTTCTAGTGTCGAAGTCAGCAGCTAGCCGAAGGATAGAAAAATCGAAAATAAAAAACTGTACAAGTGTCAAGAAGACCATATTAACAGAAGAACAGAAGCAAGCCCGCAATATGTTTTGTTTAAATTGTGCCTATCACCCGTTGGAGTTTTGGATCAATGTTGCGTTTACCGATGAAAAAGTTTTTCAGTCTTGTAATGACGGACATGTACAAAATATTAGGTTACATTATTTACATAATAAATACAATCACAGCTATGTGCAGTCGCATTGTATCTGTGAATTTTTCAACGTCAATTTTTACATTTGTTATAAATCGAAATCATTCCCATCGAATGGTGTAAAAAAGTAAAAAAAAAAAAAACAAAAATACGTATGTTTTTCTTCTGGATTAACATTATTCAGATACATTACTAATGACGTTTCATAATCAATGTCAGTTTTTTGTAACCTATATAGTATTGAAAAATCTAAATTCCAAAAAGACTGATTCACACCACTTAATGTTAGTAAAGGACGTGAAAATGTATATTATAGCGGGTTTATACGTGCATGGATTTAGTGGCGCCAGCAGATATTGGCACGCCAGTAAAAAAATATTACACGTATAAACAGTTACTGGCGAGCAAGCTTTAACCTTGCATGCATTGATGCAAAAAAGGAAACATTTTTTTTAAAATTCGGGCTCCGAGGATTCGTTGGAATTTCGGTAACCTTTAATTAAAAAAAAAATTGGTTCATTTCCGACAAGATTTGCGCTCTCTAGACATTTTTTTTTGGCCTTTACCTTAATATAATAAAAAAGGAATTTTTTTTCGAAATTCGGGCTCCGAGGATTTGTTGGACTTTTGGTAAGCTTTACTTAATTAAAAAAAAATGTGTTCATTTCCGACAAGATTTGCGCTCTCTAGCCATGTTTGAACCAAGAAACTCAATTTGGGACCACTGTGCGGCGCGACAGACAGATTTGTATTGTTTTGCTCAAACTAAAGATGACTTTCTAAGCCTATTTGAACAAAAAAAAATAATAATAATTTCTTTACCGTTTATAATTCCATTTCACTGCATGGTTGTGGAAGTAATTATCACTTTCATGCTTTTAGTAGATAAATTTATCTTACCTGAGATAAAAGTGTCTAAGCTCACGTCGCTTAATCCAAGAATAATTTGAACAACAATCTGGTACACGAAGGTGATTTCAAAGACCGGGGAATAAGTAGTATCGAAAGGAAACCATCCCGTCAGTGGTAGAAAAATATCTCCTCCTTCAATAAATGGATAAACTGCCCAAAATCCACATATACACACAGATGCTGACAAAAATATTTTGGAAATAATTTTTGAATCGTGAATGTGACTTTTTAAACTCTGATGTTGGTTCGTGCTTTTGGGTTGAAATACTCTTCTGTTAAGAGAGTTTATAAGTGACGACACCTTGTTCTCGTATTTGTACACAGAATAAAGTTTGTATCCGTAACCAAAGTGGGTTAATGTTAGAAATGAAGCTTCTGCCATTTTCTCTAGGTCACCTATTACCATAAACATGTTCGCTACCTCACTGGTAACCATGCTTGCTAACGCTGCAAATAATAATTATATCGTTTTTTACGTTTCCTTGCAAACTTATTTAAAATAAGGGTGTTCAACTTAAAACTCCCGGGAACGTTTTCTCAGTAACTAAAAGAGATATTTGAATTCTGTGAAAGGTATTCATTGGAATATATCAGTTTTGAGTGAAAGCGAACTATTGACAAATTGAAGTATAGATGGTGTTGCGATGAATAGAACTTGTTCGATCCCAGGGACCTCGAAAAGAGGGGAATGTCTTGGAACATTAGATTCCAAGCAATTTTTACTTTACAAACAATTTTCAAAAGATCACTGTGTTCTATCTTAAAAAAAAACTCGATCTAAATCGAGCCATAAATTAGGGATTGCAATTTACCGTAAGTTTTAATAACCGGTAAATCGGTAAATAACTGGTTAACCGGTATTTACCGGTAATTTTTAGAATGGATGATTAGGGTGGCGAAAATGGCAATTGTCTTTTTCCATGTACAAAATTATCTAAATTTGACAAAAAACATTTTTATATACGTATATTTGATATAATGAACAAACAAAAGGTTTTTTATCAACAGTAAAATCACAAGAGCTTTTTTTTATCGGATAAATTTCTCTTTGTAACGAAATAATTTTGCCAATCAATGATTTTATAAGAAAAACTGACATGAAAAAATCGCGAGACCGGAGGTCGAGCAATTTTGTCAAATGTCAGTTTTTCGAGCAAAATTACTGATTGGCAAAATTTTGAGTTAAAAAGAAATTTATCCATAAAAGAAAAGCTCGAGTGTTTTTTGGTAAGATAAATTAACGACAGAATATGAATGTGAACGAACAACAACAATAATTTATTAAAAATAATTATAATTTTCCCAAAACGACTCATATCATACAGTATAGTTTCCACAATACTTAAAAATTATAGCTGACAGTACAGATTTCAAAGTGACGTGCGACTACTGGTGTACTCTGCTTTTGAGAAACAGGCATTTTTATCGGTGATAAAAAGCGATGCACCTTTTTTATCGCTGTCAAAGTGACAAAAATGTGACTGTCAAATAGACCTTTTTTATATAGGAGTTAATTTACCAAAAGGAAAAAATATAAATGAAATAAATTTAAATAAATAATTATTCTGTAAATAACAAAAATATCCACTTAAATAACAAAAATTATAAACATAAACTCAAATAGGGCATTTACTGAATACCTAATCTAAAAATACAATATTTTTAAAAATAGCCTGTTAAAAGGGTTAGTTTTTCAAAGCTATATCTGTTAATTGTCTGATATTTGTGCATAGAATACCACCAGTTGAAGATGCCCTTCCTCAATCGATATTGGTGGGTCGATAAGTTAATAAGAATTGGTAATAACATACTTCTAAATGTATTCTACGGATATTTGCGGCAGTGACATATTCAATTTTCTGTCGTAAGATATTGTCAATGTCTCTCTTGTATTTCTTAGGGCTTGGTATTTGGAGTTTACTTTTTATAATATTATTTATTTATTGTTAAAGGTGCTTGGTGTTGGGACAGTCACTCTGTATTTAGTGAATACTAGTCAGTGACATAAATAGAAACGTTAAATACGTGACATATCGTAAGTTCAGAATTTACCGCAATAACCGGTAAAAAATTTAAATAACCGGTAATTATCGTCACGTGTTTTTTGTCCTAATAACCGGTTAACCGGTTAACCGGTAATGCAATCCCTACCATAAATATAACTTTTATCAAGATGTTCAGGTCAGAAATAATTCACAGTGTATGAAAACTTCAAGAAGCCATCGGAAAGTTAACATTTATACCTAGTTTTAAGCAAATTTTATGCGTATTTTGGAAATTATACCTTAGCCAGGAAATGGCGATATTACTATGTGCACGTGATCAATGCGTATAGCAGATCCTATTACTGTTTAAATTTGGAGAGGGTGTAATTAAAAACATTTTTACAAATAGTCCACTCAAATTAGGAAAATAGCGGAGAAAAATTCTGAACAGCAGTTTCTCTACATAGAAAGTAAGTATTCAACTTTTAGAACAAGGTTTTGCTTATGCGCTGAAAAAAAAAAGAAATTATTTTTGAGATATATACATACAGTGTGGCCCACTTAAGATCGCAACCTGTATACCCGTTAATTGATGCTTGATTAACTTCAAATTTTGGTGGTAAGAAAAGATCGATAAGGTGATTCTTTGAACTTGGTAATATGTGATATATGTCAGTAGCATGCCGATTTTTCAAAAAAAATATTAGGGATTTTTTTAGAAAAAAAATACTCAGGTATTCTTAATCAGCACCTTTAGAAACCCCTTTGTACAAGATTGCATCGTAGTGGGTACAAAGGTGTTTGAGATAGTGGCTGTCAAAAATATATTTTTTTCAACCAAAACTAATTTTTATTTGTAAAACGGATTCCCAAATCAAAAAAATCTATTCTTCATTTTTTGTTCAGAATAATGCATTGTACTAGACTGAATTGATTTTATAACAAAATAAGAAAAAAAAGTATACAGTGTGACCCACCTAAGATCGCAACACCCCTGTTTATAGGTCACTTCTGGGGGATTTTGCTACTTTCTTATCAAAATTTAATCACTTGCTAAATAAACTTAAGAATTCAAAAAGAGACATTATTATTAATGGTGATTTTAACATAAAATTTAATACTACTGATAGGAAATACTTGAAATTCCACGATTTAATAAATTCATTTTCTTTCCAGCACACTATTTCTGAAAATACGAGACAAAAAAACTGCTTAGATAATATTCTAATAAATTTAAGTAATAAATATAAGACGGACGTATTTGACCCAGGTTTATCGGATCATAAGGCAGTTAATATTATTTTAACAATTGAGAATAATATTCAGCCAGTAAATACTATTACATTTAGAAAAATTACTAACGAAGGTATGTTTCTATTATATAATAACTTGGAGACAGTTGATTGGAGTTGGGTGAGCACAGCAAACAATAATGTCAATCTTAATGTAAATGAAAAATGTAGACTTTTCCTGGAAATTTTAAATGAAAATATTGATAAGGCTTTTCCGCAAACCGAAATAAAAATAAACAAGAAGAGAAAAGCTAAAAAAGAATGGTTTACCTCAAATTTGCATAAAATGAGGGAAAATGTATGCTTACTTAGTGAATTATATAACAACTTCCCAGATGTGAAATTAAAAGAACACCTAAAAAAGTACAAAGCAGAATACAGACGTCAAATAAGTATTACTAAAAGTAATTACTATGATAATATATTACACAAAAATGGAAACACTCCAAAGACTTTCTGGAATATCATAAACCAAAATAGGCAACAAAATAAAAAAATCCTAAATACCGAGTTAAATGTAGAAGACATGAATAATTATTTCATAAACGTAGCTGAAAATATTACACAAAACTTACCTGTAGTAAATAGTGTTTATACAGATTTTTTTTCAAACAATGATATTGAAGCAAATGTACCAAATTTCAAATTTAATGCAGTTAGTATAAATACAGTACGTGATGTAATTAATAAAATGAAAAATAAAAGTGGTAAAGATCACTACAATATGTCAATAAATATAATAAAAAACATTAAAAACCTTATAGTTATACACCTTACTAGTCTAATCAATCAATGCATTAGCGCAGGTGTTTATCCAGATGTCCTAAAGGTCACAAAGGTGGTACCAATTCATAAAGGAGGTTCTTTAAATAACAATAACTTTCGACCTATCTCTCTTGTTCCTGTATTATCAAAAATTTTCGAAACATGTTTAAAAAATCAAATAACACACCATTTTGAAGATAATAATTTATATTATTGTAAACAATTTGGTTTTCGAGCAAAAATGACCACAAATGACGCAATTATTTACTTAATAGACAAAATTGTCAAAGGAAATGAGAATAGGGATTATGTCGGGGTAACCTTTTGTGACCTTCAAAAGGCTTTTGATTGTGTTTCTCATCAAATTCTAATAGACAAATTAAAATTTTATAAATTTGACATGATCAGCTGCAACTTAATAGAATCATTTCTAAAGCATAGACAGCAGTACATAAGCATAAGTAATACTAACTCGACATCCCAGTACATAAAGAGCGGAGTGCCACAGGGATCGGTCTTAGGACCAACCCCATTTTTAATTTACGTAAATGACCTAAGTAAGTCTGTACCTGATGTTGACTTGGTATTATTTGCAGACGATACCACACTCCTGGTATCAGACAATAAATTGGATGCTGTTCAGAGGCAAATAGATGAAGCTAAGTTAAATGCTTTAGAATGGTTCTCATCAAATAAATTGTCACTAAACGAGCATAAAACTACAAATATGATTTTCAGTCATAGGCCAATTGAAAATTATAATAACCCAGAAAAAGTAAAATTTCTAGGCGTTTTTCTTGACCCAAATCTCAACTGGTTCCACCATGTTGATTACACAGCAAAAAAGATATCAAAAAATATATTCTTGCTAAGAAACTTGAAAAACATTGTAACTTTTAAAATTTTATTAACGGCCTATTACTCGCTAATAGTGTCCCATATGACTTATGGTCTGATAAACTGGGCCCATGCCCCGCAAGCTAACAGAATTTTCGGGTTACAAAGGAAAACTCTCAGGATAATTACAAATCGTGGATATAGAGAGGATGTAAGAGATAAATTTATTGAGTTGGGAATTTTAACATTTCCGTCATTATACATTTTTCATTGCCTGATATATATTTACAAAAACATAAACCAATATAAAAAACATGAGGATATTCACAAATATAACACGAGGACTCAACATAACTTAGTGATAGATTTTAATAGGCTTAAGTCAAGTGATTGTGGCTTTAATTGTTACGGCCCTAAATTTTTTAATAAAATTCCAAAGTGGGTGAAAGCCTTACCAGAGGTGAAATATAAACAGTTAATAAAAAAATTTTTAATAAAAGAATGTTTCTATAGTATACATGAATTTTTAAATTTTAATGGCACTGAAGCCACAATAATGGACAACAATTTTATATAAATTTTATATAAATTTACAGCATATTTTATTGTGTATATTTGTGTATGTGTACAAATATTTTGTATGTACATTTGAAATATTTTTAATTATTTATGTTATTTTACAATTTATTTATATTATTGTATCCTATATTATATATTTTATAAGTGACATTGCATAATATTATGACAATTTTTATATTTCTATATTTGACTTGTGTAAAACTGTATTGTTAAAGCACCAATAAATTTGATTTGATTTGATTTGATTTGATTTGATTTGATTTGATTTGATTTGATATACCCTTTTTTTTCTTATTTTGTTATAAAATCAATTTAGTCTAGTACAATGCATTATTCAGAACAAAAAATGAAGAATAGATTTTTTTGATTTGGGAATCCGTTTTACAAATAAAAATTAGTTTTGGTTGAAAAAATTGTATTTTTGACAGCCACAAACACCTTTGTACCCACTAAGATGTAATCTTGTACAAAGGGGTTTCTAAAGGTGCTGATTAAGAATATGTGTTTTTTTCGTGTATTGTTTATTTTAAACGGAAATATCTCGAAAAGTGCGCAATTTTAGGGCCAAATGAAAATAAGTAAACTTGTTCATAATGAGATTTCCTGCAAAAAAGCTCGTATACATTTTTCCGATTATCCCATTGGTTTTCCGGAAAAACTTCTTCAAGAATATATATATTTGCTTTTTCGTGTTTTTTTTTTCATTTTGACGTATATGTCTCTCAAATATACAGAACCTTTTTTGTAGGAAATCACATTCTGAACAAGTTTAGTGATGTTTATTAGCCTTAAAAATGCATACTTTCCGAGATATATACGTCCAAATGAAAAAAAAAAAAAAAATTACGAAAAAGAAAATATATATTCTTCAAGAAGCTTTTCCGAAAAACTCAATGGGATAATCGAAAAATGTATACGAGCTTTTTTGTAGAAAGTCTCATTCTGAATAAGTTTATTTTTGTTCATTTAGCCCTAAAATCGCGTGCTTTTCGAGATATTTGCATTCAAAATAAAAAAAACACATAGATATATTTCTCAAATCGCTTTTCGGAAAAACCAATGGGATAATCTGGAAAATGTATATAAGCTTTTTTGTAAGAAATCGTATTCTGAATGCGTTTACCAATGTTCGTTTAGCCTTAAAAACGTATACTATTCGAAATATCGAAGTCTAAATGAAAGTAAGTTGTGATTTGCATAATACCTAAATAATATTCTCTAATCGAAGTCTAAATGAAAAAAAACACGAAAAAACGTATTTATATCTATATATCTCAAAAATTGTCTTTTTTTTTCTGCGCATAAGCAAAAAATTGTTCTAAAAGTTGAGTACTTACTATCTATGCAAAGAAACTGCTGTTCAAAATCTTTCTTTAAAACGGCGTTTTTTTTCCCTAATTTGAGTGGACTAAAAGGCTTATCAAATCAACGTCGTTCAACGACATGCGCTGCTTGACACTAGTGATAGTTCAATTTATATCTATCCTCCTTTTCCGGCTAAAGTATAATAATGTTTACTAATTTCTTTGACAGCATTACTTAGAATGTAAAACTTTATCTTTTTAATTAATAGTTACTTAAAAAGAATTGTTATCAAAAATCCTATGAAAGGTACTTGTGAACAGTGCAAAATTTTAGAGGTCATCGTTCGGAAACAATTGGGGTTAGATGATTATTTTTTTTAATTCTTAGGAAATGCACTTTAACTCATCATTAAATCGCTTTTTTCGTAGAATCATCATGGAGAACCGTATTTCAAAAAATGTGAAAAATGTGATTTTTGAACCAAAAACATCAAAAAACAGGGAGTTTTGGGACAGCGTATTTTACAAACTATTAGGATTATAATATTACCATTCCCTATCGATTTAAAAAAGCACTGTTGCGAGAAAAACACGATAAAAACTCTCATTAAATAATCCTACAACATGACTAATCCACTATATTAATTCTGTCTCTATATTTTCCCCATCCTTAAGTTCGATGCCCAAGTGCAGGGAAATGGTTAGAAATATGATTATTTCGCTTTACTTTTTGAATCATTCGGGAAATAAATGCGAAAAACCGGCCTCAGATTTTTGCAAGGTTTTCCGGGAAAAAATAGGGTGTATCATGAATCGAACTGATATTTTCAAATTGTAATTTGTGACATTCCCGGAAAGTTTAAAATCGATTATATATATATATTTTTCTATTTGTGCTAGTAAGAGTGGACTAACAGCTAAATTATAATGTGCGAGAGACCTACCTAAAATTCCTCCAACTCGTAAAAAATACAAGAAAATTTGTGATGTTGACTTTTCCTCTGGCTTAATAATACCAAACCCTCGCAAAAAACGTACATTGATGTTTATAATTTCTCTGAAATCCAGTTCAGGAACAATTTCTTCTGTAGCCCTTGCAGTCATACTTCTTTGGCTCTGATGACGCTAAGTGAAGTTGCGCATCGCAAAAATTCTTTATATAGTCGAGAATATAGAGCATGATAATTAGCAGAGTAATTAAGAAAATTATTCTCAGTTAGACCACGTATTTACAGTCGTCATATTATCGGTTGAGGTAATTGTTTTATAGGTAATTATAGGTTCTTCTGTATGTAAATGCATCGGCGCCTTTTAATAAGACATATATCTTAGTTTCTGTTCAAATCGTGTTTTCCCACATTTTAAAATTACACTTATTACATTTTCTTAAAAATTTAATGTAATAAGTAGTCCTTAGTTATTCTGAAAATATGCATAAGAGTGAAAAAATAAATATACGTAAATAAGTTGCGAGCACGTCCTCATTTGCATGTATTTGAAATAGGATTTCTTCTTTCAAATAAATTACCAGAGGCATCCGTGGAACAAACTTTCAACATTTTTTCGTAGACAGTTTTGAACGTGTGGTATGATTGTTTTGAGAATATTTTAATTTTTGAGTTTTAAAAACTATGCAAACAAGACACTGCCTCAGATTATATAATAATAATAATAATAATGATAAAACAATAATAAATGTCGAATTTTTTAAAACTTACCGTGTGCCTAACAATAACAGACTTCGTGGAACCGCAATGAAAGGATGGAAAACGGAAAATGATTCGACAGGTCACATACGAACAGGGGACATGCATGTTAAAAGAGGAATGTTCCAGGAGGATTATCTCTCACTTTTGCTGTTTTACCTGGCTCTCGTTCCCTTGTCAAACTAACTAAACAAACAGGAAGTTGGCTTTGAAATTAGTGTCACCAGTAGAGTAAACTACCTCTACTATATGGACGACCTGAAGTTATTTACTAAGAATGAAGGTCAACTAGAGCAAGAACTAGATATAGTCAAATAGTTCAGTGATGATATCAAGATGGAATTTGACTTGGACCAATGCGCTCCAGTAAGGTAAACATGTGAAGAGTTAGAACAGCGTGCTCAGTGATCAATCTGCAATACGAAGTATTGATCTGGGGGAAATATATAAGTATCTAGGTGTCGAAGAGTTTACTGTAATCGACAACGACGATATGAAAAGTAGAGTTGCGAGGGAATATTAGTTCTTAAGATTGAGCTAAACGCCAAGAACAAAATCGCAGCAAGAAACACTATTGATGTCACGTAGTTACAGTTTTAGAATAGTCGATTGGCTTCAAAGCGACATCACAAAAATTGACAGAAAGACGAGAAAATCCTAATAATGAGCGGAATTCATCAACCGAAAATGTGCACAGGTTATACGCTAAGAAGAAGCACCGGTCTTGGATTAATAGAGCTAGAATCTCTATTGTGGGACTGAGCGCCTATATCCGACAGGGGAAGGCAAATTCACAGGGCTTGTTAAATAGCGTAATAAGAAGGAAAACTTGTATTCCATCCAGAATGAAGCGCATAATATCCAGGAAGAATACCAGGAAACCGAAACCACTGATGAGAACGCCGAGAAGGAAATTAAAATCAGCATCGAAAACATGAAAATAGAAGTACTCTACGCAAGGCCGATGCATGGACAAATTTTCTGTGACCGACCAGCAGTCAACAAAAAGGCGTCTACAAAGCAGTTGAAAGGTTCGGGCCTTAAGAGGGAAACGGAAAGCTTAATAATGGCAACGCAGGACCAAGCGCTACATACTAGATATTAGAGGATGATCTTAAATGTGTGATTATTGTTTTTCGATGCATGGGCCAGTTCATCTTTGACATAGTCAGATGCTTACCCTGGGTCTGGGTTGTAATATGACAAGAATGTTTTTTTTCACTAAAACTATAAGTGTTTTATGGTTGTTTTTAATGTTAGTATAATATTCTTACTGTGTAGTGATTTTTGGTTAAACTGATATTGGTTGTGATGCGACATGGCTTTTTTGGTGTTTTTTATGTGTTATATAGCTCTTTTACATAACTTGATTTAAATATTATATACTATTCTAGTAAATTATATAAACTTTTTTTATTGATTTTTTTTATAGTTTTGAGTAATTTCTTTTGTATCTTATGTGCTTTAGTTATTTTTGGTTTATTTTTTGGTTTTTAATATTTGTTTCCCATGAATAATATTCAGGAGGTGAATAAGTGGTTGAGGGGTTTGTGTGCTGGAGAAAATTTAGATGTAAGAGGACTAGTGAGAAGTGGGTTGGTTGAGGATACTAGAGTATTAGCAAACATTGGAAGGAGCCTATTGAGGCAAAGTTCAAGATAGTTTAGATGCCAGATAAGTCGTGAAGTAGCAGGATAGGTGTAAGAAGGGGTAAATTATTAGTTAAATAGTATTTTGCTTGGTACGGTATGGATCCTTTTTTGGTGGGAACGAGCTATAACAGGGAACCATGTGGGGGATGCGTAAGTTACAATAGGTCTAGAGTACGTCTTGTATATTAAGGTTGCAAAGTTTGGAAGGGAATTTCGGAGGAGGAGGTACAGAGTTGAGGTACAGGTCCAGTACTTCCTCACAATGTTTTGGAAGTGTGATCTGAAAATGAGTTTTCTATCAAGTGTTTCCCCAGGTAATTTATTTCGTCTTTCCATTCAAGGTTGAGGCTTTGAATGTTAATTTTAATGGTAATGTTCCCTCTGTGTTCGGTAAGGTTGAGTTTTACCCGTGTTGACCGTCAGCCTCGGTTGTTAAAATCCTTAATGTTTCTGTGCAATCTTAGAGCAGCCTGTTGGCAGCAAGTGTAGAAAGTGCAGTCTAGCAGAAGGTTATGTCAGCCACTTGGTGTTGGGATGTACTACATTGGCACCATCGAAGCCATGACGTAGAAATCCCATTTAATTATAATATTCAGCATCTTCCAAGAAGATAGCTGTGATATGTGATTCCTATTTTTGTAACATTAAGAGAAATTGAAAATTGGTGTTTAGGCATATAGAATAGTTCAAAAGTAGATAATGTGCTTTTACTAGCAGGATATGTGGTACTATTGAAATACATTGTTGGAAAAATTAAGGCCGTGTGCATTTAGATTTGGATATTTTTATAATAAAGTAAGTATCCTACTCTTCCTTTATCGTGTTGAGAAATGTAAAACAAGACCAGGACGACTTCATAATCTGCAAAAAAAAAAAACAAATAAATTAGCCAGATCCCGTCCGATATAAAATGCATATTGAACCTGCCTTGATAAAAGTTTCTAGCGATAATGTGACGAATCCTCCAGCGTACAGTATCAGCTCCTGCTGAGATCGAGTCATAAAGATGAGCATACTTCGTTTATACTGCGCCGAACAATATGTCCAGTCGCTGTAGTAGGCAAACTTCGTTAGTTTCGTGCTCTGAAAATTTGTACAATTGTATTTCTATCCTTTTTGAAAGCATTTTGACTAATTGGAGAAATCACATACAGAGGCAACTTTTTAGATGAACCACATCAGCCACATTTTTAAGACCTGGCCTGGAAATTGATTAAAATGATGGTACTTATTAAACCTAGGCACGAGATATGTAGATATTATTTTTTTTAGCTAAATTTTTGTATTAATAAATATTAGTATACATTAAAATATTCCATTTTGCCAAACTTCTCATTTGACTTGAAAATTGATCGTTAATAGAAAATTTGTTGAGAGTGTGATAAAAATTTCAAATACTCAGGTTTTATTACCTATTTGTGTCCTATATAAATTTCATATCAAGTTTTATATAAATCATATACAGGGTGAACTATCGTATACGAAGTAAACCAACAAATTTTTTTGAAACCGTCCCTGGATTTTTTTTATTTTGGATATGTATGATGGTTGTTAGGCAACAGTGTACATTGTTGTAAAAAATGAGGCAAATCGGATTAACCGTTAAAATGTTATGACCAAAACAATTTTTGGACAAAATTCATAAATCACTCTGTAGAATAATAAAGAAGGGGAACAAACACTTTTTTAATGATCACTTGCCCATTTGTCTTAGGTGCCTCTACTTACGGTAGAAGTATGTACAGTTCCTCATGACTCACTCTGTATAAAAATTGCCGACTACGAGAGCAAATGTTTCTAATATTGCGAGAGAGAGTTAATGACTATACTAGCGACCGGCTAGGCGATCAGGGCCGTATTATGATTGGTTTATAGATGTAATTGACGAATGAAATAAATTATCGACACTAGCGACGCTATAACTTTTAACCTATTAATCGTACAAAAAATTGTTGTACAAAAGTTGTCGAGAGTTTTATCCTGTACAAGATTCATCATAAGTAGTACCATTTCTGTCAAATCAACACGAAACGAGTTATTCCAGAAAAAACTGATTACATCTTCTTTCTAACAAGAGGGCAGCTAAAGTAATGTCCCTCCCCCCATGTCGAAAACTTGGATTCTTAATGAGGTCCCTCCCCTCTACAATACTGAAGAAAGAAATTATCCCCTATATTTAATATTTTCTCATGACCTAAAAATCGACAGATTGACTGAGTTGTACGTTTTCATGTGGTTTAAAATCATTTTTCAATTTTTAAAATCCAATTCTACATTTTGTAAAAGATAATGCCTGGATACCACGAAAATAGGAAATAGAAAATAGAAAAATAGAAAAGCCCGTGTCTATTCTGGTGCACAAACACATATTCTAAGTGACTTTTGTCTCTTATTTTAGCATCAGTATTTATTATTTACTTCTCTCGTCAGTAAACCATGTATATGACTGCATGCTATCAGGTTATATAAATTTCAGAACCATAAAGTAAAGTGTTTTCCTTACCTCTATAATTACTTCGTTCCCGTAGTAACATGGAAGGAAAATCTCCAAGAGCATACAAAATTGAAACATTCCTATGGTGAAAAATTTCATGCTCATCAAGGGCATCTAGAAAAAATAAGAAATGTGCGCTGTTTTAAATTATACCACGCAGATACTGATTCTTGAACAATATAACAGTTTAACAGTTTACAAAGCAAGGAGTTTTAAATTCCCTACAAGAATCAGGAATCTGTTATAAATTCTATTATTCTGGATATCTGCAAACCTCCTTTGACATGTAATTTACCGTAATATATAATGGTTTACCGAATGAAAACGCTTGCCGTCTTCACCATTCCATAAGATAATTATGTAATTGTATGTTTTTTTATCATGTTTGTATATAAATGTTGCTGTGTTAGTATAAATACGCAATAGGTACAGACGCAATACGCAATAGGTACAGAATACGCGATACGAATACAGAGTACGCAATAGGTCTGTACTATTTTTTTTTTATATTTTTTAATTTTTAATGTGTATGTGGCTGCATGCATTTAAAAACTCTAACAGAGGTATTTTTTTCACTCGATTTGCCAAAAATATTGTAAAATATAACTTGGTCAAATAAATTTCTATTCTATGTTGTGCTAGCGTATTTACAATCTCACATTTTTATTTAATCTGGCCATCAAGTCCATATTCCCCGATGTATTGAAATGTTTCAAAATAATTCCTATATATAAAAGAGGTGACAAAAATAATATTGAGAATTACAGACCTATAACGATTATCAACAATTTCTCCAAAACTTTTCAAATTTTGTTATACAAACCAACATTTTCTTGCAAAGAATCGCATTACTGAATACCAGCACAGTTTTTTCAAGGGAAGATCTACCTCAACCAACCTTTTTTGTATAACCCAATATATATCTGATGCTATCGACGCTAAGTCACAAGTCGATGTAATTTACACAGACTCAAGAAATTTGTTGTTATTTTTCAAATAATATCTTGAAAATAGACACCACCATATTGAATACTGCGGTGAATGGTCTGCAGAATTTGTATCTACTTCAGGTGTGCCCAGGGATCTGTATTGGGTCCATTTTTCTTCAATATTTTCATTAACGACATTACAGTAGAACTGGGTGTTAGTTGTCTCTTATACGCAGTTGATATGAAGTTATACAATAAAGTAAATTATATTACTGATTACATAAATAAAAGTTACAAACGAGATGCTTTGCATATATGAGCAAATCGAAAAAGGCACTCGCAGTCTCGGTTGATTTTATCATCCATCCAGGAAAGTCACCGCTTAAGTTCGAAGTAATGGTTCAACTCGAAACGAAAGGTAATTTTGCGCAACGAAGCGCTTGTACACTAAAAAAGGTATTCTTGAAACAGGTAGACGATCGCTACTAATTAACAGTAAAATTCAGTAACGGGTAATTAAATTACATCTATTTAAAATATTTTTACAAAAAAAAATTTGAGTGATTTACCCAAATATTTTAAAAAATGGTTCCTTTATTTAAATAAACTAAACCAATTGGGGTGAAGTCCCAGCGGCCTATTTTTTCTTTTTAACAATAATGTTACTTAGACTTCAATAAACAATTTGCAAAAAAATTAGGCCGATTAATCCTTTGCCAGAAAACTTCTCAGAAAATATCTATCTTGACGCAATTAATCATATATAAAGAAAATAAAGGAGCAAAGGAAAAGGAGTCATTCGGCATTATAACAATTTCGCTTAAAACCGCCCCTGAGTACAGGGTCAACCTAAAGTAATTTAATAAAAAAAAAATATATATTATATTCCGTAAATTAAGGCAGTGTATTGTTAAATAAAATAAAATAAGATTAGTTTCCGACTGAATCGTAAATAAAATAAGTAAGAAGGGGGAGGGAGGGGGGTATGTTAATTCAATAAGGAATACCCTGATAGAAATGAAAAAATAGCCTATTTCTTACGACAATTCTTTTCAAAAACTAAATTCCATCCTCGTGATTCAATTCTGGTGGATAATGCCTTTGGCGTAGAGGTTTATTCCTCTTACTAAAATTTTTAAATGTTTTTTTTGCGCAAGTACAAAACGTAAAAAAATGTGAATATCTCACAAATAAATAATTGTAGCATAGTAAAAAGAATTGCTGTTAGAAATAGACCATTTCTTTCATTCCCAGAGAACAAAAAAATTAACAAATGAAAATTTACTTACCAGCATGATTTCAAACAGAGTTACGCAGATTATGACTGTACTGATGATGAATTGTCCCAAAATGCCATTTGAGAATACAAATTTTACTTCTTCTGCAAATCTGAAATTAATAACAATAATAATAATAATAATTCTGCTGACTACTACTTTGTTTGATTTTTAATTAGGCAACCAGCAATACATCTTGATGTATTGGTGGTGTCCACTGTAAAACTACACTTATTTTATGAATTTAAGGGATCCCAACCTTCAGATAAATTTGTATCATTTTGATATGCCACAGCCTTTGAGGGAACAGGCTCCCAATGTCCAGTTTTTGAGGTGTTGAGAAATAAAAAACATGAATATTTTTCGAGACCGTTGACGAAGCTTTCGAAGAGTACTCCAGCAGGTTCTCTTCACTCAGATTGAGTACATACCACATACATATATCCCCATCTACCCCCTTAATGGGGCAATGCTGCAATGATCCACTTGGAGGACCTGTCTTTAAGGCAAAGTAGATCGTCCAAATCCTTGCGACTGGGGCCGGAAGAAAACAGAGAAATTTGTGGTTCTGTTAAGTCTACAAACTTTGACATATGCATATAAATGCAAAAATAAATGCGGCAGATTCCAGTGTGTCAAGATTGGACTAATATGTACCTTATTTACACCTGTAAAGGTCATTGTTTAAGGGAATATAGGTTTAAGACACATGTTTCTTCTTGTGTGATAGTTTTGTGGACCATGATATATATATTTCAACAGCCCTAACACAAAACACATATCAAGTGAAAAAAAAAATATAGTTTTTTTGTGATTATTAACTAGTAATACTTTTTTTATTAATAAAGTCTGGAGAATTATGTCAAGTTTAGATTAATTTCCTCAAAAATTGTTTATTTTGAGAACTTTTTCGCATTTTGCCTCTTTGTCCTCTTCATTGAATGGAAACCGCCATGAATGCGTTAAAAATGCGTAGAACCTTTCTCAAAGTATATTTTATTAGTTTAAAAATAAGACTAGGAAAATTAAAATCCGACAACTGGTTAATGAGATATTATAACTTATAGCAATGAAGGTGCGGCGCATGGCCGGTCATTTAGATGACATGACGGCATTAGCGGCGTCTAGGACACTTGGGAGTGTCTCCCGGAAAATTGTTGCAGCTTAGTACATATATGAGGTTTGTAAAATTTGACACTGGTAACCGGATGTGAAATATTTTGCAATTAAAACGTAGACTACTTGGGAAATATCAATAGTTACTTATTGTGATATAACATTTAAAATTTAAATTTGTGAACATACTCCAGGATGCATCTGTGATGAGCAACGCATTGCACTAGCTTTTCATCCATTTTCTTTTGCAATTCCGGTGAGATTCCATGACTCGCCCCTAGAGCAGGAAGTTCTCCATTATCATCTAATTCCATTTCAGCGTGTTCCCGTATGTTTTTTAAAGAGTCATTTAGTACGTTCAACTGAGAGCACACCACCATAATTAAACCTACAAGAAAATCATAAACATTTTACATCGACTAAAACTTCTTGACAGAAGAATATTTAAATGGATTCGCAGTTTCGTACAAGCGCCTGATGGAACAGTGTTATTCGTTATCCTTTTACTTCCACTTCGTGGAAGTACAGTAACGGTAAAGAAAAGTTAAAATTTTGTTGTGTTCAAATAGGATTAGAGTGTTATGAAAGGTCGATATTTTAAGTTTGAGTTTGTCTGTCGGTCTGTCTGGAAATGTGGAAATGAAAGCAGAGAACAACACTAATGACAGATCTTCCAATCAAAATCAGTCAGAGGTCCAAATTTTTCTTATTTCTACCGTATATCGTATCAAAAGAGCCAGACGTGAAATTTTGATCTGTCGACTTACGTTATTATTTAACAAGTACAAAATCACAGGGATGAGGTTCACTTAATCACAGCGTGATTCTATTCTATTCTATTCTATTAGATTCTATTGAATTTGTAATAAACCGAACATCATTCCAAAGTTCCCGACAAAAATTTCGAGAAGAAATCAGCATAAAAGTAAAATGGACATTTTTTAATCTAAATTTGTTGCAATCCACTGGAATTCTAAATTTTTTCCCAAGATCACTCGGAAAACAAATGTCGATAAGTTACTTGTAATTGCATCTGCTCCAAATGATGGGGAGTAACTCTAGGCGTTCCACGAGTTCCGTCTGGAACAGGATTGGAAATATCATCGGCCATGTGTGATACCAAGAGTGGTCTTTATTGGATAACATAAATTAGACTGGAATTTATTTTTTTTTTGTCTTGACGGCATCACATCCACGAACTAGAACTTCAAGATGTTTTCGTAGAAGCCAGACTTTTTCCGATGTCAACTCCCGATATTCCTTTGTAAAAGAGGTTCCAAAATTATTGGAAAAACACTAACCGCAAATAGTTTTTTACCTCTATGTAAGATCTTAGTCTTTACAACCGCTTAAAGGATATGAACGGGATTTTCCACGTGACGACTACGAGGAATTTTTAGAATTAGCAATGATATTTCTCGCTGGAATTCCTCCTAATGGAATTAACTTTAGTCAGCTAAGAGCTTACCAAGGCATGGAGGCAATTTATTGTTTTAAAATGTATATATTCCGAGAGCAATTTAAATTACCCAAATCAGAAGAAGCAGGTCTGAGAAAAGTTTTCTATTTCGTTTCTGTGTGTTATATTTAAACTGCTGATCAAAATAACGTCAATTTTTTAAAAGTATTTGCAGTATTTGCACTGTTTGATGACTGACTAAGTGATAAGTATAAGGCGCAAATGGTCCAAAAACTAGCAACAATAGATGAGGGCAACGATGGAACAGAAGAAAGAAAATCGTCTTATATTTGGAAAGATCTAATAGAATCACTCAGTCCAAAATCATTGAAAACCCTGGAAATATTTAATATTTCTACAGAATTTTTACAAACTGATCCCAGAACGTGAGAGAATGATGAACATTACAAAAGTAAACAATGTATTATCACCGGCTTCAATAATACTGCCGAAATTGATGAAAGAGTTCAACAGGATTCGGATTCATATGGAAAACCTGAAGAACCTGGAAAATTGAGGGAATTTTAAAAACCCTAAAAAAATCATGAAAATCTCAGGGAAGTTAAAAATTTTGCAAATATCAGGAAATTTTGAGTCATATGAAACGGGGATAAACTACTAAATAAATTAAATACTACTTAAAAAGCTTCCACTGTTTTTTTAATAGTCGACTACTCCACTGTATACGACTGTGAATTACTGAAAATATCTATAACAAGAACAGGCATTGTTATAATTTTTTTTAATCAAATCAAACACTTAAATAAAACTTATTTGATTATGTAAAATCACGTTTAATAGTTAATAATGTGTCATTGAAAAACTTTTTTTTCTTACAAAACCTGGAAAATCGTGAGAATTTTTTCAGTTACTGTATCAACAGTACAAGACTTCAACGTAACCAAGAGTTAACAGTAGAAACAATTTTTGTTTCAGGTAGGACAGATGCCTTATTTTTAAAACCTACTTACTTAAATTTAACGATCAGCGAGGTGCAGCAACGCTGTGCGCGTCCGGCACTTGGATGGGTGACCCACGATCTCATCTAATAGTCAGTAGGCTGCCAACAGAGGCAATCCTAGGGCTAGTGAACCACCTTGAAAGGCGGTGGCTGGTCCAGGAGACCCGGGAACCTAGGGCTAATGCGCCGCCTTGAAGGGTGGTGTAACGGGATCAGGGTGGGTCAAAGTTGGTGGTCGAGGACCGTGGTTTGGAGTCCACGCTAAACTGTAGATCCCTAGAGCAAAATGGGCCATCCCGGCCTGATTGCCTAGCAAAACAATAGTACTACTACTACTACTACTACTTAAATTTAATATTATTTTTTCTGGACAAGATTATCGAAGGCAGTATCCGTGCAGTCATGCAATACTAAATACGTTTAATTTTTTTACATGAAATAAAAATTTTGTATTTATTTTTATGATAAATTTTACTGTAGTTTTACTTACTTTGTTATAAAAGATCATATTTTGATGCGAAGATGGCGCTGGTTAATATTATCACATTGATTTAAATTTAAATTTTCACAGTTTTAATCTTTTATAATGTAGGTGTACTAAATTTCAAGTCAATATCATAAACAGTTTCAGAGTAATCGCGCGCACAAAAAAACAGACCGACAGACAGATTTTTTTTTAAACTTAAAATCTCGACTTTTCATGACATTCTTAGCCTATTGGAATAAAATAAAATTCAATTTTTTTTATTGCTACTATACTTCCACGATGCTGAAGTAATTAAACCTAACCAATTTTAAACAACTATATAACTACATCTTTTAATTAAAATAACGCCTGTAAAACATAACATACGATAGTGTCCCGTCGCAAGACAGCCAAATTAAAAAAAATTATATCTACCGTTCACACAAGATATCAGTATGAATTTCACTTGTAAATAATTTTGGTCTTTTACAATTTCGTTTATTCTAGTTTTGGTCCTAAAATAAAAAAAATTCTCGCAGGCTATATCTTTCAATGCGGCCGCACGGCGCGTGGCGTAGAGGTTCAAGCGATATTTCTTTTCTAAAATTTCTATAAATAATAATTATAATAATAATGTTAATTTATAGAAACAAATATTTCTAATACAAGAAGAAAAATTGCATGTATAATATATATAAATAAACATAATACACCACAAAATATCTTGGAAGATACTTGAGCGTAGGGAAAAAGGTACCCTATGCAAGAAAACAAGGTTGGGCATTACATAAATAAATATTACGTGTAAAATATGATCCTAAAATTAACAATAATAGTGTTAATAATAAAAAAATTAAAATATAGATGTGTTTTGACTAACATGTTACATTGATTACAGTGTGAGATACAATTAAAAAAAAATAGATTTTTAGCTTATGTTTTGTGGGAGAGAATGCAAGCTATATTTCAAAAAATCTGTTTTTCACAATTTCCGAAATAAGGAGATATTCGCGGATTAAGGGTTGCAGGAAATCCTCGATTTTCATGCTCCCTCCGGATTCAGATTGAGCAGAAAATGTTGCATCAAATGCGACACTGTCCAGTTATAAGTCTGACAGGAACCTATGACTGAAAGACAAACGTCTTCAAAATCTGGACTACTTGACTAGTTCGCGTGCAAATTTTTTTAAAATCTCGCACAGTGTCCCTGCCTAGCCATCGCAATCTGTGTAATAAAATTACCATGTTGATATCTTAAGTAGGTATATTTAACCTACCTGATATAAAAGTGTCTAAGCTTACATTGCTTAATCCAATAACTGTGGAAACAACCATCTGATACACGTAGACGATTTCAAAGACCGGAGAATAAGTAGTGTCGAAAGGAAACCATCCCGCTAGTGGTAGGGGAATATCTCCTCCTTTAATAAATGGATAAACTGACCAGATTCCTTCTACACACACACATGTAGACAATAATATTTTGGAAATAATTTTTGATTCGTGTATGTGGCTTTTTAAACTGTGGTATTGGTTCATACTTTTGGGTTGAAACACTCTTCTATTAAGGGAGTTTATAAGGGAGGTCAACTTGTTCTCGTATTTGTACACAGAGTAAAGCTTGTATACGTAACCCAAGTGAGCTAATGTTAGAAATGAAGCTCCTGCCAATTTTTCTACGTCGCCTATTACCATTATTATGTTCACCATCTCGCTGATTATCATGCTTGCTGTTGCTGCAAATAAAATTATGTCGATTTTTTACCTTTCCTTGCAAACTTATTCAAACAAAACATTGTGCACCTAATAGAAAAGGCGACACACTCCTAGATGATACACAGTAGGTCCATGTTAACAGTTTTTTGTTAAACTAATCGTGGTTATAGGAAAAATAATTTTAAAAACCCGATTGATAAATAAATAGGCGTAATTTCACGGTAACACCTTCGTAGCTCAGTTATTAGTCATCCAATTTCAGTCAAGTTTAGACCGGTATCAAAGACCTTTATTATATCTTTTTTTGAGTAAAACAAAATTTATTTCAGTCATTGGCGTGCATTTTTATTAAGAAAAAAAGGGTCGATTCTTGGAGAAATCATATTAGGCATTTTTTTTGTTAAAAAACTAATGCAATATTATTGATCAGCATGCTGTAAAACCACCCAGAATTTAACAATATTTTGATTTTTGGTTTTCGAATTACGGTCCCCTTAAAATTACCTATTTTAAACATTAAATAATCAATAAATCAGTAAATTGGATTAGAAAAAAAAAAAATTTTTATAAGTTTTATTAAGATTTAAATGAAAAATGGACATTTTGGTTAAGCTCAATAATTTTGGTTAGTATAATTCAAAAATCGGCTCTCTTACGTTTTTTTGAAATTAAATAACTAGTATTAGAAAAAAAAATATCCCAATCGGATGCGAAGTGCTCTAGATAATTTTGAACGAAAAAATTACGTGCCACTGTGCGCCGTATGAAATAAATATTTACGTGACAGTTATTTATATTTTCATTTAATTTCTCTTCTAGCAATAATTCCAATTCATAAAATATTTATATGTGTGTTCCATGTCAAGTTTGTATCCTTATGTGATGTGTTGTGCGTCGAATTTCATTTTTTTTCGAAGTGTTGCACCAACTTTTTCTAACGCAACTTTTATGAGTAATAGTGCATATAAAGAGTAGCACAACATATATTATTTTAATGATTGTAAGTCAGAGAGAACACGGAAATATTAATTATTATATTTTTTATTTATTTTTTAATGATGTGCGTAATTATTCTAAAAATTCAAAAAAAATATAAAATATACTCTTTAAGGTTACCTGCAACCTCCCGTTGGTTTTACCTTTCTAGCTCAATTAGTTTTCGAGATATCTCTCTTTAAACGATAGTCATGCATGCGCCCATTTTTTTCCATATCTCAAGGTCAAAGCGGAGTACGGCGGCAAAATATATACAAATCGCGTTCGTACATCAAGTTGATATTAAAACATAAGTTTCGATATAGGTTGCCATTTGGGGGCCGACTCGTCATGCTTATACGGCTAAACCCTTTGAAATCATAACACAAAATCCACCGTTTCAGGGATTTTGACCTTTTTTTGAGGTTAGAAAAAAATCTGGACGTGATGGAGTCAATCTGAGCGGACCAAAATACATAAGGATATAGTAGTCTGTACAGAACACTTTTTTTTGTGGGGCTGTGATTTTATTACCAGTATTTTTGACGAATATACCAGTCATCTGAATTAAAACTGAGTCAGCCCAGATGATGTCAACATGCATGAAACGAGCATGAAATATAAAACAGACAGACATACGACAAACTAACAATATTAAGATACCCAAACTTTCTGAAACATGATGATTCGAAGACATTTCGGGAAGTGATTCTTCCACGATTATAATCCTTCCCTTCTGTAAGCGAGTAATAGAGTGGAAAATACCATTGTGGTATATTATTTAGCGAGCGTATAGTGATGGCTATTACTCGCGAAGGTGATATTTGCGGCTCGAGCCAAAGGTGAGTGTCGTAAATCAACCGAGCGTGTAATAGCCATTATACGCGAGCTGAATACTATACTTTATCATCAACTTAATTGTTTAAGTCGTTTAAAGTTGAAAAAATAAAGTTAGTTCATAGTAAAACTTTGTTTTGACTTCTAATCCTTCACTGCACGCATTCGTATTATAATAAATAGCGAAGGTGCGCCTTCGCCATTTATTAAAATACAACGTTTGCAATGAAGAATAAAATAAATCTTACAATAGGTATGCTTTTAGAGGGCAGAATATTTACTAACGTAATATTTTGTCCACCTCATCTATACATTTCCTTAAATATTAGTCGGGGAGCCCTCCCTAGCTCTACGTGCATCCCCCCTTCCCCCGACCATTGGGGAAAATGTTTTTAATAAAGATTAAAACCTAAGAAACAATTTTAGACATGTCCCCCCAAAAAAACTGGCTGTACTTTCAAAATGGTAGCCATATATTAAAAGAAACTGTTGCCAATGTTGTTCTTGTCATTTAACACAAAAACTAAAAAAGATGGACAAAAACTTTTTTCACAAAAAACAACGTGCATAAAATTTTCTACAATTTTGTTCCTATACAATATTTTGATAGGAGTTACCATTTTCCAGATAAATGAGTCCAAAATTAAGAAAACATGTAAAATCATATATCGGTAAATCATTTAGAGGAAATAACTGACAATTATTATAAGGCGTATAATATAACTTTATATTATTAACATAAGAAAAACAAAAAAAATTAAAAATAAAATTTGCAGACATTTATCTTGAAAACGGTATTCTGCTGGCAATAAAAGAAGGCTTATTAACATATCCACATTAGCAGAAGAGTACGGACCTCAAAAATGTTCGACATTACTGGGCCTTCATTCATTTACTGGATGCAACTCAGTCAGCGTCTTTAAGGGAAAAGGAAAGATAAAACCCCCAAGAATGTTACTTTCTCCCAAATATACCAAATATATCTGAGCATTTCAAGATTTTGGGAGCAGCATACATACATTAGGACAAATTTAATTATATACAAAATGTATATTATTAATATTGCTGTCAATTACACTTTAAAATAAAGTTAGTTAATAGTTCGTTAAGTAATAATAAGAAAAAGAGCGAGCCGCCGCCTGCCACACCGACTGCGCGCGCGAAATTTTTGTTTATAATTTCGCTGACTGACGGGCGTTGCCCCACAAGATGGTTGACTGACCATTTTATTTATCATTAATATAGCGTTTAATACCTTCACAGAGATTTTAAAGTATAGTAAATGAATTGCACGTTATTTATTTTTTGTACATACTTTGGGGCTGACTGACCAGCTCCGTTCCCACATTCAACTGACTGACTGACATAACTGTTATTTGTATCTAATACCTAATGTGCATAACGATTTTCAGCCATAGTAAATTCATTTTATTACCTCCGTAATTATGACACCTTTGAAGGCATACCTGTTCTCGATTTCGCTTGACTGACCGATGTATGTTTGTGTACACAACTAGCGTAATCAACTGACAAAAAAACCAGGCATAGTAAATTCAGAGCATTGATTTGGGTCTGGCTCTTAGACTAATAGACGAAAGTGAGAATGATAATGATATCATAAATGAAGCAATAGAGGAAGAAGATTTGGAAGAAATATTCGATGTATCGGGAGACAGCGATAGTGAATCTGAGAGTGAATGAGATGTTACTTACGTTTTATATTGAATTTTATATTTTATTTTACGAGCTGAATCATTTATTTGGAAAGGTGACTCCTATTTAAATATCGTATAGGAACAGAATTGTAGAAAATTGTATGCACTTTGTTTCTGTGTAGAAAGTTTTTCTCCATCTTTTTTAGTTTTTGTAAATGACAAAAACAATATTTGCAATTTTTTTTTTATAAATGGACGCCATTTTGAAAGTACAATTTTTTTTAAGGGTATGTCTAAAATTGTCCCTTCGGCTTTAATCTTTATGAAAAACATTGTACCCAAGGATCGGGGGGGGGGGGGGGGGTGCACGTACAGTAAGGGTTGGCTCCCGTAGTATATATAAGGAATAAAAAACCAGACTGCACCCAACAGTTTTTCTGCAGACTAATGCTCCGCCGAGCGCTGGATTACAAATTATAAGCCTGGCCGCGTTAAGTATAACTATGTATTGTCGAAAACACCAGCCGAAAGGCTTATTCCTACTCTCAGAAGCTCTCGTGCCAGACACTCCACACCACTTGCAGACTGAAGTATCGAGTTGCTGGCTCTCCTCAGTGAAAGGTGCATACAATTATTAATTACTAATTATCTTAATTACTAATTATCTTCGAAGAAGGGCAATAATGTGAAACAGGCTGGAAAACAATCGAACATTTTATTAGAGACCAGAGCTGGTGAGCTGGGGTTAGAAGCTGTTTTTTTTTTCATTAATTGGAACACTTTAGCTCAACTTTAATTTGCTTTTACATAGGATCATCAAATCCGTATTTCAGGAATTCTAGAAAGTAAAAAAAAATTTTGGGCCAAAAATGGCGAAAAAGAAGGTTTTTGGAAGGGTGCATTTTACAAACTATTAAGACTAGAACATTAACATTACGATTCAAATGCAGGGATTAGAAAAATGATCATCATCCAAAGCTCATTTTAAAAAAATTATATAATTATTATTTTTGCCTATGTATCACTTTGTCGTTTAAATCATTCAGGAGGTAAATATGAACAACCAGCCCCAGTTTCTAGCAGGTATTTTTGCAAGAAAGAGATATAGCATCCACCGGACAGGTGAGATTCCTTCGAATCTCAATTCATGTCATCCGCGGAAAATTCAAAATCGATTGTAAAAGTTTTTTTAATTATATTTTCTATGTGTGCTAATAAGCGTAGACTATACTATAATTATATTAACTAGAACTATATTATAATGTACGAGAGACCTACCTAAAATTGTTCCAGCCCTTAAAAAATACCACAAAGTTTGTGATGTTGATTTCTCATCTGGCTTAATAATACCAAGCCCTCGCAAAAAACGTACATTGATGCTTATAATTTCTCTGAAATCCATTTCAGGGACAATTTCACCTTCTGCAGCTCTTGCAGCCATGCTTCTTTAGCTCTGTCGGCGGTTAGTGGGGTTGCACGTCTCAAAAATTCCTTATATAGGCGAGAATATAGGTCGTTACATAATAAATAAATTCAGTAAATTATTAACAGTTCCACCACGTATGTGCTGTCGTCAAATTATCGGTTGAGGTAATTATTTTGCCATATAATTACAGCTTTTCCTGTATGTTTATGCATCCACATTATTTAATAACACATGTAATATTTACATTGGTTTATATTCAACTGGTGCATTCCCACATTTTAAAATTTTATTTAATATATTTCCTATAAATGTGATGCATAAAAAGTATTTCTTTTTTATTAGTTTTAAATATATGCATAAGAGTTTAAAAAATTAACTAAACGTACGCCACCACGTACTCATTTGCATATATATGATGGTCCAAAATTGTCCCCCGATAATCCTATAGCTGATAGCACATCCAAAAGTAAAGGTATTCTTTTATATTACTTTTCTTCCGAAAATGGGTAATAAGGGACTTACACACCCCCTTTAAAGAGAGGATAATAGATTCAGTAAAGGCTGATATCTATTATCCCCCTTTAAAGGTTTATAACTACCTTATTATCCATTTTCGGAAGAAGATTTTGTAGAAAGCTGCAAAATCATCCGACCGCCTTAAAATACAGGATTCAAATTTCGCCACAAACGAGACAAAAATTATTGAAATTTCTAGATCCGCGCTTGCTGTAAGGAGGTGTCAAAAATGCATAAATGTCAATGGAGGACAAGTCAAACATTAACTTTAGTTTAATTTTTCTCATTTTTGGCTCATTTAATAGTTTTCCATGGCCTCCTTACAGATAAGTATATTAAATTTTTCCAAAATTAACCACTTTTTCAAGAGATAAATATGACATATGATATATCGTTGGATAGCTAATTTAAGTTGTGATCGAATAGTGAAATAATTTACAGTGGTTCCTTTAAGAAAAACACAAGTTATGTCTATATCTCAAAAACTGAGGCATGCATAATTTTCTTCTTATCAGCAACGGATTCTACCTGACAAAGTGCCTTAAGAATGTATTACTCGATTTTCGATTCGACACTTGGTAATAGAGATATAGAGGTTATCGGTAGTCGAAAAAGATGGAGAATTTATGTGTTTGCGTATATTCTTGGATTAAAATGCCTTTTTTGCGTGTACGATTAAAATTTGAAAATTTAGTAGGTATATAATTTATGCTGTTTTTACATGTTGTGGGTTAGAGTTATTTGGTGTGTTAAGAATTAAACTACATATTGCAAGTGAGTATTTATTAGTTTATCTAGTGAATTATAAAAAATGTGTTACAAATAAATGTTTTGAAAATGATCATACAATTAGGTGCACTTATATTTCCAAGTAGACCGCTAATATTGGACCAACATTGATTCAGTACTCGAATTCATTTATTTTGTTTTTGGACAATTACAAATTGTATAACAATAGTCATACTCCAGTCAATATGTCTGAAGAGGTCGACAGTCACCTGACATTAGCGAGCTTTTAGAGTTTGGTACTGGGGTTATTGGTAAGTTTATTGTCGGCACGTTACGCAACCGGGGTTTGCCGCCAACTTGAAAAATGGTTAAGAACCGTTTTTTTCAAACATCTCAGCTTCTGTTCAGACTACATAAAAAACAAATACGACGTTTTAAAGAGCGTAAAATTTACCATGTTTTATGTGCTATATTTTTTTTTCGTAGGACTGATAGCTTTTTGTTAATTGCGAAAGAGAGTTTGAAATGAGGGCGCAACTCGGCATGTCAGCACGGGACTGTATAGTAAAGAAGAAATACTTTACATTCATTTTACGGTCACTGTACATTGGAAAAAAAATAATTTTTATTTTCAAAAAGCTTGGGTGTGGGAAAGTTGCCACTTAGCATACGTAAACACATCATAATTTACTTTTTTATTTTATTTATTTTTTAAGCTGCCGCAAGGGAAATATTTTTTTTTAATTTTCATGAATGACGCCATTTTTGAACATTTTGAAAGACTGGTGATTTTTTCAAATTTAATTATACTTGGAATTTATTAGAGTAGATGTATTCAAGATTAACTTGAACAAAAATTACCATACCCTATCGATTTAATCTTGAGGTTAAAATGCTAAAAATTTGAATATTTAGCAGCCTTGCTGCAACTCATAGCTTTTTAATACAAAACTGATTTTTTTTAAAGATTGACAAAAGTATTTGAATGGCTTTTTATACCCAGGCTAAATTTTTACACAAAAAAATATAAAGATATGAATATTATTTGCAAGAGGGTTTTTCCAAAACTTTAAGGTCTTTGCGGCACCTCAAAATAACGTTAGATTTTAATAATATTTTATCCTGGTATTGCTTATCTGGTGTAGCAACTTTTGCAACCCCAAGCATTTCTGATTTCCAAAAAACTCCACCTTACTGTACATACAATTGGTATGAAGTGCGGGGAGATTTTTTCATATTTTACTCAGGCGATAGCTTCTTTTAGTATCCCGGGTTGTAATATGTTGAAAAAGGTTTTTGTTTTTGCTTTGAGACTATCGGTGTTTTATGGTTGTTTTTAATGTTAGTGTAGTGATTTTTGGTTATATCAGTCTAATATAGGTTGTCGTCATGTGCAACATGTGTATGACTCTTTTGGTGTGTGTTTCTGTGGTACGGTTTTTTTACATTATCTAATGTAAATGTATGATGTTCTAGTAATTTATCTATTTTTTTTTTGATTTTTATAGTTTTGAGTAATTTATTTTCTTCTTCTTGTGCTCTAGTTATTTTTTTGTGTAGTTTAGTATTTGTTTTTGTAAGATTTCTTATTTTTATTTGCTTTTTTAATCTATGTTTCTAATGTATAGTTTTCACGAGGTGAATAAGTAGTTGAGGGATAGGTGTTTGTTTGCTAGGGAGAATTTGGATGTGAGAAAGCTAGTGTGAAGTGGGTTGAGGATATTAAGGTAATAGCAAAGTTTAGAAGTCTATTGAGGACAAAGTTGGTGCCAGATAAGTCGTGATGTATTGGATATGTGTAAGGTGGGGTAGGTTATTAGCTAAATGGCATTTTGTTTTGTACGGTTTAGATTTTTTTTTGGTGGTTAGGAGCTGTAGTAGGGAACCCCATGAGGGATGTATAAGGATGTATGAGTTAAAATTGGCCCTAAGCACTCCTTGTATATTAGGGTAGCAAAGTTTGAAGGGGAATTTCGGAGGAGGGGATATAGAGAGGAGGTAGAAGTCCAGTACTTCCACACTACGATTTGGATGTGTGATCTGAAAATGAGTTTTCTATCAAGTGTTCTCTCAGGTGGTTTATTACGTCTTTCCAGTCAATGTTGAGACCTTGAATGTTAATTTAGTCGTAATACCCCCCCTGCGTTTGGTAAAATATGAGTTGGGTTTTACCCGTGTTGACTTTTAGCATCAGTTATTAAAAACCTGAATGGCTCTGTGCGGTAAGACCACACAGAGCCATTCAATGTTCCTCTACTTGATAAGCATGTGGTATTCACTCCATTGAAAATATATTGTAGGAAAAATTGAGTAGTTTGATCGGCTGTGGGTTGTGTGCATTTAGATTTGGATATTTTTGTAATAAAGTAAATACCCTATCCTACTCTTCCTTTATCGTGTTGAGAAATGCAAAACAAGACCAGGACGACTTCATAATCTGCAAAAAAAATAATGAATTAGCCAGATCCCGGCCGATATAAAACGCATATTGAACCTGAACAAAAGTTTCCAACGATAAGACGACGAACCCACCAGCGTACAGTATCATCTCCTGCTGAGATCGAGTCATAAAGATGAGCAAACTTCGTTTATACTGGGCTGAACAATCTGCCCAGTCACTGCAGTAGGCAAACGTCGTTAGTTTTGTGCTCTGAAAATTTATGTAATTTTCAGGTTCCACGTGTGTACACGAATTGCGGACTTTAGTAAACATGGTGAGCTTCTAATTTAATAAACACGTTTTGTCATAATAGAAATATGTTATAAATTTCCAAAATAGTATTAGCAGATAACTATCGGCGTTTTACAATAGAGCGGGAGGTGGCTTTTTCGGCAGCTCATCGTTTTATGAACTTTGAGATATTTTTATGGTTTAATGGATGATAACGATTCATAAAATCGACTTCTGGCGGGCCACCTCCTGTCAGGAGCGTCACGAACACTGTTTAAAAATCAGTGAAATCATGTCATCGTTACAAGGCTCATTTTTTTGTGTGTACACATTTTATGTTTAGAATGAATAAAATAAGATCGCCAGAAAGTGTGGGCCGTCAGGAGGCGCAGCCAGAAAGGTAATAATGATACAATACATCTGAGGCACGGTACGGAGTCAAGTTAGCCGAAAGTGTTAAATTCCTGTATATTTAAGAGCCTATGTTACTTTTGTTGACACTAAGAACTTTACGGGGAGGCTATTCTATTGTTGAAGGAGCTTATATTTACGTTTTAAAAAGGAGCCAGAACTTGTAACTATGAGTTCAGAGTTCTGAGATGAAATATGCGAAAAAAAATCCAATTTTCTTAAAAAATCCTAAACATTTTCTTTCTGGCTAGCCTTACTGATGGGAGTTTCTTTCTGGTAATTTTTTTCTGTGTTCAAAACATTTAAATAAACATGCTCAACCTTAAAAAGTTTGTAACGATCATGTTATATAACTCCGTTTTTTTACCTCTTTGACCTTTCTGGTTGCGCCCCTGATGGCCCACACTTTTTGGCGATCTTATTTTATTCACTCTAAACATAAAATGTGTACACACAAAAAAAAATGGCTTTGTAACGATGATATAATTTCACTGATTTTTATATCTTGAACCATGGCCAACTCGACGGGCTGACATATGCCGGAAGTCTATTTTGTCGTTATTTAAGTTCGATAGAATTAATCAGCGTGTAGAAAATGCTTGTAACGATGAGTGTCCGAAAAAGCCACTTAGCTCCCGCACCATAATAATTAGTATTTAGAAAGTACGAATACCCCAGTATACAGAGTGACCCATTTAAAAGTTGAACACCTCTCTAAAATTTGTATTTATTGTGCGATTTGAATCAAATTTTGCTCAAGTATAGAACAAATTAGGATCTAATTATGACAGAAAAACATTCGCCTCCTACAAATTCAAAGCCACCTGCGGTACCAAAGTATGCGGAAAAAAACAAAAGATCATATAAGGCATTTTTTTATCGGAAAATTTTGTTAATGAAACTTGTTCGGAATTGTCCAAAAACCTTGAATCCAAAATTTAATAAAAATAAAAGAGATATTAAAATTTTGATTAAAATAATGGCCAAGTCCGAAAATATCATTTTAATTGGTTTCTTTATTTAGAAAACTGTACTATGACAATTTTGTTTGAAATTAAACTCAAGCTTTCAGGTAGTTGTCAAGTAATTTGCAGTTTTTTTTAAATAATTATTTTTGAAATTTCAATTTTTCAATTTTTTTTTTATTAAATTTTGGACTTGTTTTTGGACAATTTTGAACAAGTTTCATTAAAAAAATTTTTCGATAAAAAAATGCCTAATATGATTTTTTCTTTTTTTCCGCATATTTTGGTACCGCAGGTGGCTTCGCATTTGTAGGAAGTGAATGTTTTTTTGGTCATAATTAGATCCTAATTTGTTCTACACTTGAGTAAAAGTTGATTCAAATCGCACAATAAATAAAAATTTTAGAGAGCTTGAATGGGTTACTCTGCATGTTGTAATTATCCAGTCTATGAGAAATTATTGTTTATACTGTTTTGTAATTACACATCCCCACAAAAAAAAAGTTCAAAGCAGCGAACCAGACCCTTCTATCCCCATGTATTTTCGGTCGCTGAATCCGAATCCGGGGTCAAAAAAAACCGTAACCCAAAATCATCTAGAGCCTGAAATGGGATAAAAAGAAGATTAAGCTACGAGAATAGTTGTTACTTCTTAATCAATCGAATTATACAAATTAAGGTTAAACAGCAGCGTACATACAATAGATATGAAACACACCCCCAGGGAGGGGCGAAAACTAGCCCCCACATATAAAAAAAAATCGATCCAAAACAGCAATGACTGCTGAAAAAGCTCGAAATGTCTAAGTTTTGTTTAAGTGTTAAGAAACTACATCAGGTCCGACGTAATCTTCATAAAGTGCAAAGGACACGAGAAAGACAAGAAAAAATGTAAAATCCAACAGGATTTCTATTTTCATGGATGCTATGATTGGCTGAAATTGCGTAGTAAAAGAACTAGAAACTTACTGTCAACCCTCAGAGGGTGCGAAAACTACCCCCTATGTAAGATTTAACTATAAAAAGTTACAGTGACTTCTATAAAAATTCTAAACACATGCGTTGTGTGGAAGAGAGAAGAAACTAGACTATGTTCGACGATGTGCTTGAAAACCACCCCCACGGGGTTGCGAGATACTACCTCTATATCTGTAGGATGCTGGAAAAACAGAGAGAAATTAACCTGATTTACATTTTTATGGATGTTATGATTGGCAGAAATCATTTAGAGTTTGAAACTCATGTCCTATAAATGTTATTAAGCAACACCTCCCAGAAAGGATGTAAACTACCGTAATTTAAGATGAAACGAAAGACGTCTCTCAACCCCGTGGGGATGGTTTTCAAGACAGCGTCGAACATAGTCTAGTTTCTTCTCTCTTCCACACAACGCAGGTGTTTCGAATTTTTATAGAAGTCACTGTAACTATTTATAGTCAAAACTTACTTAGGGGGTAGTTTTTACACCCTCTGAGGGTTGACACTGTAGAATGTTGATGGTACGTAAGTTTCCAGTTCTATTTTAGAATAGTACGCAATTTCAGCCAATCATAGCATCCATCAAAATAGAAATCTTGTTGCATTTTACGTTTTTTCTTGTTTTTCTCGTGTCCTTTAAACTTGGGGGTGGTTGTTCTCAACTCTATAGGGGCAATTTATGAAGATTACGTCGGACCTGATGCAGTTTTTTATAACTTTAACAAAACTTAGACATTTTGAGCTTTTTCAGCAGTCACTGCTGTTTTGGATCGATTTTTTATATATGGGGGCTAGTTTTCACCCTTCCCTGGGGGTGTGTTTCATATCTATTGTATGTACGCTGCTGTTTAACCTTAAATTGTATAATTCGATTGATTAAGATGTAACAACTATTTTCGTAGCTTAATATTCTTTTTACCCCATTTCAGGGGTGTCTTTTTTGGGGGTGTACGATTTCGGATTCAGCGACCGAAAAAATATAGGAATACATGGGTCTGTCTTATTAATACTTCAATAATGTCATTACAAATCTTAAATAATTATTATTATCACAACAACAATCTTTTATTTTTATGTTTATGTATATATTGGCCTACTAAATCCACATTGCAACTCCAATCTACATTTACAACAGTATATACATCCGAAAAAACATTAAATATGGGAATTTTTGTAATATTGTGCGAGGGGGTGTCAGTAAGAATCCAAATTTTTGATCTTGAGTGGACGTTGCTTTAGCCGCCACCTTGGTATAAAAGGGTGATAAAAAATAAAAGAAAATGTAGGGGGGAGCCACTAGCCTGTTGCACCCGGTGTAAAAATGGCCGACTCCAAGAGCAATGCTTTTGACACCGCGGGAGAGATAGTGGCCATACTAGCGATTGGTATGATGGCCCCAGTTATATTGTGATTTTAGATTTAATTGGCGAATAAAAGAAATTGTTAAACATTTGCTACGCTATTATTTTTAACCTATTAATTCTACAAGAAAATGTTATACAAAAGTTGTCGAGCATTTTATCCTGTACAAGATTCATAATAAGATCAACACGAAACGAAAAACTGATTATATCCCCTTTCTAACAAGATGATGGCTAAAGTAACGCCTCCCCCGAATCGACTGAGGTATGCGTTTTCAAGTGGTTTTAAATTATTTTCTCAACTTCTAAACATCAATTCTACATGATAATGCTTGGATACCACGAAAATAGAAATAGAGGAATAGAAAAGCTCCTGCCTATTCTGGTTCATAATCATGTATTGTAAGGGTGCTTTGTTTTTTATTTTATACTACGGGAGCCCATCTTAACCTGTGCGTGCACCCCCCCCCCCGGATTCTTGAAAAAAGTTTTTGTTTATCTTTTTAGTTTTTGTGTTAAATGACAAAAACATTGGAAACAGTTTTTTTTAACATATGGCCGCTATTTTGAAAGTACAGCCAGTTTCTTTTGGAAGGACGTGTCTAAAATTATTCCCTAGGCTTTAATCTTTATGAAAACCATTGTCCCCTGGGATCGGGGGGGGGGGGGGGGTGCACGTACAGCTTGGGTGGGCTCCCCGACTATTAGAATCAGTATTTATTATTTATTTCTATTGTCAGTCAAACATTGGTATCTATGACTGCACGTTACAAGGTTATATAAATTTCAGAACCGTAAAGTAAAGTGTTTCCCTTACCTCTATAATTACTTCGTTCCCGTAGTAACATAGAAGGAAAATCTCCAAGAGTATACAAAGTTGATACATTACAATGGAGATAAATTGCATACTCTTCCAGGGCAACTAGAAAAAATAAGAAATGTGAGTTGCTTTTAATTAATTTCTTGGTAAATACCACTTGACATACTTTCCCATATGCGGAGTATACCGGGTGCCAATATCACTAGCATCCCCTCTTTTGTCCCTTGTTTTTCAAGATATCAAAATGAAACTCGGTATATTTCGACGTATTTGAAGATTTTTCGGAGTTCCGGTTTAGCCGGACACCAATTTTTGATTTTCAAATGAAACACCCTGATAGATGCATTTTCAGAATACTGGGAAAACTCTGAATAGTTTTGAATGATTTTGGTTAGTTTTACTTTCACATCCAGTGGCTTAGAACGTCATGAAACGTCGAGATTTTAAGTTTGAGCAAGAAAAAAAATTCTGTCTGTCTGTCGGTATGTAACTTTTTTTTGTGCGCACGATTACTCTGGAACCATTTAAGATATTAATTTGAAATTTGGTACACGTATGTATTTTAACGAGATTATATTTTCATCTTATTGCATTGAAGGGTTTGGGGGTAAATGGGTAAATCAAGCAGGTAAGAGTCCATAAGATTGGTATTTAGTATATACAAGAGAAGCTAATGTCTCAAAAAAAAAAATGGCATTAGCCATCCAAATTACTACTCCCACCCCATTATTAAAAGGGGCGAAAAAAAAATTTGTGATTTAGTGTGTGTACAAGAATCAAAGGCGCCAACATTTTTTTCCTTCATCCATTCCCACTAGCACCACTTTATCACTACCCCCACCACACTGCCGATGTGGGATATCATCTTATGCGGTTTTGGGATAGACGATTTAAAATATTATATTATTAAATTTCCATAAACGATTATTTCCACATACAAAATTTTTTCGTTGTGAGAGACTTAGGTAGCAAATCTGGATGTGGAAGTAGTGATTCCTTGGGCAGCGGTTTTTACGCCGACTTGATTTTTTTTTTGAGCCATGTACTGTTTTGAATCTAGAGTGCTGCAATTAAATTTAAATCATCATAAATTAATGGAAAAATACCCATTTGACTTTTAATCAACAAATTTAAATCTAATCTTTCGAAATTAGTTTCTTGCAAAAAAGTATGTTTTCTTAAATGGCACCATCCTGCAGCACCCAAATTATAACTTTTCAAGACCAATCCAACGGTATCGTTAAACTCAAAATCCATTGAGTATTAAACTCAAAAAAAAAACGTATTTCTTTTTCATTATGATCGAAAAACAGATAAATGATTTTTGAAGTAAGCCATGAAATACAAAAATTGTTTGACAATTATAAGAAACTTTGTTAACAAACAATCCAGTTCTGTTAATTCGTGGTTTTTAACGTTGCTACTACGATTCAAGAGATGAACAAATAGACATCTTACTAATTTGAATGCAACAGCAACTAAACGTCTGTATGAGCAACGGTATCCTGAAAGACAACATCCCTGTGGGCAAATTTCTCATTTTTAGAGAGGAGGGTTAGGCAAGAAAAGAATCCCAAAATCAATAATTTTATTATCGATGAACCAACAGATATCAATGTATTGGCTTGTGTTGAATTGAATTCTATGGTTTCGATCAGAGAAATACTACACGATCTAAAATTTTCAAAAGCGTGGATTTTGTTCATATAAATATCAGTGGTATCAACATTTATAAGAAGATGATGCTGATCGAAGGCTACATTACTGCGACTGGTTGTTTTACAATTATGATGAAGACCAGAATTTCCTGAAATATATCCTCTTCTCTGATAAATCGCGATTTACAAATAATTAAACAAGAAGAATTGTGGTTAGAAATAGACTTTCTTTCATTCCCATAAAATAAATAACTTATTAAATGGAAATATACTTACCAGCATGATTTCAAACAAAGTTACGCAGATTGTGACTACACCGATTATGAATTGTCCCAACATGCCGATTGAGAACACAAATTTTATTTCCTCTGCAAACCTGAAATTAATAATAATAATAATAAGCTTTTCGGGATTAAAACGAGCCAATCTGACAATTCTGACTTCGGATTTGGTTTCAGCGGGTCCACATACATAAGGACACACTGATCTGGTCCGTAGGCCAGACCACTTTTTTTTTTGTTTTGGGGCGCATTTTGGGGTTAGGGGTGAAAACGAGCGAATCTGACAATTCTGACTTCGGATTCGGTTTCAAATGATCCAAATACATAAGGATACACTGGTATGGTCTGCAGGCCAGACCACTTTTTTTTTTGGGGGGGGGGGGTGTTTTTTTGAGGTCGGGGCTGAAAAAGAGGCCAATCTGACAATTCTAATTTCGGATTCGGATTTAGAGGGTCCAAATACATAAGGACTGATCTGGTCTGCAGGCCAGACCATTTTTTATTGTTTTGGAAGTTAGGGGCGAAAAACGAGCGAATTTGAAAATTCTGACTACGGATTCGGTTTTAGAAGGTCCAAATACATAAAGGTGCATTGGTATGATCCGCAATCCAGACCACTTTTTTTGTGTGTGGCTGTGCATAATTGATATTTTTTTTTAACTGTTTAACGTCGGCCTATTTCCGCTACCAAGGCCTATCTCCGACGCCAGAAGACGAGCTACCCCCAACCTGGAAATTTTGCCGAACCTCTTCCCTTAAGAAGAGTAGGGTTACTTGCCTAACATTTAATAGACAAGGGATCGCCTGCTTTACATCCCCTCCGAAGGATGGTATATCCACTACGTAATCCTCGTCTGAAATTACGTAACTTCCGAGTATACACTGATATACAAGACTCTAGAAGGTGGGACGAGAACGCTGTATTTCCCAAGATGGGTACCTCATCCAAGTACTAACCGCGCTCGACGTTGCTTCAGCGGAATATCGACTGATATTCACATTGAAGTCGCCTCTACGCTCGCCCCGTGCATAATTGATGGAGCCATACTTATCCACATGTTGCTACCTCGGCAAATCAGAACATTCGAACAATACAGTAACTGCGTTGTTCAACTATATATTCAGATTAGGCTGCAGCCTGTAGATAGGATGGATCGTGTTCAACCAATACCTAAATGAAAGTTTAACGAACGGACACCAGACAATCAGGAGGTTCTGGACCAAGGGTCGATTTCATACCAAAGTATTTCAACAAGCTCTTGGTACAAGAAAAAAACTTTATGAATTATTAGCAAAAACTTTGCTAAAATGACAGTGGCTAGTGGAATGCAAGTGATTTGCACCTATGAGAACACCGTGATAAACTGTAACAATAACACATCTTATGGCGTTATATCTCCAACTTGTTCATCTCCTCCCTCTTGTCTGGTATGCTGATAGCGTAGCTCTGAACACTAAAAATTAACATAAAAAGATGGACAATGACATCGTTGTTATTTCAGTATATACCTTTCCCCAGTTGAAGTATGGTAAGGAGCTTTATATTGACTACGGTATCGACAAACACCATTTGGTATCTATCAATCCATGAAGTGGACAAGCGCACTCCTCCCAGTGTTTTCGACCTACTTCCCCTCTTCCATGCCTTTGCGGGAACAGACTCACAATGTCTAGTTTTGGAGGTATTGGGAAAATTAATGCCTCGAAAACATGAATATTTTTCAAGGAAGTTGATGAAGCTTTCGAAGGATACTTTAACATGCCGCTTGATATATCGCAAGACTTCAATTTCCTTTGGCAAAGACCACTAATGAGGCGAGATAGTTTCTCTTCAGTCAAATTGAGTACATACCACACGCATATCATATCCTCATCCACCATGTTAATGGGACAATGCTGCAATGTTTCACTTGGATTACCTGTCTTTAAGGTAAAGTAGATCGTCCAAATCCTTGCGGCTGGGGTTGGAAGAAAACTGAGAAGTTCATGATTGGTCTACAGACTTTGACATGACGGTGGGGAATCTTCAAGAACTAATGGCATGTAAATGGAAAAATAAAGGCAGCAGATTCCGATGTGTCAAGATTGGACTGAGATGTACCTTATTTATACGTGTAAAGGTAATTGTTCAAGGGAATATAGGTTTAAGAGACATGTTTCTTCTTGTGTGATAGTTTTGACGAGCCTGATATATATTTTTATTTCCTATGAAAACATCATTTAAAAAGCTCTAACACAAAACACGTGTAAAACGAAAACAATGTAGTATTTTTTTGTGATTATTAGTAATACTTTTTTTATGTCTAATAAAGTATGGAGCATTTTGTAAAGTTTAGATTAATTTCCTCAAAAATTATTTATATTGAGAACTTTTTCGCATATTACCTTCTTGTCCTCTTAATTGAATGAAAACCACCATGCATGCGTTAAAAAAGCGTAGAACCTTTCTTAAAGTATATTTTATTAGCTTAAAAATAAAAATAAGAAAATTAAAATCCAGCAAATGGTTAATGAGATATTATAACTTATAGCAATCAAGGTGCGCCGTCATAGACGGTCATTTAGATGACATGACAGCATCAGCAGCATCTAGAATACCTGAGAGTGTCTCTCGGAAAATTTTTGCAGCTTAGTACATGTATAAGGTTTGTAAAATTTGACACGTAACTGGAAGTAAAATATTTTGCAATTAAAACATAGACTACTTGGGAAATATCTACAGTTACTCATTATGATATAATATTTAAAAATCTTTGTGAACATACTCTAGGATGCATTTGTGATGAACAATGCATTGCACTAGCTTTTCATCCATTTTCTTTTGCAATTCCGGTGAAATTCCGTGACTTATTCCTAGAACACGAAGTTCTCCATTATCATCTAATTCCATTTCAGCGTGCTCCCGTATATTTTTTAAAGAGTCACTTAGTATATTCAACTGAGAACATACCGCCATAATTAAACCTACAAAAAATCATAAACATTTTACACCAACTAACTAAAACTTCTTAACAGAAGAATATTTAAATGAATTCGCAGTTTAGTGCAAGCGTTTGATGGAATAGTGTTATCAGTTTTATTTTTACTTTCACATCGTAGAAGCATAGCAAAATTGAAATTTTGTTTTGTTCAAATAAGATTAGACTGTTATGAAACGTCGATATTTTAAGTTTGAGTTTGTCTGTCGGTCTATCTGGAAATGTGGAAATGAAAGCAGAGAAAAACACTAATGACAGTTCTTCCACTTAAAATCAGTCAGAGGTTCAAATTTTTCTAATTTCTACCGTATATCGTATCAAAAAGTAAAAGAGCCAGACGTGAAATTCTGATCCCTTGACTTTCGTTAGCATTTGACTGATCCCAGAATATGGGAAAACTATGAACGTTACAAAAGTAAACAGTATATTATTACCCGCTTCAATAATACTGCAGAAAGAGGAGTCAAATTGATAGAAGAGTTCAACAGAGTTCGGATTCATATGGAAAACTGAAGAACCTTGGAAATTCAGGGAATTTTAAAAAGACTAAAAAAAGAAAAGAAATCTCAGGGAATTTTAAAAATATTGCAAAATACTGGGTCATTATATGGAAAAGGAATAAACCACTAAATGAACAAGATAATCTACTTAAGAACTCCCACCGTTATTTCAAATTATTTTTAAATTGCAACTTTAAATTTTTATAAAAGTCGACTACTCCACTGTATACGGACTGTGAATTATTGAAAATATTTACACTTAACAAGAACAGGCATTGTTATATATTTTTTTACTTTTTACTTTGTTATAAAAAATCATGTTTAAAAATATTTTAATGCGAAGACGGCCAGGTTAATATTATCCCATTCATTTAAATTTTAAATTTTAATCTTAGATCGACAGACAGATTTTTTTTTTTTCAAGGTTAAAATCTCGACGTTTCATGACATCCTAAGACTAAAGTTTAAAGAGGTATATTTAACCTACCTGATATAAAAGTGTCTAAGCTTATATTGCTGAATCCAATAGCGGAATTAACAACCATCTGGTACATGTAAACGATTTCAAAGACCGGGGAATAAGTAGTGTCGAAAGGAAACCATCCCGCCAGTGGTAGGGAAATATTTCCTCCTTCAAAAAATGGATAAACTGCCCACATTCCAGCTATACACGCACATGCAGATAATATTATTTTGGAAATAATTTTTGATTCGTGTATGTGGCTTTTTAAACTGTAATATTGGTTCATACTTTTGGGTTGAAACACACTTCTATTAAGGGAGTTTATAAGGGAGGTCAATTTGTTCTCGTATTTGTACACGGGGTAAAGTTTGTATACGTAACTCAAGTGGCCTAATGCTAGAAATGAAGCTTCTGCTAATTTTTCTAAGTCGCCTATTACCATTATTATGTTCACCACCTCGCTGATTACCATGCTTGCTGTTGCTGCAAATAAAATTATATCGATTTTATACCTTTCCTTGCAAACTCATTTTAACAAAATATTGTGCACCTAACAGGAAAGGCGACATATTCCTAGACGATGCACAGTCGACGACGCACAGTGGGTCCAAATAAACAGTTTTTGTTAAAAGTCTGTAACTTATGCAACTTATTCTGGATAAGCTCGTGGTTACAGGGAAAATAATTTTAAAAACCCGATAGCTAAATTGGGGTAATTTTTAGGGGGTGAAAGTCAATATCTAAGTAATCAAATACCATCAAAAAGGTTAATTTGATGATATGGTGGTGATAGGAGACAAAAATATGTTGAGACCTTTGCTTCTCGTACACGAACTAAATCACATTTTTTTTTACCTCTGAATGGGGGTGGGCATGGCAGTGGAGGTGGCTGATGCAAAAAAAAATATTCTTAAGACCTTAGGTTTTGGTACACGCAATTTTATTTCTTTTACCCCCTTTTATAATGAGGTGGTAACGGGGATGATAGTGAAGGTGACTGATGTCAACAATATTTTGAAATCTTGCACATTAGATTATATTTAGATTAGTTTTGAAGAGAGGAGCTGGCGATTGGCCTTGATCACCTTGACCTCCTGTGGATATATTGTGGCACTCCTAATCTAATTTTGCTTAGAGCTCCTTATCCAGTTTTGTCTTTTGTGTTAGACTCCATAGCCTTAGCATAGCTATCTGTCCTTGGTTTCTCCTCGCCAAGTAGTTGGAATCTCAGTCTGGCTAGGCCTTTATATATACACAGGGTGTCCCACTGAAAACTCCCGGTGCAATTTTCTCGATAAATAAAAGAGATATTTAAATTCTGTGAAAGGTGTTCACTAGAATATATAAATGATATCAGTTTTGAGTAAAAACGGTCATTTTACAAATTGAGGTATAGATGGCGTAGCTATGCAAAGAAATTATTTGATCCTAGGAATGTTGAAATGAGGTGCAAATGATGGGACATTCTGAGCAACTTTTATAATACGAACAATTTTCGAAAAATCACTGGTTCTCGAGATATTCGAACTTCAATATAATTTCTTTTAAATATAAAAATCGTCAAAACTATTTTAAAATACATATTAGATGATGAGTCCTTTGGGACATTTTTCATAGTGAATCAGGCTGATTTAAATGGTAAAGAAACATTTATTTCAAAACACAAAATAACTTTTGCAGCCCCACCTTTTTAAGTAAAACAAAGGTGGGGCTGCATCTACTATTTGGAAATTAAAGATTTTGACATTTCTGTTTATTGTGTATTGTCTAATTTTTGCGTCATGTTTATGCTGTATGTTCGACTAAATTTTACACTGTAAATTGTAGACATATGAAAAAAAATGCAATTTTTGTTACTTGAAAAATTACATTGAATTTCAATTATCTCGAAAACCAATGATTTTTCGAAAATTGTTCATATTAAAAAAGTTGCTTAGAATATAATTTTCCATCTTATGCAGCTCATTTCATCGTTCCTAGGATCGAAAAATTTCTTTGCATCGCAACGTCATCTATACCTACCTCAATGTGTAAAATAACCATTTTTACTCAAAACTGAAGTCATTTATATATTCTAATGGATACCTTCTATAGTATAATCACCGTGGGAGGGTGAAGAAATTTTATTCGAATATATTACATCAATCCGATTCACATTTGATCACCAAAATGATCAGTTAGACGCAATTTTGGCAACTTTTTGAGGTTAGGTTGATCTGCAGCAGTGAAGTTGCGGCATTATTAGGATCATTAAATCCAAAATACATCAGTGTATCAATATTGGATGGAAATTACATGACCAGATTTGAAGTCATACCACAAACTCTACCGTTTCAAGGATTTTGACCTTTTTTTTTTGAAGTTAGGAAAAAATCTGGAGTTGATGGAGAAAATCTGACACCGGATTCGAATTCAACGGACCAAACAACACAAGGACATAGTTTGGTCCGTTGTACAAGACTTCTTTTGTGGGTCTGTGATTTTACTGCCAGTATTGTCGAGGACGTTTTCAGCAGTTTCATCTCGGTAGACATTCAGAGAGCTGCACATCATTAAAAAGAGTCAATTATTCTTATAATTGTGCATTAAAAGATTATTATAATCATTTTGTAATGTACTATCTCTATGCTGTTTCTGAATAAAAATACATGTGAAATAATAGTACAGTAAGTGAAGCAGTAAAAATGGTAAATTTCCCGGACCGAAAACGATGAAAGGAATTTCCTTAATTTTTTTTACAATATGCTTTGTAAAATAAGTACATCAAAATCTATATTGTTGCATTAACTGCTTTTTATTTTTAAGGGTGGAAGCCACCCTTAGAAACTGAACAATTAATAACTCTTCTAATTTTACGAATAAGTTAACAGAAATCCATATGCTTATGTTGCAGAGGGTTTTTGGAAGGGTGCATTTTACAAACTATTAAGACTAGGTTCATTTTTTTTAAATTCCATAATAATTATTTCTGCCTCTGTATCACTTTGTCGTTTGAATCATTCGGGAGGTAAATATGAACAACCAGCCCCAGGTTCTAGCAAGTTTTTTCTCGAAAAGAGATATATCATCCTTCGAATCTCAATTCATGTCATCCGCGGAAAGTTCAAAATCGATTGTAAATTTTTTTTTTAATTATATTTTGTATTTGTGCTAATAAGCGTGGACTAATAACTATATTATAATGTACGAGAGACCTACCTAAAATCACTCCAGCCCGTAAATAATACCACAAAGTTTGTGATGTTGATTTCTCCTCTGGCTTAATAATACCAAGCCCTCGCAAGAAACGTACATTGATGCTTATAATTTCTCTGAAATCTATTTCAGGGACAATTTCACCCTCCGCAGCTCTTGCAGCCATGCTTCTTTAGCTCTGTCGGTGCTTAGTGGGGTTGCGCGTCTCAAAAATTCCTTATATAGACGGGAATATAGGTCATTATATAATAAATAAATTAAGCAAATTATTAACAGTTCGACCACGTATGTGCAGTCGTCAAATTATCGGTTGAGGTAATTGTTTTTCCATATAATTACAGCTTTTCTTGTATGTTTATGCATCCACATTATTTAATAACATATGTAGTATCTGCACTGGTTTATATTCAAGTGGTGTGTTCCCATAATTTAAAATTATATTTAATATATTGATGTAAGAAGCATTCATTTCTTATTAGTTTTAAAAATATTCATGAGTTTAAAAAATTAACTAAACATACGCCACCACGTACTCATTTGCATGTATATGGTGGTTCAATATACAAGAAATATTTGAAGGGCCCGACTGGTGGGAAAAAGGTGGGAAAGGTGAGGGGAAAGGGTGGGAAGAGTTGGGAAAGTGGTGGGAAGGGGTGGGAAGAGGTGGGAAATGGGTGGGGAATGGGCGGGAAGAGGTGGGAAAGAAGTGGGAAGAGATGAGAAAGGGGAGGGGAGGGCGTGGGAAGAGGTGGGGAAGGAGTGGGAAGAAGTGGGAAGTAGTGTTAGAGGCGTAAGAAGACGGGAGAGGGAAGGGGTGGATGGCGGTAGAAACTGAAAGGGTTTTGTCTATCTGGAAAATAAGTAGACTAAAAAGTGAGAAATAAAATTATAAAAAAAAATATTTTTAAGAAAAAGCTTTTATTTGAAAAAAACTACTAAAAAGTAAAAATAATTTTTTTTAAAATTCATACACCTGGAAACTAAAAGATTTGGGGTCGGTCAATTGAACAAAGTAACTATGCAATAGCGCTATAGTGGGGAGGTAAAAAATATTTTGAGCTTTCTGGTTCTTACACACACACTAAATCACATTTTTTTTCATCCCCTTTAATAATGGGGTGGGGGTGGTAATGGAGGTGGCTAATTCCAAAAATTTTTTTGAGACCTTACCTTCTCTTGTATATACTAAATACCAATTTTATGGACTCTTACCTGCTTGATTCACCTATTTACCACCATTTACCCCAATTTACCAACCCTTCGACTGAACGAGATGAAAATATAATCTAGTTTCAGATCTTGTCAAAGTACATATGTGTACCAAATTTCAAGTCAATATCTTAAACAGTTCTAGAGTAAACGTGCGCACAAATAAGTTACAGACAGACAAACCGACAGACAGACTGACAGACAGAATTTTTTTCTCTTAAACTTAAAATCTCGACGTTTCATGACATTCTAAGCCTATTTGAACAATAAAAATTTTTTGTCGTTACTATACTTCCACTGGATGTGGAAGTAAGATTACTATTTCTCAAATTGACTATTTAGGGATTACAAAGATAAAAGTGAATAAGACACAAGTCATCTCCCCATTGCTACGAAGCCAGACAGGATCTTCAAAACACAACCGCTGTCTCCAAAGGTCGGATTGAAGATGAAGATTCTCGTCCCCGATTCTACCGTCAATTATCAAAATTCCCCACAGCGGCGCTGAATGTCTTAATTACATTTACCTACCAGATATTAAGTTAAAGGTTCGCGCACACTGTAGCATATCACTTTATAACTCAAAACTTCACAAAATATTTTAAATTGATCGCAAAACAGCGAAAAAATACTAAATATTTATGAAATACAATGTTATAGGGAGTTGCAACGGCATTTCGACAGAAATTCCGTTTTAGCTGCCAACGTTTTTTATAAATATTTCCAAACGACTCTGGAATAATGTGTCACTACCATGCCGCATGCCACTTTGACAGATAAATATTTATTTTTAGTTGAAAAAATTGTTTCCGCCCGATTCTAGAATGGAAAGAGGTGGTCGATTTACAAAAAGATATTGGCGATTTAAAAAGAAAAACTGGTAAGATATTCTTAATCAGCACCTTTAGAAACCCCTTTGTACAAGAGATTACATCGTAGTTAGTTCAAAGGTGTTTGAGACTGGGGCCGTCAAAAAACAATTTTTTCAACTAGAAATAAATTTTTATCTGTCACAGTGGCAATGATTCACTATCCCAGAATCTTTTGCAAGTATTTAAAAAATATATGTTCATATCTCACCGCGTGGTGACTTTTTCGTGCCTATGAAGCTAAAGTTTAGCTAAACGATTGCCGTGCTGACAAAATATATCAGTGAAAATTTAAAAAACAGTTATTTATTAAACTACAGTAGGCATTTGCATATATTTCATATCGAATTTCCTTTTCAGATAAACTATCAAAATTAAACTCAGGGTTGTAAATGATTATTTATTAACTTATCTTGCGAATTATAATGAATTTATCAATAATAAGTGTTTTAATTAAAAAGTGAAGCTTATGCAATTAAATGCACTTATATTTGAAGCATGTTGAGCTCTTGTCTATCTACTTTACCGACGGTAGTAGATTAAACAGATCAGGAAAATGATGTAGTAATCTTATTTAATTAGCTCATTCAACGTCTTCCAAAAAAAATGGCTGTTGATATTATACTGGCCCAAATATGTGATTTCCTATTTATGTAACATTAAGCACAATTGAAAATTGTTGTCTAGGCGTAACAGAATAGTTCGGTAAGCTCTACTTGGTAAGTGTGTGGTATTTACTCTATTTAGCACACATGGGAAAAATTTAGTAGTTTGGCCATTTACGTGCATCTAGATGTAGATATTTTTTTAATAAAGCAAGTATCCTAGTCTTCATCGCTGTGTACAGTGTTGAGAAAAGTAAAGCAAGACCAGGACGCTTTCAGAATCTGCAAAACAATAAATAAAGTTTCCAGGTATAAAACGACCGGTATAAAACGCATATTAGACCTACCTTGACAAAAGTTTCCAACGATAAGATGATGAATCCTCCAGCGTACAGTGTCAGGTCCCGCTGAGATCGAGTCATAAAAAGGAGTAGATTTCGTTTATACTTCGCCGAACAATCTGTCCAGTCGGTGTAGTAGGCAAACGTCGTTAGTTTAGTGCTCTGAAAATTTATGTAATTTTTAGATTCTGCGTTTGTACACGAATTGCGGTGTTTTGTAAAAACGGTGAGCTTCTAATGTAATAAGACATTTGTTTATAACTTGTAAATTATTTTTCTTTTATGTATTTTATGTTCTGCTACTTTGGTAAAAAAATATTATTATTATTAATATTATTATTGTTATTATTATTTTGTAAGTTTCCAAAACAGTATTATAGCCTAGTGACTTTGGTGTTTCTTACTTTCACTTTTGAGTAAAAGCAAATCTTTTGACCAAGCATAGAACAAGTTGAAATAAGTAGATTTTCGACCAGACCTACCCCGAAAAATCATATCTGCTCCCCCTCCCCCTCGAAGGAGCTACTTGTATCTGAGTATACATATATTTTTTTCTCAAAAATGATAGAAGGCAAAGAAATGATCTTGACGTCATTGGATAAAGCATAAAATTTTGCATAAGGTCATTATTTCATCTTTTATGATTTTTTCATATGTAAGGCACCACAGTGAAAAAAGTGGGGGGGGGGGGGGGGGCTGACAAAAAAACGCATAATTGCATTAGGATTTTATTTAATAATTCACTACATTTCTTACAACTGCGAAAAATATTGATTGCACTCTTTAAAAAATATTTCACTTTTTTACTATCTTTTCTTACTTAAAACCCTTGCAAGAAATATTGGGAAGGCATGGCAGATGCTTTTGGCTGTCACCCAAATGACTCAGTAAATTAAATAGTAGATATAATAAAATTAAATGTAAAAAAAAAACTTTTTTAAAAACTAGCTTTTGGGTGCATAAAAAATAACTGGTCCGCCATCTTTGGGAGTCCGCCATAGTGGATATAGAATGACGTCACTTAGCTAGCCATGCATTGTCGTCTAAACTAAACGTGTAGGTATGCAAAATTTTACCTCGATCGGTTGAGGATAACTGTTTTAAAATTGACTTGCAATATTTGAACTAAACAAACTAACATACATACAAAGCAAGTTAAATAAAAGGTTGTAAAAATATTACCTTTTCGATCGATTTGAATATAATTTGTAAATGTTATTTATTTAAATAAAGCCGTCAGTGGCATGGATAGAAAAAGCAACACATGTAGATGCATTAGAACCCATTTTTAATAATAGTACCCCCACTTTTTTGCTGTGGGGCCTTACGTATGAGAAAATAGTAAAAGACAAAATGAGGATCTTTTACAAAATTTTATGCTGTATGGAATGACGTCATATCATTTCTCTACCTCCTACCGTTTTTAAGAAAAAAAATGTAACTTTTTTGCTGTGGGGCTTTACATATGAGAAAATAGTAAAAAGCAAAATAAGGATCATTTGCAAAATTGTATACTCTATTGAATGGCGTCAATAGAAAAATATATGCATGGTCAGATACAAGCAGCCCCTTTGAGGGGGCAGAGGGAGCAGGTTTGATTTCTCGAGGTGACTCTATTAGAAAATCTACTTATTTTAACTTGTTCTATGCGTGGCTAAAACAATTCACTTTTACTCAAAAGTGCAAGTATCGAGGCATTTTCAAACAGTAAGTCACTACGTTATTAACAGAGAACGATCGACTTTGTCGATTACTTAGTATTTTGAAAATATTAGGCTTTCTCGTGCTTTCAAACTATTTTCTCTATTTTTCACTCTCAATTCTACATTTGTTATAGGATAGTGCCTATATACCATGACACACAGAAAAGCTCTTATGTGCTGTGGTACAAAATCATGTATTCTAAGTGTGTTTAGTTTCTTATTCTATCATCAGCATTTATTGCTTATTTCTCTCGCCAGTCAACCGTATAATTTACGACTGTATATCATGGAATAAAAAAAATATTGCAAAACTATGAATAAGAAGAAAAGAGAGTAATGTGCTATTTTAATACAGCGATGAGAGCATAAAACGTGGGGTTTAGTCCGAATAAGTGCGGGAGTTTTGAAACATCGGGAATTTGTAGATTTCGATACCCTGAATGAAATAAGAAAAAATGCAAAATGTGATTTCAACCGCCGACGCCGCCATATTGAAAAAATGGCGCACAAAACAGTTTCTTTGAAATATTTCGCTTCGGGTGCCTCATACGGCAAAAAATCTTCAAAAACGCCTCAAGAAGCAGGCTAGTCGTGGATTAGGCCTATAGGGGACAACCACGTAAAGAAAACGCGCCATATACTCTACCTCAAGGTGGTGTGGAAAGGAGTATAGGACATTGAGTTATGCGTAGCAGACAATTAAAATCAACTATATTTGAGGATTTTCTGGTTGGTTGGTTGAGTTTTGTTGGGTGGCTTTTGTGGTGTGCCAATCAGCCAGACTTATTTACAGTATGTATCATAGTATAAACCTATATACTTTCATTTTCATTTTAAGATCCTAATTAAACATTGAACACATGTGATACAAGCAGGAAAGTGTGTTGCCGAGGAGGCTTTCACGGCAGGGTTAGACGAACAGGAGGGGCCTACGGAAAGATTTCAGGTATGAAAACAAATTTTGTCTCAACACAAAAATACTTCTTCATAAAAGTCGCACTAAATCGAGAAACTGCAAAATATTTTGTCAAGAATGCTTGACTTCGATCGGCTGCTGCATCGAAACTATTCAGTTCAATGAAAAAATATATACAACATATTTTGTAGAAATTTTAATACTGTTTTATTTTCATAACATCATTTTTGCCGTATGAGGCTCCCGAAGCGAGATATTTCAAAGAGACTGTTTTTATGCGCTATTTTTTCAATATGGCGGTACCGGCGGCGGAGATCACATTTTGAATTTTTCTTGTTTTATTCAGGGCATCGAAATCTACAAGTTCCCGAAGTTTCAAAACTCTCGCACTTATTCGGACTAAGAATCTATCTATCTATTGTACTATTTGTAGGCAAAATAATAAAAGAATATACATCAGAGCACATTTATATTAAAACTTAATTTGTATATTCCACCCAGACTTAAAGCCCGAACAATTAATTATATTCCAAGTGCATTACCTGATATACATGTATAGTATTACATTTCTAGAGTGCACATAGAAAGGTTTACAAAAATTGCTCATAAAGATATCAAAGCCGGCGCTGTTATGTGTTGGAAAGGTACTACAGAGCCGTGCTTAAAATTTTTGCGGATTACAATGAACACAATAATACTAGAGATTTAGAAATAGTGTTTTAGGTAAATGGACAGTTAATGGTGTTTCTGGTAAATTAAAAAAATCTTACTCGGTTTTGCTTGTGTCAAAACAGGAATATCTTATATATTGGTGAACGCATTGCCCAAGCTTCGCGACATTGACAGATAAATTCGAAGTACGAAGTTACTCTAGATTTAATTCGGTAGACGGGACCGCCTCTTTGGTTAGTGGTGATTCTCATAACTATATCACTAGATTAGAAGATATTATTTAGTTAATATGAAATTACCTGCTTTCTGTATGTTGGTCAGTATTTTAAAGTATTTACCTAAATAGTACGTTAGCGTGATCAGATTAAGGTATCAATATACAGAAAGTAGATAATTTATATTAAATAAAAAAGTGTGAATGACTGAATTTAAATAAATGATTTAAGTATTTTCATATATTTTTTTTCACAAAATGCTAGCAATCATCCTGTAATTCAGTGCTTCGTCAGTATTAGCTAGAAGAGTAGTTGTTTGATTGGTTCTCCAATAATGAGTGTTTTAAAGTGTTTACCTAACTTGTACATCAGCGAGAGCAGATTGAGGGACCAGTATGCAGGAAATAAATAATAAATTTTATAGTAAATAGAAAAGTGCGTAAGTTATGATTTGACTAAATAATATTTACTTCTCTATATATCTACTCCGTGTGGTTAGTTTTAATATCTATTGTGATATGTAGTGTTGTAATTGTAAATTTAGGCGTTTTTTGTTTGTATTACATTAGAAAAAAAATAAATATTGAGGTTACATACATTTTAGAACTTCAAAATAAAATATTTTCCTTACCTCCAAAATTACTTCGTTCCCGTAATAACACAGAAGAAAAATCTCCAAGAGCATGCATAATTGATACATTAATAGAGAGAAAAATTGAATACTTGTCCAGGGCAACTAGAGAAAAATAAAAAATAGAATTAATTGACATGACTTATGTTAAATTAATTTTTAATACTACTACAATTTTTACTTTTACATAGGAAAAATATTATTTTAGTGCAACATTCGATGTTGAGTTTTTGTAGATTTACGTATGTTCAAGTTCCTTGTATTTAAATATAAAAAAAATGTCTGTTGTCTGTCTTTGACAGTACCTAAAGACCAGCCCTAGTAGCGCAGGAGCTAGGTGGCTTTTTCCGCAACTCAGCATGGCAAGTATTTTCTACGCATTGATTAATTATATCGAACTTATATATAAATAAATAGACTTCTGGCATAAGTCAGCCCATCAATTTGGCAATAGTTCAAGATACATAAAACAAAGAAATTATGTTATGTTTGCAGTTATGACATAATTTCTTTGTTTTATGGACACTCACTTTTTGTGTGCGTACTCAACAAGCACATAAGAAATAACAATCAGAACAGAAACTCGGCAAAAATCCTTACCTTCTTTATCGAAAAATAAGGCAACTTTTAACAGACGTCGACCATATTGTCACTGAAGGTTCAGGACAGTACCTCAATATTTTTTACCCTTTTTAGGAACGGTCTTGTAGAGATTTTTCTTCAGGCATCAAAAAATTAATATAATTATAATTTGAAGGTCTATATGCAACCCCAAATGATATATTTATACCCTGCATGCGAATTTCGACCCATAGTTGCTCAATATCTATACCACACTGTATTATCTTGAACCACTCCACCTCCTCTTCCATTCCTATCTAATCGAATCAGATTATAACCAGTCAACTCAAGTTGTTTTCTTTTTCGTTTAAAGCACTTGCTTTAGAAAAAATTCCATCTGTCATGTTGGAGTCGCTCTTTTGAATTTTCTTGTTTTGATCATATAGTCCGGGGCACTCCAAAATCAAGATGACCTGTTCCGACATGACGTACAAATGTTGACATAAGTAATGAAGAGAGCATTACCTGGGGCACTAGAAAACACTTGTCGGATTAATTTTTGCTTTTGCGCAACTTCAAAAATCGCAAAGAAGATGGCGGATTGATAATTACAAAATTATGTTTTACAATGATTATTCTCCGTTAAAACAAAAACTATGTAACCTGCCGATCTGATTTTTGGTATGTATACTCAAAAAATATACATGATTCTAACTAAGCTATTGGAATTTTTGAAAAGAATATTTTTTTTGGAAAAAAATAATTAAAATCAAAAGGTTGATATTTACGTTCTAAAAATTTCGATATGCGGACAACTATGTTAAATTTATGAAATTCTTATATACAATTGCTTACCAAATATAGTCCATATATTGAAAAAGTTTTTTTAAAAAAGATCCTGCCGATAACGTATACAGTTTTTTGTTTATGATTTTTTTATGAGGCGCGTAATTATGCAGCATTAAAATAAAAGTCTACACGATAATTACAGTGTAACAGTAAAAAGCACTATATTGTTCAATATAATTGCAAATTTGAATTACTTTATGTTAATAATACAACAAAACGAATGAAAGTAGAAGTCGGGCGTTGCCGATTGCGGCCACTCATTTAAAAAAATAATCGATACAAAGTGAATTGTGTGTTCGAGCAAAATGTTAATCAAATAGCAATTGGCCATGCCCGAGTACAACTTCTACTCGTTTTTTATTGTTTAAGAAATAAAACATTAGTGAGAAATATTATTTTAGGTATTTAGCATATTTAATAGAAAGCAGAAAAGGGAGATATTTTAAATAAAACATTAATGTTGTATATTATGTAATTTTTGTTTATAACTATTCTAACATTTTAGTCAGAATCACTATCATTATAAAATGATGCATATTGCTTTTTCCCTTAAAACAATTTTCAGGAAAAGCAGCACACGAGCATGCAACTGAATACCACTCACAAGAACATTTTGTGTCGCATTTTATTTTACAGTTGCACTTTTTAATTTAAGTTCAGATAAACTTTTTTTTGTCGACATTATCGGTACCAGCTCCTGATTTCCAATTCTGCATCCAAAATTTTGTGAATGACGGTTCACAACACTGTTTAAAAAAAATAATATTTGCAACATGTTGAAAAGCGTCTTCCGTCGGTGGGAGGGAGCGTAAATCACTTTTATTAAATTATTTTACCTTTTAATCATTTTCAAACGTATACATATAATACATCTGTAAAGTTGACGTGTATGTACATTGAAAATATTTGCAAAAAATAAGATGGGTAATGAAATACATTAAGACAGATTTTGAAATTTTTCTCTGTTTGTCTGCTTGTCTGTTTGAACGCGCATCACGCAGAAACTACTGAACCAATAAGGTTCAGCTTGGAATAACATTTAGTTCTTATTTCATCGAAATCGGCCTAGACTAAGCCAAGTTTTATGAAAATCGGTCTAGTAGAACAGGAGATACAGCTTGATCTCTACAATAAGCGTATTTGCACGGCATAAACTTTTGAGATTAAACTTCTGTAATATTCCAGAAAATTCGAGAGTACTCTGGAATATTCCAGAAAATTTGTGAGTTTTCTGAAATATTCCAGAATGGTGATTCTACCTCAAACATCGTTTATAAAGAAGCTTTTTAGTCAATTTCAAAATTCCACGCGAACGTAACCGCGGGCATAATAATAAATATGTAAATAATAAATATGAACCGCAAACAATAATCAATCGATTTAAACACTCAAACACAAATAGTTTTTATAATGTTAAAATGTTAAGACAAATAACTTCACACTATATACATAAGTACATACGACTAGTAAACATAAACATACCAGCTAATTCCACTGTAAACTGTTTTCATGCGCTTTATGAATTTTAGGAGAGCTGTCGCCTTTATTACATGCGCCGCATCATTTTAAAAATTCACAACTCGAATACTATATGCAATATCAACTTAGTTCTTGTCTTAAAAACATTTTCAATATATTGGGTATGTTTGTTAGCATAGTTTATACACAAAAAAATAAAAATTGAAGTACTTGCTCGTATGTTGAAATTCTTACTACAATATTTTATAATTACAGATTTCATATTTTTTTCCCAAAAAACTAAACATATTTAAACTGTGCCATCGAGCCTCATCCAAGCACTTATGTCTTTAGTGTATACTATAAAAAAATTAGATGGATAGCACTCATAGTTTCTTTTACAGGACGTGTTATATATTAAAAAACATTTTTTTAGGAATTATCATTTCGTCTCTTTTCTTATCATTTAAGAAGTTATGCAAGAGCTGATAAGAATCCGACAAGTTATTTTTGGTGTCCTATATAACCCTTTTTGCAAATCTGAAGTTGAAAAATGTACGTCATGTCGGAACAGGTTACTTGGAATTTAGAGCGATTTCGTACTGTTGGACCGCAGACTAATAGATTCATCAGCAAGTCCAAAAACATAAGTGTACCACCTGAAGAATAGTATTTTTCCTCAACTAATGTGCTAAAGTATAAAAGCTGAAAGAACAATGAACATTCAGACTGAACATGTAAACATTGTAGTTTTTAGGATGAAAAACGCGTTGCAAGAGGTTTCCGATGAATTCATTCTTATGCGCCGGGTTCCCAGGATCTGCTATTTTTAGGCCATCATCGACTCCACTGAAAAGAAACAACCTAACAAATCGAAATATACTTACCAGCATGATTTCAAACTGAATTACGCAGATTTTGGCTATGCTGATGACGAATTGTCCCAAAATGTTGTATGTGAATAGAAATTTAATTTCGTCAGCAAATCTGAAATTGAATAGTAAATAATATTAAAATCTCAGTCAATGTTGGTATTTAGCTCCTATATATCAAGGGTATTGGCAGAGATGGGCAAAGTACTCATTTAAACTACTTCAAGTATCAAGTACCAAATAGTTAGTTGGGGTACTTGTTGCATCAATTACTTTTCAAAAAGAAGAATACTTCAAGTATCAAGTACTTTGCAATTTTGGGTGTAAGTACTACTTGTACTATTTCAATTAGTCATCTAATTCTAACAAGTACATTTCAATACTTCAAGTATTTTCTTGTTGTATCAAGTATTAAGTACTGCTTAAAAAACTTGTTACCAGTTATAAAATTAATTTTGTGACTACTGTAAGCATTCTCTTTATTGGTACTATCAGTTCTAGAACAAATTTTAGCCTGTTCCTTCACAAAATTAATAATTTCCTCGTATGATTTTCTGCGAGTGTTTTCAAATAAGCGTTGTGTATCTGGACTAAGTTTCCCAAATGCTAAAAAAAACGTCAATTTCTAATCCATAAACATTTCAGTACTAGGTTTTAGGAACACAATGCAAAAAGTTTCATTAAAGTTGATTCATAGGAACTGGGTTCCAAGGTTCTTTAGTTTTCTCGATTCTTTAGTTTTACTCTACTAGAGGTGAGATAGTATTATTGTAATCAATTATCACCTTTTTAACTATAGATTGAATGTAACAAATTAGTTCATCAAATTGTTCTAAAATTCGATAGTCTGGCTTAAAACTAGCCTACATTTGATATTTTAAATCATCAGTTTCATCTACAGTATCTAAGAATATGGATTTTGTTGTATTAGTATTATCTAATATTTAATATTAAAATTTAAATGTATACGTACTCTAGAATGCTTCTATGATGAATAATACATTGCACTAGCTTCTCGTCTATTTTCTTCTGCAATTCCGGTGAGATTCCGTGTCTCATCCGTACTACCTGTGCTCCGTTATCATCTAATTCCATTTCAGCGTATTTTCGCATATTTTTTAAAGAATCATTTAATATGTTCAACTGAGCACACACCACCATAATTAAACCTACAAAAAATCAGATAAACATTTTATATCAATAGCAGAGTATTTAAAGAGTTTTGTACGTAAGGTTTGTAAGTGTTCGACGGGGCACTTTTTAACTGACTTCATAAAATTTTAAAAAGCGGGAGATTCTCAATTCGACCCGCATGTAGGGTGGAGTGGGGTAAGTGTAATCATGAATACAATAGTTCCACTTTAAACAATAATATTGGGTGAAGCAAAATAAATACATAAGTTCATTTTTTACAAAAATGTGTGTTCAATTGCTAATTAAGTTGTGATATGCATTTTGATAAATGTGATTCTGATTTTTTTATAAAAATAAATGTCGTATCATGTTCACTGATCACTGATTACACTTGCTACGACAATTGGGGCAAATGTAATCATAGTTTGGAACTTCCATAAGCATATCAAGCAAACATATCTGGGTCAAGTGTAATATAGTATGAAAAATGCTGGTTCAAACAATAAAAAAAAGAAGTTGTCAGTATCTTTTTTATAAAGCAGCTATGAACTTTTCTGTGATGCAACGACGGAATTGAAATTCAATGTTTTTTAAACATATTATTTTCATTTTAAATTTTTTTGGTTTGTTGGTTGAGTAGATTTTTAATTTAGTTTTTGAAACAAAGTAGAAAGGTACTTGGTAAGTTAACATGAAATTAAACAAGGAAACCGCTGCCAAAGGAATCACTACTTCCACATCCAGACTTCCTATCCAAATCTCTTACAACGAAAATAATATATTTGCACTGCACTTTGTGGAAGTAATTGTTTATGGAACTTTAATAATAAAATCTTTGAAGTCGTATACCCTAAAAACCCATAAAATGATATGCCAGATCGGTAGTGGTGGTGATAACTTTGGTTCTTGTACAGACACTAAATCACAATATTTTTTCACCCCCTTAAATAATGAGATGGGGGTGGTAATGGGGGCGGCTTGACGTTTCATGATATTCTAAGCCTATTTGAACAATGAAAATTTTCAATTTTTTTTACGTTTGTATTATTCCACTGGATGTGGAAGTAATACGCAGAAAATGGCATGACAAGATATAAAAAATCATTGTGTGCCGTGGACCACATGATAGAAGTAAAGCTTCTGCTTCAAGCATTTCCTTCGAGGAAACTTACTACGCATCCATACTACTCGAGGTAACCCATTGTGTATCCAATTTACTCGAGGAAAATCAGTGCGCATCCATAATTCTCGAGGAAACCCATTGCGCATTCATACTGCATCTATAGTACTACATTTTCTATCCAAGGTTCTCACAATGAAAAAAATTTTGATACTATATTTGCACTTCACTATGTGGAAATTATTGTTTATGAAATTTTAATAACATAATATTTGAAATCGTCTACCCCAAAAACCTATATCGGTAGTGGTGGTAGTGGGGGTGGATGAAGTAAAAAAAAAAAAATTGAGGCCTAAAGTTCTTGTTCTTGTGTACACGCTAAATTACAATTTTATTTTTTTCATCCCCTTTAATAATGGAGTAGCGGTAGTAATGACTTCTTTTATATATACTAAATACCAATTTTACGGACTCCTATTTCTTGATTTACCTATTTACCCCCATTTACCCCAATTTATCCGCCAACCTTTCAACGAAATCAGATCAAAATATAATCCAGTTGCAGATCTCGTTAAAATACATACGTGTACCAAATTTCAAGTCAACATCTTAAACGGTTCCAGAGTAAACGTGCGCATAAAAAAAGTTACAGACAGAGAGAATTTTTTTTTTGCTCAAACTTAAATTCTTGACGTTTCGTGACATTCTACGCCTATTTAAACATTAAAATTTTTTTGGTTACTATACCTACTTCTACTGGATGTGGAAGTAAAAAACCGCTGCCCAAGAAATCACTACTTCCACATCCAGATTTTCTATCCAAGTCTCTCACAACGAAAAAATTTGTATGTGGGAATAATTGTTTATGGAACTTTAATAATATAATATTTCAAATCGTCTACCTCAAAAACCCATAAAACGATATGCCACATCGGTAGTGAGGGTGGGGGTGGTGAAAGGGGGGAGGTAGTGGGGGTGAATAAAGTAAAAATAATGGGGCCTTTGGTTCGTGTACACACACTAAATGACAATTTTATTTTTTCACCCCCTTTAATAATGTATTATAAAGCCCGTTTAAATCTTATTCACTTAAAATATATAAGTTTATTTATGACGAGGTATGTCAAAACAATAATATTAATGTTCAAAGTATTTATAATAATGCACCATTAAAACATAGTGTAATAAAAAACCGTTGTTGCCTAAGGAATAACTACTTCCATATCCAGATTTCCTATTCAACTTTTTACAGCAACAAAATATTTGGTACTATATTTGCACTCCACTATGTGAAAATAATTGTCGGTAGACTTTAAGACTATAATATTTGAAATCGTCTAATCCTCACATTTTTTTATCATCTTTTATAATGGGATGGGGGTGGCTGATGTCAAAAAAATTTAAATCCTTAGCTTCTCGTACGTACAATAAATCCCTAAATTATTACTTTTTAAATACTTGCTTGTCTTACCTATTTATCCTCCATTTACCTCCCAACCCTTCAACGAAATCTAGTTCCAGATCTCGTTCAAATACATACCAAATTTCAAGTCGATAACAGAAAACATTGAAGAGTAATCGTGCACACAAAAAGTTACATGCAGAACGACAGACAGATAGACCGACAGGCAGACCAGCAGGTAGATTTGTATTTTTTGCTCAAACTTAAAATCTCGATGTTTCACGACTTTTATTTTACTTCCACATCTAGTGGAAGTGTAGTAACGACAAAAAATTTTTTTTAAATTTTTATTGTTTAAATAGGCTTAGAATGTCATGAAACGTCGAGATTTTAAATTTGAGGCGAAAAAAAATTCTGTCTGTCGGACTTGAAATTTGGTACACATATGTACTTTAACGAGATCTATAACTGGATTGTATTTTCATCTTGTTCCGTCGAAGGGTTGGGGGGTAAATTGGGGTAAATTTGGGGTAAAGAGGTAAATCAAGCGGGTAAGAGTCTATAAAATTGGTATTTAGTATATACAAGAGAAGTCAAGGTCTGAAAAACAATTTTGGCATTAGCCACCCCGATTACCACCCCCATCCCATTATTAAAGTGGATGCAAAAGAATTGTGATTTAGTGTGTGTACAAGAACCAGAAACCTCAACATATTTTTTCACTTCATCCACCCCCACTACCACCCCCTATCACCACCCCCACCCCGCTACCGATGTGGGGTATCGTTTTATGGGTTGTTGAGGTAGAGGATTTCAAATATTATATTATTAAAGTTCCATAAACAATTATTTCCACATACAAATTTTTTTCGTTGTGAGTGACTTGGATAGAAAATCTGGATGTGGAAGTAGTGATTCCTTGGGCAGCGGTTTTTTTCACCGTTACTGTAGTTCCACTTTACTACGTAAAAATAATTACCACGTTCGTGCTTTAAGTAGGTAAATTCAATTATATCTTACCTGAGATAAAAGTGTCTAAGCTTACGTCGGTTAATCCAATAATAATTTCAACAACAATCTGGTACACGAAGGTGATTTCAAAGGCCGGAGAACAAGTAGTATCGAAAGGAAACCATCCCACCAGTGGTAGAAAAACATCTCCTCCTTCAATAAATGGATAAACTGCCCAGAATATACATATACACACAGGTGCTGACAAAAATATTTTGGAAATAATTTTTGAATCGCGTATGTAGCTTTTTAAACTCTGATATTGGTTCGAGCTTTTGGGTTGAAATGCTCTTCTGTTAAGAGAGTTTATAAGTGACGTCACCTTGTTCTCGTATTTGTATACAGAATAAAGTTTGTATCCGTAACCAAAGTGGGTTAATGGTAGAAATGAGCCTTCTGCCATTTTCTCTAGGTCACCTATTACCATAAACATGTTCGCCACCTCGCTGGTAACCATGCTTGTTAACGCTGCAAATGATAATTATATCATTTTTTATGTTTTCTTGCAAACTTATTTATAAAAATATACAGGGTGTTCAACTTAAAACTTCCGGGAACATTTTCTCAAACTAAAAGAGAAATTTGAATTCTTCGATTCACTAGAATATATCAGTTTTGAATAAAAGCGGACTTTTGACAAATTGAAGTATAGATGGCGTTGCGATGTAAAGAACTTGTTCGATTTCAGGAAACTTGAAAGGAGGTGAATGCCATGAAACATTACATTCTAAGCAACTTTTACTATACGAACGATTTTCAAAAAAATCGCTTTTATCAAGATGTTCATTTAAAATAATTCACAGTGTATGAAAACTTCAAGAAGCCATCGGAGAGTATAACATTTTTATCTAGTTTTAAGCAAATTTGATGCGTACTTTGGAAACTATACCTTAGCCTGAAAAGGAGGATATTAGAATGTGCACGTGATCAGTGCGTGTAACAGATCCTATTGGCGTTTAAATTTGGAGGGGGTGTAATGCAAAATAATTTTTTTTTATCAAATCAACGTCGCTCAATGACATATGCCGCTTGACAATACTGATAGTTCAATTTACCACTATCCTTCTTTTCCGACCAAAGTATAATAATTTTTATTAGTTCATTTGACAGCTTTACCTAGAATCTAAGCCTTTATCATTTTATCATTTTTGAACCAAAAATGTCATAAAAGAGGAAGTTTTGGGAAATCGTATTTTACAAACTATCAGGATTAGAACATTACCATTCCCTATCGATTCAAAGAAAGCATTGTTGTTAGAAAAACGTCATAAAAAGACTCATTTAATCAAATTGTATTAATCCTGCAACATGACTAATCCACCCTATAATTCGGTCTGTATATTTTCCCCATTCTTGAGCTCGATGCCCAAATGCAGGGAAATGATTGGAAATATGATGATCATCCAAAGAGCATTTTTTTAAAACTTCATAATAAATATTCCTGCCTCTGTATCGGTTCACTTTTTGAATCATTCGGAAAATAAATGCGAAAAACGGGCCTCAGATTTTTGCGAGGTTTTTCGCGAAAAATGAGAGTATATCATCCACCGAACTGACATTTTGTAAAACAAATTGTAATTGGTGTCTTTCCCGGAAAGTTTAAAATCGATTATACACTCAAAGAAAATGATAGGTAAATTCAACCAAAAAGAGCATATGAAATCGCGCCTATCTAGTTTCATAGTTAAATCAATCAGAAAAGAATAGTCATACAACAACTTTATTTGTTTTCGTAAACAAATAGTAGTTTAATAATCATATCTTCTTGTAACAAATTAAATAGTACAATGACATTTTTTTATGTTCACTAACCATTTTCAATTTGGTCTACAATTAAATAGTACAGTACAACGACTTTGTTTTTTGTTCACCAACTAATTTTCAGGTTGATCTACACTTTATTGTATGATGAAGTTTTTTTTTGGTTAGCCAAAATCTCAGTATTGAGACATCAGACCACCCAAACCAAAGATTAGAGATCGTTTATAAGATCCATCCAAATATATCGATGATCCCTGAGAGAATTTGAACATTGCAATCATGTTATTAATTTTCAATAAATTCATAAGAGTATAAGATAATGCATGATTGATTATTGTCAGTGATTTGTATGTGGCGTCATCTGGGAATAATTTCTGTAATAGACTACGTGGTAAGCAAGCAAATTTTATGGTAATTCTTTTAGAACTTCTAGAAGACGACAATAATATTGGTTTGTCTACCAAGTACAATAATACAGCGAACTAATACTGGGTTAGAATTACAATTCGATAATAGTTAAAAATAAAATATACTATTATCTAGTTTAATTTGACAGAATTCAACAAAATAATAGTCAGACGAAAAAAATAATAGTCTTATTCATCTATTTTTTAAGTTAATGTTTGTTTTGCTATACGACAACTTTTTATTAATTAAAATAACAATCACCTCTTGTTTAAAAATACCATCAATATAATTTAGTTTAACAAAATTAACGATATTGTTAGTTAACCATTTTTTTTGTTGAATTTACCCATTTCTTTGAGTGTATATATTTAAATTTTTTTTCTATTTTTGCTAGTAAGAGTGAACTAATAGCTAAATTATAATGTGCGAGAGACCTACCTAATATTGCTTTTAGTTTGAGCGAAAAAAAAATTTCTGTCTGTCTGTCTGTCTGTCTGTCTGTCTGTAACTTTTTTTTTGTGCGCACGTTTTCTCTGGAACCATTTAAGATATTGACTTGTTTGGTACACATATGTACTTTAATGAGATCTGGAACTAGATTATATTTTTATCTTATTCCGTCGAAGGGTTGGGGGGTAAATTGGGGTAAATTTGTGTTAAATAGGTAAATCAAGCAGGTAAGAGTCCATAAAATTGGTATTTAGTATACACAAGAGAAGCTAAGGTCTCAAAAAAATTTTTAGCATTAGCCACCCCCATTACCACCCCCACCCCATTCTTAAAAGGGATGAAAAAAAATTGTGATTTAGTGTGCGTATAAGAATCCGAAACCGCAATTTTTTTTTACTTCATCCACCCCCACTACCACCCCCCTATCACCACCCCCATCCCACTACCGATGTGGGGTATCGTTTTATAGATTTTTGGGGTAGAGGATTTCAAATATTATATTATTAAAGTTCCATAAGCAATTATTTCCACATACAAAATTTTTTCGTTGTGAGTGACTTGGATAGAAAATCTGGATGTGGAAGTAGTGATTCCTTGGGCAGTGGTTTTTATCATACAATTTCGTTTTTAAATTTGATTGAGTAGTCCGTTATGCGTCAAAAGAAGACTTTTCAAATTAAATTTAAACCTCAACGTTATTTACAATAGTTTTACATATTACTCAAAAAGAATATAATAATAATAATAATAATAATTCATTAATTAATTTCTTCGGTAAACAATTTAATTAAAAATATTTAATAGTCGTGGACAAGTTATAGTATTTTACTCGCATATAATGGCTACTATTCACTCTGGTGATTCACGACATTCGCCTACGGCTCGTGTCTTAAACTTCACCCTCGTGAGTAATAGCCATCGTTGTATGCTCGTTGAATAATATACTATTTAATTACATTTTCTAATAGTGTTATTAAGCGTGGATTAATAACTACATTATAATGTACGAGAGACCTACCTAAAATAATTGCTCCAGCTCGTAAAAAATACCACACAGTTTGTGATGTTGATTTCTCCTCTGGCTTAATAATACCAAACCCTCGCAAAAAACGTACATTGATGCTTATAATTTCTCTGAAATCCATTTCAGGAACAACTTCTCTTTCTGCAGCTCTTACAGCCATGCTTCTTTAGATCTGACGACGCTTAATGGGGTTCCGCATCGCAAAAATTCTTTATATAAACGAGAATATAGGTCATAATGGATAAAGTAATTAAGAAAATTATTAATATTTAGACCACGTGTGTGCAGTCGTCAAATTATCGGTTGAGATAATTGTTCTATAGAAAATTATAGGTATTTCTGTATGTTTAAGCTTCCTCTACATTTAATATCTCATATAATATTTACTTTACTTAGTTTATAACCAAGTGGTGTTTTCTCATGTTTTAAAATTGTGTTCAATATATTTCCTAAATATCTGGTGTTAGAAGCCATTTCTTTCTTATTAGTTTTACAAGTACGCATAAGAGTCAAAAAATAACTAAATATACGCTAGCACATACTCATTTGAAATATACACGATGGTCCAAATTGTCTCCTGATATTGTCATGAACGCCACTCTATGACGGCCACAATGAGGGGCCAGTTGGCCTGCAAGAGGTTTTCCTGGTTGAAAATTATTAAACACAATTGAATAGTTAATAATATTTATTAAATAAATAGTAAATGGTTGCAGCCAAACATAAAATCAGAAATAAACAAAATATAAATTAAACAATAAATAAAGTTTTCTTACCACAAGCCCATGATGGGAGGAGATGGGTCCCCAGACTGGACTGCCACTCTCCATTTATTCTGGGCCATTTATATGATTGATTAGCCCATGACATCATCCGCGTGGAATTAAGAACATTGACATACCAACTTATGTCTATAGAGAAGTACTACATACTCACTGAGTACTCCTATAGTACTCAGGAAGTACACTTGAGGGAACCCACTGCGCATTCATGGTACCCGGGAAACCGACTACGCATTCATTGCACTAAAAGGAAAACTTCTGCGCACCCGTAGTACTCGGGGAAACCCACTGCGCATCGCAATTTGATAACAATTCATTATTTCATTTTTGTGTAGAGCGAGTTAAACGAAAAAATAATTATTTTAATCGACAATAGAGCACATGGGCGGGTATGTGTCAAATTTCATGATTAAAAACATCCCTCTCCCTGTTCACACGTTCGGGGGGTCTCTTTGTCTGTCTGTCGAATATGTGTCTCCTTATTTCCTCAGAAGAGCCTATCGCTGGAATATCACGTTTCTGACTTACGCGATTTCAGAGACCCTTTAGACCATCTACCACCCCCGTTTTCACCCCTTCAAAAAGTGAAAATCGAAATTTCGCCTTTCACTTTCAGCTAAACAGAATACGAGTTATTCAAACACTTGAGCAAGAAAGTCATTGTAGTGAAACTATATATTATCAACTAAATCAAATAATTTTGCATGTGATTTTTATTAATTTATCTCGTGAATTATTAATTTTACAAAATAAGTGATGGCAATTGAGTTATTACAAATATATACACTCCTGAGAGTAAGGCTAATATTAGATTTTACAAGGTGTTGAGAAACTAACGATTAGGATGTACTTCCTAAGGGAACTGTGGTCCTCTCAAGATGGCGTCTAAATAAATGTTTTTCATAAAATGTTTACATTTCTTATGAAGCAATGCAGAGATTTCATTAAAAACTTGCACTTGTTACACCTAAAATGAATTAAAGTAGCTGAATCAAATCAATTTCATTCAAGATTTATTTTAACTCCACTATTTGCAGTAATTGAAGTTATTTGTGATAATACACTCCTGAGAGTAAGGCTAATATTAGATTTTACAAGGTGTTGAGAAACTAACGATTAGGATGTACTTCCTAAGGGAACTGTGGTCCTCTTAAGATGGCGTCTAAATAAATGTTTTTCATAAAATGTTTACATTTCTTATGAAGCAATGCAGAGATTTTATTAAAAACTTGCACTTGTTACACCTAAAATAAATTAAAACCATAAAGTAGCTGAATCAAATCAATTTCATTCAAGATTTATTTCAACTCCACTATTTGCAGTAATTGAAGGTATTTGTGATAATACAAGTATCCTAGGGTTCTTCTCTGTGCACTGAGTTCAGAACGGCAAAATAAGACCAGGACGACCTCAGAATCTGCAAAACAATAAATAAAGTTACCAGATTCCGGCAGTTATAAAGTGCATATTGGACTTGCCTTGACAAAAGTTTCTAGTGATAAGGTGAAGAATCCTCCGGCGTACAGTCTCAGCTCCCGCTGAGATCGAGTCATAAAGAAGAGCAGATTGCGTTTAAATTCCGGCGAACAATCTATCCATTCGCTGCAGTAGGCAAACTTCGTGAGTTCCATGCTCTGGAAATTTATGCAATTTTCAGGTCCCGTGTGTGTATCGGACTGCGAAATTTTACGCGACAAAAAATGTAAAGTGCATTTTGCAACCGAATAGTTTTGCAAACACTGTTAGATTTTGTGATAAGCAGAGCTCGTATCTAAGGTTGCAATTTCACAATTATAAGGAGCGGACTCATATGGTCTTGTAAGAGCATAAAACTATGCATATGATTTTTAGTAATATGCCACTTGAAAATTATAAAAACCCAGAAAAAGTTCAATTTCTAGAAATTCTAAATTCCAGATCTAAACTGTTTCCACCATGTTGATTACACAGCAAAAAATATCAAAAAATATATTCTTGCTAAGAAACCTAAAAAATATTGTAACTTTTAAAATTTTATAATTTTATTAATGGCCTATTACTCGCTAATAGTGCCTCATATGACTTATGGTCTGATAAACTGGGCGCATGTCCCGCAAGCTGACAGAATTTTCGGATTACAGAGAAAAATTATCAGGATAATTACAAATCTTGGATATAGGGAGGATGTAAGAGATACATTTATTGAATTGGGAATTTTAACATTTCCATCGCTATACATTTTTCATTGTCTAATATACAGGGTGATTCTTTTAAGGCGGCCATTAGAATATTTCTCACTTGCAGATGAGCTAGGCATTTGAGATTTGGTACCGTACCATAGTCGACCATTGCGAGTCCGAAAATAATAATTTCAAAATGGCGGCACTTCCGGAAATACCGGAAGTCGATACCAACTTGCTTATTTTAAATGGAACACCCTATATATTTTCGAATTTTCGAAATGATCATAAAATTTTGAGTCAGGTGCAGCGGTTGGCAAGAACCGTTATAACCTTTTTCGTGTAAGAGATCCTTATTTACTCTTTGGTACGTGAAAAGAACACAAGATGAGCTACTCTCTACAAAAAAAATAGATTCCAAAAGTATTTTATTTTTCACGTTACATTCTGTCAAAGTCAAACCTCAAAAACATTTTTATTTCAACATTTTAACATCAAATGATGTTAAATTAAATTCCCCTTTTTCTAGTATAAGCATTACAACTTTTCGAAATATTGACGATTTTCTTAAATGTCCAAGAATTCTTAGTAAAAATTGCCATCATGATTATAAACAATCATTAATGTCAGTCATTCTCTTTTGTTAAAAAATGCCAGCACGTTTAAATTACACCCACGAAGACTTTTAGGTTTGTTTATTACTTATGGAGAATGTGATGAAGTAATAATACCAAGAACATGTAACACATTTGCTACTCGATACCCACGGTCAATAAACGATACGGTTGCATCAATCAGCAGCTTTAGGACGAGAGAGACGCGGGGGGTGGGAAATCGAATGAAAGAGACAGACATATCTGATTTCCGTGCAGAAGACAGAGACAAAGATTCCGGTAGGGTCTACAGCCTACGTCACCTGTAGACACTACAAGCATCTTTGTCTCTGTTTTTTGCACGGAAATCAGATATGTCTATCTCTTTCATTCGATTTCCCGCCCCCCGCGTCTCTCTCGTCCTAAAGCTGCTGATTGATGTAACCGTATCGTTTATTGACCGTGCTCGATACCCACTTTATTGTTTCAATTGTTTCATAGGCTTCTCCATTTTTTTTGAATAAATTATAATTTTCAACAAAAACTTGCAAATAATTCAAAAAGTACATGTGTTAGATATAGGACATGCTGATATAAGTTCACCTCAAATTTAATTCTGCATCGATTGCCATAATAAAATTTGGCACGTGCCATTTGATAGAGCCAAATATTCTAAAATTATCCAATATGCGTTTTACAGTGTATGGTGGATGGTTTCTGTTCTTGTGGGTATCGAGTAGCAAATGTGTTACATGTTCTTGGTATTATTACTTCATCACATTCTCCATAAATAATAAACAAATCTAAAAATCTTCATGGGTGTAATTCAAACGTGCTGGCATTTTTTAACAAAAGAGAATGACTGACATTAATTATTGTTTATAATCATGGGTAAGTTGATGGCAATTTTTACTAAAAATTCTTGGACATTTAAGAAAATCGTCAATATTTCGAAAAGTTGTAACTTTAACCCCTACAATGCATACTAGAAAAAAGAGAATTTAATTTAACATAATTTGATGTAAAAAAATACAGGGTGTTCCATTTGAAATAAAAAAGTTTTTGAGGTTTGAATTTGACAAAATGTAACGTGAAAAATAAAACACTTGGTATAATATTTTGGAATCTATATTTTTTGTAGAGAGTAGCTCATCTTGTGTTCTTTCTACGTACTAAAGAGCAAATAAGGATCTCTTACACGGAGAAAGTTATAACGGTTCTTGCAAACCGCTGCACCTGTCAAATTTTTTATAAAATGTCAAATATCTCCGAAACTGCTCAGTTTAGGTATAGGATGTGCTACATGTCTTGACTCAAAATTTTATGATCATTTCGAAAAGTCGAAAATATATAGGGTGTTCCATTTAAAATAAACAAGTTGGTATCGACTTCCGGTATTTCCGGAAGTGCCGCCATTTTGAAAAAAATATTTTTTGACTCGCAATGGTCGACTATGGTACGGTACCAAATCTCAAATGTCTAGCTCATCTTCAAGTGGGAAATATTCTAATGGCCGCCTTAAAAGAATCACCCTGTATATTTATAAAAATATACACCAATACAAAAAACATGAGGATATTCACAAATACAATACGAGGACTCAACATAATTTAGTGGTAGATTTTAATAGACTTAAGTCAAGTGATTGTGGCTTTAATTTCTACTAATTTCTAATTTTTTTGAAAAAATTCCAAATTGAGTGAAAGCCTTACCAGAGGTGAAATATAAACAGTTAATAAAAAAAATAATAATAAAAGAATGTTTTTATAGTATTCATGAATTTTTAAATTACTTCCACATTCCAATTTTTATTATTCAAATAGGCTTGGGTTGGAGGATTGGGAGGTAAATTGGGGTAAATAGGAATGAATAGATTAATCAAGCAGGTATGAGTCCATAAAATTGATATTTAGTATTATATACAAGAGAAGCTATAAGGTCTCAAAAAATTTTTTGGCATTAGCCACCCCCATTACCACCCCCATCCCATTATTAAATGGGATATCGGAGTTTGACGTCATTCTGTTTTACGTTGCAATCACGTGAGAGCTTTTTTATACTTTTCTACTATCAAAACCTACTTCTATGCAAAAGTTCACATAACGATTATTTAATTCCAGCTCACAATCTCTGGGGGATGAGTTTTGATACAGACACATGAATTCTTAATTCTTCTTTTATTGATAATATTTATATCATTCTCTCGTCATTATAGTGTCTGTATATGACCGATATAGTGATTACATATATTTTAAAACTATTGAGTGAATATTTTACTTACCTCCCTCATTACCTCGTTGCCATAGTAACATAGAAGAAAAATCTCCAAGAGGATGCAAAACTGATAAAATATTAAAGAGAAAAATTTTATACTGGTCCAGGGTAACTAGAAAAATGAGAAACAGAATTAATTGCTGTCTTGAAATACTTGTAACAGAATTTACTGGTACAGTTTGCAAAGGCTCAATTTAACCAAAAATTTAAGCAAGACGTGGCTTGTAGAAATGCTATCAAGATTATGACTTGGCAAGAAGTACACGAAAATTGTTATTACTGTTTTAAAAAAATGTTTTGGTAATTAAAAGATAATAAATAATTTAGTTGTAAGCACATCTCCCATCACTTTCATATCTTCGATATCTCCCCTTTTAATATAATAATAATAATAATGGGTCTTTATTTTCCCAAAAAGTAACAAAAATAAATAACATGATAAAAAAAAGTACAGGAAAAAAGCCGAAGATGAGGTGGTTGTGCAAGACAAACATCTGTATTTAGTCTTAAGCGTAGATAACAGCAATATGGCAAAAATAAATAAACATATAATATTACAAAATAAATGATAGATAAATATGTTATTAATATAATGTCGCAGGCATTAAAAATATGCATATATATATTTTTATATTTAGCTAGTAGTATTTGAAAAATAGAAATAATAAATAAATAAATAAATTCACTATTTTGTTGAGGTAGAAGTTTTCGTCTTTTTAAAGTAGATTTAAATGCCGGTAACGTTTTACTTTTTATATATGATGGTATAGAATTGTAAATTTTGGTAATTTGGTATGTAACTGAACGTTTAAATGATTCTGTGCGATGAGGAGAGGAGTAAGTGTACCCTTGACACGCATATTCAAGTTTTGCATGTCTGTTCTATACGATTTTTTTAATTCAGGTAAATAGCGTCGCCTAGACATATTGAGCCAACCCATTTCGACTATAGTCGGAGAGCCCTCCCTAGCTGTACGTGCACCCCCCGCCCGATCCTTGGGGACAATGTTTTTCATAAAGATTGAAGCCTAAGGAACAATTTAAGACATATCCTAAAAAAAAAAAAACTGGCTGTACTTTCAAAATGGCGGCCATATTTAAAAAAAAAACTGTTGCCAATGTGGTTTTTGTCATTTAACCCAAAAACTAAACAAGATGCACAAAAACTTTCTTCACAAAAAACAACGTGCATAAAATTTTCTACAATTTTGTACCTATACAATATTTTGATAGGAGTTACCATTTTCCAGATAAATGAGTCCAAAATTAAGAAAACATGGAAATTCATATATCGGTAAATCATTTAAAAGAAATAACTGTGACAATTATTGTAAGGCGTATAATATAACTTTATATTATTAACATAAAAATAAAATAAAATAAACTGATAAAAATTAATAATAATAATAATATTATAATTTGCAGACATTTATCTCGAAAACGGTAACAATGATATCTGGAAAACGGTAACTCCTATCCAAATATTGTATAGGAACAAAATTGTAGAAAATTTCATGCACTTTGTTTTTTGTGCAGAAAGTTTTTCTTCATCTTTTTTAGTTTTTGTGTTAAATGACAAAAACAATATTTGCATTTTGTTTAAACGGACGCCATTTTGAAAGTACAGCCAGCTGATTTTTTTTTTTAGGACATGTCTTAAATTGTCCCTTAGGCTTTAATCTTTATGAAAAACATTGTCCCCAAGGATCGGGGGGGTGCACGGACAGTTAAGGTGGGCTTCCGTAGTGTTACGTTTTATACTGAATCTTATATTTTATCTTAAGAGCTGAATCATTTATCTGGGAAATGGTAACTCCAATGCAAATATTGTATAGGAACAAAATTGTAGAAAATTTGATGCACTTTATTTTTTGTACAGAAAGTTTTTCTCCATATTTTTTAGTTTTTGTGTTAAATGACAAAAACGATATTTGCTAATTTTTTTTTTTACGGACGCCATTTTGAAAGTGCAGCCAATTTTTTTTTTTTAGGACATGTCTTAAATTGTTCCTTAGGCTTTAATCTTTATGAAAAACATTGTCCTAAAGGATCGGGGGGGGGGGGGGGGGTGCACGGGCACTTAGGGTGGGCTCCCGTAGTACTAGTTTGTGTGATATAGTTTGTTGGAGTTTAACCCCAAATATCAGTATCAAACAAGAGTTTTGCAGTACTTGTATTAGACGTATATCTTCTACACCAAAACAAGGGCGTACACAGTATCGGCAAAATCAAACCTTTATAAAATCGACGATTCGCATAACATTTTTTAAAAAATTTTTGCTTTTTCTGTGAAAGCTATGTGATGTCCATCTACATTTATCTGAAGATTTTCCATTACAACTGACCTGCTGTTATGATGGCTAAAAACAAGAGCTGATGTTTTACCAGCGTTAACGTTTAATGCGTGGTTTCTAAACCTTAGTATTAACGAATTTAAGTTTCTATTATTAGCAACCATCGTTTCTGCGCGTTCCTCTGGATCAAATGAAAAATAGAGTTGAGTATCGTCAGCATAGAAATGTGTCTGACAATGCTCAGCTACTTTTTCAAAGCCTAATGAGTATAACGTATACAAGAGCGGTCCTAGAATTGATCCCTGTGGCACCTCAGATGTCACGTTGAGAGGATCAGACAAACTGTTGTCAATTTTAACGCATTGTGTTCTATTATATAAACAGCTATATGATTGACAGGCAGGTGGGAGGTGGGAGGTACCTGAAAATTATGGAGCTTTCATTTTTACCTACTCTTAATATGAATGCATCTAAGAAATGTATTGTTGTTATTAGACACAAAAATAAATTGATTATTTTGTAATACTCTTACTCCTTTTTGTTATTATAAATGTGTATTTAGCTTCAGTGTTCCTTCTTCTTTAACAAATATAACTTAGTTCGGTTACCAAATCTTATTATTGTGAGATCTTTAAATAATAAATAATACAATTTTTTATCAATTTAGAACAATAGTTATTATGGATATAAAGATAAAAGAGATAATCCCCAGCGGAGTTTTAACCCAGGGCGTAGAAAATGGAAGTTGCTTCTCGTTTATATAATAACAGTCATAAAAGAGTCATGAAAATAAAAAGCCAAGGATCATTTAAATAAGAGCGTGAAAAAAGAAGTCCTATCAAAATATATTCAAAGGAAGTACTAAAATATTGTTCTGAGGAAATAAAGGAAATTTGTCGACGGTTAAAAACAATTTAAATTTAAATTATATGTTAATGATAAGTTAACTATTATAGACTGTTCTTGTACTACTGAAAGTTGAAGTATATCAGTGAAGTAAAATACGTGTTTTTTTTGTTCTTGCAAATATCTTCTTCGATCGTCAATATATGACTTTTCTAAACAATTTAATATAGATTTGATAACTGCACTAGATAAAACTGTGAAGAAGTATGCTCTTTAGGGACGTTAACAACGACAGAAAATTTCAAATCAAAATATTTGTTTAAACATACATTGTACTTCTATTTTTGCGATTTTTTACAAAACTTAAATATTTTGAAAAGTGCATAAAAATAACAATTCGCAAAATAAATGTCCTCGTATGTTAATAGAATGCCGAGATATCGTATTTTTATTCTTTATGAAAAGTAATTATTGGGAGCTAATTATTTTTTAAATCATATACAGGTTGGCTTCTCGGTTGCAACCTGGACCGTGGACTAGAATCACTGCATACAATAGGTAACAAAACAAAGATTTAATTTAAAAACAAATAAGGTTAAAACCACTAAAGACTAAACGGAGAAATTAATCTTGTAGTAAATAATGAAAACATCGAATTTGCCGAATCAACAAAATTTTTAGGAATTATTACAGATGCCACATTGAGTTGGTCACACCATATTATAAATTTATCAAAAAAATTGAACAGTGTATGTTATAGTATGAGAGTATTAAGGAAATATGTTAATGATGGGACAATGAAAACAATTTATTACGCTTCCTTCATTTCAAAATTAAAATTTGGAATACTATTTTGGGGTAGTGCGGCGGATATAAATAAAATATTTACTTTACAAAAGCAAGTTATTCGCGTTATTGATAATAGTTCAGTAAGAGAAACATGTAGAGGTAAATTTAAAAAAAATAGAGTATTGACAGTGTTTGCAATATATATTTATGAGTGTTTAGTTTTTAATTTTAAGCATAAAGACAAATACGAAAAACAACAAATTAGTCATAGTTACGGCACCAGAGGTATTAATAATTATAATTTTCCTATTCATAGACTGTGTATGTATGAAATTTTTTAATACTCTTCCCAATAAAATTAAAAATATAAAAAATTTGAAGTGTTTTAAGAGAGAAATATTTAATTACTTAATTGAGGTGGAACCGTACACAATTACGGAATACATTAATTATAGAAGATCCCATTTATAAAAACCATTATTGTAAGAAACAGTATGTAAAATAATAGATTGTGTTAGGATATTTAAGAGTTTGTTTTTATTAAACTCTACAAATTTTTGTTAAAGTTTTTCAACCCACTGTGTCTGTATGTATATATTGTACATTGTGGCTGTTTGAGAATAAAAGTAGTATTATTATTATTATTATTATTATTATTATTATTAAATATATACCGGGTGCCACAGGCTAGTGGCTCCCCCCTATTTTCTTTTATTTTTTTAACTTTTCCATTTGAAATTTGGGGAGCATAAACTACCTGTAAAAATGGATTTTTGGACATAAAAAACGGTATGAGACCATTTCCGCTTTACCGGAAATGACCGCGACTTTCGATTTTTAAACGGAACACCCTGTATATTTTTACATATTTGGATTCAAGACAAAATTATGAGTATACCGTGATATTTTCGCGAATTTTTGAGTCAATGTCTAGTTTTTTTTAAGCATTTTAAGACATTCGTCTGAAGTGCTTTGGAATACCAAAATTTGTTCTACGGCAGGTAAAATTCAAGGGAAAAATATAATTTTTCCTTTAATTTCACTAACAACTATTTACGAAGCCTCCAAAATTGAACAAAACACTTTTTTATCGAAAACTTTTTTTTTCAAATGGGAAGGTGATGGCTCCTAGTGTTCAATAAATTATAGATTTTTTTCTGAATTCATTGATGTCCATTTTAAATCTATGCTATTTGTTTTTCTATTTTTTTGAATTCATTTAAAAATAAAAAATCACTTTCAATATAATTTTTCTTGAACTTCAACGTAGTTGCCTTTGCAAAAATCATATGTCTAATAATGAAATGTGAACAACTACCTTTTTGTGAATAATAGCCTCTTGGTTCTCTCTTTTGTTTCTTAATAGGTATAAGTACTAGTGCAAAGTATGAGGATCAATAAATATTATTTAAAAATTAAACTAAAAATTATATTTTTCCCTTGGACTTTACCTGCCGTAGAATCATTTTGGTATTCCAAAGCACTCTAGACGAATGTCTTAAAATGCTTAAAAAAACTGAACATCGACTCAAAAATTCGCGAAAATCTCATGGTATACTCAAAATGTTGTCTTGAATCGAAATATGTAAAAATATACTGGGAGTCATTTTTGATGTCATTTGAGTTATTTTTGATTCACTACTTGACAATGGCTTTGTAAGTCGAAACTGTAGTCGCAATTTTTATAAATACATGGTGATAAAAAACATAGTAGTGTGTTTTACTAGTTATTTATGCAAAATTATGTGTTGTTTAAATTAGGTGCCAATTGAATTAAAAATTAAATGACCTAACAATTTGATTCGTACTTACCAGCGTGATTTCAAATAAAGTAGTGCAGATTATGACAACGCTGACGATGAACTGTCCCAAAATGCTGCTTGTGAACAGAAACGTAATTTCGTCGGCAAATCTGAAAGGGGGTAGTGAATTTCATTAGATGCTCTGGCTCTGGGATTGTAGTATTTAAACTCCCAATATTAAGCATATATAACAACACAATGGTTTAACGGCATTACAGCGTACAGATGAAGTATTTAAAAAAAAAACATCATAAAAATTGTTTCTAATATTTTTAGCCTCCCTCTAGGGCACCTCACTGACCGCCATAAGTATAAAATGTCTAAGTTTGTCTGGTAAAGTAGAATCCGAACCAGTTCTTGGAGAAAATTTACAATCAACAATTATTTCGCTGTATGCGGGGTTCGAACTGACTTCACTACGTACACCTAGAATGAAAACTAGATACGTTAACCACTGATACCTTCTCTTCTTTTGGATAGTGAACTTGAAATGCTGAGAATACTTAATTCATGAAATATGGCGTATATTTTTTTTTACTCTGCAGTTGACTCCGCCGAATTGGTAAAAAACAATGTTAAAAAATAGGTATTTTTGCCCATCCTAACAAAAGTGCAAAAATACTGTTTTTCGACTAATTTTTGGTCGCTGATCACGATTCTGGTATAAAAATTTGTCGAAAATGATAGGAACATGGTCAAATTGACAGTTTTTAACTGTTAATGGCTCTATCCAGTAGTCGAATATTACATAATATTAGCACATAGTACATAATAATAATGTATTTTACAGTAAAAAACTGATTTGCTGGAATATTCATATTGCTTTTTAGTACATTTCTTTCTTTATTAGAGCAGAACAACATAGCTTTTGATTTCGTGGCATTTAGATGCAAACTATTATGTTTAGCATAGTTATTGATAAGAGTAAGTTCATTGGTAATGATTGTAACAGCATTTTATTTTTCAGCATTAATGTGATTTTAAAGTTCTGTATCATCATCAAAGAACTGAACCTGTGTAAAATAATTTTTTTGTATAGATCTGACGTATACATAAGGAAAAGAAATGGTTCCAAGATAGAGCCCTGGGGCACACCAGAAATGATATGTTCAATGGGAGAAATAGAATTGCTTAGTATGACTTTCTGTGTTCTCTCTTTGAAGTATTTATATTTACCTAACATCATATGTAAAATATACGTACTCTATAATGTATCGGTGATGGTCAACACATTTCACTAGCTTTTCGTCCATTTTTTTCTGTAATTCCGGTGAAATTTCATTGCCCAATCCTGATCCATTATCATCTAATTCCATTTCAGAGTATTCCCGTATATTTTTTAACGTATCGTTTAATATATGTAACTCTGCGCACACCACCATAATTAAACCTAAAAAAAAAGTAAACGAAAAATAGCTCAATATCCGTAAAAAATCCTCTGTTCTCTGAGGTTAGAAAAATCCGTGACATTCGGATACAGCGCATTAAGATACATTGGGGTATGGTCGTTTAGTTCTTATTACATGGCACTTTTATATGTGTGCTTATGCATATAATATTTAGAACTTCAGAATTGGGAAACTTAGTACCCGGGGTTCAGGAATTCTTTAAAGGCCAAGGACTAATGACGGCATATAAATCTAATACTCACAAAAAAATCTTTTATGTTCGGATAAAGGGAGGTACTTGTACGTCCTGACGACCAGCCTGCGATCTGATCTAATCTAATTGACCTATTTCACGTTAAAAAGTTTAGTAAAAAGTGTTATGGCGAAAACTAAATTTTTCATCACTAAAATTAGTAAAAAGTCACTGCACATGTTGACCAACTCATCTAATTTCCAAACTTTGTAAAAGTGAAACACCTAAAATTTCTAAACTGACAGCTTTGATAAAGTGATAAATTGTAAAGATAATGAAAACAATGATTATTATATTATGGGTATTTCATGTTTGCAAAGTTTGGGAATTACACGACGTGTGCAGTGACTTTTAGCGATACCAATCTAGATTTAACTATAACACTTTTTACCAACCTTTTTAACGCGAAATAGGTTAATTAGAAATAATATACCGATACGGTAGCATAGCGGGCTAAGGCGTTAGATTCCCAATTCCGACACCGGCAATGTCGATGGGTAATGGATATTGTCTACGTTTTTTAAATCATGTAACCCTCTCCTGGAAAGTCATCGCTTTGGATTTGGGAGTTGTGTATTATGTGTGGTGTGTTTGTTTTTATAAGAATACTCAATTGATTATTGGATTATGGAGCTATTATTGCTTTGTGACTCATTCTTACATATTAGAAGTTGTTCTTACCTGACATGAAACTATCTATGCTTATGTTAGCCATCCCATTGACCGTTGCAGCAACAACTTGGTAGGCGTAAACCATTTCAAAAACTGGTGAGTAACTCGTATCAAAAGGATACCATCCTGCCAGGGGAAGGGCGAAATTTCCTTTGTCAATAAAAGGATACAGCCCCCAAAAGGAACAGGCTAAGAAACCAGCAAGTAAAAAAATTTTTGTTATAATTTTGGAATCGTGGATGTAGGTTATCAAGGTGTTATATTGATATGCATTTTTGGGTTGAAACTCTGTCCTGTTGATGAGCTTTAACAGGGCTCTTATCCTGTTTTTGTATTTGTATAGATAATAGTACTTCGACGCTTGAACTAGATGAGTTAGTCCTAAGAATGAGGCGTTTGCGACTTCTTCTACGTCTGATATAACCATTGCCATGTTGATCATTTCGCTTATCACCATTGCAATGAGCATGAATCCTACAAACAGATATGTTGTTATTATAAGCTTCTTTTGACGTACAGGAAATAAAGCGACGGATGTATTCTTTCAGCAAGCATGAAAATGAGTAGAAAGTGCCTCGCAAAGGTATTGAATAGAATGGTAGGTCTTGCCTTCGAGCACCGCCGCGCAAGATGCAGCAGCTCCTTACCCTCGAAGGGAAGAAAAGAAATTACTCAGCAAACCTGATTTTCTAACATGTCAATTACTTCCACATCCAGTGGAAGTATAGTAACGACAAAAAAATTTTTGAAAATTTTTATTGTTCAAATAGGCTTAGAATGTCATGAAACGAGATTTTAAGTTTAAGCAAAAAAAATTTCTGACTCTGTCGGCCTGTCGGTCTGTCGGTCTAACTTTTTTGTACGCACGTTTACTCTGGAACCGTTTAAGATATTGACTTGAAATTTGGTACACATATGTACTTTAACGGGATCTGGAATTAAATTATATTTTCATCTTATTCCGTCGAAGGGTTGGTAAAATGGGGTAAATGGGTAAATCAAGCAGGTAAGGGTCCATAAAACTGGTATTTAGTGTGTACACGAGAAGCTAAGGTTTCAATAAAATTTTGGCATTAGCCACCCCCATTACCACCTCTACCCCATTATTAAAGGGGATGAAAAAAATTTGTGATTTAGTGTGTGTACAAGAACCAAAAGCCTCAAAATATTTTTTTTACTTCATCCACCCCACTACCAACCCTTTACCACCACCCCCACCCCCACTACCGATGTAGCATATCGTTTTATAGGTTTTTGGGGTGGACGATTTCAAATATTTTGTTAAAGTTACCTCGAGTAGTATGGATGCGCAGTGGCTTTCCTCGACTACTATGAATGCGCAGTAGGTTTCCCCGAGTATTATGGATGCGCAGTGGCTTTCCTCGAGTATTTTGGATGCGCAGTGACTTTTTTCGAATATTATGGATCGCAGTAGGTTACCTCAAGTAGTATGGATGCGCAGTGGGTTACTTTAAGTTAAGTTAAGTTACTTTAAATAGTATGGATGCGCAGTGGCTCGAGTGCTATAGATGCGCAGTAGGTTACCTCAAGCGATATGGATGAGCAGTGGGTTTCCTCGAATAAAGTGGATGCGCAGTGGGTGACTTCAAGAAATATGAACGCGCAGTGGTTTTCCTCGAGTAAATTGGATGCACAGTGGGTTACCTTGAGTAGTGTAGTAGGATGTGTAGTAGGTTTCCTCGAAGAAAATGCTTGAAGTAGAGGCTTTCCTTCTATCGTATAGTTTACGGCACACAACGATTTTTTATATCTTTGTCATGCCATTTTCTGCGTATTACTTTCACATGCTCACGACAACGGGAACTGGATGAATTTGCATTTTACTTTATTTATGTTTTTAATAAACAAATTGAATATCTCTTAAACTAATTAAAATTTTTTGATAAAATTTTAGGGATAACTTTGGGGTAATAAAAGACATAATTCTTCAAAGTTTCAAGCACTAAAGTGCTTTTGTTAAAGAATGAAAAATATTTGCAAATTGCTAAAATTTTCGCGGTTTTTGCAATTATTTAAACAAATTTTCAAGCGTTTCAAACGAAACATCTCTCAAATTAATCGTTTTTCAAAGTTCTAACAGTATCTACAAATTGAAAAACCTATCGTCAAAGGTCTTTGAGTTATCTTTAAAAAAAGTCGATTTTTTTGAATTTCTCAACAATAAATCGTTAAATAAACAATGTTCCGGCGGTCAAAAAGTGGACCAAATTCAGGGTCATGTTCGTAATCAATAAAACTATCGTTTAATCCACGTGGCATCCTGAAACGAATTACAATAAATTTCAGTCTTTTTTTTACTAATTCTACTGGACTAATAGAGGAGTTCAACAAAATATTTCAATAGTAAATATTACAAAGTAATAGATAAATTCACTGTTTTCTTATAATCATCTGTTTACATCTACTCGTGGAATAATAAAGATATTATTTGGTTAAACACATTAGACAAAGGGCAATATTTACCGATAAACAACGTTGCATATATTAAGTAAACACCAGTCCATAGGCTCGACTGAAGCTCCGGTAATATATTCCCAAATACTTGCAATAACCTTATATTGAGTCGTACAATTTCTGTAAAATCCAATTTTGGTATAACTTGATTTTCAGTAATCTTCATCGCGGCCATGCCTTCAGCCTGGCTTCCTCCCAAGACGTCGTATTGGAAATTTAATTTTCGACGTTTGATTTCTATTTAATTTATTTCGGTATTAGTCATAATTTATAAATTCAACCAATTGAAGAAGTAACAACGTGTAATTACATTTATTAATTGCCGGTTTGTCTAAATCTGTTTACAAATAATTCTGGGTTTTCTGGTAATTAACAAGAAGTTTAATTACATGGTAGGCAAGTTTAATTGTCATTGGAACTGTTCGATATTCTAGCTACAATTTGTGGTTATAAAATACCTACGTATGTCGCATACGGAAATTTGCAGAAATAAAGAAGAATATTACTGTTTTTGAAACGAAAAAATTCGTCCCGGTCGATTCTATTTGTTTATATAATCACGTGTGAAATTCGAAGGCTTGTCGCTTTCTAGTGACAACTTACTCTCTTGAGCGAGAATGAGGCAGTTTGCAGTAAAAAATGACTAGTATTGCTAGGCCAATAGCAATTTTTTTTTAAAGTATAGTTTGGGATGTCCAAAAACATATGCCAGCTATCCGCATGCGTGACAGGTGGGGCAACACACTTTAAAATTCAAGAATCGTCCATTTTTGCCATCAACACTAAAATTTCTAAAATGGAATACTCTATAAAAAAAATAATAATAAATATAACCCTAAGTACTTTAACAATGATATACAATATAAGACATACGATACGCATACACTGCTAAATTTCAGGTGAGTAAAATGATCGTTTACTGTGAATTAATTATTTTTTAAATCTATTAAATCATTAATTTTTTTTTCTTTCAGTTCTCATTACAAATTGTTTGGAAACTATTTTAAATTTATGAACTGATTTTATGTTTTTAATTTCAGTGGGTAAAGAATTATATGCTTTCGGAGCAAGGAGGTTATGGCTTCTCTGGCCGATGGTTTTTGACATTCTTTTACAGAAAACGTCATTTTTATATCTGGTTTGGTGTTTGTGATTTACCAAGTTCTTTTTTTCAGAGTATGTTTTACTTCCACGTCCAGTGGAAGTATAGTAACGACAAAAAAATTTTTAAAAATTTTTATTGTCCAAATAAGCTTAAAATGTCATGAAACGTCGAGATTTTAAGTTTGAGCGAAAAAAAAAATTTCTGTCTGTCTCTCGGTCTGTCGGTCTGTCTGTCTGTCGGTCTGTCGGTCTGTCTGTAACTTTTTTTTGTGCGCACGTTTACTCTGGAACCGTTTAAGATATTGACTTGAAATTTGGTACACATATGTACTTTAACGAGATCTAGAACTGGATTATTTTCATCTTGTTCCGTCGAAGGGTTGGGGGGTAAATTGGGGTAAATTTGGGGTAAATAGGTCAATCAAGCAGGTAAGAGTCCATAAAATTGGTATTTAGTATATACAAGAGAAGCTAAGGTCTCAAAAAAATTTTTGGCATTAGCCACCCCCATTACCACCCCACCCCCTTATTAAAGGGGATGAAAAAAAATTGTGATTTAGTGTATGTACAGGAACCAGAAACCTCAAAATATTTTTTTACTTCATCCACTCCCCACTATCACCCCCCATCACCACCCCCCACCCCACTACCGATGTGGAGCATCGTTTTATGGGTTTTTGGGGTAGAGGATTTGAAATATTATATTATTAAAGTTCCATAAACAATTATTTTCACATATAAAGTTTTTTCGTTGTGAGTGACTTGGATAGAGAATCTGGATGTGGAAGTAGTGATTCCTTGGGCAGCGCTAATATGTTTAAGTGTTGAATCATTTGTTAGAGTAAAATAGAAATATATTCTGCAAAAACTTCTCCATATTTACTACTAAGGAGTGAACGTATAACTGGAGAATGTCCATTATTCTGGCATCTTTGTATAATATATCTGATGGTTAAGTTATTGGTTTTTTTGTATATTATCTTTAGAAGTTTATTTTTATAATTTTTTCTAGAATACTAAGGTTAGTTTTTAATAACCCTCCCCACCCTATTATGCCATGTCGCAATTGAGATTCAATTAAAGCGAGATAAGTTGTTCTAAGTTGATCATATCTCGAAGATTATTATTAATTAATTTACTAACCAGTTTATTTATTTATTTGAAAATCCCACTTGAAATGAGAATCTATATAAATGCCAAGATATTTCACATGAATGTTAGATAATATCGATATTGATTGATTTTCGTCCAGTAGTATATTCGGATCGTTGTAATTTGGTAATGTAGACTTATAACAGGAAAAGGGGATAAATAAGGTTTTATTAAAATTTATCGTTAAAAGTTTAAGAGTTAAACCAGTCAATTAGCCCACGCAAATTAGACTTTTTAGGAGAAAAAATTCATATACAAATTATATTTGGGCTATGTATAATTCATAGGAGTAGAATTAAGGATCCGAAGAGTTCCCACCTTATCCGTTGATGGAAACACCTTTTTGGGGCGAAAAACCACCCCCAGACGGGACTTAGTTACGGTTATTCTCATTTTTCGTCGGATCCGTCATTCCCACAAAAAACAGGTATATGAACAAAAACATTCTTCATTAAATTCTACACAAAAAAAGTTCTATGGTCAATTTGCGTACTCCCCACCGTTTTCTCGCTATCGACGTTCATAGTAGGGGGTAGTTTGGAGCACTCGGCGAAAAATCGGTGGTACGCGATTTTTCACAGCGAATATCTCCGAAACGGCTACTTTGACGTCAAAAATGGTTATAATGAAACTTGTAGAGCGGATTCTTCTTATACTTTTCTTTTTTTTTATTATCTTTGTTGAATTTTCTCGCTTTTTTCGAGGATACGCACTTTGTAATATGACCTCGTTTGCACACCACCTAGGTAGAGGTCTCGGTGCGTTTTTTTTTGTAAGTGGTTTCTCCTGTAGGCCTATTCCACTGTCGTCATTGTCGGTTTTAGTCGTCGATAGGATTTTCTTCAATCAACTCATCTTCGGTAGGTGAATTTAAGCAGCCTTGTCCGTAACAGTTGGAGCACATGGTTGAGCAGCGCAATCCTATTTTTACACACCCGCATCGTTTCCCGCAACCCATCCTGCAGTTGCAAGACATAAGTTGTAGAACGGAAGACGGAGCTGGTGCCTCAGGTGTAAAAATGGGTGAAAGAACGGTGTCAGTTTTCTTCCAACTCCATTGTGTCGGATCAAAGTTTATTCCTCTCCATAACTGAATTTGATTTGAAAAAGAAAAACTACTGTGCTTCCGAAGCGTCAACGATATACAATATTATTTTTATTTATAGTACACGTCAATGGATACCTCCTCTGGCTGTTCTTTTCACGTTAAAGTCACAAGCATGTGAATTATGCTTCATCAAAGTAAGATGTTTGTCAAATAGATACCATTCCGCAACGCCCGCCCGCAACATTTATTCGCATGTTACGCGACATTATTCGAGAAACAAATATAATAAATCTCAGTCTACCAAGAAATGAAAATACCCACTTTCTACATTTCTTGAAATTGCTGCGGTTTATAAAATATATTGCCGAAACACTGAAGCGAAGTATATATAATAATGTAATAAATAAAATGAGGAAAATGCTTGACTTGTGACGGGATAAACTTGTTCAGTACTGGTATGTGAACGTTAAAGAATACAGGTTGTTATGTAATTCTTTTTTCATATTTCGGTAAATAAAAATGCACCTAATTGTGGTTTTATTTGTGTTGTTCGATCGAGCCATGTTATGGGACTCCTAAAATATGTATATCTTCAAGGAAACGATCTGTATATGTCTGTTTAAACATCTAATGTGTGGGCTATCGTACTACCAACCCAACATCGAGAGATTGATAACATCTTCCTTTGGCAGTTAATTCGAAATTACACCTCTTTATATTTTACTTCCACATCCAGTTAAAATTTTTATTGTTCAAATAGGCTTAGAATGTCAGAAAACGTAGAGATTTTAACTTTGACCAAAAAAAAAGTCTGTCTGTCTGTCGGTCTGTCTGTAACTTTTTTGTGCGCACGATTACCCTGGAACCGTTTAAGACATTGATCTAGATTATGTACTCATCTTCCGTTGAAGAGTTGGGGGGGTAAATTGGGGTAAATAGGGGCAAATGGGTAAATCAAGCAGATATGAGTCCATAAAATTTGTATTTAGTATACAGTGTGCGTCACTTAAAACTCCCCAGGCCTGTAACTTTTTTATTTTTTAAGCGACGACCATGCTGGGCACATTAAATTATAGACGTTTTTAAAGCTTTTAAACATGCATACAGAGTGATTTAAAAAAAAATTTTTTTGAAAAAATTATTAAGAAAGGGAACTTAATTTCTTTGAATATTTTTTTACCTCAGCTTGTACATGAAATGTGTTAATGTTTTCTTATAAAGGTTTTAATTAGCTTCAATTTATCTTATTACGTCATATTCAAGATTCTTTTTGGTTTTAGAGAAAGAAATTAAAATAACTCCTTCCGATTCAAAACTGATTTTTTTAAAATAACTGAAAAAATGTAAATAATAATTTTATGCTTTATTTGTAAAAGACATATCACAAACAGTACTCAACGTAATAAAACAACAACAAGAAGCAAAAGAAATAAATATTTTTAAAAACAAACTTATATTAAAATGTACTAAATAGGAAATTGCAAAAATTTTTATTTTAAAAAATTTTTTATTTTAAATTTTTTTTTATTTTAATAACATAAATTGAAACTAATTAAAACCTTTATAAGAAAATATTAACACAAGGTGAGGTAAAAAATATTCAAAGAAATTAAGTTTCCTTTCTCAACTATTTTTTCAAAAAAAATGTTTTTAAATCACTCTGTATGCATGTTTAAAGGCTTTAAAAATGTCTACAATTTGATGTGCCCAACATGGTCATCACTTCAAAAGTAAAAAAGTTACAAGCCTGGGGAATTTTAAGTGGCGCACCCTGTATACAAGAGAAGCTAGTGTCTCAAACAAAAGTTTGGCATTAGCCACCCCCATTGCTACCCCCACCAAATTATAAAAGAGGGTGAAAGAACATTGTGATTTAATGTTTGTACAGAACCTGAAAATATATTTTTTTACTTCATCCATCTCCACTACCACACCTCTATCACTACCCCCACCCCACTACCGATGTGGGATATCGTTTTATGGGTTTTTGGGGTAGACGATTTCAAATATTATATTTTTAAAGTTCCATAAACAATTATTTCCATATACAAAATTTTTTCGTTGTGATTGACCTGGAGAGAAAATCTGGATGTGGAAGTAGTGATTCCTTGGGCAGCGGTTTTTTGCAATTGAGAATCATATCGGGTCCGGATAAAAATGTATTGTACTTAAAGTTGTATGTTTCCTGTTGATTTTTTTTTTCAGGATACTACCTTCAATTAAAGCGAATATTTGCATCTAGAAAAAAATGTGTAAACTGTTTTATTTGCCCTTTTTATATGGTAATTTAGCAACAAAAAACAATTATGTTTTTGTTAAATTTGGACATAGTTTAGTGTGATTTTTCCCTTTTTGTACATTATTTATTCTTTGATTTCATTATCGATTGTCAAGGCTCTCACGGAGACGAGAATCAAGTTATCTCTCAGTGACAATAATGATTCCTCTCGTTCTTATTAAATCACCACAATCGGTAATTCGTCAGCGTCAAATAAGTGGTTCGGACGAGAACAATTTCAAAATTGAGAAATAAATCGACGTCGACTCTAAGACCGCGATTTACTTGCCCAAACCACTTTTACTTTTGTCTGAACGACGAGGACGATGTGAGGGATTCCCTTTCGGTATTGCTCCTCTTAAGGTGTGGTCTCCCAGCCGTCACACATAAATAACATGTGACATAATAACAATATCAGATTTTTGGTTTGTTAATGGGTGGTAGGTAGCCGAGGAGAAAGTTGCTCGGTACAATGTTATTAAATTATTGAATTTATTAGTGAAATTTAAAAGAATTCATTTGCCACGTACTTTACGAGTCATATTCAGAAACTAACGATGTTTTTAAGTGAACTACCATATGACTAAAATGTTGCTGTATTTGCAGAAATTATTGCCAATAATATACAAAATTACCAAGGAATAATTTTTTTTCAACAATTGTAGTGACATAGCTCTTATTCAAAACATCTTGGCAGATGTTTTCTAATCCACTAATTATTCTAGCTGGCATCTCTTAACTGCATGGCATGTCTGACCTCTTAAGCGCATAACCCTTTCATTGAAATTTGGTTTTGAGGTCTCAGGATTAAGAGAAAAAAATACATAAAAAATAAGAAATTGTTCATAACAAAATATCCATGTAAGAATACTTTGTGTCAATAAGAACAATTAATGTTCATAACGAAAAAGTGGTTCTAATTGAAATTAAACACTATGCCAATTCTTACGTCGGAATTTAGACGATTGATTCTTTAAATGCGTCAAGTTGTGGAACTTATTTAAAATGAAGGTTTTTAGAAACACTTTACGATGATACCCACAATTTCTTTTTCCATTTAAGACCTTTTTTATTGCACCTGTTTATTTTTTGTCTGAAACAAGTATCTCTTTAAATTTTCATCAAGTTTAAAAGAGAAAATGTAGATTGAATTTACAATTTTGTCATAGCACAGCTTTTTTTTAACTATGTCTTTTCTCATAGATTTTGATTTTGCTATCAATTTAATGCCACACTGTTATCTTTTAAATTCCAATTTATTAAAAATGCAAGAACTATTTCTTTTACGTTTTCTTTATGGCTTAAATGTAAAGTATGCGTGAATCGTATGAGTAAAACTGTTAATAACGCAATAATAACCCTGTAAGTTGTTTTATCAATAATATATTATTATAACATTAGTTCATTGGCCACATTATTACTATACTGTTCGCAAATACGAAAACAAAGAATATATTGCATTTCTAAAACCGTAAATCGCTCATAGAGAAATTTTTTTATTTTTATATTTATTTATATTATCTAGACAACGCACGTGCTTTAAAAACACTTCTAGAAATTTACGTAAAGACCTGGTCATAAGCTGGCCCGATAGAACAAAATTACGTTTATTGTGTTAAGTGAAAAATTCTACATAAAGTTACACATATTAGCATAGCAGCAATTAAATTATATAGCTAATATTTAACTAATAGCGGTGATTAAAATCTCCTAGTGCATAAACAAGTAAAAAACTCATGGCGAAAGGGTCATCGAGAAAGTTAACCCAAACCACCCATGAAGTAATAAATAAGAGTGGAGTGCATGCAGTGTGGCATCATATAGAGACAGCACCGAGATACCGACGAAAATATACAGGGAATACACAGATGTCTTTACACTTCAATATTACCACTTAACTTTATTTATACTTTAAGTACTTACTAGTTGCTCGCCCACAGTCTAAAGAATTTCTTAGACAAATAAATTTTGACGCGTTTACCCCCAAAAGGTAATACTTATACAATACAATACAATAAATACTTTTCTTCCAGCAAATATCTAAACTAAACTCGAGTTAACCAGTAGCGTACTATTGGGTTAATCTACTGAAGAGAGCGCTAATACTGGACAGCTACAAACTAAAAATAGGGAGACCTTGCTACACACGTGGAGAACAACAATCGAGATGGTCATGAACAAACTAGGAAAGGACCAAGCATACTGGGAAAGAAGCGAGAAAAAAACATGAATACCACAACGAAATCGCAAAAGATATATGCTCTACCAGAATCAGAAACGAAGGAATCAAAAAATTCAGCAGAAGAAGACAATTTGTAGAAGCAGAAACACAAAAAAGGGGCATATTATCCATATTAGACACAATGCGGCAACGCATTTCTCGAACACCTAGACTATACCTACACCCACACTCCTGTACCATTCGTCATGTGGCTCTCGCTGCTATCAACAAGCATGACCCAAATCCAACCCAGCGTGGACGTAACCGGCTCAGGGTATATCCTGGAAATGGTAGCAATGCCTACCGCACGCTGCTAAATAAATCGACCAATTGGGTTAACGAACGAATTATGAATAACTTTCAAAATGTCCGTCTGTCTGTCCATTCGTCATGTTTCTTGTACGAAATTTTGACAATAAATTATAGGAATTAATAGAAATTCTATTTCCAATAATTCACTTATATATTTTACTAATAGATATTTGTTCTCTATAAAAGTTGTTGAGGCCATCGGGGGAGGGAATCACCTAGTGATCTTGGATTTGACCTTGAAGGATATTTCAAGGTCACTTGAAGGTCAAGATTCGTATTTTAAACAGGAACCTCCATTTTTGACCCCGGGTTCTGAAAGAGCGAAAAATTTTGCATTAAAGTTGTAAGGGGTTAAATTGACATCTAAAAGTCAAATGTCTCTCGAAATTTTCAGGATAGCAATAACAATACTGTAATGTTATACTTGTTTATTACTTCCACATCCAGTGGAAGTATAGTAACGACAAAAAAAATTTTAAAAATTTTTATTGTTCAAATAGGCTTAGAATGTCACGAAACGTCGAGATTTTAAGTTTGAGCGAAAAAAAATTTCTGTCTGTCGGTCTGTCTGTCTGTAACTTTTTTTGTGCGCACGTTTACTCTGGAACCGTTTGAGATATTGACTTTAAATTTGGTACACATATGTACTTTAACGAGATCTAGAACTAGATTATATTTTCATCTTGTTCCGTCGAAGGGTTGGGGGGTAAATTGGGGTAAATTTGGGGAAAATAGGTAAATCAAGCAGGTAAGAGTCCATAAAATTGGTATTTAGTATATACAAGAGAAGCTAAGGTCTCAAAAAAAATTTTGGCATTAGCCACACCCATTACCACCCCCACCCCATTATTAAAGGGGATGAAAAAAAATATGATTTAGTGTGTGTACAAGAACCAGAAACCTCAAAATGTTTTTTTACTTCATCCACCCCCACTACCACCCCTTATCACCACCCCCACCCCGCTACCGATGTGGGGTATCGTTTTATGGGTTTTTGGATTTCAAATATTATATTATTAAAGTTCCATAAACAATTATTTCCACATACAAAAATTTTTTCGTTGTGAGTGACTTGGAAAAGAATCTGGATGTGGCAGTAGTGATTCCTTGGGCAGCGGTTTTGTAGTAAATGTACATGTTCTTGATATTACTTTATTACATTCTGCATAAATAATAAACAAGTTTAAAAAGTCTTCGTGGGTGTAATTTAAACGCGATGACATTTTTTGACATAAGAGAATGACTGACATTAGTGTGTTTCTAATCATGGCTAATTTGATAAAATTTTTACTAAGAATTCTTGAATTTCTAGGAAAATCGCAAATAATTCAAAAACAATTTCTACATGAAAAAACTGCTATGTACCAGAAAAGTTTTCTTTACCAAGGGTGTAAGCTTTATAATTCATTAGACGAAGATGTTAGGTCTTCGGGTAACATACATATTTTCAAACATAAATTAAAAAAATATTGCTAAACAAAAATTGCTACACGATAAATGAATTTTTGTAATTTAATATATTTGTTTTATATGACCAACTACAAGATATCTTGTATGTTCATCTGTTTTATATATTTTATTGTACAGTTTTTTTTTCTGTTAACTGTTTGTTAATTTTTCTTGTGACGTTTTCTACATTGATTTTTTTGTATACTTTTATTTGAATATAATTTTTTTGCAATTGAGAAATATTATTATTATTATTTGTATTGAGAGAACGTTCTCAGACCTTAATTATAAAGCTCTTTATTCTTATACAATGGTGATATAGATGTTCTTATAGCTATTATAAAATAATTAATGTTAGTTGGGAAGTAACCGTGACAGAAGGCGGAATGCTGTCAGACTTGCCATTCAGCAAAGAGAGGCCAATAGAATAATTCATTGATCACGAAACGTCTGTCAAGACGTTGTGAATAGGAAGAAGACCTGTTTGAAAAATAAAAATAAAAATAAAAAAGATATTCCTTGTAAGCTTAATCTCAGACACACCACGTAAAAATAAAATGAATGAAAAAAATGAAATGTTAATCAAATACATATTCGCAATCGACCGCGACCGACTGTAACTTTTATTCGTATTTACTTCGCATCGAAGCAACATATTTATACTAAACTGTCGAAACATCAAAATCAGTTACTCCAAAACCCTCACAGTGAACTAAATTCTCCGGCAATTCGTCCATTTTTCCTAAACGTGACTTAAAGCTGAAAGATGTATATTTAAATTTATCAGAAAATAATATCGCTCCTGCCCTTACGACCTTATTTCCGTTTATATAAATGCACAAGGGATAACCGATGAAAGATATTTATGACATCGCATTTGAATTTCTGCAGGAATTATGGGAGTGAAATCATAATTGAATTTGTTTACTGATAAATCGATACACTTACATAAATAGTGATTCCGTTCGCAGTATTACGTAAAATGTATTTTGATATGATTTTTTGATAACGATAAGGCATCGCTGTCTTTTTGAACGCTTTTAGAGAATTATGAGGGTTACTACAATGGAATCATTAAAGAATCTCGGTAGGTAGTTCTCAAATATTTTGCAAATATCACAGTCATCATTATAAATTGTAGCAGTACATTCTGAAATTCTTAAAGTGTTATCAAAATACTTTCTAAAAGAGTTGATAATAAGAACAATAAGAAGAGTTTGAAGTCCATACTATGGAACTTAAGATTCCAGATTGACTTTTATGGTGGGATGTACCATAATAAAATATCATTTGATTTAAGAGCATACATTAAAATTAAATTCAATTAATATCATTCTATAATAAAATACAATTCATTCTTTTTGCAATAAAAAAATTTCTTGATGTAATAAATTAAAAATTGTTTTCTTGTTCTTTTTTTTTATTTTTTCAATACTAACCCAAATCGTTTATTTGAGGTAAGTGAGCTGCTATACCCCCCCCCCCCCCCCGTTAATAAAACGAACAATCAATCAGTCAACGTATCAATGGCAAAAAAACGTACTTTTTTAATATGGGTTGGTGGAATATTACATCTGTCAACTAACAAAAAAGCAGATTTGACTCTGACAACACTAACAGTTACGGCTTTATTTCTTTTATCAAAAGTAATTAATTTACTTGTACGGGATAAAACTTTAAATGGACGCTCGTACAAAGGAGGAAATGTAGGTTTAAAACGTTCTTTGCGAACAAATGTGAAATCGCAAATAGAAATGTAAGGGCTGACAAACAATTTGTGATGAACATGAGGAAATAAAAGTCGAATTATTAAAATAATCAATTATTAAAATAAGTTCGTAATTTGTTAATAAAGCAAGGAGAATCATATGAAAAATTATCCAGGTAATCGTAGAGTTAGACCAAATATTAGTTCAGCGGAAGAACATTGCAAATCTTCTTTGGGAATCGTTCTAAAAGCTAATAATATAATAGGGAGTTCATCCACCCAATGTGACGTGTTAGCTCTAGTAGTTAAGGCAGTTTTAAGAGTTATGTGAAAAAGCTCAACCATACCATTGCTTTGAGGGTGGTAAGTGGTTGTACGAATTCTATGAAAATCTAAAAATTTTGCAAATAATTTCGATTCAAATTGAACACCTTGGTCAGTTGTGACATACAAAGGTACACCGAAACGACAAACAAAGTTTTGAAATAATGTGCGTGTCACAGTTTTTGCTGTAATATCTGGCAGATGATATGCTTCTGACCATCTGGTAAATCATTCGATCACTGTTAGAATGTGAGAGCGACCCTTGGATGGGGGTAATGGTCCTACTAAATCTATATGAATGTGATCGAACCTGCCTTTAGGTACCTCAAGATTACCTAGTGGGCTTTTAATAGACGATTGACTTTAACAGTCTGACAGTTAACGCACGTTTTATCCCATAAATTGCAATCAGTATTAATTTTGGGTCAGAAGTAATTATTAGTGACTAAAGTCCTAGTAGCTTTAATTCCAGGAAGAGAAAGACCATGAAATATATCAAATATCGTTCTTCTGTAAATAATTGGAACATAAGGTCGTATTTTTGGTCGAGAAAATCGCACCAAATAAATTCATCCAGGAATTTTAATTCTTTTCAAATTGAAAATGGTTTTAGAATTTGATGATTGATTTGATAAAAATATTTAAGGTCAGAATCTTCTTGAGCTTTGCTTAACAATTTTAAATCAAAATTAATATTAATTGAAGGAGATTTGAATTTGTAAAATATATTATTCTAAAGAGTGTCGTATACACGTGATAAAGTGTCCGCTGTGGTATTATCTTCTCATTTAATATGCAGAATTTTGCAAGAAAATTGAGCAGTATATTCTAAATGACGTATTTCTCGTGGAGATCTTTCGGCTTTTGTGAATAAAGCATTGATCAAAGGTTTATGGTCAATAAAACAAATAAATTTACGACCTTTCAAGTAAATATTTAAAATGCTTAATAGCAGAGGACACGGGTAAAAGTTCTTTGAAGGTTGAATATTTGGTCTCAGTCATGGTGAGTTTACGCGAAAAGAAAGCTAAAGAAGTAAGTACTTCTTTGTTATCTCGTCATCAATTATGGTTGGATGTACCATAATAAAATACCATTTGATTTAAGAACATATATTAAAATTTAAATCATTGATTAATATCATTCTATAATAAAATACAATTCATTCTTTTTGCAAAATAAAAATTTCTTGATGTAATAAATTAAAATTGATATTTCTTGTTCTTCTTTTTTTTTTATTTTTTTTTTCAATAGTAACCCAAATCCTTTATTTGAGGTAAGTAAGCTGCTAATATTGAGAGTATTCACAAATTTGTTGTTCAATGGCTCCTATGGAAAAATCTATGATTTATCTTCTTGAATTATTACACATTACCTATAAATATTTCCGATTTGCACATCAAATTATGTTTTAAATGAGCCTCTATAATATTTGCCATTATAGTTTTAAATTGTTCTATTGTAAATATTCTATTAATTTGGAATTATTGATGTTCCAACTGAATAATTGTACCTCGTAGATCATAATCGAAATTACAATTACTATTTATGAAAACAGGCATTAGTAATAAACCAACATTGAGTATTTGTGATTAATTACAATGTGTGTTTTCAAAATATATTCTGTACTGACGCTATGATAATCAAAGCGATTGCAATAGTATACAGTCTATATAAGGTGGACCAAATTAGATGGGATTTGGGGTTTTCTGTATGGCAGATAGACAAAAACCAATATAGGTGTCTTAAGCTCGATTTTCGAGAAACGATGGCGCTAACTGCGATCGTCTGTTTTTTTTCGATTACCGAGCTACATAGCCTTTTTGGAAAATTGGCATTTTTTTAATCTAAATTACCAAGTGTCGAATCGAAAATCAAGTAACACATTCTTAAGGTACTTTTTTTTAATAGAAACCGCTGCTGATAAGAAGAAAATTATACATGCTTCAGTTTTCGAGGTATAAACGTAACGTGTGTTTTTTAAATGGAACATCCTGTAAATTATTTCATTACTCGATCACAACTTAAATTAGCTATATAGAATAGAATAGAATATTTATTTATTTATATAGGTTAACAAAATATACAATGATTAATTTTAATATAAAGGTATAGGCATAGGTATAAATACATAAATGAGTGATTGCTTAGACTCGTTAGAGTCTGTGAGCAATGGGTAGTTTGATAAGAGTGTGCGTACATATGCGAAATACCCAACTAAGTTCTATTTATTTTGCGAAGGGTCCTAAGAACCTGAATGCAAAGGCAATAGACCCGTGTTGGGTATTACCAATATAAGTTTTCATGGATTTTATAAAACATGTATTTTCATTTAACTGTAAAAGAATTTGCTGTGAGTGAATTTTCAGGTATTAATATTAAGAAAAATATTAAAATTAAAATATTAGAAGTTAACTTAAAAACGAAAATTTACAAAAAGTAAAAAAACATAAATTTGAGGAATTAGAAAACTTAAAGACTAAAAGAAAGACTTCCAGTATTAATAAATGTATCTATTTCTGTGTAATTTATGTTCAGTAGCTATTTTTTTATTTCTTTTTTATATTTTGTTACAGATCTGATTTGTTTAATATCTTCTGGGAGCTTATTGTATAATCTGGGACCTAAGTAGACAAAACATTTTGTTCCTATAGTCTTTTGTGCAACGACTACCTTTATTTGTTTTTTATCTTTACCTCTTGTGTAGTAGTTATGATCAACGAGTGTTGTTTCTGAGTATATTTTGTATTGGTACATTAATAAACGTTGCGAATATAGCTTACGGACATTTAATAATTCTGACTCTTTGTATAATAATTCAGTAGAATAAAGGTTGGGTTTTCCATATAAGATCTTTAAATATATTTTTTGGATTAATATTAATGGCGTAATGTTAGTTTTGTTTGCACCTCCCCATGCTACAACACCATATTTTAAGATCGATTCAATCATGCCATAGTAAATGATTTTAATGTGTTTTTTGCTAAATATATCTTTTAATATTTTAAATCTGTAAATTAAAGATCTTAGTTTTTTTATGGTGTTGGTGATATGATGATTCCATTTTAAATGAGGGTCTGAAGTTATTCCCAGATAGTTAATTTTTTCACAGGTAGTTATGACCAAATTAGTGTTAACAATATTTATTTCATTAAATAAAGGTAAATTGCTTCTATAGGAGCAAAATGGCAAATATTTTGTTTTTGAAATACTAAGAAGGGTCAAGATATTTTCATCAAACCAATCCTGTAAGTCCAATTCCGAAATTCTTTTTACTTCCTCCCATGAATTTCCTTTAAAAAATATGGCGGTGTCATCTGCAAATGATACTATATCTCCTCTAATATTTAGGCTAAATATGTCATTTAGATACATAATAAATAAAATTGGGGCAAGAACCGTACCTTGTGGAAGACCATAGAGCACGGTTCTTACTTTGCTTGTTTGGTTTCCTATTTTTACAACTTGTGTCCTTTTAACCAAATAACTTTTCAATAAATCGTGGCAAAGACCTCTTACACCAAAATTTTCTATTTTTTTAAATATTTTATTGTGACTAATTGTGTCAAAGGCGTTTTCCAAATCTATAAAAACACAGAGAGATGGTGTACTATTATCCAAACAATCATAAACCTTTTTAGCCAGGCAGGCTACATCACTTGTTGATGTATTTTCTCGGAACCCAAACTGGTTTTTTGATAATAAATTAAATTTTTTGAGGTATTGCACTAATCTTTTTTTTAACGCTTTTTCGAAAATTTTTGCAATATCAGAAGTCAAGGATATAGGTCGATAATTTTCCATCAAATTTTTATCCCCCTTCTTATATAAAGGTTTCATTATAGCAACTTTAAAATTGGATGGACATATACCGGATTGAAAAATTTTATTTATGAGATTGACTAATAATGGTGTTATTATATTTATTGTTTCTTTTAACATTTCTGATGTGATGCCATCAAATCTAGGAGCCTTATTACTTTTTAGTTCTTTTATGTATCCGTTTATTTTCTTGTCGTCTACTGGTGTAAGAAAAAAAGAATGATTGGTAATTGCAATAGGGAAAGTTGTATTTGGTAACACTATTTTATTTGCTAATTTTTCTCCTATTTCTGTGTAATGCTTGTTAAACTCGTTTGCAATGTGTTTTTCGTCATTTACTACATAATTGTTATCTAGTTTAATTTGTGTTATTTCCTGATTTTGTCTTTGACTTTTGATGATATCATTTGTTATTTTCCAGAGAGTTTTACTACAGTGGTTATTATTTTCAATTTGTTTCTCATAATAATCTTTTTTAGTTTTTTTTTAATGAGTGAATTTACTTTATTTCTATATATTTTATATTTTTGTTTTAAGTCTACGTTTAAAGGTTGTTTTAGTAAATCTTGGTACATTTTATCACGAGTTTCGATCGATGTTATTAAACCTCTTGTAATCCATTTTTTTCTCTTTTTTAAGTTTTTTAATCTTATTTTTTTGGTTGCATTTTGCATATCAGTTTTAAAGTTATTTATTAGAGTATTACTCAGCTCTTCAGGGTCTCCTGTTTCGTAAAAATGTGTCCAATTTATTTTGGACAGTTCATGGGTTATTTGTTTATAATTAACTTTTTCAAAATAGCAGTCTTTTTTTTCATTAAACTCGTTTTTTTCTATAGAAACCAATCGCATAATGGTCAGTTATATTTGAGGTGAGTATTATAGGTATTATTTTTACATTATTCTGCGTTTTTATTTTAATAAATATATGATCTATACAACTTTTATTGTTCTGCTGAACTCGTGTGTAATTATTTATGAGGGATTCAAAACCTTTACCATACAGCATGTTCAAATACTCGTTGGCAATTTGATCATTGGATAAAATGTCTATATTTATGTCTCCACTAACCAGAATATAATCTGCTATTTCAAGATTTTCTATAAACGCTCTGAACTCTTCTAAAAATTTATTTACATTTATAGAAGGAGGGCGGTATATGCCTATTATTATAAATGACTTATTGTTAATAGCTAAAGAACATTTAACAATTTTTAGAGGACCAAGGCTGGTAATATCTACTTTATGATTAAGGTTATTTTTAACATATAAAACAACACCACCATTCTGGTTATAATTTCCCATGTTATAGTGCTATCCAACGATATATCATGGTGTCATATTTATCTCTAGAAAAAGTGGTGAATTTTCGAAAAATTTAATATATTTGTGAGGCCATGGAAAACTATTAACAACAACACTTCTTGTAATATAAATAAATGTTCGAATTGTCTTTCATTGACATTTTTGGCACCTTCTCTCTACAGTGTTTGTTGCATTTCCAATCATGACAGGAGTTCTTGTCTGGAACGCAGCTGATGTTTTGTTTTAATGTTATTAGAACATTCTCTATATATAATAATTTTTAAATAACCCCAAAGCCAAAATTCGGGGAGATCTAACTGGCCACAAAATAGGACCACTATTTCCAAAAAATTATACAATATCTAAACTACTTTGTTATTTATTAATGTCCAGTTAGTTAAATTAATTATTGGTCATCAATTTAGTTAACTTAGCTAACTAGACATTGATAAACTAGTCCTGAGTGATATACATAGATACCTATCCGATCCTCCCCAAATTGAGCATTTAAATAATTTCGTGTTTCATTTGACGTATGACCTGGGCGCCATCGTGTTGGTAAATTAATCTTTGAAATTGTCTTAGAGGCATATTGTCTATTTAGCAAAAAAACAAAAATCCGCTTACATTGTTTAGGATTTAAAATGGTTAAATCATCAAGTAAAGAATTATAAAGCTTCACCGAATTGTAAATAAAAGACCCTTTAGACAGGGCGGTAATGAGGCAAAATAGGTTTGTTTTTATACAATATTTACAAGATGTGCACGTGAGCACACCAACCTGTAGTTGGTGGAGATCAATCCTAGAAGTACCACTCGCATGCTGGCCTACATTAAAATAGGGCGTTAAGTGACAAATTTACGATCTGACCTGCCACTCCACTTAGCTAAGGGATATTGTTTATTTATGTTTAGGCTATTAAGAAATATAAGGAATAGTGGTTGTTATTTGGAGATATAAAGGGACTTGCTCTCGAGACGGCAGACTGACTGCAAATATCCTTATTCACAACTCTCTGTTAAATAGTGTTTGATAATAAATCGGTTTTTAAAAGAGTTTTGCGAGTTTTCTTACATACATTAGTTAGATGTACTAGTATTGAGGAGCTGCCATAAATCAGACATTAAAAAATTACCAAGGCGACCAGTTCTACGCTTCATAGCCAACCAATTTAATTCAGTCAATTCGTGGGATCAAACTTTCTTAAACCATATATTAAACGGACTCAGGAATTCTACACTTTCTGTATACGATTTTTATCAAATACACGTGGGCAAGCTCCATCAATAAAATCACAGTAATTAAAGTTGGGTAATACAAGAGAGTTACAGTTTTTTTAATTTAAAAATTTAGAAAATTGCGATTAGCATCTAGTAATATTAAAGATAAAAATGATTTTTGCAGTGTTTTTTTACACGAATTTTAAATGTAAAATCAGAGTCAAAAATGATTTCTAATTTTTTTAAATTTACAATTTGTATTATCAATATTTATGTCTAAATTTTCCTTGAGGGTGCTAATATTATTTTTATTCCCAAACAATAGATCTAGCAGGGTTTAATTTCAAGTTGTGTTCAAAGAAAACGTTGTTGATTAATTTTAGATCAGCATTGATGAGGTTAGCAGATAGTCACTATGATTAATATATAAATTACGTGCCACACCTCCGCTTCTCACAAGAAGTACAATGAATTTCAATGCGGGCACAAAAGTTCCCAGTTTAAATTATTTAAGTGTCTGCCACACTTTTTAACTTCCTGGAGGAAAATTTCGAGATGAAAGATTAAAAACCAACTTAAAGTTAAAAACTTTCTTGTAGGAAATCTCGTAAACAGGATAATTTATATTATTCATTTAGAGATTGTCACAGCCAGCGTCTCATATTTTGAACGAATTTATTCCATTTTCTAATTTATTCATATCATACATTGGGATTTATATGTATTATAGAAACTAGACACCGAGACACCTACCATACACTATACTGATACACCCATAATCTATAATAGTATATTTAATGTGTACTTTCCTTTTCATCTTTAACAGTTTATAGACTTAAATGACACTTTTATTAAGATTGTTATTAACGCTTACAAGTATTCATAAATTCTGGAAAAATATTTTGTAAGAGTGATGTCGCAATGTAACAGGTGATTAATTAAATTGGAAATATATGGAATCTATAATTTATGTTGGAATTAATTTAATAAATGTTATTTTGTTTGGACTGGCGTGAAGAAAGCTTTATGATATTGCTGACAGCGAAGTAACAAAATAGTATATTATATTACTAGGAGTAGAATGCACTCTTTTTTGTGTTGAGCCCCAAACTGGGCGAAACACAAAAAAAGGCGTTCTACTCCGTGTAATATATACTATTTTTTCTTCAAGCGTATTAAAATGCAAAAATTCATTTATTTATCATAAATGTACAAATATTCAAACTACAGTCTTACATGTTGACACAATATGACAAGTGGCTAGTGGATAGCGCGCCATCGGTGGCTTTCGATATTAACATTATGTTACTAGTAAAACAATACCCACTGCGGTGGCGCTTTCGGAACTAACATTATGTTACTAGTAAAACAATGTCCACTACGGTGGCGTTCGGTACTAACATTTTGTTACTAGTAAAACAATGTCCTACTTCTACTTCTGTTTTTGGTGACATAATTTAAATATTTTAATACGCTTGAAGAAAAATTTTTTTCTACTCTTTCAAGCCTGAAATGTGTTATGGATATTTTTGTCAGTAGCTAGTAGCGTATTAAATATGCAAAAAAGGCAAACAATGTATATATAGATATCTTTATTATATACAGATACACAAATAGTGATTTAGTCAGGCTTATACATATTATACATAAATATAAAAAAAAATGATTACTGTTAGTTCAAAACAAACAACACTTTTAATTATTAATTAATTTAGTTTATTATTAAGCTAAGTAACTCTGATGCCAATATTTCCGCATAGGGTCTGTCCAAAAATAGATTCTGCAACATATAAATTATAAATTGTATACAGTTTCGTACTTCTGCTCTTATACTAACTATGCTTATTAATATTTATAACAAAAATATATCTAACGTATATTTAAAAAAACAGTTTGATAAAATTATATATGCATACATTTATTTTTAATTTTATTTACTTAATTGGGAAATTTTCTTTTATCTATCTAATTACTTCCACATCGTGGTAGTTTAGTAATCGCAAAAAAAACCGCTGCCCAAGGAATCACTACTTCCACATCTAATTCTCTATCCAAGTCACTCACAACGAAAAAACTTTGTATGTGGAAATAATTGTTTATGGAACTTTAATAATATTGTATTTGAAATCCTCTACCCCAAAAACCCATAAAACGATACCCCACATCGGTAGTGGGGTGGGGGTTGTGATAGGGGCGTGGTAGTGGGGGTGGATGAAGTAAAAAAATGTTTTGAGGTTTCTGGTTCTTGTACATACACTAAATCATAATTTTTTTTCATCCCCTTTAATAAGGGGGTGGGGTTTGGTATTGGGGGGTGGCTAATGCCAAAAATTTTTTTGAGACCTTAGCTTTTCTTGTATATACTAAATACCAATTTTATGGACTCTTACCTGCTTGATTTACCCATGTACCCCAAATTTACCCCAATTTACCCCCAAACCCTTCGACGGAATAAGATGAAAATATAATCTAGTTGTTGATCTCGTTAAAGTACATATGTGTACCAAATTTCAAGTCAATATCTCAAACGGTTCCAGAGTAATCGTGCGCACAAAAAAAAGTTACAGACAGACCGACAGACAGACAGACAGACAGACCGACAGACAGACCGACAGACATACCGACAGACAGACAGACCGACAGACAGACAGAATTTTTTTTTTCTCTCAAACTTAAAATCTCGACGTTTCATGACATTTTAAGCCTATTTGAACAATAATAATAGGCTTAAATCTCATGAAACTTCGAGATTTTAAGTTTGAGGAAAAAGGAATTTCTGTCTGTCTGTCGGTCTGTCTGTAACTTTTTTGTGCGCACGATTACTCTGGAACAATTTAAGATATCAACTTGAAATTTGATACATCAAATTTCATATGTACTACAGCGAGATCTGGAGCTAGATTATATTTTGATCTTATTCCGTTGGTGGGCTGGGGGTAAATAGGTAAAGTAAGAAATAAAGGTCCATAAAATTGGGATTTAGTGTATGTACGAGAAGTCAAGGTCCCAACATTTTTTTGACATCAGCCACCCCACTTTCATCCGCACTACCACCCCCACCTCATTATTAAAGGTGGTGAAAAAAACAAAACCGTGAGTTAGTGCGTGTTCAAGAACCAAAGGCCTCAAAATTTCTTTTGACATTAGCCACACCCACTACCACCTCATTACCACCCCCCACGCTATTATTAAAGGGGATAACAAATAAAATTGCGATTTCGTCTCTGTGCAAGAACCAAAGGCCTCAAAATTTGTTTCGACATCCGCCACCCCCACTCTATTATTAAAGGGGGTAAGAAAATAAAATTGTAATTTAGTGTATGTACAAGGACCAAAGTCCTCAACATTTTTTTCGCCATCAGTCTGTCTGTGAGCCTGTCTGTGTGTAACTTTTTTTGTGGTTCACACGATTGCTCTTAAACGGTTTACGATATTGACTTGAAATTTGGTACACCTATAAGTGTTATAACGAGATCTGACACTAGATTATATCTTGATCTCATTTCGTTGAAGGGTTGGGGGATAACTGAGGGTAAATATAAAGAGTCTTGGATAGGAAATCTGGATGTGGAAATAGCGATTCCTTAGGCAGTGGTTTTTTATACAAGTAGAAGGCTGCTTTATTTCGATGACTTTTTTTCATCTACGTCAATAATTTGAAAGTTGCAATTTGGATTATTTTTATATAAACAACAACGCCATTATTCTTATTCATTTGACCATCATTTTGTAACATATTATATCATTCAAGACAAAAAGATCAGTATTAAAAACAATCTTACTATTGTAGCTCTAAACCTGTGATTAGTTATGACTATTATTAGTTTAGCTATCTATTTGTTTTATAAGTTGCGTCTATGTAATTTACTTATAATTCTTGTTATTTTGTATATTTATACTTAATTTTATTGATAGTATTTCTTTTTTAATGAATTTCTATTTTAAATAAGTATTTCCTGTACTTGGGTGTCTGAAACCTGTTGGAAATAAATTGCTTTACTATTATTATTATTATTATTATTATTATTATTATTATTATTATTATTATTATTATTATTATTATTATTATTATTATTATTATTATTATTATTATTATTACGCTGCTTACAGTCACAACACGGAAATAAAAAATCGAAGTTTCATAAAAAAATATTTTTATTGGACTACAGTAAATAAATGTAATGATTATGTAACAAGGGACTAGAATGGCAACAAAATGAATGAAACTACAATAAATAGGATTAATACTTGTAACCCCCATTGCTGGCATAGATCGAACCATGATGATGATGATGCCCATGATCGTGGAAAGACCCGCTTCCACTAAAGTTAATGTCTGAGTGACCATGCGAGCTGCCGATAAAGGAACCGCCTCCCAGTCCAACTGCTCCAAAACCACTCGAATAACCTCCGTGACCCGCGCTGATGCCAATGTGAGCGTCGGTATGTACTCCAACTGGTACGGGAACGTTTACTTCTACTCTGGTTGGCACTGATACAGGATAGGGCTTAGGAACGACTACTGGATAAGGCTTTGGCACATTCACGTGAACAGGTGTTGGTACTTTGACGAACTCCTTTACTTTCACCGGGACGGGGTATGGACGTGGGACGGTCACGTGGTAGGGTCTGGGTACTATTACTTTGACGGGATGGGGCACTTCCACGCGTACTGGGCGAGGTACTTCAACGGGCCTTGGGACTGCTACTGGGACAGGTACAGGTCGATCGACTGTCACAGGATAGGGCTGTGGCACGGGCACCCCCACGGATTGGGTTTGTTGGGAGTAGGTGGTGCCTCCATCGATGGTTCTTCCGCTATGACCTACGGCTCCGATCCCACTACCAAATCCAATTCCTCCTCCAAATCCTCCTCCAAATCCAACCCCATGTCCGATTCCGACTCCATGCCCAATTCCAATTCCATGCCCTATTCCAACTCCATGGCCGATACCAATTCCAGATATGGCAGGACCTGATGCGTAAGCTCCTAGCCCGATGGGAGCGCCTACGGATGTGCCTGAGCTGAGTCCATGTCCTCCGAGAGCGATTCCTGAACCTATTCCGTGTCCGATATCGATGCCGTGTCCGATTCCGGAACTAAGACCGATGTTAATGCCGCTGTGTCCGCCATCCACATAGAAGTGGGAAGGTCCTGATCCGTATCCCACGCCGAAAGATGAGGAAGCAATTGGTGGGGTCAAGTCGGTGCTGACACCTCCGCCTAATACTCCACAAGTTGCTACATTAGCAAAGGCTAGTATTGTAGGGAGGACCTGGAAGAAATGAAAAATATTATTTAAAAAAATATGTATTATAAAAAAAACGTCAAATTGCTGTGAGGATGCTCTAGAGTTTTAAAATCCACAATAACAGCGATGCTCAACATATTGCTATATAAAGCATTAACTTCATAAACTGCATTTGTTTTGATCTTACAAAAGTGTTTGATCATGATACCCTGTTTGGTGAAATGAAGCCATGTAGAATTGTAGACATTGGTTTGGAATGGATAAAATCATTTTTACAAAATCGTAATCAAATTGTTCAACTAAATCTTGTCATAATAATATTATGAATTGCCCATTTAAATCAGATTTACAAATTAATAACATAGGTGCTTGTCGAGGATCTATGTATGGCACCACTATTATTTCTAATATTTTAAAATGGTTCATCACGAAGTGTCACTATCAATGAATCATTTGTATGACAGTTTGCAGAAGATACAGCTAATAATATAAATGATGCCATTGCAGTTGCAAATAATGCGGTAAATAAAATGGAAGAATGATGTGATGAAAAAAAGACAGATGAATGTCTCAAGAACTAATATAATACATTAGAAATTATTTCCAATTTCCGCTGACTCTAGCTTACTGGTAAGGTGTTATAGCGTATCAATTAAACAAACAAATACAACAAAATTCCTATGCGTTTACATGAATAAAAACTTAAATTGGGCAGAACATATCAATATATTATCAAACCATCTAAATTCAGCAAATTATAACTATATAATATTCGGGATATAGTTTAGATTTGTTTTATTATGCAAAAGTTCACAGTCGCCTAAGCTATGATCTAATTTTTAGAAGTACTCATTCAGTGAATAGATTATTTATAATTAAAAAAAAAGACGTATAATCGGTAAAGCTAACTGTAATGGTCATTGTAAACCATTATTTTCAAAACTAAAAATCATGACTATATTCTCCCTGTACTTATTATATTTGTCTACGAAAATAGTAACTTCTCCAAAAGTAGAGATCTTACCGCATCTACAATGAACATAAGAAATAATGACACTTTAGTTATTCCTCCACATTATAAAACTTAATAAGAAAAGAGCCCATATTATATGGGTGTAAAAGATTAGAATAAGCTCTCTAATAAATTCAAAGAACATAAAGTTAAAACTAAATTTAAAACAGATATTAAACAGTACTTTGCAAGCAAACCTTATTTATAACTAGGTGAATATATCATCGACATTATCTAGTTAATATTTTTGTAACTTTGTTTTCACATTTCAAATACTTACATGTAAGTCTGAAGAAAAAATATTAATGTTATTGTTAAACATATTGGATTATTTTTTTTTACTTCTGTAACATAAGATCATTCTATATGTCCGTAATAAGTCGTTTCTTAATCATAAATGGAAGAAACGACTTACTAGGAACATCTAGCTGCCTCTGAAGTTTCCACAAACACCAAAACACTTAAACACTGCAATCGAATATCACTCGGGGCACGTTTCGTCAACAATGTCAGCATCATCTGGAGATGACTAAAACTTGGATGAACATATAGAGCGATCTTATGGTACGAAAGTAAAAAGTAAATTAAAGGTTCGGACAAAAAGTGTAACTATATTAAATTATTTTACAGTTTCAAAGATAATACAATTTTCTGCGTTCTCGCTTACCAAGAATGATCTCATGGTGCGTATGATGTAAAACAAGAGATGAAATGATACCGTTTAAAAGAAATGGTGTAGTATTTATACAGAACCACACCTGGAGCGACAAAATTTTACTTTCACGATACAAATAATAGCCCACTAGCCGCACCGGGTGGACCGATGCCTGCCGATTTGCATAATTTCAAATTAATTGAAGATGATTCTTGGGCGGAAACTGGGTTAGAAGTGTTTTTTAATTAGGCAGACTAGTTCTAGTGTAGAAAAATATACGAAAAAACATCAATATTGTCGGTTATGGAATGCATAAATATTCAAGGTTCAGCATTTCTTTTTACTTTCGTTTTCAACGGAGAATTTCTTCGGATATTTACTGCGTCTGGAGTATTACATGCTCACAGTTACGCAATAACAAGTATTAAACAACTGCAGCAAATATAATCAGATTAAAGACATCAAAGCAATCCTTTGCGAAAGAAAATAAATAGGTAGGTAGCAATTAAATGTACAGCATTATGTTTAAACGTAAAGTATATCTGCTAAGCAATAATAATAAATGATCAGTAAAACTGGTGCTTAGTAATAAAATAGGTGTCCAGTAAAAATAAGAGATGAAAAGTGAAACACCAATAATGCAATAATAGATGTTCAGTTAAATAATACATGTTTGGTAAAAATAATAAGTCAAGAGTAAAAAAACCTCGATAAGCATCCAATAAAACAATAATACATTGTGTATCTAGTAGTAAAAGCAATACATTCCCAGACGACGATGAAAATTGTTGGCCAAGGCGTTAGCCGAGGTCAACAAGCATTGAAGTTCGGGAATGTGCTTTTACTACGAGGTACACAATACTATTTTTTCTGAAATCGCAATCAATATTATTATAAATATATAAAAATAAAAAATATATACATATTAAAATATATATCGTAATATCGTATTTGACGGATAAGAGAATTCTGGTAAAAAATGGGAATGTTCTGTCGGATGAATATGATATATTAATATTTGATATTGATATTCTTACTATTCATAAATGACTTGCCTAAGTCTATAATACATGGAAAAATTTATGTACGCAGACGACACTTCAATAATTGTTTCGTTTAGTCTGGAAGGACTTGAAGACATAGTCAATATAGTCCTTGGTCAGTTTAATTCATGGTGTCACAACGACAGGCTCATTATTAACTATGATAAAACTGTATTATTTAAAACCCATGGAAAAAATATATACAAAAATATAAATATTTATCTAAATAATCATCAATTAAACACTCGAAAAGACACAAATTGTCTAGGTTATTTTAGATGAAAATCTCGGCTGGACAAATCATATTGATCAACTCTGTGCTAAACTAAGTCAATCATGCTTTGCAATCATTATGCTGAAAAATAGTTTAGATCAAGACTCTTTAAAAAAACGTGTATTATGCTCTCTTCTATTCAAAAATCTCTTATAATAAATAACATGGGGTCAAAGTGTGGATATACAGAAAATTTTTGTAATGCAAAAAAGAGTATTGCGAGTACTATTAAATATGGGATACAGGGAATCTTGTTGCGATGCCTTCAAAAACAACAAATTGCTAACTATTACACCGATTTACTTATACAAGTTATTTATACATATATGTATAAAAAATAAATTGCCAACACATTGCGACAAATATGAACACAATAGGTACGAGAAATAGAAAAAATATATACATTAATAAATATAACCTGACGCTGTATAAAACATCCCGAATATGTGCTGGCAGCTATTTATATAATAAACTGCCGACTGATGTATAAATGGCAAAAAATATACAGCAGTTTAAATCAAAACTTAACTTAATGCTGCTACTCCGTGGATGAATATTTAAATGAACAAATCTAACAAAATTTCGTCATATGTTTTTTTGAAATTCTAATCTAGTCATAAGTGTGTGTATCTAGAAGTATATTTTTTAAGTAATGTTTGTAATGTATTTTTTTATCAATGTTCTTGACCTGTTCTATCCATTGTGTAATTGGCACAAAGAACTAATAAAAGTCTATCTATCTATCTATCTATACTATTGATTGATAATTATTATTGATAAGTCTTATTTTATAATTTTAATTTATGTATATTATATTACTTCCACATCCAGTGGAAGTATAGTAACGACAAAAACATTTTTAAAAATTTTTATTATTCAGATAGGCTTAAAATGTCATGAAACGTCGAGATTTTAAGTTTGAGAGAAAGAAAATTTATGTCTGTCCGTCGGTCTGTCGGCCCGTCTGTCTGCAACTTTTTTATGCGCACGTTTACCCTGGAACCGTTTAAGATATTGACTTGAAATTTGGTACACATATGTACTTTAAACGAGATCTGGAACTAGATTATATTTTCATCTTATTCCGTCGAAGGGTTGGGGGGTAAACTGGGGTAAATTTGGTGTAAATGGGTAAATCAAGCAGGTAAGAGTCCATAAAATTGGTATTTAGTATATACAAGAGAAGCTAAGGTCTCAACAAAATTTTTGGCATTAGCCACCCTCATTACCACCCCCACCCCATTATTAAAGGGGATGAAAAAAAATTGTGATTTAGTGTACGTACAAGAACCAGAAACCTCAAAATATTTTTTTACTTCATCCTCCCCCACTACCACCCCCCTATCGCCACCCCCACCTCACTACCGATGTGGGGTATCGTTTTATGGGTTTTTGGGGTAGAGGATTTCAAATATTATATTATTAAAGTACCATAAACAATTATTTCCACATTCAAAGTTTTTTCGATGTGAGTGACTTGGATAGAGAATCTGGATGTGGAAGTAGTGATTCCTTGGGCAGCGGTTTTAGTTTTTAGAAGAAAGGCATAAAATCACAATAAATAATCGTACTGATATAAATGATTTAAGCTCGGATTTAACACATATTTGTGTTTTGTATTTTTTCCACCAAGGTTTGTGGCTTGATGTACCTAAAATAAAAATAAATAAATAAATAAATAAATAAATAAATAAATAACCTATTGTATTTATCAGCATACATATGTTGTGTTCTTTTCCGTCATGCTCCATTTTTGCAATCTGCTGGCGTATAGTGGTCTCCTTAGAGTAGACTCTTTTTAAGTATTTTCGCAGTTTTTCTGCCTGTTATGGAGTCAACTGTGATTTATCTGCTTTAAAATACAAATAATGCTGGCTAGAAAATAACATTTCTATTTTAATGCACTGTTTATAGGATTTGAAATAATCGCAGTTTCATCAGCAGTGTTTGGCCATTGTAAAAAATATTTAGTTGCTGAAACATTAATGAACCTTTTTGTGATTTCTCAAACAAAGAATCTGGCAAGCGTTTCATTTCGTCACCATTTTCATTGTAAAATATACTTCGAAAACTTTAATTAAAGCAGAGTTCGTACAATAACTGCACAGAGAAATCATTATTTTGACGGCAACAACAAAATATTAACTGGGCGTCGTTTTTAATATAACGCGTACAAAAGTGTTTCTATAGTCTCTTGTACCTTGCTTCGGCGTTGCTCTATTATATTTACCTCATTAAAATTTGATAGGTTTTCGGTAGCCTCACGGCGTGGCCATAGATAATTATTATCGTGTCACCTACACAAAGCGAAAGTAATATTTCAAGCTTGCCAAAAGTTATCTCGATGAAAGAAGTAGTCCGCAGACGATTCATTGACTCGGAAGGTCGGGAAGGTCTAGGTCTTTACAAAAGTGTTTTCTCTTCAATGCCGATAAAAGTAATCAAGAACAGGTCTGTGCAGGAACTGACATTTGGTTTATGTCATCCGTGGTAAAAGAGACTCTTTGTGATAACAAATATATAGAGTGTCATTCGAAATCAGCCAGAGTTGTCTGAAAATAAAATATTGTGTTCTTAATTTTAATCATCTTCCGATTGTAAATAAATAAATAAACAAATAAATAATGCCTTTATTTGTGTTCTCACAATGGCGGAGTTCAGCTCTTCAGAGCTGCTCCCACAATCAAGCAAAAGTATTTATAGAGAAATTTAAAAAAAATAAATATCGGTTATAATAAAGGAGACATACTTATCACACATTTGTTGAGGGGAGGGAGGGGTATTTCGCTATTGACTGGTTTGATATCATTTTTTGATACTTGAAATTAAAGAACAGGAAAAATTACTTTGTCATTAGGCATATAGTATTAGAGAGATTCCGTGCATGAGCAAAAGTTCTACGAAAGAGGATAAGCCGATATGGGGAAATTGACTATTAGATTTCTTGAGTGAAACAAAGATCGTGGAGTTAACTCCTTTACTGAGCTAAGGGGTAGAAGTTGTTAATAACTTGTTAATAAGGGATACTAAATGATGTCATCTTTGTCATATCTAACCAATTTAATGTTTTTAATTTTTCAGGAATTTGTCATCTTCTTAAATTAAAAATAAATCGGATATATGACTCCTGCACTTTTTGTATCCTGATTGCTGTTCTTTGATTCAGGCTAGAATTTGTTACAGCAATTGAAACAGAATATACAAGTGAATCACATAAAAATACTCTAAGTTTCTGACGATTTGAATGTAATTATTTTAATAAATAATATGTTTTTCAACACATTATTTATCTGTGAGATAAATCATAGCTCTACGGCCAAATTAAGTCCTAAGTTCTTAACAGTAGTTTGAAAAGCCAGCTTATGGTTTTCTATGAAAATATTAAGACTGTCATATACCGTTACCAAGTACTATGGTTACCGATTTTTGTGTATTAATATTTAAGTAATGCCTGTTGGAAAACTGCACTAGACATCACCGTTAATTTCTTCTCCTACGCGAAGGAGAACGTTAGGTTTAAAGTTGTGGCAGATTTGGGTGTCATCGGCATGAAAATGGGAATGATGAGATTTCAACCGTTTAGGGAATATGCATAATAAAAAGTAGCGGCCCTGATATTGATCCTTGTGGTACACCAGATTCCAACATCTCAAAACCTGAGGCAGAGCGATTTACAACAACTTGCTGCGTCCTCGGGAAGAAATATGGCCGAATGAGGTTAAGTGCGTTTTCAATAAACCCATAGAATTTAATATAACAATAATCTATGATTAAAGGTATCGAATGCCCTAGAATAATCCAGCATTACTAATATCGCGTTTTCACCTTTAAGTGTCTATGCCACTAATTATATAATTTGTAACTTTCAAAAGCGCACACCCAGATCACACCGGAATAATATACTAAAATAAAATTAGAAAAAAAAATAAAAATAAATATAAAAAACATTGAGTACAAAAGAAGAGAACTATTTAAATTATTGTTTAGTTGTAAAAAAGCGGGCTAAAAATCATTTGTAACCAGTGCCAAAGAACAGAATGTTTGAACTTAAATATTAATACAGACATTCGGAATAAAGATTTTGCAGAAGATTTTGACAATCCGAACAACGATGATATATATGAGTTTGGCAACACAGTCGAAAGAGATGATCTTCCTGGTGTCAATTAATTCATCACTATTTTGGTAAATAATTAATGGATTCTGTTATAAATAATTTTTTTGTGAATGTAAATAAAAACTAATTTAACCACTTTCACCTACAGTGGAAGTATAGTAACACAAAAAAAAATTGTAAAATTTTTTTTGTTCAAATAGGCTTAGAATATCATGAAACGTCGACATATTAAGTTTGAGAAAAAGAATGTCTATTGGTCTGTCTGTCGTTCTGTCTGTAACTTCTTTTGTGCGCACGATTACTTTAGAATCGTTTAAGGTATTGATTTGAAATTTGATACACGTATATCCAGATATATTAACGAGATCTGGATCTAGATTTTATTTTGATCTTATTCCGTTGAAGGGGTAAATTTGGGTAAATAAGGGTAACTAGGTTAATCAAGCAATTAAGAGTCCATAAAATTGGTGTTTAGTATATATTAGAGAAGCTAAGGTCTCAGAAAAAAGTTTTGGTATTAGTCACCCCATTACCACCACCCCCATTATTAAAAGGGTGAAAAAAATCAAATTGTGGGTACAAGAACCAAAGGCCTCAACATTGTTTTTACTTCCCACTTCGCTTTTACTTCCCACCCCCACTACTGATACTGATGGCATATTGTTTTATGGGTTTTTGGGGTCGATGATTTATTAAAGTTCCATAAACAATTATTTCCACATAGTGGAGTGCAAATATAGTATCAAAATTTGTTGCAAAAGACTTGGATATAAAATCTGGATGTGGAAGTAGTTCCTTTTTTATTTCAGATCGTTCTTGTAAGCGTGTTATGGAATGACAAAACCACTCTAAAATTTTGAAAACTAATATTCAGTTTTAAAAGACGTTATTAATTATCTTATAAAAATAATAAAATATGTCGTCGTTGTCGTTTTAATACATCCTATGTGAAAATTTGATCAAAATTAAGATTTTAATGAAATGAAATTAGTCTATTTGTAGTCCACAAATATACGAAACCTCCTATGTGTGGTGGGCTCATAGCTTTACAATGGGCCATTTTAATTTATCCTGTGTTTCGTTGTTTTTAATTTCTCCTATGTGTAGCAATAATTTATCCTATGTAACCAAAATAAGCAATGAATACATCCTATGTACATATAGAAGCATTGAAAAAATGTAAACCTAAAAACGGTTTTTCTAATTTTTCTCAAAACTATGTATCATGCGCACAGGATGTATTAAAACGACAACGACGATGTGTAGATATGCGTAAAATAAAGTTGAAAAGTTTCTTATGTATTTACATTCAATTTGCATGAAAAAATCTGTAGTTTTAAATTAAGTAACGATAAATTCCAGTTTGAAGTATTCATTTGTCTCAGATATTTTTTTAATACCAATGAATCAAACTTTTATTTTCATATTGAAACATTAATATTATATATAGAAGGTTTAGTTTAAATATTCATCATATTGAGCAATCGTATAAAAAACAAATAAGAAAACAACATATGTATTTTCTCCTTTTACGAAAATAACTGTCTTCGGTAGGAAGACATAAAATATTTATGTAATTCTTGATTATCTGTTTGTGTCGAGTTGTTATTACTTTAAATACCGTTTATCGTTTTGATTATATTAGTAGAATGTAGATTTTAACTTATTCAGGAAACATTTTTAATATTACTAAGTATTTTTAACCGACTTTTTTTTATAACTACACAGATATTTACACAAAATGAAGGTCTATCCCTCAGTATTTGTTCTCTCCTTTTTGAATGTTGTCTTCAAATCGCCATAACTCATAAAATATGGAATGTAAGAAAAAAGTACGTTTTTTTAATGCGATGTAGTTAAATTTTTCATTGTGATTTTAAAAATGTGTAACACTTATACACCTTATTTTGAAGATTGATGGCAAACTGGTAAAAACAATTTTTTTAATTTAATTTTTTTAAATTTTAATTGCCTTATATTAACGACCTGGCGAATTTAGCTAATGCTACTCTACCACTTAACCAGGACGGCGAGATGAGATTCAAGTGACGGACTAGCCCGGCGTGCTTTAACTTCGCCGATTAAAATCAAATCAAATCGAAAACAAATTTATTTTAAATTAAATACAGAAATGTTATCCTACCTGACCATTTATCCGAAGCTAGCCAGACATCCACGATGCAAAGCACCGTGACAATTGAAAGGCTGAGCGGAACGAGGTCGGGTCAGATTAACAGAATATGAAACATTAAACACAATCTCCTTTCGCAAGATGGGCGAATTAAAATAAAAGGTGTATAAGATAAAACATGTAAAAAAAATAAACTTAAAATAATTGGTATATAATGCAAAAGACGCTGGTGAAAATAAAATGTTACAGATATGGTTGGTCCGCACGGGGAAATTATTAACCAAAAAAACCGTTTTAAGCAATGCAGCAAGAGCGAGCGGCTATGTCAGACCGCACAATTTACGGTTTGAAATGTTTGTCTTTCTAGAACTATTGATATTCTCGCCACTGAAAGCAAATTACCAAATTACAATATTCTTTATTTTATTTAACTATCAGTTAACAAGTCATTTTATATCATTTCATATTTCAGTTTACAATCTATATAATCGTTACGTAACAAATACGCGACTGGGCACGTGAAGTGACGTAACGGCCAGGCGTTATGGCAGATGATTTTCAGAGCTTGTTATTTATTTTAGTTAGAGACGGTATCTCTGTAGTTTAACCGTATATGTTAGTTATATGTCACTTTGTGTTTTAGAATGAAGAATGTGTGTTATATTTTACTAGTGCAGGGAAAATAATCAAAAAACCCTGCTTCAGGTGTCGAGTAGATAAAAATGTATTATTTGCTAATGCAAATTGTTATATGGGAGTATAAATTTCAACGAGGGGTCAAGGGGGTAGAGGGGATGGTGTAGGTGGTTTTCAGGGAATGTTTTTAAGAGTGTGTGAGAGATGCCACTGAAACCGGTATCGTATACCACGTCACTCAATTAGTTTCTTTTTTATTGACAGTTAGTCTTTTTTTCATTTAAACTTAGAACATAGTAAATACTTCCAATGTTTCATTTTATACTGTACATGGCAGAATGTAAAGTTGCATTTTATTTTATTGGAACCTTAAAGGAAGTTTAGCCTGCATGTGTCTTGGATGTGAAAAGTGGACACTAAGTAATTAACAATTATTTCAAAATACTCTGGACTGTGCGTGTGAATGTGATTTATGTAGACCTAGGGCTATCTTGACATAGGTACTTTTTCTTTGTTAAAAGAGGTAAAATAACTTTGTAAAAAATTACATCGGAGAACTTAAAACAAAATCAAGTTTTATGATTTTTATACATTGTTTTTTCTCATAACATATGAAACACAGAGCGACCTTAAATGTAAAACAATAAACTAGGTAATTTTATGCAGAACGTGATAATAAAAACACTTATTTTCTGTAATATATTTATTTTTCACAGACATATTTTTTATCGCGTTACTATATATCACAAAGCCTATTTAACATCCATAGTGAACTGTGCTTGCTGACAACTAGAGTGGAGTAGCTCTAGGCGGAACCAAAATTTCTAACTTGAGGTTTGCATATGATACTGTAGAAGTACGCACTACTGAGCGTCAATTTGACACTAATTTATTTTTAGAAGGGCGCCAGCCGGGTTCTGCCTCATTCTTCTACTCCCAAGCGGGTTCGAGATAAGATATAACTTGATAGACAAGTGAAAGGTTAAGGCTGTACTAACGACGCTCTCTCTGTCGGGATACTACTTATTTACTGGTATTAATGGGTTTTACGCCTAAGATGTTTTGTAATTTTTGCATAAAAAATCCCTAACAGAGATTTCTCTCTGACGGAATTAAAATTTGACGTGATTGTTAATTGTTTACCTACTAATAACGGATCTACACTTAATGATTCCTGCAAAATCGCATAATAAATCCCTGGCGACCAGAACACTGAGTATGAGACTTGCGGAATCATGAGACTCCGATTAACTCATTAACTCATGTTTCGATCTTCCAAACAAAAACTCGAAGGATTAGGACTAGCAACAAGTCCTGATCCATAAAATGCGATTAGTTCAAAGAATATCATTTAACAGGTTTAAAACAATAGTTAGATTCTGCAATATCCTACCCAATAAATTATATAATGTGGAAGAATCACGCCTCCCCAACTAAGGCAAGTTAATTTTAACGATACAAATGAGAGCGTGCTCTAACAATCGATTTGCTAGAGAAGATTCATTCAACTTTCCCAGAATTTAATGCAAGCCTTTTAAAAAATATACATAAATTTTGTGATTACGGTAATTATGGTTGACTGAAAATAATATAAAAATATTTTATATACTTATATATATAAAATAATATAAACAATATTTTACGAGCTCGACTAATACACGAGTTTGCTAACTTTCGGCCAGTCTTACGACGTACTAGTCCCCATGCGGGTTCAAGATGGGGAAAATGACACCGACTCGCCTTCCAGCGACTTTTAGGCAAATCTGCTTTTTGAGTCATTTTTGCACAACGCGGTTTTCTTTATAACTTAATTTGGCATTTAGCTTTCCTATCATCGCTTTGTATTGATCATCCAACGCACTCGTCCAAATTATGAGTCGTTTGGTGAATCCAAACTTGTTTTATGTGTCCATTTTCACTGATTTTTTGCCATTATTTGCCTAAGGACGCTACGCGCCCTCGCCACATTTGATACGTAACATAGTTAAGAATTTTATATTCAATCTTTCGAATGATGTATTTAATAGCTGTATCTGCATGGTCATTGTCTTTGGTGAAGGAATAAAAATGTTAAAAATAATTTCGTAAAAGTATATGGTTTATTTTTCCTTGATCAAAAATTATACTTTTATTTTTGGTTCATTTTTCTATGACCACCATATACTTTCACTCCCAGGGCCTGACCTGGACCAAAACAAATTTTTCTAAGTGAAAATTCGGTGTTTCTTCTAATTTTCACCTGGTTGTGCCTAATGCCTTAACGAACTCATAACGGTTCTTTTGGGCTAGTTTATGGCTATGAAGCCCTTCAGACTTGTATAAATGCTCTTAAATGAATTTTTTACCTAAGTCGAATTTTTGTTCTCGCTTCGACTTAGGTCGATTCTGGGAGGTTCTACAACAATACCACCTAAGTTGTAGCAAGCGAAGATGAGTTCGTATAAATGCTGGATAGGCTTCAGATAATAAGCTCTGATTATGATTTAAGAGTAAATTACAAAAAAAAAATGATAATTATTATTGTAGATTGTCCAAATAATATCCATCCAGATATGTTAAGAATAGGTGACTATGATCTAGTAAATAGAATGGCAAGATTGGCAACTTATTATAGTTTTCTTCAACTTTCTTTATGCCTCTGAGACATGGAATTTCTGGAGTAAAACTATTATCAATCAACGACTATGGTGACAGTAACGAGAATAAAAGTCACCCCGTACGTAACAGGTCTTACACAAGCAGAACAAATCAATTCAGCCCATTCTGGCTTAGATATTCCTGATTATTAAAGTGGGAATTCCGAGATCAGATTCCAAGATTTTTTCACAACGTTTTCCTTCACTAAGGGCTCGTTTATCAATATAGAGTTGGGTTAGCTTGTCCTGAGGCTAAACGCTAACTCCAGGGTAAAGCGTTTATCAAGTCAGATTAGAATTAACCCTGGGCTAAAGTCAGAGCTTACTTAGCCCGAGCTTTAAGGTGGGGGTTATCTCTGTTAGGCCGAGGTTAACCTAAAAATTTTATGTTTGTTGTTGACAGTTGTTGGGCGAAAAGTCGAAGTTATTTTTTTGCGTAAGTTATTGAAAATGGAAGTTTTCGACGAAATAAGTAGATATTTTGAAATTTCTGGAACACGAAAGACATACTTAGTTTTCTAATGTAGCTAAAAAGCAAATATTCAAATCTATTTTACTGTATTGGAGAAATCGTTCAACTTCTTTGTCTCTGCAAGATATTGCATCAGTTTTTACTTTCACGTCCAGCAGAAGTATAGTAACGTCAAAAAAAATGTTTGAAAATCTTTATTGTTCAGATAGGCTTATAATGTGATGAAACGTCGAGATTTTAAGTTTAAATTCTGTCTGTCGGTCAGTCTGTCTGTCTGTAACTTTTTTGTGCGTACGATTACTCAGGAACCGTTTAAGATATCGACTTGAAGTTTGGTACACATATGTATTTTAACGTGATCTGGAACTAGATTATATTTTCATCTTATTCCGTTGAAGGGTTGGGGGTAAAGTGGGATAAATTGGGAAACATGGGGGTAAATAGATAAATCAAGCAGGTAAGAGTCCACAAAATTTGTATATAGTAAATACAAGAGAAGCTATAAGGTCTCAATTTTTTTTTTTTGCATTAGCCACCTCCATTACCACTCCCACCCCATTATTAAAGGGGACAAAAAGAAAATTATGATTTAGTATGTCTACAAGAACGAAAAACCTCAATATATTTTTTTACTTATCCACCCCCACTACCACCCCCACAACACTACCGATGTGGGATATCGTTTTCGGGGTTTTTGGGGTAGACGATTTCAAATATTATATTATTAAAGTTCCATAAATAATTATTTCCACATACAAGATTTTTTCGTTGTGAGAGACTTGGATGGAAAATCTGGATGTGGAAGTAGTGATTCCTCGGGCAGCGGTTTTTTATTCTACGACGTGTTTATAATTATCTGTTATTTTAACTAATCACAAGCGATAAAAAATTGGGGCCTCTGTCTACCTTTTTTGGGGTTTCACACATTTAAAAAAAAAATGTAACTATCGACCAGAAAATATTCTAGTTTACATTATAATTTTTGCTGCTCGTTGATGTCACTGTCAGGTGACTTTTCGACAAAAACAAACAAGTGTTTCTAACATAATAACAAAAACTTAAAATATCAACAAACAAACAAAAGTACTAATTTTTCGGCCAATCACAATCAATCTAGAGCGGGCAACTCTATAGACAGCTTTACCAACCTCAGGTTATTCAAGAGTTTCCTATCTCACACATAAAATGTGGTAGATAAACGTATGCGTTTAACACCCACTTTGCCCGGAGGTTAAAGTTAGCCCAGGGCAAGCTAACATGCATATTTAACCCTATATTGATAAAAGGGCCCTCAAAGTATTGGATGTTCTGTATACGAGACAAATACGCGTGTTGTATTAATAAACCCATTCAAATTATATAATAAATTTTTAATACCAGTATCATATTGGTTATATTGGTAGTTTAACTCTCTTTTTCAACGTTCCAGTCTTATCTTTGAAATACGTTTCCGATACGTTCGATTTATGGGTCATAAATCAGATTTATACAATGTAACAATTTGTATTATCGAACGGCAGTCATATGTTGTATTCCTTCGTAGCAATTTATCATGAAATATTAAAGGATTAGTTACTTCATTGATTCTGTTATCGTTTCAAAGTGTTTTATTTTTTTCTCGTTTATTTAACGTTACCAACATGCAAAATTTTATCTTGAATCAGAAGAAAGAAAACATTAAAAATTACCGCCTTCTAGATCATTGCCCAAGTCAGTTCATGTTTTATACTGTGTAAAATCCAGTAAGTACACTGGAAACTATTTAGACTCTACCCTTGTCTTAACTGGTCGCATAGTTTTGTCTGGTCGATATTTTGTGTTCGAATACATACGCCTTAATTAATTTTAAAAAAGAAATAGATGACCATTGTTTACTCACCAGCCTACTATTTTTTTGTTTACTCAAACTTAGCTATCACAATATTATCTCGGGTTAGTCACAAGAAATCAATAGTCTTCAGATTAAGCTTATTTTCAATAATTCCGTAACTCATGTCTGTAGATGCTTCGTTATAAGGCATATGGCGTGATTTCCTTTCTTGTATTTACTGCTTAATTCTACGATCCTCCATCTATTTGTTATATTGTTTTGTGGGTCAACAGATAGGACGAGGCAAGTGTGTTCTATACTTTCGACCTAGATAATTGTACTTCTAATCTATTTTTTTCAGATCCTGTCCTTTCAGTTACCGCTGTGCTGATGAGGAATAATAATTCCGAAATACGTATCCGCACCTGCTTCGTTGTTTCTTTTTAGGGCATATGGCGGGATTTACTTTTTTGTATTTTTAATTACCTCCAGTCGATAACAACTAGATTGCCGAACTGAGTATCGAATGCATCAACGTTTTGGTGATTGTAAGAGCCATTGTAATTGTTAAATTTCTTTCTTAAATACCTCCACGATCATGAATAAACACTGCAAGGTTTTAGAATGTCCCACCTACGGCGTGAAAGATGTTTCGAAGTACCTGAATTTATGGCGGTTACAATTCAAAATCGATCATCTGACTGAAATATTTCGACTATTTTGGTCTGGGTTCTGGCAGATGGTGAGCAGTTGTATAATAGATAAGTTCTGCTTAGATTACGTAAAATAAACGTAGGTATACTCATAAATGTGACCGGAATTCTTATACTTTTATTATTTAATTATAGTCATCGGTCGCTAAACATATAAATGTTCCCCTGATTTAAATGCACGTTATATGATATTAAGTTTTTGAAAATGGAAATACCGCAGTTGTGTTGCTTTACATATATTTTTATGCGTTAACAGATTAACCTACACATCCACGTTAAAGTATAGTAACGGTGGAAAAAATTTGATTCCTTTTTTTATTCAAATAAATGTCATGAAAAGTCGAGATTTTTTTGAGCAAAAACCACCATTTTAAAAACCTATAAAATAGGCACCATTTTTGTAAAAGCATTTTTTATGCCCTACCGATATTAAACAAGATATCCTCGAGGGCCCTGACGAAAAGGACAGCCTGTATATACAAAGGAGTCTTATTAGTAGTGTTTTTACAACAACTTTTATAGTTTTTGCTTTTATTTGATCTACTACTGTAGATTTATTATTTTTTAGTTCGCAAATAATATTTTACATCTCAATTTTGTCTGCTGTTAACAAAGGAGATGACTGTCTGCTTTGGGATCTTTGAGATGAAAAATTTACGTTTTTTTTTTCATATTATTAGCTAATGTGCTTCCCATGTTTGTAAAAGTCTTTAAAAATTCATTTATTACGTGTTTGGTTTCAATGAATTCATCGCCATTTTTATTTTTTATTGACTAGATGAACGTCGATTTTGATACTTTTTGTTATTTTTTGTATTACCATCGAAAGACTATGAATCAGTTCATTTTAATTTATTTCATTTCTCCATTTATTAAACACCAATGACTTAGTGATATCAAGCATGATATAAATCCTATGTAATTTGTGATTAGCGTTTGAGAGGCAATTATCATTCCCAATACTTCAACAAATCTGGGATACTATGGTTTGGATTTCCCTCCTGACAACACTTTGTTGAATTCCCTAGCATTAAAACATCATTACAAATTCAGGTCACCGTTCCCTTTCCTAAAATCCACTCTGTCATTGAAGCAATTTAATTTTAATTAGGCACATCGGCCGCCCTCCCAAAAAATCATCAATAATGCCTTGATTATCTCCAGACAAAAACGATTCATTTGCTCGTTTATCTATCTCCTACAATGCCGATTTATTTGAATTTCCCCAACCAAAATTATCAATCAATGTCGTCGGGATGATTTGTCGAACCCTAACACCAAATTGTGGATCAATTTTTTCTTTATTTATAATGGTTATATCGGCAATAAAGTTCAGAAGCACGACGCTCCGCGACGATTGAAAACTCGAATAAAATTTAACGGCATTTGTTTATTCATCATACTTTTATTCTGGTCTCTGAACAGTTGGCTATCTATCTTTTGTGAATATTAGTGAGGGTGGTGAGCATTAATGTAGGATGCACTTAACAGTGACGTACTTCACTTATTATAAACTAAACTTTTGTATTTTACTTCCACATCCAGTGGAAAAATGCATTGTTCATATACGCTTAGAATGTCATCAAATGTTGAAATTTTAAATTTCAGCAAAAAAAATTGTGTCTGTCGGTCGACCTACCTGTAACTATTTTTGTGCGCACGATTACTCTGGAACCATTTAAGATATTGACTTGAAATTTTGTACACGTATGTATTTTAATGAGATCTGGAGGAGAAGATTTGGGGGTAAATGGGGGTAAATAGATAAATCAAGCAAGAGTCCATAAAATTAATATTTAGTATATATAAGAGAAGCCACCGCCCCCACCCCCATTACCGATGTGGCATATCGTTTTATTAAGGTTGACGATTTCAAATATTATATTATTAAAGTGCCATAATAGAACAGGGAAACATTTAAAAAATAACCGTAACTCGAAAAAAAATTGTAGACTTTAAACTTTGGTTATAAGTTTAAAATAGGCCAAAGTTCACGAAACAAAAAAGTTTAGGAGTTTTACGGATCCGCGGGAACCTGTAGGGGATAAAAAGGGGTATTTTTAATAAAAAAAATCGATTTTTCTCTATATTCTCGGGAAATATGGCATTTACAAAAAAATAGATCAAGTTTAGAGAATATCATTTAGGTATTATGCAAATCACAACTTACACACTTTTTTATTTATTATGAAAATACCTACTTTCTGTATATTGTTGCCCTAATCTGGGCACGCTAATATACTAGTTAGGTAAATATTTTTACCTACGATCACTACTGTAAATAGTAAAAAACACACTACCTGCCATCTATGTAAGTTGAATTTTACGCATTGTAAACAAAACGCACTGTAAACAAATCGCACGGTAAACAAAACGCACGGGACACGCAATTATAGGTGGCTTATATCGCTGACGCGGGGTTTCAAAGAACAAATGCGCCTACTTAATTTTCAAACGCTGTCAAAACTGACATAATATTTGTTGAATAATATTGTTGACTAGTAAACTAAATCCAGATTTTACTAAATAACTAAATAAATATGATCGTAGGTAAAGTATAGTACATAATTCGAGTTGTAAGGCAATTACGCACTCATGGAAATACGCACTCGCCGCTACGCGGCATCGTGCGCAACTTTTCCATTCGTGCGTAATTTGCTTCTTACATCACTCATTACGTAATATACTATAAAACACTCATTATTGGAGAATCAATCGAAAGAACTATTTTTAAAAATTTTTATTGTTGAAACGTCGAGATTTTGTTTGAGCGAAAAAAAATTTTCTGTCTGTCTGTCGGTCTGTCTGTCGGTCTGTAACTTTTCTTTGTGCGCACGTTTACTCTGGAACCGTTTGAGATATTGAGTTGAAATTTAGTACACATATGTACTTTAACGAGATCTAGAACTAGGTTATATTTTCATCTTGTTCCGTCGAAGGGTTGGGAGGTAAATTGGGGTAAATAAGTAAATCAAGCAGGTAAGAGTTCATAAAATTGGTATTTTGTATATACAAGAAAAGCTAAGGTCTCAGAAAAAATTTTGGCATTAGCCACCCCCATTACCAACACCACCCCACCCCATTATTAACGGAGATGAAAAGACATTGTGATTTAGTGTGTGTGCAAGAACCAGAAACCTCAAAATATTTTTTTACTTTATCGACCCCCACTACCACCCCCTATCACCACCCCCACCCCACTACCGATGTGGGGTGTCGTTTTATGGTTTTTTTGGGGTAGGGGATTTCAAATATTATATTATTAAAGTTCCATAAACAATTATTTCCACATACAAAATGTTTTCGTTGTGAGTGACTTGGATAGAAAATCTAGATGTGGAAGTAGTGATTCCTTGGGCAGCGGTTTTATATTTTAAGATTAGTGTTAATTAAATATACTTTTATATGTTTCACTTGGTCACGGTCAGATGATTATAAATCATCTTGCAAACATTTTTGGTTTATTTATATTACTGTATCAAAAAATTCGATCATGTATGTATGTATGTTCTTTTTGTATTGTAGTAAACTATTATTTATTTATTTATTTATTTATTTATTTATTTATTTATTTATTTATTTATTTATTTATTTATCTTTAAGAAGTCCGTGATAATATTAATCTATAAAAAATGGCGATAAATCCAATGCGCAAAATTACAGACCAATTTTATTTTCCGGCATGGAAACCACTTGTTTCTACTGGTTATGGTGGATTAATAAAAATGTAATTCAGTTGAAATTGTAAACATACAGTTTTATTAAATTTTTCGAAGTATTGCAAACACCCGACGCTGTGGGACAATCATCAGAAAGCTGATTACACTTAACAGCTCCTGAAACTGGCCACAGGGGGGAGAAGTTTCACTCTGCTGCCAGTTATTTCAAGCAAGCGCTTGTCGCTTAAGCGTCAGAAACAAAAGCTTGAAGGTTATAATTAAAAGTTTCTTTTTGTTTTTATCAGTAATTAATAGACTACAATGTTGTTCTCTCTTTGTTGCAGGTAGGAAATCTTTTACTAACTTTCTGCTTCAGCTTTATGTAATAATGGAAAGTATATCCCTATTATTAGGTAAGTTTTCATTCATCTTTGTTATGCACGTAATTTTCGTTCTTAATTAACGGGAACACGGGAAGTTTAAAGTTAATTTAGGGAGCATTTTAACGTCTCGTGTTAACATTTTAGTTTTAATGCAATTTTAGAAATGTGTCGATGTAGCAGTATCTCTAAAGATTATTCGTAACGGCATTATCGGTAGAAAATATTTTACATACAGGGTGTATTAAAAGTAATGGTACATTTTTCAGTTCAGTTGTATATTTATTCCAGATACAAAAATATGAAGATTGAGCCAAATATGCTCTTATGTTTCTTTTAGACCGAAAGTATTGTTTGTATGTTCAAAATAGGAGAGTTGTGGACTTGGAATGATCAAAGCAAGCCACCTATTCATTTGATAGGGGGTCTAATATACAACACCAAATCACTTCTTGGCCAACCTAAATACGCATCCACCGCTCTTACACCTCCTCCAAATACGAAATATTCAAATCTTTATAACTCGGAAACTACTTCCCAATTCATTAGGATTACCACGTATCAATTTTCTGTCAATTTTCTTTAGAGATATTTTTTAAAAAGTTTTTTGTACACCGTTTTAAAATGTTCGCAAATAACTGTGAAACTAACAATAATTCTAGCAAAACTATTACTGTAATAAAAATTGTTACCAGTACATTTATCTTCATTTTTACTTCCACATCCAGTGGAAGTATAGTAACGACAAAAAATTTTTCAAACATTTTTATTGTTCAAATAGGCTTAGAATGTCATGAAACGTCGAGATTTTAAGTTTGAGCGAAAAAAATTTCTGTCTGTCTGTCGGTCTGTCTGTAACTTTTTTTGTACGCACGTTTACTCTGGAACCGTTTAAAATATTGACTTGAAATTTGGTACACATATCTACTTTAATGAGATCTGGAACTGAATTATATTTTTATCTTGTTCCGTCGAAGGGTTGGGGGGTAAATTTGGGGTAAATACGTAAATTTTTGGCATTAGCCACCCCAATTACCACCCCCTATTATTAAAGGGGATGAAAAAAAATGTGATTTAGTGTGTGTACAGGAACCAGAAACCTCAAAATATTTTTTTACTTCATGCACCGCTACTACCACCTTCCTATCACCACCCCCACCCCACTACCGATGTGGGGTATCGTTTTTATGGTTTTTTGGGGTAGAAGATTTCAAATATTAAATTTATTAAAGTTCCATAAAGAATTATTTCCACATACAAAATTTTTTCGTTGTGATTGACTTGGATAGAAAATCTGAATGTGGAAGTAGTGATTCCTTGGGCAGCGGTTTTTAATATAATTTTATCTGTATTTGCATTTGTTCAAAACTGTTTAAATAATTTAAATAGGAATTGATAACTATTCGCATACGAAGCTGTTCAATACAACCGAACATACAAGTGCTTCTAGTGACTTTAATGAAACTAAACATACTTTACTTTTATGTTCCTCTTATTACTAAGTAATAAAAAAATAATATATGAATAACAAGAAAAAACAAAAACAGTTAAGTTAGGTACATCTTCCACGTCATTGCAAGAATCATTAATTTCTATATTCAGTATTACCTCTACATTTTGACAATGATCCTATTGACCTTACACTCACATTTCTGTGCATTTTAGCTGATTGACTATGCATTTACAGTTTTATTATTATTATTATTATTTATTTATTTATTTAACGTCGGCCTAACTCTGTTACTAAGGCTTATTTATCACCCAGGAGACGAGCTACCCCTCAACCCCTCACAAGCCGCTAGAAGATGGGACGAGATCGCCGTGTGTCCTCAGACGGGTCACCCATCCAGATGATCCAAGTACTAACTGCGATGAACAATGCTTAACTTTATATATCGAAATATGTGTGCCATCAAGACTCCCCTACGTTCGCCCTTGGCAACTGTATACGCTTGTTTTATTTACAATGTACGCCGAGAATCTTTAATTACATTAGTAGACATCAGTGAGTACGTACGAGCGGTACTTTGATGTGCGTAAACCTGTTTATTAGACCAAAAACTGTCTTCCACACTGAATGAGGTTGTATGAACTATCGATTTTGCAACGTTCATGTTAGTGGAAGTAAGGAGTCGGGATTTTCTCGAAAAAAAGCAAAATCGTGCTAAAGTTATGCCTATTCCTCCCCCCCGTTTTCGAGTGTGCTGAACACGAAAAAAAGGGTGAAAAATGTTTCTAGTCATGCTCACCCTCTGAAACGGCCAAAAACCACCCTTTCTTGCTTATTTCACATATGACAGCTTGGCTCCGATGATATTTTTGCAGGAATTCTTTGTTTTTTCATGGGCATATAACAGATCGTGAAAGGTGACGTCAGGTAGTAGACTGCAACCGTCCTCGGGGGTCAAATCTACCCTGCCAGGGGGTGTAAACTTGTTTTTTCTTGCTAAAAACGTTTAGCCCCGTTTTCGAGGATGCTGATCAAGAAAAAAATGGTTTTACGCTGGTTCGACCTCTTCTTCGCACTTAAACTTAATAATAATAATAATATGTAGGACGTGACTGATATTAAGGACTCGTACTATCATCTTATTTAAAAAAATGATTTCAACTCTATCTGGTACGAATTTATGCAGACGAGACAAAAAATTTTAAATGTTAGTATGCTACTGAAGCAGCGATTAAAGGACATACCCTCAGAGTGTATTATCAATGTCAAACCTCGTTGGGAAATGAACTGAATCCCGTTGAATGGGGGTACATATCAAATGAATGAACCAAGCATAGAAACAAACGAATCTAATGATAATATTTAGGATAATGCTATAAACTTCCTAAATTTTATACCCGAAGTGTACATTTCCGATCATGAATCGGAAACGGACGATCCGTGCTATGAAGAAGGAGGCAATATCATTTAATGTGAGTTCATTTCGAGGAATATGAACCATGTAATTCTCTTTGTAAGCGCCGTAGGTTATATTAATGTCTTGTAAAATATATTATATTGTACTCAAAATCTTGTCCTGTGTATATAATTTATTAAAAACAAAAAATTTTACCAGTAGTATTCTCTTCCTTATATTCCGTTTTAAGGAACATGAATTCCAAATCCTTGCGAGGATAGGTTCATTTTGATGAGGATGTAAAATGGACAAATGGTGGCTTTGAAACCACTCCCACTCAATATACAAATTAGAAACTAAAACAAATCAATTTTCCACCACGTGGGAGGGGGGTGGTACCAACCAATTGGGGTTCATAATTCACTCTTACCATTGTCATTGACCAGCATCCTCGAATCCTCGAAAATGGGAATAAACGTCTTTAACAAGAAAAAAAAAAGAAACAATTTTACACCCCTTGGGGTGTAACGGTCTACTACCTGGCATCACCTTTCACCATCTATTACGTCGCCATGAAAAGACAAAAAATCCCTGCAATAATAGTCGATTCCAAGCTGTCATATGAGAAATAGGCAAAAAGGCCCTTACAGGGGGTGCGCATGATTAAAAACTTTTATCACCCATTCATCCATATAACCTTGTTATTCTTTCCCAGTTGCTTTACGGTTTGTAGACATTTCAGGTGATTTAAGGCTCAAAAGAAAGTGAACTTAAAGCTTTAAGTGCTGCTTGCCTATCGGATGGCATATAGCTTTTTCTCCTCGTTTGCCCTTTTGACATATAAATTAGGCAATTAGAACGTATATCTTCGATTAAATGAATGTTGTTAAGATGTCATCAAGAAATGCCTCGAGTTGTAACAATTACCCCTTTATTATATAACTTTAGGTTCAAAATTTTTACAGTATAAACAAAAACAGTATACATGTATCCAAAACAATTCAACCCTTAAACAATGATTTCTGCAGTCAACAATTTGCAATAATTGATTTATTTTCATTAACTTGTTAAAAATCTATGTACAAACATTATTCGTAGAAATTTAAAACAGTGGGGTTACCACTTTTTCTTCTTTTATGTCTCCTGGTGAAGTAATTTCCACGTTAGCAACTGATGTGGTTTCGCCTGTAACTGCTTCTGGGGTAACTCCGGGGACAGTCGTGCTTTCGGAAATAGCGTTTTCAGTGGTAACGACACCTCCTGAACGACCCTCTACAGAAATGGAGTCGTTTTCAACGTTCACCGTACCCTCGGTAGTACTAACTGGAGATCCGGTAACCCCTCCTACAACTCCAGAGCCGAAGTCTCCTCCCAGCACTCCTTCTAGGCCTGGGACTCCACTGATACCTTGGATTCCACTGATGCCATGTACTCCGCTAAGGTCAGTGATGCCACTTACACCTCCTACTCCACTGATTCCTTGGATTCCACTTATTCCATGTACTCCACTAAGGTCAGTGACGCCACTCACACCTCCTACTCCACTGATTCCTTGGATACTAGAGAAATCACTGATATCGCCTAACCCTCCAAAACCATAACTTCCCACAGAGGAAGGATAACCGTAGACACCTTTAAGAGAAAAAAATGTTTATATTAGTACATATAGTATATGTGGATGTGATAGGGTGCTATACGGAACAACCAATGGATTCGAATGGGGAAATCTTGGGAATCAGTTTATTCGACCTACATGTGAAAATAACTTTATTAGCAATAAAGTTATTGGTGCACCATCACAGAGTATGTATATATATTTTAAGTAATTTTCACTGGGCGGAACCAGAACTCGAAAATGATGTGTAGTCAGGAAAGGAATAAAAAAAAATTGCCTCGAATTGCCGCCATTTTCAAGGTTTTAATTTTGACTTCAAGCGATTCCAAAAACAAAAATATTCTACGTTTCATAAACAAATATTTTTTCAAATATTAAATATCTAAATTTAGGGCAGAGCAGGTTAGTACAGTCACTGAAGGTTTTCACCTCCGATTTCGTTGAACCTCCATCGATTTTCATGAAAATTTGTGAATAGTTAGAGGATACCTCAAGAAACAAAAGTGACATAGTGCCAACTTGCGCTTTTACCCTGGGGGTGGATGCCACCCCTTCTCGGGGGTGGAAATTATTTTATGAAAAATAACCCCAGGAAGCGATAGAGAGACCAATTCTAAGTAAAATTTGTTATATAAAGTTATCAAAATAAATCAATACTTTTTGAGTTATTAAAGATCAAAGATTTTGATTTTTCTTGAAAAAAATGCATGTTTTAAAGCGGTTTTTCATAAATAACTCAAAAACTATAAGTTTTTACATAAAAGTTGTCATTACCAAAATTGAAGCTAATAAAAAAACGAATAAATTTCTTCCTTAAAAAACCTTTTAATATTAATTCAAAGTGAGCTATAGGTAATTGAATGTATATTTTTTTTCGGCGAGTACTCAAATCTAAGTATTCAAGCTTAAATAACGGGAAAACGATGCATTTTATAAAATATACTTACTGAACACTTTTCAAAGTACTCAGAAATACCTATCAAATGAGCTATAGAGGAAGTTGATAGCATCAAAATTAAGCAAGTTATGATGAAAATAAGAGGACCCTTTCGAATTTTTTAGGAAAAAGTGAAAAATAAAACCTACGCCATTTCCACAAAAATTAAAATTTATAGCAATCCCTATAAGACTTTCTTTATTTTAGCATAAGTAATGACTTTAAAAATTTTGACCGGTTTAGAATGCATATTTTTGAAAAAAAATATGATTTAAAAAAATCAGAATTTTTCAAATTTTCGTAAATTTCATTTTCTTTTGATAATAACTCCAAAAATACTCGATATATGTAAAAAATAATAGAGAACGAAATTTGATGGTTTTTTTTTAACAAAGATTTTAGTTTTTTTTTATTTTTGTAGGATAAAAAATAACCGAGATAGAATCGTTTAAAGCCTAAATTTTACTGCGAGAGCCATGTAACCGGGGCCCTTTAACCTTTTATCTTTTAAAAAATAAGGGTTTTAAAAGATTAAATTTAATACGATCTTATAGCCCTTGAAGTTACCTTTCAAATGGTTTTTGGATGAACCTGATATCATAAAAATTAACGGAGTTATTGTAAAAAAACCAATAACATTTTTTTGGAAAAAATTTTTGAGCAGAGATTTTGTATGCTTATATGGGAAAAAAGATAGATAGTAAGAAGTAGACGTGTCGATAGGTACATGCTCACAAAATATACATGTGTGAGTGTGTGTATGTTTCTTTTGAAGATAGAAAAAGTGAAAGGAATTCTGAACATCTGCTCGAAAACATAGTGGGGCTTTCTAGTATGCTGTGTGTCTTAATTAATAAATTAAATTTTTATAAGTCACATAAGCACTGAAAAAATTGTTTCCAACGTTAAATAATGCTTTTTCATCAATTTGTGCACGAAGGGTAGTTTGGGGAATGTGGAAAGAATAATATTAATAAAGTTTGAAATATATTAATAAAGTTTATCATAAATAATAAAAAAGATTCTAAATAATTAAAGCTATTGAAGCTGATAAAAAAAAATTTCCATTGTTTTTATGACAAGTGGTAGTTTTTAAAGGTGGAAAATTTCGCAATAAATATATAATTACTTTAATACTCAGTAAATGAGATTTCAATTCAGTAATGTATTATTCAAATGATTAAAGTTTCTTGAAACCAATTTTTTCAATGATTCTGCATTAAGGGGGTGGTTTTTAAGGGTTGAAATTTCACAATCAACCAAAAATTATATCATAAACATTAAACAAACCGTTTGTGTAATGTTAATATGCGATTTCATATTTCAGAAATACAAAAATGATTTTTTCATGATTTTCGATTTAAGAGGTGGTTGCTAAAAGGGTTGAAAAATTAATTAAAACCATAAATCATGCATATAAGTGTTGAAAAATATTTATTTTATCTAATTAAATGAGATTACTTACGCCAGAATGCTTAAATCTGCGTTTTTTCCCATTTTTAACAAAAGGGATGGATTTCACCCCCAAAATGCAAGAAGCGCAAGTCGAGCATATGTCACTTTTGAAGTTGGGGGTAAAATATACTCAATCCCAAATTTTCATGCAAATCGATGGAGGTTCACCGAAATCGGAGGTAATAGTTGATTTTTACCTTCATTCACTGTACTAGGTGTCGAGGCCAAATAGAAACCGAGCATAATACCTTTTACTACAATAATAACCCATAAAGAAAAATTATCATTATATAAGAGAATCAGTGACGGCTGGTGAAATTTCACTATTTTTTTTCTCGTCTGTGGCGCATGGGACCCATACGAAATATGGGAAATAACATCTAGAGAAGCACTTCTCTAATGACCTCTAAAAAATTTTGAAAAAGCAGTTTGCGAATTTTTTTTTTAAATTCGGTAGCCTCCCTTGGTCTAGGGACTCCTGTTTATTATTTTTTTTTGTCATATACACTTGACTTTTCATAAAAATACAACAACCCATTTTTGAGTTTATGAAAATATTTTCATTATTAACTGAAATACAATGAACTGAAATTTTGTAATTTACAATTTAACAAATTACAGTATTTCAATTCGTTTTATCTCAGTTAGTAATGAAAATATCTTTATAAACTCAAAAACATGTTGTATTTTTATGAAAAGTCAAATGTATATGACAAAAAGAATAATAAACAGCAGTCCCTAGACCAGGGAAGGCTACCGAATTTGAAAAAAAAAAAAATTTCGCAAATTGCTATTTCAAAATTTTTTTGAGAAGTCTAGATGTTATTTTCCATATTTCGTATGGGATTCCTAAATTTTACATATTTTTCAATGGTTTTATTATATTCGGAAATATGTATATATATGTAAATATGGGTCAAATTTAGTGATTGAAATTTCACCCACTTCCCGTTATCCAATCGAGCTGAAAGTTTGCACGCAGCTTTGGTTCTGAGGACAATACAATATAGTAGGTATATCTAATATTGTTCTAAATCCAATATGGTAGCGGATTACCTTTTTCTTCACAACCTCCTTGACATGGGTATCAAATGAAAGGGTTTGACGAGTAGAATACGATAAGCTACGTAACGAAAACTAAAAAGTTAAAAATGAATTTAAAAAAACTTTTTAAAAATGATGTTTTTTTTTTAAACCAAATTGTACTAAAATTTAAAAAATAATTTCAACTTTGTAAATAGAAAAAATAGAAAATAGAAAATGGTTTTCTATTTACAAAGCTGAAATTATTTTTTACTTTTTAGTGCAATTTGATTTTAAAATAAAACCATTGTTTAAAAAAAAAATTTACCTCTGGGTACTGTACTACATACCAATTAGATTAAATTAAAAAGGTATAATAATAATAATAAATAATAAAAATAACCTTAATTAATGCACTAAACTGTCACTGCCTGAGTTCGCCAAGTGCGAAAAATATATATCAAAATGAAATGACATCACCGAAACTAAACTTTGTGAAATTGCAACAACAAAAAAAAAACATAAACTGATGCAACTGCATCAGATAAATGTAAATACATGGTATGTTTTTTATTGTGGCTTATAGTTCCATAAATTTTTGCGTGACAAATTATTTCGTAATTCAGCTTTGCGCTTCATCTCAACACCTATAATATACCATCCAAACCGGAATTTCACTTTCAGAGATATTAAACTGAATATTAAGTTTCAATATTATATAATACGGAAATTTTAATCACCAAATTAGAATTTAAATCATTATTAACATTTCACCTCCAGTTATAAATACAGAAAATCGTTATTTTATGCGAATCTCATTAAAACGATGATTTTATGTTCCTCCCATTATATCCAATTGTCTGTAAATGTCAACGGGATACTCTAAATTTATTTTTAGAAAACTAGATTTGTTTTTATTATCTGAAAATTACAAGAGAAGTTTTTCGTCTCACTAGATGACATGACGAAGTCTCTCACAACCAAAAAAATTTGTATGTGGAAATAATTGTTTATGGAACTTTAATAATATTATATTTGAAATCCTCTACCCCAAAAACCCATAAAATGATACCCCACATCGGTAGTGAGGTGGGGGTGGTGATAGAGGGTGGTAGTGGTAGTGGTAGAAATAAAAAAATATTTTGAGGTTTTTGGTTCTTGTACACACACTAAATCACATTTTTTTTCATCCCCTTTAATAATGCGTGGTAATGGAGGTGGCTAATGCCAAAAAATTTTTTGAGACCTTAGCTTCTCTTGTATATACTAAATACCAATTTTATGGACTCTTACCTGCTTGATTTACCCATTTACCCATCATTTACCCCCATTTACCCCAATTTACCCCCAACCCTTCGACGGAACATGATGAAAATATAATATTGTTCCAGATCTAGTTAAAATTCATACGTGTACCAAATTTCAAGTCGATACCTTAAACGGTTTCAGTGCGCATAAAAAAAGTTACAGACAGACAGACAGAATTTTTTTTCTCTCAAACTTAAAATCTCGACATTCTAAGCTTATTTGAACAATAAAAATGTTTAAAAATTTTTTGCCGTTACTATACTTCCCCTGAATGTGGAAGTAAAATACTTGTTTAGCCGAAAACAGTTGGGAACATTTTTCAATTGCTCTATTACGTATATAAATAGCACATTATTGCAAATGCATTTATAAACTATAATAATATTTTAATATTTGTTCCAATTCATTTTAAGTAAAAAAAATAGTTGGCTTTCGAACATATTAAAAGATTTTTATACAAAACTTGTTCAGCTCGATGGGAATAGTATTTGTGAGTACTTTAACTGCCCTGGTCTTATGAACCTGAGGCACAAACACTTCGGCATTGGTTTTCCGGTGCCGGAGGAAATAAAGAATGCCCCAAGGAAGGATTTTGGCCTTTGAGTTAGAATCTGGCCTGAATGGGGGAATTTCCTAAATTCGTAGCGGTAGTACAATGGGCCACAGGGCCTTCGTCACCACACTAGAAGAAGAAGAAGAAGAAGAAGAAGAAGAAGAAGAAGAAGAAGAGTGCTTTAAGGCTCCCTGATTTGATTAAACAAATAGAAAAAGTTCTAAATATCTCGGACATCCCAAACTTCGCCAAACAATCATTGATACGACTTGTGTAAAACGAGTCCTGATAAATTTTTTTCAAAATAGTAAAAAAACCGTGTTTATCAATAAAACTTTTCCACTCACAGGTTTTGAAAGGAAAATAGTTTCTTCAAGAACAGGGAAAGTAATTGCATTGCATCAGGGAAGTGAAGGAAATTAGAGAAAATTATTACATTAAATATATTTCATAGTCTCTTCCTCCAATAAGTACATAACACAGGTAGTTTCCGTCCATTGAGCGAATAAGTCACAATATTTAAAGTGAGATGTTTGATTTTATTCCATCCTGCGTGCCTTGTTGGTTGAGTCCCCGGTTATTACTTCGTTTTCCTGTGTCACAAGAGTATCAATTAAGGTAATGTGAGTCATTTGTGAAGTGATGCATATCAAGTACAATGGTGCAAATTAATTAACGTATTAAGAATACATATGATTCGTCCAACAGTCGGTATAATATATCAAATTTCGAGAACTGGAATTGGCAATTTAACATTGTTTCATCTTCTTATTTTTACTCAAAATATTTTGGCAGGAGTTTTGTGATCCATGAATTATTGTTTCGTAGTCTATTACCAAAAAACTCAAACATTTTGTACATTTTCCAACATCAAACATCTGTACGTTAATACACTTGCCCTTAAAATAGGTCATTTATATTTAAACATCTACCTGTATTATGTAATTATTGAAGACACTGTGAATATAATTGAAAAATATATCGACTTACGTGAATATTAATTTAAAATATATGATCAGCCCCTTCCGAAATAATTACATCCCGCCCTCCCTTACAACTCTTTTCCAGAGATCTATTTTAGCACAACACAATAAAAGTCATAACCGAGGGTAAGGGAAAAAGGAAAGCTATACGTGTTTATGTAATTATTTCGGAAGAGACTCTTTATATAATTTAAATTAACCTTCAGGTAAGTCGATTAATTTTCAGTTATTGGGTTCACCTTACCATAAGCTCTCGCGTAGAGTCCTAGATCGCCTCCATAGTGGCGGCTCTCGGTGTTGATTATCTGTGGCTTTTCTCTGACATAGATTACGCGGGGTACAGTAACTCTGACAGGAACGGGTACTTCAACTCTGTAGGGTTGTGGTACCGGTACTTTTACGTTTATTGGTACTCTTATGTAGACTGGTCTCTCGACATCTACGTTGACTTTCTTGGTATGGTACACGGCGTATGGTTTGGGAACTTCCACGGGCACTCTAAAATAGAAAGTTTGTTAATACTTTGTTTCAGTCATTGTCATCATTTTAAAAATTACTGACAACTGGACACTAGTGATATAAGTTATAGTCCGGGGTCCAAGCACTCCAAACTCAAGAAGACCTGTTCCGACATGACGTACAAATGTTGATATAAGTAATGAAGAGAGCATTACTTGGGCACTAGAAAACACTTGTCGGATTAATTTTTGCTTTTGCGCAACTTCAGAAATCGCAAAAAAGATGGCGGATTGATTACAAAATTATGTTTTACAATGGTTATTCTCCGTTAAAAAAAAACTATGTAACCTACCGATCTGATTTTTGGTATGTATACTCAAAAGATATACGTGATGCTAACTAAGCTATTGGTATTTTTGAAAAAAATATTTTTTTTGGAAAAAAATAATTAAAATCAAAAGGTTGATATTTACGTTCTAAAAATTTCGATATGCGGACAACTATGTTAAATTTATGAAATTCTTATATACAATTGCTTACCAAATATAGTACATATATTGAAGTTTTTTAAAAAACGATCCTGTCGATAACGTATACAGTTTTTTGTTTATGATTTTTTCTATGAGGCGCGTAATTATGCAGTATTAAAATAAAAATAGTCTACACGATAATTGGTACAGTGTAATAGTAAAAAGCACTATATTGTTCAATATAATTGCAAATTTGAATTACTTTATGTTAATAATACAACAAAACGAATGAAAGTAGTAGTCGGGCGTTGCCGATTGCGGCCACTCATTTAAAAAATAATAATCGATACACAGTGAATTGTGTGTTCAAGCAAAATGTTAATCAATTAATCAAATAAGTATTCGCAATTGGCCATGCCCGAGTACAACTTCTACTCGTTTTTATATTGTTTAAGAAATAAAATATTAGTGAGAAATATTATTTTAGGTATTTAGCATATTTAATAGGAAGCAGAAAAGGAAGATATTTTAAATAAAACATTAATGTTTTATATTACGTAATTTTTGTGTATAACTATTCTTACATGTTAGTCAGAATCACTATCATTATAAAATGATGCATATTGCTTTTTCCGTTAAAACAATTTTCAGGAAAAGCAGCACACGAGCACGCAATTGAATACCACTCACAAGAACATTTTGTGTCGCATTTTATTTTACAGTTGCACTTTTTAATTTAAGTTCAGATAATCTTTTTTTGTCGACATTATCGGTACCAGCTCCTGATTTCCAATTCTGCATCCAATATTTTGTGCAAGAGGTAATTTGAATGACGGTTCACAACACTGTAGGGAGCGTAAATAACTTTTATTAAATTATTTTACCTTTTAATAATTTTCAAACGTATACATATAATACATTTGTAAAGTTGACGTGTATGTACATTGAAAATATTTGCAAAAAACTGATGTGGGGGATGTAAGATGAGTAATGGAATACATTAAGACAGATTTTGGAATTTTTCTGTGTCCGCTTGTCTGTTTGAACGCGCATCACGCAGAAACTACTTAATCAATGAGGTTCATCTAAGCTTGGAGTAACATTTAGTTCTTATTTCTTCGAAATCGGCCTAGACTAAGCAAGTTTTATGAAAATCAATCTAATAGAACAGGAGATACAGCTTGATCTCCACAATAAGCGTATTTGGACGGCATAAACTTTTAAGATTAAACTTCGTTTATAAAGAAGCTTTTTAGTCAATTTCAAAATTCCACGCGAACGTAACCGCGGGCATAGCTAGTAAATAATAAATATGAACCGCAAACAATAATCAATCGATTTAAACAATCAAACACAAATAGTTTTTATAATGTTAAAATGTTAAGACAAATAACTTCACACTATATACATAAGTACATACGCCTAGTAAACATAAACATACCAGCTAATTCCACTGTAAACAGTTTTCATGCGCTTTATGAATTTTGAGAGAGCTGTCGCCTTTATGACATGCGCCGCATCATGCACCCATTTTAAAAATTCACAACTCGAATACTATATGCAATATCAACTTAGTTCTTGTCTTAAAAACATTTTCAATATATTGGGTATGTTTTTTAGCATAGTTTGTACACAAAAAATTTAAAATTGAAGTACTTGCTCGTATGTCGAAATTCTTACTACAATATTTTATAGTTACAGATTTCGTATTTTTTTCCCAAAAAACTAAACATATTTAAACAATGCCATCGAGCCTCATCCAAGCGCTTATGTCTTTAGTGTATACTATAAAAAAATTAGATGGATAGCACTCATAGTTTCTTTTACAGGACGTGTTATGTATTAAAAAACATTTTTTTAGGAATTACCATTTCATCTCTTTTCTTATCATTTAAGAAGTTATGCAAGAGCTGATAAGAATCCGACAAGTCATTTCTGGTGTCCTATATAACCCTTTTTGCAAATCTGAAGTTGAAAAATGTACGTCATGTCGGAACAGGTTACTTGGAATTTAGAGCGATTTCGTACTCTTGGACCCCAGACTATAGGATATCTTAAAAATTAGAGGAGGTATTGAAATGCAGTGTTAGGAATTTTTTTGTAAATTTCATCTGGATAAACTGATCATCGCGACATCAATCATATCATTTACAACGTTGTACCTATACAAAATGTAATATTGAAATTTCATTGGTTCCGATAATAGAAAATAGCAATTGTAGGTTCTTATCTGTTGGATTAGAATGATCGATGAACAAACTGGAAAAAACATTTCAGGGATTTTTTGATATATCTGATACTTCTAGAGAAAAACTTTTGTTTATGTCATTTCTTTTATATTGACTTGTCACTTTTTAGTGACCAAATTGTAAGACAAAGCAACTTGAGTTATTGTACATTGATTAAATCGTAAAATTGCAATCTTATTTAACACTTTAAACATTATTTCATAGTTATATAGGATAAGTGGGATAAATATATTATTTACGCACGTATTGTGAAAAGTTTAGTTGGTAATCAATTAGTGCGTTAATAATGTAGTTACCCACTATATCGAACAAAGTTTTATCTATCGCCGCTAAAATTTTCTTAAAGTAGGTTCTTTTTGATAGAATAATAATTTAATCAAGGTAACAATAGGATCTAAGTTTTTTCAAAATAGTAGCAATGCGTAGTGGTTTATGATCGCGTCATAGTTACCGAATAACAATAAATAAGGCCTCCCGCGCACTGGCAATTTTTAGTTGTACAACTAAAAGTTGAAGTTTCGCGCGTATTAAACGACAAAAAATTGTATAACTCAACCTCGCGCGCATTTCCAACAAAGAATTGAGCCAATTAATCAGTTTAAAAATGGACTTTGATGAATTAGCATGTGTTTGTGCACTTGTAATAAAGTTAAGGAAAAAACGCAGAAGAAAATGGTGGGTTCATCCACTGATAAGTGCCCGTCTAATGAATGGAGAATTTCTAAAATATATGAAGATTTACGGACCTACCCAGAGAAGTTTTTTAATTACTGCAGAATGAGTATTCGTACCTTCGATGAATTATTATATCTTATTGCTCCTTCTATTACATACCGTAACTCACCTTAGACAAAGCATTTCATTTGAAGAAAGATTATTTACGACTGAACTGATAAATGTGGCCAACTAAAAGTTGGAAGTGCGCGCAAACACGTTTGAACCTACAGGCGTCGCTCAGTCGGTAAGTTGCACAAGTTGTGTACAGAGACAACAGCCCTACAACTAAAAATTGGATCGGTTGGGGAATCGACAGTGCGCGGTGTTTATCCAATTTCCATACATTTTTGTGGTTGTCACTCTACCAACTTTTAAGGCCTAACAAATTAGAATTTTAAATTTTTCAGAGCTAAAACTATTGTTGTGTATTGTAGACCAGTCGAAATAGCTTTTTGTGCGAAATGTCGTTTACCCGCTTTTTTTTAAGGTTTGAAATGTCCATACAAATTTTTTTCGTTGGATAGAAAATCTGGATGTGGAAGTAATTTTTTATGGAACTTTAATAACATACTATTTAAAATCGTCTACCCTAAAAACCCATAAAATGATATGTCATATAAGTAGTGGGGTTGTGAAATGGGAGTGGATAACGTAAAAAAATTTTTGAGGCCTTTGCTTCTTGTACACAAACTAAATGACAATTTTATTTTTTTTCACCCCGTTTAATAATGGGGTGGGTGTGGTAATGGGGGGTGGCTAATGCCAAAAATTTTAAAATTATTTAGGTATATGGTTTCGGACCCTTGAAATTCAAATTCTGCAAGTCAAATATCATGATAAAATATGATATTGATGGTCTTCCAAGGAGTTATATAGGAAATAACAATGTGTAGATTCTGCCTTTATATGCTTTTCACATTTTTACAGGCTTTTGACAGGGCTGTCATGTGTCAAATATAAGCTGGATTGCAATTTTCGCAGTTCTTCATTAAAGTGCCCAGTATTACGAAAATTTTAAGCCCAAATAGATTGATTTTCCTTGAATTACTAAGGAGGAGTCGAATTTTGACCTAAACAACCCGTAAATTCCACGCTGTGCGACGCCTCAACAAATTGTTCAAATTTTCAACAAAAAAAAACTTGTTTCCAATTGTTCCTCTTCTTGCGCTAGGCGTAGCTTGATGGAATTATGATGGAACTATCGCCCGAGTCATAGTTTACAGTTAGGGAAATATTTCATAGAAAACTCTTAAGCCAATCCAAAGTACTGATTCAACAAGAAACACGCGAGTTGAATTGAAACCTCCTTTTTAAATTTTTTGAAGCCGGCTAATAACAAGATATTCTCGATAGGGGTGGTAGAGTGACTATTACAGTATACAGTTTTAGTTGTCCGCATATAAGAGTGAACGTTAATCTAGGCAATAATATCTCTAATAAATATTGAAAAGTAAATTACCTAAAACAGAACCCTGAGGCACTCCTGATGTTTTAGTAAAATCACCTTAGCAATGACCATGACATTCTAGTGATATAACAAATTGTTTGGAATTGTTTTAGAACAACCTCCATAATTGTTTTTCATTCGTAAAAGCGCAACTACCTCAACAAAAAGCACCGCAAACTGTAATTCAGAAAAATTCTGAATATGAGATGATTAATAGATCGACTATTATTAATATAATTAATTTAAAAAAATTTAAAATACCTGCTTTGCAATATAACTCATTTATGTCACCTTTTTATCACCATGACGCATTGTCATTATTTTTATAAATTACTATTATCCTAATAGTTTAATACGTTCACATTAATTATACACAGGTGTCCAACGAAGGTGAAAGGCAGTGGAATCCATTAAAATCACTTTTTAAAGGTTAAGGTGACGTTTTTCTATATCAGGTTGCACATAAGATTATCAATTGTTTCGTGATAATATGCAGTCACGCCCAGCGTTACCACATTTGGTAGATTTTTATTTCTTTTTAGTAGAATTTTAAGGATTTTTTAAAAGATTGGTAGGTAAAATTTGCTGGTAGATTTCTGATAGAATTATCAGAAATCTACCAGCAAATTTTACCTACCAAACTTTACAAAAAATCCTTAAAATTCTATTAAAAAGAAATAAAAATCTACCAAATGTGGCATCGCTGGACGCCACAAAAATTGATTTTTGTGTGTTCAAAGCGTTCGAAACAAAAGTGGGTTTCTCCGCAAAGCGATGAAAAAAATGCATTCATGAACTTGCAGTTGAAGTTCTTATGTAAGTAGGTGTACAGATTAGTGGAGGTGAAATTTGCCACCGACGCCGAACTGGTATCAAATCTTGGCAAATTATTGTTCTATTGTTCTGCATTATTCTCTTATTCTTTGATATTTTATTTGCTATGTAGTATTTTCTCTACTCTGAATTATATGAAGTTAAACGCGAGAGCATTGGTGGAGTCAATGAAGCTTTTTACCTCTGAATTCGTATGGACTTTCATGATTCCTTCTGTAATGTCTTGTAAATTGTATGTAAATTAATTTTAAAAAACTTCCCAATGTCAGATTTTTATTCAGGGATGGATCCCACCTCTTCTGGAGGATGGAATAGAAAAAATTAAAAACTAACACCGGATCTTACTGAGAATCAAATATTAAAAAATGGTAACATACAATTTTTCATGTAAATTGATATTTTCCAAGTTATAATGATTTATAGATTGCGATTTTATTATCGAAAAATTGGTACCTTGAGATGATTTCTCGTAAATAACTCAAGGATTATATTTAACGGAAAAGTCGTATATAAAAAGGAATAGTATAAAATGGCAAATATTGTGTTTTCTTTTTTTACTTCTGTACAATGAGTTGTTCTAAAAATATTAAAAATGGCGCTCTAATATTCATAAGACGAAATATACTATTTAAATTTCAAATATCTCAAAAATAGTCTGAAATTAAAAATGCAAATGATCAAAATTAAAGGTTTTGAAATTCCCTTTAAAAAATTTTTTCTCCTAACTTTAAAAATAACGACGTTATATGTGAAACAATGAGTTTTTTATAACTTTTTTAAAGAGAAGTTTAGAGTTTTCCTTGTATCATTAACCGTAGAATTAAAATTTCCGTATTGGGTTTTGTTAAAATATAGTATTACTAGCATGCTCTAATTTGTATTTTACATTATTTTTATTGCACAGAACTCAAAAAAATATTAATCAATCAAATAACGGAATATAAAAATAGAGCTAATTCTTTTTTTTTAATATATATAAGAATAATAGTTTCGGAAATATGCCAGTTTAAAAGTGACGCTTGAACTTTTAGTGACCAAAAAAACATTTATATCTCAAATATCTGGAAAACACTAACCCTCGCGAAAAAAGCGATCATAACAGAAATCAAATCTCTCACAGTTCTCGAAAAATGTTTTTCTTTTACTCACTGTAGCATTAAAAATAACCAAGTTGTTACTTATGTTCATCTAACTACATTAGTACCCACACATGATAGATTAAGATTCAAGATTGAAGAACATATAACTTATCTGATTAGTCAAAAAATAAAAAAAAATAGGAACTTGCAATAGAATACATATAAAATACGCAATAATTACCTAAAGTCTATGAAATTTGGTGCATTTTAATAAGGCCCTTTTAAGTCACTTTATTTTTCGTCACTAATTTATTACTTTGTTTTTTATTTGAATTCTTGAGTTTTGGTACGTTTTTCCATTAAGTTAAAAATATTTTCAATTCTTCTTCTTTCTGTTCAATTGTTTCTTCTTTATAATAATTGGAATAATGATTCATTAAATTCTTCTTTTAAATTTATGCGTCTTCCTTCAAAGGATATTCTTCTTAATCTTCCAAAATAGTGTTTTCGGAATCCTACCGACTGCGCCAAATTGTTATATGGATTTTTTTTAAAACTTTTATTTTGTTTTTGATTTTTATTTACACATCTTTTATACTAGAAATTCCGAAACTTGGAGATCTCTCTTGGTGCAAAAGTCGACATTTTTTGTTTTTACAATTATTTTACATAATCTTTAAAAGACATAGAAGTTTTAGGTCAATTCAGTCACTAGTCATACTTTTGTTAATTTGTATCTCAATAAACAAATACAAAAGAAAATCGTCAAAAAAGGATGTCGATATCTTTAATATTATACTTTAAGTTATCAATATCAATGACTACTTTGTCCGTGCTATTTCAGTACAGCATTCAAATTTCGCTATAGAAAAATCATTAGTCTATTAGTCGTACATGTATATGTATATGTATATCGTATATGTACAAGCTCTAACATGTACATTGGACTTCTTGAAACTGGGTGTAGAACATAAAATAATTTTCAACAAAAACAATCAAAATAATATATGAAATCGATTATGAAATGGAAAACATTTTTAGTAGAACAAACGCACTCTTTTCATCCCGGTGTCAGGGACATAACCTTTCTTCAGAATTATTTAAAAAAATACCAGTTTAGCTTTCTTAAGAATTGATAAAATACATACCGTACTGCCACTGGCACATTTACTGGCTGTGGTACTTTGACGGCGTATGGTTTGGGTACTTCAACTGGAACCTTGACTTGTACGGGTACAGCGTAAGGTTTTGGCACGTGGACGGTGTAAGGCTGGGGTACCGGTACGGTCTTGGTTATGGTTACTGGCACGGGTTGTGGTACGGGTACTGACACCTGTTGGTTGACATGTCGGTACTCATGGGTGTCTTGAACTACTACTGGTGGCGAGACTGTACTACTAAAGCCTGAAATAAATGAGTGAGTGTTATAATGGCTGAAAGAAATATAACAAATTTAAGGTTGGTATGTGGAAGAATATATTTTCATATAAGCTGATAGTTTTTAAGTTATGACTTTTTTATGGCATAAAGGCTAAAAGCCATACAGCCAGAAGTTATGACTTGAAAACTGAGATTTTGCTTGAGAATCTCAAGACCTGATAACTCGAAAAGTATCACATTTAGCGAAAAAGTGCTGCTGAAGACCAAAAGCCTATAAACAGAGCATGAATTTGGTTTTATTTTATTTCTGTAGGATTATGGAGATATGAAAGTTTAAAAATTGCAAACGTTTATAAAACGAAGTATTTAGTTTAAGTGTTAAATATCTCAAAAACTATGGCACTCACTTCAAAAAATAATATGATTGAATAAATTTTCAAATGTTTTTTTTTTATTTCAATGCCATATATAAAAGGTATGTAAAAACAAAGAAGTGATAACCGCAATAATGTGTCTGCACACATTTTATAAATAAAAATGTCTATATTTTGTTACTGTAATTATTCAGAAATTAAACAAATTTCAAATACAGTTTTTCGTTAATATGTAGCATTACCTAGATGCTCATTTTTTTGCTTGTTTAAAACATTTGCTTTAAGGTATTTTCGAAAAAAAAAATTTTTTTTTGTTTTGCAAATATCTTAATAAATGTTGCTTTTAGCAAAGAAATGGTGAAGGCCAGAAATAAATCTTACAAACTGAGGATAACATTTGACATTGCTAAAGCCTCATATAATTTCAGACTTTAACTTATAAATATATAATTTAAGAATTATTAGTTCCTGAACAACAGTTTTAAGTATTATCTGTTAATAATAAACTTGTAAAATACTCGTGCAAACATAAATGAATATTTTGCGAGGTTAACTGGTGATATCTGTGATAGATATATATACTAAATTTCTGTTATAAATAGTTATAGGTTAAATGAAACATTGAAACTTGACATTATAAGGAAAAATAATATAATAAAACTAATACATGAATTAAAAAATGACGATGTTAACTTTAAACTCCCTAATTTATTTTAGTTTTACTGGAAAACTTCAAGAATAATTATTATTTATTATATAAAAATATTTTAAGTTCTGATTGAACATTTGTAATCGGCTATCTCAAAAACCTATAAACATATATTAAAATATGAAATCAAACATTTTTTTTTTACATTTTCTTCCGTATTCATCTCTTATATTGGAGCGGCCATTTAGAATTTTTTAATTTTGACTTCAGATTCGTAATCAGTAACCCCAAAAATAAAAATAAATATGTTTATGCTGTTTTAAAATAATAAAAAATTTTCGATCTAGTCACCACTTGGAGGTAAGAGCAAGAAACTGACGAAAATAACTTAGACTACAAAAATCACCCTTAAAAAAATAATATTACATATGACATTCTTTACATTTTTTTTCTCCTCTAAGTACTAGTTTAGTTTTGCTCCGATTTCTCTACCCACAAAAAAATTAATTTTCTTACCTCTCTCATTACTTGGAATTATATTAGCAGTTGCTTCCATCAACTCTTCCAACCTTTTCAATTTTGAATTTTACCGAATTTTATTCAACAATTGTGACAAATCTTAACTATGGGAAAGACTACATAAAATTAAATAAAATTAAACTTATTCTAATTTAATAAAACTGCAATTAATAAATCTTTGTGCACGCCGTTAAGCAAGTTAACTATAAATCAATAACTCTGCGTTACTGGGAGAGAAGCTGTGAATATGACATGTTTTTAATCTAATAGAAAGATCCGAGGCGTAATAAAGAAAGGGCAAGGGGCCAAAGATAGACCCTTGCGGCACCCCTGAAGAATTATTTTTACTTTTTGAGGCACTATTATAGACAATAACTTTTTGACTTATGTCTGAAATATACGAAACTTGATCAAATTCTATATATTTCAATTTCGCACACAAGAGATCATGATTAATTATATCAAAGGTTTTAGAAGAATACAATAATAACACCAACACCTTTTCTTATCATCGCTGGCTTTGATTATATTGCCCGTGACATTCAGTATGGCTGAGGTGGTGCTATGGGATTTTCTAAAACCCCATTTGCCCTATTGACATTACATTGACATTAAAGTTGACTGACGATTGTTTATCAATATTTTTTTCTAAAATTATTGATAGAATCTGGAGTAAGCTAATGGATCGCAAGTTGAAGGGGAGCTAGGGTAAGTAATTTTAAGGATAAGTTGTATTGATGCAGATAGTATCGGGTGCATACACCGATTGTGCAATTATTCTACTTGCAATCCACTGGAAAATGGCTATAAGAGATATAAGATATGCCCACAATCTCAATAATTAATTTTCAGTAGAATAAACATTAATGTAAAAAAAATACCTGTTGAGCTAGTTCCAACAGACGAAAGTCCTACATCTGATACTCCACTATAGCCCGAGGCCACACCAGTTCCAAGCGAGCCAAGGTTGTAACTTCCAAGGGAACCTCCATAGTTACCTAATGATCCTGAATAGGCGCCAAGAGATCCTCCATAGCTACCGAGGGAACCTCCATAGGTACCTAATGATCCCGAATAGGCACCAAGAGATCCTCCATAGCTACCAAGGGAACTTCCGGAAAACAGAGTGTTTCCAGAATCATAAGCAATTGCGGGGCTAATGAGACCTGAGTCAATGGAACCTCCGGAATATAGAGACCCTCCTGTCAAACTTAGAAGTGGGGATCCAAGATGTTCGACACTACGCTTCCCACTGTTGGTAGTTTTTTTGTCGGTCTCCCTTTTTTCAGTGTTGCTTGCTGCGCTCACAGCGACTAGAGCCACAATAGAGCACCACTGTGAATACATCAAAATATTAAGTAATAGTTTCTCGTATATGGGGAAGTAAATTTTTATTTAGCATAAGCTATGTACCAACCAACATAATTTTGTGCATAGTTATTCTTTATTTTGTGCTCTAAGTTCTATATACATTTTGATAATATTCTTAGCAAAGAGTTTTAAGTTATCAGAAGATTTTAATCTCAATGGGTAAAGCGTTGTACATGAGTAAACTGCCACTGAAGGTTGATTTTTAGAGAATAATATTATTGTATAGTCCATGTTGTAGTTTTCAACAGAAAAATACATGCATTATTTAGGCTAAAACTAAAAAATGTTGAAAACTTTTATTTTTTATCCCCTTTAATGACGGGGCGAGGATGGCAATGGGGGTGGCCAATGCCAAAAATTTTTTGAGGGCCTTGGTTCTTGTAGAGCGTTATTCATTATATATATTGACTTCTCCTTTATTTCTGTTATTATTGGGAATAAAAAAAAGCTTCCTATAAAAGTTGTAGTTGCAAATCAGAAAACAATTGCTTGCATAGGTCGCATGATATAACAATGAAGGTTGTTTTTTAAATGGAAACCCTGTATGTTTTTAAATATTTTTTAGATCATTTTTCCCTGATTTCAGTAATATAAGGGTTGATAGATCTCGCTGTAATATTTCTTGACATATCGGTCATTAAATTTTTGATATATTATAAGAATAAAAATGAAATCCTGAGATGAACAATATTTTCTAACTATTTTATGGTTATAATTCACTTTGTCCTTTAATTACCCACACAAAAATGCATCCAAAGGTGTAACAATTGCTTGCATAGGTCATATGATATAACAATGAAGGTTGTTTTTAAATGGAAACCTTGTATGTTTTTAAATATATTTTAGATCATTTTTCCCTGATTTCAGTAATATAAGGGTTGATAGATCTAGCTGTAATATTTCTTGATATATCGGTGATTAAATGTTTGATATATTATAAGAATAAAAATAAAATCCTGAGATGAACAATATTTTCTAACTATTTTGTGGTTATAATTCACTTTGTCCTTTAACTACCTACACAAAAATGCATCCAAAGGTGTTAAATCAAGGTTGTTTGGTGGCAATGGAATTAGTCTACTGGATTTTTAAATTGTTTTATTATTTTTTATTATTTAAAAAAAATTACAGATTTGTAACCAGGGAAAAAAGATCTAAAAGAATATGTAAAAACATACAGGGTTTTCCATTTAAAAAACAACCTTTATTGTTATATCACGTGACCTATGCAAGCAATTGTTTTTTAATTGCATTTAATAAAAATACATATACAGTCCTACAAATTTTATACGAAACTTTTTTTTTCTTTCAAATAATAACAGAAATAAAGAGAAGTCGATATATAATGAATGACCCTGTACACACACTAAATCACAGTTTTATTTTTTTGCCCTCCTTATTAATGGGGTGGGGTGGACGGGGGTGCTAGAGGGTGTTGCTAATGCCAAAAACATTTTTGAGGTCCTTGATTCTTATATACCCACTTTTATAATGAGGTGGGGGTGGTAGAGGGGGTTGCTAATGCCAAAACAAATTTTTGAGGCCCTTGGTTCTTCTGTCCGCACTAAATCATCATTTTATTTTTGTACTCCCATGAATAATAGTGTGTGGGTGGTAATGGAGGGTGATAATGGGGCTGGCTGATGCCAAAAACATTTGGAGACCTTGGCTTCTAAATTCCAATGTTGTGAACTGCTACTGGTCTGCTTTACTTATTTACCCTACCCTTCCTTCAACGGAATAAGATCAAAATATAATCTAGTTCCAGTAATAATTGCAATACATATGTCTAGCAAATTTCAAGTCAAGTCAAGTCAATTCCAGAGTAATCGTGTTCACAAAAAAAGTTACAGACCGACATGTAGAATTTTTTTTGCCCAAACTGAAAATCTCGTTGCCTATTTGGAAAAAAAAAATTGAAAATTTTCAATTTTTTTTTGCGTTATGATATGATATTTTACACTCCTCTGGCGATCATCCTGTATAACGAATGTGGCTCAGTTTCAATACTATTTTACTATGCTATTTTGCGTTTGTAGGTACTAAATTTCAAATAGAAATCTTAAATTTTAATGTTAAAAGTTATCATGTTTATGAGAGAGTCTACAGGCATGCAGACATTTTACTTCAGTGTTTGAGTTTAACATATTACGAAACATATTTCTGTACAATAACTTTTTTCCTCGATATCAAACAGATCTAATACGGGCATGAACAAAAATTTGTTTGGATCTAATTTAGAATCACGTAATATTTTTCGAAAATTTGATATTAATGATATTTAGAAATATAAAACACAACTTTTAACTGACAGAATTCCCTTACATAAATTTAAAACTACCTAAATCTTTTCCTATATCTGGTAGTAAATAATAATTTTATTATATCTCATTCTTAATTTGCATATCTAGAGAAATTGAATGAACACAAGTTTTACATATTTATACAGTCTTCCACCTGAATATATTATATCAACTATTTCAATAAGTGTTATTTTTAAAATGCAAATTAAAGCAAATTCTCCCGTTAAATCAGCCAAGCAATTAAAACATGTTTCCAAAAACTTACCAGAGTAGCCTTCATTGTTTCATTAGCAGTTCCCACAAGTGAATGATGATAAGGATAGAAAAAAATTCCTTTTATAACACCTATCCATAATTCGAAGGCCAAAAGATGTCAGGAGCCATTTTTAAAATGGTTTTTTTATCTCTCCAGCTTAAGTGATGACATTTTCAAATGTAATTATGGACTAAGCAAATTAATAGAATGAGTTCAAACCTATGTTTCAATTAAACTACACAATTTTCTAATTAACACCATAAATTAAGATCGTTGTGATTTACTCGGGTAGCTTCGCGCTTGCCAAAATATGTCATTCGACGACCACTAAACTACCTTCGCGATTTTATAATTACCAAGACATTCAGAATTCCCAACTTCTCTCCCGTGATTTATCGACATTTTATTGAATATTTAATTGACCATTCATGGCGGTACTCGTAGATCTGGTTCAGGATAAAAAAAAGGTGGTATTTTATGACCACAAGTTACCAAATATAAACTCGTTATTTTTAGAAAAGTGCAGATGACGTAACGATGCCATTGCCAAAGACAGGTCGTACTTCCTCCTTCCCCTAAAACGTAGCTAAAAAACAAAATATACGTGGTATAGTATATCAAACGATATTTGGCCATATAAAAAAAATTACAAAAAAAACCTGGCCTCAGTGCTTACGTGTTGAGTTTGGGACAACGAGATCCAGGGTTCGAATCCTGGCTAGAGCATGTGTCTAGTGACGTTTTTAATCTTAGCAAGATGGGAACAGTGGGCTAGCCCGCTGTTGAGTGATGATTTAAAAAAAACGCTGATGATTTAAGTATTTTCAATATATTTTTTTGCTTTAAAATGCCAGGAGTCCTATCATGTAATTCAATACTTCGTCAGTATTAGCTAGAAGAGTAGTTGTTTTGGTTGGTTTTCCAATAATGAGTCTTTTAAAGTGTTTTACTAAGTAGTATATTAGCGTGACCTGATTGAGGTACCAATATACACAAAATAGATAATTTCATATTGAATAAAAATGTGTGAATGAGTGAATTTAAATAAATGATTTAGGTATTTTTAATATATATTTTTTCCTTTAAAATGCTAAGAATCCTATCATGTAATTCAATACTTCGTCAGTATTAGCTAGAAGAGTAGTTGTTTTGATTGGTTCCCCAATAATGAGTGTTTTAAAGTATTTACCTAACTAGTATATTAGCGTGCCCAGATTAGAGCAACGATATATAAAAAGTAGGTATTTTCATAATAAATAAAGTGTGTAAGTTGTGATTTGCATAATACCTAAATAATATTCTCTAATAATATATGGCTAAAAAAGCGTATAAAAGCCAGACAGTTAGTATTGTTACAAAAGATCATTTGAAACATAGAGCTTACTTATTTTACACTTTTAAAAGCATGCACTGCTAAATTGGCATAAAACTGAGCATCAGATTTGTATTCTAATATCCATTAATGATTCTAGTAACTATATGTGTTTCTAGAAAATTTTCAAGACAACAAAATATGGAGGCTATTTATCATAATTTTTTGGTCTTCAGACCCCTACATCAGTAGTATGAGAAGAATAGGGTCTAGAAAATTTAAAAAAATATCCTTCTGAAGTTCTCCAGTTTTTGAAAGAGCCTGAAATAGATGAAAGAGCATTCGAATTATCTGGCGACGTATTCGATGAATCTGATTTAAAAAATAGAATTGATTTACTATTAGTATTATTATTTGTACGTTTTGCAATTTATACACACTTAAAATAAATTAATTTCTTGTTGTAATAATTTTTTCGTGTCATTTCAAAAATTTATTTTAAAACAACAACATTTGGAAGTTACAAAAGTAAAATCACACGTGGTTCAAATTGCAAAATATTTTCGCAATACGCACTTTCCAAACGCTTGGTACAAAGAAAAAGGGGGCAAAAAACTAATATTACCACAGGATGTTAGATGGAATACAGTTTCCTACTGCCTTGAGGTTTATGTCACTGAATGACCCAAGTTGTTGCAAATCTGTGAAAAATACAAAGATGACATTGATTCATTGATTTTTGAAAAAGTGTCGAATATTCAAATTAAAAGAATGACCGAAGACTTTTTAAAATTGCTGAAACCAATTTCTGTGACGCCTGGCAGAATTCAGCAGAAAGGTCCCAGTTTCTCTCTTGCAACTTAGTAATGGAAATGCCGTTTTTTATAGTTTTGAAGATGAGGACAGAAAAAAGCAATGGCAGAAATTTGAAAGAAGATATGATCAAGCTTTAACGCCGTTTCAATTTTTGGTCTATTTCCTGGATCCTGTCAGAAATAAAAACAAATACCCACTGAAGAAAAAAGGCTGCTTTGGATATAGTTTCCCAACACTTTTCTGGCACAGGGTTATTTTTTATTAGATAATATGATAAAGGTATCATTTTTATCTGAAATTGGTATACTTGTGCTTGTAATATAATATGAAGATGATGTATGAATGAATTTGCTAATCCCAACCGTTTTCGAGGGAAGAGGAAACCATTGTCAAATATTAGGGCTCACATCCAATTTAGAAAAAAAATAGAGACTATTTTGAAAAAGTTATGAATAAAAACAATTGATTTTAAAATATTTTCTTGATATGTGATGTAAATTGTGTTTGATGTACTGTATATTTTTTTTGTCATAATATTAACTTTTTTCAAAATAATCTTTTTCTAATATTTTTTTTCTAAATGGATGGAGTTCAAATGTTTAACAGAGTTTTTATACCCATGTCTAGGATACAAATTTCTTCTAAAAATGATGACTTGCTCGCGAGACTTTTAAAGTACTCGCGATTCATAAAGTGCTTGCTCGCATGCTCTAAAGTGTTTTCGAGCACGTTGCGGGATTACGGTCTTTAGTGAAGTGCTCAGAGCATTAAACACCGATTTTAAAAGTGCTCATAAGCACAATGCTTTCAAGCACAAAAGTACTCATAGTGCAGATGAACACTAAGTACAGTGTATAAGAACAGCTCTGTAATATTGCTCATATAGGAATAAGTTATACATAGCTTTCAATGGCCTAAAAAGAGTATCAACAAAAATTGAATATCAGTCTGCTACCATGCAGACAAATCAATTATTACATGTTCGGGCAGAAATGATATAAAGCTCATACAAGTTCAACACACTCGGCTTGGTAAGATAAAAGGAATAAATGTATTTACGTTAAAAATTTATCACAAAGTAATAACGTAATAATTCGATAAATCAAAACTGTACACGGCACATTACAATTCGTAAAACTTACTCAACCTCGCAGAAGTCTCCGAGAGTACTCTCTGCTTAACTAAATAAACATAACTTTATTTTTAAACTTCTCAAATTAAAGATAAGGGAAATATATGTCAAAGAACACCTTAAATAATAATAATTATTATTTTTTTCATTATTCACTGACGGTCCTAGTAGTGCTACTAGATGGTGCTACTAGAGCTACGTTCCTTTTCTATTTCTAACGGATACAATGGGCGGGACATTAGTCAATGTAGTGGTGCTCTCTCTGACTTTACTCGTCATGCAATTGATTAAAGCGTGCGCGAAAACTCTTTGCAGTAAAGACTCCTCAGTGACCTTTGGGCCACTCTTTGTAATTTATCTATGGTTCTAACGTGCCATTTTGTTTCTTGGTTGTCATTACATTTAAAATTTGGCGAAATTCATGGACTTTCAGTTTCTGAAGTTGCGTTTGTGAGGTATTTATATTGTTCTCTCATTTCTAGTTACTCCCAGATTCAGCCATTTTGCAATTAATAAGGGGAGCGGAGGCAACCTGTTGTTCTAAAATTCTCATGTATGAATGCGTCTAAAGGACTACGTAAGCACCGCCTATTGTCGCTTTAAGGTTATGGCGCAAAAAGTCAATAATCACTTGAAATTATCCATACATTTTTAATCCCTTACGGCCATTCATATATGATGAGGCCTTTATAACACAATGAACATTCTTACTATAAGCCGCTCTACTATTACTACTTTGTGCAGGTTGTATGAGATAATCAAATACTCACGAAAACAATATTTCATCTGTTGTGTTTTTATTAAATACCCATTATTTTATTTTTATTTCTCGTTCAATAAATGACCAGCTGGCAGTTTACAATCTAATAGTTTTTTTTTTTTTGGTTTATTTAAGTAAATGTAAAATGGCAAACCCACATGATGGCATTGGTTTAAGTATCAAATAGATGCTTATATCCGTTAACATAAATGTCGTTTTTTTTTATTAGTATTAATTGTTATAGTTCATTAGTATTATAAGTTGTATAATAAGTAATTATTCATATTTTTATTATTTTAATGTTTAATTATTCAAAATTTTAATCTGATATTAATGGGTTCTAGAAATTGGCGAGACAGGTTTAAGAAAAAAGAGCATGAGCTTATTATACCTACTTGATTTAATCAAATAGGTATATTATAACCGGACGAACATTTTTAATCATCATCGCAGAAAAAACTTTTGTACAAAAATCCGTTTCATAACAGACTGAATTCAAAGCCTCACTATCATCCACCTTCCACCACAAACACCCCCCACCCCACCCCCTCTACCAATTTGAAATATCTTTAATGAGTTTTTGGAGATAGGCGATTTTAAATACTATAGTATTAAAGTTCCACATACATTTTTTTTTTTTCGTTGTGAGAGACTTGAATAGAAAATCTGGATGTGGAAGTAGTGATTCCTTGGACAGCGGTTTTTTTACACAAAGCCACTTGATAAAGTAATCAATTAGTCTTAGTTAATCCTTTTAGTACGAAAATTATAAGCGTCAACAGTGCCTTAAAAATAAAAGTTAATATGAAATATCTGCAACCTCTTTAGAAGGGTCTACTATTAAAACCGTTAATATTTCGCACCACTAATAATGCAGAGCATAATCCGCTTAGATTAAATCCCCTGCAGGTCTAATAAAAAGTTTTCATTTCAAGATTTCGTTTTACCCAGTAATAACTTTTTCAATATACGTGAGGCAGGAAAATCTGAACCGAGATTACTAAATTGAAGGATTGACTTTATTCTCGTTGAATTTTTATAAAAATTAATGAATGTGGAGGCTTTCCATATAGCGATTGAAACATGATCAGCAACACATGAAAAACTTTTTATTCATTTTTCGTGAAACAAAAGATCTTTTTTCGCACTAATTCTACTGTAGTAGCATGTATTCAGTATACAGCAGCGAATAAATTAGGCTCCCAAAGTGAACTTTGAAGTTATAAAGGCACTATTAATTTGATTAAGAAATGCAAATACCGGTATAATCTTATTCCCTAGTAGACTAATTAAAATACTCTCTTAGACACGAAATTAGCGAGTTGAAGCTGAAGCTAAAGTTTATGCCTTCAACAACAGGAGATATTGTTACATCTCCATCCACTATTCGTGAAGTTTTATTACTGATTTCGAACAACCTTATTAAATGGCAATTTGACCGTTCTGCGAACACACGTATACAAGATGAGCTCGCCCGAATATTTTCTGAAATATTTGGTACACAAAAACACTTTTGTCGAGAGGTTTCAATGTCTTTGTTATAAAAATAAACATGCAGCAAATAACTTCTGCTGATTAAAAACATTAAAGAATGCAAAATATAGCCCTAAAATAAAAAAATCAATAATTAATGAAATACTGAGAATAAATTAATAAAACTTATACAATTCATGTTTTTGGGGTCGCTAATCACGAATGTGAAGTCAGAAATTAAAAATTTTATGTTGCACCCCCAATATGACCGATATAAAAGGGATAATGGTTGAATTAATTATTTTTTGTTTATTTTGAGAAATTAGGACTTTGTTAGCAGATTGTCAAATTTTGGGACATAAAACTCATCTCCTAATGAGAAAAATTATTGCTCTTATCTTTAAGAGGGTGAAAACCACCCCTAAATTTTTAAATTCTTGTCTGTCGGTCTGTAACTTTTTTGTGCGCACGTTTACTCTGGAACCGTTTGAGATATTGACTTGAAATTTGGTACACATATGTACTTTAACGAGATCTAGAACTAGATTATATTTTCATCTTGTTCCGTCGAAGGGTTGGGGGGTAAATTGGGGTAAATTTGGAGTAAATAGGTAAATCAAGCAGGTAAGAGTTCATAAAATTGATATTTAGTATAGACAAGAGAAGCTAAGGCCTCAAAAAAAATTTTGGCATTAACCACCCCCATTACCACCCCCATTACCACCCCCACTCCATTATTAAAGGGGATGAAAAAAATGTGATTTAGTCTGTGTACAAGAACCAGAAACCTCAAAATATTTCTTTACTTTATCCACCCCCCACTCCCACCTCCTGTCACCACCCCCACCCCACTGTGGGGTATCGTTTTATGGCTTTTTGGGGTAGAGGATTTCAAATAAAATAATAATTAAAGTTCCATAAACAATTATTTCCAGATACAAAATTTTTTCGTTGTGTGACTTGGATAGAAAATCCGGATGTGAAAGTAGTGATTCCTTGGGCAGCGGTTTTTAAGTTATAACAACTTCAAAATTGCGATTTTAGCTTAAAAAAAAGGTATTTCCAAGCGGGATATTTTATTATTATTATATGACTAATGACTAGATACTAAATGATGATTATTGATGATTAGTATGATTACTTTACTAAGTCTGCTCTGTTTTGTAATTATAAGATTTTATTACCAAAAAATGAATCTGTGTATGAGAATTAAACATACAAATTGTTTAAACTTTAATTAACTTTAGAAATGAGAATTTGATTTTATGTTCAATAAATGTTTATTTTTTCTAAAATGGCGGTTTTATTGATACATCTCGCCAAAAATGAACACGATTCTAATTTTATTTTGAAAAGTCTCGAAGTCCCGGGACTTTGATCCTGCGATGTCTCGTGTCCCGGGACTTTGAGAATATCGAGACTTCCCAAACCCTAGCCAAAAGAAAACTTTAAGCTACTGCGGTAAGGTTTGACTTGATTCAGGGTACTTGTTAAAAGGTTTTCTTAGAACAGAGTTATGACTGTTTGAAGAGCGTGATATTTTCACAGCTACGTTCAAATGCATCCAACATTATCTCGGTAACGATGAGCCTAAACAAATTTTTATTTCATGGATTATTTTTCTCTTAGTACATGATGAGATTTATAAAACTATGACATGTAACAAAAATGCTAGGCTCCATCTAGGGTTGATGTCATTGCAATCGAAGTAGCAGTAGCCCTGACATAGGATGCCTCTAAAAGCATACCTACTAACCATTAGTCTATGTAATGAAGGCAAAAATAGTGTAAATATTTCGTGCATTTACCCCCCCCCCCATTTTCGAGGGTGCTGAATACGATGGAAATGGTGGGAGAAGTTTTTGACCGCCGCAACCCCCTGAAACGGCCAAAAACCACCCCTTTTATGGGGATCCCCTATTTATTTAAGTCTAAATTAAATTACTTTCACATCCAGTGGAAGTATAGTATCGACAAAAAACATTTTGAAAATTTTTATTTTTCAAATAGGCTTAAAATGTCATGAAACATCTAGATTTTAAGTTTGAAAAAAAAATTCTGTCTGTCGGTCTGTCTGTAACTTTTTTTTGTGCACACGATTACTCTGGAACCGTTTAAGATATTGACTAGAAATTTGGTACACGTATGTATTTTAAACGAGATCTGGAACTAGATTATATTTTATCTTATTCCGTTGAAGGATTGGGGGGTAAATTGGGGTAAATAGGTAAATCAAGCAAGTAAGAGTGCATAAATTTGGTATTTAGTATATGGAATATAATAGAAGCTGAGGTCTCAAAAAATTTTTTGACACCCCCATTAACAACCCCCACCTCATTATTAATGGGGGTGAATAAAATAAAATTGTCATTTACTGTGTGTGCAAGAACCAAAGGCTTCAAACATTTTTTTTACTTTATCCACCCCCACTACCACCCCCCTTCCACTACAACCCCCCCTCCGCTACCCCCCCCCCCACTACCGATATGGCCATATCATTTTATGGTTTTTGGGGTAGACGATTTCAAATATTATATTATTAAAGTTCCATAAACAATTAATCCACATACAATTTTTTTTCGTTGTGAGAGACTTGTATAAAATTTTAATATTGACTACGTTTTTGAAACTATAGCATATCAAATAAAGTTTATATTTCTGTTTTATATGTTCTGTATTTTACTCGGAACTGTACTATTATTGTTTTCACAATCTAATTGAAATCGATGAAACAGGAATCGTTTGATCATTAAAAAGCAGCTCTATAAGAGAGAATTGTTTACTTTGTAAATCCACTTTTTTTTTAATTGCTAATTTATTTTCGGCTGCTACGGGGGTTACTAAGTAATACATTATTTCATGTGCCTGCGGTGGTAATATCAAACATGCAGTAATCACCTTTGTTGTTCACAGTTTTTTTTTTTCGGTTATTGAGATAATGTTAGTTTTTTATTAATAATGAAGTCATATATAGGAACATTTTCATGCTTTAAAAATCTGGGAATAAGCCATTTTTTTTTAAATATGTTTTAGCCATCACTGTGATCAGTGAGAGAGAAAGTTTTATGAAAATACAATGTTCTTTGTAATATTTCAAAATCACACGTATTTATGACCTTTAAAGTATATTTGCTCAAATTTTCGCTAAAATATTCAAACCAAAATATTTCAGAAAAAGCGAAAAGTGGCGGTAATTTTTAATTTTTTTTAGGTTGGAAAATTTATAAAAATAATCCTAACTACAGTTATACAGACACGTCAATTTTTTTTGTCTGGATTTGATTTATAGAAGTTCGAGATAATAAAAAAGAAACTGAACCGGGAACTCGAAAAAAAAATCTCAATTTATGAAAAAAAAATCGAAATAAATATGGTTTCTGGTCAACGCCGAATGAAAAAATTTGAGCTATGACTCTCTATGATGGCTAAAATATATTTAAAAAACTGCCATTTCGAGATTTTTACCAAGTTATGAACATTTCCCAGTACGTGGCTCTACTAAGAGTATTACTATAAGTTTGGATAATAGCTCAAAGCCATTGTTGATGGCACAATAAAAATCTTAATTTTTAGATAGATGTACTTACGTTTTGAAGTGCGCTGTCGATGAAGTTGTTGTTGTTGTTCTCTTCCTTAATTTTTTTTTTTTTTAGATATATAGGCCTGTTTCACTGATATATTAAAATTGTTCTTTTTCACTGCACACTAAACTAGGAAGCACTATAATCTCTCATATATTTATCTTAAAACTTACTCGGATTTTCCCATAATTTTGACTTGCTACAATGTTGACACACTCTGAAAAATAACTAACCAAAACTTTGCTCAATTTCGTTACCCTGTTGGATAAAATGAGTTCAATTACATCATCTTTAAAATCAGCTTTCGACATGGTGAAAGTAAACCTGATTAGGTCATAAGACAAATGTTCTTTTGGTATTTTAATTGTATATTTATAAAAATATTGATTTAGAAAATATGTCATCATTAACAAATGGCTGTTAAATGTCTTAACTAGACTGAGTCAGTACACAGCATCCTTATTTGCTAAAATGGATCTACAATTCTGCTTCCATGGAAATTCTCAATGTGAGGATTCATCCTTCCCTTAAAGAACTAATTAGACTGCCCTCGACAGTAAAAATTGGGGAGCGTAGCCAGTAGGTTGACTAGAACTGTATGACTCTAGAGCCTCATTAGTCTGGTCCAATTTAGGATCCGAACTTATAGGTTGTGATGTACCTAGATTTGTCTGACTAGAACTATCACCAGTTTCTGAACTTATTTGTCCGCCTAAGAACGAACTTGTAGTTTGTTGTCCACCTACTTGCCCTTGCGGGATTATTGCAACCGGATCATTACTTTGGTTTGAGTCTGGAACAGAAATTGTAGCTTGCAGTATATCTAAATTTGTCTGGTCAGAATTATCACTAGTGTCTGACGCTAAACTTTTAGATGACTGAACGATTTTTCCTTGTTGAAATATTCCAGTAGTGGATCCGTTTACGTCAGCTGGATACTCTTGTGGTATACCTACATTTGTCTGACTAGAACTATCAGCAATGCCTAATGCTAAGCTTGTGGATTGCTGTTTATCAACTTGTCCTTGTAATACTCCAGAGCTGGATTTGTTTACATAAGATAAATACTCTTGTGGTGTACCTAAATTTGTCTGGCTAGAACTATCAACAGTATCTGATGCTAAATTTGTAGATGGCTGAATGATTTGTCCCTGTTGGAATATTCCAGCACCGGATCGGTCACCGAAGTACTGCTGTGGTGAACCTAAATTTGTCTGGCTAGAACTATCACCAGCGTCTGATGCTAAAGTAGACTGCCGAACAATTTGTCCTGGTTGGGATATTCCAGTACTGGATCTGTTTATATCAACTACATACTCTTGTGGTGTAACTGAATTTGCCTGGTCAGAACTAGCAACACTGTCTGATGCCAAACTTGCAGATTGCTGAACAATTTGTCCTTGTTGGAATATTCCAGCACTAGATCCTTTTACGTCAGTTGAATATACTTGCGGTGTGCCTACATTTGTCTGACTCGAACTATCAACAGTGTCTGATGCCAAACTTGTAGATTGCTGTTCATCAATTTGTCCCTGTTGGAATGTTCCAGTACTGGATCTGTTTATATCAGCCAAATACTCTTGTGGTGTGCCTAAATTTGCCTGGTCAGAACTATCAACAGTGTTTGATGGTAAGCTTGTGGATTGTTGAACAATTGATCCTTTTTGGGATACCTCTCCATTACTGGATCTGTTTATATCAGTTAAATACTCTTGTGGTGTAACTGAATTTGCTTGGCCAGAATTATCAACAGTGTTTGATGGTAAACTTGCAGATTGTTGAACAATTTGTCCTTGTTGGAAGACTCCTCCAGTACTGGATCTGTTTATGTCAGCTAAATACTTTTGAGGTGTACCTAAATTTACCTTGCCAGAATCACCGGTGTCTAATGCCAAACTTGTAGTTTGCTGAACTATTTTTCCTTGTTGGAATATTTCAGTACTAGCTTTGTTTGTGCCAGCTAAATACTCTTGTGGTGTACCTAAATTTGCCTGGTCAGAACTATCAACAGTACCTGTTGCTAAACTTGCAAACTGCTGTTCATCAGTTTGTTCTTGCCCAGCTCTGGATCTGTCTACGTTAGCTGATTCTTGTTGTATCCCAAACAGAGTTGAGTTAAACTGCGAAAATTCTGGCGTTTTTTGATCTGGAAAACCAGTTGAATACGACTGTGGCACAGGTTTTCTAACAATCTCCGGCACTCGATTATAAACAGGTTTGTCAACTACAGCTGTTCTAGTGATAGGGACAGGATAGGGCTTCTCCACCGGAAATGGTACATTAACTCTCACAGATGTCGATACTGGTTGTGTCACCTGTACTGGGTGGGGTACTTGTACGGGTACCCTTATTGGTACTTGACCTGGTACTGGCACCTTTACTGGTACTTGGACTGGTACTGGTTTTGTAACGTAGTCTGGATAAGGTTTTGGAGCTTGTAGTTCCGTGACTAGTGCTCGGGTAATTTGTGGTGCTAGGCTTTGACTAGGGACTGCTCGATGTTGCTGACCGATGTTGTTTTGAAAAAATTGAGGATAACTGCTAGTGGTGCCAAAATTTCCGAGAGGTTGTAAAGTTCCGAAAGGTCCGACTTGTCCAAATTGTGGGTTTGGAATAAATTGGTTGTTAATGAATTGTGAATTTGTCGGTCCATATGGAAATTGTGAATTTGGAATTCCATGCTTAGTTGTGCCGAACCCAGTCTGGGGTAAGATTACTACGTTCTTTCGATGGAAATTAGTGATGGCTGTTTGGTTGTTGTGAATCGCTCGATTTTGTATTGTAATTTGTTGGGCAGAAGTCAGTCCAATAACTATGAGGACAGCGTACTGAAAAAGGTTCAGTGTTACTTAATAAAATGATAACATTGAAATTTTTTTATTTACATTCAATTGCCTTAAAGTTATGTGATAAACATTTTATTTTATTTTTTGATTATATTGACACAAAATTAGAATTCTTTGGATCATTATGCAGAATAGTCGCGGATTTTTTTTTTAACTATTTAACGTCGGCCTATTTCCGCTACCAGGGCCTATCACCGACGCCAGGAGACGAGCTACCCCCAACCTGGATATTTTGCCGAACCTCTTCCCTTAAGAAGAGGGATCTTTTACTTGCCTAACATTTAATAGACAAGGAACCGCCTGCTTTACATCCCCTCCGAAGGATGGTATATCCACTACGTAATCCTCGTCTGAAATTACGTAACTTCCGCGTATACACTGATATACAAGCCGCTAGAAGGTGGGACCAGAACGCTATATTTCCCAAGATAGGTGGGTCAGCCATCCAAGTACTAACCGCGCTCGACGTTGCTTCAACGGAATATCGACTGATATTCACATTGAAGTCGCCTCTACGCTCGCCCCCTCGCGAATTTTTATTATATACAGTATGTCTACTTTTTACACCTTCGTAGATCAGTTATTAGTCATCCAATTTCCACCAAATTTGGACCGGAATCATATATCTTTTTGAGTAAAACAAAAGTTATTTTAGTCATTGTTATGTATTTTTATTTAGAAAAGAGTAGATTTTTCGAGAAGTCATATAAGCATTATTTTATTGAAAAACTAATGCAATATTATTGATCAGCATGCTCTAGAATCCCCATATTTAAAATTTTACGACAATTTTATTTAATTCACTTTTTCTACCACACAAATATAATTTCAGATCTCGTTAAAATACATAGGAGTACCAAATTTAGTATCAACAGTTTCTGAGTTATCGTGGGAACAAAAAAGTTACAGACAGAATTTTTTTTTCAAAGCTAAAATCCCGACGTTTCATGATATTCTAAGCCTATTTGAACTAAAAAAAGACAATTTTTTTTAGCGTTACTGTACTCCCTCTCCACGAGTTGGATGTGGAAGTAATTACCATGGCTATCCCTTTGGCATTGCTCCCTAAATGGTAGTTGAAAGGACAAAAGACTGTATTTCCTCAATTGTTTGTAAAACTATCGATTATTTAAAAAACATAAGAATTAAAATTTAAAACTTCTAAAATTTGAGAGATAAATTGACAAAAATATATATTTTCTTAAGACATGCCATGCTGTCTTTAACATTTCAACCCCTAATTTTTGGGTCGATTTACTTAAAATCTAATTGCGCAACCAATAAAAAATATATAGCATATTTTTTATGGATTATTTGGCAAAATTCTGTCTGTCGGTCTGTCTGTAATTTTTTTTTGTACTCACGATTACTTTGGAATGGTTTATGATGAAATTTGGTACACTTATGTATTGCAAGAAGATCTGGAACTGGATTATATTTTGATGTTACTCCGTTGAAGAGTTGGTGGGTAAATGGGAATTAATAGGTAAAGCAAGCAAGAGAAGGGAAGGCCTCAAAATTTTTTGACATCTGCCACTCCCACTATAACCCCCAAACATTGAATTGTTTATAAGTCTTTACGAAACTTTACTTTACGAAAAGATGACAAGATACCTTTTTTTGTTTAAAATGACTAAAAACACATATTCGGGTGGCAAAAAAAGTGATTTTTGCAATTTGTTTAAAAAAAATTAGTTTAAACAAATTGGGACCAGATTTTCGTTCGGCAAACTCTTGATCCTTATTCAGGGGCATGTTCCGAATGTGAATATGTAAAAAAATCAAATGGGAATTTTTTTTTCATTCGAAGGCGAGAGTTTCGCCTTTTGTATTTAGCCCCAGCAGGACTTCCTTGAACTTGGATCGTACTGGTGCGCGCGAGTTCATGTTGTACTATAACTTCAGGCGAGTCACGTAGTTTGCGCTCAAAAAATTTGGTGCCTACAACTTTTAAATTCTATATCTCGATCATTTTTCAAGATATTCAAAAAAACATGGCATTTTGTAATAATTTTCAAACTTTTTTAGACTTAACGCAAAAATTATTATTCTTCTGCGTTGCATAGATTTTTATCTGTCACCTGATAATGAACAAAACAAGCCACCAAAGCCTTTGAAGTCTTGCCCCGATGACGCAAGCAAAAAGCCAGTTGACTGCAGGACTACAATAATAAATTATCCAGCCAAACTTATTTTTACGAATAACTCACCACAACGTCCCCCATTCTGTGCGTGGCAAACGATAATGCGAAATGATAACCTTCGATGCAAATCAGTCTTTTATACATAAATATTAACGGCTTTCGTTTCCCTTAAAGAGAATTGCCGCTATTGGCGGAGATTTTGCGCAATGATTCGATAGAATTCAAATTTTAAATGCATCTATTTTAAATTAGCTGCGATACATATGAGTTGACATTATTTAAGAGAGTATTATGCCATGTTTAGAAATATAAAGTGAAAATATGGCATAATATGAAACCCTCATGAATATTTTTTACAAATATCAACGTTGCGTTTCTGTTTTTGTTCGCATATTATGTGTTATATAATTTATAGCTATCGCTGTTATGACACGAAAGCGATTTTAATGCGATACAGGGTGTATAGTAAATTATTGTCTTCACCTTGTTAGCATTGGTGCGTTTTGAAATCGTGCACTGATATAAATCTTGCAAGTGCAAAATACATCCAAGTTGTTGGTAGAGTCATGCAGAACTTTTCCTGGAATTTTTAGATTTTTGTCTTAGCCATTTTATCCATAACCTTTTCGTTTTTTTTTGCTTTTTTTGAGGCTCTAATTGATCGATTTACAAAAACAAAAATTCATTCGAAAGATATCATTAAAGCTTATTAATTGGTACAATTTAAAAAAATGACACGAAATTCGAATTGAAAAATAGTTAAATGTGAAAACATATAATTTTACTGAAATATGTTGCAACCTGGAATTTTTAATATGTGTATACATATGCTATGAACCCCCATGAATTATTTAATTGTTTTTTTAAAATAAGGTCACATGCTCAAATCCATTGTTCAACGTATTTCGTTTCCGAAAAAAGTACAATTGTAGTCGATTTTTTTCATATTTTATTATTTTTCAATTTGATTTTCACGTCATTTTTTTTAAATTATACTTATTTCTAGGTTTTGAAGATGCTTTTCTAATGAATTTTGGGTTTTGTAAATTGGTCAATTAGAGCCTGATAAAAGTAAAAAAATGAAAAAAAAAACGTTTTACGAGATTAAGGCTAAACGGGTTGGGATGGTGATTTAAAAATTGCAGGAAAAGTTCTCCATGACTATATCTGTAACTTCAATATATCCCGATTTGATTATCCAAAATTATAGATGAATGGCAAAAAAGAACATCGGGTGGTAATTCATATTCACTAAAACAACCAACAGTCAGCAAAAGGCCTTGGTTCTATGATTAACCTCAAGAAAAGCGTCTCCACCATATGCTGACTAAGATTTAACCATGGTACCTTCCCCAGTCATTTACATAAGATTCAAGTTAAGAGTTAATGCACTCTGTGATTGGGATAATATATCTGTTGGTGATATCAATCATTATATTTTTACGTATAGAAAGTTTGAACTATGTAGAAGAGAATTTTTTGTACAGCTAGCTAACAATGGAGTAATATTTCTAGTGACTGAACATGACATCCTGTCTCTGTCTAAAAAATTTTACAATCCGGTCATATCTTTCATCACAAGTATAAATACAAGATTTTAAGGCAAATTGAACCATAATTAATATGTCCTGTCTATTATAATCCTTTCCGTGGTCTGTGTTTCGGTTGAAATGTATGTAGACGTAAAAAAATTATGCCGTTGATGGACCCCTCGGCGATCCTTATTCTTAATTCCAGTATTGTGATCTAGTGTTTCTGGTACAAAACAAACAAAAAAGGGTATATATGAATATGATTCGTGACTTTAAGACTGACTGATGTTTTTTGATTTGTAAAACAAGGAGACGGTAGCAGTAGGCTAGATCCCGGTTGAATGAGACAACAGGGTACAAGGTTAGTCACTGTTGTCTCTCTGAGTTCGAGTTTTAGGTGCAGGGAATGATTGTTGTGTAATTGTCTGTTGTGAGCGTGTATTCTCGTTTACCGATATAACAGCTGTGATTAAACGCCGCCAGGACGTTAATATTTAGAAGGTATCAAAAAAAAGTCAGTGACTATTAGGATGACTAAATGAGCCCAACCATTGCTGCTCACAAACTGCGTTTCTTTGAAATTTCAGCAAAGTTCCTGACTAGGTACGGTACAAGAAATATAGTCGAATAACTAACTTGGCTTTGTATGCAAGCCATTGCAATATCTGATCCTCTTAGTTCATGTGATGAAGCGACCTTTGAACCCGCCAAGTTAAAGTTTACTCGACTCTAGGTTATACTATCCATATGCGAACAGTTTTAACATTTGTGCCTTGTTTTACGTTTTCATCAAGCCTTGGTAGACCAAGAACTCCGCGAGAATATTGGATGCCGAATGAAGACATTTTGTTGGGTCCAACAAAAAAGAGAAACATTAATTTCGTCTCCAAAACACGGGTCCATACCTGCTTTGCTCTTTCATATTGAAGTACAAATTCTTTCCCTCTCTTGTTTATATTTTTCCAGCTAGAAATAGGACAGTACTCGTAGAGCTCCATGTATTGATTATTCTGATTTGAGGCTCTAAATGGGGCACATGAGGTAGGAAAATGTAAATCTAGAACTGTGTACCGTACTTGCCAAACTTTCTTAGGTTTGCTCCTAACCTATAAAAATATTGCCTAGGCTATTATACCCAGATCAGGTGCATCTTTTCGACCCTATCTAATAACTTTCTTATACTATTATACTTGTAGTCCTACCCAAAATCAACAAAGTCTGGGTACCGGAATCGAACGCAAAATGACGTAAGGCCAATTTTTTAAATTTAATTTTTCCAAATTTGATAACCTTTTTGTACTAAGAAAAATTAATATTTAAGCAAAGTTGCACTATACACATTGCAAGAGGTTTTAATGGCAGTGGGGGCTATATATGAACCTAAAAAATTGACGAAATTCAAAAAATAACAGAAACAAACACATAGCCTCAATACCTCAATCAAAATCGTTTTTATGGATTGATTTCAACTTTAAACATAGAGAAATAAGTATGTAAGTACTTATCTTCTATCTGTATATTGTTGCCCTAATCTGGGCACGCTAATATACTAGTTAGGTAAATATTTTAAAACACTCATTATTGGAGAACCAATCAAAACAACTACTCTTCTAGCTAATACTGACGAAGTATTGAATTACATGATATGATTCCTAGCATTTTAAAGAAAAAAATGTGTTGAAAATACTTAAATTATTTGTTCAAATTCAGTCATTCACACTTTTTCATTTAATAAGAATTATCTACTTGACGAAGTATTGAATTACATGATAGAGTTCCTAGCAGTTTTAAGGCAAAAACATATGTTGAAAATACTTAAATCATTTATTGAAATTCAGTGAACAATTATTAAACCTTACATTCTATCAACAGTGTCCCTTTGAAGCCATAAAAGAATACCACAATGTGCTTTAAAGATACAAAAAAATTGGAACACATAACTTCGTTATTTTTGAAGCTGTAGGGTTATGAAAAAACACTAAAATGAATTTCAAGACCTTTAATTTCTGTCATATAAATTTTTAACTTCAGACTTTTTTTTTTAAATGAAATTTAAGCATTATATCTCCACTTATAAACTTTTGAGCGTCATCTTAACTTCCATATTTTTAGAACTAATCATAGTACAGAAATGGAAGAAAACCAAAATATTTGTCATTTCATAATATTTTCATTGTATTATGACACTTTTCGTAATATTTTTTAAGTGATTTACGAAAAACCGTCTCGAGGTAAGTACCAATTTTTCGTTGTTAAAATCACAATTTTCAAATCTTCAGAATATCAATTTTCATGAAAAACTGTATAGGCACCGCCTTTTTTTTTCCTTAAAATTTAGTTCTCTGTCTCTCTATTAAGGAACGTGAGCTACCCTCAATTGTTTAAAATGAAAACAATGTTCAGGTTCCCTCTTAGAGGGTAGGCGCTATTAGGGAACGTGAGCTAGCCTAAATTGAATTCTTTTTAAACAATTGAAGCTATCTCATGTTGTTATCTCTTGTCCACCCCTCTAGAAGGAGTGGGAACTACCTCCAAACAAAAAACTGACATTGGAATTTAGACATTACAGAAGAAATCATGAAAATCTACACTATGCACTAATTCAAAGGTGAAAATCTTCACTAATTTAAAAATCAATATTTCGTATTTCTACTTACATCATTATTAAAAAACATTGTTTTGGGTATTTAGCAGATAACTTTCAGAGAACCATTCGTTCTTTTGAAATACTATTGAAGTCTGATTATGTTAGTATATTAACAAGAAGTTCCCCCTACGAAACATGTTAACTTCTTGCATACATTTAATATCTAATATTCAGTATATAAAACAAGACATTAGCCATTAACCATTCTTTCCATATACTGACGAACTAAATCTGACCATGCTAGTATATCAACAAGAAGTTACCCCACTAATCGTTTCATTGTTTCACTATTACCTTGATCTTAAGAATTTCCAGATTTTCAAGCCTTTAGAACATCATTTATCTATTATAAAAAATGATAGAACCGGATATTCGTTGTAACTGCTTGGGTTGATATTTTTTACACCATTATATTTTATTACATGAACAACAACTACGGTAAACAATATTATTATTTATTAAGTAGAAAAAATCAATAATTTAATTTCAGCAAGGTTGAATCCTTCTATTTTTAAAATTAGGCTAATGTATTTTGAATAATGATCATCCTAATAAATTATGTCCAGCACAGAGACGAAAACCATAATTTTTATATTTTTATTATCTTTTTTTAAAGGTCAGTCCTCAGAAATTTGCCACTGGCTTATTTGCTGTAGATGGTCGGTTTATTTTTGAACTTAATGTCATTCGAATATAGTAATAAAAATGATAATCGGCTTTACGTTTCCTGAGAAAATTTTCACGTAACTAAAAATAAATTGTTCAAAATTTTGATGACGAAAATGTTTAATGGAGATGAAACTATTGGAAGTAGTGTACTATACTATTGTCTTAGAGGTACGAACATAGTGCATTATACTTGGGAAAATAGTGCTAGACAAGAATTTAAAAAATTTGCCGTAACATGAAACAAAATGGCGTCAAAGTCCCAAAAATTATTTTTTTGTGTATGACTTTAAAACACAAAATCTTTAGTAACTTTGAAGAAATGACCGGATCGAAATAAAAAAACATTTTAAAGGAAAAGAGTAAATATTTCATTATAATATAAATTCAAATTTTCTTTGTGATTTTTAGAGCCTACTTCAATAATTTATTTATATCTTGGAATATACATATTAATGTAACAAATCCATTTGGTTTTCAGATATTTATATGTCACTATGAAATTTTGTGAAGCGGTCGAAACCTAAAATGAGCAGATAGAAAATTCCAACGAAAATTTATGAAGGATTGTAATTCGCAGCAGTTTTACCAAGCGGCCCGAGATGGCGCGCATAGTGCTCGTTGCACTTTTTTTTTCATATTTTGACATTTTTACTGTGTTCTTTATGCATTTCACCATGAATATTTAAATTATTTTACTGAATAACAACAGATTACTGACCCTCCAACTGATGTCCAAGAACAGTCTAAAAGTTTTTTAATTTTATTACACGAAAACGGCTGTATGTACGAAATTTTTTGTAAGGTGATCTTTTTGTCTAGAATTATGTGCTCTTCAATTTTCACCTCTGCGAATTTTATCGTGTTTTAAAAATTATTTCCAAAGAATAATTCTTTTGTAGTGTTCGAGCATTTGGTTCGGGCAAAGGTTAGAAACCTTTTTTTATACTTTTATACTACCAAAAACCTACTACTATTTTCTCTAGAGACTGAGCTATAAGGGAACTAGTGCTTGACAAGTCTTCAAAAAATTTATCATCAAACCTTCATTTATCTGAGGAATATTAACATTCATACAGATGTTTTCACTTCACAGACAAACCTTACAGATTATCCGATTCAAGATTCACAGCCTTTTTGCCAGCCCAAAAACAATTACTACAGTCAACCAATAAAACAGCTTTATTATCTTATCAAATATCTATTTACAACAAAAACACAACAATATAATAAAAATATCACAATCAGTCTTTTCCACAAAAATTACCAAGTCTTTTGGTACTCGGAAGTTTGATATTGATTAGCCTCGCGACGATAAACGCCTCCTTCTTTGCTAGCTACGTAAGAATTCAACAACCCACTTAGTAGATTTTGATTTTCGTTAGGACCAGGAGGGTGAGGCGGCAGAAGCCCATTTCCTTTAATAGGAACAATGCTAGAAACTACTTGAGGCTTAATAGTGTTTTTATTATCCGTAATATCTGCTGGTGGCAAAGACGAAGTAAGGGGAGGTGGAGTAATAAGCAACGTTGCAGGGGTAGTGTGTGGCAGCCCCGATACACCATAATCAGTGTTCAGACCGCCAAATAACTCACTTGGACGCTCACCGCCAGTTAGATGAGTTAACTCCGAAGGCAAAATAGTTCCTGGTCCCTCTGGGCCTCTAACTATGACAGGATATGGTACCCGAATTTGGACGGGTTGTGGCACCGGCACAGGATACGGCTGCGGTACTGGTACTTGAATGGGGTGCGGTACTCTTATATATACAGGTTTCTCCACTGGTACCGCTATGGTTTTGGTCACCTGAACAGCATACGGTTTGGCCACAGGAACTGGTATTCTAATATGCACTGGTACTGGGACGGGATGGGGTACTTTGACTTCGTATGGTTTTGGTACCTCCACTGGGACTCGTACGTGTACCGGTACTTGTACAGTCCTGGTTATATGTACCGGGTAAGGTTGAGGTACTTCTTTGATTACTTGAACTGGATAAGGTTGTGGTACTGCCACTGGTCCTTGATGAGGTATGTAAGTGTGCACGATGTTTCTGGAATCTTGGATTCCATTTACCGCTCCTTGATTAATTTGTGAGGTTGCGGGTAACGCCTGTGCGAATGGTAGATTGGGGGCGATACTGTTGACACCAACAAAGGACAATGCGGGATGAGAGTATGAGGGGGCGTACGCTGGGGCGTACGCTGGGGCATATCCGAGAGCGAATCCTGCAGGGAGTTGGGGATTGTTTCCAAGTGGCAGACCAATATTTTCTGTGTTGTATGTCACTTGTACGTTTGCTCCGGATGGGGTGTTGAGATTACCAACGTTTATGGAATTTCCTTCTGTGGCAACGCTTGGATTTACCACGGCTGCTGGTTTGTCTTCTATGTTCAAGTTGTTCAGTAATGCCAAGTTGCTTCTGTGTTCTAGGCCTCTCTTGATTTGTGCCTCTTCTTTACTTCCAGCATGTTCGGCAGAGCAGGCGACAATAACAAGCAGCAAAACACCCTGAAAAAAGTAATACGTGGTTACTAAATATTATTTATATTATTATTTTTATTTTTATTTGGTCGTCATGGTACTTAGAATTTGTTAGGCTAGCAAAATGCCCATGTTCAGATACAGATTTCGTTAAAAATGGATACGTACTCGCTTGCTTAACCTATTTACCCTCCAACTCGTCAACAGAATAAGATCAAAATATAATCTAGTTTCAGACTTCGTTATAATACATATTATTAGAGAAAATGGCTTTCTGCCATTGTTTGAAACTTTGTAATTTGTTACCTCATATCATGCTGATCGAAAGTTGTTGTAATACACAACCCAATTCCATGTGCCGTTTTTACGTAGAAAGCTTTAAAAGTCAAATCTTGACCTTTAAAGCCTATATAAAAGTTATTAGTTAAACGTGAAATTACTACTTATACATGTATACTTAATATATGTTTCTTATATATAAGGCTATCCAATTAAATTCACAAAAAACTAAAATGTACTAAAGTTTATAACAGAAGTTTCAAGGAAATTATATTTATTAATAATAATGATTTTAATATCAAGAAGTGTCAAGTCTCAAGCATCAATATAATCGACTGTCAAATATGATGACTGATGACATCGAGTTGTGTCCATAACAACTTTCAATCAGCATGATATGAAGTTTCAGACAATTTGACAGAAAGCCATTTTCCTTAAGGAATGTGCGGGATCCTTCCAAGTTATTATCTTAAACGGTTCCAGAATAATTGAGCGTACAAAAAAGTTACAGACATATGTAACGACAGATAGATGTTTTTCTCAAACTTAAAATCTCGACTGTTCATGACATTTTGAACAAAAAAAAATTCAATTTTCTTTCGGTTATTATACTTGTAAAATGCTTTGTGAAATGCAAAATAACTTGTAACTGATTTTCAGAAGCGTGCTGATCCCAAGTTTTTAATACAATTTGGTTGGCGTCAAACAGACAAAATCTAATATATTTATAAAATATCCATAATATTTTTATAAGATATACCACTTACCGCAGAGACTTTCATTTCTTGTGTGCGTATGCATAAAAAACCAAACTGTAAATGATAATGGGAAGATGGGTGATCTCTCTTTTATAGAATATTAGAAAATGGAAACGAAAAAAGTTGTTGGGTAACAGATATACATTTTATGTAAGTTATTTTCATTTCCTCTGTCCGAAAGCTAATGAATATGTGATCAATTCTCACCAATCTTTATCATACTAATTATGTGCGTGCTATATTGATATCGATTTCTAATTCTTCAAATGTCTGACTCCAGTGTGAACGTTATCTCTTGTTTAATAAGATTTTGTTATGAACTTGTGGTGTTGCCTTAGTTACCCAAAGGTCATATAGACTTAGAATTATTATTATTATTATTATTATTCTAATAATGTTATTCATAATTCATTAGCTTGGTGATCATGAAGTATAATTTTAATATCTAAATTTTTGATATGAAGTAATTTTTAGTTCCTGTTTTATATAAGATAATTTATGTGTTCGTTTCCTAAAATACATAAACAAATATTGCTTTGATTTTATAATTTAATTTTTTATGAATACGAGAACAGTCGATATTTATTAAGTGAGCTATAAAAAATAAGGTTACACAACGTTTTTATGGTAATGAACCAGTTTGCAAAACACCTGGTGTAAGAAGACTATACTTGCAAGAATCATCCTTAAAGTTTTACTGTTAGCAAGTTGCTTTTTTATCATCATACTAATATAATGTCTAAAATTGCAATTTTTGCAACAAGTGCATAAAGTGGTACTTTTTTCACGAATGAGAGTTTGACGTACAAGCCATAGACGGGTGTGGCAATCCTATTAGCGTAAACAAAATACACTATATGCATGAGTTTCATACCATGTTTTTTCTTAATTTCTATATTAAAGTAAATAATATTAGCCATGGATTCTTCAATGGTTGCATAGGACAATACAATAAATATATTTGTCTTCTGCATAGGAATGCACTTTACTGTGTTTGTTAACTGTTAGCAAATCTTACAGGTGCAGTTCTAAGGAAAATACGGTTGGTTCAAGTTCTGAGCTCTCCCGAATAGGCCCGTTCAACATTTTTTTTTTATTTTAGAAATCGAAAGTAGAACACTTTTTAAGGCAATTTCCAAATTTTTAGGTTTTTATTAGGACGTTTAAGCCCTTAAATAAATTACCAAAGTTGGACCACGCGAAAACGGGTCGGAGCTTCGCATGACGTCACTTTGCAGATGCTGATCAGACGACAGTCGAGTTTTAATGTGACTTCACATCTAACCTCAAAAATATATATTTCTTAAGATTTACAAGTATTACGTAGTTATTATTAAAATATCTGCCTGGTTCCTGTACTTTCAACCAAAATTTAGATCAATGTAATGTTTATGAAGTTTCAAATAGTTTGTCACACATAAATAAGACAGTTTTTGCAGGTTAAGAATCTAACCTATAATTAGCAGTCTATTTGTATCAATCAACAATATTGAAAAATTGAATTTTTAAATATTTACTTGGAGCCAATTTGGCTCCAAGCTAAAAATGAGTATACAAACATTAAAAATGAGAATAAACCTAAAAAACATAACAATTAAGATTATGTTAGTTATATGATGCATATGTCCCCAGCGCGTGGCGGGTGTTACTGCACAGTAGAGAAAAGACCAGTAGTCCGACTCAGCCGGAACAGTTGTATAAGATTTTCAGTGCGCATGCGATGCGCGTGGGCTTAAACTATTTGATGCGCAGTGGACGGCACGACTACAGTGGACGGCAGTGATGATATAGGGTGGGGCGGATGTTTATTTTTGTTTACGTTTACGTTTCTGAAAAGTCGCCACTGTCGACGAAATGCGCGTGGGATACAAATAGTAGATGCGCAGTGGATTAAAAAAAATAAAATCGAGTACAACAAATATCAAAGGGACCGCTGCGAGTGAAACTACTGGTCTTCTCTCTACTGTGGTTACTGTGTTTCTCTATAGAAACGGCGTTTGATTGTTAAATTTTATCTGTTTTATCTTCTCGCTGGTTTAAAATGAGTAGTATTGATGCAGAATGACGTCATGAGTCGGCGAAGCGCTTTGTACTGGAACTCAATCTTTAACATTGAATATCTAATGATTGGATATACTTATGAAGCTGAAATTTGATGATCGAATTCTATTGAATGTCATAAAAAAATGACTATCGGTAACAAGCCCATTGACCACTAAACGTCAGACAAGTGACCTATTTTTTCATTTTCTGTGATAGTAGTTACCATGCTATAGTATTTGGATGCTAAGCCTAGATAGTGCAGTTTTGTTAAAAACATTTCATGGTTTAAACAAGTTTCCCAAAGTGTGGTTCACAACCCCCTGGGGGGTCACGAGGAGATTCCAAAAATGAAACAAAAACGCATTAGTAAAACGTTTATTTTCGTCATTCATGAATAAAGGCATATTATCAATAGATATAATAACTTAACCTTTATCGTACGATAAAGTAAACAGTGCACACCGCTAATAACTACTATATTTAGCTATAAGCAACAAATAATGTAACAAGCAAATAATATGTGTTTAATGATAACGATAGATCATAAGCATATATCCAGTGGCGGTCCTACGGGGGGGCGTAGAACCCGCGTAGATTTCGAGTAAATCCCGGTTTTTATCCTCAAAATACGTTTTTCTTACAGTAAAAACCGGGATTTACTCGAAATCTACGAGGTAGAACATTTTTTAAATTGAAATTTCTGATTCAGCACACAAAATTACTTAAGGCATTATAGGTTTAGTCCTTGGAGCAGATTTTTTTTTTTAGACCTATGTTATTTGAGGGTTGTAACGGTTTGTTATTTGAGGGTTGTAACGGTTTGTTGTCGGGTAGCTGGTTTGGAGATTAATCGGGGTCCAGATTAGTTAATAAGACAGCCCAAACAATTTATTTTCTTCTTCAAACAGGTAATATGTGGCAGTGCTAAATAACATACAGGTACAGGTTATACAGGTCCGTATCTTTTATGGTACTTAGGATAACCTTTTCTATTATCTGGGGGAGAGAGAGAGAGAGAGAGAGAGAGAGAGAAAGTGAGAGAGAGAGAGTGTAACGATGCGATGCGACGTTAGTTGCTGCTACTGGAGTGGCATCGGGCGTCGGGCGAATATCGTCGACTCAAGAAGTTTCCCAGCTCAACACGCTGTAGGAGGTCTCCAGGTCAGGCTCATCTGCTCTGATTCTGGCGGCGAAACTGCATCGGGGAATGTCTATCGAGGGGTCCCAGCTCATCACGCTGAAGGATTCCCTAGGTCAGATTGCATTCGTTCCATCGTGTTTGCGTCGGGAGATGCAACAAACTGTAATATGTCCAGCTCACCACGCTGAAGACAGATTGCCAGAGTTGTCCACACTGCATTAGTTGATTTGTGGCCGGGCTTTTATATCCGAGAATCCTCGCTTACTGGTGACGTAGAACCGCTTATAGTTTAGTGTCGTGTACAAATCCGTGCCTCTAGACGAGAGCTGGTTAAATTTGCGGGCCGTGTGCACATTGGTGTCGTGTGTAAATCCGGAAACTTTAGCAATGGAACATGAATTTATGAATGTTTCATTACAGGGCGGAAGGGATTATTACATACAGAACAACTAGCACGATTCATACATGGGGACACGTTCACTTATTAATAGAAATAATACTATAAACTTGTCGCAGTTGACGTTTACTCATAGGATTATTAATTATTTTTAATGGCACCGCCTTTTTCACATATCTTTAAATAAAAACACGATTATTCCTGTATATACACTAAAATTAGTTCAGCTCATATAAGAGTTCAAAAACTAGTCACAGGACTGACTTGGGACCTTTACAGGTTTAAGAAGGAAATCTCAATTTATAGCATACCATAAATTCAGAAAATTTCACCAAGAGCCATTTTATATAAGAAAATGTGCGGGGTCCTAATAGCATTTTTGAAAAGTAAATTAGAAAAAGCTCTTTTTCTTCTTCTTCTTCTCATTCACTGCGTCTTGCTAGACGTTTGTGGTGGATAAGGTGACACCTTCTGCAAATCTCAAATTAGAATATTGATTCCGCCTACAGCTTACTTTACCCTGTCAGTCACATTATCTCTTCACTATAGATGTTAATGAGGATTGGTGACAAAGCACAACCCCCTATCTGACGTCTTTGGCATCTATACATTTGAAGAATATTGACCTAAGAATCAATATTTTTTACAAGCGAAAATAATAATTTGCAGAATTTTTTGTGCAGTTTACAAGTCGTAACTGACTTATTGTCAACAATTAAAAAAGTCATTTTATTACGTAGAAATAAAACTACTAAATGCTTATAGACATTCAAACTTATCTAATAACTATTAAATATGTTACCTGCTTTTCTGTATGTACTTTGAATTATTTTTATGTTAAAAATAAGTCGAATCGTCTACTTAGTGTAAAAATTTGAAAAAGCCAGTAATAAATATCGTTATGTTATGGCCATAGCGGTGTAAGTGATGTGGTGCCACCTTAAACAAACTCATTCGAATTTTCTAACAGGAACACGTTTATGCGCATCTGTACAGCAGAACAACCTAAGACAAATGAAACTGGCAAGATTGATTACAGGGAAGGACGCCTTGGAGTAGCCCCGGACCATAATTCTTTTTATACCCTTTTAAAAGCGCTGCCCTACTTACATTGGCGTCGTGAAGTTTTCCTTGGAGGTGGGCTTGGGAAAGCGAAAGGATTTTATGACTCGAATATTAGTGTGTAGCTTATAAAATAGGTATAAGATATAAGAACTAAGCATTACTGTCCTCTCCGGTTAATTGAGGTTTTTCTATAGTAATTGTTGAATATTCAGTCGAATACTCTTCACAGTTGAAAATAAGTTAATATCTATGTATAAACGCTATGTTTTAAATATTAACATATCGCAATGATATTAGCTTGGTTGACGAAATGCTGCAATAGTTTTCTTTTCAAAAAGAGTGGGTTTCTTCTTCCAACTTACTAATTTGCCATCTTTTGCTGTTTACTGGGTTTTGTGCCACCTTTTGTAAACATAATAATAATAGGGCCATCAAGAGCTGGGATGGTTTTTAAGTTCTGGGCTTCCCTCAATTATAAGAGAAGTAAAAAATAAAACAACTCAAAATTCTTAACAGAATGTTTATCACAGAATAGAAAAATGTGATTAATTCAAAAAATATAGTTATTATGTTTACAAGTCCAAAACGACAAGAAACAATAAAATCTTTTTAAATTATATCGTAAAATTTAATTGTATTTTCGAGCTTCCTGGTCTGCAAAATAAGAAATTATTAATTGAAATACAACTTTTTTGTTAGAGAATACTAATGCCTCCAAAGTGGTTACATATTGCTGTCGTTTCAGAATGAAGAACATTTTTATGCTGGCTAGAATTATCAGATTTTTAATTCAAAAAATAAAAAATGTGCACGATAATGTATAAAAATAAGAAGTGACTTCACTGAACTACAGGACTTTTAGACCCCCACTCATCGGGCCTGTTGGCACGCTACCAAATTTTACTAAACTCTCAATAGTAGTTTAGAAGAAACCTAGATGGTTAAAGTAAGTATTAAGTCATAACTTAATAGTTAGGGCACTGGATTTAGGCACACCCTGTATCTTTATAATTAAACGTATTCAAATGAGAAGTAACGATAAAATTTAGTACGTCACGAATCACCTTGGCAAAAGGTAAAAGGCAAACAGTAAAATCCAATGTAAAGCTGCAATGTATTTTTGAATTGAGCAAACTATATCTGCGATATTTTTTGATACCGTAGTCAAAAACAGACGAAAAAATTAATTGCATTTTCCCGCTTTTAATGTGATTATAACTGAAGACTACGTCAAACGCATATCCCATTCCCATTCGGAGGGACGCGCCACTGTTCTCGACGTGTCTCATGGCATATGAATCTCCCATTACTCATTTTCGGATATGTCTGCGTTGACACTTAAAAGTATGTACGGGGTGACATTAATCTAATTCTGCACCGTCTTACACTGTAGAAACTGATGATGAAATATGTATGCCATATTCAGTAATTTACAAGCTAGTATATATCACCGCCTGTATGTAATTTACACAAATATTAAAATCGTTAATATTTTGCCTTAAAGGAAATTATAAATTAAACACAGCATTTTATTTCGTTTATATACATGCAATATGCGTCGGACTTCGATATCTCTAGTTCTCTGATAATATTATTATAAGTGCTTCCACATGTTGCCCAAAAAACAGCATGAATGATTGCCACATCCACGTAGTGGAGTGGAAGTATAGTAACGGTAAAAAAATATGATATATTTTTTGTTCAAATATGCTTAGAACACAGGAACATGGAATGCTATATACTCCTGGGGTTTAGAGTTCTTCTGGACCTTGGTATTAGGAAAAATGTTGTGCCATCTTCTATTTCGCATTATATATTACTTTGACGTTGTTTTTCTCCAAAACCCTTTCGATCCTATCCGTTCATCCTTATATGGTAGATAAGCTGTTACCATCTTTTCTTCTTCTGTTCTGGTTGTATCTTGTCACTTTATTGCGTTGTATGTCCTTCGGTTTGTATTCACCTTTCTGTAGTGACGTTTTTAAGTCCGATATTCTTCTTGGAGATGTTCTGCCTCGCAAATTTGCTTTGCTCTGTGTACTAATGTGTTAACGACGGCCTTTTTTTGTGCTGAGTAGTGGTGAGAGTTAGTGTGTAGGTATCTGTCGGTGTGCGTCGGTTTCCTGTACATCTTGTGTCCTAATCCTTCATTGCCCTTCTTAAACCTCGTGTTTACACGTCAAGTTGTTGTCAACTCAGCTGCCAGGTTCTCAAAATTACTTTGTTTATGTAATGCATATCACACAATAGAGAACATAATTAGAAATTTTTTAGTAATTCTCTCCAAGGAGCTAAGCAGTCTCAAAAAGTGAACTGAGGCTAAGTGAGATTCCACAAATAGATTTAATACTACACTCTACGCGAATATTAATAAAACCACATTAATCATCTAATAATATCAATATTGTTGGCGAAACGCCGTTGTGGAGATTACTTCAGAATTAGTGTCAAATCAAAATTCTTCAGAAATAAAAAGAAATATATATTTTGATCAGGTTAAAATAAAGTAGCATCATGGCGTCATAAATTATCATTTATTTACGAATATTTGTACATTTACTTCAGAATGGTTTTACCAGGCACTCCGTAGGTGCTTGAGATACCAGAGATGCCACTGACTCCGCTCAATTCGGCTCCATAGCTTGAGGCACCACCAATGGCACCGAGCCCACTTAGTCCTGTGCCATAGCTGCCGTAGCTGCCGTAGCTGGAGGTATCACCAATACTACCGAGTCCACTCAAACCAGTGCTGTAGCTGGAGATACCACCAATACTACCGAGTCCGCTCAATCCAGTGCCGTAACTGGAGATACCACCAATGCTGCCGAGTCCGCTCAATCCAGTGCCGTAACTGGAGATACCACCAATGCTGCCGAGTCCGCTCAATCCAGTGCCGTAGCTGGAGACGTCACTAATTCCACCAATGGCAGCTCCATGTAGGCCAGATCCGTAGCTCGAAATACCACCAAGACCAGCAACACCACCAATGCCTCCAAGATAAGACGTGGCACCAATTCCTCCTCCATAGAGACTGCCAACATGTCCTGTTACACCGCCATGGCTTTGACTGTAGCGAACGATAGGTTGTTTCACAACAACGGGATGTGGCACTCTGACTTCTACTGGGGTGGGTACTTCTACGGGAACGGGTTGTGGAACGGGTACTTGAACGGGATGAGGTACTTTGATGGTAATGGGTCTTGGTACATCTACGGGTACTTTCTTGGTGACGACTACTTGGTAAGGTCTTGGTACTTCAACTGGTGTTGGCACATTGACTCTCACGGGTACCGGTTGTGGCACGCTTACGGGGTATGGTTTTGGTACATCGACAGGTACTCTAACATGGACGGGTACTGGGTATGGCTTAGGTACTTCGACTGGGTAGGGTTGTGGTACTGGTACGTTCTTGGTGACGGTCACTGGGTAGGGCTGTGGTACTGATACAGGTACTTGTTGAGACACATGACGGTATTCGTGTGTATCTTGGACAACTCCTGAGTGAATACCTCCGTAGCCGTAGCTAGCTCCTTGACTATATCCAAGAGAGCCGATCGATCCAGAGCTTAAGCCGATCGCACTGGAACCTAAACCGACGGATCCAGAACTTAGAGAAATCGGTGCGGAGGCAAGACCAACGCCGGATGAGTAGCCGACTGATCCAAGTCCCAAACCTAATCCGGATGTTGAACCAACTGCTCCGTAGCCGACTGATCCAAGTCCCAAACCTAATCCGGATGTTGAACCTACTGCTCCGTAGCCGACTGATCCAACTCCCAAACCTAATCCGGATGTTGAACCAATTGATCCGTAGCCGATGTCTCCAATGGTGCTACGTTTCGGTTTGTCGGCTGTGGTTTTTTTAGGCGTCTCGCTGGCAAAGCTCAGGGCGAGGAGAGCCAAAAAGGTTAAACACTGGAAAAAAATTAGGTTTAAGTAGATCATCCTGGGAGAATGGTATTTTTACTACAGTTAGATATCGTTTTTTTTTAAATTTTTATCAATAACGGATTTAAAAAATCTAAAATTGAGTTGTCTTACAGTAGCAATTTTCTTGCTGGAATTTGTTGTAAACATTATGTGGAGCAAACAACTTGGAATAAATCCGAAACCTGGATAGCATTGATTTAAACAAAAGAATATTGGTTTTTCGCCGTTCTTTTTAAATATCTTTGGTCATATAGCTCGTTTCATTATAAATAAGAGATTGATCTTTACAATTGACTTTTTGATCAATTTGTTAAGTTGTATGAAACTTTGAGATTGGCCATTTTTAAAGAATTGATGATAATATTGCATATATTTTAAGAAAACTTTATGAAAATAAGCTTCCAGTGAATTTAAACTGTTATGCCAAATTTCAACTTGAAATGTTTATAATAACGTCTAAAAACAATAACAAAATCGCAAATTCTTACAACAAAATTATGTTCAGCAATTTTTGGTACGTGTCAGAAGTACACACGAAAGAACAATTAAAATATTTTTTCTACGCCAATTCGAAGCACAGATATGACAAAACAATGTTTGAAATAATTTTAATAATTTGTCCGTCAACAAGAAATATGTTAAAAAATCTACATCCTAAAAGAAAGTTCTATGACTTGATGGTAGTGGTAGTGGTCGTCTGAGCTTAAGTGAATTTTCTTTCAAATTAAAGTTTTCAGGTCATAATAATAGATGTATTAAATAAATTAATGAATGGTAATGCAATTGGTTTGTTAAGTCTGATGTTTGTTTTGAAAAATAAGTCTATCTGTGTCACAACTGCAGGTTTTTTTGTAAATATTCCATATACTCTAATTTCATTAGATCCAACGTAAGCTCAAGATCAAAGAAATGGCGTAATGGTAACATCATAGAATCTATGCTGAAAGTGATTATTAAAATATTCATGCTTGAGCAATGTCTAATATAACAACAGTGATAAATGTTACTCCCACACGCACAGGTCGAATACATGGTACTACATATTAGTAATACGGGCAGAATATGATAAATTATATACAATATCAATTTGTCGTGATTTCGAGTTTAATTTAAATGTTATTCAGTTGATATTCAACGCACTGTGAAAGGCGTTTTGACAATATTCCTTTTATGTCCATTTACCAATTAATTTGGAAGTCAAATAAGGATGATCTGTTTCGTATTTTCTGAAAGTATATGGTATGGCAATATGCACGTTTGTCGATAATATGGAGCTAAAATAAATTTGGAAAAATTGACAAGAGACAACTATGTATGAATGAACCATATATTAAAGGGAGTATACAAGATATGTCTCAAAAATTATTATATTATTATATTCAAGTTTTTTTAATATATTTACACAGTGGTTTATTTGAATTTATTGATATTCCAACTTTAATTATATTTTTAAATTTTATAATTTTCAAAATAGGACATGCATAGTTGTCATTATTCCTTTTTTTTTATTCCAGCATGTATTAAATGTTGTCCTTTTGTAGAAATGTTTTTTCATTTCTTCCTTAGATGAAGTGCTTAATATATCTCACAGTCAGAGAAATTTAAAAAAGCGTACACTTTTTATACATTGTGTAGTACGCAGGATACTATTCGCATTTTTTTTGTAAATGTTAGTTTTAGGTATTTTTAACTTAGTTGGTGAAACTTCCCTTAGTGTAAAATAAAGTAAAAAAATAACTAGATCCAACATGTTCAATTCAATTTAATACAAAGTACCAGCCAGACATCGATGATACTTAGTGTCGTGGCAGTTGAAGGGCTGGATGGGATAGAGCTAAACTATTTGCTACCCTTGGATTTCGAATTTAAAGTGCAACCGCTAGATCACCATTCGTTAAAATTACAGTGTAAAAATCCATAATATAATGCGTTGGGGTGAAAATCATATTTCAATGGTTCAATATTGTATTATTATGAAATGTATATTAGTAGGTAAAATATATAATCTCAAGGAGTTCTATTATTGTGATTTCTTTTCATATTTTTCATGTATCCTGAGAAATACAAGGGGAGAGGGTCTTAATTGCACACATTTCCTCCACCTAGTGCGTGTATTTCAAATTTTAAACACTCTTCCCAACAATGTCACACATGTATAGAATTTTATTTAAACAACAAAAAAATGATATCCTGTGAATTGTTTTAGACGTCTTTACTGGACGTTGATAAACTCGAAAAGTTACTATGATGAAATGAAATAAATAACATTTTTGGTCATGCACTTTGAAAATAGAGATGACAATTAAATTCTATGCGTTTTCCTCTAAATATGCGCTCATGTGTGTCATATCTTAAATTTAAAAAAAAATACGACAAACTATATTCGAAAAGTTGTTTTCAACAATATGTCAAAAGAAAACTGTTTTTTTCTTTAATTACTGCAAAATAACACGACCTCTAGTTGTGATTTTACATATTTACTGGAAATTCCATGCATATGGCATTTTAGAAGTTAGAGCGGATGGACGGACGGGTACGCGAATGAAGCAATAAGATGCTACGGAAGCCATTGTTTTTACATTTTGAAGCGCTTTATTTGAGTTCCTGAATAGCCTGTTAATATTTAACACGACATTGTTTTTTATAAACTTAATGTATAAGCCCTGAATATTAAAAAAAATGGACTCAAAACTGGCCTTCGAATGTTTATAAAATCTCTATATACAATTTCAGACAGATCTAATGGTTTTACATGTGCCTGTTCCGTAATAATCAAACTTAAACATGCCTATCATTAAGTGAGATATCAATGTGGTCTTAAAACTTTTTATTGTATAATAAAGGAGGTTTCTACAAACAGTTATCCAAACTATTTTGGGTGAACATTTAAAAATTTACTTTTTTGGAAAAAGTCACTTAATTCGAGAAGGTGATAATTGTATTAAGTTTTAAAAATTCGCTAAAAAGAAGTTTCTAATTAATCCCCGATATTATTCATGTTTGGCATTTTTTACAGTATTACCCTAACTCTGGTTGCATTATAGTACAGTACCTAGAGGTAAAAAATATGCAAAACTTCGGAATAATGTCATATTGAACGGATTTCGTTCATTTTTGGCAGGATAATAGTAAATGCTTCACAGAAAAGTTTCTATATTGTGCGGGAGCTTGCTAATTTATAGGGGGTGGATGCTAAACCTCTCAGGGGGTGGCACTTAAAAAATATATATTTATTGGAGCTGAAGTAGAATCAAATTTTAAGAAGAAAAGGTTCTATGCAATTTTTCACATAAATTGATAGTTTTTAAGTTATAACGACTTCAAAATTGCGTTTTTAGCTTAAAAAAAAGGTATTTCCAAACGGCTTTCGTCAAGTATCTTGAAAAGTATTACTTTATCGAAAAAATGTTACAGACCAATTACAGAACAAACTGGGAATTAATTATATTTTTTATTTATTGATGTAGGATTAATAATTTCGGAGATATTTAAGTTTACATTTGGCATCCAAGTGTTCATGAGATAATTATTTGGAGTGAGAGTTAAATATCTCAGAAACGTCAAGGATGCTAATAAGTAGAATAATAGGTTATTAATTAAACTGTCAACTGTTTTTTTATTTGTTTCTGTAGCATAAAAAACAAAGAAGTTATGACCGAAGCAATGTGCGTCTACACATTTTTTTTATTAACAACGTCGCCATTTTGTTACTGTAACTAGCCAGTAATTAAAAAAAGGAATTTCAAACACTGTTTCTCATTAATATATAGCATGCTTACATTTTTTGGTTTTGTATACAGCACATGCTTTAGAAAAAAATAGAGTTTAAACTATAAAGGTATTTTTGATAAAACGTAATTTTTTTTCCTCTTCCAAATATCTCAATATTAGTTTTGTTGAAAAATGGGTAGAGACCAAAAATAAAGCTCATAAACTGATAATGAATTTCGCTTGTTTATTTATTCACCTAGATTTAATAGTTTCGGAGAGATGAAAGTTTACAAATGGCGTAAGAACGTTTATAAGACGAAAAATGCAGTTTAAATGCTAAATATCTCAGAAATTGTGACACCTACGTCTCACATGCTAAGAAATGAAATTAAAGACAATTAATTGCGCTTTCAAATTATTTTTTACGCGTTCCTGCTTAAGAAATAAAGAAGTCATGATGGAAAAATGTGCGTATTTATATTTTTTTGTATAAAAAGATCGCCATTTTGTTACTCTAATTAGCCAGTAATTTAAAAACATTATCTCAAATACAGTTTCTCGTTAAGATGTAGCATTACTTAGATGCTCAAATTTTTTTGCTCCTTTAAAGAACTTGCTTTAGAAAAAAATGCATTTTGAACTTTAAAAGGTAATTTCGAAACACTTGGATACCAAATATAAACTTAAATATCTCCGAAATTATTAATCCTACATCAATAAACAAAAAATATAATTAATTCCCAGTTTGTACTTTCTGTAATTGGCCTGTAACATTTTTTCGATAAAGTAATTCTTTTCGAGATACTTGACGAAAGCCGTTTGGAAATACCTTTTTTTTAAGCTAAAATCGCAATTTTGAAGCCGTTATAACTTAAAAACTATTAATTTAGAACCTTTTCTTCTTAAAATTTGATTCTATTTTAGCTCCAATAAATATATATATTTTTTAAATGCCACCACTTGAGAGGGGTTTTATCCACCCCCCTGTAAATTATCAAGCCCCCGCACAATATAGAAACTTTTCTGTGAAGCATTTATTATTATACTGCCAAAAATGAACGAAATTCGTTCAATATGACATTATTCCGAAGTTAAAACCTCTAGTTACTGTACTATTAGTCATACAAAGAAAAGAGAAGAAAAAAGTATTATACACTTTTTACGAAATAAGTATTACATTGTTTTCGAGATATAACACAAAAACTGAATACACTTCGGGTGTATTTCGAGAAACTCCAGTTACAAAAGGTTTTGCATTTGTATCTTTCCAAAATTGGCGTTGGCCTGTATTTGACCTGTTAAAAAATCAAATTATAACAAAGGCCAACACAACTTGCGCCATTTTTGTTATTTTAGAAAAAGTGTACATAAATATTTTGCTCTGGATACAATAAGTTGCCTTGAGAGCTGGTACATTATAATTACGGGAAAAATATTATATCCTTTATATGAAGAATTTTCCAAAAAATTCCAGCACTAATACACAGTGTGTTCCCGGATGGACTACAATTTATAACCAAAGGGTATGAAAAGCTGTTTAAAACTATAAAAATTATCATTTTTGGTCTCGTTCTAAAATTGTTAGGACAGTAAAAAATGCGTAGCATTTGGCGGACTTCAGTAGAGTAGTTCTCCTGGATACCTTTATTAAATGTTTCATTTTAATAAATCACTTTTTGCTCTCTAAATGATTTTTTGATTATAAAATAAACTTGTAATTTGATTCAACTTTTCTTTCTAAGTTTTGATTGTAATGGGAAAAATAAGGGTACTTTTCGAGTGCCTTGTATATTCCACATTACTTTTGACAATTTCAATAGTCTTTTTTAATTAGTAGACGTTTTCATCAGAAGTAACCCGTCATCTTTCAAAATCAATTCGAGGACACACTGTATTATATAATTTCAGCAGAAAAAGTGCAAGCAATTATTTTTTTGAAGCTTAAAAACAAAATTTACTCAACATAGAGCAATAATTATTTAACGATTTTGCATTCGTAATGACTTTATTATTTAAATAAATTTAAATGCAAATGAACCAATAACAGTGTAAACACTTACCAGATACGCTTTCATGTTGTCTGTGTTGTTCCACCAAACCAATCGGTTTAGAATGATAAAAAACAAACAAAATCAAGCTTTTATATGCAGAAATATAGGGATTGAAGGACGTAAAGTTGCGAAGTAACACATAATATAATTCTAATTCATTATAATATTTTAATCGCTGAAAAGATTTCAAAAGATGCATCTGATGTCAAAAGGAAATAAGAACTAGTTTGTGCAATTTGTGTTACGAAAACTAGAGTAAAGCTTTCCGTTGTATCTAAGCGAAAAGACGATTGATTCGTGAGTTTATTCATGAGAAATAACAGTTTTAATGTTGTTAAAGCTACGAAGGATACCTTATGTGTACATTGTTCTTAGTGTATACACATTTATACAAGCAACCTGAAAATATCCGGTAACTGTATCAAAAGGTACTCTGTTTAAGCAGTGCAAAAATTCAGCGAAACGAGTTGACCTTGATATTGAAGGTCGTCAAAAATATCTTTTTCTCAACGTTAGTTAATAAAATAATTTGAACAACCAGCTTTTTTTACATATTAACTATAAAATGATAAGGTTTGACATGAAGAAGAGCCATTTATCAAGATAAAATTATGAATTTTGTGTCGATCTGCCTCTCTGCCACATATTTGAATTTATTGTTGAAAAATAATAAAAATAGTGAAAAATGGTGATATAGGAATGATTTAATAGAATTTTGAAAATATTTTCAAAAATATCATTAACTTTAACTACTTCCACGTTCAGTGGAAGTATAGTAACGACAAAAAAATTTTTAAAAATTTTTATTGTCCAAATAGGCTTAAAATGTCATGAAACGTCGAGATTTTAAGTTTGAGCGAAAAAAAAATTTCTGTCTGTCTGTCGGTCTGTCTGTCTGTAATTTTTTTTGTGCGCACGTTTATTCTGGAACCGTTTAAGATATTGACTTGAAATTTGGTACACATATGTACTTTAACGAGTTCTAGAACTAGATTATATTTTCATCTTGTTCCGTCGAAGGGTTGGGGGGTGAATTGGGGTAAATTTGGGGTAAATGGGTAAATTAAGCAGGTAAGAGTCCATGAAAATGGTATATAGTGTATACAAGAGAAGCTAAGGTCTCAAAAAAATTTTTGGCATTAGCCACCCCCATTACCACCCTCAACTCCTTATTAAAGGGGGATGAAAAAAAAATTGTGATTTAGTGTATGTACAGGAACCAGAAACCTCAAAATATTTTTTTACTTTATCCACCCCCCACTACCACCCCCCTATCACCACCCCCACCCCACTACCGATGTGGGGTATCGTTTTATGGGTGTTTTGGGTAGAGGATTTCAAATACTATATTATTAAAGTTCCATAAACAATTATTTTCACATACAAAGTTTTTTCGTTGTGAGTGACTTGGATAGAGAATCTGGATGTGGAAGTAGTGATTCCTTGGGCAGCGGTTTTTTTTACAGTATTAAAAAGTAGTGGCAATACACTCTTCAAAACCGCTTGTCATCGTCACAAAAAACATTTCGGGTCATACAGGGTGCTCCAAATAAGATTACCTAGGCCAGTATTATGAGAACGGCAAGGACTGTCACGATTTACGGTCTATGCCATAGGCATCGTATACATTGCGTGGCATGCGTCTATGACTGAACTTTTTTTTTTCGTTTCATTTTAGTACTTTTATTAATTTCCATCGAAGCAGCTCGGAAAATAATAGAACAATATCCATCATATTTTCCGACATCTGTCCATAAAATTCTAATTCTCATTGATTTTCTTCTTTTGCCTACCGCAAAGTAATCCGAGAAGCCGTCGAAGCCAAAAATAAAGGTACAAACATATTTAGACTAAACCACACCGGAAAGAATCACGGATTGCATCTAATATAGACCTGTTAAACCAACTACTTTTAAATTCGAACCCTATGATGACGGCGTTGAGAAAACAAATAACATTGACAAAAACTGTTTTAGGTTTATTAGAATAACAAAACATTCAGTATTCATAGTGTATATTAATTTTTAAGTATTTTTAAAAATTAGTTAATAAATTAGTGTAAGACCTGAATGCTAAACATTATTAGTTTTTACTTAATTTTATGTATGTATGGTATGTCGTTAAGTAGCTCTAGTATCCCCGGAATGGAGACCTGCATCGCTTTGCTCAACGACAATGAGCACGGTAATTAACTAAATTAATAAAATTTCAAAAATATTTTATTTTACTTCCACATCCAGTGGAAGTATAGTAACGACAACAAATTTTTTTAAATTTTTTATTGTTCAAGTAGGCTTAGAATGTCATGAAACGTCGAGATTTTAAGTTTGAGCAAAAAAAAAATTCTGTCTGTCTGTCTGTAACTTTTCTCTGCGCGCACGATTACTCTGGAACCGTTTAAGATATTGACTTGTTTGGTACACGTATGTATTTGAACGGAATCTGGAACTAGATTATATTTTCATCTTATTCCGTCGAAGGGTTGGGGGTAAATAGGTAAGTCAAGCAGGTAAGAGGCCATAAAATTGGTATTTAGTATATACAAGAGAAGCTAAGGTCTCAAAAATTTTTGTGGCATTAGCCATCCCCATTTCCACCCCACCCCATTATTAAACGGGAGGGAAAAAAATGTGAAGAACCAAATACCTAAAAATATTTTTTTACTTAATCCACCACCAATACCACCCCCCCCCATGTCACCACTCCCATCCCACTATCGATATCGTTTTTCGTTGTGAGAGACTTGGATAGAGAATCTGGATGTGGATTCCTTTTGCAGCGGTTTTTTAACTGGTATTTCTCTATTTTAATATTATACTACTTTTTCTAGCATATTTATAAACATAGGCAATAGAAAAAGAGGGTCGTGTGGTGACCAGTCCTGTCTAGATGGGGTGGGGGGTGGGGGCGATTCCCCCGGACCCGGTTTTGTATTAAAATTAAAGAAAATAATAATTTCTTATTACCCCCCCCCCGTTCATCATTTTTTTTTATTTATCATGCTCATCAATTTTCAAAAAAAATTTCTCTCCACAGCTCTGTGTGGTGATGGGTATACAGCAAAGCATAACCTCTCTTGCAATTAATTCTTAAACACATTTTTTCTTCCAATTTAATCCATTTCAATGTTAATAATGTCTTTGTCTTGCTAAGTTAAACCCTACATGTTTTGTTTATCCCCACACTTTCCAAAATGAAAACTAAGTCCGTTTTAATTAATCTCTTTTTGTTGATCACCTGGTAAAAATTGATTTATCGATATGTGCCTAATCTTTTAATAGGCATCTTGGTAGCTAGTAGCTGTTATAAATTATGATGTTACAATTATGTTTACATCAGACATTTTGTAACGACTGATAGTGACATTCTTAATGGGAACTACGTCTTTAATTAGTTTAAATTTACGATGCGTTTTTGTATAATCACCATAATTGTAATATCAGAGTAACTTTAAGATTATATAATTTCCATAATTTATAGCTGTGCATTTAGAAAGCCAAAACTACGCACTTTATAGAGGTCATCTGCTTTGGTTTCTGTTGAAAATGCAAATTTTTTTATTGGGGAAATCTAATAATACGTATTACGAATTTGTCCAGAAACCGTATTAACAAATTGTAAAAGCTCAACCCTCCCATATACCCAAGTTAGTTAATGAACGGACGGTATTGATCGATTTATCATGTATGATTAGAATCTAAATAATTCATAATATAACAGTTAAAAAACCGCTGCCCAAGGAATCACTACTTCCACATCCAAGTTTCTTACAACAAAATACTATATTTGCACTCCACTATGTGGAAATAATTATTTATGGAACTTTAATAGTATAATATTTGAAATCATGTACCCCAAAAACCCATAAAATTATATGCCACATCGGTAAGAGGTGGTGGTGGTGGAGGTGAATGAAGTGAAAAAAATTCTTGATGACTTTGGCTCTTGTACACACACTGATCACACTATTGTTTCACCACCTTTAATAATGGGGTGGGGGTAGTAATAGGGATGACTAATTCCAATTTTTTTTTGAGACCTTAGCTCCTCTTATATTTACTAAATACCAATTTCATGGACTCTTACTTGCTCGATTTACCTACCCCCATTTACCCCAATTTACCCTTCAAATCTGCAACGGAATAAGATCAAAATATAATGTAGTTCCAGATATCGTTAAAAAACATACGTGTGCCATATTTTAAGTGAATATCTTAAACGGTTCCAGGGTAATCGTGAGCACCAAAACGATACAAGACTAACAGATAGACCGACGCAACAGACAAATTTATTTTGCTAAGACTTAAAATAATGACGTTTCCTGATATTCTATTTAAACAATGAAAATTTCCAAAAATTTTTTTTGCGTTAATATACTTCCACCGAATGTCGAACTAATACGCAGAAAATGGCATTACAAAGATATGAAAAATCGCTGTGTGTCGTAAACCAAACGATAGAAGTAAAGTTTCTACTTCAAGTATTTTCTTCGAAGAAACCTACTACGCATCCATACTACTCAAGGTAACCCACTGTGCATCCAATTTACTCGAGGAAAGCCACTGCGCATCCATTTTATTCGAAGGAACCCACTACGCATCCATATCACTTAAGGTAACCTACTGCGCATCTATAGCACTCGAGAAAAGCCACTGCGCATCCATTCTACTCGTGGTAATCTACTGCGCATCCATTGTACTCAAGGAAAGCCACTGCGCATCCATACTACTTATAGTAACCCACTGCGCATCCATACTACTTGAGGTAACCTACTGCGATCTATAATACTCAAGAAAGGTCACTGCGCATCCAAAATAATCGAAGAAAGCCACTGCGCATCCATAATACTCGGGGAAACCTACTGCGCATCCATAGTAGTCGAGGAAAGCCACTACGCATCCATACTACTCGAAGTAACTTTAACAACATAATATTTGAAATCGTCTACAAATTTATGAAACGATATGCCACATGGTAGTGGGGGTGGGGGGTGGTGATAGGGGGGTGGTAGTGGGAGTGGATGAAGTAAAAAATATTTTAAGGTTTCTGGTTCTTGTACATTCACTAATTCACAATTTTTTTTCATCCTCTTTAATAAGGGGGTGGGAGTGGTAATGGGGGTGGCTAATGCCAAAAAATTTTTTGAGACCTTAGCTTCTCTTGTATATACTAAATACGAATTTTATGGACTGTTACCTGCTTGATTTACCCATTTACCCCAAGTTTACCCTAATTTACCCCAATTTACCCTTCGACGGAACAAGATGAAAATATAATCTAGTTCTAGATCTCGTTAAATTACATACGTGTACCAAATTTCAAGTCAATATCTTAAACGGTTCCAGAGTAAACGTGCACACAAAAGAAAGTTACAGACAGACCGACAGACAGACAGAATTTCAAAAATTGGTAGAAATAATGAGGATAGTATAAGTATTATTAAAAAATAGTGTGCTTCATCCACTAGGACGTCGCGTCGTTTCCACCCCCATTTTGAGGTTTTCTAGATTATCTCGAGTACGGTGCACTTTTTGATAAAAATACCTATATACAAAATTATTTCTTATAAAATTCTCTACCAAAAACGTCTCTACACTTTTTTTCCTAAAATGAATAATTCTTTGGTAAATGAGGCGCAAATGTCATATAATTCCGCAGAAAAAGTCTAGATGAATACAGATTCATGTCATACAAACTTGTTGGTACTGTAATGTCATCAAAACTACTACCAACTTCTGCCGGTGGTCGGCAACACTCATATCGCGTTTTTTACCAAACTCAAACCTGGAAAAACACTAGAAGCTACTCGGCTGCTCCAAGGAAGAACACAGTAACCAACATTTTTTCCAAACTTGAGATTTTCACTCATGTGCTGATACTGTGCTGTGCTGCGTCTTTTTATCCAACAGCCGAGCCAACAGCGGTAGTTCTATCTGCAAAGGATATAAAATGCTGTTGGATAAAAAGACGCAGAACAGCACAGTATCAGCAAATGAGTGAAAATTTCAAGTTTGGAACAAATGTTGGTTACTGTGTTCTTCCTTGGAGCAGCCGTAACTAGTTGGAGAAAAAGTCGGCGGTATATTAACCCCAACTATGACAACAAAAGAACCAACTCCCGAATCTGTTTTAACACTAATTTCTTGTTCATGCAAATTAGGTTGCGAAAACATATGCAATGCAGTGTGTTACCATTGCCATGGACAAGCATGCATGAATGTCGAATCTATGGATGACGACGAAGATTAATTAACGCAGGTAACCTTCTGATGATTAGTGGATTATGCCTACAGGGGACACCACGTCCACGTAAAAAAAATAATTAAAAACGTTAGAAAATAACAGTTATAGACAATTATTGCATTTTACAAAAATCATGTCAGAAAAACAACTGAAAGTCGCCTACCGGAAATGTGAACTTAACTTTTCCAAAAATTATGTCAGAAAAACAATTGAAAGTCACATTTCGGAAGTATGAACATTACTTGGGGTTTTTGTATATATATATATAAAAAACAAGTAAAGTTTAGTGCAAGTGTAGACAAGCTTTTCTAAAAATCATGTCAATTGAATGTCGCATTCCAGAAATGTGAACTTTACTTGTTTTTTTTATAAAAAACCAGAGTAAAGTTCAGTGCAAGTAAAGATGAAGTTGACGAACTTTTTTTCCCCAAAAATTACGTCAGAGTTTTTGTAAGAAAACTAAGTAAAGTTAAGATGAACTTTATTTGCACTGAACTAGCACCTTCGTATACAGTCGACAATTTTTTCTGGCATGTTCCTGGTTTTCTTCATGTGTTTAAAAGATTTTGTTTTTATCGCCTGTTACTCCTTGGAATTTAAAGATTTATTAAATATTTTAAAATTATTACATATCCACACCATATGGATGTTACAATTAAAATTAATTAAAACCAGTTCCGTATTTTGGTATTTTATTTTCCAAAACACATTTATAGTTTTTGATGTATACGATTATCATTCATTATGCAAATCCTCGGTTGTAGAGTAGTAGTTCACAATTATTTATAACGTTTCTATTAACCTTTGGTAATATGACAGTAATATATGGGGATGTCATTGGAAAAATTTCAAATAACAAATAATGTTACATAACATCAAGATTTCGGTGAAGATACTATTACTTCATAATGCAGTAAAAAGCCGGTTAGGTATTTTCTCCATTCTGTATACTTATGAACGAATATAAGAAAAGTAAAAGAAATATACTGAAAACCGATCAAGTGCGAGTGAGGAGATCCCGCCCCAATACTCTTGAAAATAAAAAGGGGATGCATAGTAAAAATGAACATTTTTACTGAATGTGTTAAGATTAAGTCTAGAAAATATATTTTGAGAATACTTATAATTAGACTCTTCAAATGATACCCCACTTGCCTAGATAAAAAATAATTTTTCAGTTCCAGATTTAGACTTACACAATGACGTCAGAATATTTTTAGTGCATCGACGAATCAGTTGCCTGTAAACTCTAAGTACAGGGTGGTCGCGCGAACATTATTTTTGAAGTTACGTAAAAAAGTTTTAAAAATAAAAGAATATAAAACAGAAAATTGCATGTATTTTCAAAAATCATGTCAAAAAAACATGAACTATGCTGGGGTTTTATGAATTGGAATACCCCGTGTATTTTTACACCATCTGAGAGGCCATAAAAAGCTATTTAATGGTATATAAAACAGCATTTATCTTAAAAACTATGCTAGATATTAAATTTTAATTTCTGTCACCGTTAAATCCATGGTAGCCCGAAAAATGCAATCCATTGTTTTTTATTTTAAAACAATAAATTTAAATTAATTACCAAAAAATGTCTTGACGGAACTAACGTATTGTTTAACTTTAAATGACTTGTTTTCCACGGATAATTTGATAAAAATTGTAAATATAAAGTAAATTAGACATTTTGTAAAGATGAATACTATGTTTTAAGTATCATTAAAAAGCTTTTTTTATTGCCTTTTAGTTGTGATATTTTTTCCCAATAGGTCAATTTCTCGGCCTATAGCGTCCAATATACATATTTATCAAGAAAATCATCAAGCAAAGAAATTAAAATAATTTGAGATGTCTTTTTTGTGAAACCACGTTACTACAACTTAATAAACCATAATAATCATTTAACAGTTCTCAATGAAGAAAGAATTTTTCGAATGGCTTTTATTTTTTTCTATATTTTTTATTGCGAATTGAGTTCGGGCGTGATAATACATATGAATATATTTTTCCCATCCATCCTTTCTAGGTTTTGTTTAAAACAAAAAATCATCAGAAAGCTACAATTTCCATCTTTTAAATGAACCCACATGCACATAGATTGAACAAATTCTGATTTAGTGACATGTAATTCAGTGCGTCGCTGCCACAGTCATGCGTATTCAAGTACGCGCACGCATGGATCTCGCTCCGAGTTATAACATTACACTTAGTGTGGTTTCTTAGCGAAAAGATCGTGACCTGCTGGATTAAAGCTCCAAATTTTTCACACTTCTTATATACCCTCAGTACTATCAATTCGGGGGGATTTCAGTGTCCGCCATCTTGAAATACGACGCCATCTTTGCTTTCTTTGGACTGTAACTTTTCGAATTTTATTTGGTTTACTAAATATCTCCATAACTTCTGGGTTTGTAGCAAAAAAGATTTAATGTAAACTGAATTTGCTACAATTTGAGACCAGAGCCGCTTTCGTAACTTTAATATTTTGTGAGATACAAGCTTCCAAAGTTTTGGACTTTTTTTAGGTTATTACGAAAATCTCTATTTTTGTCGGTTTTGCTAAATATCTCCAATGCTGTCAGTTTTACAGGAAACATTGTTTTATTAATGTTTAATAAAAATAAATAGGCTACAATGTGAGTAAAGAAAGACGCCGATACAATCACAATTTGCTTAGATAATGTATTTGACCATGTTACAAATATTTCAATAAAAAAAATTATAGAATAACTATTAAGAAAATGATCATAAAAATTATATTTATAATGTGGTTATTATTGTCTTTATAATGTTGTTGTTTACTGTTCACAATGGCCTTTCTTGGCAATGACAAAGAACTGTGCAGGCAAGTTCACCCTACAGCTTTTGGTTGCTCTTTTCGTTTCTTTTCCATCCAAAGTTAGCCGGAGTAGATACATTTCAAACTGGTTAACCAGATGCTAGATTGACGGATGCAGCGATTAGTGTGTTGAATGAGGGCCTCCTGTGTGGGCGGTAGACTTTGCATCATCTTTACTTTTTTCCTTGTGTGAAGAGATCCTCTCTGAGCTTGTTAATGCTGTCAAGTTCTGTTGTGCCATCGTACAGGATGCGTGTGAATCGTTCTATGAGTTCAAATGCCTTTGTTTTAGCATCTACTGGCTGAAATCGATGTTTTGCAGACAAGATAAATCCTTTAATGCTTGGAGGGTATGCTTTCCATGTCTTCCATGCTGACCTTATCAAAAAAATTGTGATGTAGTGTCTGAACCCGAATGCTTGCGACATATTTTCTCCGAGCTCTTGGAAGATGGCGTTGACATGATAATATCGGAAGTGTTTACCCTTACCAAATACGATCTAAAGTTGAATATTAGGTTTGTAAGTTTGTAGCTCGAAAAAGATGCCTACTAGTACCACAATAACATCTGTGTCAACTGTACTTATGAGAATGTTGGTTGCACCTTTTTGTAATGCATCCAATATATGAAGACGCATTCTGCTATCAGCTTCTTCGTGGTCAGTTTTTGACATCAGTGCACTGCTATTTTTTGAAATAACAGATTTACCATTGGTGATGTATATTTCTTTACCTTCTTATACGTCATAAACTGCGACTGCATCACTTAATAAAACAAAACAGTTCTGTCTTGTTCTCTGAATTCTTCAGGAATGTAACAAAGTTTTTGGGGAGTGTGACTTTTCTCCTTTCTCCCTTCCCTCTCTTCACACTTGTAGTTTCCTTCAGACTGTCTGGCTTGTATATGTCCCATACAACATCGATTCTTAGGCAATCCTGAAGTTGTCTCTTGATCCATGGTAAAAAGACCATATTACTATATGGTCTAAAGTTGTAGCAAATTTAGTCTAGATTAAAATTGATTTGAATAGTGTTGCTGTACTGATTTTCGTAATAACTTGAAAAAAGTCCAAAACTTTGGAAGCTTGTATCTCGCAAAATATTAAAGTTACAAAGGCGACTCTGGTCTCAAATTGTAACAAATTTAGTTTAAATTAAATCCTTTTTGCTACAAACCTAGAACTTGGGGAGATATTTAATAAAAGCCAAATAATAGTCGAAAATTTACAGTTACAGTCCAAAAAAAACAAAGATAGCGTTGTATTTCGAAATGGCGGACACTGAAATCGAGCACTACCTCCTGAACTGATAGTACTGAGAGTATGAAGTGTGCAAAATTTGGCGCTTTAATCCAGCAGGTCACGATTCTGCCTAGTATTTACTCTAAGCCATCACACTAACTTGACTATTTTTTTTCGGGAAAACCGTGGCTTTAGCGATAAATTCTGTTAGAACATTATTTGTTCACAAATACGTTATCTATCCATCTGCATTTTTTATTTTTTCCTAGCTTGACTTAATTTAAAAATTTTGAAAAATGGATTAAATTTTTTTTTCACTTTTTTTTATGTTCTGCATCCGAGCGAAATGTAAACTTTTCAGGATATTATTCTCTACACTTTCACGAACTCATTAACAAAAGAATTATTCATTTTGCAAGTTTTTATCGACTGGGCTATTTTTCTGGATTTCTGGTGCTAAATTGTCTGTTTCTGGGCATCTCCGTACACTTTTAAGCACAAATAACTTATTCTATTATTCTATTCTATTATACTCTGTCTTAACTAATAAAATGTTGTCTAACGCATAAATTAATGATATTTGAAATTTATTAAAATCTAAGTTGTTTTTTTTTTCATTTCAGGGCTATAAAATATAAAATACAGAATTATAATAATTTTGTTTATCTTAACATTTTCACGAACGGCATTCAGTTTTTGATAAAAAAAAATATAATACAAAATTGTCGTCATAGCTAGAGAGTTACGCAATGCAGACAGGATTTTATCGTATACGTGTGACTGTTGAGATGATTTATTTTTAATTAATACATTCTTTTATATTTTTTAATGCCATTGCTAGACAAGTTCAATTTAACCATTAAATTAAAATGACGTCGAGCAGGTGTTAATTTTTTTTTGGGTACCTATTATTAACAAAATAAATATCAAAATTCCTCAAAATATCAGATATACAGCGCGTGATTTACTTATAAAATGCTTTTAAATTTGAAGGACATATGGTGTGTATTAGACCAGGCACCAAGGCGAAAAAATCGGGCAAAAGTGGAACTAATTTAGAGCGGAAATTTTCTCATTGTCAATGCCTCAGTCTGAGTGTCGTTGACAAGATTTCTCCCTCCTCCGAGGTTCGCTCAAAGAAGTTTTATAACACTTCTCTGGATTCGCTACGGCTGTGGAAAGATTGCGATCAAAGATTAGTACGTAACCTTTCATTGCGAAGCACCAAAGATCTTTATAATTCCACAAAGCTGTTAAGTTACGCTGTTCGCCAATAGATGGCGAGATTCTCGAGATAGAAAAATTAATGTTGACTTAAATACGACAAGTTTTATTTTTTAAATATATTAATATACAGTGCGTGTAATTGCGGATTGGGCATGTACTTCCACGTAGCGCGAGAGATATGACAACCCAGGTAACAGCAAACTCGCCCGTCGGCGGCATAGATTAAAGAGTCGGCGCTAGACCACTGAAGCATCCCCATTCTCAGTTATTTCATTTCAGCCAGCTGGCACCGATGTTGCAATTCTTACTTCCTATGCCCAGCCTGCCATTACACACACTGTATAAGTATTTGTTATAACAGTGTTTATAATTGGAAATCCATAACATACATTTTTAATACTAGAGGTTAGTAACAAAACAGCAACTAACAATGTTGTCATATAGAGTGTGTGATCACTATCAATTATTATTGTTTGTTATAAAATGTGTTTGTTTAACGGCCAGTTTCACAATCGTTGGTTAACTAATGGTTAGCATTTGCGGCAGTTCTCGGAATATCTTGATATAACGCACTCTGTTAAAAATGTTAGTAACGTTACATTAGATTTTGTATTGTCAAACAGAAACTGCCATGTGACAAGATCAGTAGAATGTCTACTAACTGAAGTTTTACACCATCAACCTTTGGATATATCAATAACAATAAATACGTCTCAGCCTGGAAATTTCCCGTGTAAATCAACAGAAATTTATAAATTTAAAACCTATATGACATGTTATTCAATACAGACTGGTCTTTCCTAAATGGGCTAAAAGGTGTTAACATCCCGTGTTCTGAGTTCTATTCAAAGTTGACAGAAATTTTTTATAAGACTGTTCCCAAATACGTTCCCAGACAATCTAAGTATCCACCGTGGTACACGAACAACATAATACGAGACATAAAGAAAAAAGCAGTCTCTGGAAAGAATACAAACAAACAAAAAATCACAATATTTATAGGGAGTGACATAAGAAAAAAAAACAAAATTGGGTTGAGACAGTTGCATGAAAGTTATCTGTTGGAAATATAAGAAAACATTACCCCCAAAAATTCTGGTCCTATACATTAACGTAAAAGAGGAGACAGTTCCATTCCTGATTATATTACATATAATGATATTCAATGCACAAATCTTCAGGATATTGTCAATGCCTTTGCTAATTTCTTTCTGCATACTTGAAACCTAACAATGACTGAGATAAATATCATTCTTATGAAGAGATTAGTAGTACTAGCACCAAATCATCATTAACGTCTTTTTCTGAGACAGAAGTGCTTAAATCATTAAAGAAAGTCAAGCCCAGGTTTATTAAAGGACCAGATAACATTCCTGCATTTATTATCAAAGACTGCGCTGCCATCTTTGCTGATCCGTTCACAACAATATTTAATTTGTCACTAAAAACGAGTACATTTCCCGTTGTATGTTCCACTAAAAAAAAAAAACGACGAGAGCGTAGCTGAAAATTATAGACCCAACACAATTATCTGCAATTTCGCTAAAGTTTTCGTGATCACTTTGCATACGTCATTATATGATCACGTACATGGCCAAATTATATGTAATCAACATGGCTTTGTTCCGTTAGATCCACCGAAACCAATCTTGCATGTATCACGCAATACATTTCCAAGGAACTGGACGCGAACAAGCAAGTTGATATATTTTACACGGATTTTTCCAAGGCGTTGGATCACGGTATTCTATTAGAGAATTGAGTAAGTTTGGGTTGTCAGTGATGCAGTTAGAATTTTTCTCGTCATATCTAGAGAACAGGCGTCAGTATGTGGAATAACGTGGTCACGGGGATTCGACGTTCAGGCCACTTCCGGAGTCCCCCGGGGTTCTGTACTGGGCCCACTTATGTTCATTGTTTTCTTAGACGATATTGTAGCTAATCCCAATGTACAGAGCCTCTTATATACTGATGATTTGAAAATATATTGCGTAATAGAAAACGAAAATGATTTTGAAAATCTTCAGAATAACCTAGCTATGGTTAATGAATGGTGCCTATCAAATCGCTTGCTTCTCAACGTGTCCAAATGTAACATATTCACCTTCTCTAAAATGTGTTGTTTTCGTATTCTCTGTTGTAATGTTCTCATCCTGTAATTGGTCACCTGTTAGGTGGTTGTATTCAAATAAATAAATAAATGAACTGGGTGACGATGAAATTTCATTTCGTCATTTTTATCGACCTTTTCTGAGTGCGATTTAATTAATTTTTCAAAAATTTTTTGTCAAAATCTCTCAATTTTCATAAAATTTTCTAAGAATGAAGAAGTATCGAAATTGAATTTTGCGCCATCGTAAATAAAGCAGATAAATTTTAGAGGCTACCTGTCCATTACTGATTTTCGATTCGACGATGTCAAGGCCAACTTTGTTTTTTAAATGATCTATATTTTTTGTTGTGTCTTCTTTTTATGAACACTATATTACTCTCTTGGATGGTTTTCACTATTTTTTTAATTTAAAAGATGCGAATGACTTCTAATTATTTAATATGTGTAATCAAGGATCTAAAATAATTATCAATTACCGGTCTTACTAATAAAAAATTAAAAATTTTACAAACTGTATCTGTGAAACATCTTTCTCGAAATAGATCCGATGACGACATTATTATTTCATAGTTATTTGAATTATTATATAAACCATTATTTAAATTTAGCTTAATAATTTTAAACATATGTATAGATAAGGTTTCCCCATAATTAACAACCTGCTGAATATTGACACAGATTTAGTAATGATCCACTATGTTTAAGAATGGTCAACAGTGAATAATTTATTGGCCTTACATAATTAACATATTACCGAAATATATCTATCCGAAATAAATAAACTAGTTCAATTTTAATAATTTATTAATATTAATGTAGCATGGTACAAATCATCATTTATGAAATATTCACAAGATTTGTTTACTTATGTTCCTTTTTCTCGTTGCTTCGTTTGTACAATAATTTATCGCCAATGAGTCCTCCATATCCTCCATATCCTCCATATCCTCCATATCCTCCATATCCTCCATAGCTATATCCACTTGGAATGACTTCAGAAGTAAGTCCTCCTGAAACTATACCAGAACTGAGCCCGCTGGAGACAACACCGGAACTGATTCCTCCTTCAACTACGCCGGAGGTAAGTCCAGAGCTAATACCGCTTGAAACTACATCAGAACCAACAAGACCAGAGCCGTAAAGGCCGGAGCTGTATCCGCTTCCAATATAACCACCACCAATATATCCGGAACCAATTCCGCTAGTTACAACACCATGTCCGATTGGTCCTTCGACCACGGCTGGGCCGACGTGAGTTGTGATGGTCTTGTGAACGTTGACGATTTCAGGTACTTTGACAAGGACGGGCTGGGGTACTGAAACTGGTACTGGTTTATGTACAGGTACGGGGTAGGGTTGAGCAACGGGTACTTGTACTGGTTCAGGTACATGCACAGGCACGGGTCTGTCCACAGGCACTTGTACAGTTCTGGTGACTGGAACTGGGTATGGTTTGTCAACGGGAACTGGTACGTTAACGTGGTAGGGTACTGGAACTGGATGGGGTACGTTAACTGGGTATGGCTTCTCTACTGGGTATGGTACGTTAACGCGCACTTGGACTGGGACTGGTTTGGAGACAGGCACTGCATAGGGTTGGGGTACTGGTACTGTTCTGGTAACTGGGACGGGGTAGGGCTGTGGTACCGGTACTGCTACCTTGTTGGCTACTGTGTGGACGGTGTGCTTGGCGATTTCTTGGCTTTGGGAAACTCCGATGACGCCGGAGTGGTATCCGGTTCCGTAGGCGAGACCACTTCCATAACCCAATCCGACTCCGCTTCCGTACGCGAGACCGCTTCCGTAACCCAATCCGACTCCGCTTCCGTAGGCGAGACCGCTTCCGTAACCCAATCCGATTCCGCTTCCGTAGGCTAGACCACTGCCGTAGCCGTAGCCGAGTCCTAGACCGCCATAGGAAATTCCGCTTCCTAATCCGGAGCCAATTACGACGCCACTTCCCAGTCCGGATAGTCCAGTGCTGTATGAGCTTATTCCACCCAGTCCAGTGTAGCCGAGCCCTAAGCCGCTTCCAAGGTAGGGGCCGTAAGCAAGGGCCTCTCCCCCTAAACTACGTTTTTGTTGTTTCGGGGATTGTTGGGATTGTATATTTTTAGCAGCGGTTGGAAGGCCGGCTGCGGCTACGGCGACAAGGGCCAACAGGGTAAGACTCTGAAAGAAAAAACACATATAGTCATTCAAGTTTCTCAAAGCAAAACGTTAATGTGAGAGATAACTAGGTTGATAGATCTTTATTGGTCATATATACACAATTGTATTTTGACAACAAAACAACAAAAGTGTAATAAATCTATATCTGTAGAGTGTAAGAATAATGTTTAAAGGACATTTTTACGTATATTATCCGTCCAGGGAATTGTTTGGGTTCTTCTCGATGAGTTAGCATCTATAGTTTGACATGGAAATGACGAGTGCATTTCTGAGAATTTCAGAGATTTTCAAAATTTGCAAAATTAAAAATGTGGATATTGTCTTCTATGTCTTGTATATAGCCATAATACTGGAGCCGCCATTATACATTTTGTAATTTTTAAATGTTCTGGAGGTCTTGAAAGTACTTCTTACCTCCGTACCAAATATCAAATTCCTAGCTCAACGGGAAGTACTCAAACAATTCACTAGACAGAGATATATGGGTATTCTGGAACAGTTTATGATATTAACTTGAAATTTGATACACCTATGTAATATAGCGAGATCTGAAACTAGATTATATTTGGATCTTATTCCGTTGAAGGGCTGGGGAGTAAATGGGGTAAAGAGGTAAAGAAAGCAAGAATCCCATAAAACTGGGATTTAGTGTTTGTACGAGAAGCCAAGGTCTATTTTTTTTTTTGCCATCAGCCGGCCCTGATATCACCCCTATTGCCATCCTCACCACATTATTAAGAGGGTAAAAAAATAAAATTGTAACTTGGTTTGTATATACAAGAACCAAGGTCTCAAAAAATGTTTTGGCGTTAGCCATCTCACTACCATTCTTTTCAATTTTCAAATTACATTTGAATTTAATTTAAAACCAGTTATTAATTGAAAGCTGGCCACAAAATTACCCTGCAAAATCTATTTTAAATCATTTTTTATAAAATAGGATGTTATGGTGTTTAACACAGAGGCATTTTTCTGTGTAAATTTTTTCAGGAAATCATATTCCGGTAACAAAATTCAAAAAAATAAATTAAACAAAAAAATTTTGTGTTTTGTGTAAAATTTGGCTTTCCTCGTAAAAGAAATATCTTTAACCCTTATATGTCACCCTCTGATTATCTCTTTTTCGGGTTTTGGATTTTTTCTTTGTTTTGAAAGCATTCTTTTCGTGTGATTTAACGTCTTCAGTTAATAATCGAAAAGTTGGTTCTCATTTGCGGACAAAGATACTTTCGCCATTATATACTGGGTGTCAACGATATCACTTTCCTGTCGCCATTTCTTAATTTTCGAAGCATCAAAATGAATTTTGACATCTGTGACATGTTACCAAAACAGCATGATTTATCAATCTGTAAAATTTCTGCGATTTCACCGGAAGTGACCCTAACTAACTTTTAATTTTGAAATGGGTTACCCTGTATATTTTTGGATTTTTATTCTACTGTATTAATTTCATGACTATTTACGCCATTTTGAAATTGTACAACCGATTTTAATTTTCCATCCAGTTTGCCGTGACTCATCTGAAAGTATTCTAATATAAGAAGTCATGAAATTAATACAGCCACATGCAGAATGACATCTAGATTCCAAATATGTAAAAATATACACAGTGTCTTCTTTAGAATTCAAAAGTTGGCTTCCGGTGAAACCAGAAGTCGTGGCACTTTGTCACATAGATTAAGAAAATGTCATTTTGGGCACACGTGGCACACGCTAAGTTTCATCTTGATGTGTTAACAAATAAAGAAATAGAGACTGAAAACTGTTCTCGTTGACACCCGGTATATACTAAAATGTTCAAAAACATCAAAATATTCTTAGATTTTTATTAAAAAATGTAAATGGGGTTATTCAAACTAAGTAATGTTTGAAAGTTGTAAATTTAAAAAATGAAAACAAAAAAGAAATTCAAATATGGAAGGCAAAATTTTGAGGGAAATATTTGAGAGATTGTAGAAAGAAGACAAAATTTTTTTGAATTTTTAAGTTAAGCTGTTAATCTTGTATTCAGTAATTGGTTTATACATACGTCATAAATTTATTAATGGTAGAACTTTGTCAAGAATTGCTTGATGTTATTTTTTATAAATTGATATTATTTTCTACCTCTTTTTGCCTTATCTACTTTATTGCTAAGTTATATTGCACTTTCATATTTGAAATTTTGTAAACCTTTTGCTATGGCACAGAGGGCCACACCCCGCAATAAAATGAACTCATCATATAATATAAGGAAACTCTTTGGTATAGTACCTATTTAAATACATCTTGTATTTACACAAGTTTAAATGAACAAAGGATATATAATATAGTTACACCCTTTTATTATGTTTTCCCTTGAATTAATGCAGAGTTAATAGCATTTTATTTTTATTTAAAATGTTATTTCATCATTAGTTTATTTAAAATTTGTTTTTAAATTGAAATGATTAGTAAATAAATAATTGACTTTCGGTTCTGGATAAGACACTTAACATGAATTATTTCCTAAAATATATTTTGAGAAAAAAAAATTAATGTCATATTCAATTACATTGAGAGGATATAAAAATAAGTCAGATGGTTTAAATGCATTAATGCGTGAGCTTATAATTTTTTTACTTATAAATAAATACATATCGAAGGTCCACTTACTTAAGTGTGAGTCAAGTTCTTTTTAGGTCGTGAGAGAAACTGCATTTAGTGACCGACAAAAAAATATATGAATTTTAAAATTTTTTTGAAATCTGTTACTACAATACCTAGGGGTAAAATATATGCAAAATTTATAAATGTCATATGTAATGAGTACTTTTTATGAGTGATTCCTAAAGTACTTAATAGGTGTTAAAATCATTTTTTGTGTGGTCCCGATACTTGTTCTTACCCCCAAGGGGTGGAAGCCACCCTTAAATCGAAAAATGTAATATTCGAAAAAATACTTTTGGTTTATTTTTGAAACGTAGTATATTTATGTTGTTTGGGTTGTTGATTACAAATTTGAAGTCGAAAATAAAACATTTACAATGGCGGGTCCAATATGGCGGATGGAAATTTTTTCGATTTAAAGTGCATTTTTTTCTAAAGCAAGTGCTGAAACCGAACAAAAAAAATGAGTATCTGGGTCATGATATTTGTTAACAAAAAATAGTACTTGATATTAATTTCCTTATTCTTTATCAAGAAAAAAATCATTTGAAAGCTTAATTAATAACCTGTTATTTTAGTTAATAGAATTTGTAAATACTTTGTCTTGTATACATTCAGGCGCCATCTTTAAACTTCCATATCTACGAAACTATTAATTCTACACAATTTTAAAAAACGAGATTTATCCTCAGATTATAAGACTTCATATTGGTATTTTTTCCACTAAATGTAAGTTTTTCTGTTATTCGACGAAAACTGTTTTGAGATATCTATTTTTTCAAGCTAAAATAGCATTTTTCAATTGGTTATAACTTAAAGACTATATTTGAAAAATTTAATTCTCTTTCAGTTTTTTTAGATACCACCTCCTGAAGAGGGTTGGCATCCACCCCCTATAAATTAGTAACCCTCCCTCCACACAATATAGAAATGTTCCTTTGATGCACTTACTATTAAAATATATTATAAAAATCGAAATTTAACTCATATAACATTATTACTAAATTAAAATCTCTAATTACTGTATGGAAAAAAGTAAATTATAATTTCTACATATTTTTTACTATCCACTCTTTAAAACATCATTAGCAGTTTTTAATTGTACCGAATAAATACTTTTCGACGAAAAAAATTGTTTTAGAAGTTATCATAATCACAGTTTGAAACAGTATTTGACAGGAAAAAGTAGTCCAAAACTATCATCAAATAATGTACCTAATGATCAATAATTATTTTTGAATTTTGTGCCACCACGAACCACCCCTGTCCAAGGCACTATTGCCGCTTTTTATAAACAGTATTTGACAGGATAAAATATTACAAATAAAATACTAGATGATCAGTAATTATATTATCTTTGAACTTGCTCCATGTGAAGAAGTGTAACATGAACATGATACAAACAAGTTGACGAGTCGCTGTCAAGTGCTAATAAGAGAAAGAAACACTCACCGCAAATGCCTTCATTTTGCGTGTTGATCCACTGAACTAATCGATTTTAAATGATAAATAAACTAAGAAAAGCACGCTTTTATATGCAGAAATTTAGGGATTGAAGGACGGGTGTTGCGAAGTCACATCTAATATAATTCAGATTAACTGATTATAATATATTAATATTTTAAGTCGCTGTCGCGTTTGGAAGATGTAACAAACTTGCCAAATTTGAAATATTTTGTTTGTAAAATATTACCAACGGCAGCTGAAAGTTTTATTACGTGAAAATGAGGTTTTATTCGTGGTTTTATAACCGGAGAATTTAGTGCGTAGTGTTCGGTTCACGCGTGAATTACACTTTTATGTCTTAGTGTTTTTGTACTTGCACAGGTAAATATTTTTAAGGGGACGTTTTGAAAATGTTTCCATTGTTATATTATACATTGATATTATTAGCTTGTTAATAATACAACCCGTGGTTTGGGAAACAACCCTAATTACTTCAGCGGAAATTGCATTACAAAAAAATATATCGGAATATTCAAATTTTCCTCGCCCATTTATTTAATGAGTTTAAAAAGTTTTGTATACTCATATTCATACTCATTTTATTTTACTACATTACATACATGCTAGGTACATTTGTAGCATGTCAAAACACAATTATCTATGGATAAAGATAAATATAAAAATTTCAGTCAAATACAGATTAAAATACTACAAAATAACAATATACATATAAACATAAACAGAAATGCAAATACAGATACTTAAATGCATTCCACACCTATATACATGCCATACTAATGAAAAGGTTATTAATTTATAAATTAAAAAAATCAGCCACCGAATAAAAACAGTTCCTTAAAATAAAATATTTTATTTTACATTTAAAACAGCTGTAATTCAATGATTTGAAATTCGTCGGCAATTTATTATATATATTTAAATTTAGTAAATTTTTTTGCGATTTAGTTATTCTAAAACAACGAGTTCTTAATAAACTACCAGATCTAGTAGAATAATGATGAATATCAGATTGACTGTTGAAGTGAATAATATTTTTGTGAACTTCCAATAGGGTAAAAAAATAAATAATGAGGGAATATATAAAAATGTATTGCCAAATTGAAAAACTGGATAACAGTTTTGGTGAAAATACCCTTGATAAGAAACAATCCTATTTCCGTTTCAGTTTAATGATAATTTATGTTTCGAACTCATTTCTATATATATGTGGGAATTTTTTAATGAAACACATATGGAAATTAAAAATATGCATCAATTAAAACCTTCTAGCGAGGCTTTGAACTCCAGCAAACCAAAGAATTTATAATTTTTTTAATTTTAAACTTTTGAATGGATTTTCCGTGGTTAGATAAAATTAAGGATTAACGATTTTTGCCATTTTTGATATTTCTAATGCTTTAAAGTTTTGCACGTTGGTACTTTTGATTATTTCTAAATTATCATCCAAAATTGCCTAATTTTATAACGTAGAGCATTTCAATATTGAGGGTCATTGTAATTTTATAATTTCAATTTTTGAAAATTTAGACATTTCTCGTAACTATCTAAGTTGCAATATATTGTTAAAATTCAAGTTTTTACATGTATAGAAGAGTTCAAAATAAATAAAAACTTCAATATTCAGTAAACGAAATTGGACTGTTTTTCTCGATTAACAATCTCTGAAAATAAAAACTATAATTTTGTTTTACAAAGAAGTTAAAGTACATCATTTAATCTAGTGAGAATGAATCATTCATTTCCTTAGAAATATGTAAATTTAAACTTTAGAAAATTCCTAAACGCATTTTTCAAATTTCTTAACACTTTTCAACTGTTCATTGTTTTTAAAGGACCATTGAAACTTTACATAGATGCTCAGGAGTGTGTTTTTTGAAAATGTCTTGAAAAATAAGCATTTTAGCGATAAATGCCAAGATATGCTTTTTAGAAGATATGAAATTTACGTTGATTTGTTGTTAAATAATGCCCAAGATACATCAAATACACGGTATGAAAGCTAATCCTATTTTAACATCCCTTTATGATAAAAATTAGCCAGAATTGGCCGAAAGTTTACAGATAGTGCATGAAAATTCAATTTTGTTAAGTAACTGGTTTTAGAATTTATCAATTCACACCTTTTTAATTGCTTGTTGAGGAATCTTGTAAAAAAAAAAACAAAAAATTATTTATGCAAAATAGGTGTTTCATAATATCATACACATTTATGCTCAAACAAATGAAATGTCCAAAATTTCCATTGAGCACTAAAATAATAAGTTATATTTCAAATGCCATTTACGACATGCAGTTATTTCATTACAATTTTAGAAATAGACGTTTGAATGTAAGCGAAACTTGCAAAAAAGGTCAAAATTTAACAATTTTCGCAAAGAAAAAGTATTCTTTCGACTGCAGTACTTCTACTTAAAGATGGTGTAGTTCATTATGTTCTCCAATTCCTTTTAAATTAATTTATTGTGCTCAAGTTAAGCAATTTTACTTCCACATCCAGTGGAAGTATAGTATCGACAAAAAAAAAATTGAAATTTTTTATTGTTCAAATAGGCTTAGAATGTTATGAAACGTCGAGATTTTAAGTTTGAGCAGAAAAAAATTTCTGTCGGTCTGTCTGTAACTTTTCTTGTGCGCACGATTACTCTGGAACTGTTTAAGATATTGACTTGAAATTTGTTACACATACTTATTTTAATGAGATCTGGAATTAGATTACATTTTCATCTTATTCCGTTGAAGGGTTGGGGGGTAGATTGGGGTAAATGGGGGTAAATAGGTAAATCAAGCAAGTAAGAGTCCATAAAATTAGTATATATAAGAGAAGCTAAGATCTCAAAAATTTTTTTACCATTAGCCACCCCCATTAATAACCCCCACCTCATTATGGGAGGGAGTGAAAAACATAAAATTTTCATTTAGTGTGTGTACAAGGACCAAAGGCCTCAATTTCTTTTTTATTTTATCCACCCCCAGTAACACCCCCTTCCACTACTCCCACCCCCACTATCGATGTGGCATATCGTTTTATGGGTATTTGGGGTAGACGATTTTAAATATTATATTATTAAAATTCTATAAACAATTATGTCCGCTTACAAATTTTTTTCATTGTGAGAGACTTGGATAGAATATCTGGATGTAGCAGCGATTTTTTCAGTCCAAAAATGTCATATTTTAATGCAACTCTAAACAGTCTAATTTACCCATTGTTGAAATATTGCATTTTTTTGAAAGATACTCGTTAAAAATGATTTTCCTATAGCTGTTTCTAATTGAGACGAAATAGTCCACTCAATCCGGCGTTAAAGAAAGGTAAAAAAATAGAAAATGTGAAATCGACTTTAAGCAAAACTACCTATTTTTTACTTTTTTATTTAAAATTTTGTTTAACAAAGTTTTTTCAACCACTCAATGACTTTTTCTCGACAAATCAAAAAAACCGCTGCCCAAGGAATCACTACTTCCACATCCAGATTTTCTATCCAAGTCTCTCATACCCCAAAAACCCATAAAATGATATCCCACACGGTAGTGGGGTGGGGGTGATGATAGGGGGGTGGTAGTGGGGGTGGATGAAGTAAAAAAACATTTTGAGACTTTTGGTTCTTGTATTTTTTTGAAATCTTAGCTTCTCTTGTACACACTAAATACCAATTTTATGCTTGATTTACCTATTTACCATTTTACCCCCTAACCCTTCGACGGAATGAGATGAAAATATAATCTAGTTCCAGATCCCGTTAAAGTACGTACATACGTGAACCAAATTTCAGGTCAATGACTTAAACGGTTTCAGAGTAAACGTGCGCACAAAAAAAGTTGCAGACACACCGACAGATAGACCGACAGAATTTTTTTCCCGCTCAAATTTAAAATCTCGACGTTTCATGACATTCTAAGCCTATTTGAACAATAAAAATTTTCAAAAATGTTTTTGTCGTTACTATGCTTCCGCTTGATGTGGAAGTAATAAGAAAGTTTACAAGAGTGCGGGGGCACACTGTTGTAAGTATATTAATTATAAATAAGATGATCTTATTAATGAAAAATATATTAATAAGTTAATATAAAAAGCATAAAATATAATGCTGGTAACGGTTGACGGGTATAGACCAGAAAGGTTTAGGAAAAGAACTTTTTAAATAGTCGACGTTTCGTCACAATTTATTGACATCCTCAGGACTATTTAGGTGAGTTTTCCTGAGTCCTGAGGATATCAGTAAATTGTGACGAAACGTCGATTATTTAAAAAAGTTCTTTTCCTAAACCTTTCTGGTCCATATCCATCAACCGTCACTAGCATTAAAACACAGACCATCAACCACTAATAAAAATAAAAATAATAATATAAGTTGTATGTAGGTAGAAATAAAGCACCAATATTTTTTTCTACTTATATACCTCACTTACCTTTGACCTTCCTTAGTTTGCAGCCCTAGAAAACCCTTAAAAATAATCAAAATATGATAATAGTGTAATAATTTGTCATAAAATGCTTTATAAGAAAGCCTTGATACACTTTTTTCATAAAATTAATAGAAAAGAACTTATTAACAATAATAGCTTTTCTCCTAAATTTGTTCTTATAACTTCTTAATTATTGAAGTTACAACAAAAAGTTGTCAAAAAAAGTTGTGTATTATTATCTACAAAAAAGCTTTATACGTTTCTTTCTGTCAGAGTTATGGTTTTCAAGATATATATATATAAAAAAACATTTATATCTTCATTTTCAAGATGTCGGGCAAATGGGTGCACCTCCGATCCCGAAAAGTCAAATTTAAACTTATGTTAAATAAAAAACAATAAAATAGCATCCTACCCAAAATGCACGGGTGAATCCCCAATTGATTGGACTAAATATATGCCGTTCTAGGCGACTTTTAAAAGATAACTTATTATAATTTTGTGCGCAAACAATATTTTAGAGATTTTATTTGTTTATGCATCACAAAATATAAAAAAACACCTATATTGAATAAAAAAAATGTGTTTGGTCACATTGAATACAAAACTATACGTAACATTAAATTTTCTAAAAAATTAGGTTACTCATCATCAGCCAAGAGTTTCATTAAGAGTTGCTTCAGTAGTTTATAATGTGAATCATTTGCAAATTAAAGTTTAAAAAAGCATTGTTTTCTGTTGTTTTATGTAATTTCTTTAACTGAGGATAGAAAGAAAGATGGGTTATAGATAGAGAGAGAGAAAGAGGCTACGCAGTAAAAAAATTTTTTTAATACGAGTATTGCTATGTACTGTAGGAACAAATTTTACATATTTCTCCACTAAAGCTGTCTCTCTTTCTCTCTCTCTCTCAATTTCAGCAAAAATAGGATGCGGTTGACTGTCTCTGTGCGTCCTATTTTATTGTCTGTATTTTTATTATCCATCCCTATTCTACATGTATCCTTGCAGGGCACAGTGCCCTATTAGCAGACCTGTGGCTAGACGCGAATGATCCCTTCTTAGTTACATAAGTTCTTTAGTCTTCTTTCGAGATGGCACTTTAATAAAGATTTGTTTTCATATTGATGATCAGTTATTTTATCCAGTATTCGTTGTGCCGATATTTCATCCATTTCCTCATTTGACCCCGCCTAGTGATTTTAGGCACTCCGGTGGAGAAAATCCTAGGCTAGGTAATTCAACAATGAAATACTTCTTAATAGAAAAATCGTCTAAAATGTTTCCTTATTATTTTGTTACAACCGCACGTCCTTCATACGTTGCCATATTATCATCATTGCCAACCCCAAACTCAGAGACGATACGATACTATTAACTTCAGTGACATTTCATTTCTCTACTCACATAATTGAGTCAGTTTAGAAGTTTAAAACCCACTTAAAGGTCAAACTTGAATTAGTTTATTGTGGGCATAATTATTGCTTATGTTACAATTTTGACATATAAGGTATCTCTCTCGTAGATCAAGCGACGTGGTGAATTACGTGTAAATCAGGTAATATTATGTCGATACCAATTTATTCTATCTCTGTATACAAATTTGCCCCCCGGAGGAAGTAGCCATTAAAAGTTTGGAATTGGTCGTCCCTAAAATTAAACAAAATCTTTTCATTCTGTAAAAAGTGCATAAATGTTGTGCAGATTTGAATTATGATTTTTTTTATTCTTAAGGAATTTTATGAAAATTTACACTTCTTGAGAAATACGTCAATAACTTAAGCAAGGTTTTTATTGCTTTACACAAAACTATTAAGAATTATATACTAAATCTACTGAAATCTTGCTTCAGTCACCTATTGGTGCTTTTCTCAAAATCTATTAATTTTCATAAAAATCCCTGGGAATAAAAAAGTTAGATATTAAATTTTGCTTAAGCTGAAATGCATCTCTTGCAAGTTAATTGATGAATGAAAAAGGTCTATAGAATTTTAGTGACGGTCCATCCACAGTAAACACTATACTTTAATTACTTTCAGCTTACTGTTAATTATGGTTTGTAAATCACATTTTAACTTTGCTGTGCGTCCAGTTACTCATGAGATACCATGTATATTAATTAGTGTTACGACCTACAAATAAATTTAAAATTAAGAAAAGTGGGCGATTTATCCAAATTTGATCAACACCACTTTAAGTGTTCGTATTTTGCAACATTTTCTGGAAAATATTTAAATACTATCCTCTGCCCAATGCTCCTGTCATGTTTATTTTCACCTATTTTTCACCACCACCTCTCCCCTCTATCCCACCAGTTCCTCCATCATCATACCATGTCCCCTACTTTCTTATCATATTCCCCCATCTTCACCACACCTTCTCCGACTTTTCGACCTTATTCCCTCATCTCACCACTTTCGTTCACTTTTCTCACCATTTTCTCCTGCTTTTCTACCGTCGCCGTCGCGTCGTCCCTCACTTTTCTACGCTATATCTCCACCCTCCCCCACTACCTACCCACCATCTTCAACGCCTATTTTCTAAGTTAGAAGTTATACACTTGGAATAAATATGCAGACAGGCAGGAATACATTCATACAGGCAGACAGAAAATATCGAAAATTATAAGAAAAATAAATTACCTTTTACATTTATTTATACATGGTGGGTCATTTAAAATGAAACAGACGGATTTTAGGGTAGTACAAATTGGCTTGAAAAGCCCTCTTTGTTTGTCATATTCTGAGGCTAGCTTTTTTACTGGGGACGCAAAGAGGCGTTTTTATTTTTAACAATTTGAGACTATTCTTCCACATCCAGTGGAAGTATAGTAAAAAAAATTTTAAACATTTTTATTGTTCAAATAGGCTTAGAATGTCATGAAACGTCGAGATTTTAAGTTTGAGCGAAAAAAAATTTTCTGTCTGTCTGTCGGTCTGTCTGTAACTTTTTTTGTGCGCACGTTTACTCTGGAACCGTTTGAGATATTGACTTGAAATTTGGTACAAATATGTACTTTAACGAGATCTAGAACTAGATTATATTTTCATCTTGTTCCGTCGAAGGGTTTGGGGGTAAATTTGGGGTAAATAGGTAAATGAAACACAAAATTGGTATTTAGTATATACAAGAGAAGCTAAGGTCTCAAAAAAAATTTTGGCATTAGCCACCCCCATTACCACCCCCACCCGATTATTAAAGATTTGAAACATTGAAAACTTGTCCAAAATATTTTTTTACTTCATCCACCCCCACTACCGATGTGGGGTATCGTTTTATGGGTTTTTGGGGTATAGGATTTCAAATATTACATTATTAAAGTTCTATAAACAATTATTTCCACATACAAAATTTTTTCGTTGTGAATGACTTAGATAGAAAATCTGGATGTGGAAGTAGTGATTCCTTGGAAAGCGGTTTTTTTTGCAATGTTTTGGTAATTACTTTGGGCAGCACAGGGGCGCATAACGGGTTTAATCGTTCTGAGAAAAAGAAAAGTTAAAAAAACGAGTGTGAGGGACCAACTTCACTCAACCCATAATTTGGTATAATTTTATTACTTCCACATCCAGTGGAAGTATAGTAACGACAACAAATTTTTTTTAAATTTTTATTGTTCAAATAGGCTTAGAATGTTATAAAACGTCGAGATTTTAAGTTTGAGCGAAAAAATTTTCTGTCTGTCTGTCGGTCGGTCTAACATTTTTCTTTTCGTGCGCACATTTACTCTGGAACCGTTTAAGATATTGACTTGAAATTTGGTACACATATGTACTTTAATGAGATCTGGAACTAAATTATATTTTCATGTTGTTCCGATGAAGGGTTGGGGGGTAAATTGGTAAATTTGGGGTAAATAGCTAAAACAAGAAGGCAAGAGTCCAGAAAATTGGTATTTAATATATACAAGAGAAGCTAAGGTCTCAAAAAAATTTTTGGCATTAGCCACCTCCATTACCACCCCCACCCCATTATTAAAGTTGATGAAAAAAAATGTGATTTAGTGTGTGTACAAGAACCAAAAACCTTAAAATATTTTTTTACTTCATCCACTCCCACTACCACCCCCATATTACCACCCCCACCCCACTACCGATGTGGGTTATCGTTTTATAGGTTTTTGGGGTAGAGGATTTCAAATATTATATTATTATAGTTCTAGAAGCAATTATTTCTACATACAAAATCTTTTTGTTGTGAGTGACTTCGATAGAAAATCTGGATGTGGAAGTAGTGATTCCTTGGGCGGCGGTTAATATTACATGTTTTATAAAATGAAATGTGACTAAATGCTGAATGTAATTTCCAAAATGACGAATTGTATGAATACCAGAGTTCCTTTTGCCGTTTTCTCCAAGACGTTACATCCAATCGATATGCCTCAAGAGTACATTCTTCATATCACAGTTCCATGACAATGGATTTTTTCTACTTCCAGTGGAAGTATAGCGACGCAAAAAAAGAATTGAAAATGTTTATACTTCATCCACCCCCACTATCACCCCCTTCCACCACCCCCACCCTCACTACCGATGTGGCATGTCGTTTTATAGGTTTCAAATATTATATTATTAAAGTTCCATAAACAATTATTCTACATACAAATTTTTTTCGTTGTGAGAGACTTAGATAGAAAATCTGGATGTGGAAGTAGTGATTCCTTGGGCAGCGGTTTTAGGGTAGCGGTGCCGTGCTTAAAAAAATGATTTTATAATTGGACAATTTCTCCTACATCCCCGAACCGATTGAAAAAATTCTTTGATATGCTTTTAGAGAAAACTTGATAGAATGATACCAGAATATTGAAATCGACAAAAAAAAATTTTTTTGATTTTCGCACAAGAAAAAAATATTTTTCCATTTTTAGTTTTCAATAGCCTAGTACCATTCTATATAGTTGTCTTTGAAAGCCTATCAAAAAATTCTTTGAGAAATTCGGCTCAGGGATGTGGGAGAAATTGTCGAATTATGTTCACCACCCACCTTAAAGTAACGGACAATAGTTTTTTAATACAATTACCGGATTCAGTTCCGGTTTTTACGCTGCTATGCTGAAGGAAAAACTGAAAGCTCAAAGCTCTGTACTTTCGTGTAAATAGAGACCGTAATTCCATTCCAAATTCGTGATTAGTGATACTCTCAATACTTTTCAAAAATATTAAAAATATTTTTTTCAGAATGACGAAACATATTACATAGTACGTTTATATGAACTTTTCATAACTCTCACTCTGTTGTAAATTTAATATCTTAGGCACTTTCAAGGCCTGTCACTACGAGATATGTAGAATCTTTAAATCTAGGCCAGCTAGAGATTCACTTAAATTGTAAAATGGCTTTGTAAGTTTGTATAAAATTGCATATATATTTCGCATTTAATTTAAATTATAATTACAAAGAATTGTTATTGTTAGTAAATCGAACTAATTATTTTAAAAAATCAATAGAGTTGTGTGTTACTTTGTGATACTCCGTTATAATAAATAACAAATACAAAATTTCTTTATCTATTGCAACTGAAGTTTCGTAATTGCTGGACTGTATTTTCAAGCACATTGAATATACAAATTATATTGTAGGATGTTATAATATACTCTAGAGAGTGACAAATAAAGTGGTCTACTTTCTGAGTGCTTGTTAAGCTTGATTCCAATGTGTCTGGGGTTCGAATCCTGGCTAAGGTGTGACTGTTCAGTATTCAATTAACACATTGTAGGGCCACACAACAAATATTTTCTTAAAAATGGGCTATTTTTAACTCCCTCCTCGTTGTAACATTTATAAAACCTTCCCCTTGAACGAATGTTCTTTTGCGAACTCCCCCTCCCCACTACACTTTTAAAAAGTATTCTTAATTTAGCATGAGAAAACAAACTTAAAACATTAAACTTAGGTAGTTATTTTTCAATAAAAGAATTTCTTGTCATAACGTCAATTTTTTTTATTTTTTTTGATCCTCTCATCGTTTATTTAGAAACTACATATCGATAATAATTTTTATTGACTTTATTTCTATTAATTATTTTTAAAATTTTTAATTGATTCGAACTGTTGCTTTTATTTGTTATTGATAAGGACTTGGAAGTTTTTACCTACGTATTTTTTAAGGTTGTATTCAATTCATTAATATGATTTTTATATTTTTCAGCTTTCTTAAAAATGAAATCAATGGAGCATTTACAACTGCTTTCCTCTCAGTGATATTGGTACATTTAGTCAATCTTACTCATATTTTATTTAGTTACTCAAAGTAAATCCAAACACAAAATCTTTCACTTATAATAATTTATTGACGTAACTGTAAACTTGTACAATTTAGGTAATACAAAAACAGATGTTTAACATTTTTTTATTTACATTTTATTAACATCACAGATGTGGTTTTACAAGTAATTACCAACTGTAGTGGGTGAGATGGTGCTTGTTAATCCTCCACTAAATCCAGAGCCGTAACTACTGGAACCATGTGCAACAAAACCAGAGTTACCGCTTGAAGCAAAATCAGATGTACCACTAGAGGAAATACCAGAGTCTAGTCCGCTAGAAACACCAGATCCAAATCCACTTGAACCGATGCTCGAACCAAATCCGCTTGAAATGGCGCTGGACTCAAGTCCGCCTGAGGTGATGCCAGAGCCAAATCCGCTTGAAGCGGTACTGGATTCAAATCCACCTGAAGTGATTCCAGTGCCGAATCCGCCTAGAGCAGAACCAGAGTCAAATCCGCTCGAAACAGCGCCAGAATCTACTCCGCTTGAAACCACTCCACCAACGCCTTGCGATACAACACTGGTGCCTTCAGTTGATACTACGCCGGATCCGAGTCCACCTGAAACCCCTCCGAAGCTGCTCCCTAACCCAGAGCCAACTACAGAACCACTTGTGAGGCCGGAACCATAGCTTCCGCTTCCGTAATAACCAGAACCGACACCACCTCCATAGTAACCTGAGCTGATTCCGCTTGATACAACACCATGGCCAATTGGTCCTTCGTATATTGGTGGGCCGATGTGGGTTGTGATCGTCTTGTGGACCTTAATGACTTCGGGTACTCTGACTAGGTAAGGTTGATGTACTGTGTATGGAACTGGTTTGGATACTGGTACGGGGTAAGGTTGAGGTACAGGTACTTGCACGGCTTGGGGTATTTTAACGTATACTGGCTTGTCTACTGGGACCTGTACCGTTTTGGTAATGTGGACTGGGTATGGTTTGTCTACAGGATAGGGTACGTTGACTTTGTAGGGTACTGGTACAGGTTGTGGTACGTTGACTGGGTATGGTTTCTCTACTGGGTATGGTACGTTGACGCGCACTTGGTATGGCACTGGTTTGGAAACGTGTACAGGGTAAGGTTGTGGTACGTGTACTGTTTTGGTTACTGGAACGGGGTAAGGTTGGGGAACTGGTACTGATATCTTATTGGCAATGGTATGGATTGTGTGTTTGGCGATTTCCTGACTTTGAGAGACGCCTATTTGGGCACTTGATGAATAACCTAATCCAGTGCTGTATCCAGTTCCGTAACTGCTTCCTAAGCCATAGCTGGTGCCGAGACCAAGCCCGCTTCCGGAGCTATAAGTACTTCCATAGCCGAGGCCGCTTCCAGAGCCATAGGCACCGCCGAAGCCAAGTCCACTCCCAGAGCTATAAGTAGTGCCGTAGCCAAGACCGCTTCCAGAGCCATAAGTACTGCCGTAGCCAAGGCCGCTTCCAGAGCCATAAGTACTTCCGTAGCCAAGGCCGCTTCCAGAGCCATAAGTACTGCCATAGCCGAGGCCGCTTCCAGAGCCGTAAGTACTGTAGCCAAGTCCGCTTGTCAAACCGCTTGAGCCATAAGCACTTCCCAATCCAGATAAACTACTACCGTAGGAGACTCCACTTCCCAATCCAGATAAGCCACTGTAGGAACTTATTCCGCCAAGTCCAGCTCCGGATCCATAGCCGCTGACAAATCCGCCTCCTAGTCCACCATAACCATAAGTACCAGAGCTGCCGTAGGCAAGGGCTTCCTCAAGTCCTGTACTACGTTTGGGCTTAGGTTCTACTTTTGCTTCCCTTTTGTCGGCGTCTTTAGCGGTGGCCACGGCAACAAAGGCCAACAGTGCAACACACTAGAAACAAAAAGGCACTTATGAGTTACTGAAAATAAATGAATGCATGTTAGTATTGTGGAGGGGGCTGGAACTCGGTGCGAGGCTGCCTCTGAAGTAGCTTCCGCAAATATCAATATACTAAACACACACTAGACGAGCGTTTCAACAACCATGTTGTCATCGTTTGGAGGTGATTAAAACTGATTAAATATAAATTAATTTTTAATCACTCCAGATGATGTCAACATAATAAGTGAAACCCGCGTGATTGAAATGTTCAAGTGTTTTGATGTTTGTGGAAATTACTTTAGAGGCCTGATAGTGTTATTTAATTGTCGTTTATAATACAAACAAATAGCCACAGCCTAAGAAATATGGTGTTGGTTCAGTTGAATCGCTATAATTGTAATTCAGATATTACGGCGTTAGTTGCTCATGCGAAATTTTAATAGGAGCCCCTTTTTCTGATCAAGTCCGGAAAAAACTTTTTCGTCCTCATCTCAAAATTTATGAAGGGGGGCTAAAATAAAAAAAAATCATCCTCCTTTCCGAAATGTAAATTATAAGTTGTATTTTTTTAATGAAGAAATTTACAGCGAAACGTTATACAACATTACAGTATCATGGTTACGTTATGGGGTGTCGACGGGATATCAATAATTAACTTAATATAATCTTAACAGGTTTGTAAATTGAGTGGGTTAACCCCCTATTTGTTTTTAAACTTTTTTTATCAAAAGATATATTTTTTATCAAATGATATATACCTCTATGCGTCCCAAAATAATTAACTATCGCTTCGTTGATCTCCCAGTTCTCAAAGTGGGGAGGGGGAGAAATAACGGAGAAATAATGGATTTTTGACTACAAATTATGAAAGCAGCAAGCGTTCCTTTGCGCGGCCAGTATAAGAGCTTTCACACTTTTAGGGATCATACTATAAGGGTACATAAGCGGAGGGGAGGCAACTTTTTAAATCTTCGGGGATTTTTTTTTATTTTGCGAAGAGCTAAACTAACCACGCACTAACCTTCAGTAAATTATTAGTTATCAAAGCCGGGGGGAGGTTGGTTGGAGGTGGCAGATACAGTGTAATTTTTAGGTAAAGCTTTTGTCTAGTTTCTCCAGTTTAAACTTGTATCCCCACCCATTGCTTCTAAGCGTCTCCGGCTTTGATAACTATAACTTGGTAAGAATTAGTATGCTAGCCCTAAAAGCACAATTAAATAATGCTATATGCGTATTTTTTTTCAAGCATGAAAACTTGACCCCCTCCCTCCACTTATCCCCGAAGTTACCGTAACTTTTTTACTAGTGGTCCAAGAAAACACTGCTTTTTAAAATTTGAGACATTTTTTTCTTGCCATTGACCAAAAGTGTTAACTTGTCCCCCACTTCATTAGTTGGTAACTCAGGAACCAGGACCTCTGTTTGATTGTTTGAGGGTGCAGAGAAGCGCGTAACAATTTCACCAATTTTTACAAAAGCGTTATATGAATACATTTCATTGAAATAATCATGTTTATTTTACTTCCACATCCAGTGGAAGTATAGTAACGACAAAAAAATTTTTTAAAAGTTTTATTGTTCAAATAGGCTTAGAATGTCACGAATGTCACGAATGTCGAGATTTTAAGTTTGAGCGGAAAAAAATTTCTGTCGGTCTGTCTGTAACTTTTTTTGTGCACACGTTTACTCTGGAACCGTTTGAGATATTGACTTGAAATTTGGTACACATATGTACTTTAATGAGATCTAGAACCAGATTATATTTTCATCTTGTTCCGTCGAAGGGTTGGGGGATAAATTGGGGTCAATTTGGGGAACATAGGTAAATCAAGCAGGTAAGAGTCCATAAAATTGGTATTTAGTATATACAAGAGAAGCTAAGGTCTCAAAAAAAATTTTGACATTAGCCACCCCCACCCCATTATTAAAAGGGATATAAAAAAATGTTATTTAGGGTGTGTACAAGAACCAGAAACCTCAAAATGTTCTTTTACTGCATCCACCCCCACTACCACCCCCTATCACCACCCCCACCCCGCTATCGATGTGGGGTATCGTTTTATGGGTTTCAAATATTATATTATTAAAGTTCCATAAACAATTATTTTCACATACAAAATTTTTTCGTTGTGAGTGACTTAGATAAAAAATCTGGATGTGGAAGTAGTGATTCCTTGGGCAGCGTTTTTTTTTAATTAGCGAGATGTTAAACTTCCCAGGCAGTAGGCTGTAGACATAGAGTATAAAAAAGTTGAAAGTACGAAAATATCTACGGTTCTTGGTTATAAAGCTAGTATTGTAACGATTTTTTCAATATAAGTCCAATGCTATGCCAATACATTTCAAATGCCAAAGATCGTTTTCAAAGTATAAAAATACGTTCATATTACATATTTATTTATTTAAAAAAAAAAATTCATTATTTTTACTTACTATTTGTGGTTAGGACATAGTTATTTATGTACCAAGTCTTGTAAGTATTTTTTTTAAGCATTAGAGACCAGAAAACTACTCATACTCGCATAAAAATTATAATTTTTTTTTGTTAACGTCTTAGTATTGATGTGTTTTTTATAGAGCATTCAGTGGCTTACCCATGCGGTTGCTATAGTTGCTTAGGACGCCGTTTATATAACCAGACAAAGTGAAATTACTATACTTAATCCATAAGAGGAGGATAGTAAGTAGCTAGACTGTCAAAAGTGTCTTTTGTGGATTCAGTATAATTATTAAAATTATTCGAAAATAACAAGTTATAATTTTTCAAAAGGCATTATTGCGAAATAATCTAAATTTCAATAAAAATGTTTAATAGTTTTTTAATTTGAATACTTCCTTTTTTCACTTTTTTGGTCTAGGCCTGTAAGACACTTATATATGTCATGTACACAGGTCAAATAAAGCTATTTAAATGACTAGTAACACAAAAATATTTTTACAAGTAGTTTCCTAATATGAACATACAAGTTAGATTAATACAACCTAAAACGAGTAAAAGTTACCACTGGAATTAAGTGCACAGCTATTGTTTTTCTTTTATCAAATAGGTATTGCCAATCGGCAACGCCCGACTACAACTTTCACTTGTTTCGTAATAATGCCTTAATAATATCTATAATTTATTTATGAAAAATTCATGCGCACCTAAAAGACATTCCATATATTACACCTTCTGGTACGTCGTTGTATTCTTGTATGCTTGTTCAAAAATCTTGGCAAAATTATATTAAAACATGATGGTTTCCTCGCTTATGGCGATCACCCTGTAAGATCGATATGGCCCTGTTTCAATGGAAAGTGTTATGCTATTTTACGTACCAAATTTGAAATAAAAATTTTAAATGACAGACAACAGTTTACAAGAAACGTTCTACATACATACGCACAGACATTTTTTATTCGATAGGAGTTCGACATGTTATGAAGAGTAGAAATTTTCTTTCCTATGATGATTATTAAAAATATTTGTCCGATTATAATACACCTAATTGATTAAATCAAATATAATAATAGCAAAATTACAACACTTTTTCTAAGTTTTCAATTGCTGAAATTGACGATTACAAAAGTGATATTGATTTACAGTACATGCGGAAGGCGCGAAACATGTTGCTTAAACATATAATAACTAGTTTTCTAAATTTATTTAAGTGTGGTAAAAAATAAATAATGTATTTTTAAATATTCAATTTGAAAGCAAAAATAAGCTAACGTTTTTTAAATAAATCAAATGCGTAAAAATCCAAGGGTTATAATATCCCTACCGGTAACTTCATTCTCTAGTGTCACTTGTCGAAACTTTATTAAAAGCTGTATACAGAATTATAATTGAACGCTTGGTTACACGATTGCCACTTAAGCGACCTTTCGATTGTCTCGATAATTAATTCTTTACACACTTAATTAAAAGAATTGTCGATAGGATTAAAACTCGTTTATTTTATATTTTAGCCGGAAAACACGTTTGCGATATAATTTGTCAACTTACCAAGAAAACTCTCATGTTTGTGTGGTAGTATAGGAAAGCACCAAACACAAATGATGCCCAAAGTGACAGAATCCTGCTTTTTATATGCTAATATCAAACTGAAGGACGATTTTAACCTGTTTTAAAATAGTTGAATGGGATCCTCTGCAATATGTCAAAAATATAATTAAATCAGCTAAATTATTGTCCGCTTGATAACAATATTAGCTAATATTAATTTTATATGCTTCTGCTGGGTTTTATCTCTATTCAGGTAAATCACCAAATTATGCAGCGATTAGCTAATTGCCTATCATTTTTACGGTATAGTTTGAGGAAAATTAATATTTTACGGGCCAAGTATCATATTGTCTACTACTGAAATGAAATTTAAACTGGTTCACAGCGCAGGCAGATTGAGCCTAAATTAGGGACAACCTAAAGAGACTAGTTGTTACTAAAATGGGTTCAACAACAGTACGATACATATTTATAAGGCTAATAGTCCGGTGATCTTAGGAAAACGTTTCGGAAAGTTTTGGGACCAGCCAAAAGTTAGTCTACCCCCTACAGAATTTCCTCAGGAATCCGAAAGAAAAAAAAGTGTTGACCACTCAAAGCGGCGGCTTTAATTGTTACTTAACTTTTTGTAAACAAAATGAATTTTGCAATTTAGTTATTTGCTTATATCTTCGCTTCTACAGGTCGTAGAAAAACGTTCGACCCGTAAATTTCTTCGTCATGAGCTTCCCTATAAGGTAGGTATACGCAAAGAACGAATTTTTGATTGTTAATAACATTTTATGGCAAAAATATGAAAAAATTGAATTTTTCGATTCATGAACTCGAAGTACTGTAGAAACAAATATAAAATCTGTATGTTAACGATGTTACGAAAAATAGTACATATTTTTACTATTAATAAAATGCACTGTGTCCCGTTGCAAAATATGAATTAATTTTTTTGCAATTCATTTGTAAATGAAAAATTCAAACTGTTATATTAAAAGATCAAATTAATATTTTACAGTTCTGTTTCGATAAATACATTGTATTTGACGGACATTTACATAATCAAAAAGAATATTGCAAAAAAAATTTAATTTCTGACTTTTTTACGCAAAAAATCAATTTTGAAACTTAAACAAATGTAAATATCTCAGTGGATTTTGCATAAAATTTATTGCAACTAACGGTATTTCAATTGTCATAGAAAAACACCAATTAAAAAAAAAATTGTGCTCCGATGCTTTGGAGCCGAGATATGAAGAATTCACATTTTTTGCGATTACGACGAAATTTGAAAATATTCTTACTTGAAAATTTAACTGAATATTTCTCAGAGTATGTGTTATCAGCAATAATCAGCATTTGGGTTTAATTTCAGTGGCGCACATATAGGTACAGGTATATAAAATTTTACATCACGAAATTAAATGTATGTTTGTTCTTTCTTACAAAATAAATCGAAATTAAATGTAATACAAACATATATTATGAGTTTTTCCTTTATTTTGGCATAATAGAATACATGTATACATATGTACGACTAAAAATGTATGCATATTTTAATAAATCCTTGTAACGATGCACCCAAATTCCGATCACTGGTTATCAGTTAAAAAAGTGTCATGTCTATATGTATAAATGGGCCATGGAAAAGAAATCGGGAAAATTGCATCTTTGGCGCTTGCGCTGACGCTCGACGCCAGATCCCCCTCCCCCTTTCAGTGACGATGATGACAAGGGGCCATTCATAAATGACGTCACGCCAATTTTTGACATTTTAGACCGCCTCCCCCCCCCCATTGTCACGTTTTGTCACGCTGAGTTAGACCCCCGAAAAAATTACGTCACGCTTATAGAGGACCCCCCCCCCCCCCCTGATTCCGTTATTTATTATTCACGATTATTATTCACCCCCCTCATGTGGGGGGGGGGGGGTAGAAATCCAAAAAAAAAAAAAAAAAAATCCGGCTCATGGGGGGATGCTAGTAGAAATAAAAAAAAAAATTTAGCGCCTCATAGGGGGTGCTAGTAGATATCAAAAGAAAAAAATGTTTACCACCTCATGAGCGCAATCCTGCTAAATATCAAAAAAACAAATTTTACATTATTTTTCTTTTCTTGATTAATTCATCATTCGTTACGTCACACTGAGTCAACCCCCCCTCCTCCCCCTTATCACACTTAGTGACATAATTACAAACCTTCTCCCACCCCGCCCTGGAGCGTGACGTCATTTATGGATGGCCCCCAATGATTGTACGCAGAAGTGCGAGAGGAAACAGACAGCGAGTCCGACACAGTTAATCAACCTAAAAAAAATGAAGACAGAAAAATAAACTTCATTGTGTATATTCAATAAATTAATTTTATAATACAAAATGCATACCTTTTTTGTCCCCAATAAGATCAAAAACCATTCACTCATCAATGTATTATCAAACCGGCTCGGTGGCGCAGTGCTTAAGGTATTAGGCGTGGGTCCCGGGTTCGAATCCTGGCTAGGGTATGGAAGTGTAGTGGCGTTTTTCACGTGTTGCCGAGATGGTAGCAGTGGGCTAGACTGCGATTGTGTGAGAGGCAATAAGGTCTAGTCCCGCTCCTCTCCTAAGTTCGAGTCTCAGCTGCGGCAGATGGCAATGTCGCAGGGAATGGATGTTGTGATGTTGTCTATGTGTGCGTTCGTCCTGGTTGAGTGGTAGAATAACCTACGGCTAAACTCCGCCAGGACATGAATATAAATAAGACGATTAAAAAAAAAGTAATAAATACATTGTATAGTTCAGGAACGGCGTCATTACATTAAACGAGGTAGTAGATTTTTTTTATCTTGTATGTATTGTAGAGAGTATGTAGAATCCAAGTTTTAGACCTCCAAACCCTTGGCAAATTTTTGTGTGGACGAAGAAAACACGAATTTTTGGCACTTCTTTCAATTTGTTTCCTATTACTTAAAAACAATGCATCCAATCGAAAAGTCATCTATTATCAAAATTAAAGAGCATTAAATTTCACTTTGAATGAGTACCTCAAAGTTGGGTATGAAGACCTTTAGAACCGAAGATATAAGCAAAAAACTAAGTTGCAAATTTCAGTTTGTTTACAAAAAGTTAAATAACAATTAAAGTCGCCGTTTTGAGTGGTCAACACTATTTTTTTCGGATTCCTGAGGAAATTGTGTAGACTAATTTTTGGCTAGTCCCAAAATTTTCTGAAACATTTTCCTAATATCACCGGACTATAACTAGTTCTTACTAAAATGGGTTCAGCAACTGTACGATACATATTCATAAGGCTAAAAGATTAATAAAGAACGAAATCAAACAAGCTTGTACCAAACAATATTTATATTTTGTGCAATTTTATTTCATAAAAATAGTATCTTTTAAACGTCATCGTCAGTGATACCAATTCCTTAAGAAATGCTATCTTTCAATACTTTATTAGTCTGGGGTAGTCTCTGGTATATTTTCCACTTGACCTTGAAGTTGCATGCCAATAAATCAAGACATCTGAATGGCCAATTTACGTGTCATATTTAGAGGTCAATTTGTAAGGACGAGGCTACACCTTCTTGTCTGGGCTTCCACACCATTCAATTGTAACTAAACTGTCTTGTCTCAGGTTTTGCAATTCCTGCCCCAAAAAAATATTTTCCAAGTAAAACGCCAATAACCATAATTCTGCCTTTAATGTAAAGATTTTAAATTGCTTTGTCTTGCCCAATTTTAATCGTACATCAACGGAAGAAGCCAAATTAAAGGAAATTTGGTCTATCTTAAAGAGGATTTCTTGATTTCTTAAAATACGAAAATCAGTAATTCCGTTCATAGTGACCTATTTTAAGTATACTCCGCTTAGAGCTTGCAATCTCGCGACATTTTTAATCCGGCAGGATTCACGCGAGATTGTCTCCAATGCTGGGAGATCCTGTATAGTTATTCTATATATAATAATGAGTCAATATATCTTCAATCATTCAATGAATATATATTCAATATATTAAAATTATATTACATTCCAAAATATAATATTTGCCTACATCAAAAGATTCCAATTATAGTATTTCTATAAATAAAAATGAAGTAATATATCTTCAATTATTTATGGAATATATATATTCAATATATAATAATCATTTTACATTCCAAAATTATAATATTAACATGTATCAAATGATTACCTCCCCCCCTGTTAACAAAATGAACAATTAATCAACCATAGAATCGATGGCAAAACGTACCTTCTTAACATGAGTTGGCGGAACATCACATCTGTCAACCAACAAAAAAGCAGGTTTGACTCTGTCAATATTGACAGTTACAACTTTATTTCTTTTATTAAAAATAATTCATTTGTTTGTACGGGATTAAACTTCAAATGGACTCTCGTACTTTCGTGCGCAAAAAAAATGGGACAAGTCTTAGGTATAACGTATTTTTGCTAAAATCTAGTTGTGTAGATCTAACTTTAATTTTTGTGACATTGTCAGTTATTTGTCAAAATTCATTGCAAGTGAGACAGATTTACATTAGAAAAAAATAGTTTTCCTATTTTTTTTGCTCACGACAGTACAAAGGAGAAAAGGTACGTTTAAAAAGTTCTTTACGAACAAATATAAAGTCACATCTGAAAATGTCAGGATTGACAAACGGTTTATAATTAACATGGGAAACTGGAGAAACAAATTTTAAATTATTAAAATAATTGCGTAACTTGTCGATAAAAAGAGGAGTATCATATGATTTAATGAAAAATTCGCCAGGTAATCGTAGAGTTTGACCATAAATTAGTTCGGCAGAAGAACATTGCAAATCTTCTTTGGGAATCGTCCTGAAGGCTAGCAAAATTATAGGGAGTTCATCTACCCAATGTGACGTGTTAGCTCTAAGAGTAATGGCAGTTTTGAGAATTCTGTAAAAACGTTCAACCATACCGTTGCTTTGAGGGTGATTTGTACTAATTCCAGGAAACCTAAAAATTTTGCAAGTTCGCCAAACAATATATTATAGGAGTCAATATCACACATTACCTTAAAATAAATATATTTTCCAAAATATTATAACATATATCTATCTATATATATAATAAATCTGTAAAGTTGGCGTGTCTGTACATTGAAAGAATTTGGAAAAAACTGATCTGGGGAGATGTAAGATGAGTAACAGAATACATTAAGATAGCTTTTGGAATTTTTGTCTGTTTGTCTGTTTATCTAAGATTGGAGTAACATTTAGTTTTTATTTCATCGAAATCGGTCTACTCTAAGCCAAGTTTTATGAAAATCGGTTTAGTAGAACCGGATATACAACTTGATTTCTACAATAAGCGTATTTGCTCTGGAACATTCCAGAAAATGTTTGAGCTTTCTGAAATATTCCAGAAAATTTGTATCTCACCACCATCTCTACGTGAATCTCTCCCGAGTCAGTGACGCAAACAATCTCTTTGTGGACATCTCTGTTAATTCTACCTCAATTTAGGCTAACATGAATGGTAAGTTACTTTCTATGGATTATCTGGTCGATATATTGGATGGGGTTCAATGCAAGAAAATTTTCCTGTAGGAAGAACTTAACCTCGCATTTTCAATATATTTCCTCCGCTGTCAGTCTGTGCCTAAGTAACTGAAGTAGGTATTATTTGCATTTAAAAATAATATTAATAAAGACTATTATTTTCTTTTAGGGTGTATTATTTGAATAGTATCCTTTATATCCTTACTACTTTTTAATTTATTTTCAACGATAGTTATCAAAGTATAAATGTATATCTTATGAAAATATTCCATCCTTCAACCCTTTCCGTACCACCCACGTCTTTAAAAATTTCAAATGTACGTGAGAATTTATTGACACCTCATCTTAAATGTATTTCAGTGAATGGTTTGCTCAGTTTATAATAGTTGTAAAGTAAAACCACAATTTCACTGAGGCAACGTGTAGCATGCCGTATGATATACGGAGTCTTTAAACCGAAGCAACATGAAGCAAGCGTCAAGATTCAGCTCATTTTTCTTCTTATCAACAAATACTCCAAAATATGGCACAAATCACAGGTGTGATTCAAAGGAATTGGTTTAGTCCCAAAACCGATAAAATACATGCGTCATTGAGTGACAAGTTTGTCGTGCGACATTAAGTAGTAAGTGCTACTAGGCCACATGTGCTCTAAGAAGTGTTATATGGACAGAAAATTGATATGCGTTTAAAATATTTATACATACTTCTCTTTAGAAGTATTCATGTATTTTATTTAATTGCTTTACAAAACCAGTGCCATAAGATACAAGAATTAATTGGAATGGAACTATAAATGGGATGTAACTAAATCTACATAAAATAAAGAAATAAATTCATAGAGGAAAAGGAACAGATTAAAATTATCTTCTTCTTCGTCTTATTCACAACTCCTTGTCAGATGTTTTGTCATCAATGCATTATTTCTAGTTAGCCTCCGTTTGTTATAATAGCACATCTGACAGCTCCCGAGAGGTTAGACTTACAGTTAATCATTCAATCAGTAGAATGCAACAGTTGGAATAATACTGTAAGAACCTAATACATGAAAGAATCCGCCTTCGTGTGTAGAGAACGTGTGTCTCAACCACCATACAATGGAGAGTGTGTACTAAACTTCTTAGAACTGCATGCACTTTGACTTGGGACTGACGGATATAGTATAAAAATATTTTGCAAGAATTTTGAGATACCTGTGGCTAGCATTACAGTTCCACTGTACTGGTTGTATCATGTTTTATTTTTGTCCTTTTCGTTTGTTGTTAATTTGTTAAATCATTACATATTGCAAAATTTGTTTTTATATATTTTCTCACTACGCCTACAGGCCGAAGGTAGCTAAAAATGTTTTAGAGTATGTAAAATTAAAGGTAACTTCCACGAGTTCCAGTGGTGTCACCGAAGAAAAAAACACCCATTAGAAAATATTTGGAGTACGGCAATGGTTTAAAAAAGAGTGACCAGTATTGTATTCACACTGCCTTAGATTCTTAAGGTGATTCAGGTAGGTACCTTTCAAATGAAAATTATACGATTTCATTTAAGAAAATTGTATCTCATTTAATAATGGAGATAATTTAAAAATTCTAAAACCATTTCCGAAGTATTATTGATAGATTATAATTAACGTATTAAAAGAAATCCTAATTTTTTTTTTTTTTTGGAATTTGTGAGAAGGATGACTTTTAACAACAATATAACGGCTTGGTTAATCACCCTGTAGATAAAAGAAAGAATGGTAATTTAGAAATCTGTTTACGATGGTCGATAGTCAACATATTTTGCCAATGGTCATAAAAAACCGCATCAAGATTAACCATCTCGTTCCAAAAACATAGCAGTCAAAATATGGCCCATATTTTGACAGTATCCACTTCAATTGTGCAACGGTTTATTAATATAGCCTACATATCTTTATACTAAGCTGTTGGCTATATAATACTATTATTTTTATTTGTCAGATAGGGCTAGAAAATAATCTATTAACTTGAATGAAATTTGTGTCAGTCAAACGTTGGCTTATATTTAATTTGCACTTAAATTATAAACTTTGCTATTTGAATTCTGTTTATTTTCCAGTGCAATATATAAATTAAAATTTGTTTCAGTCAGATCCCAAGACAGATTATTGACTTAATAATATATTAACAGTTGGATAGAATTTTTCGCGGAATTCCGTCTCAGTAGTAGTCATAAACAGATTAAATTTATTTTAAGGTTACGACAGAGGATTTAATAAATTACTTTAACAAAACTTCTTTTTTATTACTAAAAATGTATTTTTTTTATTACAGTTGCGCTTTGGCAACTGCAAGAATTACAAAACACATAAAAAGTTATTTCGAAGTAATAACTGCATTTTCTTTGTTCATCTGATTATATATTTTAATAAATAAATACCTATTATTTCTGCTTAGATCATTGATAAAAAATATTATTTTGGGTATTCAGCAGATAACTTTCAAAGAAATCATTCGTTTCTTTCATATACCTTTGGTGCAAGTCTGACCAAAAATGGAAAATCGACTCCCCCCTACGGTGACTTGTCGACCTCTTTCATACACCTACCATATCAAGATTCAGCATGAAAAGCAATAAAACAACCACTCTTTCTATATATTGATGATTCAAGTCTGATCATGCTAATATATATAATATTAAGTAGGGGGGAGTCTTGACGATTTTCCATTTTTGGTCAGACTTGCACCAAAGGTATATGAAAGAAACGAATGTTTTCTTTGAAAGTTATCTGCTGAATACCCAAAATAATATTTTGATTATATATTTCATGACAATTTTCCTACTATAAATATTTTAAATATATATTATATTTTAACAAAAAGAGCAACAATTATAAGAAAGATATTTGCAATGTCTACAGACAATACGTTTTCCTTAATAATTCAATATCTGTCGGAGCAGTTTGTTTTACGTAAGATACACAAACTGGATGCGGCATTGGCCATACAGGAGATAATGCCGATCCTTGGAGGACCCCTGTGGTAGTTGTATGTGACTTTTTGACTTTAAAACATGCAAGTTCGCAGACAAATTTCAATAAATCATCGAACTACCACAATTGTCACCTTGGAGTCATCAAAATAAATAAAAATTCCTAATCACTTTTTGATAAACCACATACACTTGTGGTAATTGGGTCAAGGCATGATGGGTAATATTATAAAAAGAATACTAAAACTCTTAATATAAATGAAATCTCCAATATTTGCATATTTACTAAAACCTTAATTGAGTATTTGACCTGTGGTTTGGTAAAAACCCGCAACCGCTGCTACAGTATTACTTACGAAGAAAACAAGACTAAACTTTACGTGATTGGTTCTATTCGACTATAACCAAGTATTGTCTAAAATATTTTTTGTGACATAATATGTTTTTTCACTTTCTTTGATTATTTATAAGTCACTGTTGTACATACAATATTTCGTAGAATAGTGACAGCTTCACGTTTAATTTTAACTTAAATTAGGAGCTGTCTGCGCCTAAGTCCATACAAAGGATCATCATTCCTAGCTTTAGGATGATCATCATGAGCAGCACTGCACTCACTCGAGGATCATATCCTTCTGTATTAGTGTTATTAATAAGAGGGTGGTGATTTAAATAACAAAGTTGTAGAAGACAATATTTCAAGTATTATTAAAGGTTCTTTATTAACAGAAATAAAGAGTAAATTATACTGAATCAACATTTAAGTTAAAATTATGGCGAAATAGTTTGGTGAAGTGTGTATGCATGATATTTCATTCTGAAAATGCCTGTTTCCACATATTACATGTAAGGCAGACAATATCAAATGATTATTTAGAAATTCTCATCAGTGTAATCTTCAAAATCTCCTATACTGTTTTCACAAGACAACACTTGACATGTGATGCACATTGGAGAATATCGCTGTCCTTTTACGCATCCACAGTGCTTGTTAGAACATGATCTTTTACAAGCGCATGACACTAGTTTTAATAATTCGGGTGTTGCAGACTTTTTTAAAGAAATCACAACTAGAACGTTATTTTACTTTCATATCCAGTGGAAGTATAGTAACGCAAAAAAACTAATGAAAATGTCATGAAACGTCGAGATTTTAAGTTTGAGCAAAAAAAAATTCTGTCTGTCGCTCTGTAGGTCTGTCTGTCTGTCTCGAGGTCTGTCTGTTTGTAACTTTTTTTTTTGCGTACGATTACTCTGGAACCGTTTAATATTTTGACTTGAAATATGGTACACGCATGTATTTTAACGATATCTGGAACTAGTTTATATTTTGATCTTATTCCGTTCAAGAGAGATGAAAATTTTAGCTAAAAATATGTAGTTATTTATTTATAAGAAAATATTTTTTTCAGGGGGGATAAATTGGGGTAAATAAGGGGTAAATATGTAAATCAAGTAAGTAATTTACTACTCCACTCCCATAATGTTGGCGCCTACATATTTCCATTTCATTATTGCATTTGTAAGTAAGAGTGTTGTGAATGCCTGATTCATTTGCTGTTTAGATATAATAATAACAATAATAATCTTTATTCATACATCACTCTACAATACAAGAAATGTATACATGATACATAAATATATGGTGCACATAAATTACAGTTTAAACCATTCATGAATGTACAAATAAAGAAGAAGAATTCTTGAAGCATTCCGAAGGTACTTGTATAGGTACAAAAATAAAAACAAATGATTTAATATAAATAATGCTATTAACATAAGTGTTTCAAATAACAGCCTATAGCAGCAGATTTTGTTCAATTTTTCTAATATTTAAAATAATATTTTTGCTGCTGTTAAGCTGTTTACTATCTTAAGAACTACATTTACACACACAGTAAGGTATATAAGTATCAGCGAAATTAGTAGAATAAGTTAAATTTTTTATTTATTTATTTATTTATTTTAGATTAAAAGAAAAATATTTGTTACCTAACAGAATAAAAAAATAAATCTGAGGGTGTTGGTGTGTTATTTTATTTATTTTATTTTCCTTTATACATATTAGTATTGTTTTATTATTGACAACTAATAATTTTTTCGATCAGCTAGAACGTGAAACATATTTCTTTCATTTTCTAAAATATATTTCGCGCATGATATATTTTTTTAATATTATTATACCTGCAGTACATCACTCTTCTTGTATGTAGTAAAAATTGTCTCCTACAGAACTAATGTCTTCTTTCAAAGCCGAAGGCTGTTCGAAAACTTTTACAGTTGACCTCAGCTCAGAAAAAAGTTATAGATAATTACTTGCTAAACAATTTTTATCTGAACTTTCTTTTGTAAAATGGACGGTATTTTAAAAAAGGCCTTAAACCGCATTTTGTCGGCCGTTTTCCAAGATGGCGGTATGAGAAAAACTTTCTTTGGAAATTTACAGGATTTCAATTATAAAGCTATAGAGAATATGTCTGCAAATTCCCTTGTTTCTAGAGATTCTTTTGGAAAAACCTCAGCTTTATCCTATAATGATTGCACTTTACTTTTGAATATGTTTGGTGGATGGGAACATTTTTTTTTTTTAATTCGACACCTCTCGCTCGCTACAACGAACTCAATGAATATAAGTCATCTCTGCTGTCTGTCTCCTAATAGTACGACTCTACCCCTTTATATTACCTGGTGGAGTAGCACTCAAAACGTCACACTACGTTGATATATTTATGTGAAATTCAGTCAATAGAGCATATTTGAATTACTGTTTAAAAAAAGTTAAAAATAATAATTAAGTAATTAAATTTAAAGACGTGGGCGCAGTTACATAACGGTCTAGGCATAATGAACAAAATGTAATGTAGTTACCAACCTACTTATATAAGTGCGCCACGCGCTTTCAAATTTAATTACCTAATAATTATGTTTTTTTAGTGCACTACTCATAAAAGCGTGTTTTTTAGTTTTTTTACTATAATTTATTTTCTCTCCCTGTCGCGGAAAATTCGAGTTTATGGCGGAGTCGCCGGTGATACGCCCATGAGGAGTCACTATCTCCACCTCCGTCATCATATACTGTCCGTGGTACCATCTTATTGTATTGTCACAAGAACTGCATACGTTTGCAAAGTTTTAAATCGATACGACAATTAGAAGTGGGTGAAAAGTGAGTTGTAAGATTTGCTTACAATGTTACAGGTCAAGTTAATAGAAGCCTGTTAATAAAGTAAACGCATTGTAAACCAAAGTGATGATAACATCATTTTTGTCAGTCCATGGTTGACAATTTAAGCCCAACTTTCTTTAAGAGTAAGTAAGGCAACTTGATCACCGCGTGTTAATAAAGACCTAATCTTTAAATGAACTGTAGGAATTTATTCAAAAGTTACAAACAAGTGAAGAAAACAAGGTTATCTAGAAAAAATAACTTTCTATACTACTTTCTTTGCACGATTTGACCATGTTCTTTTTGATGAATAAAGATAATATGATTGAAGTCTATAAAGACTGTGGCTCCTTTTACTAATAGCGGATTATACTATAATGATAGTAATAAGCTGTTTTTGGCAAATTGGTTGATGTTATAAAACTGAAAAAAATATTTTCTTGTAAATAAATAACTACATATTTTTAGCTAAAATTTTCATCTCCCTTGATCTAATGCATTGCTCCCCACTGATCTAGTGACATTGCTTACTCTTAAGAAGAAAGTCATTAAAATATATTTGCGGAACAGGAAGGCAACACTTTAGGCTTGAAATAAAATAATGTACCAAATTGACTAAAATACAAGAAGGAAAGCGGAATGCTTGGAGGTCGATTTTGGAATACATGCTTTAGAATGTATTACTACTTTTTTTATAAAGATGAAACTATCATAACCAGTAATATTAAAATCACAGAATTTATAATTTGAGCATTATCTTTAATAACTTCACATCAAATTTATCAAAATAGTCTACTAACGTCATCAATATGGATTGTGTCATAGAGTGAAATTCTGAGTTGTAATTCTGAGGCAATTTAATAATGAATATTCTAATGAAGTTTTACAAATTTTTTACGACTCGAATAGCAAAAATAAATTGCTGGTTAATCCAATAAATATGAATACGTATATCTTAATTAAAATTAGCTGATATGTTTCTTCACTATAATAGAAGTACCTTGTGTCATCATATTATGACACATTCGTGTCTTGTTTTATCTACACTGTAACTTTGAAAAGAACTACGAGACTAGATAGCTTACTTATATTACACAGAGTGTTATTACTTTTTCATATTATTATATGCATAAGAAAAATAAAGATTATATTAAAATCGCTTATAAACATGGCGACGACCTCAACCTTCTATAGTCACGACAATATATTTAACTCTGAGTGCGAAAAATCGTAGATCGTAGATCGTAGAAGATGGAATAATGATTTTTTCTACTCCCTTATGCAAATTTGCTGTTTTCTGTACAGTCTGTAGAATGGATAAGTAGGCAATTCCAGTTAACTGAACGAATATATTTCATATCAGTTCTAGGATGGATATGAAATGAAACCGACCAATCACAGTTCGTGTATTAAGTACATAGACAACTATTCGTTTTAAAATCAAATTAGTGCATAAGCTGTCAAAGTAACTGTCAGTGTGTATTTGTGTAATATATTAATGTTTAATAAATTTTGTAGTTTTTTGAAGTTGGTTGTAGAAAAAGTATACTGTACAACTCGAGTGGATTATCCATATCGCACTCAAAAGATTTGAAGCACTCCGCCTACGGCGTCGTGCTCAAACTTCTTTATCGTGCCATATGGATATCATATCCACTCTTGTTGCACAAACTACTATTTTCTACTCCCTTATGTAAATTTGCTGTTTTCTGTACAGTCTGTAGAATGGATAAGTAGGCAATTCCAGTTAACTGAACGAATATATTTCATATCAGTTCTAGGATGGATATGAAATGAAACCGACCAATCACAGTTCGTGTATTAAGTACATAGACAACTATTCGTTTTAAAATCAAATTAGTGCGTAAGCTGTCAAAGTAACTGTCAGTGTGCACTGTCAGTGTGTATTTGTGTAATATATTAATGTTTAATAAATTTTGTAGTTTTTCTAAGCTGGTCGTAGAACAAGTATACTGTACAACTCGAGTGGATTATCCATATCGCACTCAAAAGATTTGAAGCACTCCGCCTACGGTGTCGTGCTCAAACTTCTTTATCGTGCACAAACTACTATTATTATTTAGTAAGCGGAGAAATGTTCTTTTCTATTTATAGGTTGCGGTACTGAAAAGTCGCTATACTGAAGCTTGAGCTTATTATACCCCATGGTCTAGTCATCCTATTAGTTTCTCTCATATAGGCGAATATACGGTCGATGGGAGCTCTGGCTATCTCTTCCAAGTAACAAATGCTCTCCCGAAGTGTGAAAGCTTTCCAGCTACCAAGGCTGGACATTCACACAATATGTAGTGCGGAATTTTCTCATCCTCACCACACATCCTACACTCTGAATTGTCCCTCACCTCTATGTTGGTTAGGTGCTTGTTTATTCTGCAATGCCCTGTTAAAATGCTCACTGTATATCTCAACTATTTCCTCCTCAGCTAATAGAAGCTGTTTTTGTATCTTCTCTGGCCAGTTTATCGGTTTTATCAATGCCTACATTGCCCAGGTCTCCTGGCGTCCTTTCCAGTTGTATACTGTTATGCTCAACCAGTTTTGCCAGAGCATCAAGGCAGTCTTTTACCATTTTAGCAGTAGAGATAGTTCCCCCATACAGAGCATTAAGAATTGCTTGGCGGTCAGCTTATCTTGTCAATATGACCTGTGTACCATTTTTCGTGCATATATTGTTATAAATATATCATCTTTTGTATATCTTCGCAATTGCCATATTCCATCCTCTTCCCTGTCGGTACGTATCCCCAGAAAATTTTTGTGAAGTTTTTGTGTCTTGTGCTGATTCTATCTATTGCATGTTAAGTAGTCGAAATAGTCCCATATCCATTTGTTTTCAGCCTATATACTATTAGAAGTGCCTTACTCTCCACGATCAAGCGTAGTGGAGGCAGCCAGAGTAGTGCTTCTACGGCTGCAGCAGGCGTTGTAGACATTGTAGACATTGTTCCTGTTATCCCTAGATACACTAGTCTTTGCACCGTTCTTAGTATTCTCATGGCATATTTTTCCCGCTTTGTGCCACCAGATCAGGTTGGCATAGGTTATTTTTGGTACAAGAATCTTTTAGTACAACCTGTGTATCTGTATCCACATAAGGTCTGCGTGTTTTGGTATTTTGTCTAGATATGCTTTAAAGTTTAGTTTGATATCTAGAAATTGATTCAAAATCTGTAATACATTGCTGATTGTTGAACGACTGGGAAGACAGCTATCCTATCATATACGAATGTCATTGTTTTTAAGGTGAAAAGGTATCATCACGTAGGAAATAATTATTTCCATTACTTTCACCTCAATGGAAGTTGGGCTGATTTAACTACAGTTCTACACATTTTTAAATATTTGTTTTTAAATACTTGTTGATCATTACAAATTGTTGGATACGTTTGTGATCTTGATCTTTGTCATGTGGTTATATCAAATTTGATTTGTCCAATGCCGACCCTTGGTTTTTAGTCATTTCTAGAGTTAGCTTAACTTTCTTCATATTATAACATATATTTTGGTAGTACCAACATAGCAATTTTTCAAGAATTACTCATACTTCCTTAAAAATACAATAACATGCCATGAAAAAAGAAATATATTCTAAATTATGTGAGAGTATATTGTGTATAATAACGACTAAGATTTAAAGGATCATTCGTGTTGCCAAGGATATTTTCGCTGACCTAGTAGTGAATAGAGGACAGTATGAATATCTTTTAAATGATTTCGAAAATTAGAAAACGTAATAATTTTGTTTCTAATCCGTATAATTTTGCAACTATGTAAAAAATATGTAAATTGTGTATTTTCCAGCTTTATTACATATTTGAGTTTGCTAACAAGGTCATGGTTAGTCTGACAAATGTTTGATCTTATATAAATTTCACATTTCAGAACTATTTTTAAAGATGATATGTAGAACAAAAACCAGTATTTTTATTTTTACTTACATCGATTTGGACGGCTTCAAATTTGTAAAATAGATATATTGATATATAGTGTGGGGCCCGAAAAAATAGAAAGATTCTTATCTCCATTATAAGAAAAAAAAATTGTTCAACAATACTTACTTTCTTTTTGCCTGAAAATTATCTGAATTGTGTTGTCTATCTGTCTGTATATAGCTATCAAAATATATATCCTGACAAAAATTAAATTAAACGTCATCGAGAGCTTTCTATCGTTTAATTGATTAAAAGCTGTCTACTTTTCTAGACGTTTTAGAAGGTTTTTTCTTGGGCAACACTAGCTTTTACGTGATTTTTTTTTTATTTGTGAGCTAGGTAGTAGAAATGATAAAAGTATTATTAATTCAGCAAAGTTTAACAAACTACCTAAATATTTGATTAACCCAGTCCCTGAGGAAAAAACCGCTGACCAAGAAATCACTACTTCCACATCGAGATTTGCTACCCAAGTTTCTCACAACGAAAACATTTTATATATGGAAATAATTGCTTATGGAACTTTAGTAATATAATATTTTTGAAATCGTCTATCCCAAAAACCTATAAAACGATATTCCACATCGGTAGTGGGGTGGGGGTAGTGACTGGGGAGTGGTAGTGGGGATGGATGAAGTAAAAACATATTCTGAGGTCTTTGGTTCTCGTACACGCACTAAATCACAATTTTTTTTGTAAGGGGTGGGGGTAGTAATGGGGGTGGCTATGCCAAAACTCTTTTTGAGACATTACCTTCTCTTGTATATACTAAATACCAATTTTATGGACTCTCACCTGCTTGATTTACCTAATTACCCCAATTCACCCCCTGACCCTTCAACGGAATAAGATGAAAATATAATCTAGTTCCAGATCTCGTTAAAATATATACGTGTAGCAAATTTCAAGTCAATATGTTAAACGGTTCCAGAGCAATCGTGCGCACAAAAAAAAAGTTGCAGACAGACAGACCGACACACAGAATTTTTTTTTAGTTTCAGCAAAAAAGATTACACACTTAAAGTAAACATTTTTCTTAAAGTAACTCAAATACCCGAGTCGTCAATAAACTAATTTGACGTTTACAAGTGCAGATTTAAAGTGCGGGCATGATCTCATCCTAAAATATTTCTCAATTCAAGTTCAGCCTTGTCTTAGATGCACATATAAGCAAGCCATCTAAGCGTAGGAAGTCGAAAGATTGTTAAAACGATGTGAATTACTGATTTTGAGCTAAAAAATCGAAACGAAACCAAAAATAGCTTAAAAGAATGTTAGGTAGGATGGAACTTATTTACATAATAAATATTACTTGTAGCCATTATTTATAATGACATTTTTATATAAAATTAAGACTAGTGAGAATGTGGGCGTTTTTTGGATCTACTCTTAATAGTTGCATATTATTCATCTCCATAGATGTTACGACTGTATAATATATGTCACTTTTAAAGTTCAAGTAAATCTTGTGATGACCAAGAACTAGAACAGTTATTTTCTCTTGAAATATTACGAATTTTATTAACGACATGAAAAAATCGAGAGACCGGAGGTCGAGCGATTTTGTCAAATGTCAGTTTTTCGAGCAAAATTACTGATTGGCAAAATTTTGAGTTAAAAAGAAATTTATCCATAAAAGAAAAGCTCGAGTGATTTTTGGCAAGATAAATTAACAACAGAATATGTGAACGAACAACAACAAATAAAAATAATTATAATTTTCTCAAAACGACTCATATCGTACAGTATAGTTTCCTCAAGACTTAAAAATTATAGCCGACAGTACAGATTTTAAAATGACGTGCGACTACTAAATATACTCTGCTTTTGAGGAACAGGCATTTTTATCGTGATAAAAAACGATGCACCTTTTTTATCGCTGTCAAAGTGACAAAATGTGACTGTCAAATAGACTTTTTTATATAGGAGTTAATTTATCGTCGTTAAATTTTCAAAGAGGCGTAAATCAGAAAATGGCGAAAATGGGATCTATGGGATTTTAAATGGCGTTGCAGTTGCTCTATTAGCTCACAATGTTTCGTATCTCAATTTCTAATAGTTTTTTAGTTTAGGTGTATGTGTAAAATAGGTATTAAAGTTTCAAGCAAAAGGACAAATATCAAATATGACCTGTCAAGCTTATTGGGGCTCTATCTCGTGCCGTATATACCATATTCGCACTATTGTGAAACTAAATTAACAAGTTTTAACCTGAAAACTAATTGTTTTCGTGTTTTATATTCTTCAATTTTACTGTTTACAATTTTTCCTCAAGGGATTGTCACTGTTACACTTGATATGAAACTCAAAGCTAACGAAGTTGAAGTTTATCGGAAGTGTCAAGTTGTCTATACCTTGAAAAACTGTGGCATAAAAACGGAGTTGAGTCTAATGAACTGTATGCTGATGAATGTTATGAACAAAACAAAAATTCAATCCTACCCGCAATATTTGCTTATTTCTTACATTATGGCAGCAAAAATATTAAACACTTAACACTTCACTTCTTTGAGGGGTGCCATGGCTACATTGAAGGCAACTCGATAAATGGTGCTATAACTGCACTTTTAAACTGTTAAATATTTTCATGTCCAGCCCACTAATACCGATAATAAAATTAGTTCATGAAATTACATTTACTGGCTGTAAGACTCTTTCCCCGGGATTTGCGACAATCTGACGAAATTAATCCTGAATCTGTTAACCCCTTAATTGGACAAAAATGTCTGCCATAAGGGTAGAAAAGGAAAAGGAATACAAGATATTTTATACAACCAGTCACATAGAAAAAAAGATTCAAACAATCTCTTTGCAAAAAAATGTGGACATCTCAAGGACAAAAATTAAGATTTTGTAATTCTCGCCTTAAGCTTCCATTAAATAGTATTTATCTCTGTTGTCACTTTGCAAATGACCGACTCCCAGTATTCGAATTGGTATCAAAGATTTTACAGAAATCTTTCCCATTTAAAAAAATGATCCCTTTCAATTTTTCTTGTTTAAAATACTTATTTTAACATTTTGTAGTAGGAATAGCTGATTTCTTCTGTATTTGCTCTAATATTCTAATGGGCATATATAGACATGTTTAATAAAACAAAATTACGAAAGGGCGTATTTTCAAAATTATCCTTCCTAACTGATATTTTTTATTTTCCTTCTGTCGGCATTTAATCGTCTACAATTGATTGCAGGTGCATACAAAAATTCAATACGACTGGTCTAATACTTCTCCGATAGTGGCAAAATGAAAAACTGGTAACACTTTAATTGTGTTTCCTCAAAAGTTGTTCAAATCCATATACGCCCATCTGTAAATTTAACGACGATATGGAGCACCCATAATTTAAAAAAAGTAAAAACAAATTTCGTATATGCCTGTACTTATGAAATTAAAATTATCATTTTCGCACCAAATTATTTAGCTATATCCTGCCTACAGAGCTGGCAAGCTTGAAACTTGAAATGTACTTATATAGCCCAGGCGACAGAGAACATTTTAGAGTGAAACCCACAAAAAATTGCAAACTGAATAATTTTTTTTTAATGAGTTCGTGAAAGTGTATAGAATAAAATCCTGAAAAGTTTACATTCCGCTCGGATGCAGAACATAAAAAAAGCGAACAAAAAAATTTTTTTTCATCCATTCTTTCATTTTTAAATCGAGTCAGGGTAAAAAAAAAACAAAAATACAGGTGGATGAACCACGTGTTTCTGAACAAAAAATATCCTAGTTCTCCAAATATTGAGTAGAACATAGCTCCTTCATCATTCATTCATTCGTCCCAGCATTTACCACAACGAATTCCCTTTAGTCCGAGGTCCAAGCACTCCAAAATCAAGATGACCTGTTCCGACATGACGTACAAATGTTGATATAAGTAATGAAGAAAGCATTACCTGGGGCACTAGAAAACACTTGTCGGATTAATTTTTGCTCTTGCGCAACTTCAGAAATCGCAAAAAAGATGGCGAATTGATAATTACAAAATTATGTTTTACAATGGTTATTCTTCGTTAAAACAAAAACTATGTAACCTACCGATCTGATTTTTTGTATGTATACTCAAAAGATATACGTGATTCTAACTAAGCTATTGGTATTTTTGAAAAGAATATTTTTTTTGGAAAAAAATAATTAAAATCAAAAGGTTGATATTTACGTTCTAAAAATTTCGATATGCGGACAACTATGTTAAATTTATGAAATTCTTATATACAATTACTTACCAAATATAGTCCATATATTGAAAAAGTTTTTTTTAAAAAGATCTGGTCGATAACGTGTACAGTTTTTTGTTTATGATTTTTTTATGAGGCGCGTAATTATGCAGCATTAAAATAAAAATAGTCTACACGATAATTGGTACAGTGTAACAGTAAAAAGCACTATATTGTTCAATATAATTGCAAATTTGAATTACTTTATGTTAATAATACAACAAAACGAATGAAAGTAGTAGTCGGGCGTTGCCGATTGCGGCCATTCATTTAAAAAAATAATAATCGATACAAAGTGAATTGTGTGTTCGAGCAAAATGTTAATCAAATAGGTATTTCAATTGGCCATGCCCGAGTACAACTTCTACTCGTTTTTACATTGTTTAAGAAATAAAACATTAGTGAGAAATATTATTTTAGGTATTTAGCATATTTAATAGAAAGCAGAAAATGGAGGTATTTTAAATAAAACATTAATGTTGTATATTATGTAATTTTTTGTGTATAACTATTCTAACATTTTAGTCAGAATCACTATCATTATAAAATGATGCATATTGCTTTTTTCCTTGAAACAATTTTCAGGAAAAGCAGCACACGAGCACGCAACTGAATACAACTCACAAGAACATTTTGTGTCACATTTTATTTTACAGTTGCACTTTTTAATTTAAGTTCAGATAAAATTTTTTTGGTGGACATTATCGGTACCAGCTCCTGATTTCCAATTCTGCATCCAAAATTTTGTGCAAGAGGTAATTTGAATGACGGTTCACAACACTTTTTAAAAAAAAAGTAATATTTGCAACATGTTGTTGAAAAGCGTCTTCCGTCGGTGGGAGGGAGCGTAAATCACTTTTATTAAATTATTTTACCTCTTAATAATTTTCAAACGTATACATATAATACATTTGTAAAGTTGACGTGTATGTACATTGAAAATATTTGCAAAAAACTGATGTGGGAGATGTAAGATGAGTCATGGAATACATTAAGACAGATTTTGGAATTTTTCTCTGTTTGTCTGCTTGTCTGTTTGAACGCGCATCACGCAGAAACTACTGAACCAATGAGGTTCATCTAAGCTTGGAATAACATTTAGTTCTTATTTCATCGAAATCGGCCTAGACTAAGCCAAGTTTTATGAAAATCGGTCTAGTAGAACAGGAGATACAGCTTGATATCTACAATAAGCGTATTTGCATGGCATAAACTTTTAATATTAAACTTCTGTAGTATTCCAGAAAATTCGACAATACTCTGGAATATGCCAGAAAATTTGTGAGTTTTCTGAAATATTCCAGAATGGTGATTCTACCTCAAACGTCGTTTATAAAGAAGCTTTATAGTCAATTTCAAAATTCCACGCGAACGTAACCGCGGGCATAGCTAGTAAATAATAAATATGAACCGCAAACAATAAATCAATCGATTTAAACAATCAAACACAAATAGTTTTTATAATGTTAAAATGTACATAAGTACATACGCCTAGTAAACATAAACATACCAGCTAATTCCACTGTAAACTGTTTTCATGCGCTTTAAGAATTTTAGGAGAGCTGTCGCCTTTATTACATGCACCGCATCATGCACCCATTTTAAAAATTCACAACTCGAATACTATATGCAATATCAACTTACTTCTTGTCTTAAAAACATTTTCAATATATTGGGTATGTTTGTTAGCATAGTTTACACACAAAAAATTTAAAATTGAAGTACTTGCTCGTATGTTGAAATTCTTACTACAATATTTTATAGTTACAGATTTCATATTTTTTTCCCAAAAAACTAAACATATTTAAACAGTGCCATCGAGCCTCATCCAAGCGCTTATGTCTTTAGTGTATACTATAAAAAAATTAGATAGATAGCACTCATAGTTTCTTTTACAGGACCGTGTTATGTATTAAAAAACATTTTTTTAGGAATTATCAATTCGTCTCTTTTCTTATCATTTAAGGAGTTATGCAAGAGCTGATAAGAATCCGACAAGTCATTTCTGGTGTCCTATATAACCCTTTTTGCAAATCTGAAGTTGAAAAATGTACGTCATGTCGGAACAGGTTACTTGGAATTTAGAGCGATTTCGTACTGTTGGACCGACTACTTCTTGCGTTTACCACAGCCAACAGCACGATGCTATAAAATCCTTTGTACTTCACATCTTTCAACAACGGGATTACTTATTGAAGTAGGTGATATGATAATGTAGAAGAACCTACCACACAGCGTCTGCTATTAATCAATTTCTATTTTCGCATTAACACCAGCTTTGTAATAGTAGGTAGCCCGGCCAGCACGGTATAACTTATTTCTTATAGTTTCGCAAACTTTACATATTTTGATAGTTGATGGAAATTTAAATTGAGTAAAATACGTATTAATTAAATATGAGTAGCATAAATATTTAATAATTTATACGCGATGTGTTCTATACGCGAACTGGAGATTCTTTGATTTTTCATCTATCAGGATTTGTCATTAGGAAAAGTTGATCCTACATAGTCATACTTTTTTGTATTCTGATATTTCACACATAGTGTTTTATCATCTTCAAACAAAATTGACAGACATATATTGGCGGCGAAACGTACTCTCAGAAACATACGGTATATGTGAATTGCATAGTATGTGTGTAACATGTTAGGCGACATCTGCTCGTTCTAAATTTATATCCTTCTTCGATTGTAGATCGGTCCTAAAATAAATATTTACTGCTTTTTTATGCAGTAAAAATTAAAAGGATAAGCTCAAGGTCATGTCAAACAAATATGGTTTTTGTTTTATTCAATATAGAAAAAACAACTGACATTTCAGTTTTAAGGATAACTATTAAAAAGTATAAATAGTCAAAAAAAAACGTGGAAACGGTAGGTGATGGTATGAATATTTCCATTTTCTTTAGTAAACAAACACTAACCTTCACGTTTTTTTTTGTTAAGAATTATATATTTTGTTATAAATAAAACATTATAGATTTACAAATTTTAGAATTACAATTTTGTTTTAAATATGCATCGATACGCGTGTGTGGGTGGCAACTGGACATTTTATTCAATTACTTCCACATCCAGTGGAAGTATAGTAACGACAAAAAAATTTTTAAAAATTTTTATTGTTCAAATAGGCTTAGAATGTCATGATACGTCGAGATTTCAAGTTTGAGCGAAAAAAAAATTTCTGTCTGTCGGTCTGTAACTTTTTTTTGTGCGCACGTTTACTCTGGAACCGTTTGAGATATTGACTTGAAATTTGGTACACATATGTACTTTAACGAGATCTAGAACTAGATTATATTTTCATCTTGTTCCGTCGAAGGGTTGGGGGGTAAATTGGGGTAAATTTGGAGTAAATAGGTAAATCAAGCAGGTAAGAGTTCCTAAAATTGATATTTAGTATAAACAAGAGAAGCTAAGGTCTCAAAAAAAAAAAATGTTGGCATTAGCCACCCCCATTACCACCCCCACCCCATTATTAAAGGGGGTGAAAAAAAAATGTGATTTAGTGTGTGTACAAGAACCAGAAACCTCAAAATATTTTTTTATTTTATCCACCCCCCACTCCCACCCCCTGTCACCACCCCCACCCCACTACCGATGTAAGGTATCGTTTTATGGGTTTTTGGGGCAGAGGATTTCAAATATTATATTATTAAAGTTCCATAAACAATTATTTTCAGATACAAAATTTTTTTCTTTGTGTGACTTGGATAGAAAATCCGGATGTGGAAGTAGTGATTCCTTGGGCAGCGGTTTTTTGTATTTGTAATCGTTATAGTTTTGTATTATTATTTCCTGAATGTGTTAAAGCGATTGTAGAAATTCATTTGCAGTTTGCTATTGGCCACCTTTCCTTTCCTTATTATATTATTCCTCCTTAGATATGACCAACAAAGTGTGTAATCATTTTAATTTGAAATTATATACATTCAAGTTCAGTTTCATATAATTCGGATATATCAACACATTAAACTATTAGGACATATTTGAAATTAACATAGACAAAATCTCTGCGCCTAATATGAATATTGTGTGTGATTGGGTAGAAATTAATAATAAAATAATATTGAATACAAGTTGAAATCGACCGTTTAAGAAGATCAAGACCGTTACGAAATTCAAGATGGCGTCAAACAACAAATTTGTTCTCTCAATTCAGTGACGGTGATAAGAAAACTTTACAATGAAAACCCGCATTTCGTGAATTTAATTGTTTGCTTAGTTGCACCTTTGAGTTCACATGATTATGTAGAATCTCATGAAAAAATTAGGGTCATTCCATGTCAACCGGAACATTTTTACATTAAAAAATGAGAGCGCCAAAAAATGTTTCAGGGCTTAACATTTTTAGTAATGTGTAAACCTTCAACTAAATTATTTTTCAAATATTATATAAATATTCAAACCAATTTAATTTAAATTATACCCGAAATAATCAATAACATATTGTTCGTATAGTATGGTCATATTTTCTTATGCAAACCTTCAAATAATTCTCTTTTCATAATTATTAAAAATATTCCAACGAATTTAATATAAATTAGACCAGTAATAATCAGTAATGAAATTTTTTTTTATCATATATATTCAATATCTAATCTATTCCACTCCAAACAGAACTTCCCCCAACCTATCTCTCTCCATGTAACCTCATTAAATTATTATAGAACCAGTTTACATTAGCACACATGCTTATATGTTGAAACTTGAAAATCATATTTCCTTTGAATAAACTGCAGCCTAAGCTCCCCCTACTACTAACCCCCCAACTTCCAATGACAAGCACTCTCATCTCCTCCCACAATATAAACCTTGCTACCAGATATAAAATAGTTTTAAAAGGACTTTTTATTTATATTTTTAATAAAATGCCAATTCCTCTTATATCCCTCCCTCCAACCCCCTCTCTCCCGAACCATTCTCTTGTGTAGAGAGGTTTAGGTTATTTTTTTTTTGTCTGTTGATTTAGAGCTTGTCCTTTGGTCTTATTTTTTTCAGAACTTAGAGCTTAAATATCTTTGTTCGTAGTTTTGTTGCTTTGGAGGTAGGGAGAGGGAATAAAACGGGCGCAAGAGTATATCTTTCTGCCGATAAAAAAAGTATAAGAAAAGTCTTCGGTTATGCCATTTTCAAGCTTGTAACAGTATGATGATGGCGGGAATGGCTCAGGTGAATGGCTCAGGTGAATGGGTGTTGGAGGGGAGGGAGGCGATATAGGAGAAATTGACATTTTATTAATAATGTAAATAAAAATCCCTTTAACACTGTTTTATACCTGGAAGGAGCATAAAGGTTTATATTAGTGGGGGAAACTTATGAAGTATTTAAGCATGTATACTAATGTAAACTGGTTCTTTAATAACCTAAGGGGGATATATGGAGGGCGGGGAGGGTTGGGTGAAGATTCGTTTGGGGTGGAACAGATTGGATATTGAATATACACGATTAAAAAACTTTTTTCGAAATTGTTTGACCAAAAATAAAAAGGGCCGAATTTAATTTAAATTAAACCCGAAATAATCAATGAGGCATTATTGGTATATCGTGTCAAGACTGAATTCTCGCAGCACTTCAACGGAGGTATTAGACTGGACAGCAATAAGTTCAAAAACAAAAAGCGGCGCCTATAGATCCAACAAGAAAAGAAGAAAAAGATCAAGATCTAATTCCAATTCATCATTATGGAAATTATCGTCTGAAACGAATATTTCCTACTCCGACTGGCCTTTACAGAATTGAATACTTTTTTTCGTTACCACGAAAACTACCTGGGGAGTTTCATGTGAATTACCCTGTATATTTTATATTATGTTTTTTTATAGTAAAAATATCAAAAATCGTTTCCGCGTTTCTACCCGTTTTAGTGACCTCCTCATTTAGTTTATCCTCAGCAAACGAACATAGAGTGGTGTGCCGCAGGGTAGTATTTTGGGACCTATTCTTTTTACAGTATTTACTTTCGATCTACCACAATCACTAACTTTCTCACATTACCATCTGTACGCTGATGACGTTCAACTATACATGTCTGCCAAATCAGAAAAAGCTATAGAATATGTCAATTAAATAAACTTTCATGTAAGTAATTTCAGTCAATGGTGTAACGACAATGCATTAAAAATAAACCACAGTAAATCAGTAGCAACGTGTATTGGAAACGAGAAGCTAAGAAAAAAGATGGAGGATAATAATGTTACAATAAAATTAAAAAATGTTCGGTTGGGTTGATACACCAAAAGTTTTAGGGTTATATATAGATAATAATTTGACATTTGAATCTCACATCAACAAAGTAGTATACACCTTGTTCATGAGATCAAATAATTTGAAAAAGATTAAGTACTGTCTTGAAGAGTCTGATATGTCCACATGTAGATTATTGTTGCAATACATATTATATAAATTATTTAACTCAATATAATACATTGAAACTGCAAAGAACTCAGAATGCTAGCATGCGGTTTGTCTATTGTATTCCTTTTCGTTAACATGTCACCCCATTCTTCAACAACGAGCTAAAAATAATAGATAGAGCGAACTATTTGTACTGTATCTTCTTGAAAAAACTGATTGACACAAAAAAAACATAATATTTAAATAATGAATTAGTAAAAAGATCAGATGTGCATAATGTGAACGTACGTAAAGATAATTATAGAGTGCTACAACATAATACCGGGTGCCACAGGCTAGTGGCTCCCTTCTATATTTCCTTTATTTTTTAACTTATCCATTTGAAATTTGGGGTGCATAAACTACCTGTAAAAATGGATTTTTTTATATAAAAAACGGTAGTAGATCATTTCCGGTTTAAATAGGACACCCTGTATATTTTTACATATTTGGATTAAAGACATGAGTATACCATGAGATTTTCGCGAATTTTTGAGTCGATGTTCAGTTTTTTAAAGCATTTTGGAATACCAAAATTTGTTCTACGGCAGGTAAAGTCCAAGAGAAAAATATAATTTTTCGTTTAATTTCATTAATAACTATTTACGAGAAGCCTCGAAAATTGAACAAATCACTTTTTTATCGAAAACTTTTTTTTTCAAATGGGGAGGTGGTGGCTCCTAGTGTTCCATAAATTATAGATTTTTTTCTGAATTAATTGATATCCATTTTAAATCTATGCTATTTGTTTTTCTATTTTATTAAAATTTAAAAATAAAAACCTTCCTATTTGAAAAAAAAAGTTTTCGATAAAAAAGTGATTTGTTCAATTTTGGAGGCTTCGTAAATAGTTACTAATGAAATTAAACGAAAAATTATATTTTTACCTTGGGCTTTAACTGCCGTAGAACAAATTTTGGTATTCCAAAACACTCTAGACGAATGTCTTAAAATGCTCAAAAAAGTGAACAACAACTCAAAAATTCTCGAAAATTCAAAAGCCTGGACTCTTTTTATTTATATATTCATTTATGTCAGTGAAGTTTTCACAAAATCAAGACACTTAAATGTTATACCCAACCCGCGCTCCATCAACCATCATCTGAAGGTGGTTAGAACTGACTTTAATACCACATGTCAATATTAGGAACAGTATTCTAATTTTTTATATGGAGAACAGATTACATGAAAGAGGTAATTATGCTGATGATACGACAGTGATTCCTGAGGAATGAACTAAATTTTCGTACAGATCCTTACTGAAAAGCTTTCCCCTAAACATTGTCAGAATCAGAATTTTTCTCGACTTTACACACAATTTACTGAAAGTTACAGCTACTTTTAACTGTGAAATACTTTTCATTGTCTCTAATGAAATTTCTGATAAATGTTCGCCTTTGCAGAATTGTAAATAAAACAACACATGTTTACATAATTTATTAGTTTATTTGTTTTTACGTTAATCACTAAATGTACAATCTGGCTTACAAGACTTTGTAACTATGTGTACCGTAGGAGGTTCCCAGACCTCCGTAGCTTCCACCAAGACCACTGTAGGTGCTGACACCTCCTACGCCATAACTTCCTAAATCTCCATAAGTGCTGTAACCTCCTCCGTAGCCTCCGAGACCTCCATAAGTGCTGTATCCTCCTCCGTAGCCTCCTCCGTAGCCTCCTCCGTAACCTCCAAGACTTCCATAAGTACTGACACCACCTCCATAAGTTCCAAGACCTCCATAAGTGCTGGCTCCTGCTCCATAGGAGCCAAGACCTCCGTAAGTGTTGTAAGTGGCATGGTATGGTCCTGCATGGGAATAGGTAGTCACTACATGTGGTTGTCTGACCACCACTGGATGTGGAACGTTCACTGCTACTGGGGTGGCTACCTCAACTGGGTAAGGTTGTGGCACAGATACTGGTACAGATACTGGTACCTAAAGTAAAAGATATATTCTGTTAAGTTAATAATGTTTTGTCCCCTTTTATTTCACTTACCCTGACAGCAACAGGTCTTGGTACGTCTACGGGTACATTCTTGGTGACCACTACCTGGTAAGGTCTTGGTACTTCAACTGGTGTTGGCACATTGACTCTTACGGGCACTGGATGTGGTACGCTAACAGGATATGCTTTTGGTACCTCGACTGGTACGCTCACTTGAACTGGTACTGCGTAGGGTTTGGGTACTTCGACTGGGTAAGGTTGTGGAACTGGTACGTTCTTGGTGACGGTCACTGGGTAGGGCTGTGGTACTGATACAGGTACTTGTTGAGAGACATGACGATATTCGTGGGTATCGGAGACGAGGGCAGAAGATCCAGCTGAAACATTAATAATAATAGCGATAATAGTCTATTTTATTAGAGAAAATACAAGAAACAAAGACATTTTAAGTATTGTGCACAAAGATCTTGGTTAATGGTGTCGAAGGATTTGGAAAAATCGAGCAGTACAAATACACTTACTATACACTTTTCACAAGTAAAAAGATCATCAGTTAAATTAGCCAGGGCAAGAACTGTACTAGAACCTTTTCTAAAACCACGTTGAGATTTGAGTGTTAAATTTTCTATTCTACAATACTGATGAATTTGTTTATATAATTTTTCTCAAATACTTTAGATACTTTAGGTAAAATACTTATGACTTTAAGATCAGGAAAAGTGAGAGGATTATTTTTATTTTTGCAAAGGACGTCCGATGGCTATTTTCTATTCAGTAGGAAAATGAGCAAATGCAGCAATTAATAATATGAACTATAAGCTGAACGAAATATAGACAACAATACTTGAGGATATATTATCTGTTCCATAGGCACTAAATTTCAATTCTTAGAAAATCTTAGTGACTTTATCTATGGTGGATAAAGATTGTAAAATCCATTACTTAAACGATAATGTGTTCAGAATGTTTGTAACTTACCTCCGTATCCGTAGCCGGTTCCGTAACCATATCCAGCACCGTAACCAAGTCCGCTTCCATATGTGGCACCACTGTAAAGACCACTTCCATAGGTGGCACCATTGTAAAGGCCACTTCCATAGGTAAGACCACTTCCAACGCCAAGGCCGCTGGTGTAAGAGGAAACTCCTGTTCCAAATCCGGTAGACAAGAGGTTTGTGCCTAAGCCGATGTGTTCAAGGCTACGCTTAGGTTTTTCCGTGTCTCTCTTGGTCTTAACATCCTCGGCAGCGACGACAGCTGCTAAGGCGCAGAGTGCGAAACACTGGAATAGAAGTTTGGTAAATTGTTTCGATTCATAACTAGGGTTATAATAGGAAAAGTTAAAGGACAATGTTTCCCTCCATAAGTCTTGAAATGCTTTAATTTTCAAACTCGGGTTAAATATACACAATAGTGGAGATCAAAATCTTTTATATGTTACATAAACCTGTTGACCTTTATGGTTTCAATTTTTTAATTGCACTTTTATATTCTACAACAGTAATATCTTTTAGATTTAATACATCACCCAATATTATATCACCCTCAAAATGTATATTATAAGAGGCTTTTTCCTTATTACGTATGGAATAAAGATTTAAATGCCTTCGAAGAAATACTATATTACTAAATTTTTAAAGTACTTATATCGAAAAATTAATCTGGGAAATCAAAGATTGTCACACCCTGTATACAATTATATTTTTTCATAATATAATGGCTATTTTCAATAAAGGTCTATATTTAGAGAACCGTAAATTTGTTGAAATATAACCTCGAAGTAACCTTATTAAATTAAGAAAATGCAAAAAATATTAGCTATTAATATATTTATTACCTAAAATCATAATGGATTTTGAATACTTATATTAATTTGAATAATGAATTTATTATTTTCTTGGAAGAAAACAATTTTATTGTAATGATTTGTTTAATGACACAAAGCTGGTATCTGAAATGGGATTGTTGCCGCATTGAAAACAGTGTCGAGTTCTATAATTGATAGTGACTAAATAAGTCGATATAAGCAAAATATAATAAAATAAATACAATGTTTTACATGATTTTTATTTGCATGAACCTGTAACCCCTATTGTACCGACTATGATTTCTGAAACTTCTGAACTTCTGTCATATCGTACTAAACTGACGTTTTAAATGAGAATAACAAGTATGTGGAAAAAAATTTCGCTTTGAAAATTTGTACTGAGAAAATTTCTTATGGCCTTCTTTATAAGAAGTAAAAAAACACCACAACCTTCCAAATTCAACAGGTAGGATCTGGCATTGGCTTTAAAAAGCCTTGGATACTTATCCAGAGCTTTTTCCGATCCCTACCACTATTACTGACTTTAACTCAATGCACGATCAGCAGCATTTGCCACACAACGCCATCTACAACTATGCTAACACATATTTGTATATAAAATCTTACTATGATGAGGTGCCGCTGACGTCTCATTTATTATTGCATCTTTTAAAAAGTTACTACAGATGGAAATATATACAAAATGTAACCTAAAATATGTTTTCCTTGACATACCGTCATACGCAACTTTGAGTTTTTAAGTACGTACCCTGAACAGGATTTTTAGTTTTTTCTTAGGTTCCATTTATGGTATGCGCCAACAGTCATAGAAACTTATTGTTAGGGATATAAAAAAAGTTGTGGGCCTTTGGAATGTATTGTATATGTATGAATATTTCCTGCATATTTCGTACCAGACAAATTAAAAGTACAGATATATTTTTACGTTCTTTATGTCCTATTTCATTGGCTGTCCGCTTGAAATATACAATTACCAAATTATTAATTGCCTCTCATTAAATTTTAGTATACTTGCTGCAAATTAACAATGAAAATGGAGTATGGAAGTTGATAAAAAAAGGTCAGACATTATTAAGTGACCTAACTCATTTTAATGTGTTGCTTTAAGAATTTTATACAAGTGCCAGAATGTAATCTTTTCTGGTTTGCAGAAGAAATATAATTTAATATGGGTAATAATTTTCATTGTAGATTAGGATGCCCAAGTTGTGTCATGAGCCATTCTGTTGGTGATTTATTTTGTATGGGTTTTGAATATTAGGTAGTGAGGTTCAATTAACATTTACAACGTGCTGAAATATGACTATTGTTAATTGAAATGTCGATGAGGTCAACAAAAAATATTCCCAACACACTTGATCAATACCCCACAAAGAATGTATTACGTCCTTTACGTATTTAATGATTTATTTGTATCAATTTAATAACTAATGCATTTCTTTTGCAGGTAATAAATTAAATCTCGAAAGTCAGCCAGGGGAGGGGTAAGTACATTTTATTATGTCGGTGATAAACTGGTATGAATATACAGGGCGTTTCTGTTTTAAATATCACGGATTGCATGGTTTGTAGAAAGACTTATTCTAAATAAAAAAAAAATTATATGATATTATTTCATAGCTTCCATGGTAAGCAACGTTCATACAATAATTTTAACCATAAGCTGACTCAGTGGCGCAGTGCTTATGGTGTTAGGCTTGCGACCATGGCGTCCCGGGTTCGAATCCTGGCTAGGGTATGCATATGTAGTGGCGTTTATCACGTGTTTTAGATTGCGGTTGTATGAGAGACAACACGGCTGTCCTGTCGTGAGTTCGAATCCTAGCTGCGGCAGATTGCAATGTCGTATAGAATGATTGTTGCGTTAATATCAACAAGACATAAAAAAAATTGTGACCACTTGAAAGTTTATGTATTTAAAAGTTTAATATCAATATATCGAAGGAAGATACAGTCCAGAGAAATCTATTCAAAATTACTGACCATAACAGGGGGTGATTTATTGTCTTATTTAAAGGAGAATCCAAGCATGTATTTCAAAAATTCTTTGTTACTGAGATACGGAATGTCATTCATAATAATATATTCAAAAGTTTAATATTAATATATCTAAGGGAAATAAAGTTCAGAGAAATCAGTTCAAAATTTCTGATCATAATCGGGGTGATTTATTGTCTTATTTAAAGGAGATTCCAAACATGTATTCCAAAAATGCTTTGTTATTGAGATACGGGCGTTAAGTCGATTACTATGTTAAATATTTTTATATCAATGAAAATTTAAATTCCAAATTTTACTAAAAACAAGAAACCGCTGCCGAAGGAATCACTACTTCCACATCCAGATTTGCTACCTAAGTCTCTCAAAACGAAAAAAAATTGTATTTGGAAATAAATTGTTTATGGAACTTTAATAATATAATATTTGAAATCATCTACCCCAAAAACCCATAAAACGATATCCCACATCGGTAATGGGATGGGGGTAGTGATAGGGGGTGGTAGTGGGGATGTATGAAGTAAAAAAATATTTTGAAGCCTTTGGTGTGTACACACACTAAATCACAATTTTTTTTCACCCCTTTTTAAATGAGGTGGGCGTAGTAATGGGGGTGGCTAATGCCAAATTTTTTTTTTTTGAGACATTAGCTTCTCTTGTATATACTAAATATCAATTTTATGGACTCTTTATCTGCTTGATTTACCTATTTACCCCCATTTACCTCAATTTACCCCCAACCCTTCAACGGAATAAGAAGAGAATCCAGATCTTGTTAAACATACTTGTACCAAATTTCAAGTCAGTATCTTTAACGGTTCTAGAGTAATCGTGCGCACAAAAAAGTTACAGGCAGACCAACAGACAGATAGAAACATTTTTTTGCTCAAACTTAAAATCTCGACGTTTCATGACATTCTACGCCTATTTGAATAATAAAAATTAAAAAAAAATTTTTTGTCGGTACTATATTTCCACTGGATGTGGAAGTAATTAAGTGTGACATTAAGTGAAACATACTAAATCAATACATTTAAAAATATCTCTTTTTTTAAATACTTAGAGGTATAAAATATGCAAAATTTAGGAATAATGTCATATGTAATGATAATTTTTGTCATGAGTGGTTTTTGTAGTGAAATGTATCTTCTTCAGTTTCTATAATATAAATCTAACACTTGCTGTTCCCCCAAGAAGCGGAAACCACCCCTACCTAAACCGAAAAATTCAGTATTTGAAATAGTACTGCTGACTTATTTTGGAAACAGAGTATTTTTATGATTATGAATCGAAGTCAAAATAAAAAATTCAAAATGGTGGCTCCAAAATGGCGGATGTAAATGTTTTTCTAAAGTAGGTTTTTTTAAGTAGACAAATAAATTTGAATATGTAGAAAATGCTTTATATCAACGAAAGACAGTATTTGGGAACTTTTTTTTAATTACAGTAACAAAATGAAAAAAGTGAAGACGCACAGTGATTAATTATCTTTAACGATTCTTAGCATTTTAACACAAATGTCATATTTTTTAAGATATTCAACATCTAAACTAAATACTTCTCTTATAAATGTTCGGCCACCAGCTTTAAACTGTCTCCGAAAGTATTAATCCTACATAAATTATAGTTTCTAAGCTTTATTTTTATTCTTTATAACTTTGTCTCTAAAAGTAATTTATTGAGATATTTGAAAAAAAGAATTTATACTTTTTCAAAAGTACGTCTTAAAATGCAATTTTTTTCTAAAGCAATAACTGTAAAATAAGCATATAAATCTTGTTATATGTTAACGAAACAATATTTGAGATTTTTTTCAATTACTGGCTGATTACAGTAATTAAATGATTTTAGAAAAAAATGTGAGGCACACATTGTTTCTATCGTAACTTCTTGGCTTTTTATGACATATTTTTATTTTCTTCCATAGGTATCTCCGAAACTATTAATTCTACAGAAAATAGACAAAAGAAACAAAGTTTGTCAGCTTTCTTATTGGTCCGAATGCAACTTTTTTTTCAAAATTTGATCCTCTTTCAGCTCTAATGATTAATTTTTTGGGCGCCACTCTCAGAAAACGGGTAGCATCCACCCCCTATAAATTAGCAAGCCCCCCCACACAATATAGAAACATATCATTCATGCATTTACTATTAAAGTATTTAAAAAAATGTAATTCATATGACAACATTTACAAGTTAAAACCTCTAGTTACTGTACTATTATTAAACTACACAGAGCAAAGTTCAGTTTCCTCATAATTGCATTTTATGGCAATTTTCACGCCCCGCGCTATCTTAATTGAATGCAGCAATGTTTAAACTGTAGTCAACCCAGCGACACCTAATCCTGAGATTATTATTTTACTATCCTATAGTAACATAATGAATATTAATAATTCGCACCGATATAGCAATCGGTATGCGTAATGTTCATGTATATTAATTGAGGTTAAGTCAAACAAATTTCTAACTTACCAGGAAAGCTCTCATTTTAGTGCTCGAAAACTACCAAAACTCTGCGTACTGGCAGAAACAGCAACCGTTGTCCTTTTATATATCAAAACTGAAAGATATATAAGCGAATTTGAAGGACGCTCAGTAGTAGCCTGTCGGCTCATCCTTATACATCGAATTTTATGTCGTATTTATCTGAGGGCATTACTGCGATAGATGTTATAGATTGTCTGCTTTGTTATGTGTTTATTATGTATGAAACTTTTCTTTCGATACTGGATAAAGGAGTTCAAGTTATTTTATTAATTATACTTACGTTTACGTTAAAAGGTAGCTCTTGAGTGGTGTTGATGGTAGCCTCATCGCCACTGATTCAATCATTCCATGTACGTGGGGTACGTGAAATAATCGAATCAGCGCCGCCATTTGCAATTCGTCTCTGAAAATATGTGATAAATATTAGTGAAAAAATGTGTTTTCTCTGAATGTCACTTTTTTATATTTAACGTTTACCATAGTAAACTCCTATATATATAATTTAACTATCTTTAAATCACTTATGCACCTACTATGCGTATATAAGGAGAAGTTACAAACGATTTATGTCTACCTTGATTTTAACTGACGAAGGTTAATGGGTCGTTGACACGAAACTAATAACTGCTTAAATGTTAATTGCCGTACATTCTTCATTTTTCATGTCAAAATTTTTATCAGAAATGTGCAAGTTGCCCACCAATGTTAAATGAAGTTAACTTTAATATCGTTTAAAATTACAATACTAACAGTTCGGTCGTTTACTAAAATTAAGTATGTAAACTGTGATTCTGTGTATTCTGCAACTAACATTAACTGAATATAACTAATTAATTAAATTTATTGATATTATAAATCAGATAGTAAATGATTGTACTGCTACAAAAAAAATGGATCACAAATGCTATATTAAAGTTCGTAAATAAAAAAAAACGAAATGGCTAAAAAACTTAAAACAGATCCAAATAATAATGAACTAAAAACCCGGTAATAAAAACCGTTGCCTAAGGAATCGCTACTTCCACATCAAGATTCAAGTTTTTAGTTACATACAACAGACACAACAGGACACAAATTGTAAAAATGGCGGGTGGAGTTAAAAGTAATATTTGTGATATTAAACAAGGAATTCCACAGGGATCAATTTTGGAACCACTTTTATATATAATATTTGCTAACGATCTGATTAGTCATCTACAAAAAATACCAAATGTTCGTGTGATCTGTTATGCTGATGATTCAAAACATTCTAGTTACCGGCAACAACCTAATTGAAGCAAAAGAAACAAACCACTGAAAAAGTTTATCAAGAAATCATACATTGGTCTCAAAATAATAACCTAATTCTAAACAATAAAAATAAAACAAAGACAGTCTCAATACAATTTACCCTTATGTGTTACTTTTGATACACTTATAATGGACTCAACAGTCAACATATCGAAAAATTATGTATAAAGCTAAGAACAAGTTGTTATACTTTAAATTTATGTCAGGCCAGGAAATTCTTAAAGTACTCTACTAATACTACTACTACTAATTTTCATTCGCACCTTAGGTACGGAATTGTAAACTGGGGCAATAGTTGTAATGTGACTAGGGTATTTTTATTACAGAAATATATGCAATTCGTATTTTATTAAATTTAAATTACAGAGAGAGAGTTGCCGTGATGCCTTTAAAAATTTAAAAATTTTGACAGTTGCTGGTCTATACATTCTTGAGGTTTGCTCATATGTTCATGAACATAAATCAATCCTTTTAAGAAATCAAGTGAGACATTTACATACCACTAGAGCAAAGAATTTTCTACTGCCTGATTCTCATAGAACTGCTATGTACCAGAAAAGTTTTCTTTACCAAGGGTGTAGGCTTTATAATTCATTAGATGAAGATGTTAGGTCTTTGGGTAGCATGCATATTTTCAAACATAAATTAAAAAAATATATTACTGGACAAAAATTACTACACGATAAATGAATTTTTGTAATTCAATATATTTGTTTTATATGATCAACTACAAGATGTCTTGTATATTCATCTGATTTATATATTTTATTGTATTGTTTTTTTTTCTATTAACTGTTTTGTTAACTTTTCTTATGACGTTTTCTACGTTGATTTTATTGTATGCTTTTATTTGTATATAATTCTTTTGCAATGGAAAAATAAAGACTATTATTATTATTATTTTAAAACGAAGAAACAGATACTACATTTATAAATATGAAAGTAATTATTTATAGAACATCAAAAACATAATATTTGAAGTTGTCGTGGTGGTGCGGGTAGTAGTGGGGGTTGCCGATGCCAAAAAAAATATTAGAGGCCTCTCATTCTTGCACATACACCAAATGACAATTTTATTTTTTTACCTCCTTTAATAATCGTGAATGGGTGGTTATGGGGATGATAGTGGAGGTGGCTAATGCCAAAAATATTTTGAGACCTTATCTTCTCGTATATACACTAAATTCCAATTTTATGGGCTCTTACGTGTTTGCCTTGGATGACATTTGAACAAGAGGATATTTAACATTATTCGAAAATTGTGCATCCACTAGCGTGAGAACAGGAGGCATCTGAAGCAACAAATTAAACATTAGAATTTGGTGTACCACAAGGTACAGTTTTGGGGCGTGTACTATTTCCGATTTGTATAAATGATCTATTCACTTTACCTAGTGAAGGGAGTATTATAGAATTTGCGGATGATACCGCAATTAATTATAAGGCTAAAACGGAGGTCGAATTAAAGGAAATCGTAAAAAATTACCTATTATATATTAATAAAAGCTCGCTCGAGAAAACTACTGACATTAAACCTAGACAAGACAACCTACTTACCCTCAATTGTGACATATTAAATTTACCACCATTTAAATCTCTGAATATTGAAGTCCAAAGAAAAAACGCATTAAACAATTTGAATCTAAAGCGAAATATTTAGGAATAGTCATTGACCAACACTTAAGATGGGATATACATATACAATTTGTTATTAAAAGCATGGAAATCGCTGGAAAAACTATGAATATTAAAGGCCCCAAGATAGAACCCTGGGATATGTTTTTATCAATCTTACAATTATTGCTGCAAGTATGGTTAAGTTTGACAACTTTTCTATATATGAGTTGAAAAATGAGAGATATGAGTTGAAAAATTTTAGAGGGACAACTCAAATTCTTTAACTTTCTAATAATAAATTCATGATTAGCTTAATCAAATGCTTGGGAAAATTCTACAACGAGGCCTAGAGTAAAAATTGTATCATTTAAAGTACCAACAAAAGCGCCTAAAGCCGTTTCAGTAGTTTGTTTTTGGGTCAGCGATAATATATTGTTTTGTTTTAAAATACTGTTAATTGTTCTTTCATACTAAGTGTAAATAATTTTAAAAGGTTTATGACTCTATAGTTTGCGTTGTCATTAGGATCTCCTTTCTTATAAAATGGCAGGACAACTAATTTAAACTAACTAGAAAAAGTTCCATTCTGAAAACATAAAAATATTTCACCAAAATTAACCGAAAACAAGACTAATTTATTTTAAATAGGAGAATACACGCAGTAAAATGTAGACCGTTTTTCATATTTGTTATTGTTCAGTTCAAAGACACCACAGAAAGTACCGGTATGTTTCTTACTCATAATTGTTTGTGTATGGTTGTATTATAAAAAAACTCTCACGTGAGACCTTCAAACTGTAAATAACCCATTATATATATATTAATGGAAAATTTTAAACTATGGAGTAGCTCATAAAGAACGGTACTGATTTCAAGTTTGATATTCTCAATTCTTTAATAGTATTGAAAACATTAGGCCCTAGGATTCGTCCTGACTAAACCTACTTGAAAATAATCTCTAAAACTAACGGGTACTTACCGGTGATAAATTACAAAACTCTAAACCAGGGATTCCCAACAGGTGGTCCGCGGACCCCTAGGGGTCCGCGAAATGTCACTGAGATATTTAATTGTTTTGTATTTTACTTGATTTGCAGTGGTAGATTCTACATAATCTTCATTTTAAGAATAATTTAAGCTTTTAAAGGGTCCTTGTCAGTATAGCAACCGATGAGGGGTCCTTGAAAAAATCTTGTTGGGAATCCCTGCTCTAAACATTAAGCGAAGCTTCGTTTTTTTTTTACTGACTATCCGAATCTAGTTATCTTGCTGCGGTATGGAGAGAGGATAATATAAAATAGTTGATAGTTCAGGGCAAACCAGACAGACAGCAGAGGCGATAAGGACAGTGTCCAAAATGTTGGAGGCCGGCTAGAATATTGCATAGATTAGGAAATGTCTACCTAGAACGTTGTGAGTAGACATAAGTATGGACAGGGCTGAATAGGATCTAAGAAAGAATTTTGCCTGCTTTGGCCTGAGGGCGACCCAGGAAGTAGACATTGATTTTTCTAACGGGTTAGAAAAAATCTTTTCGTGCTTGTATAGCTAGAATATTGTATTTCAAGTATTTTGAATTTTTCCCAAGAATTCGTTAGTTTTTTTGCGAACATTGTAAAATTTTGACAGTTTTTTTATCTTTAAATGGCTATTAGCATATAAGTGGATATTGCAAACGGCATTGTATTTCTTGTAGTTGGCGGAAGTGACGGGATAATAGTTATTTATGTACATTAAAGTTAAACTTTTTATCACGATGTGAAATTTTGTTTGTGGCTCATTGAAATTAACGTTACTTGACGGATAAAACCATCAAATTTGGTATAAAGGCACCTTAGGGTATACTAATAAATGTTAGCCTAGAAGTCCTATGGAATTTCTAAAAATTTTCATGTACGGCACTAAAATCCAAAATGGCCAACAAATACGACAAAATATCACATGTGAGTCTTTCTTTTCGAGGCACCATTACTGCAAAATCCATAAAAAGTGGGATTTTCTTGCACTCTTCAAGAGACCAAAGCATAAAGCAACATCTCAGCAGGGGAAGAAGCTGAAAGTGCTTCAGAACAATATGGAACTATTTAGCCAACTATATATATCTATGCAGAACCGGGAATCTCCTTTGGATGAGTTTTTTGCGCATGGGATACTGTCATTCCCTCCTTTCATTTCAGACTTTGGTAAGCTTCATTTGCCAACCAACAAGGCTGGAATACTGCAATGTCTTGAGCAGCCAAGTCAATCAAGGCCCCCTTCAACCTGTGACTCCAAATTTCTGGACCATCGTCTACTGCCTGCCCACTACTAGCGTCGACATCTTCAATCAGTATTAGGGATTGCATTGCCGGTTAACCGGTTATCAGGACAAAAAATACATGACGATAATTACCGGTTATTTTAATTTTTTACCGGATATTTCAGTAAATTCTGAACTTACGATATGTCACGTATTCAACGTTTCTATTTATGTCAGTGACTAGCATTCACTAAATACAGAATGACTGTCCCAACATTAAGCACAATAAATAAATAATATAAAAAGTAAAATCCAAACACCAAGCCTAAGAAATACAAGAGAGGCATTGACAATATCTTGCAACAGGAAATTGAATATTTCACTGCCGCAAATATCCGTGGAATACATTTAGAAGTATGTTATTATCAATTCTTATTAACATATCGACCCACCAATATCGATTGAGGAAGGGCATCTTCAGCTGATGGTATGCTATGCAAAAATATCAGACGACTAACAGATATAGCTTTGAAAAACTAACCCCTTCAACGGGCTATTTTTAAAAAATATTGTATTTTTAGATTATGTATTCAGTAAATGCCCTATTCGAGTTTATGTTTATAAATTTTGTTTTTTAAGTTGATATATTTGTTATTTACCGAATAATTATTTATTTAAATTTACTTCATTTATATTTTTTCCTTTTTATAAAAAGCCTTTTGTTTGTTCATTATATTAAATATACGTATATAAAAATGTTTTTTGTTAAATTTAGATAATTTTGTACATGGAAAAAGACAATTGCCATTTTCGCCACACTAATCATTCATTCTAAAAATTACCTATTAACCGGTTATTTACATTTTTATTTACCGATTTACCGGTTATTAAAACTTCCGGTAAATTGCAATCCCTATTCAGTATGCTGATATTTCTACCTTACCTTCATAAGTAGCTGGAGAATGCCCAAAGGTTAGATGTTGTTTGGGACACCTACATTCCAGATAGTTTAAATAAAAAAGAGGTGAGGGATTCGAAGGAAAGTATCTGGCAACACCAAACTGCCACGAAATTGGATGGACTTTTTCCGTGACTCAATGAACAAGAAGGAATTGTTCAACTTTTTGACTTCCAAGGTTGTAACGTTCAACTGGCCACAAGGTTAATATGTATACGTCACAACGGGGAAAGCAGTTTATCAAACAGGTTTTTGGACGACCAGCACACAAACATAGAAAGTGATTCCTTCTCCACGGGATTTTGCTTGGAATAAGGTTTGAGAGTCATGGGTACCAGTTTGAATGCCAATTCCAGAGGTTTCCCGATCATGCAGGGAATTGATTAAACGTTCCTGCAAAGGAGACTGCAGAAACAAATATGGGAAAACCAAACTGGACTACTCATCACTTTGCAAGGGCAAGTGTAATTTACTGTGCATACTGAATTCCATTGAATGAATAACTATAAATATTTTTTTTGTTACTTGGAACACTTATTAGCGTTATATTTGGACTTATATATTACTGTAATAAATTATATGGATATATTTTATTGTATTTTATTTAATCTGTAGAGTATCCAAGTCAGATGTGTAGTGTACTTACTTGGCTTAAAGTTGTAATTCAAGTATTCAGTATTATAGATTGTGTTAAGTGATATTTTGTCATATTCGTCGACCATTTTGGATTTTAGTGCTGTACATGAAAATTTCTAGAAATTCCAGAGAGCTCCTAGGCTAATATTTATTAGTATACGCTAAGGTACCTTCATACTAAATTTGGTGCTTTTATCCGCCAGGTAACGGTAATCTTGAAATACAGCTCTAATCCACCTCACTAGTAGGGTGTTTTTTGTAAAAAAATATATTTTTATTATATAAGTAGGCACATTGTGCTGTGGTTAGCTCCATATTTAAAATTACTGAAAACAAATTAGCTTCTGCCAAACGCCTTCCCTGTCTATAGGTATACTAACTCCAGTGGCGTTGAGAAGTCGTTCAACAATCTACAGGTTAATGGGGGTTTCTGTAAGCTTTCAATAAACAGGCTTCGCCTCGATCATTCAAAAATCACCTCACACCTAAAAGTAAGTTTTCGCAGCCAGTAATAAATAATTATTCCACCATACTGTAATGTTGATAAAGGACACAAAAAATATTAATTTTAAACACGTATAGCGGTAACACTTTATTTAAATAAACAAAATGCTGCTGCCAAGCATTGGCCCGCTAACGGGTGACAGGAGTTCGTTTTGTGGATAAGTGCATTAATATGATTAAAAAAAAATAAACCACGTCTAAACAAATATAGCAACTAAAAGTGTCGCTGGTTCCCGTACTATAAGCTTAATTTAGATTTGCAAACAATTGCTGAGGTATCTAGTGCTCATGTGTTAGCAATAAAAATATATTTAAAAAACCGCTGCCCAAGGAATCACTACTTCCACATCAAGATTTTCTATCTAACTAATTCACAACGAAAAACTTTTGTATGTGGAAATAGTATTTTATGGAACTTTAATAATATAATATTTGAAATCGTCTATACTAAAAACCCATAAAACGATATCCCACATCGAGGGTGGGGGTGGTGATAGAGGGGTGGTAATGGGTTGGTAATGGGCGAAGTAAAAAAAATATTTTAAGGTTTTAGGTTCTTGTACACACACTAAATCACAATTTTTTTCATCCCCTTTAATAATGGTGGAGGTGGTAATGGGGGTGGCCAATGCCAAAAAATTTTTTGAGACCTTGACTTCTCTTGTATATACTAAATGCAAATTTTATGGACTCTTACCTGCTTGATGTACCTATTTACCCACAATTTACCGAAATAAGATGAAAATATAATTTTGTTCCAGATCCCGTTAAAATACGTACGTGTACCAAATTTCAATATCTTAAACCTTTCCAGAGTAATCGTGCGCACAAAAGAAAAGTTACAGACAGACTGTTTTTTCGCTCAGACTTAACATCTCGGCGTTGCATGACATTTTAACTCTATTTGAATAATAAAAATTTTCAATTTTTTTTTTGTCGTTTTTATACTTCTACTGGATGTGAAAATAATAATCTTGTTGAAATTATATCTAAAATATTCTTGTACTGGCTTCCAAAACAAGGTAACTAGGAATTACGAAATAATATTTTAGCCAGTCGCCCGGTATTTTTCTTAGTTCTTAATAAAATGTCAAAATATTTAGAGTAAATCGTAAACTATAATAAACCACCTTTGAAACTTTGAAACTATATTACATAGAACACATTCTTTTACCATACTAAAATTACTGGGTTCAACAAGTTGTCACCTTAGGCCATGTTATAGAACAGCAAATACTCTAAATGTCTTCACAGTTGCGTGAAGACTTGTAATAAAAATTAAGATAAATGGCATCGGGGAGCACAGTTGCGTCAGTCTTATTTCACCTTTGAAAAATAGGTTAGTTATATGCAGTATTTACGATATCAAATATACCCATGATGTTTTTTTCATTATATTATGTTATATTACCTCCTGCAATAAAATACTGATTGATTAATATGACGATACTGAATGTTATGAACGATATAATTATGGTAAACGGGTTTCGATAAGTAATCCACATATATCAGTCTGTTTTACATATATTAATACTGCCAATGAAATCGCATAGGAAGTGTGTACTCTTACTAACAATTAAGCTCAAGTCGAGTTTGTATTTTGTAATTCGAGAAAGATTATACCTAAGTAGTTTTCCGACATAAAAAAATAGTTAGATATTAAAATTTGTCTACATTACAGCTTATTTGTCAAAGAAAAAATAGCAGCATAGGTTGAGACGAAATAATCCTTTTTGGTGGTAGATAAAATATAAAAAAATCCTCAAAAGCTATTTTTTTTTAAAATAACTCTTAAAACAGGTAAAATGCAAGGAAAATCATTGAAATGGAAATTGAAGGGCACAAAATTCTACAAAACAAATTTCGTTCATGCCGTCCTCGCATAAAAAAAAGATTAAAAAACTGTGTGTTGCGGATAGTTATTGGCCGCCAGTTGTCGAAATTGGTAAAAATATCTTCGTGGTTATTAGATATTCTTAGTCGCTGAATTCAAATTTGTAGATTATTTTGCCCGGTATTTGACCAGCTTTAAGTTATTAACCATTTTTGAATGTTTTCAACTAATTTTGCTGATGAGATATCATTGGGTGTTCGTCAATGCGTATTTATGGGAAAATAATATAAATAAATCGTTATTATTTAAACTATATGTTTTACAACAAATAGTGTAAAAAATAAAACATTTGAAACTATGGAAAAAGTTTAATATAATTCGTAAAATAAAAGTGCAACGTTAATTTATCGCATATATCTTCTATTCTTACATTTTCTTCTTCTCATTCTTATTTTCCTTCTATCTTAATTGTCTTCCTTCATCTTTTTCTTAAAGAATATTTTTTAATATTTAAACAAATCATAACTTATACACTTTTTTATTTACTATGACTACGTTCTATATACGGGGTGGACCATTAATAATAAAGCCATAGTTCAAGAGTAGATTCTTTGGTCCAAAATATGAGGATATAACCAAACATGCTTTAGTAAATTATTGCTGTTGAAAGTTACAGGGTGTCATAGTTGTATTTTTTTCTTTTTTTTTGGCAATATCTCAACTACCTCTAGACCGATCTTCTCAAAATTTGGTAAGGAAACATTTTTTAGGCTAATACACAATAATTTATGTATTACATCACGCAATCCCATGGAGGGCTCATGAGATACCTGATGATGAATATTTTTCTCTTTTTTTTTACGAAACGTAGTGGCACTTTTGACTAGAAAATCTCATGCACGAGTCATTTCTACGTAAAAAAGGTAGAACTAATGCTGTCATTTATTTTTAATTCATCTGATGAAATTCTTTCTGGTAGTTTCAGTCATATGGCTGATATATAATTCTAGCTTTCATTCACCGTCAGAGCCATAAATTATTGCTACATTTATTAAGATGTACAAATAAAAGCGTTGTGATAAGTAATCAATTATTTAAACACCTCCGTAGCTAATTGTTTCACGCTGTTAAGATACAGCGAAAATACATCAGTCTAACTAAACAGTGTGTTGAATTTGGCAAATGGGAAAGTAACTTGTTGAATTAGCGTGAAGACTCAATTAATAAAATAAATAAGGAGATGTAGCTGAACAAGATAAGTTTAGCAAAATTAAATTTATTTGCTTGTTGTACGTACATTCATGTTCAACAAATTATATATATATATATATATATATATATATTGTTAGTTTTTATAAATTAGTAAACATTGGGAGGAGCACAGTGATACGTTATTGCTATAAAAGATTTTAAAATTATAATAATAAAAATAATAAATAATGTTTTTCTATGACTATTGAATAATTAATTTATTATACATACGGTTTAGAATATATGTAATAGGGCTCATTACTCACGATCGTAGGTAATAATTCATTACTCAATGATAAAAATAAAGTTCAAAAATATCGCGTACGCCTTGACTCAATTCAATGTATCATGCGCATCTAAATTTCTTTTTATTTTAAAATTACTATCAGGTTTTTTTTATTGACTTGCAAAAATTAGTTGTGAACAAATGATATCAAGGTATAAGTACTCGTTGAAAAAGTATAGTATTCTACTCGCGTGTAATAGCTATTACTCGTGTGGGTTAATTCTCGTTAATAATAGCCATCGTTACATGTTCGTTGAATAATATACTTTTATTTCCAAAATTGTGGCAAATATACAAAAAATGCCATGTTGATAACTGAAGTGTGAATATCATAAATAGTTCTAAGTTAATGTAAGGAATCATAGTTATTGCAGATTTAAATGAAATGAAGTGGAAGTATCGATGTAATAAACTTTTTAGGTAACCATAAATAATTTGTTGATTATTTTGATGTAAGTTCCAAAACACTAGAGGTGTTGGCGTTCCCCAAGGGAGTGTGATGGAACCACTTTTGTTTATTTTATATACAAATGGCCTGTCTACGTTTTTTCGTACTATTGAAGATATCTCAGTCATAGCTAGTGGTAATCCGTATTAACTGACGCAACAAATTTGTTGAACACTAACATACTCTCCATTTCGAATTATTAAAAAAAAATTGGGTTTAATCAAAGTAAATCATTTGTTCTGGAGTTTCACCATGTTGGATCACATTACACATCAAGTATATATCTGAAATTATGGAAATTATGGAAAATTCAGCAAGTGACAATGATCAAATTTATTAGGTACTCTTATAGACTTATCTCTAGATTGGAAAACTCGTGTGATTACGAATCCAATATATGGTAAGTGTGTGTTTTAAAACGGTTACGAACTCTACAAATATAAGTACTGAAAAAAGTTTTTGTTACCATACGTTGTTTGTTCGGAAAAAAAAAGAAAAATCTTGCAAAATGATATTTAAACAACAAGAAGTGTTTATTCTACCACGTTAGTTGAGCCAAAATAAATTTTAGAAGAAATTGTTTGGCTACAGCAATTTTATTGTTCTTATGAAAATAGATGAAATATCTAATATTAAAAAAAAACAATGTTCTACTTGGATTTGGGGCCGAGATATGTCAGTTTTTGCGTTTAGGTCACTTAAAAATATACCAATCGATATTTCTTATTGAAAGAACAATATTGAAAAAAGGGCTTTTTTGGACCATCCCACAGTGTGAAATTAATGAGTTTTTATTTTCAAAATTCCCCTCCACGCTCAATTTTTGATCAAATTCAATGAAACTAGGTGCAAAATGTTTGTGAAAGCTGGCTTTTTATCAGATAACTGTGGGTTTATAATTTAGGTATTATGTGCCAACTGTCAGCTGCCAAAACCCCACGAAAATTATAAAAATTTTAAAATTTTTATAATTTGTGTACTCTAAGCATTTTTTAAATGGATTTTTATGATTTATATCAATGTTTTTTGGGTCGCTGATTACGAATCCAATATTTATTTTAGCTAAAAGGAATCGAAGTTTGGTAATTTTGGTCTAAAGTGGTCCAATATCAAGATATTGCCACTTTTAGTGGCTTTAATTGAATTAATTCAAATAAAACATACTTATATCGATAAAATGTAAGTAATTTTATCTTTTTTTTTTTTTCGCAAATTACTAATGTAATGGTCGTTTTGATCTAGAGTTGTCCAAGTTCAAGATATTGGCCATTTTTGGCCCTTTTAGTAGTTTTAATGGATTTATTTTTAATAAAAAATATTCATATGGAATGAAGGTTTTATATTTTTTTGGTCGAAGAATACTAATGTAATCGTCATTCTGGTCTCAAGTAGAATAAGTTCAAGATACTGGCCATTATTTACCATTCTTAGTAGCTTTAATGGATTTATTTCTAACAAAAAATATTTATATCTATATAGTAGTCATTTTAATCTTAATTGATCAAATTTTGAGTTAATTACCATTTTTGTCGATTTTTTATAGTTTTTAATTGTTTTATAGTGAACAAAATATATTTCTCTTCATGATAGGTACAGGATTTTATGTTTTTTAGGTCGCAGTTTATGAATGTAATAGTAATTTTGGTCCAAATTCCTACAATTATGAAATATTATCAGTTTTCTCAATGGTTTTTCTATTTATACTAAAACATATCTATACTGATAAAAAAATGTATATAATTTTAAACTATAATCGTTTATCTTTTCTTTGGATTGGTTGTTCGACATTTTTTATTAGAAAAATGTAAAGAAGCGCGTTATTCTGTCATAACTTCATTGTTTTTTATGCTATAAAAATAGTAAGATCATTTGAAAAAGGAAAAGGAAAGGGGTGGGAAGAGGTGGGAAGAAGTGGGGAAGAGGTGGGAAGAGGTGGGGAAGGGGTGGGAAGAGGTGGGGAAGGGGTGGGAAGAGGTGGGGAAGGGGTGGGAAAGAGGTGGGAAGCGGTGGGAAAGGGGTGGGAAGAGGTGGGAAGGGGCGGGAAGAGGTGGGAAAAGGTGGGAATAGGGTGGAAAGAGGTGGAGAGAGATGGGGAAGGGCAGGGGAAGTGGTGGAAAGAGGGAAGGTTTGAGGGGTGAGAAGACGGGAGAGGGGAGGGGTGGATGGCGATGACAAATGAAAGGGTTTTGTCTGTCTGTTTGTAAAATAAGTGGACTAAAAAGTAAAAAATAAAATTATATAAAAAAAGTATTTTTAAGAAAAAGCTTTTATCTGAAAAAACTACTAAAAAGTAAAAATAATTTTTTTTAAATTCATACACATGGAAACCAAAAGCTTTGGGGGTGGTTAATTGAGCAAAGTAACTATGCAATATCACTATATGACCGCCCCCAAAGCTTTTGGTTTCCATGTGTATGAATTTAAAAAAAATTATTTTTACTGTTTTTTTCAGATAAAAGCTTTTTCTTAAAAATACTTTTTTTATATAATTTAATTCAAGTTAAAATCCCAATTTTCAAGTCTCTATAACTTAGGGACTATCAATTTATATGAAAAGTTGCATAGAACCTTTTCTTATGCGAATTTGATTCTCCTTCGGTAGTTTTTTTTTCTATAAATTAGCAAGCCCCCCGCATAATATAGAAACTTTTCTTTGATGTATGCACTTTTAAGTTGCTAAAAATGAACGATATCTAATACGTACGACATTCCGAAGTTAAAACCTCTAGTTACTGTACTACTACTGCTGTACTACTACTGAACATTTCTTCTTGCTTTAAATATGGATTCAAATAATGGAACTTATATTTGACAGACATTGTTTAATTTTTGAGCGAATCTATAAAGGATGTAGAACATTCTGATTATTTCCAATTTCAGATCATTCTCCACATATACGTGACAACATTGAAAATGCATTTCTTGTAGCCAGTCTGTTTGTAGACAGAACTTACACAACCTTTTTTAATAAAAGAAAGTTCATTGCCTTATTTATTAGACGTCTCTAATCTAGTCTAATCAAATAAATGTATATACATTTTTCCCATACCACACCAAGGACGAACTATATTTAAATTTAGACAGGATTTCGGAGAATTCAGTAAAATGTTAAGTATGAATATTAATAAAATTTCTATCATGGTAATTTTATCAATTAATAAACTGTGAATATTCATTATCTTACGTGCGTCCTTTGAAGAGGCAGTGGGAAACAGTTTTATTTTTTATTCATAATTAAATATTGGGTATTTTTTATTACAGTTTATCTTCAAATATTAGCTGAGTCATTTTATTTTGAATACGTTTTTGGTTTAAAAACTTAAATAATTATATTTTATGTACCTACCCTTTTCAATGTTCAGTTAAAAATGCTTGCTTAAATGATAATTTAGATATATCAGAATATGCAATGAAAAATAGAGAAGTTGCAGTCGGACGTAGCCCACTACTCGAGTACTGAACAGTTCACTTTTACGGGATGCCACTGATATTAAATACATTGCCTGCATTTTTTATTTTTAACGTTCTAATAGATACACGCAGTCGACAACGCCCTAATGTAACTTTCATTTGTTTCGTAATAGTCTTATTAGTAAAATTACCTTAACCACATTTTAAAGTAAAATTAAATTAAAATAAAATTAAAATCGTATCCTGATCTACGTAAAGTTCGTTTAAACCTGAGATACATACTGTATATTGCTCTTTCGATATCATTTATCATAAATTATAAAATTTATAAATAACTCTTAAAATTGGACCATATCTGTCATACCGAGTGATAACCAGAGGCGTGTAAACTATTATGTTTTATACAGGGTGTTAGTAAAAAGTATGTCAATCACTTAACCACAGATTCAGTACCTTAAAAAAGTTGATTAAATCTAATTTACCTCTATCCAAAATCGCACCCCTATGAAGAAAGAGCCCTCTAAAGTTGGAAATAAAAAACATAATCTTTAAATATTGTACAAATGGCTACAGATATTTTTTTCAATACTGGTACGCTGTAACATATATCAGAGGGGAACAGTTTAAAGTAAAAATATTTTAGAATAAAGTTTTAGAAATGGCTGATTTAGGATTAAACAACACTTCCCCTACCCAATTTTTAAGTGGTTCGCCTATGACTTTTTTGGTATATTGTATTTCATAGAAAATTTAATTCTACAGCTTCCTTCCATCTTGTCTTTTTTTCGATTAAGTGATCATTTTTAAATGAAACTACCTATGTGGCATATCGTTTTAAGGGGTTTATTAAAGTACAAATATAGTATCAAAATTCTTTTCGTTGTAAGAGACTTTGATAAAAAATCTGGATGTGTAAGTAGTGATGTCTTAATATGATCACATTTTTCTTTTTTTACTAATAATTAAGCAGGGAAAGAGCAAGTGATTCTGATAAGGTTTTCCTTAAATTGTTATTTGAAACAAATCTATTTGAATATATACATGTTTAGGAGCAGGTAATAATAACTTAAAGTAAGTAATTATATTAGATAAGAAATTTAAATTCGCTTAATGAAAACTGTAATATAATTGCACATAATCTGCGTAAGCTTATATTTTACAACTATTCATTAATTTTTATCAAGTCGATCAAAACATCTAATATACATAATTGTTCCCCTCAGATCGACTACTAGTCAAAGGAGATGACGCAAAACGAGCTTTTCTAAAAATATTTATACAGTAATTTATATTACTTAAATTGATAGAACATAATTTTTATAGATAATTTAAAACAACCTGCTAAAAGGCGGAATGCAGTAGTGACTGAAATTCGAGTTATTTTTTGACTCTTTGACAACAGGATCTTCGCGACCTTGCCTAATAATAAATCGGCCTAGAAAAAACGATGCTTATTTAAATTAATTCAGATGGTAGAAATCCGGTTACACAACAGGTGACAGAATATATCCGAACTGCTCTGCTCTTTTTTTGATCGCCCGGAGCAGATCTCGACACTCCAGAGAAATGAAGCTCATACCGGTTTTTAATTTTGTTGCTTTTCATGCAGATTTTTTTTGTCACAAATCCATTGAGATGTCATAGGATGAGTACTACTCGGAATAAAGAGGATGATCTTCGAATTTGTGCGAATATTTTTTTGCTCTTTGCTCTTCTAGTTAATAGAGACGAAATATTGAATTATATGATAAGATTCCTAGCATTTTAAGGAAAAAAAGATATTGAAAATACTTAAATTATTTATAAGTCATTTACAGCAATTATTGAAATGAATGTAAATTCTATTTCAACTCTAGAAAAGTTGTACAAGTTTTTTCGAACTCGTTAGTTCTCATCAGTAGAGTATAGAAACTCATTCATTATTTATAAGCCAATTCTTAATTTATTTTCAAATTAATTATTTTTTATTCATTTAATTTTATCATGATTAGAGAATATTATTTAGGTATTAAGCAAATCACAACTTGAAATAAAATGTAAGGTTCTATAATTGCTGAGAATGACAACCCCAGAAACAAATGCCATAACGCAAATGCGAATCTATAAGCGCAAAATATGCGTTTCTGGATGAGTCTAATTGTAATTCATTTGACACCACTCTAATTGCATAACAATTTGCAGCTAATTTTTTACTCAATATTGAGACATGGTTTTCGAATTTTAATTTGTTATCAACATGCAAGTCCAATAATCTACTTTCAGTTTAGTCTTCCAAGTATACCTCATTTAGGTTGCACTTAAATGTAATCATGTTAATTTTAGGCACATTAAAGGATAATAAATTAGCGTCACACCACTCTTTAATCATTTCTTAACCAGTGCTTATAATCTCATGAAGTTCATCAATGAATTTGTCATGCCACAGTATTGTGGTGTCGTCAGCAAAAGAAGTAAAATTTCTTTAATTTTAATAGATACCAGATCATTGAAATATATTAGAAATAGTAGTGGCCCAAGGACGGAACCTTGTGGCACACCAGAATTCACTTCCAGTTGTTTTGAAACATTACCATTAAAAATAACTTTTTGGTAACGATCAGATAAATATGACCGGAAACAATCCAGCGTTTTACCTCTAAACCCGTATGTTTCTGGTTTCCTCAACAGTATTCCGTGGTTCACGCAATCAAATGCCTTAGTCAAATCACAGAACACTTCTGCGATCACCTCTCCATCATTAAGCTGAAGAGATAGTTTCTCTAAGGATTTCTCTGTGTGGAACTTAGCTATTAATGTTTTGTTTAACGTACGTAAGCATAAATGTTCAGCTCTATAATTTTTTGTTTAACACGTTTTTACGGTGAACATTTCTAGTGAGTGTCTCAAGTCATTACGGAGCAAGAAAATACACATTGAAATAGAGAACAGTAAACATTTTGATTGCTTTTTAACTTATCTCTGCCATTAGGTTCCTTATCAGATATATAACTTTAGGTAGTTTAGCAGCAAGATAATATATGTGTTTGTCTCATCGCATCGTAGAGCATGAAACATAATTAGTCTTAAGAACATAAAATTCTAAAGATGAACAAAATGATCCAGAGTTTCCATGTACCTAATAACACCATTCATCCACATTTTTTTCTATTTATAACCACAGAGAAGCAGCTAAAAATAACCACAGTTTCCTTTGATCATCCTTCCCTTCTATACTACATATTAATTTTAGCATTATTACAGCTACAAATATGTTGTACGCGTATCATTTTTAATTTTAAATTGATTATGCAGATATTTTGGTCATATTGTCTATACAGACGCACTCAACCACATTCCAAAATCAAAAACTAACGTCAGGTAGTAAAAGTTAGTTTTTTTGGGGAAAATCGTCAATATATTATTGTAGCATTATAGTAGAAAACCGGATACCTGTATTAATATTATCGAGTTTTTTTGTAATTCTTTTGGTGGTGTTGACGCCCTCATAAATTCTTCTTTTTATTCATAACGTCCTGCCAGACGTATCATAAATTATTTATGAAAAAGTTTTCTTGCATGTTTTAAATAAAAAATAGTAATTTGGAAAATAAATCTCTGTGCATATAACAATTTAAAGACCGATTATTTGTCATATTTTCTTGGGGAACGGTTCATCAAATAAGAATGTTCATAGTACCATTCGATTCTTTCTATTAAGTAGAACCATCCTTTGAAAATTTAGCCCTGGACAGTAGAAAATAATTTTTGTTTTTTCAGCGCTTTATAATTATATGAAGGAATCTGCCACTGCCATACTTGTAAGGTCATCGGCATAGTAAAAAAAGTATCGATTTTTAACTTAAATAATACTATTGTTTTTGCCTGAGTCCAGTTTGTATAATGCTGTTTTTGCAAAAACTGTTCCCAAAACAACCCCGAAAAACGCTTCATGTCCACCTTGGTTCAGCAGAAATATCATTAGAGTACTTGTTTTTGGTATTTTCTTAATAACATGCATAATTCATATACAATTCCTCAATGAATATCCTACGGTAACAGCTAGCTTAATGATCCTCAAAGCATAGTTAATGCATTTGCTAGTTACTTTTATGTCATCATTTAATTACGTTAAAGCATATCAGGATGACACTTTCGATATCCTACAGCTTAATACTTCAATTATCAAAATGGAAGAAGTTCTCATGGCCTTAAAAATATCTAAAAACAAATTAACTACTGGCCCTGATGGAATTCCATCTTCTCTACTAAGAGACTGCGTCATTATTTTCGCTTTACCGCCGACTACCATATTTAATGTAGCTCTTCAAACAGAAATATTTCCTCAAATTTGGTGTAGGTCAAAAATTTGTCCTATATTCAAAAAGGTGACAAGAATGCAATTGGGAACTATTGATCTATAGTTATCCTGTATAACTTTGGCAAGCTCTTTGAGGTTATCTTATATGATATCTTACCTTTTCATACGAAATCTCAAATATCAGTTCATCGGCATGGTTTCTTAGCTGGTAGATCAACAACTACTAATCTTGTAAGTATTACCAATTATCTTGCTACATCACTTGATCAAGGTGGTCAGGTTGACCTCTCCAAAAGTTTTGATAGCCTAGATCATGGTATGTTATTGAAAAAATTATCAACCTTTGGACTAACCACGCACTTTATCAATTTTTTCTGTTCATATCTGTCTAATAGGCTATTGTCGTGGTTTCACATCTGTTCAAATGTCGTCAACATCGGGAGTACCGCAGGATTCAGTTTTTGGACCCTCACTTTTCATATTATTCATTAATGATATTTGTCAGGACGTTGAGACAGCTAATGCTTTCCTATATACCTATGACCTCAAGCTATTTACCTTGATTAGGTCATTAAGCGATTGTGATAAATTACAGCAAGATCTCACAAAATTAATAATCGGTGTAATACTAATAAGTTAACATTAAATATATCGAAATTTAATGCCATGTCCTTCACAAGGAAAACTAATTCAATAACTTTTTCGTATAATATAGGTAGTGAAGACATTAACAGATGTTCCGAATTTAAGGACTTTGGTATTATCTTTGATTCAATATATTAATTATATTATAGCTAATTCCAGTAAGAATCTGGGTTTTATTATGAGAAACTCAAGACAATTTAAAGATGTTTCAACAATTACTTTACTGTTTAATGCCTTTGTCAGGTCTAAACTAGAATACATTTCAGTTGTCTGGAACCCAAACTAAATTTTATATTACATTTTTCTCTTATTATTTTGGTGCATTTGATTGATTTGAGTGCATCCACTGCACTCTAGATGCAAAAATAAAAATAGCCTTAAAAAATCAAGTAATCTCAAAAATATTTTAAAGTTCGGGTCATTTCCGGAAAAACCGGAAGTGATAGAAAAGTGTCAAATTATATTACCTCTTCCGAATTTAAGACTTATATCTTGAAAACTCTGGCTTGTCTAATAATTTCGTTGACCCAGTATTTATCTCACACTTTTAAATTACTTATCACTAGATTTATTTTCATGTCTGTCTTTGTTTTGCTGTTTCAGTCATACTTGTTATTAACATTTTATCTATTTTATGCCACCCCTATGTAGTTCTATATTTAAGATGAAGTTTTGTATTCTATGTTGCATTGTATTACTTTGCAGATTACTTATCCTTTAATTGGATATTTTAGAAAAATAACTAAATAAATTAATAATCGATTTTCAATCTCCTGTTTGTTTCAAATTAATCCTAAAGGAGACAGTTGTTGACTGGGGTTACTGGATATATTTTTCGAAATATAATTGACATTTATTAATTTTTAAATGCCGTTTATGACATTGGTTAAGCAATAAAATTTCTAATAATTTTTCTCACAAATTATATTTAGAAAATGTTTGTTTTTATAATGGAATTTTCCGCATGTTAAACAATAAGTTGGAATTATTTTTGCAGTAAAGACCATAATATTTTTCTCTGTCTTGGATATTTTCTTGTTCTTAGTCAGTTTTGTGTTCGAACAATTATTTGCAAGACTAACAATAGCTTATCAAGTATCTAATATACTAAATTCAGTTAAGTAAAATTTGCAGCGAAAAGTTATGAAGGCTTAAACTCTGAAAAGCTGCTCTGGAATCCCATTTTATAGCATAATTTTAAAAACAACACTCGGTCGTTTTGAATAATATCTGTTTTAATGGTTGCATTATTTAAATTTTGACATTAAGAGAATTATTCAGAAACAGAACAAATGTCACATATTAGAATGAAATACGCTTACGTATATAAATTAATGTTTATTAGGATAATTCGTATTAATATATAAAAATAATAAATAACAATAATATCGCTCTCCTTGTTAACATACCTGTGATTAAAAATGTGTCAGTTATTAGTCCGGGAGTCGACTGGATAAAGTTGAAAAGTAACGCTTTGCTGGAAAAGTAGGTCATAGAGATCACTGTCAATTACTGGTACAATTGACAGTATAAGTAAATTACTTTGACATTTTATGCTGGTAAAAATTTATTTTTACTTTTACAAGCTTATTACTGCTATAAATATGTATACACAGTTCTGGAATGTACTGCTAAAACCGAATCTACGGCAAATTAGTCGCGCATCAGTTAGATGTGGTAAATTGAGAGGGCAATAAATTGGATGTACGGATGCATAAGTCAATTGAACGCATATCAAGTGGACGAGGTAAAATATAATGCTTGGAATAATTGGTACCGTTTATTAAAAAGAACCATGTACATACGGTTTTATCAGATGAAAACATAGACATTAACTTATAAAATTATATTGTATTAATATTAATTACACAGCCATACAAAAACAAAAAAAAAGTGGTATTTCGACCCGGTGAAACCGAATTGTCAGATTGGTTCGTTTTTCACCCCTGACCCCAAAAAAACACCCCCCAAAAAGGTGGTCTGGCCTGCGAACCTCATCAGTGTATCCTTATGTATTTGGATCCTCTGAAGTTGAATCCGAAGCCAGAATTGTCAGATTCGCTTGTTTTTTACCCTCAACCCTAAAAACGAAAAAAAGTGGTCTGGCCCGCGGACCAGTTCAGTGTATCCTTATGTATTTGGGTCTGCTGAAACCAAATCGGAAGTAAGAATTGTCATATTGCCTCGCTTTTCACCTCTAACCGAAAAAAACACCCCCTCTAAAAAAAGTGGTGTGGCCTGCGAACCAGATTGGTGTATTCTTATGTACTTGGACCCGCTGAAACCGAATCCGAAGTCAGAATTGTCAGATTGGCTCGTTTTTTCACCCCTAACCACAAAAAACTTTCCTAAAACAAAAAAAAAAGATGGTCTGGTCTGTGGACTAGATCAGTGTATCCTTATGCATTTGGACCCGCTCAAACCGAATCCGATGTCAGAATTGTTAGATTGGCTAGTTTTTTCACCCACAACCCCAAAAAAACACCCCCAAAACAAACAAAAAAGTCGGAGCAGACCAATATATCCTTACCAAATACATGAGGATCCACTGGTATGTTCCGCCGGACGGACCATTTCTTGGGGGTTTGTTTTTTGGGGGTTAAAGGTGAAAAATGAGCCAATCTGACAATTCTAAACATATTTTTTATTCTCATTGTAACAAAACATTGCTATTAAATGTTTCAAAACAATATATTTAGAATATTAACATACTAAATTATAAGGCAGTCACTCAGTCATATCCAAATTAAATCCCTAGAATTCTAGGAATTTTCGGGCTAAAAAACCTAACCACGGCCGACTCTAGTTAACAGGCCACGAAGTAGTAGGTGGCAACACCGCACACAAGTAAAGATGTAGTCCGATGTGCGATGGTTGGTTTGCATTACAGCAGCTAAATTTAATTAGTGATGCAGATATTCGGATGATTTCGGTACTCGGATTACACGGAATCGGATGACAAGAATATTCGGATTAATCATCCGATGTCGAATTAAATTTTCACTATAGGTGATATCGCGATTTTTCAATCACTCTGTCAACAGTAATTGCGATCGTGGGTAAAGCGAATGCAAGTGACACTGTTGTTAGTAATTTTTCTCCCCAGATCTCAGAATCGATGAGCGGGGGGGAGAAATCTAAAAAACATTTTATCATCCAAGTGCACGATTGACAGTTGTTTTTTGTTTTGTACTTAAAATTAATCCGAATATATTTTATTCGGATGAAATTTTAATACCCGGAATCAAGCGAGTATTTCGATACTCGGATTAACCGAGCATTTTAATTCGAATTCGCCCAACACTAAATTTAATAGGCGCCCGTGTTTTAATTGTATTTTATTTATTTATAATGCGTTTTGATTCATGATTCTATATGATAGGTTTGTTTAGGTAGGATACAGATTATAAATCATTCATGTGTTTAATAAATTGAGGCTTCAATCGAAGTTTAAATCTCTGCTCGGTCAATTAAACATCACGATATTTTGTACAGAATTATGCCTAATTTTGCACAGAAAAAAAATGTTTAATTGTTTAGCAAAACCAACGAGAAGAGTTACATAACCCTTTTTTAATAATACGAAATATCATATTTTTATATTATAAAGGGAGTAATAAAATAATACAGATATCCCATAATATTCCAATTTAGGATGATTCGGGAATGAGTAAATTAAAAATAACAGGACTGTAAGGCTGTAAGTAAATTTAAAAACATGAACAAATATTTACTTATGATATGAATAAAATACGAATATGGAATTGAATTGATACATATAGGTTTCTACTTTGCTGTTTTGAAAGTGTCTAATTTTCGTTTTTTCGTTTTATTGACATCTTTTTTAGAAGTTCGTAACCGAGATTTCAATCTGATTTGCTCAAGCGCCCGATTATTCTGCATTTTTACATAATTATATAGAAGTACATTAGCAAATATTGAACAAATAATTCGTAAAATATAGTCAATATTGTTCCCGCATATACACGTGTTTAAAAAATCTAAATAAAAATTACCTGACTTTGAACTATGTAAAGTTAGATTGATAAGAAAATCTTTTTGATTTTCAATTTGTAGGAACTCCTTTTCTAAACTATTGTTGTTAATGATATGTTCTAATATGACGTACACGTGAAATAAAATTATGGTCATATTTTTCGAGGGTACTCATAGACCATCACGTTGTAGATAATCACAATATTGATTTCCAGTAAAATTCCATTTATTTTCAACAATATGTGAAAGGCAAATATTACAAGAAATTTTTTTAGATAGTGCATGAGATGCCTATCCAGATATATAAATGTTAACTGCTTCGTCTATATTAGGCCAGTATTAATTGAAATTTGATTTTCAATACCAACAATATCAGCATCAGAATTTAACGTATAAAATACGACTTTAGACGTAAACATGTTTACATTCCAGCTATCAGAGATATTATTATTATTTTTTTTTGATAAAACGTTAATAAATTCCTCATAATTTTCAATAATATCCGACTTCTCAAAGTTTTGGATTAAAATTTCATGTTGATGAATTTGATTTTCGCGCCTACTTTCTGGATCTTGTCGACGGACTGATTTTTTGTAGATAAGAATTTAGGCAAATTTGGAAAAATAGGACAGTATTTTCTTTTAATTTTGGTTTATAAGGAATCATTTTAAATGTTCCACGTAACAAGATATTTATCAAATTTAATAATCTCACCGGGATCAAAATGTATTTCGCATACAACAGCATGTTTTGATGGTGTCCAATCTTTTCGGGGAATAGCTGTAGGCCATTTTTCTCTTAATCCATCGTCCTTAGGAAAACTAAACTAAACTAAATGTGGTCTTTGGACCGTCTGTTTTCGTTGTGGAAGTATAATTATTTGTCTTACAGCCTGGTATGACAGAATGCCTGGGCATTTTAGGTTAAGTCGGTTCACGCACTGTTAAACAGAGTATACACTCGATTAAATCTATCGTAACGTCCTATAATTGATATCACACGATCTAAACTAAATGCACTTCAATTAGCAAGACACTTACACTATTGTTACAAAATAAAAATATGAATTTCCAGCAATTAAAACAAGAGCCGACCAAAAGCAGCAATTTAGTGAAACTAAGCACCACATGCATTGTTGCCAGTTTTCCTTGTTCGCGGCCTGTTATTAGAGTCGGCCGTGACCTAACCTATTAAAGAACAGCAATCACTTAAAATTCAACATATACTGAAAACCTATTACCACAGATACAGTTATTCAATACAATTTACAATAATTTAATATTAACTATATTTGCAAACAACATGATAATTTAACATACCTAGTGCATGCAAAAATGAACAGATTTTTTTTTATAAATAAAATAAATAATAACTCGATGAAGTAATATTTTATTCAGCCTGCTCCAGGACTATATGGTTTATGGAGGTTTCTTTTAACACCTCATTATGATACTGGTCTATTTAATATTAAATAGTGTTTATTCTGTTGTTATTTGGCATTTCATATGCAAAAATATACGAATTAAAAAATGTGGTAGAAAATTAAGAAATAAAAGTTGACGTAGGTAGTTCATGCTTTAAACATAAGTTTTTCGTCAAATAGTCTTAAACAACTTGTTTGTTCTTTCAAGGTTATTGCCTTATTTGGAAAAACAAGCTTGAAAAAGCCTTTGCAAGATTGCGTTACTTCAAACCTACTTACTCGAAAACTGCTGAAAATTTTCATATAAGCATTTCATATGCAAAAATATACGAATTAAAAAATGTGGTAGAAAATTAAGAAATAAAAATTGACGTAGGCAGTTCATGCTTTAAACATAAGTTTTTCGTCAAATAGTCTTAAACAACTTGTTTGTTCTTTCAAGGTTATTGCCTTATTTGGAAAAACAAGCTTGAAAAAGCCTTTGCAAGATTGTGTTACTTCAAACCTACTTACTCGAAAACTGCTGAAAATTTTCATATAAGCACCAATTATTATTTTTGTTACAGGCAGGTATTTTACAATATAGATGCTAATACGGAAAAAATGTAGAAAAATAATAATACTCAATGAGTGACTAAACACTTGTTTTGGGGCATATAGATTTAATTATATTGATAATAATTTTTCTGTTTCTTATTGGGATGCTCTGCCACATTTTTTTCTAAACAATGTTTTTTTTTTTAACTGTTTAACGTCGGCCTATTTCCGCTACCAGGGCCTATCACCGACGCCAGGAGACGAGCTACCCCCAACCTGGAAATTTTGCCGAACCTCTTCCTTTAAGAAGAGTAGAGATCTTTTACTTGCCTAACATTTAATAGACAAGGGACCGCCTGCTTTACATCCCCTCCGAAGGATGGTATATCCACTACGTAATCCTCGTCTGAAATTACGTAACTTCCGAGTATACACTGATATACAAGCCTCTAGAAGGTGGGACGAGAACGCTGTATTTCCCAAGATGGGAGCCCATCCAAGTACTAACCGCGCTCGACGTTGCTTCAGCGGAATATCGACTGATATTCACATTGAAGTCGCTTCTACGCTCGCCCCTCTAAACAATGTTCGTAAAATCTACAAAATAATACAATTACCCAGTATTTTACTGGAAAATACGCCTTCTCATAGTCAATACGTCAGTCTTTGTCCCTTATCAGTAAAATCATTTTTTAGCAAAATCGGATCGCTTTATCGATGTCAAACAAGAATATCTTTTTTTAGAAAATTGTTTAAGGAATTTAAAAATTTGGCCTTAATTTTCAAATATTAATTTATGTCAAAATTTAGGGGCAAAAAGCATTGGGGGCTTCCTAGACAAGATACGAAGGGCGCCATATTTCTGGAATAAAGATACTCATTTAATATGTATACAGTCCAAATTTTATTAAAATCGATAGAACGGTTTGGATGTAATAGGCAAAAAACTTTCTTGAATATGTAACCTTTAAAGGGTAATATCTCCGTAGGGGGCGCCCTAAGAAAGAAAATTATACATACTTTCAGTGTTATTTTCACCCAAACTATACATTCCCGAAGTATTGCCCCATAGTGCCGGGACACCCTGTATAGTTATTAAATATTATTGTAGGATTCATATCAAATTTTATTATTTTTTTTAAATATTGGTAAGGTATTTATATTTTGTATGAAATTGTGTTACACAACTAGTAGAAGACAGTTGCATGAACTTTGACGGAGGGTTTTTACCACTTGAGGAACTAAATGATTATGTCTTTGTTGTGTGCTATAATTATGCGAAAGTAATGCGACATGTTGTCTAGAGAGATGATGTTTTATGTTAATATTAAGAAAATATATTTGTCTTATATCAAATAATTTAGCTTTCAAAAATATAAGGTCTCATGAATATTTTATGTCTTTGTTCATTATTATATTCATAAACCGTTTCTGCAGGACTTCAAGGCGTGGTACAGCATTTTCAATTGATTTTAAATGTTTTTAAATGTTCACTGTATCTTATATTAAATAATTACTTCCACATCCAGTGGAGTATAGTAACGACAAAAAAAAATTGAAAATTTTTATTGTTCAAATAGGCTTAGAATGTCATGAAACGTCGAGATTTTAAATTTGAGCAAAAAAAAATTCTGTCTGTCTGTCGATCTGTAACTTTTTTGTGCGCACGTTTACTCTGGAACCGTTTAAGATATTGACTTGAAATTTGGTACACATACGTACTTTAACGGGATCTGGAACTAGATTATATTTTCATTTTATTCCGTCGGAGGGTTGGGGGTAAAATAGGGTAAATGGAGGGTATATAGATAAATCAAGCAGGTAAGAGTCCATAAAATTGATATTTAGTATATACAAGAGAAGTTAAGGTATCAAAATATTTTTTACTTCATCCACCCCCACTACCACCCCCCCTATAATCACCCCCACCCCACTACCGTGTGGAATATCGTTTTATGGGTTTTTGGGGTAGACGATTTCAAATATTATATTATTAAAGTTCTATAAACAATTATTTCCACGTACCAATTTTGTTCATTATGAGAGACTTGATAGAAAATCTAGATGTGGAAGTAGTGATCCCTTGGGCAGCGATTTTTTCCTATTTGACCGACGTAACAGCTATTGGATTTTTCTCAAGAGGCCATACACTATTTTTTTACATTTGTGTTTTTTGTTTTGAATTGTAGAAAATGTCGAATATAAATAATAGTAAGAAAATTAACCAAATAAATAGATATAATATATTGTATACCTGTTTTAAAGCGGATGTTTTGAAAAATAACTCGTTTAAAAAATCGACCCACCTGTTAATATTTCAAATGCTATTTTATGACAGTTTTATGAGAACGGTTTAAATATTATCACTTTTAATATAGTGTGTCACCTAATTCGATTAGTACTAACTTCTTCCTGATTGCCTAATTAAGTCATAAATAAAAATAAAGTTTAATATTTAGATGTGTTATATTTAATTTAAACTTGTTTTCAAAATATAAAAAATGTATTTGCCTACGTCTAGATAATATTGAAATTGAGTGGATATTCTGTTTTAAGTATTTATGTACTGGAATAAAAATGCACTATTAGATGAAACATTTAATAATAATAATAATAATTTCTCGTATGAATATAGGTTGAATTTTTAACCAAAAGTTCACGATTTAACGTGCAGGTTTTAAAGAAAATTGTTTTTTGTTTTCTGTTTTCCTGTTATAGTAAAGAATATAAAAGAGGTTCTATCTATGAAAATTAAGAAACTCTGAATTTAGAGAATATTATTTAGGTATTATGCAAATCACAACTTACGCACTTTTTATTTATTATGAAAATACCTACTTTCTGTATATTTTTACCCTAATCTGGGCACGCTAATATACTAGTTAGGTAAATACTATAATTGTCGTGAATGACTGAATTTCAATAAATAATGTAAGTATTTTCAATATATTTTCTTGCCTTAAAATGCCAGGAATCCTATCATATAATTCAATACTTCGTCAGTATTAGCTAGAAGAGTAGTTGTTTTGGTTGGTTTTCCAATAATGAGTGTTTTAAAGTGTTTTCCTAAGTAGTATATTAGCGTGACCTGATTAAGGCACCAATATAGGTACACAACGTAGATAATTTCATATTGAATAAAAATGTGTGAATGAGTGAATTTAAATAAAGGATTTAAGTATTTTTTAATATATATTTTTTTCTTTAAAATGCTAAAAATCCCATCATGTAATTCAATACTTCGTCAGTATTAGTTAGAAGAGTAGTTGTTTTGATTGGTTCTCCAATAATGGGTGTTTTAAAGTATTTACCTATCTAGTATATTAGCGTGCCCAGATTAGGGCAACAATATACAGAAGGTAGGTATTTTCATAATAAATAAAAGGTATGTAAGTTGTGATTTGCATAATATTCTCTAATCATAATGAAAGCAAATAAATAAAAAATAATTACCTAATTGTAAAAACTCTAAATTTATTTTCAAAAATAAAAATCTAATTAATATAATGAATTTACTTACAAATCCTATTTCAAAATCTTAAATTCAATAGGACTCACCTCAAAAATTAACCTATCATTCTACATAGTAGTAGTTTGTTATTGCGATAAACAGTTCCAGATACAGCGCCATATTGAAGATTCCAAACTCCCTTAGGATTCATTTGATTTCAATAGAAATTTGAACACGACGAAATAACAGACATATAGACAGAGTGACATTATTGAATAATACACCATATAGATTGAAGTAAATATTCTACCCGAACTCTCAAATGCCGTGAAACAAAACAAATAAAATTTCGGATTATCTCGTAAATGAGAATGTTCTGGCCTACAGTTGTACATTTGCGGCATTATGTTAAAACACTTAATTTACTAATGGATTATTTTATAATTCTCTAATTTAATTACTTTAGCTAAAATATAATTAGTTAGTTAATAATCCCAGAACTGCTGTACGTCGCAAGGCAAATTACACTTCGAAATAATATCCAGTTGTTTAGGAATTTTATTTACTTTATACAGCGTGTCGCACTTTTCATGGAGCCACCCCCCATATCTAGCTTATCTGATATCCGAATTTTTTGAAATTTTGGTGGTGAATATATACCTATAAAATGAGTCTTTAGACGTAACCGCATTTGATTTTAGTCAGAAGCGTCCGATTCTAGGATGTAGAAAAGAGGTCTATTTTCAAAAAAAAAAGTATTAGCGATTTTTTTAGAAAAAAACTAGTAAAATATTCTTAATCAGCACCTTTAGAAATCCGTTTGTACAAGATTACAACGTAGTGGGATCTAAGGTGTTTGAGATAGGTGCTAAAAAAAAGCAATTTTTTTGAACTAAAAATAATTTTTATCTGCAAAAGGGACTCTCAAACGAAAAAAAATTATTCTTCATTTTTGTTCAGAATAATGTATTGTACTAGTTTGAATTGATTTTACAACAAAATAATTATTTACTTAAATAAGGCAAAAATTAAAAAATAAAATAAATGAAACTAAACTAAATAAATAAATAAATAAAACCAATTGACACTCGCAATAACTTTTGATTTCATGGCTTACTTAGGTCTTTTTTGAAGATTATTCATTATAAAAATGTTAAGCATGAATACGAATTAGAATTCTTGCCTTATTAAATAAATAATTATTTTATTGTTAAATAAATTCAGACTAGCACAATACATTATTCTGAACAAAAAATTAAGAATACATTTTTTCATTTGAGAATCCGTTTTACAGGTAAAAATTATTTTTAGTTGAAAAAAATGTTTTTTTGACGGCCCCTATCTCAAACACTTTTGAACCCACTATGATGTAATCTTGTACAAAGGGGGTTCTAAAGGTGCTGATTAAGAATATCTCACTAGTTTTTTACTGAAAAAATCGCTAATATATTTTTTCGAAAATCGACCCCCTTTTCCATTGTAGAATCGTACGCCTCTGACTAAAATCAAATGTGGTTACCTCTAAAGACTCGTTTTATAGGTATATATCCACCACCAAAATTTCAAAATATTCGGATATCAGATGAGCGAGATATGAGGGTGGCTCCATGAAAAGTGCGACACGCGCTGGATCCGAATCTGGCCTCAGAATTGGGCCATCCTGTCAGGATTTTGAAATATTTTAGGTTAAGTACTTAAAAAATGACTTTCTTGACATCATTTAATCGTCCTCTTTAAAATAAGCTTTCGAATGATCTACGACGAAATAATTCTTTTTATAATGGGATGGGAGTAGTAATGGGGGTGGCTAATGCCAATTTTTTTTTAACATTAACTTCTCTTGTATATACTAAATACCAATTTTATGGACTCTTACCTGCTTGATTTACCTATTTACCCCCATTTACCCCAATTTACCCCCCGGGTAAAGAATACGGAATAAGATGAAAATATAATATAGTTCCAGATCTCGTTAAAATACATATATATATACCAAATTTCAAGTCGATATCTTAAACGGTTCCAGAGTAATCGTGCGCACAAAAAAAGTTACAGATAGACCGAGAGACAGACAGACATTTGCTTTTGCTCAAACTTAAAATCTCGACGTTTCATGACATTCTAAGCCTATTTGAACAATACAATTTTTTTAAATTTTTTTGTCGTTTCTATACTTCCACTGGATGTGGAAGTAATATCTGCGATTTTTAGGTTAGGTTAACCCAAAGCCACTTTGCCGCAGCACTACTCTGAAGTACAATGTCTTAAGGGTATTTGCCATTTTTTTCAAGTTAATTTGATTGAAACCTCTACTGTCGGCAGATTTTTGTCCAAAAAAGGGCATATTTTTCCCACCGTAGAAAAAGGACTTTTACCATCGTTGTCAATAGTAATGCATAGCCGTCTAAAAAGTCAAACTCTCATGTCATGATATAAGTTAAGAAATGTCATGTTTTTCTGACGTTTGAAGGAAAAATAATTTTTAAGATATATTTTGTGAATTTTCGGTCCTTTATATTATAATCATTTATTTGTGAAAGATGTCTTTTGCATTTGCTTTTGTGTTTTTAAATTTTCAGTATTATCTGCATTTTTCCTAAGCTTGCACAGATACATTTAAGATTTTGGCGGAGGTTCCGGTTACACCGCCGTACTTTCGTTAAAATTAAGTTTAAATACCTTCATGTACTTATTGAGGTGAGGTATTTATCGTCAAGCATTGAGTGCTCCTTTGCTACAAAATAGATTACCCCGCCACACAAAAAAAAATGCTTTATGCCTCAAATCAGACCGTCAATTTGCAATAAATATATTTTGACGTAATAAAAACGAATCTGATGTCCAAATTGCTTGATAGCCCGTCGGGCAGAGCGCGAAAAGCCTTCTCTTTCTTGACCTACCCAATACTAAAGTATAACCAGATGGGACCTTCACTACTTATTAAAGCATGTTGTTTTACATAGGAAATCAAAATTGACGACACTCTCCATTGGTCGAGACCGAAGATATAAGAAAAAAACTAAAAAAAAAGAAATTTAGAAATTTAATATTTAATCAAATATAACTTTAGAACTAAAGCAGATAAAAATAAAATTTTTGTCAGGTTTTGACAAGTAAACATTGCTGTTTAGTTTGAAGTATAATTTATTGCAATAATTAAAAAATTAACATAAAAAAACTGGCAAAATTCAAAAGGATACAGAAATCAGCAACATTTTTCAAATTCTTAACTCGCCATAACTCGCTTATATAACGAGCTATTCAATTTTTTCTTTCACCAAAAACTGACAAATTTAATAGGCTTCATTTTGTCTCGATTCATGCCAGATCTAATTTTTTAACTAAAAGCGCTACAGCCCTTGAAACACAACGAAGCACACTACGATGACGAAGACACGAGGCTTCCTCTCTCGCCCCCGCTACGCTCTCGGCCCATCAAGAAACGTATCGGCTGCTGGCCTCATTATTGTCTGGATAAGTATTAATATAAGTATATATTATTTTTTCTTCAAGCGTATTAAAATGTTTAAATTATGTCACCAAAAACAGAAGTAGAAGTAGGACATTGTTTTACTAGTAACAAAATGTTAGTACCGAACGCCACCGTGGTGGACATTGTTTTACTAGTAACATGATGTTAGTTCCGAAAGCGCCGCCGTAGTGGGTATTGTTTTACTAGTAACATAACGTTAATACCGAAAGCCACCGGTGGCGCGCTATCCACTAGCCACTTGTCATATTGTGTCAACATGTAAGACTGTAGTTTGAATATTTGTACATTTATGATAAATAAATGAATTTTTTGCATTTTAATACGCTTAAAGAAAAAATAGTATATATTACACGGAGTAGAACGCCTTTTTTTGTGTTTCGCCCAGTTTGCAAATCCTGGGCTCAACACAAAAAAGAGTGCGTTCTACTCCTAGTAATATAATATACTATTATTTACATTTAGGCTATTACAGTTTATGTATATTGTAGATACATTATCAATGAAAAAAACTGCATGTTACTTTTGCGAAACTGCTGAAAGCAGAGAAAATCTAATGGTGAAAAACCAACTGTTACTGGGATCAGGTCTATTATACATTGTGCAAATGAAAGAAAAAATTCTTATAAAATAAAGTGGTGGCACTTATTTGCACACTCTTCGGTACTGATTTCATTATTCTTGTCGGACATCTTTTTTTAATAAGAATGATATTAGTAGAGACAAGACATATTGCCTCTGATATTAGTAAAGTGATTAAAAATGTAAGTGAGCCTTCATGTGGTTATAATGAAGATAAAAATCAGATTAAAATAATATAGCATTGTCTGATCTGTGGAAAATCCAGAAAAAATAAGAATAAATTAAAAACATTTTTAAGAAGCAATTTGTACAGGAACGGGTGCGGAAAATAGCAAAAAATATATATTAAAGCTACAGTGACGCATTGTGATATAGAAATAAAAGGCAGGTTTTACTTTTATTCAAATTTATTTGGGGATGACGGAAATTATCATAAAATTTGTTATGCAAAATATATTAGCAAAAAAAAATTAAATGTGTACAAACTAAACCACTGAAAGAAAAAATGAATTTAAGGTAGCGTTAAACATTTTATTTAGGGAGGTTGAACTTGCTGTTTTGCAAAAAAGAATCCTTAAGTTTAACATTTCTAAAAACACTCCTTAATGATATATTTGAAGAAATCACGGAAGAAGAATTAGATTATTATAGCAGCGGAAATATAAGAAAGAGACTAGAAAGCATTTAAACAAACAAAGTGTTTTGGGAACACAAAGGAAATACAACAGTTCATTCAAGTGATAATAAAGCTAAATAGACTAACGAATTTTTGTTGTGAGACACAAGTGCTGCCAGTATCTTAAATGAAGCTATAGGTGGATATTTTAAAACTGTAAAAAAACACGACTACTATTCAGAATAATCATCAATGTAAACAAGAAGCTTCAGATTTGTTATAAACATTTATGTCGTGGATACTAAATATGTCGGCACAGACAAATTTGATTTAAACGTTATTTCTATAGTAATGCAATTTATATTAATAATTATGAAAAAAACAACAATCAGCATAGACCACTTTTTTAATCCTTTACATATAATTACATGTATATCGTGCCGTCAGAAGAAAAAAACTTATTGATATGCTTTAATCTTTTGGCTATGGTTATTCCTACGATGAAATACGGATATTTAACATCTTTAGCTAGTCACGTATTAGTAAAAACTACGACATTTTTATTCCACCTGGAGTTCCTCCAGTAAGTTCAGAAGAAAACAATTACATTCATCGACATCGACAATTTTGATCAAAACTAAGACAGGCTAGATGGTAAAAATCCCACTCCCATTACTGCTTGGAATGATATTATTTAAAAAAAGATCGGCCTATTTACACAAGAATATCTATCCAATAAATTTTAACTGATTTAACCCTTCTAGTTTACATGAAAACAAAAATATAGATGTACAAAAATCCAACTAATCGTTCAGATCCTCTTCGAGTTAGTGAAAGCATGCCAAATAACTGTTTTGATTATGTGGTTACCTCTGACACTATGGAAAATATTAAAATTTACGAAGCAAAGTAGAAACTTTACTAGCTGGCATGAGTTTAACAATGATATATTTGAAAATCAGTTATCTCTGTCTGATTATTTTCCATTTATTAATGCACCACCCGCGTTGTACGACTCCATATATAGCGGATTATTACAATTAGTATCATATTATTCAATATGATTTATTAATTTTATCATATTACAATAAAGGAAGATTATTGTAAAGCTTTTGTTACGGCCGCTGATTATAGCCTTGCGCGGTTTATGGTGAACGCGGGATGTACCGGGAACGAGAGGGGAAGCCTTGCGACTCCGTCGCCGAAGTGCGTTTCGTTGTGTTTAAAAGGCTGTACCTCTTTTATTTACAGAGCTAGACCCAGCATTAATTGAGACAAAATGAAGTCTATGAAATTTGGCAGTTTTTGGTGAAAAAAACATTCGAATAGCTCAATACATAAGCGAGTTACAACGAGTTAGAGCTTTTAAAAAAATTGACAATTTGTGTAACATCTAAATTAACGTCAATTTTCTAGTGTTAAAGTTATTATTTTTGTAATAAATTATACATCAAATTAAAGAGAATCGTTTATACAATAAAACTAAAAAAATATATAATTCTATCTTTTTTCGTTTGAAAGTTATTCGTGGTTGAATTTGAATTTTGTTATTTTCATTTTTTTTTGTTTTTTTCTTGTAACTTCAGTCTCGACCAATGGAGAGTGTCGTCAAAAGTGATTTCCTATGTGAAAAAACCTGCTGAACAAAATGAAATAGGTTTTGTTTGGTTATACCTCGGAATTGTGTTAGTGAACGCTAGAGCCTGCCATCCGACGTACTATGATTTTATCTCAATTTTTCTTAAATTAAGAGGAATATTGTTTCGAAGAGGAAATCAAGTAATTTGGATATAGTACACACAATTTAGATTAAAAAACACTGAATAGGAGAAATAATTTATGAAGTAATAATATTTGGGATGCGTACTCTAGATTAGAAAAGTCCCTCCCGAAAAGTCCCCCCCCCAATTAGGGGTGGAACGTCCTTTTTTGCAAAAAACCACCCTTAACAGGGACTTAACACTGGCTTTTCACTTTTATCTTGTAAATCGTTCGCCGGAAGAGAAAAAAGTACAGGAAATAAAAAATGTGTCGTTAAATTCTGCATAAAAAATGTCCTATTAAATTTGTAGCTTATCCTCACCTATTTCGCGCAAACAACATCCGAACAGTTTGGGACGCAGAGGTAAAAATCGATCATATTCCAAGTTTCACAGCGAATATCTTAAAATCGGTTACTTTAACGAGAAAAGTTCTCAGGAATGAATTTATCGAGCGGAATATTCTCTATAAGATGCATATATAGCGGCTTTTGACGCAAGTGATTTTTATGTATTTTCCCCTTTTTTGCCAGTTCATTGTTGATGGCAGCAATTTGATTTATCGTGTAGTACGACCGAAGCAGGGTACCTTTGACGACGTTTATTCAGCCTACGTTCGCTTTATTCGTAATCATTACGGCCAAAAAGTGACTGTAGTGCTTGACGGATATGCTGACAATGCCTGCAGTATGAAGAGCATCGAAAGACAGCAGTGACTTTTGAAACGCATTTCACTGGAAATTATTTTCAATGAGAACACGCCACTGACTGAAACGCAAAATAAAAAATCTCTCACAAGGAATGGTTTATTTCGCAACTAAAGATTTAAAAACGAGGGGATCGAAACAATTACTGCTGTAGACGACGCTGACGTACTCATAGTTCAAACCGCCTTAAATGAATCTCATGAAAACGATACAATGGTCATCGTCGGACAAGATATTGATCTTCTCGCATTGATTATTGCTCTCGCACCTGAAGATAAAGATATCCGTTTCTTAAGAGGGGCTCAGGGAAAAATAAAAAATAAAGCTTACAGTTCACGTGACTTGCAGTCCTCGGAAGTTTTAAAAAGCTGTAAGGAGACAGTTTTGTTTGTCCACGCGTTCAGTGGATGCGATACCACTTCAGCTTTTTTGGTAAAGGAAAAGTGCAAACGGTGGAATGCATCAATAAAAGAAAAGATCTCGAAGAGGTTGTCCGTATATTCAACAACCGTAGCTCTACGAAAAAAGAAATTACAAGTGCTGGAGAGCAATTCACGCTAGCAGTATACAAAGCCCCCCCCCCCCCCCCCTAAAAAGACATCTTTGACTCATCAAGAATTCATTATCTTCAATAAGTTAATCGGTCAATTTAGTACTGTCGGGATTCTACCAAGACTCCCACCTGAGGCATTACGTCAACATTCTTACAGAGGATTTCTCCAAATTCATGCTTGGCGAGGAGGAAACTTGGAACCAATGGAATGGGGTTGAAACAAAGTAGGCAACATTTTAGCACCCATTTATACTACCGAGTTACCAGTCCACCATAAAGCTAATATTCTGCAACTGCAAAAAGGGTCGTGAAAAACGATGAAACTGTGTTAAGGTTGGATTGCGCTATTCAACAATATGCTCTAATTGCCATGGGCAAGGATGTTTCAATTCTGAATTTGAAGAAGAGTTCGTTAATGAGTAAAATTGGAAAGAATTTTAGTGGAATAGGCCTACAGGGGAAACCACCTTAAAAAAAACGCACCGAGAGCTCTACCTCGTTGGTGGTGTGGAAACGAGCTCAAATTGAAAAACACAGCTTTGTGGAAAAAAAGGGGAAAATACATAAAAATCACTTGCGTCAAAACCCGCTATATATGCACCTTACAGAGAAAATTCTGCTCTACAAATTAATTCCTGAGCATTTTTCTCGTTAAAGTAACAGATTTTCAGATATTCTCTGTGAAACTTGGAATAGGATCGATTTTTACCTCTGCTACACAAACTAGAAACTACCCCCTGTTCGGACGCTGTTAGCGCAAAATAGGTGAGGATAAGCTACAAGGTTAATAGAACCTTTTTGTGCAGAATTTAACGACAATTTTTTTATTTCCTATACTTTTTTCTCTTCCGACGAACGGTTTACAAGATAAAAGTGAAAAACCATCGTTAAATGTGGGGGTGTTTTTTTGCAAAAAAAAAGGACGTTCCATCCAATTTGGGGGTAACTTTTCTGGTATCTATTTCTAACCCTATGTAGAGTACGCACCCCAAATATTATTACTTTAGAAATAATTTCTTCTAAAATATCTAATTTATGTGGTCTAATATAAGATTTGTCTTTATCACGTTAAAATACATACGAAAATGTTGTTATCATTTCTGCCTACAGAATATTTTTTTTGTGTGTGGCTGTGTTATATACGTATTGATCACCAAATAGATTTAAAGATAGACATCTCTACATATACCACCTAATAAAAACTTAAATATTATGGAATTAAAAACAATAATTATTGACAAGGCTTCTCTTTCTTTATTTCTTTACTGTTCAATTGGAAATAATTAAGTACATGTTTTTGTGGTTTCTAAGTCTCTAATTGATATTATTCTACCATAGGTGATTTGAAATCCTAAAATATTGACGGATCATATACAGTAAGTTGATAAAATATAGAACAAATTCGAAATTTTGAAAAGGGTGCCGAATTTCCAAAAGATCCAGAGCCTCCTAAAGAGCCTCTTTTAAAGTTATCAGTAAATCAGTAACGTCGTCTATCTCTGCTAAATCACGTCCTCCACATGTTTCTAAATAGCAATACTTTTTTTATAGGTGGGTTTTGTAGAACTCTCAATTATCTTTATTGCCATGTAAAATATTTAATAACACAAAAAAGTAGGTCTTGTCCTATGGTTCCTATCTAACTTTGACGCGCTGAAGCCAATTTTGGACACCAAAATTTTTCTATCGGTTCAGTTTCACTCTACCACCCCTTTTATCCCCTAAATTTTTTCATTGTCCAAAACTGGTTTCAATGCGTCAAAATGCTTCAGAAAAGATAGATCAGAACCTTACAGCACGAGAGCCCACCTACAAAAGTGGAACACATAAGCTGGAGAGTCAAAAATTGGTGGGGATGCTGAACGTCCTGAACGTGTGTGGTCGGTCATGGCAAGCGGCGAAGGGGCAGCCATTTTTTGTTATATGGCTCAAATAATTTTTGAATGTGACGCTTTTCCATGACGTCCAATCAAAAAAAGTTTCAGACAAAAGTTTTTCAATTTTGTGGGCTCTACATAACGGCACTAGGGTGTTTTACTTTTAATGGGACCTTTTTTTTGTAGACCTGAGTAATCATTGCTAAACTAAAAGGTAGCATAGGTTGCTTTACACAATGGGCAATGTCCATGATCTCTACAAAAAACCATTTGAATTTTAATTTGTTGATCTGTCAAACCAAAAATAAACTATTAGAACAATTTTGAAATGTATTGAAAAATAAACAAAATAGGTAATTCTTTTTTATTTGAACAATTTTATTAAGAAAATGTTATGTAAAAATAATTTTGTCTTAACAAATGTTTTTTAACAATTAATAAACAAAATCTGCTCCAAGGACTAAACCTAAATTTTCAGTTTCAAAAATTTTCTACCGCGTAGTTTTTATTGTCAAAATACGGTTTTTTGACAATAAAAACCGGAATTTACTCGAAATCTACGCGATAGAAAGTTTCTTAAATTAATAATTCGGTTTCAGCACACAAAAATACTTATGGCGTGATAGGTTTAATTCGTGGGTCAAATTTTTTTTGTTCTACAAAAAAAATTCTGACTAACAACGATATTACCAAAAAATTTATTAAAAACAAGGTTTTTTTTATTTAAAACGTTATTGATTTATGAATGAAGTGAAAAGGTAGCAATAATTTTAATGAGTTTTTCGAAAATTGTGTATTTTTCGAGATTTTCTAATTCTTCCATATTTTATCAACTCACTATATAGATAATTTAGTGCAGGAGAAAAATAGCATTTTATAATTTTATGCGACGATGTGAAAGTCCTAAATCTATCTTACTATTCCAAATAACATATATTCATCTTAGATATGTGTGTGCGAGTGTGTGCCTGTGTGTGTGCATGTGAATGCTTCAAGATTCGGTCAAAATATATCTTGCTTCAATAATTCTTCAGAACTGCTAGTAGTGAATATGATCGGCGAATTATCTGAAATATTAAAAAACATTACTCATGTCATGACCTTTTGTTTTATTACATTAGAATAGTTGATGTTGAGATTTTTTAAGCAACTGGATACCACGTATGCACAGTTGTTTAAAAAAATTAATTTTTTTGACAATCAAACGAATCACTGCCACGAAATCGGAAGTACATCAGATGACATTATATCAAAAAAATGTGTATTACATTGGCTGCAAATTATATAACAATTTAAGAGATGCTATTAAATCTTTACTTATCCATATTGACAATAAGTCGTTTGCTGTTCATTTCTGTAACTATTAATGGCATGCATGTATGTGTATATATGTATGGATATGTATGTATTTATTTTTGTATATTAGTAGTTTTATACCCTTTATTTAGTGTATTTACATTTAATTAATATGTAGCGAAATTAAGAATTAAGGAAATTATTATAATTATAACTATTATTATCGTTATCGTTATCGTTATCATTATCCTTATCATTATCATTAACATTGTTATTACTATTGAATTTAGAGCATTATTATCAAGACATGAATTAGTAGAAAACTACTGTATTATTTTTGCTTAGTTTATTAAGTTATCTTACCGTGGTAAATGTTTCAAGAGACAGATCGAGAAGCTTTCCCGCTGTGAGCATCATAGGTCTTTTCGCCCTTTCCATCAGGGTGATAAGAGCTTTCTTGGATTTTTGATCGTACTTGTACCATTCACTCATATATACAGCAGTTATGACTGTGTTACTCTGAAATAGCAAAAGAAAATGACATTTTTTATTCACTCTGAACATAGTATGCAATATATTATCAGCGATTTCTATCAGAAATAAGAAAAAAGTTTTTTTTAAACTCAGCTCTCTCAAGGAGCTGTAAATAATAATAATAAAATTTTGTAGAACTGTTATTTCTTTTTATTCGTGACGAAAAGTGAAAAATAAATAACTTTAATATTTTATTCAGTGGTAATCCAGTCATATACAGTATCGGAAGATTTTGGATTTGGGTGGCAGGCATAGTTTCAACGGCTTGACAGACCGCCTACAATAAAGGCACTGGTACGTGCTCTAGTAGAGGGAGCAAATAATTACGCGCTATCAAGGAAACACGTACATCATTGCTATAAAAAATTTCAGTACCATTTATTCAAAGGAAGGATGTAGTTGGCCCTGTTCAGTATAGGTAATATTATTACGTGCTTTAATAACTGAAATTATTTAACCCGTTTTACTTTCAAAACGAGTCAAATAATTCTTTACATTTCCCGCAGACAGAGCTGCCCACGCACATGTGGTGGGGAAAGCAGGTGGCACGAGTAGGATGTGTTATACGATAAAAAATAATAACCTAGTTGCTTCGCTCTCGCTTGCTTTCATTGCCGACCCAAATGAAACATTTTCTGACACTGCATAAGGTAAAAAAAAGTAAACTTCGGAATAAAAGCTAATAAGCTGTAAACTTGTATAAATCTTTGTTTTGAAATTTTATAAGTTGGCTCAAAAGTCTCATAGAATCTCGTGTACGCGGGTCGAAATATTCAAGGTCAAAGGTTGCAATAATCATTTTTTTGTAAATATCTCGTTTTCTATGCTCTAAATGACATTTTGATTTATCATAAAAGTTGTAGAGCAGAAAATTCTCTACAAATTTTGTTTCAAGCAATATTTTATACACTCAACCGTTCTTGAGATAGAGCGTGAAGAGTGGGGAGCGCTTAGCCGTATATATCATAACGCAAGGTCAACTGTGAAATCCAATAAATAATACGATCTATAAAGTTAATTATTTATTAAAAATATTACAATGTTGTTATCGGTTCCAGGATTTCATTTTACAGTACCCAGCCCCATTCCTGGGGTTCTAAATCATTCCCTAACCAAGTTTGGATTTGGTAGTAGGCACGATTGATATGCTGTCGAGTTGCTGCACTTGTAGGTGGAAGAGTTGATAACTGCACCGGTTTGTTATCAGTCTTGTTGATTTGATGAATTACGTCTATCGAAAATTGTCTGTTGTATTCTAATTTTGGAGCATTATATATTGCTAAAAAGTTACGTACTCCATTTTCAAACAATGTGTCGGGTGGGCAGTTTTCTTGCTGAAATACTTGAGCTAATTGATCCAAATTAGGAAGTTTCTCTAACGTTTTAAGAAATGATTTTTTTCCTTTTTTAAAAAGCGCAGAAGTCGTGTCACAGCCACTGAAGGCGTGCAAAAATAAAATGTGTTGTTTAGAACGAGGATATTTGTCGCAGCTTTCAGAGGAATATATTTGTGTCTTCAATTGCCTTTGCCAATTTTTTTAAAGAAAATTTCTTGTTGATGTGATCTTGAGTACGTCCTATTAAAAGAACTAGCAGATCAATATCTTCTCCTTTGATGACGGCAGTTCTTTGACGTTCAGATTCTGCAATGGTTGTTTCGACGATAAGAACTTTGATTCCACAGTTGACCTTGTGTTATGATATATACGGCTAAGCGCTTCCCACTCTTCGCGCTCTATCTCAAGAACGGTTGAATGTATAAAATATTGGTTTATACAAAATTTGTAGAGAATTTTATGCTCTACAACTTTTATAATAAATCAAAATGTCATTTAGAGCATAGAAAACAAGATATTTACAAAAACCTGATTTTTGCGACCTTTCAAGAGATTCTATGAGACTTTTAACTCTTTCAGGGGCGGTGGTTCAAAATTTAAACCACCAAATGACAGACCATATCGGGGCGGTGGTCCAAATTTTAAACCACCTAAATTAAATTCCATAGTAGCGATCGTAATGGCAATATAACTAAATCGCGCACGTGCAAGCACTCTAGTGGGTAGTATATGAACTACGAAAGGAATTTAGAGCGGGAAGTTAATATATAACATAACCAAACATTTTGTAATATGTTTGTACCACGTGAGTTTATTTAGTATTTTGAATTTATAAAAAGGTAAGTTATTTTTGCATTTTTTAAAAATAGTGTTGTTAACTTAGTTTATTTATAGTTTAAATATGATTTGTACATAAAAATTTACGTACATTTGTAGTTAATAAGTTACGTGTGCATTTTTTTAAAGGTGGTTTATAATTTGGACCACCGCCCGCTTGTAACACTGTTTTGATTTCTTTCGATTTTTATTATGAAATTTATAAGTACCGAAAATTGATATCTTCATTATTCTATATATTGTTTCCGTAAACGTAGTTTGAAAGACTTATATAGTTAACGGATTATTCGCATTCTTTCAGTTTTAATGATGTCGTTGCCTTTCAAACTTGTGGGTATGACAGAAAAAGAATTTTATGAAGAGATAGAGAGATGTTTCGATGATGTAGCTGAAATACCATCTGATGGAGGCTCTACTGCTGACGATGATGACACTGATTTAGAAAACGATGAAGAGCTAGATAATCAAGAATGTGCGATAGAAATTGTGGAAGAAGATGATAAAATAGATACTGATAATGACGGCTTCGATTCTGAGGATGATATTCCACTTTCCATATTGGCAGCAAAAAATGCACCAAGAGAATGGTCAAAAACTCAAAAGATCACACAACCTCCTTGTTTTAATTCATATGCTGGAGTACCAGATTTTATCAAAAATATCGACGATCCAACTCCATACAAATTATTTCAACTATTTTTCACCGATGAGTTAGTGGACAATCTTGTATTCCAAACAAATTTATATTGCCAGCAAGGGTTGGGCAACTATTTACCAACTAATCTGTCGGAAATGAAGACTTTTCTTGGGATAAATTTGTTAATGGGAATAAAGTCTCTGCCTAGCTATAGAGATCATTGGTCAAGTGCTCCTGATCTTCATGATCCCTATATAAGTAAATTAATGACTGTAAAAAGATTCAGTTGGTTTCTTACCAATTTACATATGAACAATAATATCTTGATGCCCAAAAGAAACGAAGAAGGTTACGACAAACTGTATAAAGTGCGTCCGTTACTTAGCTACATTTCAGAAAAGTTTGCAAATTGTATGGCACCCACAAAAGAACTTGCACTTGACGAATCTATGATTAAGTTCAAGGGCAGAAGTTCAATAAAGCAATATATGCCTAAAAAACCCATAAAAAGGGGATATAAAGTTTGGATGTTGGCAGATAAAAATGGGTACTGCCATAAATTTGAAATATACACTGGCAAATCAATAACTGGCATTGTCGAGAAGAATTTAGGTGAAAGGGTTGTATTGAAACTTACAAATGAGTTTGCAGACAAAAACCATTTGTTATTTTTTGATAACTATTTTTCCAGTGTAAATCTAATGGAGGAATTAAAATCAAAAAAGATATTTGCTTGTGGAACAACTCAAAGAGAAAAAATATTCCAAATTTCAAACCTGACAAACAGATGAGACGAGGCGAACACGAGTGGTTCTGTAGTGATACCGGGCTCTCCGTCATGAAGTGGAGAGACAAAAGGTCGGTGCATATTTTGTCAAATTTTCACGATCCTAAGGACACCTCAGAAGTAACAAGAAAAGGGAAGGACGGCACAACAAGTAAAGTACCCTGTCCAATGGCACTTCTTGAATACAACAAAAATATGAATTTTGTAGACAAATTTGATCAGTATTTATCTACTTATAAAATAGACAGAAAAAGCCATAAATGGTACCATCGAATTTTTTTTTATTTTCTGGATGCATCAGTAGTTAATGCATTTGTAATATATAAACTGTTAGACTTGCCAAAAATGTCGATGAAAGATTTCCGAAGACGGATTATCGATGGTTTAGTAAGCGAAAGTTTATTTGTAAGAGAAAAAAGACCTTCGACCAGGGACTCCTCGCCTGCAATTGCTATTAGGAAAAATAAACCGTCTGTGCCTCTTGAAGTGCGTCAAGAACAATCTGCACATCAACCTAAGCGAACTACGAGACGAAGATGTGGACATTGCAGTACCAAAAAAGAACCTGTTCGGACAAATTGGATGTGTTCGTTTTGCAGAGTGCCATTGTGCTTAGGAAAAAAAAAAGAATTGCTTCGAAGACTTTTACAAGAAAAAATGAACTTTTGTTAATAATCAGATTAATAATAAACTTACATTATAAATTACCTCATTTGTGCGGTGGTCCAGATTATGAACCACCTTTTAATTAGCTATAATTACGTAATTCAATATTAAAAGAAAAAAAAATACTTGCAAACATTATGTTTAAATAGTAGAAGTACAAATAATTCCTTTTTTCAAATAAATTTCAAATAAAAATTTTCTGCCCCTCTAGGGATATTTTTGTATCAATTTCTTGCCCCTGAAAGAGTTAAGCCAACATATAAAATGCCGAAACAAGATTTATACAAGTTTATAGCTTATTATCTTTCATTCCGAGTGAAATCCCTATAGAGGGTGAGTCATGAGGAGCTGTACATACTTCTACCGTAAGTAGAGGCAGCTAAGACAAATACCAAGTGACCATTAAAAAGTGTTTGTTCCCTTTCTTTACTATCATACAGAGTGATTTATGAATTTTGTCCAAAAATTGTTTTGGTCATAACATTTTAACGGTTAATCCGATTTGCCTCATTTTTTACAACAATGTACACTGTTGCCTATCAACCGTCATACATATCCAAAATTTAAAAAACCCAGGGACGGTTTCAAAAAAATTTGTTGGATTGCTTCGTATACGATAGTTCACCCTGTATATGATTTATCTAAAACTTGATATGAAATTTGTATAGGACACAAATAGGTAGTAAAACCTGAGTATTTGAAATTTTTGTCACACTCTCAACAATTTTTTTATTAACGATCAATTTTCAAGTCAAATGAAAAGTTTGGCAAAATGGAATATTTTAATGCATACTAATATTAATTAATACAAAAATTTAGCTAAAAGAAAATAATATCTACATACCTCGTGCCTAAGGTTTAGTAGTAAAAAGGACAGAAATAAGTAGTCAAATTTGTGTTACCTAAATTTCCCCCATTTAAAGTGCCCAACCTATATGTTCAGTTTAAGATCAATTTTAACGAAAACTGTACATTTTTCGAAATATTTTTAAAAGCCATCATGTTCAAATGCAAGCATTGAATTTAAAATAAATACAAGATACGGATCTACGTTTTGATATTTTCTTTATTCCATTTCTTTTCTTATAATTCTTAAATACATACGTATTCAGGGGCGGCTCAAGGTAAATTTTCCACCCGGGCGGGAGCACTTTTTGGCGCTCTTTCCTGAGGTCATCACGGACGTACTTCATACTAAAGTACAAGGATATCCCTTCGAACTCCGCAATCAACCACTACTTTTTGTCGAAAAAAATTTTATCGCCTCATCGGGGGGGGGGGGTCTATTAATAATCCGAAAAAAATTTTTGCTCTCTGGCACCCCTCCGAACCGGCGCTCCGGGTTGCCCGGCCCTTAAGCAGCCCCTGTACGTATTGTAAATAAAGATGTAAGACCAGGCCTGGAAATTGATTAAAATGATGGTACTTATTAAACCTAGGTATGTAGATATTATTTTTTTAGCTAAATGTTTGTATTTACAAATATTAGTATACATTAAAATATTCCATTTTGCCAAACTTTTCATTTGACTTGAAAATTGATCGTTAATAAAAAATTTATTGTGAGTGTGACAAAAATTTCAAATACACTATTTGTGTCCTATACAAATTTCATATCAAGTTTTAGATAAATCATATACAGGGTGAACTATCGAAGCAATCCAACAAGTTTTTTTGAAACCGTCCCTGGATTTTTTAAATTTTGGATATGTATGATGGTTGTTAGGCGACAGTGTACATTGTTGTAAAAAATGAGGCAAATCGGATTAACCGTTAAAATGTTATGACCAAAACAATTTTTGGACAAAATTCATAAATCACTCTGTATGATAGTAAAGAAAGGGAACAAACACTTTTTAATGGTCACTTGGTATTTGTCTTAGGTGCCTCTACTTACGGTTGAAGTATGTACAGTTCCTCATGACTCACCCTGTATAACTGGATTATGGGGGTTGAGAGTAAACAGAACTACAACTTTTTTGTATACAATTATTTTTCACAGTTCTTGGCAGCAAAATATGCAGAATTTCAGAATTTTTTAGCTGAGAATGATTGGATTGATTGGGATATACACACTATTTTCGACATAACCAATGTACTGTATTTCCATGAAATGACCGAAACTGAGTTAAAGAGGTATATACTAGTATAGTCAGACAATATCGTATTTAGCGGAAATAATGAATAGAGACGACTCTATAGACGTGCATTTTGTTAAAGACAGAAACTACATATTAACAATTCAAGTTACACGAGTACAAATTTCGAAAAAAATAATCGTTGCATTTTATAGTATGTGTCAAAAATTACTGGTGTTTCTAGAATCCAAAGATGTTATTGCCAGTGTGTCAATGGAATTAGAACTGTTGGATGCTGCTCTCATTTAGCAACAATCATACATTATTTATGTTATGCAAGATATTTATCGAAGTAAATAAGACCTGCTGAAATCCTAACTGAATTATTTAAGGATGAGCACATATCTGTCACTATTGAAGATGAAGGGGATAATGATTAAATATTATATTATCGCTCTCTATACATTTAAATGGAAATAGGTACTATAATAAATTGCAATAAACTTAAACATTTTTTTATTTATTAAAAATTTTTACGCAGTTGGCTGCCGATTAAGCCATATGTGAACCAAATTACAGAACTAAAGACATTTTTTTTTAATTAATAAAATTTTATTTTTTTTAATATTATAAATGTAATGATAATTTAAATTCATTTATTCTACCCATTTTCAGCACATATCTCAACTCTGTTCTTAAATTCTTTGTAGCTATTTCGAATGGCTTGGAGGTCAATTGAATTTATAACATTTATAGCTTTCAATACGTTTACATTCGTTGTTAAATCATAGGAATAAACAATTTGCTTCAGATGCCCCCGTAAATAAATAATCGCAAATAGTCAAATCAGGTGATCTGGGTGGATAGGGAAAGGATCCAAATCATCCAATCCACTTTTCTGCAAAATTATTATTCAGCCAATTCCTTACTATTTGTATGCTGTGGGGTAAACAATCATTTTGCTGAAAATACAAACGTGCTCTTTCGTCCAGTGGCAAGGTATGTAAATGTTCATGAAAAAATTTTTCCAGTAGATTTAAAGAGTTATTCTGATTCAATTTACCGTCAATGAAGTATGGTCCGATTATACCATTGTAGGATATTGCACACCAAACATTATCTCTTTTAGAATATTGACTACCTGTAACAATTCTAAAATTTGGGTTTGTATCGCTCCAGTAGCGTCAATTCTGACTAGACACAACACCATTGGTGAGTTGTTTCATCAGAGAAAATGATGTTGATGAAAAAACCGGTCTTCTGCAAATTTTATAATATTAAAAAAAATTAAAATTCTATAGATTAAAAAAAAATGTTTTTAGTTCTGTAATTTGGCTTAACGTCATATTTTTTAAATCTTAGCAAGTTTTTTTAATAAAATTTTTCAATATTTCGCACAGAAAAGGCACTTTACCTGATGCGTTTTTTATTTTTAAGCTGTTACCAGCGCCCTCTATAAAGTTTTTAAAGTCTAAGATACTGACAATAGTTTTTGGGTGAAGCAAGAGCAGAATACAAAAAATTGTGTTTGTAATCCAAAAAAAAATTGTCATTTACACCTATAATACCGCTTTGCCGTGGACACATTGTATATTATATGGGCACATATGAGGCATATTTGACAAAAAATTGGTGATTGTCATCCGAGTGTGAGATATATTTTTTATTAAATAAATTTTGTTTTCTGTATTTTTCACTTTTTATGTAGAGTGAAAATCACGTCCTTAGCATCATAATAGAACTCAATATATTTTAATTAGCGACACCGCAAGGGTTCCTGAGAAAAAATGTTCTTTTAAATTTCATTTTTTTTAACAAACGTGAACATTTCGAAGCTAACATTTGGTGACATTTAATGTTACTCTGAAAAAAAAATAGCTAAATCGACGATGCGCAGACACATTTCCCATGCTTGCCCGGCTACAGTTTATAAGATGATCAAACAAAATTTGTAACTCTCTCAAAACTTGTCGCTTACCTCTTCATAAAGTACGGTTCCATAATAACAGTACAAGTATATCTCCATCAGCATTGTAATCAAAAAAATAATCATTGCGAAAAAATTTATTGTTAGTGGTTCGACCTTTAAACAAAAAAAAATATCATGTACAAAATTGTATTCGAGAAAACATGTTATTTGTGCAATATACAAGGTGCTTGGAAATATATAAAATAAATATCTTTTCTTCAAACACAATACGATTTAATAAAAGGCATACATTTTTAAGCAAATGTAATTTAATTATTACCCTTTGACACTAGTGTAAATACTGTCAAGTATTGTACCCATGTTTTTAATTATTATCTTTTGTTTATTTGTATTAATTTTCTTGTTTTAAAATATAATATAAAATACACGTTTTATTATTACATTTACATAGATTTTATGTTGATTACTTTTTTCCAGTACTCTAACTTATTAATACAATTACTTTTTTTGCTAAATTTCCATATTCAGTAGGTTTATTGCAGTCATTTTTCACACCATTATTACATTTATCGATAAATAGATATCCTAAACCACGGACAGCCCTAGGCTTTGTGGTCTTCGTTTATTTGTAAATAAAGAGTAATAGTTATGCACGTACGAATTGTATATTGTAAAACTTCTGAGCAAAAACACATTATTATTATCATAGACGCCCGCGTTTGAGATCGGCTATGTTGGAGCCCATTCCAGGTTTTTCGGCACTTCAGGAGACGTTGGTGATGTCCGCTCCAACAGTTCAGAGTCCAGACCCCAACAAGGGATCACAGAGACTCTTACTCCAAGACTTTCCTCAAGATATGCGCTGTTCCCAAAAGTGCGATCTTCTGCACTTCTTGTGCGCTCGGTGGACCAGGCAGTTGTTGTAGACTCCGGTCATGGCCCTTTTTAACAGTTTTAATCGCTCCTACAATTACTGGCACGACTGTAGGCTTTGCATTCCACATTCTACTAACTTCTATTTGGAGGTCTTTGTATTTGCTCAACTTTTCTGCTTCTTTGAGCATCACGTTGGTGCCATTCGGGATGGATATATCGATCAGCAAACAGGATTTCTCGTTTTATTATGTACGATGTGTTTGGTTGATTCGCACGAATTTCTCTATCGGTTATAATTAGAAGAGAAATGTGACGTCGTTGGTATTGACAACATTCTCATAATATTTTTCCGGTACTGGTATATCGAAATGCTTGCACGTGAACTAGTGGAGATATCTCGCCACTCTGTTGTGTCTGTGAGTGTACTTCGATGGTGCCAGCGTAGTACATCACGCCACCACGTGACTGACATGTTCTTCTGCTAGGCGGCACACTTGCTGTCAACAGGCTGTTTCAAGATCATCCTCTGGTGGTATCTGGTGTTTAGTGCCTGGTCTTGTGCTGCTATTATTATACTTTCCGTCTCCCCCTTCAAGCCCGAATCATTCAACCACTGCATAGACGCCTTTTTGTCTACTGCTGGTCGGTCGAGATCGCGGAAGAATTTTCCATGCATCGGCTTTGCGCAGAGTACTTCTGTTTTCCTTTTTTGATGCTGGTTTTGATTTTCTTATTATTCTTTCTTATTATTATTATTAATATTATTATTATGTTCCTAGAATCTTGGTAACTGGTTACCATCTAATTTTTGATCACCATTTTCTTTTTTTATTGTGACGTATTTTGTATACATATATTGAATTTTTACTTAAACACAGAGTGTATTAATTTATTTATCAAGTTTTATGACAGTCATCATGGCCTAAAAACAACTCCCTGAAACTCTGATTCTTCTGAAGAATTAAAATTTATATCTGTCTACCGTGTCTATTACAATTTTCTGTTGTGGGTGTATGTTACACTATTTATATGTACTTATATCGTTTTTTCCATCTCTTAAGCTAAACAAACGTTCCTATATCCGTTTAAATGACACATAATTTATTAGATTTAATTCATTCCTCTCGGCATTATTACTGATCGTTGGGCAGATCAACATCTTTCCCCAAATTAGGATGCTATCGAGTTACTAAAATAGTTTAATCAGCATTATTCGGTCATTAATCAGATTAACTAACCAGGTGGTATATACATTTTTAAGTGGGTAAACGGGTATTAGTTTTTACTGTTACTGTAGTGATAGTATCTTGTTTTGTTATTTAATTATGCAGTTTGCTCTATAACCCTGAATCTTCGTCAATAAGGTCACTCGTTTCCTGTGTGTTGCAGTAACATTATTCCTCTCACTAAACTCATAAATCATTGTATCAGAAGTAATGTATTTCCAAAAATTCTTAAGTTGTCCAAAGTATTAACGTAAACTGTATTGACGACGTTGAAAAATGGTATATTAGATTTCATCATCAAATTCAAACTCTTCTTACTTTTCAACCGCGCAATGTGAAATCATTCATTTTTTTTTGTTAGCTTGGTGGATCCTTAAGAAAAATAGTGCTGGAGTATTTCTATCATGCTTAGCCTTAAACTTCAAAGAAGCAAGACTTGTAGTTTAACTTTGTATCAGCTACAATAAATTGGAGATGTCCAATATAGCAACATTTTTCTTAAGAATATACCTATGTGATAGAAAGTGATTCATGGTTATGCGTTGTGCGGTTCAAAAGCAACACGAAGTGAATTTCTGTTGAAATTTATCAGACCATCCCAATTAATTCTCAGTATATTTAGTTTTACAAACGTTGGTATCGGAGTTGTCGCAATTTTATCTAATTCATTCTGTATGTGAGGTACAATACTTACTATAGACAGCTGTAGACAAGAAATGCAAATGACTATGATGCTGGCGATAAATTGAGTAAAAACGACAAATGAATATGTTTCCTCCAGATCCTTAACGAACCTGAAATAATACAGAATTAACACTTTGAGCAATTAATAAAGTAACCAGATGTGGCGATTTGATCGAGTATGTTCTATTTTCAGAAAACATTCGATCTTCTGCACCGTCATTGTTTCAGTTTCAGTGAAATTAACCACAAACCGTAGTAAATTTGTTTGTTCACAGGAGTAAAATTTCGGTTTCTAGCTCTTCTCATTCTGTCTCGGTAGGGATCAGCAACATAATAAAAGCAGACTAGAAATGTCATTATTATACTCTTCGCAACTACGCAAACGAAAAGTAAGTTTCATTTGATCGGCACATTTCTAAAACCGTAAATATCGCTCGCAGACAAAAAAATGTCATATCTTTTTGTTAGTGAACGAATTCTGAACGACTTTCAAAATGTCCGTCTGTCCGTCCGTCACGTTTCTTGTAACCATGATAACTCAAGAAAGAACAATCCGATTGTACTGAAATTTGGCCAGTAAGTTAGTGTTAGCCAGAGGAAAAACTCTATTGTCTTTGAACAAAATCGATCAGTAAATATAGTAATTATTCAAACCCAATAGATTGTAAACTAACCATGATTTGAGAAAAAATACAAAAACACAAAAAAAAATACAAAAAATACAAAAAAAAACAAAATCAAATAAAATAAGCAAAAAAATACACTAAACATCTTAAGCAAAAAAAAGTGTCACATAAACATCTGAAAAGAGCCATATCACAACCATAAAACATCAAAAAATAAAACAAACAAAACTACAAAGAGCCATACACTCACTACGAGCACCGTTATTCAATTACATAATAACCCAAGGCAAGCATCCATGGATGGAAAGCCTTAGCCAAAAGAGGCAAATACTATGCACGATCAGTAAATAAAAATATTATTAATGATTTAAATTTGAGAATTTTTTTTTGATTTTTATGTTTTTGTAAAAATTTACATTTTTTTACATGTTTTTACGTGTTAGGTAGTTGTTACCCTTTTGACTCGGAATCCAAGGGTCCCAGGTTCGAAACCCACATGGGGTATGGTATAGTTTTTTATTTTTACTTTATTTTACACTGAGTCTTTCACCAACTAAGTTCGTACTATAAAATTAAAAATGTCTAAAAGTAACATTATTTACAAAAAACTGCGAAGAGTATCCTATAGAATGTGTAACAATTATATAAAAAGTTTAGTAAACCGGCGAAGAGTACGTTTTTAGCTTGTTTTAACACCGTTTTATTATAGAAAGTTCGACAACACTAGTTTCATCAAATGTAATGTTGGCAAAGGAATCAGTCGTATCTGTATGCTGTTACCAATCCCCTTCAACACCTATAGCGACGATTCTAGATTGTAGATTTGAAAAAGGAGCTGGCCTTGACCACCGCAACCCCCGTGGATCTATTATGGCACTCCTAATCTAATTTTGCTTTGAGCTCCTTATCCAGCTTTGTCTTTTGTATCAACCTCCTTAGCCTTGATAAGGGCTCCTTGGAATAGCAATCTGCCCTTGATTTCTCCTCGCCAAATAGTTGGAGTCCCAATCTGGCTAGGCCATCGCAATGGTCCAGCACTGAGGTTTCCTCTCCCTCTCCACAGAATCTGCATGTTGCATCCTCTGCTAGGTTCATTGGACTCATGTCATTTAAACCTACAGTGTCCTGTTAGAAGACCCACCATTATGCTAATTGCCTTTCCATTTGTAGTAGTAGGTCTTCCGTGAATTTGGCCGATCGTTCTTTAATGAACTTTTTGGCCTGTCCTGTCGTGGAAAACTCTTCCACCACTCTCGAGATTTACTTTGTACTCATTTATTAATGGACGTTCGTATACATGGCTCAGCTATACCGCTAAAGGGTTTGGGTCCTACTAGGGCCTTAGACGCGCCTTCTCGGGGGGGCAGTTCATCAGCCTTCTCATTTCCCCTCTTATCCTGGTACCTCTTGTCATGCCACGGTCTGTTTGTTCTAACTTCCTAGGTCCGTAAGGGTCTTTATACAATCCCATACTATTCTTGAATCGACCTGCATGGAATCGATTGCATTTAGTGCTGCTTGGCTGTCAGAATAAATGCCTATTGAAAATTCCTTGTCCCATTATTTTCTTTACACACCACTTCCCACCGCCTGAAAGACTGTGGCATGTATTTCTAGACCTATCGAGATTTTCATTTCCAACCTTATCCGGTAATTCCAGCTCCGACTCCCCCTGTTCTGTATTGGAGCCGTCCGTACACCAGACCGTTTGTACCGATATTGGAGAACCGTTATTCCAGTCCTCTCTGCCTGCTATTTTGATTTGAAAATTTGTATTGAAGTTATACTTTGGGACCATAGCGTCCTGGGGCATTCCCAGAATGGAATCTGCCTCCAGCTGAGTATAACTTCTGGTGCTCTGTTCCGTGTTGTTGCCTTATGGGCGTTGTGCCTTACATTAGTCTGTGTACTACTGGATGAACTTCCCTTTGGATAAATATGTGCAGTGGTATTGTTGTAGAACTCTCCAAAATCGTCCTAAGTTGAAGACAGAATCAAATTCGACTTAGGCAAAAATTTCATTTAAGGACATTTTTAAGAGTCTGCAGAGGCACAGATCAGTCCATAAGGACCGTTTCGGGTTCTACAAGGCGTTGGAAATGACCAGGTGAAAATTCAACCCGAATTTTCACTTAGGAAAATATGTTTTTGATTCAGGATATGAGAGCGAAAGTATATAATGACAAAGATTTATGAATAATATACTTTTTCAAAGGTACCACAAATTGGACTTTGAGAAATAATATTTTTGAAAGGGCGTCGAAATTTGGCTCAAGAATCGATTTATCGAAAGTACGTCAAAATTTCACGTGCAGACTAATTTTTCAAAACTGCGTCGAAATTTGGCTTGAGAATCGATTTATCAAAAGTACGCCAAAATTTCAGTAGCAGATTAATTTTTCAAAACTGCGTTGAAATTTGGCTTGAAAATCGATTTATCAAAAGTACGCCAAAATTTCACCCGCAGATTAATTTTTCAAAACTACGTTGAAATTTGGCTTGAAAATTGATTTTTCAAAAGTACCACAAAGTCAGTTTAAAAAGTACCATGAAAATATACTTTGAAATAATTTTTATTTTTTATTCCTTCACCAAAGACATTGACCTTTGATGTACGGTCATTGAAAGCCCAGTTCTAAAGTATGTGCATAAAATTTTAGCGATGCACTGCATCCAAAAGGCAAAATAGAAGATTTTGACAAAGCTGACGTAGTGCCGATAAGCAAAAACTGAAAAATCAATGCACATACACAAGGCTGGTTTCTCGCATAGAAAGAGTTTGGATTGACTCAGCGGCTCGCAATTTGGTCGAGCGCGTTGAGTGGTCCAGACAAAGCAATGGTAGGAAAGCCAATAGCAGGGCTTTCCAAATGACAAAGTTACAGAGAAAAACGCCTTGTGCATAAAAAACCAAAAATTCAATTTTGCCTAAAAGTCGCTCGAAGGTGGGTTGCTGCCATATCGGTAATATTGAACAACTGCATAGGAGCAAGTAAATCGTGGACTGATCGAACGCCATTAAACTTATGCAGTTATAAGTCCTCACGAATGTGTTTGAGTACGTGAACCGCCACGATACAAGAACTTTAAAGCTAAGTAGTCTCTAGCGAAACTAAATTTATTTAGTAAACTTTTTTAAGTTAAAATCAGTCAACCGTAATTATGAATTACAAATAGTCTCAGACTTCTCTAAAAAGCTCACATTTTGATTCTGAGAAGGTATGCATGAATCTTTTCTACCTAATCGATCGTTAGCGTAAGCGCTCTCGCTTGTATGGTCTGAAAGCCATTACCTGGATTGGGGAAGGCACGATTCTTATCTTGAGAATTTTGTATAACCATTTCTGTTAAATAAACGGATTCTTTGAACTATTGTTTCTTAATTGATCTTGAGGCCTGTTGACGGTCTATAATCCCTGGAACTTTCGTATCGAAAACCGGATGTGTCGAGTTAACTCACATTAACACTCGACCCTCTGGTTGCCTTACGGAGGTTGGTTGGATAGGGATTTTTTTATGCGTTTTTTGAGAAATCCCTAAGGGGTAGAGTCGGTTATTAACAGATCAAAACGTGGATACCGCGTCCAAAAATTAATCCCTCCGCAGAGAAATTCTTCGGTTCGGATTTTTTTATGCAAAAATCCAGAAAATTAAGACGAGGGAATTCATGTCCAGAGAGAGCGTCATTACCGATCTGTGGTAGTGCAGCTTTGGCCCATTATCCGGCTATCGAAGTGCATCTTATCTCGAACCCGCTTGGGAGGTAGAAGAACGAGGTAGCACGCGACTGGCGCCTCCTGAGAAATAAATTGGTGTCGCGTCATTTTGACGCCCGGTAGTGCGTTCTTCTATAGAATCAGGTCTGAAAGGACTTCCAATGCAGCGGTGGGAATAGTATAGCGGTATAGTGACGATAAGATGTGACGTGTGCTGAATGATTTCCTATCATTGAGTTCCAATTTAAAATCGTTAGTGCAATTTAAAAATAAAAACGTATCCAAATCTTGCACGTAAAATATATACTCGATCGGAAACTTTATAACTGAGAGAAAATAGATACAAGAAACTTCATACAGAATGTTTTCATTTCGCCAATTTGTCTTGTATCAACATCCTAATTTGTTAAGTCAGTTAAATTCTTAAATCAATTTATTGCTCATACAACATACTTTATGAGTAAGTATGAGAAAATATCTTAATAAACGAAAGAGAGGAAAATATATCTAGTCAGGGAAACAGCGTGCAAATTCGACGACGAAATGTTACCGTCTGCCAGTAAGTACCAAAGTGTTGTCTCTCTGGAAATTTTTGGTATGGTGGAGATATAAGGAGGGGGGGGGGGGCATTTTTTTACTCCAATGATTATCGATACAGCGTGACCAGACTTAGTAGAAATCTACTTTTTTAGTAGATTTAATTCAACCGTGTTTAGTGGGACAGAATTCTGCAGTATTATTTTTTTGATGGTGCCATCTTGAATGTGGCGCCATCTGCCATCGAAAGGATGTCCCTAAAAAAAGGAACAGATAACTGTAGCTTTTTACTTCCTAATGCCTGACATTATTATACTCCCATCCATTGAACTATACTACATAATGGAATGGTAACTGCGTCATCGTTGGCAACAGATGGAGACGATAATGCCCTCAACTCGCATTTTTCCTCGCGTTGCATTGCAATACAGATCTTATCGTTTCCCTCTACTTCTTAACCCGGTAGGTGTATCCAGTTGTTATTCCATTATGTAGTTCAATGCTTCCATCTTTAATTACTCCTTTTAACTGCTAAACTTGAAATTTGCCGCCACTTATGCGTTGGCTCTTTAGCTATTTGTACGCGATCTGAGTAGGTATCTTTTTTGTTTGGAAATTTTTTTGAAAATAAGAGATGGCGCTTACAATTAAAAATTATAATAGTTTCTCCGTAATCCGCATTAGTTTCTTCTTATTTTAATGAGTAGTAGATATTTAGTACATTACTTCCACATCCAGTGGAAGTATAGTAACGACAAAAAAATTTTTAAAAATTTTTATTGTTCAAATAGGCTTAGAATGTCACGAAACGTCGAGATTTTAAGTTTGAGCGAAAAAAAATTACTGTCTGTCGGTCTGTATGTCTGTCTGTCTGTCTGTCTGTCTGTCTGTCTGTCTGTCTGTCTGTCTGTCGGTCTGTCTGTCTGTCGGTCTGTCTGTCTGTCGGTCTGTCTGTCTGTCGGTCTGTCGGTCTGTCGGTCTGTCTGTCTGTCTGTCGGTCTGTCTGTCTGTCGGTCTGTAACATTTTTTGTGCGCACGTTTACTCTGGAACCGTTTGAGATATTGACTTGAAATTTGGTACACATATGTACTTTAACGAGATCTAGAACTAGATTATATTTTCATCTTGTTCCGTCGAAGGGTTGGGGGGTAAATTGGGGTAAATTTGGGGTAAATAGGTCAATCAAGCAGGTAAGAGTCCATAAAATTAGCGGTTTTTTAAATAAACGTCTAGTATTACTTCCACATCCAGTGGAAGTATAGTAACGCCAAAAAATTTTTTATTGTTCAAATAGGCTTAGAATGTCATGAAACGTCGAGATTTTAAGTTTGAGCGAAAAAAAATTTCTGTCTGTCGGTCTGTCTTTTTTTTTGCGCACGTTTACTCTGGAACCGTTTAAGATATTGACTTGAAATTTGGTACACGTATGTATTTTAACGTGATCTGGAACTAGATTATATTTTCATCTTGTTCCATCGAAAGGTTGGGGGTAAATTGGGGTAAATTTGGGGTAAATAGGTAAATTAAGCAGGTAAGAATCCAGAAAATTGGTATTTAGTATATTGAAGAGAAGCTAAGGTCTCAAAAAAAGTTTTGGCATTAGCCACCCCCATTACCACCCCCACCCCATTATTAAAGGGGATGCAAATTGTGATTTAGTGTGTGTACAAGAACCAGAAACCTCAAAATATTTTTTTACTACGTCCACCCCAACTACCGCCCCCTATCACCACCCCCACCCCACTATCGATGTGGGGTCTCGTTTTATAGGTTTTTGGGGTAGATGATTTCAAATATTATATTATTAAAGTTCCATAAGCAATTATTTCCACATACAAAATTTTTTCGTGAATGACTTAGATAGAAAATCTGGATGTGGAAGTAGTGATTCCTTGGGCAGCGGTTTTTTTTAGTAGATTATTATTTCTGTCACAGTAGATTTACTAATAAAAAAATTGGTCACACTGAAAACAAAATTTTTTAGTTGTCGGACCAATTTTGGCGCAAAATGTTTGTTTTTGTGTGTACAGTACTGTAGTGTAGTGGCAGACATATCTATTGGCCGATTTTTGAGCAATTTGCTATCAAAGTGGAGAGGGAAAACAAAGTGCATGTTAATCATTGAATTTTGCTTACTCGAAAATTGCCTGGTAATGGTCGATACACTCGCAAATCTTCTTGTAGGTGATTCTAGCTCTTAGCTGTTCTCTATCCTCGTTGCTCCTCGTTTCACTTTCAGTTGAAACTTGTTCTTCAACTCGTTGGCCGAGATGCTGAAGAGAATCTTTCAAAATTCTAATTTGACCAGCTGCGTGATATATCAAGCCGGCTATGAGAGTATCCACGGCGGCATTGCCCAGAGGGGCGTTGGCTACACCTGCAAAGGTACAAATATATACTTTATTAAATTGGTAGTGACGGTAATTGATAAATCAAAAAAGGCTGATTCGCGTAGGAATTTTATTGTTTTATTACTGGGTCTGTTCAGAATATCTGAAAACATCGCTGTGTACAGATCTTGTTTTGGCGATTTCAATGTATTTGTAATTCATTTAGAAAATTTACTGTTTAAATTATTTACCTGGTTGAAATGCCAATTATACTAGTTGGTGATTTTAATATAAATTTTGATAATAAAACTTTACACTCAAAGAAAATGATAGGTAAATTCAACCAAAAAGAGCATATGAAATCGCGCCTATCTAGTTTCATAGTTAAATCAATCAGAAAAGAATAGTCATACAACTTTATTTGTTTTCGTAAACAAATAGTAGTTTAATAATCATATCTACTTGTAACAAATTAAATAGTACAATGACATTTTTTTATGTTCACTAACCATTTTCAATTTGGTCTACAATTAAATAGTACAACGACTTTGTTTTTTGTTCACCAACTAATTTTTAGGTTGATCTACACTTTATTGTATGATGAAGTTTTTTTTGGTTAGCCAAAATCTCAGTATTGAGACATCAGACCACCCAAACCAAAGATTAGAGATCGTTTATAAGATCCATCCAAATATATCGATGATCCCTGAGAGAATTTGAACATTGCAGCATGTTATTAATTTTCTATAAATTCATAAGAGTATAAGATAATGCATGATTGATTATTGTCAGTGATTTGTATGTGGCGTCATCTGGGAATAATTTCTGTAATAGACTACGTGGTAAGCAAGCAAATTTTATGGTAATTCTTTTAGAACTTCTAGAAGACGACAATAATATTGGTTTGTCTACCAAGTACAATAATACAGCGAACTAATACTGGGTTAGAATTACAATTCGATAATAGTTAAAAATAAAATATACTATTATCTAGTTTAATTTGACAGAATTCAACAAAATAATAGTCAGACGAACAAAATAATAGTCTTATTCATCTATTTTTCAAGTTAATGTTTTGTTGTACGACAACTTTTTATTATATATAATTAAAATAACAATCACCTCTTGTTTAAAAATACTATCAATATAGTTTGGTTTAACAAAATTAACGATATTGTTAGTTAACCATTTTTTTTTGTTGAATTTACCCATACTATTTCTTTGAGTGTACAGTTGATTTTATTAGTATGACTAGTTGACTGTTTTGGCCTTATTATTCTCATTAATGGCTATACAAGAATTACCACACAGGCATATATAATTATTATCTATTATAAATAATATTCTAAAAATTGAAACGAATTATAAAGCTGGTGTTATTAAACCTTGATTTTCCGACCACTCGGATCAATGTATTACTGTGAAAGCATACACTAAGTTGCCCAGGGATGCATTGAGAAGACAAAAAAATGGCATTGAGAAACTGCGCGCTTCTCTTTGTAAAGTTGACCTAAATGCTTTTCCAAATACCGAAAATTGTATAGACTTGTTTCTCAAATTTTCTTGTTACAAATTATATGATTTTAGTCAGCCAGTATTTTCCGCTTATAAAAACATTCGGTTACCAAAAATCCAGCATTAATATGGTTTCATGAAATATTAGGCAAACTGCGTGATACTCCGTGTGATGGTATATTAAGCTTGTTTGCAATGTAATTAAGAAACATGTTGATTCCAAAATATACAATGATAATAATAAATGAGAAAAAAAGCTGCCTATGATCAGTACACCTTAAATTTCAAAAATAAAACTGGAGATATCTGGAGATAGATAAACTGTGAGCGCAACGATAAACGTTGGGTTCCAAACTTTAACAGGAAATAATTTTAATAATTATTTTACCATTCTAGCTGAGAATATATTTTTTCATTACCAAACTAATAAACTTATGTTTGGCTTAATCACTTTACCATCATTTTATATTTTACTTCCACATCGTGGTAGTAATGGTAAAAAGAAATTAATTTTTCTTGGAAATTTCTGTATATCTGTCTGTAATTTTTTTTTGTGTTCACGATCATTCTGGAACAGTTTATGATATTGACTTGAAATTTGGTACACGTATGTACTATAAGGACATCTGGAACTAAATAAAAAAAATAAGTTATATTTTAATCTTATTCCGTTGAAGGGTTGGGGGGTAAATGGAGGGTAATTAAGTAAAGCAAGCAAATGCGAGTTCATAAAATTAGGATTTAGTGCTTGTATGAGAAATCAAGATTTCTAAGTTTTCTTGGTATCAGCCACACTTACTATCACTCCCAAAACCATCCCTACCCGATTGTTAAAAAAGAAAAGAAAATTCCTGTTTAGTATCCCAAGCAGCATTGAAAGTGATGGGAACTGGCATCTGAGGCATCGGAACTTTAATATAGTAGGAATGACATAACTGTTACTAATTTTGCGACTTCAGGGTAATATTCACTTTGTGGTATGCATTTGTAGTGACAATTATGTAGATTCTAATGAATTTAGGCATCGTATAGTTATAACACTTTCAAGTAACTGCTGGAGAATCTGCAACGTCGCGGATACTACTCTGCATTACTTTGAAGCTTCCTCAACTGAAAAGTGAAATTTGGTAGTAATGCCGACTGCACAGCTTTACCAGAGGACCACTTCAAAATAACGATAACTTCAAGTGTGCAATTTTAAGCCCCCGGTACGTTGTTGGGAAATTTTCTGGAACTTCAAAGTTGTCTAACTTATTAGTGACATCTCGAGTAAAAATGAGGTTATTACTACGGACATAGGGGCTTTGAAGTTATTTTTACTACTCCCCACTAACTGAAAATGATTTAAAAGTTACATATACCTTGAAAATCTAGTATAAAGTAATATTAACTTTTAAGACAATTTATATAATTATTGGCATTGAATAAAATGGCGGCATCTGAAATGCTCAGTAAAAGCGAAATAAAGTTTATCGGCACTCATCCACGTTTTATAGAAAACTGAAGAAACAGTTAAACAGTAGTAGAAATAGTGATTCTTCAGAATATGATGCAAACATGAAAGATTATTTCGCCACAGCAAAACCATCATCTTTGGCAACAAGTGCAAAAGTGTTCCGATCCACACAAGGAGAAAAGTAATCGTAAACTATAACAGTCTGCAGTGATATTAGTGATACTGTGTACTGCACGAAAGTTACAACTTGTCTTTAAAACACAGATTGACCTAAAGTTCAGTTAGTGATCCACTGAGCATATTAAATGAATTTGCCGATTAAAAACTCCAAATTTAATAAATATTGTGTCGATGGGAACGAACAATTTCGGTATAAACGGCATAAGACATTGTTTGTGTACAATAAATTGAACTGAATATATACACAAAAAAAAATAGCAAAAAAACTATATTTCTTTTCTAGAATATCTCAAAAGTTATCAGTGACGACAAAAATAACAGTTTACAACACCATTATCCAACCTCATTTCAATTACTGTACCAGTCTATTATATTCCTTCGATTTAAATAAAATAACTTCCCTTCAAAAACTACAGAATAGAGGAATTAGTGATTTTGCAGCCGATATACCTCAATCCAACATATGCTTTCTTCTCTTCAGTGGCTGTCTGTAAAAGATAGATTGCTTTCCATGGCTATGGTATTTATTTTCAAAATTTTAAATAACTTAATACCCAAGTATTTAAATAAGTTTATATTTTATGCAAACCAAATACATCAACACCACACAAGAAATAACAACAAATTTTATATACCAAGGCAAAATCTAAGTCAAACTAGGAAAATTATGTTATATAAAGGCCTCGATCAATATAACAAGTTACCAGAGGATGAAAGGAATCTATCTCTCTACCTGTATTCAAACGTAAAATTGTAAGCTACATAAAGTCGATTGATTAACTCCACTTGTTTTATATAGGTATTTTTTCCTCGTTATTTTTTAATTTATTTGTTTATGTATTAGTCTGAGTGTGTAAGTGCGTGTATTATTTATTTATGTATAAATTATGATTCTTTGTAATTAAATTAGAAAAGTGAATTTGTATATTAGGATTTTTTTTATTCAAATAAATTCTTACTATTTGTTGAATGAAATTAAATGTAAACTGATCACTAAAATATGAAAACTCATGTATTTTTTCCATTATTATTATTACACACATATTTACAAGACATACATTGTACATCGTTTTCAGTAAAAAAAACAAATATTTTATTTGCACAAATTTATTAACAACTTAATTAATATCAGATAATAAAAAGTACTTGGTAAAAATATAATAATTGTTATTTTTAATCCACATTCGTGTCCTTGTCCACATTACACAGTGACACTTTAACAGTGATTACCGAGTTGCCAATTAAAAAAAAAATTACCTATCTCGTATCTGCCAATTATACCAACATGAAAATAAGTTGATAGCAATAGTTACCAAGATCTTATACCGTCATTGGTCCCATTTGCTACATCTAGGTAAATATAACTACACAGTGAAATTGTTCTAGTTCCCGTCATCACTTTTAAAGTAGCAACAACTATAACGTTGGTGGCATCTGCTACTTTATGGGAAATGTAACTTGTAGGGAAATAATTTTGGTTTTTGCAACCTCTAAGTTACTGCAATTAAAATCGCCATTTTTCTGTTGTTGAATGAAGACGCCATTTGACACAGATAAAAATTTAATTCAATAAAAAATTTCTTTTTATTATGGTCATTTACAAATATGTTTTCTAAATAGATTATTACTTTATAATATATAAAATTAAGAAAAAAACGTTTTCCGTAAAAAATTTTGCAGTTTTGCTTGTACACATGATTTTTGCAAAAAAATTTTTTTCCGAAAAACCATTTTCTCGAGGGGGCGTCTTTTTTATCGAAGCATCATGATAACATTTTACAGAAAACAAGTGGTGGTTTTAATATCCACGTCCAGGGTAAATGCAAAACATCATGATTTATAATATATGCTTATGCATGTTGTATATAATCATCTTAACTTGGACCTTGGACATATCATGTGCTCAAACTCAGAAGTCATTAATTTGCTATTCGAATAACAGAGAGCCAAATATATAGTTTGCGCTCTCATTTCGGTCAGCTGAGCTGTTCCAAAAGTTACTCATTTCTACTACTTGGTTACATCCCGTTTACGTAATAACCTAGTCCTCGACACGGTAACGGTAGAAGTACCGGAATAGTAACTTGCTACGTAATTATTATTCCCCATTTTGGTGAATGCTTAGTAGAAGGATGGTTCCCATTACGTAACAATTCTTAGTTCCGGAAACCTTTAAAGTTCCACTAATGGTAACTACAACGTAAAAACTACTAAAATTGCTGCTTGGGATGTGTACAAAAACTAAAGACCTCAACATTTTTTTGGTATCAGCCACCTTCGCCAATGAAATCCCTCAAGTTATCCAATATATATATATATATATATATATATATATATATATATATATATATATATATATATATATATATATATATATATATATATATATATATATATATATATATATATATATATATATATATATATATATATATATATATATATGTATATGTATATATATTGGAGAAATATAGTAACTAGACATCTTGGAGTACTAATTGTGTCACTCTAATATTAATTTCACTTTATATATCTATGTTACATTTTTATTACATTTACATAAGATTTATCATAATAACATTGTCAAATGGGTCATATTAGCCTAGGACATTTTTTTTTGTGGTATTCTGCTAGGTCGATGATTTTTTTCCTTTTAATATGTTATTATTGTTACTGTTATCTGTAGGTTAAGTTGTTCCTACTTCATTAAAAAAACATTAGGTGGAACACATTTAATTGTGAACTCTGCCATTTTTCGGCAATTCATTTGTTTCAATGTACTTTAATAATATAATATTTGAAATCGTCTACCTTAAAAACCCATCGGTAGACTGATAAAAATAGACTGACCAAAAAATATTTTTTTTGGTACATACCAGACTAATCCCAATTTTATGGGCTCTTACTTGCTTGCTTCACTTATTTACCTCCATTTACACTCCAACCCTTCAACGGAATAAGATCAAAATATAACCTAGTTCTAGATTTCGTCACAATATACAGGTGTACCAAACTTCGAGTCATTATGATAAACCTCCAGAGTAATCGTGCGCACCCAAAAAAGTTAGACAAACCAATAGAATTTTTTTGTTCGAATTAAAAATCTCGACATGTCATAATATTCTAAGTCCATTTGAACAAAAAATACATATATTTTTTTATCGTTACTATACTTCTTCTCCACTATGCGTATGTGGAAGTAATAGTAACATAAAAACAAAAACATTTTACAATGTAGTAACTATTGTACTCTTTACAAAGGCCTAAAAGTTCGAAACACGTGTAGAGTATTAATAAAACATTTGAAACATTAATGAGCACATTTTTTTTCCTATATAAATACTAAACAATATTTCATAAGAAGCCATACATATTGTGTTTAAGTCATATTTAATCTATGTACTTACTGATAAATAAGAAAAGAAACACACTCAAGTAAACCTTAATATCTTCAAATGGTTCAAAAGGTACCCATATATCCATGGGAAAACTCCTATCTTCATAGGCAAACACCTTAAGCGACCAGCTTAAAAAGGCTGCCAGACTAAATAGGAAATACATTAAGGAAATGCCATTGCAAGTTCGTATAATATTTTCGGCAATAAAATTCTGCCCAGGCAAATAGTTGTTAAAAATCTTACTGTTCAGAATGTATATCGTTCTTTTGACTCCTTCTGCGTTGTTCTTAAAAGGCAACAGTTTGACCATGAGAACGCCCATTTCAACTATAATAAAGCCGCTTCTGCTTATATTTTCAATGCCTTTGTCATTTGCTACAATTAGACTGATCGTTGGTAGAAGAGTTGCTGGTACAATAAAAAGGAAATAAAAAATGTATGCGTAAATTTTGTATATTTCTGGCCAAGAATCGAATGGGTACAAACCCAAGATTTTCATGATCTGTAAGTTGAACTTAAAAGACTCTTGCACCAAATCTACTGAAGCCATTTTGCAACTGCTCGTGACTGAAATGCGAAATGAAATAGATTGATGAAGAAATAAATGAAATTTTAATTTGCCAAGGGCTAACAGAGACGGGCTTCAAACAGATTCTATTAACGCCATCCTATACTACATATTAATAATCGATATATTTAAAAAGCAAGACGTTCTCTTTCTACGATTCAGTGGAGCGATTTCCGTATACATTTTTTAAATTAAAGCTACTAACCAAGCAATTTGTCATTACCAACTTAATTTTTCAAATAATTATTTCCACGGGTCAACTGAAAATTGAAATTGAAGCTATCTGGAAACTAATATGCTGTTCACCAACAGCCAGTATGACAGACAGATCTACTGTATTAGCCAGTTTAGAATTTAGCTAAAATATATACATTCACTTAAATAAAGGCACTTAAATAAAGGCAAAAAGGTGGACTTTTTTTTATTTAACAGCTGCCTTCGACTGCATTAACATAAAGTTTATGGAATTAAAATTAGAGCACTAGGTTTTAGAGGAAACATTTTAGATTGGCTGAAGTCATATTTATAGAGAACAGAAAAATTATTGTGTCACTAGACTCCTGTATTTCTGAAATGTATAACGTTGACATAGGAGTAGGACAAGGATCCATAAATGGCCCATTGCTTTTTTTAATATTTGTAAATGATCTTTCAACCTATGTCACGGAGGGAGAAACATTACGCAGACGATACATCAGTTATTATCAATGCCAACTGCATACTGGAATTGGAACAAAACGCCAACGCGGTGATAAATCAGTTTGAACACTGGTGTCAAAAAAACTCACTGATAATAAATATCAACAAAACCGTTTTTATACTTCACGCCCACCATTTCTAAAACGCTATCTAGCATAAATTACGTAAGTACCAGCACAACAACAAAATTTTTAGGAACCACGATAGGTAGTTCTCTAACATTTAGCCAACAAATTGATTGTTTATGTGCAAAGTTAGCAAAAAGTACAGTCGCTCTCATAAACAACAAAAATGAAATTAACTGCCAGGGCCTCTTAACCGCTTATTATTATACTCTTCGCAAAAACGAAGAGTATATTGTATTTGATCGGCACATTTCTAAAATCGTAAATATCGCTCGTAGAGAAAAAATTTTCATATCATTGTGTTAGTGAACGAATTCTGAACAACTTTCAAAATGTCCGTCTGTCCGTCCGTCACTTTTCTTGTAAGCACGATAACTTAAGAAAGAAAAGTCCGATTGTATTGAAATTTAGAAAATAAGTTAGTGTTAGCTAGAGGAAGAACCCTACTGTTTTTGAAGAAAATCGATCAGTAAATAAAAATGTTATTAATTATTTAATTTAAAAAAAAAATTTTTTGTTAATTTTTGTGGCTTGTACTAAAATGGAAATCGCGAGATATTATTTCCATAACAAATTTTTTTTTGTGTATGAAGTTTACTAATATTTCTTAGAAGTGAAATATGTATGAATGTCGAAAGATATATATTACAGACAATCAATTTTCCTAGCAACAGGTGGTGGCGCATCGGCTAAAGCTTTTCGTTGCAATCCAAGGGTCACTACGTTTTAAAATTCCTGTTATCAAAACATTTATTTATAGCGTAGCGCCATCTACATCTTAGTATATTAAGAATCAATTTGCATTCAAAACTGAAGCCATTTATACATTCTACTAATTCGCTTTTACGGAATTAAAACATCTCTATTAATTTCCAAAATATTTTATCTGGAAATTTTTATTGGTACATCCTCTATGTTCATATAATTACTTCCACATCCAGTGGAAGTATAGGAACGACCAAAAAATTTTTTTAAAATTTTTATTGTTCAAATAGGCTTAGAATGTCATGAAATGTCGAGATTTCAAGTTTGAGTGAAAAAAAAATTTCTGTCTGTCGGTCTGTAACTTTTTTTGTGCGCACGTTTACTCTGGAACCGTTTGAGATATTGACTTGAAATTTGGTACACTTATGTACTTTAACGAGATCTAGAACTATATTATATTTTCATCTTGTTCCGTCGAAGGGTTGGGGGGTAAATTGGGGTAAATTGGGGTAAATTTGGAGTAAATAGGTAAATCAAACAGGTAAGAGTTCATAAAATTGATATTTAGTATAGACAAGAGAAGCTAAGGTCTCAAAAAAAAATTTGGCATTAGCCACCCCCCATTACCACCCCCACCCCATTATTAAAGGGAATGAAAAAAAAAATGTGATTTAGTGTGTATACAAGAACCAGAAACCTCAAAATATTTTTTCACTTTATCCACCCCCTACTCTCACCCCCTGTCACCATCCCCACCCCACTACCGATGTGGGATATCGTTTTATGGGTTTTTGGGGTAGAGGATTTCAAATATTATATTCCATAAACAATTATTTCCAGATACAACATTTTTCCGTTGTGTGACTTGGATAGAAAATCCGGATGTGGAAGTAGTGATTCCTTGGGCAGCGGTTTTTTTTTATTAAAATCTCTGTCTCCTATAAACGTTTATCATGAAACTTGCGAATGACTCTGTATATCTCACTTTTCACAAAGGATGTCATTACTGTAACGAAAAGCTTCCCGCTCCATGGCATGTGAGAGAAGGTAAAAAAATAGAAGTAATTTAGAGCAAGATGATATTGCAAATGGAACAATGAAAAATGGTCTGTGCTACCTCGGGCCGGCTTGATCAGTCAAACAGAAGGGAACTTGACTTATGAATGATGAGGGCTCTAATGGGGGCACTCAATTTCCTGGCGTTATTATAAAGTTCCAGAAAACGGTTTGAATGAAAAGTGACGTAATTTTATTCCATATTCCAAGTTTTCTCAAATAGTCGTATCTCAAATACTGCAAAGGTAAAATATAAATTTTTGGTTTTGCCAGTTCGTCCAAAGGAAGCTAATTCTTTGCTACACTTCTTTACAACATTCACAGCAAGTTCTAGCAAAAAATTTGTTATCACAAATCATATTTTAGAGTCGTCCCACTGCAATATCTTAACCATAAATTTATTAAAAAATTGATAATACTTGTGTTTGACGTTGAATAAATAATTTTATAATTTTTCTGGCCAATGCCGCCAGTTCTTTTTGTATGGCATGCAGAAAGGTGTTTAAAAATTGACATTAATAGTAGAAAAATTTGTGTACCAGTACATCGCTGTACGTTTCCTGGGGGATGAAGATCAAAACAAAACTTTACAAAGTTGGATTAAAATTTAAATTGTCATTTTCTTAATTCCTTTGAACTAATTAAAACAACTGAGTTTACTCGAGTTTGCAGTGTTTGAATCGGTAAGTAAGCAATTAAAATAAAATATTTAACACACGTAATTGATTGCTTATGAAACTTTATAATTAATTTATGCCAATTTGATATCTGAGCTTTCGTATCCAATTTTATTTTTGCTTTTGTATTATTAATGCAGGCATGTTAGTTATATTTTATATTTCCTCGACTAAATAATTAGACATGATTTTGTTTACCAATGGAATTGCTTTAATTGTTTTCGTAAGCAATCCTTCCGAATTTAGAGTATCTTCGTCCGAATTTCCTCAATATTCTCTGAAACGGTATATTTTGCATAAAGAGTACATTGAACTAAGTTGAAAGAGCACAAAATTTCCTAAAATAATTATTTTTCATTTGATAATCAGTTTTGCAGATAAAAATTATTTTTAGTTGAAAAAAATGTTTCTTTGGCGGCCCCTATCTCAAACACATCATAACCCACTACGATTTAATCTTGTACAAAGGAGTTTCTAAAGACGCTGATTAAGAATATCTACTAGTTTTTACTTCCACATCCAGTGGAAGTATAGTGACGACAAAAACATTTTTAAAAATTTTTATTGTTCAAATAGGCTTAAAATGTCATGAAACGTCGAGATTTTAAGTTTGAGCGAAAAAAGAATTTCTGTCTGTCGGTCTGTCTGTCTGTAACTTTTTTTTGTGCGCACGTTTACTCTGGAACTGTTTAAGATATTGACTTGAAATTTGGTACACGTATGTACTTTAACGAGATCTGGAACTAGATTATATTTTCATGTTGTTCCGACGAAGGGTTGGGGGGTAAATTGGGGTAAATTTGGGGTAAATGGGTAAATCAAGCAGGTAAGAGTCGATAAAATTGGTATTTAGTATATACAAGAGAAGCTAGGGTCTCAAAAAAAATTCTTGGCATTAGCCACCCCTATTACCACCCCCACCCCCTTATTAAAGGGGATGAAAAAAAATTGTGATTTAGTGTATGTACAAGAACCAGAAACCTCAAAATATTTTTTTACTTCATCCACCCCCACTACTACCCCCCTATCACCACCCCCCACCCCCACCCCACTACCGATGTGGGGTATCAGGATTTCAAATATATTATTAAAGTTCCATAAACAATTATTTCCACCTACAAAGTTTTTTCGTTGTGAGTGACATGGATAGAGAATCTGGATGTGGAAGTAGTGATTCCTTGGGCAGCGGTTTTTCTGAAAAAAAAGCTAATACTTTTTTTTTAAATCGACCCAGTTTTTCCGTCGTAGAATCGGTCGCCTCTGACTAAAATCAAATGTGGTTACTTTTAAAGGCTCACTTTATAGGTATATATTTACTACTACTATTTTAAAATATTTGGATATCAGATGAGCGAGATATGAGGGTGGCTCCGTCCATGAAAGGTGGGACACACTGTATATAGGCATATACATATTATAATTTCAACTTCGCATGATCATACCTCTGGAACGGTTACTCCAACGAGAAAAAGTAATAGAATCTTTTATGTAGCAAACTTCTAAACTACAATTTTGATAATAAATATTTTTTCGTAAAGCTAATAATTCTGAGATATTTGCAAAAAACTGTTTTTTTTACATTTGACCTCTCGTAATATTTAAAACTCCAGTGGTATTTATAAGGGCTCTTGACATTTTGTTAAAAATGTCGAAAATATGTTTCACGCAAAAATTCGGCTAGGTGGCAATTTTTATTCAGATTGGGCATTTCTTAATCTAATTTGATTGGGTGCTGCTTAGATAGGTATGTGTTTTTTGTTAAAGACGTCTCACAATGAATCTTACCTACAACTATGAATACAAACACAGACACGTATACTGTGATATCCTCAAACGCATTGAAAGGCAACCAGACGTCAACCGGAAATCTCCTCTCTTCATACAAAACCACTTTCCACGGCCATGTAAGGAGACAAGTTATACAAAATGATATAAATAAGGTGAATATTCTTCTACTCACTATCACAGCGTCGTCAACTATATGCTCTTGTTCTGGTAAAAAATTGTGAAATATATCCTTGTTCAACCACTCCATTGTTCTTCTAGTCTTCTCCGGGTGGTTTTTAAAGGGCAGTAATTTCACATACAATATACCAGTTTGGGATATTATGTATAGGTTCTCAGAAACCGTTTTCAGGTCTGCATTTTCCGCCACGAAGAGGTAGATGGTCGCCATCAAAGGCGTTGGAATCGTGAAAACTACGTAGAATATGTAGGCGTAAACTGTATAAAGTTTCGGGTAAGAGTCATAGGGATACAACCCCGCTACCTTCATAATTGTAATGTTGATCCCGAAGGATTTTTGGATTATTTTTTCGTACTTCATGGCTAGCCTTATTTCCTCTTGGAACTTTGTTAAATAAACTGAAAATTAATTGTAATTTTCGGCTATATATAGCACGAAGTTTGCAAACTTTTCGTTTGGGTTTTACTAATTAAGGAAGAAATTAAAAGGGGCATTGTGTATAAGCTATTAATTAAAATAAGACAAAGTTAAATAACTTTTTGTAAGTGAGATCATTAATTAGTGCCATTGATTGTGTAAATGCTTTGAAGAATGAATAAATGCGGGTTTTCTTTTTATATTACGTGTTCGGAGGACGGATAATTATATTTTTAAAGCAAAATTTAATTAGAAAAAGGTTTGTAAAGAGAATTTTAAATGATTTATTATAATGTAGTATTTATACGTATACGAGTATTTCTAAAAATAGGTAAAATTTTTGATAGCATATTGGAAAGTAGGACAAAATCCAAATCATTTATTTTATTAAATTACAATAGAAGTTATATAACAGGGTGTCCCCGGATGGGGCTATCTATATCACAAATGGACATAAATTTTCATTTTTTGATAAAAGTTACTCTTAATAAAAAAGTTTGCTTGTTAAAGAAAATACGGTTTGTGTTAAGAAAGTTTATTTCTTTATATGAACATAATATTTATTTGTGGAAGATGTCTTTTGTGTTTCTAAGTTTTTAGTATTATCGGAATTTTGATATATCCTAATCTTGTCTGTTAGGGGCACCGACACATTTTGGTTGTGCCGGAGGTTCCGGTTACACAGACGTACTTTCGTTAAAATCAAGTTCAAATAATTTCATGTACTTATTGAGGTGAGGTATTTATCGTTAGGCATTGAGTGCTCTTTCCCTACAAATATGATTACACCGAAACACAAAAAAAATGCTTTATGCCAGAAACCAGACTACCATTTTGCAATATATTTTGAGGTACTAAAAACGAATCTGATGTCCAAATTGCTTGATTTTATCTCAATTTTTCTAAATGGAGAGAAATGTCATTTTTTCGCCGACGAAACCAATTTGGATAATACATTTTAGCTGTCAATGAATCATCAATAAAGTGGTCTATCTTTTTTTGGTGCTTCTATTAACAAAATTGTGAAAACCTCTGTTTTCGCACTCTAGTTTTTGCTCGCTTACGAGTAATTATAGTAAATTTTGGTTTAGATGTGTTTTGGAACATATTTAAAAAGTATTTTCGGCAGGCCTAAAGGAGATTTGTTTAAGTTTTTCCTTTTGTCTATTTTTTAACACTTTAAAGTAGATTTTTTATCGGGTTTTTTACAAAAAAAATTTACTCGATAATTTTCAATTATTTATATAAAATTTAAAGTGCAAAATCACTTTGGCACTAAAAACATATATTAGATGAAGCGCACAGCCTAATTTTTGTAGATAACGGAAAATGGTTGAAATAGCGTACTTTATAGCGATGTAACACATAATAAAATTCATTTTTTTTTTTTAGTCAAAAGAGCATTTTTTCTTTTATATAAAAAGGAACATTTTTACATGGTGAGAAATAAAATATGACAAGCTTGTTTTTTTGAGTTGGTCTAAATTGGTATGTTTGGTATATTTACCTCCTAAAGAGTCCAAACACAGCCCTCATGTCAAAAATTGTCATCTCGGCATTTCCCTCTAGAAACCATTCATTGACAGGACTATTTGTCTTTATCACGTCAAAATACTTACGTGATTCCTGCTACAGAACATTTTTGTGCGCGTGGCTGTGTTATATACGTATTGATCACTAAATAGACTTACATATACGACCTAATAAAAACTTTAATATTATGGAATTAAAAATAATAATTGACAACGTTTCTGTTTCTTTATTTTTTTTATTGTTCAATTGTGAATAATTAAGTACATATTATTGTGGTTTCTAAGTCTCTCTCGTAGGTGATTTGAAACACTAAACTATTGACGGATCATATACAGTGAGTTGATAAAATATGGAACAAATTCGAAATCTCGGAAAGGGCGCCGAATTCCCAAAAAATCCAGAGCCTCTTAAAGAGTCTTTTTTAAAGTTATCAATAAATCAGAAACGTCGCCTGCTTCTGTTGAATCACGTCCTCCACAGGTTTTTAAATAGCAATACTTTTTTATAGGCGAGTTTTTTAGAACTTCCAATTCTTTATTTTGCCATGTAAAACATTTAACAACAAATCATAAGTAAACCCCTAACATACCTGATAAACCTTATTTTTGAGACAGGGGATTGTCCATCCCAATTTAAAGAAGCCCTGATAACACCAATTTATAAATCAGGTGACTGTCAAATAGTTGATAATTACAGGCCCATTAGTTTGTTATCCAATGTTGCTAAAATATTTGAAAAAGCATTAAAAACCAGGCTAGTTAGTTTCATGGAACGTTACAACTTATTGTCTAAGAAGCAATATGGTTTCCGTAAGAACATGTCAACCAATGATGTAATAGCCAATTTAACGAAAAAAATTTATAATTGTTTAGACTTAGCCAAACCATGTGCAGGAGTTTTCATTGACTTAGCAAAAGCTTTCGACACGGTAAGCCATGAATTACTTCTACGCAAAATCCAAAATATAGCAATACGGGGACAGGCTTTCAAGTTACTTAGCAGCTACTTGGAAAACAGATATCAATCGGTAAAAATAGGCACCAATATCAGTGATAAACAAAAATAACATTTGGTATCTCACAAGGAACTGTATTGGGACCTATTTTATTCATATTATATCTAAATGATCTTCTTAACCTAGACTGTTACGGAGACATAGTGTCATATGCTGATGACACTGTACTATTCGTAGAAGGAGAGACTTGGGCTGAAATAAATAAAAAAATAAAGGAAGATTTAAACAAAATAACAAAATGGTTTGATAACAACCTGCTAAGGATTAACTTAAATAAAACAATGTATATACCATTTTCGAGTTACAAAAGGGGTTTACCATCCTATAAAACTATCGATGTTGAACTCAAACATAGGAATACTATAGGGAATTTGGAAAACTCAGAATATGTTAAATATCTTGGAATAATTGTAGATAATCATTTGAGATGGAACCACCACATTGAAAACTTAGTCAGGAAGTTGAGATCGCTATCCTACATGTTTCAAAAATTAAAGTATATTTTGAGTATCCACGAACTTAAATCCGTTTACTATGCGTTAGTACAATCACTGTCCACTTACGGTATTATTGGCTGGGGTGGAGCATACTCAAATGTAATAAATCCTCTGGAAGTCATACAAAAACGAATACTCAAAATCATTTTTAATTTTCCGGCAAGGTTTTCAACTGAGGAGCTTTTTAAACATACCAAAATATGTGACGTAAGAAACTTTTTTTATTTAACTGCGTTAACAAATATGTCAAAATACAAATTAATAACGGATTCTATCTCACATATACATAATACAGGACACAAAACACAAAAAAATCTATTATTACCCAAAAAAAGTAAGACCATTGGACAGAAGTGTACCACTACATTGGTATAAAAGTGTACAATCTTCTACCACCCGAATTAAAGCAAATAATATATAAAAAGTCCGCAAAAATAAAACTTCGCCAGTGGTTAATTGAAAATAAACCTACGCTTTTATGAAAGCTTATTATTATATCCGCTTTTCTGCTATTTACCTTTTTCTTCTGCGGGGTAAATATACATTTGACTGAATCGTTGTTATTTCTTTATATATATTTGCATTCCTTATGTATATGTTTATATATTTTGTTTCTTCCCTTTTCATAAGATATGTGTACGTATAATGTATATACATGTTTACGTATTGTATAATACTTAAATATCACTTTAGTCACCTATTATTATTTGATTTTCTTATTGTTATTTTAGTATTTTATTACATTTAATATAGCAATAGTGTTGAAAAAATATATTACTCCCTAGGAATTCGAGGCCTACAGTCAAGTTTTTTCGAAAACTTAAGGAAGTCTCGGACACCTACTTTTAGTAACTATTATAGTCTGCCACTATTCTCAATATTTATTTACACTGTTATCTAATTAATATATGCGTATGTGCTATGTAAATTAATGTAAATAAATATTATTATTATCCTCAGGTCCTTAGGACAAGATGTCCTAAAGATCTGATCTAAATTTCTGAAGTATTTTGATGCGCCAGAAAAATTAAGTGAGAACCTTAGGGCAAGATCTTTTTTTGTAGACCTGTGTAATCATTGCTAAAACCAGAAGGTTACATAAGTTGCAATGTACATGATCTTTACAAAAAGCCGCTTGGATTTTAATTTGTTGATCGGTCAAAACAAAAAGACTATAAAAAAACAATTTTGATATCTATTGAAAAATAAACAAAACAGGCTTTTTATTTTTTATTTGAACAATTTTAATAGAAAAATGTTATGTAAAAAATTTTTTTTCTTAAAAAATGTTTTTTAAAAATTAACGATAGGCTTCTATTATTATACTTCTTTTTATTCAAAATTTCTTCGCAGACGTTCCGTGATCCACGAATTATTCTAGTTGCCCTCTTTTTGCTGTATGGCACGTCTGACAGCGTCTCGTCATCTGTTTCGGTTGTCTGTCAGACGCGCGGCCTCATCAAAACTCATTATTACTTTTTTAGGTCAATTTTGCACATTTTTTTTTGCTAAAAATAATTTTTTTGCAATTTTAATGTGAGTTGGTTTGTCTGCGTGTATTTATTTTTTGTCTAAAATATACATAATAAACCGCACTGGAAAGTTACTTTCCCGGCCTTGGCCGGGAATAGTATATTGTGTATTTAGGTGTGAAAGCAATACATTCCCGGACGACGATGCAAATTGTTGGCAGAGGCGCTACCCGAGGCTAACAAGCATCGAAGTCCGGGAATGTGCTTTCACACCGAAGTACACATACTATTTTTTCTGAAATCACAATCAATATTATTTTTTTACTAATAAATGCAATTTTAATGTGAGTTGGTTTGTCTGCGTGTATTTATTTTCTCTGCAATCACAATCAATACTATTATAAATTATTATTATGTATTTATTTAATGTCTAAAATATACATAAAAAACCGTACGGGAATGTTGATCGTTGCCTGGCAACGGATCTTTTCCGGACTGTTTTCTGATAGTTTCTTAGCAACGGACTAAAATACTGGAATTGTGCATTTTTAAAACATAAGTTTATTTCATTCGTCAAAATAATTTAAATAAGTTTAAAATACACGACTAGACGGCGGAATATTGATATAACTCTTCTCCTTATGATAGTAAATATTGGCTAAACAACGCAATTACGTAAACGGGATCAAAATTTCTAAGTGTCGCACATCGCAACTTGTTGCAGCATGCCGTGATTCTTGAAATAAAAACAATTCGCAATTTGCTAGCACCACGAGCAACTGTTGCCAGATTGAATTAATTTATACCGAACAGTGTATTCCCTAATTACCTGATATACAGGGTGTCCGGAAACAAAGTAGAAAAACATGAACTGAAGATTCCTTAGCTTAAATTAATGGGGGTTATTCATATAACATTTTTCAAAATACCCCTTCGTTGTCAAGTTACAGCCCCTTTAAGGGGGTACGTTGAAAGCGGTTTTCATTTTTTTACTCAAAAAATAAAACTCCAAAAAACAAAATATTTGGCATATCTACTACATTTATTGAAAGGCATTTTGTGAAATTTTTTCATCCCCTTGAGTGCTTCACCAAGGGGTGGAATGGGCAACCTCTAATATATTTTTTAAAATATTTTTAAAAACCATTCATTTCTCATTTCAGAATAAAATATTTTTTGATTCCCTTGTTCATTCTAAAACTTTTTCTTCTCTTTAAAAAATGCCGTATTACCAATCATTTTCGTGATAAAAAATAAAATTTACGCTCATGCAATTGAGTTCATTTCAATCATTACTGAACCGATATTTTAAAACTTTTAGTAGGCTGCTATAATCAAGTGGATGAAAAAAATTCACAAGATGCCTTTCAATAAGGGTAGTGATATGTCAAATACTTTGTTTTTGGAATTTTATTTTTTTATTAAAAAAATGAAAACGGTTTTTAACGTATCCCTTTAAAGGGACTGTAACTTGTCAACGAAGGGTTATTTTGAAAAATGTTATATGAAGACCACAATTAATTTAGGCTGAGAAATTTACAGTTAATTTTTTTCTACTTTGTTTCCGGACACCCTGTATAAAACATTGTTTTTTTTAGTTGTCTACTTGAGATTATAAATTTGTTTGACGTTTGGCGCCCCAAATCGTGGCGCCCTAGGCAGTTGCCTGGGTTGCCTGGGCCTATGACCGGCCCTGATCCCTCGTTTTCCGAAAATTGTGTATTTTCGGAGATTGCTAAAATTTTTCATATTTCATCAACTCACTGAATAGAAGGCGTGATAATTTAGTGTTTGAAAACTTTCACATTTTATTCATAAAGCTATAATATATATTATATCCCACCCCTCTCCGAGAATTCCCAGCTTTAGAACAATTTTAGTGATGTAAAAGATCTAAATCTACATTACTATTTCAAATAACAAATATTCATCTTAGATATGTGTGTGCGAATGTGTGCCTGTGTGTGTGCATGTGAATGCTTCAAGCTTCGGTCAAAATATATCTTGCTTCAATAATAATTATTCAGAACTGCTAGTAGTGAATATGATCGGCGAATTATCTGAAATATTAAAAAACATTGCTCATGTCATGACCTTTTGTTTTATTACATTAGAATAGTTTATGTTGAGGTTTTTTAAGCAACTCGATACCACATATCAGTTGGTATGCACAGTTATTTAAAAAAAATAAAAATAAATTTATTTCCAGTCAAACGAATCACAGCCACGAAACCTGAAGTACAACAGATGATATCAAAAAAATGTGTATTACGTTGGTTGCAAATTATATAACAATTTAAGAGATGATATTAAATCCTCACTGACAATAAGTCGTTTGCTGTTCATTTGTGAAACACTATTAATGACATGTATGTATGTGTATATATTTTTGTACATCACTAGTTTTGTACCCTTTATTTATGTATTTACATTTAGTTGTAATGCAGTGAAATTGAGAATTAAGGAAATTATTATAATTATAACTATTAAGCAAGCGTTGTCATTATCATTGACATTGTTATTACTATAATAATTAGATGCAAATGCAAATTCCTTATGTCGTAAAAGTTCTACAAAATAGAATAATCAGGATTAGGACACTTTAAAAAAAATAACATTATTGTGACAGTTGAACTGTACATAATATGCATTATTTTCTTTCTCTTAATAGAAGGATATATGTTTATATTTTTATGTTTATATTTATCTTTATTATTACCAAGACATGAATTAGTATAAATCTCCTGTATTACTTTTGCTGAGTTTATAAGTTGTCTTACCGTGGTAAAGGTTTCAAGAGACAGATCGAGAAGCTTTCCCGCTCTGACCATCATAGGTCTTTTCGCCCTTTCCATCAGGGTGATAAGAGCTTTTTTGGATTTTTGATCGTACTTGTACCATTCACTCATGTAAACAGCAGTTATGACTGTGTTACTCTGAAATAGCAAAAGAAAATAACATTTGTCATTCGCTCTGAACATAGTGTGCAATATATTACCAACGATTTCTATCAGAATAAGAAAAAAGTTATTTTAAACTAAGCCTTCTCCAGAAGCCACAGCTGTAAATAATATTAATACAATTTTGCAGAACTATAATTCTTTTTATCTGTGACGAAAAGTGAAAAATAAATAACTTTAATATTTTATTCATTGGGGGTTGAGGGTAAATAGAACCCCAGCTTTTTGTATGCAATTATGTTTTACAGTTTTTGGCAGCAAAATATGCAGAATTTCATATTTTTTTTAAGTAAGAACGATTGTGGGATATTACACACTATTTTTAAACAACCGATGTACTATGTTTCCCTGAAATGGCTAAAACTAAAAATATTTTTCGCAGGTACCTACTGTCGTGCGCAAAAAAATGGGACAAGTCTTATAACGTATTTTTTCTTCAAGCGTATTAAAATGTTTAAATTATGTCGCCAAAAACAGAAGTAGAAGTAGGACATTGTTTTACTAGTAACATAATGTTAGTTCCGAAAGCGCCACCGCAGTGGGTATTGTTTTACTAGTAACATAATGTTAATACCGAAAGCCACCGGTGGCGCGCTATCCACTAGCCACTTGTCATATTGTGTCAACATGTAAGACTAGTTTGAATATTTGTACATTTATGATAAATAAATGTTTTTTTGCATTTTAATACGCTTGAAGAAAAAATAATATATATTACACGGAGTAGAACGCCTTTTTTGTGTTTCGCCCAGTTTGCGGCTTCGGCTTCGCCTCAGCCGCAAATCCTGGGCTCAACACAAAAAAGAGTGCGTTCTACTCCTAGTAATATAATATACTATTTGCTAAAATCTAGTTTTGTACATCTAACTTTAATTTTTGTGTCAGTTATTTGTCAAAATTCATTGCAAGTGTGCAAATAGAGACAGATTTACGTTCGAAAAAAATAGTTGTCCTTTTTTTTTGCTCACGACAATATATGCTAGTATAGTTATGCAAAAACGTATTTAACGGAAATAATGAAGAAAGACGGCTTCTACATGTGCATTTTGTTAAAGACAGAACCTATATACTAAAAATTCAAGTTACATCACATACAAATTTCTAAAAAAATAAGCGTTGCATGTTAGAGTATGTGCCAAATACTATTGGTGTTTCTGGAATTCAAAGATATTACTGCAAGTGTGCCAATGGACTGAGAATTGTTGGATGCTGCTGTAATTTAGCAACAATCACACATTATTAATGTTTTACAAGATATTTATCGAAGGAAATAAGATGTGTTGAAATCCTAACCGAATTATTTAAAAATTAACACATATCCGTCACTATTGAAGAGTATAGAGATAATGATTGGATATTATTATATTATCGCTCTGTATAGATTTAAATAGAAATACTAAAATAAATTGCAATCAACTTAAACATTGTTTTATTTATTAAATGATTTTTATGCAGTTGGCTGCCGATTAATCTAAATGTGAACTTTTATAAATATGTTACACCTTTCAAACAATTTTGAGCACTGATGAGGAATATTTGACAAACAATTGATGATTGCCATCAGAGATATATTTTTTATTAAAAAAATTTTGATTTCTGTATCTTTCACTTTTTCTGTAGAATAAAAATCACGAAAAAAATACCACGTCCTTAGCATCATAATATAATTCAATATCATCATTTAATTCGTGACAACACAACGTTTCCTGAGAAACATGTTTTTTTAAATTTCATTTTTTCTAACAAAACATGGACATTTCGAAGCTACCATTTGGTGACATTTAATGTTACTTAAAAAAAATTAGCCAAATCGATGCAAAGGTACATCCACGGCCGACTCTAGTTAACAGGCCACGAAGTAATAGGTGGCAACACCGCACACAAGTAAAGATCTAGTCCGATGTGCGATGGTTGGTTTGCATTACAGCAGCTAAATTTAATAGGCGCCCGTGTTTTAATTGTATTTTATTTATTTATAATGCGTTTTGATTCATGATTCTATATGATAGGTTTGTTTAGGTAGGATACAGATTATAAATCATTCATGTGTTTAATAAATTGACGCTTCAATCGAAGTTTAAATCTCTGCTCGGTCAATTAAACATCACGATATTTTGTACAGAATTATGCCTAATTTTGCACAGAAAAAAAATGTTTAATTGTTCAGAAAAACCAACGAGAAGAGTTACATAACCCTTTTTTAATAATACGAAATATCGTATTTTTATATTATAAAGGGAGTAATAAAATAATACAGATATCCCATAATATTCTAATTTAGGATGATTCGGGAATGAGTGAATTAAAAATAACAGGGCTGTAAGGCTGTAAGTAAATTTAAAAACATGATCAAATATTTACTTATGATATGAATAAAATACGAATATGGAATTGAATTGATACATATAGGTTTCTACTTTGCTGTTTTGAAAGTGTCTAATTTTCGTTTTTTCGTTTTATTGACATCTTTTTCAGTAGTTCGTAACCGAGATTTCAATCTACTTTGCTCAAGCGCCCGATTATTCTGCATTTTTACATAATTATATAGAAGTACATTAGCAAATATTGAACAAATAATTCGTAAAATATAGTCAATATTGTTCCCGCATATACACGTGTTTAAAAAATCTAAATAAAAATTACCTGACTTTGAACTATGTAAAGTTAGATTGATAAGAAAATCTTTTTGATTTTCAATTTGTAGGAACTCCTTTTCTAAACTATTGTTGTTAATGATATGTTCTAATATGACGTACACGTGAAATAAAATTATGGTCATATTATTCGTGGGTACTGATAGACCATCACGTGTAGATAATCACAATATTGATTTCCAGTAAAATTCCATTTATTTTCAACAATATGTGAAAGGCAAATATTACAAGAAATTTTTTTAGATAGTGCATGAGATGCCTATCCAGATATATAAATGTTAACTGCTTCGTCTATATTAGGCCAGTATTAATTGAAATTTGATTTTCAATACCAACAATATCAGCATCAGAATTTAACGTATAAAATACGACGTAAAAATGTTTACATTCCAACTCTCAGAGATATTATTATTATTTTTTTTGATAAAGCGTTAATAAATTCCTCATAATTTTCAATAATATCCGACTTCTCAAAGTTTTGGATTAAAATTTCATGTTGATGAATTTGATTTTCGCGCCTACTTTCTGGATCTTGTCGACGGACTGATTTTTTGTAGATAAGAATTTAGGCAAATTTGGAAAAATGGGACAGTATTTTCTTTTAATTTTGGTTTATAAGGAATCATTTTAAATGTTCCACCTGGTACAAGATATTTATCAAATTTAATAATTTCACCGGGATCAAAATGTATTTCGCATACAACAGCATGTTTTGATGGTATCCAATCTTTTCGGGGAATAGCTGTAGGCCATTTTTCTCTTAATTCATCGTCCTTAGGAAAACTGAACTAAACTAAATGTGGTCTTTGGACCGTCTGTTTTCGTTGTGGAAGAATAATTATTTGTCTTACAGCCTGGTATGACAGAATGCCTGGGCATTTTAGGTTAAGTCGGTTCACGCACTGTTAAACAGAGTATACACTCGATTAAAACTATCGTAACGTCCTCTAATTTAGTGAAACTAAGCACCACATGCATTGTTGCCAGTTTTCCTTGTTCGCGGCCTGTTACTAGAGTCGTTACTAGAGTCGGCCGTGGTACATCTCATATGGTTGCTCGACTACAGCTTATAAGACGATCAAACAAAATTTGTAATTCTCTCAAAACCTCGAAGTGCGCACGTGTTCTGGTGCATCTGCAATCATGCACAGCTTGTTTTACATAACTTGTCACTTACCTCTTCATAAAGTATGGTCCCATTATAACAGTACAAGTATATCTCCATCAGCATTGTAACCAAATAAACAACCATTGCGAAAAAATTGATTGTTAGTGGTTCGACCTATAAACAAAAAAAATATCATGTATAAAATTGTATTCGAGAAAACATGTTATCAGCGAAATATACAAGGTGTCTGAAAATATATAAAACATTTATCTTTTATTCAAACACAATATAATAAAAGGCATATATTTTTAAGCAAATGTAATTTTAGTATTACCCTTTGACACTAGTGTGAATACTGTCAAATATTGTACCCATGTTTTAATTATCTTTTGTTTTGTATTCATTTTCTTCCTTCAAAATACATAAAATACATGTTTTACATAGATTTTATGTTGACTACATTTTTACAGTACTCTAATTTAGTAATACAATTACTTTTTTTGCCAAATTTCCATTTTCAGTAGGTTTATTACAGTTATTTTTTACATCATTATTACATTATTACATTTTCGTCATTCCTCCCTCGTAAGTAGACTCTAATTCCATTGTTTTGTCGATCGTAAGTGAGGCTTTATGTACCAAATACTTATTGCCATTGGCAACGGTTCGTTATTTTTCGTAACGTCCCTAATGAAATAATGTAAATTTGGGAGGATTATTTCTTCTATATAACAAGAAATAAATTAACTGTTTTAACTTTCTTGGAAGTAAATCCAGACAAGCCTTACTTGCTATATCTTCTATATCCGAGATTATTTTCAAAAATGTTCAGGGCTATTATAATATGATTTAATTTATCTTGATAGTAGTTGTCATTTGACTAGGAGCCGAGTCCTAAATTTATTTTATTGACGGTTGCCATGGATATTTCAAGCATCGCTAAATAATATTAAATCTTACTCAAATAATTATAGTTTTCCACCAGTTTTTCTCTAACTTTTTCTAGTTTAGTGATTCATGGATACGACAAAAAATATAGAATATACCTATGTAACAGAAATTGATTCATGGATATGCGTTGTGCGGTTCAAAAGCAACAAGAGGTGAAATTGATGTTGATAATTTATCAGACCACTACAATTAATCTTCAGTTTATTTACTTTTACAAACATCAGCATCTGTTCTGTATTGTAAGAGTTGTCACAATTTTATCTAATTCATTCTATATGTGAGGTACAATACTTACTATCGATAGCTGCAGACAAGAAATGCAAATGACTATGATGCTGGCGATAAATTGAGTAAAAACGACAAATGAATATGTTTCCTCCAGATCCTTAACGAACCTGAAATAATACAGAATTAACACTTTGAGTAATTATTAAAGTAACCAGATGTGTCGATTTGATTGGACATGTTCTATTTTCAGAAAACACTTTCCGATTCGATTTTTTGCACCGGCAATGTTTCAGTTTCAGTTAAACTAACCACAAACCGTATTTTTGTTTGTTGAAAGTTCACAGGAGTAAATTAATTTCAGTTTCTAGCACTTGTCATTCTGTCATTCTGGGTAGCACATAAAATATTATGATTTACACGATCTGAAAGTTAACAAAAGGGAGATAATAGATACTAGAAACTTCATAGAGAAGAAATGTAATGTATTCATTTCGCCGTTTACCTTGTATTAACATTCTCACTACAAAGGGCATGTTAATCATTCACTTTTACTTACTGGAAAATTGCTTCATAATGGTCGATACACTCGCAAATCTTCTTGTAAGCGATTGCAGCTCTTAGCTGCTCTCTTCCCTCGTCGCTTCTCATTTCACTTTCCTTTGAAACTTGTTCTTCAACTCGTTGGCCGAGGTGCTGAAGAGAATCTTTTAAGATTTTAATTTGACCAGCTGCGTGATATATCAAGCCGGCGATGAGGGTATCCACGGCGGCATTGCCCAGAGGGGCGTTGCCTACACCTGCAAAGGTACAAATATATAATTTACTAAGTTGATAGTGACGGTAATTGATAAATCAAAAAAGGCTGATTCGTGTAAGAATTAGATTCTTTTGTTATTTGGTGTGGTCAGAATACTTGAGAACATACTGTGTACAGTCATGATCACAAACTGTTCCAGAGTAATCGTGCGCACAAAAAAAGTTAGACACCAACAGACAGAATTTTTCTTGCTCGAAGTTAAAATCTCGTTTTATTATTAAATTTTAATTCTATTTGAACAAAAAATATATTTATGTGGAAGTAATAGGAACATAAAAACAAAAACACACAACGCAGTAACTATTGTACTCTTGGCAAAGGCCTAAAAATTCTACACACATATAGAGTATTAATAAAACATTCGAAACGTTAATGAGCACACTTTTTTTTTCTATACAAATGCTTAACAATATTTCACAAGAAGCCATACATATTGTGTTTAAGTCATATTTAATATATGTACTTACTCACAAATAAGAAAAGATACACACTCAAATAAATGAGTGTATCTTCAAATGGTTCAAAAGGTACCCATATATCCACGGGAAAACTCCTATCTTCATAGGCAAACACCTTGAGCGACCAGCTTAAAAAGGTTACCAGACAAGATAGAAAAAACGTTAAGAAAAGGCCTTTACAAGTTCGTATAATATCTTCGACAATAAAATTCTGCACAGGCAAATAGTTGTTAAAAATCTTACTATTCAGAGTGTATATAGTTCTTTTGACTCCTTCTGCGTTGTTCTTAAAAGGCAACAGTTTGGCCATGAGAACGCCAAATTGAACTATCAAAAACCCGTTCCTGCTTAATTTTTCAATGCCCTTGTCATCTGCTACAATTAGACTGATAATTGGTAGAAGAGTTGCTGGTACAATAAAAAGGAAATAGAAAATGTATGCGTAAATTTTGTATATTTCTGGTCAAGAATCGAATGGGTACAAACCCACGATTTTCATAACCTTTATGTTGTACTTAAAAGACTCTCGCGCCAAATTTGCTGACGCCATTTTGCTACTACTCGTGATTGTTAATCCGAAATGAATGGATTAATAAAGGGTGGAATGAAACTTTAATTTCTTATTCAAAAATTAACAGGGACGGGCTTCAAAACTGTTTCTATTAAAACCTTCCATATTAATAGTCAATATATTTACATATAATAAGTCAATCCTGCATTGAAAATAGGACGACCGTGCATTTTGGGTAGGTAGAGATTTTTTTGTGGGATTCATATTGGGGTGAGTGTAAAGCTGAGTGTTCGTGCCCATTTGAAGATACACTCGGCCGCCATCTTATGGTGTATGTCTTTTATTTGTCTATCTGTGAGTATGAGAAAATATTGTAAAAGAGCGTTTTTGTAAATAAAACAACTTTCTACTGCTTTCATTACTTGGTAACTTTTCGATGTAAAATAAAGAGTAAAAAAGTTATGAAAAAGACGAAAAATTAGAGGATGAAAAAAAAAAACATATGCCACAAATAATAAGTTATAAACAATATCAGGATGAATTACTTTGGGAGTTATCTCATTTTCAGTCCTGCGACAAAAAAATTTCTTAGCTTTTTTGTAGAGCATTTTCTAATAAACAATTTGATTCATTTTTTTATTCGGTTCATTTTTATTGGTTAAAAAGGCCGATATCTCAAAATCTGTAATACATTTTATATTGGTATATGTGGCCATATATTTTCTAAATGGCACCTTTATCTCCCCTTAAATTTTTCTGTAGATATACCAAATACCAAGCATATTAATTGTTTCTACATTTATCTTTGTTTTCGTAGAATTATAAGGTTTTAAATTATTTACACAAGTAACACGAACTATATGAAAAAAAAAACCGTTTTCAAAATCACGCTCTTTGAACTATTTTCTAATAAAATATTAAACCTCCAATAAAAATAATAATGCCTTAGAAACGTTTATACATCAACCTCTAATTAGCTCTTTTTTTGTTTTTTTTTAAGTTAACTTTTGAGTGTTTTACACCATTTTTTATTTTATAATTAAGTACTGGAAAAAATGAGAAATTAAAAAAAAATCGGGTCCTAATTAGTCCATTGTTTAGTAATGTTTAGAGCAAAGCTTAGGTTTTTTCCTCTGCAGTGTTTTTTCCTATTTACAGGAAATATTACGCCTGTGGACAAATCTTTAAAAAATGTTAAATTCTATAAAAAATTTGGGCAACATTTTCGACTCGGTTTTTTTATTTAAAACTTATGTAAAAATACCACTACAAAAATAATTTTCTTCATTAAAATTACTATATGCTAATCGCAATTTTGTAAATTTTCAACTAAAAAAAAACCTGTGTGACTATTTTGTATTATCTCATTTTAATTACTGTGATTTTCTTTATGGACCTTGCCTTTTGATAAAAATTGTACCCAGAAAGTGCAAAATGCCTGCGTACGTTTAATATATGGTTTAAGAAAATTCGATCACGTCTCACAAAAATTGAGTGTATTAAATTGGTTAGCTATGGAGGAACACAGAACTCATCATCTTGGTAATTACTTCCACATTCAGTGGAAGTATAGTAATTTTTATTGTTCAAATAGGCTTAGAATGTCATGAAACGTCGAATTTTCTGTCTGTCCGTAACTTTTTTTTTGCTCAAGTTTACTCTGGAACCGTTTAAGATATTGACTTGAAATTTGGTACACGTATATACTTTAACAAGATCTGGAACTAGACTATATTTTCATCTCATTCCGTCACAGGGTTGAGGGGTAAAATGAGGTAAATGGGGGGTAAATAGATAAATCAAGCAGGTAAGAGTCCATAAAATTGTTATTTGTGTATACCAGAGAAGCTAAGGTTTCAAAAATTTTTTTGGCATTAGCCACCCCTACCCCATTATTAAAGGGGGTGAAAAAAATTGTGATTTGTTATGTGTATGAACACAAACCAATATCTGTCTATCTGTGTCGATTCGTGCACAAAAGACACTGCACTACCACCCACTTTTTGTCCCGTGAAAATTGAACACCCTGTATATTAGTCTTTGGTAGGTGGGATTCGAAATAAAAGTCACTTTTCAACGAGAGAAAATAAAACAAAGTTTGTATTACGGTTTTCACGCTCTGACAATATGTAAACTTAAAAAAAAATTCGATTAATTAATTAGTTAGAGTTACTTAGTACGAGTAACACTGATAAGAGTGGTAAGTATGAACACTATAGTAAAAACCGCTGCCCAAGGAATCACTACTTCCACATCCAGATTCTCTATCCAAGTCACTCAACGAAAAAACTTTGTATTTGAAAATAATTGTTTATGGAACTTTAATAATACAATATTTGAAATCTTCTACCCCAAAAACCCATAAAACGATACTCCACATCGGTAGTGGGGGGTGGATGAAGTAAAAAAATATTTTGAGGTTTCTGATTCCTGTACATACACTAAATCACATTTTTTTTCATCCCCTTTAATAAGGGGGTGGGTGTGGTAATGGGGGTGGCTAATGCCAAAATTCTTTTTTGAGACCTTATCTTCTCTTGTATATACTAAATACCAATTTCGTGGACTCTTACCTGCTTGATTTACCCATTTACCCCAAATTTACCACAATTTACACCCCCATCCTTCGACGGAACAAGATGAAAAAATAATCTAGTTCTAGATCTCGTTAAAGTACATATGTGTACCAAATTTCAAGTCAATATCTTAAACGGTTCCAGAGTAAACGTGCGCACAAAAAAAAGTTACAGACAGACAGACCGACAGACAGGCAGAAATTTTTTTTCGCTCAAACTTAAAATCTCGACTTTTCACGACATTTTAAGCCTATTTGGACAATAAAAATTTTTTTGTCGTTACTATACTTCCACTGGACGTGGAAGTAAAATTTGCCGTTGAGACGTTTTCGTAGTTTTAAATTCGAGTATTAGCTGATGAAGACTTAATTAGTTGTAGAAAATATTAAATAATTAATGAATATGTACGTCGCGTCGAGTAATAAGAATTTAGAAGTCATTGTTTACTATTTCGCGTCCCGTCGGGTATTAAAAGTACCGAGTGCCTGTTTATGTACTAAAATTAAATTTACTCGAATTTTTGAAAATCGAATCTTCTAGTTGTTCTGGAATCCAAAAGAATGAATTGGAATGTTCGCCAACTTAACTTTGTTTACCATTACATTATGGGAGGAGCTAGAATTTTAAGAATAAATGTACGCGGGAGTATATGCGGTATAGAAGGATTTGAAAATATGCAACTTTAAAATGCTGTAAACATTAGAACAAATGTTTTTATGATATAAAACTTGTACAGAGCGACAGAAAGAATTATTTAAGTAATTTTGAAAATGAAATTAGCCGATTTTAAAAAGGTACTTTGAGGTGTACAAGAGCCAAAACATAAAAATATTCACCCACTACCACCTCCCTATCACCACCCCCACCCCATTACCGTGTGGCATATAGTTTTATGGGTTTTTGGGGTAGACGATTTCAAATATTCTATTATTAAAGTTCTATAAATAACACAGGTTTACAAAAAAAAAAAATGTGTCCTACCAATGGGATTTCATTACCTTACCCCGAATGTTTTTGACATGCTGAACACGATGCCGTAGTCCGTTTTGCGCCATCACGTCAGGATTTCGAGAAAACTTGACCTAAATGTGCTAACAATACCTTTTTCGCATTCGTTCATGCACAAATTAAGTCACTTAAGCGACCCTAAAAACCCCCGAGTAATAAGTTTTGGGCCACAATCTTCAAATTTTGATGAATTTCTAGATTTTAGCGTCTGCCATATTGGATCCGCCATCTTGGATTTAGATATTATCAAATATCTGATCAGCGACCCCAAAAACCCCAGGGTAACAAAATTCAGGCCAAAATATTGAGTGAATTAATTTTTGCATGAACGAAAAAGGTATTTTTAGCAATGTTAGGTTAAGTTTTCTCGAAATCCAGACGTGATGGCGCAAAACGGACTACAGCATCTTGTTCAGCACGTCAAAAACCTTCGGGGTACGGTAATGGAATCCTATTAGTCGGACATTTTTTTTTTGTAAATCTGTGTAATTATTTCCACATACAAAATTTTTTCGTAATGAGAGGCTTGGATATAAAATCTGGATGTGGAATTGTGATATCTTGGGCAGCGCTTTTTTTAATGCCTTTAATTCGCGGCGGCTCCTCAATGGTCTTATAAGATAAACTAGTACCTCGAACTGATATACATCCTGCAAATATTAGACATAATAAATAAATTTAAAAAAACTTTTTAAAAACAATGGTTTTATTTTAAAACCAAATTGCACTAAAAAGTAGAAAATAATTTTTTAACTTTGTACATAGAAAGTCATTGGACGCTCATTTGCTGTCTATTTGTCAGTACGTGCAGGAGGAGGGGGTGCAGTTGGAGTTAGATCTCTTAGCGGTCGGAGCGATCATGTGACTTGTAAAATTCAAATTGAAATTTGACATCGGCTTTTTATAGAATTTTTTTGCAGCCCATTTGATACGTGTTTTAAGATGCCCTAAAAAATCCGAAAATACCCTTGTCAGCATTTTTCGTGGTCAGGTCTGGCGCCCAGGTTTAACTTCCGGAAATTCCGAAAAAACAGCTCCCGGAACGTGACGATTTTTTTTCAAAAATCGAGATATTGCTTAAACGTGGCTTTTATGAAGCTAAGATACTATTAACAGCATTTTTTAGTGTCACAGAAAGGGTTAATATGCAAAAATGAGTTTTGCCAGGTCGTCCAAAGGAAGCTAATTTTTTGATACCCTTCTTTACAACATTCACAGTTCTACCAAAAAATTTGTAATCGCAAGAAATATTTTAGAGATCTTCACCATAAAATTAAAAAATGAATAATACGTGTTTGATGTTGAATAAATAATTTTAAAGAAGCCTTTTACATTTTTCTGGAGAACGCCGATGCCGCCAAAATTTTTGATGCGTGGCATGCTGAATTAAAGTATTTTTGACATTTAAGTGTAAAAATTGACATTGATAGTAGAAAAATTTATGTACCAGTACATCGCTGTACGTTTCCTGGGAGATGAAGGTCAAAACAAAAACTTTACAAAGTTGGATTAAAATATAAATTGTCATTTTCTTAATTCCTTTGAACTAATTAAAACAGCAAAGTGTGCCCGAGCTTGCAGTGTTTTAATTGATAAGTACGCAATTAAAATAATATAATTGATTGCTTATAAAACTTTATAATTATAGATATATATTCACCACCAAAATTTTAAAATATTAGTATTTCAGATGAGCGAGATATGAAAAGTGAAACATACTATATATAGGCATATTTATACATATTATCATTTCAACTTTGCACGATCATATCTCCGAAAAGGTTACTCCTACGAGAAAAAGTAATAGAATCTTTACAATTAATTATTTTTTATTTATTTGCTTTTATTATGATTAGGGAATATTATTTAGGTATTATGCAAATCACAACACACACTTTTTTATTTATTATGAAAAACCTACTTTCTGTATATTGTTGCCCTAATCTGGGCAAGCTAATTACTAAGGTAAATACTTTAAAACACTCATTATTGGAGAACCAATCAAAACAACTACTCTTCTAGCTAATGCTGACGAACTATTGAATACATGATAGGATTCTTAGCATTTTAAAGAACAAAATATATATTAAAAATACTTAAATCATTTATATGAATTCACTCACTGACACATTTTTATTCAATATGAAATGATCTACTTTCTGTATATTGGTACCTTAATCAGGTCACGCTAATATACTACTTAGGAAAACACTTTAAAACACTCATTATTGGAAAACCAACCAAAACAACTACTCTTCTAGCTAATACTGACGAAGTATTGAATTACATAATAGGATTCCTGGCATTTTAAAGCAAAAAATGTATTGAAAATACTTAAATCATTTATTGAAATTCAGTCATTCACAACAATTATTGAACCTTACATTCTATTTCAACTCTAGAAAAGTTGTACAAGTTTTTTCTCTTATCAGTAGAGTATAGAAACATTCATTCATTATTTACAAGTCTATTCTTGATTTATTTTTACAATTAATTTTTTTTTTATTTATTTGCACAATACCTAAATAATTTCTCTAATCATAATGAAAGCTACCTTTATAAGTGTAATGTTGATCCCGAAGGATTTTTTGATTATTTTTTTCGTACTTCATCGCTAGCCTTATTTCCACTTGGAACTTTGTTATGTAAACCGAAAATTAATTGTAATTTTCGGCTATATGTAGCTCGAAGTTTGGAAACTTTTGGTTTCGGGTTTTACTAATTAAGGAAGAAATTAAAAGAGGCATTGTATATAAGCTATTAATTAAAATAAGACAAAGTTAAATAACTTTTTGTAAGTGAGATCATTAATTAGTGCCATTGATTGTGTAAATGCTTCTAAGAAGGAATAAATGTGGGTTTTCTTTTATATTATGTGTTCGGAGGACGGGTAATTATATTTTTAAAGCAAAATTTTATTAGAAAAAGGTTTATAAAGGGAATTTTAAATGATTTATTATAATGTGATAATTATTGTCGAATACGAGTATTTCTAAAAATAAGTAAAATTTTTGATAGCATATTGGAAAGTGGGACAAAATCCAAATCATTCATTTTATTAAATTACATAAGAAGTTACGGATGGTGGCTATCTATACCACAAATAGGCCTAAATTTTCATTTTTTGACAAAAGTTAGTCTTTATAAAAAAAGTTGCTTGTTAAAGAAAATACGATTTGTGTTAAGAAGGTTTAAGTATTTTTGTACACAAGCGTTAAGAAATTTTAAAAATATGAATTTTAACTGAAAGTAAACTAACTTCCTTTTTCATTTTTAGTGAAAATTCCGTTTGAAAAAGTCGCTTATAATTATTTTCTTATTCTTAATCCGAAATATAAAGTAGTTCTTGTTTAGGTCGATTTTTTTAATATATGAGAGTATACTGTCTTGCTTAACTCGTATATTATTATGTTATTATGTATTATTATACTGTTTTTTCCTTTTCAGGTAAGTACCTTGCAGTGAATTTTGATCCAACTTCCTCCAGTGCTAAAAAACGTAAGTGATTCTGTGAATAAATGCTAGTACGTCTCCCCTCCCCCCACCGATCTTTCGTAGAATATAGTCCAACAAGTATTTTTATAAAATGATTACGGAAAGTATTGGTGATTTGGAAAAGATTCATTTGCGTGTGACAATGACAGGTTTGTTTATATTTGTATTACATGCTGATATTTAGGAACATCATTAAATTTACAACTCATAGTCATCTATTCCATAGTATAGTTATTTTGTAGATTAAAAACATGTGATACTTTTTGTAAATGTATGGTTTAATGTATGATATTGACAGTCGACAAGATCGGAGGACACACAACCTTAATCTTCCTTTACTTTTTTGAACTTTTGTGTGCTATCAAATATTGAAGTAGACAATTTTCAACGTAGTTTTCATTATACAAAGAAGATTACATGGGTTGTGGAGTAGTTTTTCCTTAAATTCGTTGAGATGTAGATTGTTTACCTATGTGTTTTTAGTTATTTTCTTCTTGTTTAAAACAATTTATAGGATTTATAATATTATTACATATAAAGCATATTATGTAGCTTATTTAAGATTTAAGTACTGGTAATTATTTTGTTACCAATTGACGACAAAATATTGTCATATTTGATTGTCGAAATCGAGCCGAAAGAAATACCATTTAAGCTTTACAAGTATTATTTAATTTATTTAATAAATACATAATGCTAAATACCTACTGCATGCATGAGCATAAAGTTATAGTTATTTCAGATTGCGATCGGTTTCACAAAAAAAACCAGTTTGTAATCGTAATCAAAATTGCGAAGAGAAAACTTTATAAACGCCTTAATGAGATCCGATATTACTTTTATGTACTAAATCAGATTTACAATCTTTCATAAATGTAATCAAATTTCACCGATACGCAAGCCACCTGGTTATAGGCCACCAAACATTTATAAGCACTCAGTTTTTTCAGTCCATACATATTTCCTGTAGACTAAATAGTTCACCATGTCAGGATATATCTTTGAGAAGTCTTCCACATTTGTGGAATATTCATTCGGTTCAACTTCGACAACCAAATATGATTGCATCTTGTTGTCAATTGGTAACAAAATAATTATCAGCTAAGTATGCTCTATGTGTAATAATACCTAACATAAATCCTATTTTTTTTAAACAAGAAGAAAAAACCAAAAACCATAGGTAAACAATCTACATCTCACCTAACTTGAGGAAAAACTACTACACAACACATGAAATTGCCTTTGTATAATGAAAACTATATTTAAAACTGCTTTCTTCCTTAGTTGACAGCACACAAAACTTAAAATAAGTAAAGGGAAACTGTGAATTTCAAACTGAAAACATTGATAGATTGATGTTATGTTACCTCCAATCTCGTCGGCTGTGAAATGGTGCACTCATATTTATTACCTTTAGTTTCTCTAATTTTACAAATCTATATATTACTAACAGAAGTTTGCTGACCTACGTCTATTTGAAACGAAAAAATCGACTAACATAGTAATGCTTTCTTTGGAGAATTTTCTGTCGTCAGCTATTTTCATTTCATTATTTTTTACTGAACTTTACTATAACTTTATAAAATATACTGTATCTCCCAGATGTCAGCGTTATTTGATATTATGACTGTAATCATATTCCTCTGCATTATTTGATTTGAAATCCCTACGATATCGTTGGCAAAACTCCACCGACCCCATAAATTAATATAGACTGCAAAAAGTCAAAATTAAATATTGTGCAGAACACTTAAAACTTAGCCCATAAAACATACCCTTTCCGGTAATCCATGTGCGGTTGTAAATCATTTTAATAGCGTGTTCAAAGTACGTAAAACTTTTTATTACTTTAATACCTGACGAATACTGCCATTCGTAAAAAGAATTTTAATGAATTTGTTTGCTGCCGGTGTTCCGGTCGATGAAATCAATTCATAAAACTACAAAGAGTTAATTATACAAGAAAAATATACCTAATAGATTTCGAAAGATATGTTAAATGTTTTTAAAGTTGTAATATTATTTGTAACATCTACTCATGTCCAGAAACTCTCCTGGTAAAACGAAAACTGCAAATTCTAGACGTGATTTTATGTTGATTTGACGTAAACCACCTCATCGAAAAATGCTTCCTAATAGAGCGTTACTCTGAGACCGTGGGATAGTGACAGATTTTTTTAAACGTTTGGTTCCTATCTGGCCTTTTGGGAGCCTTTTGTGCCTGATTTGTACTAACCATTTTCGTGTTTATCAAACGGTTATCCAGGGCCCCTCAGCGGAAAACAGAAAAGAAAATTTCATGAAAATGAGCAATTTCAAACGTTTTGTTCATATCTGGCGTCAAGTTAGACTTACGTTTTAAAGAAAAACATCAGACGGAAGCTTATCGCCAGACAAATTCCGTGGGCCGGAAGGCCTGAAATTTCAATCCGAAGTTGTAAGAAAAATGGTCAAAATCAAACGATTTGGTTCTTATCTGGGAATTGGATATATAGGTAAATAGATTATAATTATGGCCATATAACAAATGCCAGGCAAATTCCGAGGGCCCAACAGTGAAAAAATTATTGTTCAAATTGTCAACTATTCCGCGAAAATCAAACGATTGGTTCTCATGTGAAATGATTTTTTTTGTAAAAATTAACCAAAACGAAAATGTATTGTATTATTCACAGACATTTTTAGTGAGCCAAATATATTTTAAATCTTAAAAGAAGTGCACGAAAAATAGCCATTTTTTCAAACGATTTATTCCTGCCTAGCATTTTGATTTTAAAAAAATATGGTAATAAATAAACCATATTTCAAGTCCCAGATAAAAAGCGTGGGCCAAACATATTTTAAATCTTAAAAGAAGTGCACGAAAAAAAAAACATTTTTTTAAACGATTTGTTCCTGTCTGGCATTTGGATTTTAAAAAGATATGGTAATAAATAAATCATATTTCAAGTCCCAGACAAAAAGCTTGGGCGAAACATATTTTAAATCTTAAAAGAAGTTCACGAAAAAAAGCTATTTTTTCAAACGATTTATTCCTGTCTGGCATTTGGATTTTAAAAAAATATGGTAATAAATAAACCATATTTCAAGTCCCAGATAAAAAGCGTGGGCCAAACATATTTTAAATCTTAAAAGAAGTGCACGAAAAAAAAAACATTTTTTTAAACGATTTGTTCCTGTCTGGCATTTGGATTTTAAAAAGATATGGTAATAAATAAATCATATTTCAAGTCCCAGACAAAAAGCGTGGGCCAAACATATTTTAAATCTTAAAAGAAGTTCACGAAAAAAAGCTATTTTTTCAAACGATTTATTCCTGTCTGGCATTTGGATTTTAAAAAGATATGGTAATAAATAAACCATATTTCAAGTCCCAGACAAAAAGCTTGGGCCCAGCCGTAGATATGTTGAGTGAAAGTCTCGAAAAATCAAAAAACAGTCGTGTAAAAATCGATGCATTTTCAAACGATTCACGCTCGTCTGGCATTTCATTAGCTTGTCATTGTAAAAGAGTATTATACACAAACAAATTTGTTTCGCGTCACTACTTAAATGCCGCAAGCGCGGATTTATGGGGGTAACGGGGTAATTTACCCCCAAGATTCCGTAAACAATCAACTTTCATTTTAAAATTTCATAATTTGTATTATTTTATTCTATATTTTTAAATATATATTCTAGTTAGTTGTGTTTATAATTTTTTTTTTGAGATTTTCTCCCCCCTCGCTCATCAGTTTTAATTTTCGAGGAAAAACATTTCTGTTATTTTCAACACGCTGCTATGTCGGAAAGTTTGTAGAAATATATGAAATATATATGTAGAATCCAATTCTCAAATTGTCCGACAAAATATATTTGCCGATTTTCCAGTCCGACGCGTGGAAATCGTCTTTTTCATGCCGAGGAGGAACGCCGCGTTTTCGAAAATTTTCGCAGAGGAAAAAAGTGATAGACTAGGCGCAATTATGCCGTACAAGAATTTATAGGAGGATTTGTATAAATTGCAATTATGTGGACGGGCACCTAGACTATACGTCTTCACCGTAATTAATAGACTGGGTGGCGGTTGGCTTTGAGACGTCCGCATATTTGGTCTTTTGCTCTTTATGTTAGAGAAAAAATAAAAAAGTGTCGGAAAGCTCAATCAATTCTCTTTACATAAGCCATCTACAAATTTTTCGAAAAAAACAATAATTATCGAGATATTCGAGGAAATGTAGGAAATTACACGTTTTCCTATAGTGTATGTAAATTTAAAAAAAAATAATTTTTCTCAGAAACCTGTGTTTCGAAGGACCGAGATTAACGGAGCCTCAAAGTAGTACATGATATTAAGTGAACATCATATATGAGATCGATTTCAATTAATTACCGATTAATTACGATGACAAAATGGAGAAATTTTACTGAAAAAAAAAAAAAGTCTCAAATCCCGCCCCCCTATAATTCCTTAATTTTTGTCGGAATTCAAAAAATTTAAAAAAACAGTTTTAGCAAGTTTTATTCTATTTAAATCAGCTAGAGTAGTCTTTTGGCGTAGGAGCCAAGATTAAAAAGTTGCTAACTGTAGAATCTCAAAATTTGCGATATATCTACAGCTGCGCCCCAGATTTTTGTCTGGCACTTTAAATATGGTTTGTTTATTAACATATCTTTTAAAAAAAACAAATCCCAGACGAGTGTAAATCGTTTGAAAATGCATCGATTTTTACACGACTGTTTTTTGATTTTTCGATACTTTCGCTCAACATCTACGTCTGGGCCCAAGCCTTCTATCTGGGACTAGAAATATGGCTTATTTATTAACATATCTTTTTAAAATCGAAATGCCAGGCAGGAATAAATCGTTTGAAAAATGGCATTTTTTTCGCGCTTCTCTTTTTGTCTGGCTATCCAGGGGACCCAGCCAATTCGTCTGGGAATCTTAAATTGAAACTACTTATTGCCTAATATTAACAAAAAAACAAATGCCAGACGAATGTAAATCGTTTGATTTTCACGGAATAGTTGACAACTTGAACAATAATTTTTTCACTGTTGGGCCCTCGGAATTTGTCTGGCGTTTGTTATATCGCGATAATTATAATCTATTTACCTATATATACAATTCCCAGATAAGAACCAAATCGTTTGATTTCGACCATTTTTCTTACAACTTCGGATTGAAATTTCGGGCCTTCCGGCCCACGGAATTTGTCTGGCGATAAGCTTCCGTCGGATGTTTTTCTTTAAAACGTAAGTCTAACTTGACGCCAGATAGGAACAAAACGTTCGAAATTGCTCATTTTCATGAAATTTTCTTCAGGCATAAAAGGCTCCCAAAAGGCCAGATAGGAACCAAACGTTTTAAAAAATCTGTCACTATCCCACGGTCTATCTTGTTTGTTATTGCTATGATGCACCGAGGCATTTTTGCATTAGGTGATTTACGTCAAATTGACATAATATTATCACGTCTAGAATTTGTAGTTTTTATTTGTTAGGAGTTTCTGGACACTCTGTATATTTAAAACACCAGATGTTTTTTCTTTTCCGGCTCCGTCAGCGGCTCCTACCGAACCGATTTTGTCCACAGATGTGTAATCGCTAATTTTTATATTTTTAAGCGCGCCATCTCTGGGGCGATTTCCAAACTAACTAACTAATTTAGTTTTCTGTTACTTATACATGGCACTTAGAGGGAATTCATACAAAGCTATAACAGTATCAACATTTTTTCCTTCGTAAGAAACTTGGATAGGAAATCTGGATGTTCAGTTATTCAGAAATAAACTTTATACTTTTATATCAAATTGTGTCTATACATGAAGTTTTTTTGACTTTAAATGAAAATAAGGATTTCATATTAAACTTCTACCCCTTTTAATAAAAACAAGACAATAACGCAATTATTCCTTTACTAACAAAAATAATATTGATATACCAAAATTAATTAATTTACAGTATTCTGAGGAAGCCATAAGCGAGTCAAGAGACGATGAAATATATTTTGCGGGTGTTTGTTCAGAAACAGGAGATCTCAAATACAAATAAATGAGCACAGCAGGACGTGAAACAGACAGAGAGAGGGAAAGTGAAATCGAAGTTGAATTACAGAGTGAATCAAACGCTACGGATGATATATGTTTCTAATAAGGTTAGAGGAGGAAAAGGAAACAGAAACAAAGAGCAGCAATTACTTGTTTTATTATAGGTATCTGGAGACGTAAAAGAAATTTGTTTTATAACGCGTTCATCTCACAGGGCCACAGTTTGTGTTAATAATATTACAATGTGTGTGCGTGTCCCACTTTTAATTCTCTGCGCCCCTCCGTACTTCAGTTATTAATCATCCGATTTCAACCAAATTCGGACCAAAATCAAACACCTTTATTATATCCTTTTTGAGTAACCCAAAACTTGTTTCAATCATTGGCGTGCATTTTTATTCAGAAAACAAGCTAGAAACGTACTCTTCGCCAATTTACTGAGCTTTTTATATATAATTGTTACACATTCTATAGGATACTCTTCGCAGTTTTCTTGTAAATAATGTTAGTTTTTGGACATCCTAAATTTTGTGATACCATCTTTATTGTGAAAAAAATTTGATTAAAAAAAAAATGAAAGAAAAATATCCAACCTGTGGGATTCGAACACGGGACCTTTGGATTGCAACGCAAAACTTTAGCCGCTGCGCCACCACCTATTGCTAGAAAAATTGATTGTCTGTGATATATATCTTTCGACATTCGTACATATTTCACTTCTATGAACTATATATTATTAAACTTCATAAACAAAAAAAATTATTATGGAAATAATATCTTGTAATATTTCCATTTTAGTACAAGCGACAAAAATTAAGAGAATTTTTTTTTTTTTTTAATTAAATAATTAATAACTTTTTTATTTACTGGTCGATTTTCTTCAAAAACAATAGGGTTCTTCCTCTAGCTAACACTAACTTACTTTCTAAATTTCAATACAATCGGACTTTTATTTCTTAAGTTATCGTGCTTACAAGAAACGTGACGGACGGACGGACAGACGGACATTTTGAAAGTCGTTCAGAATTCGTTCACTAACACAATAATACGAAAATTTTTTCTCTACGAGCGATATTTATGATTTTAGAAATGTGCCAATCAAATACAATATAAATATTGTCTAAACGTTGGTTGTGGCATTTTCTTAATTTTTCTCTATTCTTATTGGGATGCTCTGCCACATGTATTCTTCTAAACAATGTCTGAAATCTACAAAATAATACAATTAACCAGTATTTTACTGGAAAATAACCTCTACGCCTGTGACTTTTACGTCAAAGGATCAGTTAGAGGGTGGTTTTGACAAATAATGAATAAGAACAAAAATATAAAAATGACGTATTTTGCTGACGTTTCGGAAAACGAATCTGTTTCCTTTCTCAAAGCGTATTATAATGTTTGTGGGCTGTGTATATTAAATACACAGCTTTAAGAATATATTTGTTATGTTCAGTATCCATAGATACTTACTGCTTACACAGAACTGTTGATATGTCTAATTGATAGTTTTATTTTAAACAATGTTGAGTTTGTTAAGTTCTTCTTTTAACATCGGCAGCCAGGTTGTGCAAACATCTACAGAACAATTGGACACGCATTTATCCTCATTCAATAGTATTATAGCCGCTTCTTTAATTTTTCTTTTCTTGCTATCTGTCTCTTTTGTTAAAATTTTTGCCGAGTCCCAGTTTATTCTATGTCCGTTCTCCCAAGCGTGTTCGCAAATCTTCGATTTCTGAATCTCATTTTTTCTAATGTAACTCTTGTGCTCACCCAATCTAACACTGAATGGTCTAGATGACTCACCCACATAATGTTTATTACACTCACACGGAATACTATAAATGCAGTTTTTTGAATTTTGCTCATGATTTAGCGGTTTTGTTTTTGTTAACATAGATCTCAATGTATTGCCCGTTTGAAATATCGTCCTAATATCAAATCTATTGCCTATACGGCGTAGCTTTTCAGATAATCCGTGTACATAAGGAATTAACGTCGTGTACCGTTGTTCAGGTTTTTGTCGTACATGATTATTATTTTCTATATATGTGAAAGTTCTATCAACAAAAGCTTCAGGGTATTGATTGTTTATAAGAACCTCTTTTATAAAGCGCTTCTCATTGTCTAATATTTCATCATTAGAAGAAATTATTTTGGCCCTATCATATAAACATTTTATGACACCCTTTTTAACATGCATCGACTGATTTGAGTTAAAATTCAAATACCTGTTGGTGTGTGTTGGTTTTCATATTATTTACTCTTTTAATTAAAACATCTAAAAAGGGTAGTTCATTTCTATTTTCTACTTCTAATGTAAATTTAATAGATGGTTCTTTATTATTTATATTTTCTAAAAAATTATCTAGCAAATCGACTCCGTGGGGCCAAATTGCAAATATATCGTCAACATATCTCCACCAGCTAACCGGTTTATATATACAATTTTGAATATGTTTCGTTTCAAAGTCCTCCATAAATATATTACTTAAAACTGGTGACAATGGAGACCCCATTGCCATACCAAAGTTTTGCTGATAGAAATCACCTTCATACTGAAAGTAAGTCTTTTTTATACATAATGTTAGAAGTTCCATTATGCTATTAACAGTTAATTTAGTTCTAGCTTCCAAATTATTATCATTCAACAATTTACACTTGACTATTTCTAAAGTTTTATCTACTGGGACATTGGTAAAGAGGCTAACTACATCAAAACTAACCACAAACATTATAATACGCTTTGAGAAAGAAAACAGATTCGTTTTCCGAAACGTCAGCAAAATACGTCATTTTTATATTTTTGTTCTTATTCATTATTTGTCAAAACCACCCTCTAACTGATCCTTTGACGTAAAAGTCACAGGCGTAGAGGTTATTTTCCAGTAAAATACTGGTTAATTGTATTATTTTGTAGATTTCAGACATTGTTTAGAAGAATACATGTGGCAGAGCATCCCAATAAGAATAGAGAAAAAAATACAATATACTCTTCGTTTTTGCGAAGAGTATAAAAAGGGGCAGATTTTTCGAGAAGTCATATTAGGCATTTTTTTTTTGTGTAAAATTAATGCAATATTATTGATCAGCATGCGCTAGAACCCAATCCAATTTATTTAACAGAATTTTGATTTATGGTGTTCGAATTATGGTTTCCCTAAAATTGCATTTTTTAAACAAAAAACATTCAACAACTTAGAAAAAAATTGTTTTTGGAAAAGGTAATTCCCCATTTTCTATACAAATTCACTTTTTCTGTCACTCAGTGCCACTGATACATTCTGTACGTCAAGAATTTTTATTAAAAAATTACTCAAAATTTTAACCAGCAGCCCAGTAAATTATTGGGGCATTAAGGATGACCGAATTTGAAAATATCAATGACATGGAGTGGTAGAAAGAGTGAATTTAAAACGAAAATGAGGAAAGATTTTTTTTCGAGAAACAGTTTTGTTTCCAAGTTGTTGATTATTTATTGTTTAGAAAATGTATTTTAAGGGGGTCGCAATTCAAAAACCGTAAATCAAAATAGTATTAAATTTTAGATAAGCATGGTGCTCGATAATATTGCATTACTTCTGGAAAAATCGACCTCTTTTGTTTTTTTGAAAATGCACGCCAATGATTGAAATATGTTATGTTTTACACAAAAAGGACACAATAAAGATCTTTCATACTAATCCTTTAGTTGAATTCTGATGACTAATAACTCAGATATGAAAGGGGGCCATTAAAAGTGGGACGCACAATATATCTGTTGGAAATGTCAATTCCAATTCCAACTAAGACATTTCCACGAGACGGTCCTAGAATGTATAGTTCTGCGTCAGTTTTTCCGCTTAGGTACTCAAGTGTCTGAAATAACTTTGTAATTAATTTCAACTAATATTGTCACTCAGAGTGTAGAGCTTCAGAAAGTTGAATTGAAGTTAAAAAAATGCGGTTTTTCGTTATTTCGAGAAGCTTAATGTTAACTTTTCGATTTTTTGCATAATATAATGTAATTATTAAATTAATAATTTTTAACATAAATTCTCTCTAAACACGTACTGCTCTTTGGTAGTGTTGGCGCTCTGAAGTATATCAAATTATCACAAGAGATCAAATTAATTGTTAGTTATCAATTTGGTTAACTTAGCTAACTAGACATTAATAAACTAGTACCGAGTGATATATAGATAACTATCCAATCCTCCCCAAATTGAGCAATTAAATAATTTCGTGTTTCATTTGACGTATGGCCTGGGGCGCCATCATGTATCGTTAATCTTTGAAATTGTCTTACAGGCATATTGTCCACAAAGGGCTCTATTTCTTGTCGTAAAATGTTAATAAAATTTTCGGTATTCAAATTACCGTGAAAAAAATGAGTGAATGAATTATTTGGATCCAATAAAACCACACCATACACTAAATCCAAATCATCCTTTACAGTTAACTGTAGCGGTTACATGCGGATTTTCGTGAGCCCGATTAAAAATTCCGGCACTGCTTAATTGGGCCTCCTCTGTCCCTATAGTTCCTTCAGATCCTGGCACTTCATTGCCCCGACGCAAAAACCACTGGCAAAAATCGAGACGCCTTTGAAAGTCCTTTGGGTATTGATGGTGACTAATCCTAATTTTGTAGAGTTAAATTTTTTTTTAAGCAACGCGACACAGCTGTTTTTGGGATTCCTAATTTTTCCTGTACTTCGCGAGACAATATATTAGGATTTTCTCTTACAGTTTCTAAAACAATATTTTCTACAGCTTCTCTACCTGCTTTATTATATATTTTTGTTCGAGATTTTACAAATGATCCAAAATCTTGTAGTCTTTTGAATATTTTTATGTCTGGCTCTCTCTTTTCTGAATATCTAAAAATATTGTTTAGGCGGCACTTTCGACACAAATTTTGCTGTCTTTAACTTACCTATTAAAATAAATCTCGGAAGGTAAATTTGACTCCGCATTCCATAAAACACTTAATCATATTACATTTTTCATCATAACTAAATTAAACCATTTATAACAATGCTCATTCACAATTAACTCACAAATTAGTTTTTGACATTTATGATTATTTCAATTTTCTTTTTTTTTTTACCATGTTATGTCTATATCTCGAAAACTGAGTCATGCATAATTTTCTTCTTATCAGCAACGGATTCTACTCAAAAAAGTGCCTTAAGAGTTTGTTATTCGATTTTCGATTCGACACTTGGTAATGGAAATATAGAGGTCATCCAAAACTGACAATTTTCCAAAAACGTTCTGTAGCTCGGTAGTCAAAAAAGATAGACGATCGCGGTTTACACCATTGCTTATTTCTTGAAAATCGAACTCAGGACACCCATTTTAATTCTTGTCTATCTGCCATAGTTTTAGAGAAAACCCCAAATCCCATCTAATTTCGTACTGTACATAGCTATTAACTTACAGCATCTCTTATACTTTTGCCTTCCTTACAAGAAAATACCTTTGTGTTTATCCATGTATCTTTAATGACGTATGGGGTGATTAGAACCTCGTTTATTTTCCATTCTAAAGAGGCGAAATCAACGTAAGGTGAATTATTAAAATATGCATGTTCTTGACAGCATAAAAAACGCGCTCTTAACTTGCATCGTGGTCTTTATAAGGTTTTCTTGAAGTTCTACGACTTCTTTCTTATTTAGATCCCTGATTTCTATTCTACCGTGATGCTGCGAAGAACAGAGTCGGTTTCGGGTACTCGGGAAATTTTCTATCCCACATGCCAAATTCTCAAAGCCCATCTGAAAGTGTTTACGTCGAGTTGATAATTATTATTTTCTTTTAAAAATTTATGGAAATCTACAATTTGTTTACTATTGTTTAATATCTCTTGTCAGCAAGGGATGTCGCTAGGTGAATGAAATGAAAAGATTTTATTTGTGGCTTTCTTATAATGTATAAAAAACCAAAATTCGTGCAAAATTTAGTGATATTGAAATTAATTTCAGTGGAGTATATATCAGAAAGTCTCGCCGGTTAAGTATGTGGAACTGGGCCCAGCGGCTTATTGGGCTATCCATTCACATGAATGTTGCTTATGACTAGGAATGCTCAATAAAATATATAATAAACCTCTCTACCCCCTATATTACCAGAGTTATGGGGATAACAATCCTCAACTTTAAAATTCATTTTTTTTCAAAACTATTGAAGATAATTAAATGAAATTAATAGGATAAGTTGATATGTATTTATTTATTTATTTACGTATAAATACATTTACATATTGTGATACTAACCCTAAAAACTTAACAACTAAAATAAACATGAAGAGAAAAAGCGAAATACAAAGATAAGATTAAAAGTAAATAACAATAACAAAAATTATTGCAGTATAGCGCGTTTAGTCTGGTTTTTAAAACCACCAAGAGATTTACTAAATAAGTCAAGTTCAGTGCAGTATTTGTTGACTGTTTAACTTATTTTATTCACCGGACTGAACATAGCGTAAGTTGTTCGACAATAAGGTACTGACAGAATGGATATATGTCTAGTATTAAAAGATGGTACATTAAAACGCATAGACTCCAAGCAATCAGGAGAACTGATGTAGTTATTAATAACTTTGAAGGCGAAACAAACATCGTAATATTGACGCCTGCTATGTAAGGAACTAATTCTCAAATATGATTTTGCTTCCTCACAGGTTAAGAATATACTCGCGCTCAGTTTATAGCACATAAATCTGACAAATTTGTTTTGTACAGATTCAAGTCTGTTGATATATATGTTGTAGTATGGTGACCAAACAATGTTGCAAAATTCCATAACAGATCTAACTAGAGATATATATAAAATAGTTAATGCTCGAGGATCTGAAAAATCTTGAGCCATTCTCTTAAGAAATCCTAACATTTTATTTGCCTTCCCAATCATGTGTTCGAAAGAATAGAGTCAAATATAACAACTAAATCTTTCACAGTGGTTACGTTATGCAAGCTCACGCTATTAATACTGTAGTCAGGACTAATGGGTAACAACCTGCGACTGAATGTCATAGAATAGCATTTATCAACATTAAGATGCATGTTGTTGTCTTCGCACAATGAATAAATTGAATCAAGATTTTTTTGAATCTGGGCACAGTCATTCAGAGAATAAATTTCACTAAATATTTTCAGGTCGTCCGCAAACAGTAAAAATTCACAATTAATATTTTTAGCAATATCATTGATGAATAAATTAAATAATAGGGGACCAATGTGGGAGCCCTGGGGCACTCCAGATGTTGCGGAGTATGTCTCCGAAGTATATCCGTCAACAAGAACCTGCTGGGTTCTCTCAGAGAGATACGACTGAATCCAAGATAATAAAGGAGGACCGACTCTGATTTTATGGAGTTTCTTTATAAGGAGAGAGTGGTTTACCTTATCGAAGACTTTGCTAACGTCCATGTATACCGCATGCACGTCAGCGCCTTTTACCAGAGATTTAACGATGAAGTTGGTATAGATATATAAATTGGAGTCCACAGATCGACCTTGGAGGAATCCATGCTGCTCTGGAATGATGATACTACTTAAGGAAGCGGATACATTTTTTTCAACTAACGACTCAAATCATTTCGGAATTGCAGATAGGATGCACACAGGTCTATAGTTATTGATAAGAGATTTGTTACCAGCTTTATAAATCGGAGTTACGTATGAACTTTTCCAACATGATGGAAATATACCTGTTTTTTAGGACATTGAAAATATGAGGAAGAGTGGCAAGAAAAGTGATTTGGAAGAGAACTTTAAGAAGATTGGTGGAATTTTGTCAGGACCCGCACCTTTGTTAACATCAATTGAATCAAGGGCAGTTTCCACATCTAAAGGGCTGATGTATACCTTATGCATATCAGGAGTGAAATTACATATAAAATAGCTTTATATTTTACATTTTTTTACATTCCTATTACGTCATTTAGTATATTTAAAAATATATTTGTTTTTATATCAATCCTTGAGTGACACATAACAAAATCTATATTATTTAAAACTGACATAATTATCGTGTGTAAAAATTACTGCAAGGTCAGATTGGTGGAAAGTGCTTAAAAAAATATAAACCTAGGTAATTAACAATAACACAGGCACACACAAAAAAAAGTGCGAAGACTTAGACCACTGAATTCCTACCCATTTGGATGCTAATAATCAAAAAAGTATACTACTACTTCATTAATATATTAGTACTATTGTACATTTTTGTCAAGTAATTTTATGTAAAATTGGCCTTGTTTTATCTTCGTATAAATGGAAATCCAGATACCAGATATAGTTGATTCCTTGTTTGTAGAAACAAACGAGTGCGTACAAAAAACTGAAGAACTAAATAAAGATATTATTCTTCGCCCCTGTTTAAAACCGTGTGTTAGAAGATGTTTCTTTCATTAGATATTTAAATATTTTGCAGAAGTATTAAAATACATGATAAAGAGTAAGACATTATGTTTTTCATCCATATTTTCCTTTCATACTTACCAAATGTTAATTCGCATTCGACAATACTCAAAAGCAGTTGCGTTCTTCACTTAAATGACTGATATAAATATTAAAAATTATTTAACATATTCTTTTTTAATAGCCTATAAAATTGATATCTAAAACGTATTTACTAGGTCATCTCTACGTACTTCCTGATTGACATAAATCAAGTAAAATATTATTTTATTGAATACTGATGGGCAGTTAATATTGTTTATCAAAAATTTTATGTTTTTGTTATTGTATCAGGTTATTTTTTATCTGTAAATTAATTTAAAGCACTCATATGTGATTTATTAAATCCGTGTTCGATAAACAAAATGTTGTTATAAATGTATGTTATAATATCAGTATATGGAGCGATGCGATGTCAATGGCAACTACAAAGCGGGCGGTTAAAATTTTGGTTTCCAATCGTACCTTACGAGAGACGTTAAATTGGTCTAAACTGATAGGCGATGGGCGAAATATATTTTACTTTTACATCATCACATAAGCTTAGAGATTCGGCAAAAGTAGTTTTATATTTCCTGAGATAAACGAGTGCAAGAAAGATAACAGAAAAATTAGAAAAAAGTAGCACGCTTCACACTTCGTGAAATCTGATTTTTACCACCTCTTCCCACCTCTCCCACGTCCACCATATTGAATTTAGAATGACGTCACATAGTTTATCGTATTTTACTAGTCAAACTCTTTCATTTATACCCATATCAAGGGGGTTGTGAAGAAAAAGGCGATCCGCCATCTTGAGACGTCCGCCATTTTGAATTTAGAATGACGTCACATAGTTTGTCGTATTTTACTCGTCAAACCGGGTTGTGAAGAAAAAGGCGATCCGCCAGCTTGGGACGTCCGCCATATTGAATTTAGAGTAACGTCACATTGTTTATCGTATTTTACTCGTCAAACCCTTTCATTTAATACCCGTATCAAGGGGTTTGTGACTAAAAAACCGATCCACCATCTTGGGCCGTCCGCCATATTGGGTTTAGACCGATAATGGCTATACTATGTTGCATTGTCACCAAACAAACAAACATTGCAAGTTAAATAAAAGCTTTTAAAAATAGAAGCTTTTTCTAATGTTTTTATCATCAAATAGATTCATTGTATCTATATGAAATACACAATTATTATAAACAATGTTAATACATTTACATTCTTCTTCATAGTTTCATAGTTAATATTTTCTTGTGAAACATGACCAAATCGCTTTTTCTCAATCATTTTTTTACAAAAATCAAGATGAAAACGCTAAATGTTAGATTTTAATAATTTCAATGACTTTTTTAGTTTGACATATGGCTACTACGAAAAAAATACGTAAAAGTAACATTTTTCTCGATTTTTTCCACTGATCGATAGCCGTTTTTCTCATTCTATTGGTCGATTTTTTTGAATATAAATGTTTTGATTGGTTAATAATGTAAAAATATATTAATCGAAATAAATAAACTTCCGAAAGAAAAATAATTTAAAAGTTTTTGTTGGTTGGAAAAAAACAAAAAATGCAGTTATTGGTATTATCATACATACCGGCAATAATTTTTCATTTAACCGAAAATTAAATACGTGACTTTTTTCCTAACATAGCGTCCATTATTCAGTGACACACTTGTACAGATATAGAGTGGATAACATTTGTTATGCGTTCTTTGAGCATTTCCTCAGACAGAGTCAGGGAGTCGAGTCAGGTCAAATTACCTCACCTTGTAAGTGGTAATATATTTCCCACTGACCCTGTATAATTGAATCAAAAATATATCTTTATTATCAATACCTAGTATTACTTCAGCTATAAAAACTGAATTTGTGATTCTAAGAGATAAACGTAAAAAATACATTTTTTTCCTTGGCGATGTAATCCTATCAAATACAATTCATATAAAAGCCTGATATCCACTTACCAAAAGCGATATTTTATTCGGTAACATTTGGACATTTGTAATAAACATTACACCCCTCGAGCTGTGCTTTGGGGTTGTAATCAGATTAGTAACCCCAAATGTCATCCAATAAAATTTCCAGGCTGTGATACTTTCGAGGAAATCTGCAATATATCAGGTAATATCGATATATTACGTTGAAAGCACAGTCGATAGTGTAGGTGGTATCAATTTTAGAGATCATATGAGAAAGTTTTCTATAAATCCACCATGCAAACATGACAAATCTAAATGGGAATTACTGTAAACAAACGTTATTGGTATAGATGAAAACGAAAAGTATGTTATATTTGATCGGCACATTTTTAAAACCATAAATATCGCTCGTAGAAAAAAAAATTCGTGTCATTGTGTTATTCATCGAATTCTGAATAACTTTCAAAATGACCGCCTGTCTGTCTGTCCGTCACGTTTCTTATAAGCATGATAGTTTAAGAAGGAAAAAAATCTGTTGTATTTAAATTTGGATGGTAATTAGTATTACCTAGAGGAGGAATCCAATTGTTTTTGAAAAAATCGATCAGTAAATATAAGTAAGTAACCTTTGAAAAAATTACACAAAATTTTTGTATAGTTACTAACAAGCGTTTCGACACTCAATGTGGCATCATCGCGAGATGATTAAAATAATTGATATCACAGCTATATCTATAAAATTAAGTCATGTTTAGAAAACTGGTCGAAAAGAATCGGCTATCTGGCAAGGCACGATTAGGATATCTTTCCTGACACATACTTCTGGCTTCTGTTGCATTACCATCTGCGAGATCATATACGTAATGCATTGTTGCTATTTATGCATTCGCATAATACCATATTTACTGAGATATTAGAATAAAAACAGCGAAAAAATAAAATAAATTCAATGATATACTAAAATCGAAGAAAAAATACTATGAGATGGTTTTGAACACCAACAACTTACTTTATGTCAACAAATGTTGTTTTGAAAATGATGTTTGTGAAAACGTAATTTATTCCAGGATAACTAAATTATGTTAGTCAATACTGCTAAACGAGGGGACACCGCTGAGGGGAAATAGTGTACACATCGGAGAAATTAGGAAGGAATTGAAGGTATTTCGGAAGGAATTATTAGGTATTAAGGGAACTACAGGGGAATTTGAAGGAAATAAATATTATTACGAGGTATTAGATGGGAATTAAGAGGAAATAAAAGGTATGCTGGTAAAACTGTAGTAATAAATTTTCATATAAGAAAATCACTACCTACAAATTTTAATATCTTGGATATCGAACTGAAGGATGAAACGAAATATCTTGGTACTGTACTGGATTATAAGTTATCATGGGATAATCATATTGACACTGTATGTAAAAAATTAAACAAAGCATATTTTGGCATCCTGCAAATGAAAAACACTTTGGATGAAAATGGATTACTGAATATTTATTATGCTTTGGCCTACTCACACATGTCATTAAATATTATGAGTTGGGGATGCAGCAGAGAAATGAGTAGGGTATTCATTCTACAGCAAAGATTAATTCGTTTAATTTTCAATTTAAGATCTAGTGAAAGTTGTAGAACGGTCTTCAAAGAAAAAAAAATCTTAACTCTACCATCCGTATACATTTAAATGTATAATGTATACTAAACAAAATTTTAATATGTTTGTTAAAATATCAAATACTCACCCATATCACACTAGGCATGGGGAACTCTTAAGCATCCCAGCCCATGAAACTACCACGTTCAAATATTCCCCATGGTATAATTGTGTCAATTTGTACAATGCACTACCACACACAGTGCGTGAAATCAGCAGCGCTATATTATTTAAAACAAAAGTTAAAACCATCATACTGGAAGGCGGGTTTTATAGTATTGATGAGTTTGTATCCGGGATATCATAGCTATATCTTCTCAAAGATAATCCTTTTATTTATTATTAGAATAATTTTGACATTTTACATATTTTTATGACAAAATGAAAAACAAATTTTGTAGATGTATTTGTTATTTATTTATGTGTATTGTGTATTGTTTTTATATAACCTACTGTTTTGTGTTGTTTATATTGTTTTATATTGTTTTATGTTGTTTTTATACTGACATGCCATATGTACCATGTATATCTTTTGTGTGGTTAATAAATATTATTATTATTATTATTATTATTATTATTATTATTATTAGGAGGGAATTAAATGACATTTGCGCATGCTCTCATCTACATCAGAATTTAAATGAGGTTATGTTGTGTTTAAAAACGTTATATTACGTTAGTTAGAAACAGGTGCGTTGTGTTGTCTAGTAAATAATAAAAATAAATCATTTAGATTAGAATTGTTAGTCGACTGCCGACAACTATCAAAATGTGTAGTTATTTACCAAGAATAATAAGACTAAGAAGGATAGTTTATTACTATACGAGACCCTCCTATGTTGGCTTTTCGATCGGCGCGTATAAGGTATTATTATTTTATCTTAACTAAATTGTGTTTGAAATAGACAATATTAATTGAATGTTACGATTGTATTTTACGGTATTTTGTCGTGTATACTGTAAAAGTTGTTTTATTTGCTTTAATTTGATATATAGGTACATACTTGGGCGCGTAAAAATATTGAAATGTTTATCTTGAAGAATTGCATGCCAATTCTTATAGAAAGGGCGTCGGTGTTGTAAAAACATTAGCGCCGAGATTAGCGCTAAAAATAGCAAGTAAAGAAAAAATATTTAATTTAATTAAACTACCGATGAGACTATGGACTTCTAGTTCAGTAATATAACGATTTATATCGGACAAAATTCATAAAGTTTTGAAAATTGGTAGAAATAGAATTGATAGAATTACTAAACCGATAAGTTCCCACCCCTAAATAGTGTGCTTCATCCCCTAGGACGCCGTTGCCACCCCCATTTTGAGGTTTTCTAGATTATCTTGGAAACGGTGCACTTTTTGATAAAAATACCTATACAAGAAATTATTCCTTACAAAATTCTCTATAAAAAACATCTCTACATCTTTTTTTCATAAAATTAATAGTACCGTGGGAAATAAGGCGCACACATAAGGGTTGGTTCCGGTCAACACAATAAATTGTAATTTTTACTATAATCTACTTTAAAGTTCAATGCTTAACGCTAAAGCAGTAGCTACTACACTCCGCCTAAAATTATAATAAATGTACCACTTCCACCCTCCTACCCCTATAAAATAACGCGATTTTTAAAGAAGCGAGAATATTGTATATTGAACCCGTTTCCACCAGAGGTAAAGTACTTGGCATGTGGTGTCCCTGTAGGCCGACTAATTATCAAAAGGTTACCTACGTTAATTAATCTTCGTCGTCTTCCATAGATTCGACATTCATGCATGCTTGCCCGTGGTAATGGTAACACATTGTGGAGCAACGTAAACCTGCTCTTCTGCAACTGCACTTGTTTGTATGAACAAGAAATTTGTGTTAAAAGAGATTCGGGAGCCAGTTCTTTTGTTATCATAGTTCGGGTTAATATACCGTCAACTTTTTCCCATCCCCAATTAGTAGCTTCTAGCGCAACATTTTTCCATGTTTGAATTTGGTATAAACGCGATATGAGTGTTGCCGAGCAGCAGCAGAAGTTGTTGGTAGTTTTGATAATATTACAGTATTGTTGGCTTTACCAACAAATTTGTTAAAAGTTTGTATACATCTAGACTTTTTCTGCGGAGGTAGAGTTGTATAAAACTAGAAGAAATCGCTCTCCTACGTCTGCAATTTCTCCATGACTAGCTTTTTCATTATTAAAACTTTGCACGATGTCTTGTAATACTTCAGAAATACAACAGTTAAAAAACTGCTGCCCAAGGAATCACTACTTCCACATCAAGATTTTCTATCCAACTCTCTCACAACGAAAAAATTTTGTATGTGAAAATAATTGTTTATGGAACTTTAATAATATAATATTTGAAATCGTCTACCCCAAAAACTCATAAAACGATATCCCACGTCGGTAGTGGGATATAGTGATATGGGGTGGTAGTGGGGGTGGATGAAAAAAATATTTTGAGCTTTTTGGCTCTTGTACATGCACTAATGGGGGGTAATGGGAGGGGTGGCTAATACCAAAAAATTTTTTGAGACCCTAGCTTTTCTTGTATATACTAAATAACAATTTTATGGACTCTTATTTGTTTGATTTACCTATTTACCTATTTACCCACAATTTACCTCAATTTACCCCCCAACCCTTCGACGGAATAAGATGAAAATATAATCTAGTTCCAGTCAATATCTTAAACGGTTCCAGAGTAATCGTGCGCACAAAAAAGTTAGACATACAGACAAAAATTTTTTTGGCTCAAACTTAAAATCTCGACGTTTCATGACATTCTAAGCCTATTTGAACAATAAAAATTTTCAAACATTTTTTTGTCATTACTATACTTCCACTGGATGTGGAAGTAATTGTAATATATCGGACAAAATTCATAAAGTCTCAAAAATTGTGTGCTTCATCCTCTAGGACGTCGTTTCCACCCCCATTTTGAAGTTTTCTAGATTCTTCTGGAACGGTATTAGGAGGAAACAAAGGTATTTGAGGAATTAGAGGAATTAGGGGAATTACAAGGAATTAAAGGGGAAATAAAGGGTATTTTTCTAGAATAGGTATTGGGTGTACAAAATTTCTCCAGCGGTTGCCCCCTCGCTGCTAAATGAAGCAATTTGAATATAATTGTTTTAATCAAGAACTGTGCGTCTGACGAGAAAAACGCAAGAGACCGTTTTCACGTAGAATTGAACAGGCTAATCAGCATGGAAAAATGTCAGTGGCTTACCACTTTTTTAAATAATATCTAAAGTACTTTCTGAGATGTTAAAAAATAACGAGTAGGTAAAAAGAAAATCGACACCCTGTAGCAAGAAATTTAAACCATTGCGGACATACTTCATATTAAGTTCTATTTATAAAATCTATGCATATACAGGGTGTTCCTTAATGACATACTTGAAATGTTAGTATGTCATTAAGGAACACCCTGTATATGCATACATAAACTTAGAAGGTCGAATGATAAAAATCAGTCTGGTAACAGAAATTCGTCAAAATCGCAGAATGCATTAACAAGATGGAATCACGCAATTTCAGACAGACAGATTTTTTTTTGTCAAAGTTAAAATCTTGACGTTTCATGGAATGCTGTCTATTTGAACAAAATAAAATTTCAATTCGTTTATCCATTTTACTTTACTTCCACTCCACCGTGTCGAAGTAATTTTATTGCTAAGAGCCTGTTCCGTCCCCCCATTTGTAGTCTTGAAGAGTCACAAAAACCAAAATACACATTAGCTTTATTACGAATTAAGTACGAATGTAAACTTTAACTTGTTGCATAATTATTTAAGTTGCATTTAACGTTGACAAGTCACTGTAGTATATATGCACAAGGCAAAATGGGTATCTTAATGTTTTTAAAATCGTTCTTAAAATGATCACTATGTCATAGTGCATAGTGTGATTCTAACAGCTTTTCTTTGCATTAGAAAAATTGTGGAGCCATGTGCCGAGAATCCCCATACCAAAGTAGCGTAAATTATAGAAGAATTAGTGCATATCATGCCATTATATTAATTTTGTCTGTAACAAGCAAATTTTAAACATCACATTATACATTCTCGCAAATAAAGATCTTGTGATCTTCCCTTATTAGCTGCCAAAAGTAGAGAGTAGTTCATATGTAGAACGATGTTTTAAAAGTTATTTTTTCTATCTTGTTATATTTAGGACTAACTTATTATTATTATTATTTAAGAACCAGTTTTGAACTCCTATGGTAATAAAATTTTGCTAGCTTTATGGGTATGAGCCAATCTCAGAACCAATGTTGCATCATATGTGAAAAGAGTGAAATTTGCTCAGGGACTAGTGTTTGATAAATCCTTAACATAAAGAAGAAATAGAATCGGTTCCAAAACATACCCCTTGAGTACGCCAAATTTAATATTAGTTGTATTCAGAGAATTCGTAAAATTTCAAACTGCTAACTGAAATATCTCTTTCTTAACTCTGAAAATTACATGTGTACAAATTTTCTGATCCCGCGTCCTATTGTACTATAGTATGTTCAACAATTTCTTGTTCACTCTATACGTAAATATCCCATGAAATTATTTAAAATTATGTCAATTTATTAGCTAATCTATTTCTGTAAATCTGTGCAGGCTGGACAGGCATGGACAGATGCTGGTTGAACTTTCACCTTCACAAATGTCAAGATCACTCTGGAGCTATTTGAAACCATAACTTTTTGAGAAATATGGCATTTTGTTTTGTTAATTTTATTTCTTATTGGCAATTATAATTTATTGAAATATTTTTAATAGTGTTCAGATATGTTTCTGTTAAATGCTAAATCTTCAGCACTGTTTCTTCTTAAAAAAAAACATATTGTTAGTTTTTAGTGATTTCAATTTGCTATTGGTTTTAGAATTTACAATGAAAGTTAATAATTGGTTATATTTGTATTTGTGTGCAATAGGTAGATATATATACCTAGGATCCATTTACGTCCCTACATATTTAACAAAAGTTGACATTAAAAAAAAAGTACTTTTTGTTTAACAAGAATGAAGGAAGCACAAAAAAAAGAGTCGTTCATATAATTACTTCCACGTCCAGTGGAAGTATAGTAACGACAAAAAAATTTTTAAAAATTTTTATTGTCCAAATAGGCTTAAAATGTCATGAAACGTCGAGATTTTAAGTTTGAGCGGAAAAAAATTTCTGTCTGTCTGTCGGTCTGTCTGTCTGTAACTTTTTTTTGTGCGCACGTTTACTCTGGAACCGTTTAAGATATTGACTTGAAATTTGGTACACATATGTACTTTAACGAGATCTAGAACTAGATTATATTTTCATCTTGTTCCGTCGAAGGGTTGGGGGATAAATTGGGGTAAATTTGGGGTAAATGGATAAATCAAGCAGGTAAGAGTCCAGAAAATTGGTATTTAGTATATACAAGAGAAGCTAAGGTCTCAAAAAAATTTTTGGCATTAGCCACCCCCATTACCACCCCCACCTCCTCATTAAAGGGGATGAAAAAAAATTGTGAATTAGTGTATGTACAGGAATGAAAAACCCCAAAATATTTTTTTACTTCATCCACCCCCCACTACCACCCCCCTATCACCACCCCCACTCCACTACCGATGTGGGGTATTGTTTTATGGGTTTTTGGGGTAGAGGATTTCAAATATTATATTATTAAAATTCCATAAACAATTATTTTCACATAAGTTTTTTCGTTGAGTGACTTGGATAGAGAATCTGGATGTGGAAGTAGTGATTCCTTGGGCAGCGGTTTTTCGTATAGCTACGTGCAATAGAAACCCAAAACAAACATTAGAATATGGCAAGAAAAGCATTTTGTTAACACAAATAAACAATGGTTGCAATACTTCCCATTAGAAGAAAGGAGATAAGACTTATATGGGTTTATATTTAGGTATTTACTTCCCTCCAGGCTTAGAGAATATGAACCCAAGTTATAGTTTCTTTTAATAATTCAAAAGGAAACATCTTAACGCAAAGCGCAGTTCTGTAACGTTGTTCAAGTAGTAGCAATATACAGGGTGTCCCGAAATGCATAGGCCAAACTTCACTAAGCAATACAACTTTTCAAAATAAGAAAAAAAGTTCCTATAAACATGGGTCGGGAAGTGCTTAGTTTCCGAGATACAGGGTGTTCAAGTAATTCTCCTGAAAATGTTTTTTATGAATATTTTCGAAACGCCTAAAGATAAACAAATGATAATAAGAGACTGCGCTAATGTATTTACACACCCTTTGACCATAATTTATAATTTAGCTCTAAAAACACAAACATTCCCAAGTATTTGGAAAATGTCTAGAATTACACCAATTTTTAAAAAAGGCGATCGCAATAACATCCTAAATTATAGACCTATCACTATTATAAAAAACTTTGCCAAAATTCTTGAAATGCTTCTTCATGAATATACTTCTAATTATATGAAAAATCGCATCACTCCTTATCAACATGGCTTCACGCGTGGCAGGTCAACTGTCACCAATCTCTTATCTATTACTCAAACTCTATCTGACTCATTAGATGCTGGCATGCAGACGGGACGTAATCTATACAGATTTTTCCAAGGCCTTCGATAGACTGGATCATAACATCCTACTGCAAAAACTTGCTAATAATGGATTTTCTCGAATACTCCTTGAATTCTTCAAGTCTTATCTCACCGATAGAAAGCAACTCGTACAATGTTATGGTTACCAGTCTGTTGAAATAGCCTCTACCTCTGGAGTTCCACAGGGCTCCAATCTGGGTCCACTATTGTTTAACATATTTATAAATGATATTGGATCTGATCTAAATGTTTCGTTTATGCTTTACGCTGATGATATGAAAATCTATTCCACTATTAACAACACAGCTGACTGCGATAATTTACAAGAAAATCTTCTCAAGATAAACCTATGGTGTTCAGAAAACAAATTACCATTAAATGTTCAAAAATGTCATGTTATGTCCTTCACAAATAAATTGCATAGAATAAATTACAACTACTCAATAAATCAATCAACGTTATCTCGACCTGACACCATTCGAGATCTGGGAGTCACTTTCGATGATAAACTCACTTTCAAAAATCATATTAATAACCTAACATCAGAATTTTATAAAACGTTAGGGTTTATCGTTAGGAATTGCAAGGTCTTCACTAATACTAGTACATTAAAGCTGCTATACGTCTCGTTGCTATACGTAAGATCACATGTTGAATACGCTTCAGTAATATGGTGTCCTTATTATGATCTCCATGTGAATGCTGTACAAAACGTACAAAGAAGATTCTTAAAGTATGCTTGCTATAGAGAAGATGGTGTATATCCCGCTATTGGCTTTCCTAATGATCAAATGGAGAACAGGTTATCCATCGAAAGTCTCGAGAATAGGCGTATGAAATCACAAATAATCTTATATAAGTTACTGAACAGTAAAACAGACTGCAGGGATATTCTTCATCGTATTAACTTTCAGGTACCTAGAATTACCTCTAGGCATTCACTAACTTTTCATTCACCGACGCCGAGAACAAACATCAAAAAGTTTTCTCCTATTAATCAAATATGCGACAAATATCATAAAATTCAAGATAGAATTGACATATTCAACTGCAGTGTAGCCTCCATAAAAAAACTGTCATAAGCTGTTTTCTTGCTTGTTTTGTTTCGCTTATTTTTATTTTCGATTGTTACTTATATGTCACTTATGTTTATGCTTACATAATATCGAATTACTATGTAAACTGTATATTTATTAATTGTATTACTTTTGTTCCCATTCTGTAATTGGGTTAACACCTGTTGAATGGTTGTATATTAAATAAATAAATAAATAAATAAATAAATAAATGATAATTTACACAAGAATTAAACTTTTTATGCTTATTAAGACAAAATGACAACTATGTACGAAAATCATTCAAGAGCGGGTGAAACTGGGGGACTGCTAGGTATAATTTAGCCCCAACTTTATTGTGTGACACTTTTACATTGATTTATGAGCAGAACTTAAAAATTTGAAGTTTTCTACTCAAAAAAAGTCTCTTGTTTTTTCTCTAAAATCATCAGTTTTTGAGTAAATCTTTTCTGAACTTTAGTAACCATTATTACCAGCATTCCTGGTATGCAGGAGTGTGCCATGATTGTAATGTTTGTAACAAATGAAAAATAATCTAGCATGCAATGCCAAAATGACAATAATGACATTGTTGTTTTTTGTGTTTTCTGTAGTTCATTGTTCTGTAGTTTTATTATTTCCTTTTGGAAAAAGTGTTCTATTGAAAAGTAAAAAATGGTCAATTTAAGAATCTGGGCTCATCGGAACCCTCATATAATTCGCCCTAGGACCATTGTTTAATGATTTTTTAAAAAACCATTTTTTTCAATATCTCGAAGATATTCCTCTTAATTTAAGAAATGAATGCTGGTTTCAAATGGACGGAGCTCCTGCACATTTTGCTGTTGAGAACCGTTTGTGGGTATACAATAATCGATCGATAATTCGATCTGAAATCGCGCTGAAAATGTAGACATTGCCGATCGATTTCAGAAAAAATACTTTTTTCTGAAATCGATCGGCAATGTCTACATTTTCGGCGTGATTTTAGATTGAAAAATGCACAATTCCAGTATTTTAGTTCGTTGCTAAGAAACTATCAGAAAACAGACCGGAAAAGATCCGTTGCCAAGCAACGATCAACAAAACCGTACGGGAATGTTACTTTCCCGGCCTATGCCGGGAAAGTAACATTCCCGTACGGTTTTTTATGTATATTTTAAACAGTAAATAAATACACGCAGACAAACCAACTCACATTAAAATTGCATTTATTAGTAAGCAGTTAGATTGTAATGAAGAAATGTTATGTATTAATATAAATTCCCTAATTTATAATAAAATTGATTGTGATTTCAGAAAAAATAGTATGTGTACTTCGGAGTGAAAGCACATTCCCGAACTTCGATGCTTGTTGGCCTCGGCTAGCGCCTCGGCCAACAATTTGCATCGTCGTCCGGGAATGAATTGCTTTCACACCTAAATACACAATATGCTATTCCAGCGATCTGGAACCATTCTTTTCGTACAGCATTTAGTTTTTATTGATTATTGTTTTAAGTATATTAGCAAACTATGCTAATGCCGTAAACAAATTTTTCACCCTAAAATTGTTCTTTTCAGACAGAAATAAATTTTCCTGACGCAGCCATGTGTTCCATGAAAAATGTACGGCATGGCAAAAAATGTCTTCGTTTCATGAAAAAGCATTAAGATCTTTGAATTTGATGTTAGTTCAAATCACCACCACTATACTAGTTAGGTAGGGGGTTGCGCCCAGGATTTCTCACCTTGGAACTACGGCGTTGCTGAGTAATCAATCTATGAAATCATACAAATCTCTTTGTACAAACGCCGTACAGTATTATATCACCTGTTTGCCTGGGAAAATTTTCGGAAAATCAAAAATTCTTCTGGCTTCCGGTCCCATTATTTTTGTACGGCTGTACGTTCTAGGCGATTATTTTTTTATGAACTATCAAACATGAGGAATGCCGTACAAAAATATTTTGTCTGAAGAGCGTACTTTCAGATGGAAAATTCAATTTACCTGTGTACTCACCTGTACCGCCCAAAAGTGACGGCATAGTGCCTAAAATTATGGTTTCATATACCAGCATCGTACTGAATATAATTCATGCTGGGTCACTTGACCCCTTAAAAATTACGATGGGCTTGTAGTCTATTAGTGAAAAGTGAATATGATAAAAGTATTGGGCTTAAGACGTAGCCTTGGGGAACACCTCGGTTAAAGATAGTTACATATGAATTTAAAGAAATATATTTTTTTAAATCTACGAGATATGCAAATGCAGGAAGTAGACCTGGTCAAAATGCACTACATTTTGGAAACGGTGTAAATTCTTCAGATAAGGTTGATATTTATTAGTATCATTTGTGATATGAATTAACCGTTGAAAGACACTGAGCATGTAGAACACGTGCAGGATAATTAAATAAACAATGGTAGAGTGAATGAATAAAGAATTTTTTTTTATGTTACTTTCAAGAAACTAAAGCAGATCTAGAAATTATGTCTCGTCTATCTATCGATGACATTGAGCACAGGATAAAAATATCGTACACAAAATGTTTTTTTTACCCCGTCTCAAAAATATGGCTATAAATTGTTGTTCAAATTTTTTTTTTTTTTAATATTTCGACCGTTGGTTTCAAGGCCGATGTCAGCAAGAAAATATATTTAGATACCCTTGTCGAGAAGGTAATAGTTATTAATGGTTGGTTGAAAAAAACTGTGAATACCTATGTCATAATCGAAAACATAGATACCTCGAGTCTAGACAATGGGGAGATTTTAAAATAAAACTACAATAAAATGATATCATAATGAAACCTTTTATATTTGTGGTATTATTAATTGTGTTTGTTAAAAGATGTAAGGAATATCGTCATTTTACCATTTTAAGCAATATATTATCACTTTTTTATTTCTTTTAGGGACCAAGAAATTGTAACGGGATTATTTTATCTTTTTTATTAAATTTTAATATTTTAGATGAATGAAAGGTAGAAAAACAATCGTTGATGATATTTAAATTTATTCATAGATAATAAACTTTGCATTGTGATAGTCTTCCAATTGAAAAACAACAATAGAAACCTAAAACGTGATGCAATATAATTTCCCCTTGTATCAAAACCCAACAGTGGCTCTAAAAATGTAGTAATGAATAATTTAGGTATTTCTACAATAAAACTAATTAGGAAGAATATTGGTCAATAATAAAGAAAAAAGAAATTAATTAATTAATTTAGTGTATATGAAATTAAATGTAAGGACTGTAATGCTGTATATATTGAGGTCCTAGTGGCAGAAATGCAAACAACATAAAAACTCAATTTTAAAAAACAATAAAAATACAGGAATGCTAGCACATTGCAATGAAAATTACGATTGCATAGAAATTTACAGTTTGAGCTTGGAATTGTGCAATATTCCCAATTTAAACTTTAACATAATTTACAGTTTGAGCTGGGAATTAGACAGTTTGAACCGGGAATCTATAAATCACAATATTTTATTAGCTATTTTAGAGTCTTGAGGTGTCAGTGAATATGTTTAGCTGTTTATAGGGTCGTACACAAAGAGTTAAGCTGAAAGGAACTATGTTTAATGTGAGGCATTTAACAAAGGGCGTTCCGCGGGGTTCCATACTAGGGCCATTATTATTTTCAGTCTACACTAGTCAGTCCCCTAAAGCTATGGAATATAGCTCAGTTCATATGTATGCCGATGACATAGAAGTTCTCCTCTAGTTTAATCCACTAGAATATGATAATTCAGTAATAGCCATTAATAATGAATGGTCTTAACAAGCTATCTAGTGTGCCATCGGAACATTCCTTAATATTAAATCCGTCGAAATCTGCCTTGCTTTTATTTGGTAAAAAAACAGACATGTTAATCTTCGGCATGTTCTAAACATATAGATTAATGGTATACAAACTAATATATGTGATAGTGCAAAAAATCTCGGTTTAGTACTGGATATGCATCTCAGGTTCCGAGAGCTTACTACCAAAAATATTCAGAGGGTGTAATATGCTGCACTTCGACTATTGTATCTTCATAGGCACTACTTAAACAAAGTAACAAAAAAATGTTATGTGAAATACTGGTTTTGTCCTAGTTTACCAGTCTATGCTGCTTGCCTAGATCATGATTTTTCAAATAGAATACAGCGGGTTCAGAACTCCTATATACGTATTATATGCGGAATCAGAAAGTATGATCATGTGTCACATAAATTAAGAGATTTAATATGGCTCACTATCAAAAATCGCTTCCAAGTATACGCCTGATGCTTATATCATAAAATTATTTTAACAAAAATACCTCCATATTTGTTTATTAAGATATCATTTCGCAGTGATGTTCAAAACATTAATACCAGAAGTAGGGGGCTATTAACACAGCCTCCCCACAGAACTTCATGTTTTGAACGAAGTTTTTAATTTACCATATTATACAAATTATATAACTCTATCCCCGCAACTTTTAAAAAATTTAGTGGCCTTAAGTTCAAATTTATTAATAAATTGTTTCTCGATAAACAGAACGTTATCTATAGTTATATGATATAAGTTTATATGTGCTGTGTGCAATATGCAGTATGGTTTTAATTTTCTAGATTCATTATTATACTCTTCGCAAAAACGAAGAGTATATTGTATTTGATGGGCACATTTCTAAAATCGTAAATATCGCTCGTAGAGAAAAAAATTTCATATCATTGTGTTAGTGAACGAATTCTGAACAACTGTCAAAATGTCCGTCTGTCCGTCCATCTGTCCTTCTGCCCGTCCGTCCGTCTATCCGTCCGTCTATCCGTCCGTTCGTCTGTCCGTCCGTCCGTCCGTCACGTTTCTTGTAAGCACGATAACTTAAGGAAGAAAAGTCCGATTGTATTGAAATTTGGCAAGTAAGGTAGTGTTAGCTAGAGGAAGAACCCTATTGTTTTTGAAGAAAATCGACCAGTAAATAAAAAAGTTATTAATTATTTAATTAAAAAAATATATATTCTCTTAACTTTTGTCGCTTGTACTTAAATAGAAATCTTGCGAAATGTTATCTCCATAGTATATATTTTTTTGTTTATGCATTTTACTAATAGATATTTCATAAAAATATATCTATTGAGTTGAAACATGTATGACTGTCGAAAAACATATCACAGACAATCGATTTTCGTAGCAATATGTGATGGTGTAAAGTTTAAATTAAATTAAAACTGACACTATTATAGAGTTTTTTTTTTCCGAATTTGGCTTCAGCGTTTTTTAAATCCTTTTTAGGGGGTGGTAGATGAAAACTGACACTATAAAAGAAAATGTGTCCAAAATTAGCTTCAGCGCGTTAGATGAGAATCTTTTTTTTGTAGACCTATGTAATTATTTTCAAGATGTTTCAAGGGGAACCCATCACAAATTCAATTCACTGTATGATATGTAGTCGAGGCGAGAGATATTGTAGAGGGGCCAGCAGGAAAAGACGAGTTGTCGAGAAGCTCTCCGACAAAGCAGGCAAAGTCGATAAAAGCGACCGACAAAGGCTTCCGCTACTCACTCCTCTTTTTTCTTCTGCCTTTTTCAAAATCCTTTACTTTGAAAACCTCTAGTAACGGTTTTTTTACATATACTCTGTCAATGTTCTTATAAATAGATCTTAGATTTAAAAATACGTTGCGAAAATTACTGCTAAGCAGTTACAGTTAAAATATCCCAATGAACAATTTTTGTTTTGTAAAGGTATTCTCCATATTACCATCACCAAATTATAAAACCTTCAGTAAAGTAGATTGTTGATGACCACTTTTCAGTTACCACTTTATATTACTTATAGAGCTTAAATGGCGCACCCTATAAGGGTTACCGTTACCGTTGTTTAGTAACCTCTAAGCCTTATAGCAAAAAGTAATAGAAATATAACTATTATTTCTATAAAACTTCCTTATGTACTTTTCAAAACCTTCATAAAGTAATGGAAATATTTTCGCAACCATTATAAACAATCTTTACAATAGTAACGATGAAGTTTAGGACCTTAATACTTTATTGGACTTCTCGCTTGCTCTTTCTTTCAGCACAAATCTCTTTTTCTTTCTTTTAAGTGATATGGTGTTGAGTTTATTATATCTTCTCTTCTTACAGTATGGAAGCTTTTCTTTTGCATATGTAGTAAATATGAACATCAGTTAAACATGGTGTAGTGACAAATTTATCTGTTGAAATTTTACTGTCACGGTCTCTGGACTGTAAAATTGACGTTTGTACCTCGAGAAAATAGACGCGCCACCGAAATAACAGGTATTAAACATTTTTAACTAATAATTATACTTTTTTATTTTTGGCAACATTTAGTTCTTCGTAAAAAACATTGCACTTTTTAATTTGTATTACATATTTATATTTACCTATTTTTAAAAAGGTATATTATTTGCTGGGCATATTGAATTTTAGACTGGTTTTTCATTAGTTCTCTCAAGAATCTTATTATATCAATATGGCGTCTAATGAAGGCATAAAAATATGGCGTGTCCTAATTGAAAATACTAGAAGGCTGTTATTCAACTGCTAAGTAACTCCTGGTATTCTTATAAATAGTTTAGTTATTACGACAAAACTAATAAAACCTTTAAATTTACCCGAGTTTGCGCGATATCGCGGATGTCAGAAGAATCATAACCTCAAAATTTCGTTTCACTTGGAGTGTAAATATTCTAAATTCTGGTGTTTCAAATCAACAAGCGCTAATTGTTAAATCGTCCACAATAAAGTAGATTTGTTTACATTCTTCATTGTTCGCGTAATATTTTCTGTGTCCATTTATCTTGGTTATATCTTACCTATTACTTAGAGTGAAGTACCTAGTTTACGAAAAAGTATTTTTTTAATTTTAGTGATCACTTTGTACAATGATTTACTCAATATTAAAATCAAGAATTCTACCATTTTAACTCAAAATATTAAAACATTTAAGTATGCTCATTCATACTAAAGTAAATACATTTTTTTTCATGTCTTTCAATGTAAAATATAACTAATAAATATTTAAATATTTTAGACAAAATTTATTTCACTTTTTTTTAGTGATGCCTGTGACTGTTCCAATATACCTAATAATCACTTTCATTAACCATTTACAATTTTTTTATTTCCAGATTTTTAAATAAGTGTAACCTCGAATAATTCGTGCCCCCCTGTATGCATTGCAGGACTCGTTTAAATTCTCCATCGTGGCGTCACCTATGAGGCAAGAGCTTGACTTCTGCGTCTAATAATTTAAAAATGCCGTCTATGCCTTGTAGAAATTATTAACACTTCTGAAAATCATTATATAAAATATATATTTTTAATAGCAAGTCTAATAGAATCGTAATTCAAATTTAATGACTATCTTTTGTTGTAGACAAACATTGGTGATATGATGGAACATTATAATGTTGCCGTGCAGATAAACAGTTATTGATTTTTGACTGATGTCGACATCTACCAGAGAATGCTTTCATTAATTTAAAAGGTCGTGCCACATTCTACTTAAAATAATTCTCAATTTCGACATGTTCCCACTAGATGGCGGCACCTTTGATGTCATCATATGGAAATTGAAAATCGTTGTTTGAGGTGTTGTGTTTATTTTAGTCTGTGAATTTTACTAATACAAACGTTTTATTACTAGAATACTTCAATATTTTTACATGGATGGTTACGAATAAGTTATCTATATAGGCGTTAACTTGTAAGGAGTCAGTACTCGAAGTAAGTAAAGTATTCTTGAAATTTAGAAATTAACCTAACTTTTTAGTTGTATATCTTATTATACCCTTCTTTGCAGCAAAATGACTTTTATGACATTGGCCCACTATCTTCAAATAATAGACAGAAGTTGGAGAGCTCAGGATGGCTCGAAAATTGCCTTGTTCATATCACTCCGACACGAGCATGCCAAATACCCCGGCTACCAGGTGGAAATGCCAGAAGGTTTAGTAGAAAGATTCCTAACTTCCCCAATAGACGAACTAATTGCCCTACATTTGAAATGCTTGTATTGCATTGGACAGGGAGATTTTCTAGGAGCTTATCAACATCAAAGCATGTTAATTCAAAGCTTCGCTAAAATATTACAGGCGCAAAAGGAAGAAAACTGGTCCTTGCCCATCATGTATACAGTGTGCTCAGATTTGAGGCTAATAGCTCAGCAAGCTGAAAAGCAGAGGGTGGGGATTAGTGAAAAGCCAGGTGAAATCCTGGAAAAAGCTGCCGAGTGTCTTATGGGCTGCTTCAGAGTTTGTGCTGCTGACAACCGTTCATCAGAGGAGGACACAAAGAGGATAGGAATGCTAGCGCTAGTGAATCAGTTATTCAAAGTGTACTTTAGAATAAATAAACTGCATTTGTGCAAGCCCTTAATCCGAGCAATCGAATCCTCCCCATTCAAAGAGAGTTTCTCGCTGAGTCAGCAGGTTACATACCGGTACTTCGTAGGACGTAAAGCTATGTACGACAGCAACTACAAAGCGGCTGACGAATATCTAACCTTTGCTTTCGAAAACTGCCACAAATCCAGCAGAAAAAACAAACGCTTAATCCTGATATATTTAGTACCTGTCAAAATGCTTTTAGGTTATATTCCTAGCAAAACTGTGCTGGAGAAGTATGATGTGATACAGTTCTGGGACCTGGTGCAGGCTGTGTGTCAAGGAAATTTGAAATTGTTTGATGAGTTGATGGAAATGCATGAGACTTTCTTTATCAAGTGTGGCATATACTTAATCGTTGATAAGCTGAAAATTATAGCGTATCGGAACTTGTTTAGGAAGGTTTATTTGATACTGAACACTCATCAAATACCTGTGGAAGCGTTGCAGTCTGCCTTGGAGTATTTGGGGCAGGAAGTAGACTTGGACGAGACTCAGTGCATAGTGGCGAATCTGATATACGAGGGAAAAATTAAGGGGTATATTTCGCATCAACACAGGAAAGTTGTTGTTAGTAAGCAAAATCCTTTTCCGCCGTTGACTAGTTTAACTTAAATACCTAATTGGTTTTTGTCAATTAAGATGCATTTTTATTTATATAAGATGAAATTAATTGCTTTTTAAAGTTTTTAAATAAAAAATAAATAGATAACAGTCTTTCTTTGAAGCAGAAAATAGAATGAGGTTTAGCGTAGCTGCTCTTACATTAATCCTAAATATTTTCATGAAATCAAAAGTAACGTATTAATAGTGTGTCATTATATAGCACAGTAACTAGAGGTATTAATTTAGAAAGATTGTCATATTATGAATTAGGTATATTTCGTTTATTTTTTTTTATAATTTAATAGTAAATGCATCAAAAAAGCATTTCTTTGTTATGTGGTGGCTTGCTAATTTATAGGGAATGGATGCCGCCCCTTTTCAAAAATGGATGCCGCCCCCCAAAAAAAGAACCATTGGGAGTAAAAGAAAATCACATTTTTAGAAAAAAATTTCTCGCATCGAATATTTTCATGAAGTATTAATACTGATACTGTAGTAATTTTACTTCCACATCCAGTGGAAGTACAGTAACGACAAAAAACTTTTTAAAAATTTTTATTGTTCAAATAGGCTCAGAATGTCACGAAACGTCGAGATTTTAAGTTTGAACGAAAAAAATGTCTGTCTGTAACTTTTTTGTGCGCATGTTTACTGTGAAACCGTTTAAGATATTGACTTGAAATTTGGTACACATATGTACTTTAACGAGATCTGGAACTAGATTATATTTTCATCTTGTTCCGTCGAAGGGTTGAGGGGTAAATTTGGGGTAAATAGGTAAATCAAGCAGGTAAGAGTCCATAAAATTGGTATTTGGTATATACAAGAGAAGCTAAGGTAGGTATCAAAAACATTTTTGGCATTAGCTACCCCCATTACCACCCCCACCCCATTATTAAAAGGGATGAAAAAAAATGTGATTTAGTGCGTGTACAAGAACCAGAAACCTCAAAATATTTTTTTACTTCATCCACCGCCCCCCTTGTCAAATTACGAAATCATTTTCATAATCACGGCACCGCCGCCTTTAAGGATGTCGGATGAGAAAAGCTGATACCTAACTACAGTAAGTTTATTATATTATGTACCACTCGAAATGGGATTTAATTTACTATGAATTATTTAGTTTGAGATATCCACCTAAAACGGTTAATTCCTGCAGGGCCGTTTCTAGAGATTTGGCCGTTGGTGTGCAAATTCAAAAATGCCGCCTCGTACTTCAAAATTGATGAGCAGGGGGGGAGAAATCTCGAAAGAAAAAAAAATTACACCAAATTCTAAAATGCTGCCTCGTACTTCAAAATTGATGAGCGGGGGGGTAGAAATTCTAAAATGCCACATCGTACTTCAAAATTAATGAGCTAATCTCAAAAAAAAATTTCCACCAAAATAAAATCTCAAAAATGGCGCCCCAAAAATAGGCGAAGGTGTTCTGTGCACACCTCGCACACCTAGTCCACACGGCCCTGAATTCTTGAGTACCTAAAGGTGAACTTCCCATGTAATTGTTGAAGTATAAGTATACACCATTTGAAAGAGTTATTCTGCTTAAATTGCCTATCTAGATATCAGGATATTTTGGTCTAAAACTCTCTAGTTTCAAATTTATGAACAAAAAACTGAATAATTGTGAAATTTCAAACGGGTATAAGTTCGGGTAGGCATGATTTTTATTTTTAAACTGTTTTATAAAAATCCGAAGAATTCTATGATTCTTTCGTACAATTCTAACAAGAGACATAATTAATGGAATGCTTGATGAAACATTTTGATTTTGACATTTTCAGTTAGATATGTAAATTATTGTTTCTGTAATTTAGTCAATATTTACCGGGTATATGGAACAGAGACAACTCTATACTGTAGATGTGGAATTATTAATACTAAATACTAAATAATATATCCGTGTCAGCCTACGTTATAATTGGAATATGAAATATTAAACTTTGATCAAATTACTATATTAATTACGTCGGATATGAGTGTGTAAATGTTGGAGCTCCAAATGGAGAGAATATCATGTGTTTATTTAATAATATTATAAAACGTTCAGGTTCATTTCACTACAAAGGTATACACTTGTGTCACAACATGAAATAGCTCGTCTACATTGAGAATATATATATATTATTGTGATAGAAGCAGGGAAAATTAATTGTTAATTAATTTTCAAAAGTATGCATAGAATAAGTTGCCAGTAGTGAATACTGAGAACTGGTAGTATTGATATAAGAAGATACCTACTTAAAATAGTTATGATGATGTTAAAGCAGTTCGTAAATAACTTATCGAAAACGCGGGATTTGATAATAATAACGGTAATAACATAACCAGTAAATATTGCTGTATACTATAAATTAGACCACCATTTTCCCACGTATTTTGACGTGTGTAATATCCAAATTGCTTGATTTCGCAAAATTTTTCTTAAATCGCGAACAATCTGATCTGATTCCGAAGGTCACAACCAAATATGGATGTAGTGAGAATTTTATAGAATACGGTCGTTCTCCATTTTAAAGAAATTTTATTCAAGTACTTTATTAAATTTTATCCGATCCATATTTTTTATTTTACAATCTAAAGTCATTTTAATAGTGAAATTAATTATTTAAATTAAGAAATTTTGAATTCACGCCCATCGCCACGTCAACTGTGAGAGCATGCGCAGTTATATAAAGGAATAATCGACGGGCGTCGTTTGCTTTGCTTATTTGCTGTTAGTGTTATAGTCCACCTCTTATTTTTGTGCTAAAGAAAGAATTTTGATGAAACCAGGGACGTCTTAAGCATTCTTGAGGCCCTGGCCCCATATGCAAATGTAGCCCCCCCCCCCCCCCCCCTTTTTTAATTTTGTTTGAAATCTAAAATTAGCTTATGTAGTATCAACATAAACTAATTTTTTGATAATATGTTATAAACTATAAACTACATTGTGTATAATTTTATTCTAGAGTAATCTAGAGAGGTCGTTTATTTCTACATTTCAAAGTAGCGAAATCATGAATTATGCCTCACATTTATATTTGGAATTGTTTTAATAAATATATCTTGTTTTTGTTTTTTGGATTGTGTGTCGTAATTAAATTAAAATAGAAATAACCTTTAAATGGGCATGTACGACGAGGCCCTTCGGAAACCGAGGCCCCCGGCCATGGCCCAGTTTGGCCATGCCTTAAGACGTCCCTGGATGAAACCTTGTGCTTTGTGTTTGTAATGACGTTAATAAGAAAGTTGAAAAAAAGATTAGAGTAGGAAATGATTGGAAGGGATAGAAAACACCCCTTTTATCATGGGTTTCGTAACTTGTAGAATTAGGTCAATTAGGTTAATTATTCTAATAAAAATGATTTTTTAAATTTTCTGATTTCTTCACTATGTTTCTTAATCTGTTTGGCAAAAATGGTGTCATCGGCAAATTATGCTGTAAAAAATGGTAATAACTATTGTATAAGTATTACCTAGACAGAACTGATCAGTCTTTAGTCCACACAATTTCGTTCTCATGTCCCAAATTTACTATTTAGTTTGACCCGATATTTTCTGGTTTTCTACTAGTAGTCATGTAAAACGCGGGGTTTGACGCTCGGAATGCCCCCCTCATTAGGACCACTTGTATCATATGTTTTTTGAGTCGCTGATCACGAAAATCGGAGTCCCGCGGCTCTAAATATAGTGCATCACCACTAAAAATTCCAAAAATCGCCCCTTTTGGGGGGGGGAGCTTTTCGCGGTAATATGAATAATACTATAAAATAATGTTATCAATGTGCTAATTGTAATGATATTTTGCCAGTTCAGTATGTTCATCTAAAATAGGACAAATTTTATGTTGAAGGTTAACCAGAGAATTGACGTAAAATGGAAAAATGATGGATTCTCTTTCACTTTTTGATTTGAGTTTAGATGAATGGGGATTGTACAATGAAGACATTTTTTTTCTAATCCTTCAGGGGTGAAAACTACCCCTGTATCACCTTTAAATTGAATTTACGCTTAGAAAATAATAGTCCACTGAAATTAGGAAAAAAACGCCGTTTTAAAGAAAGATTTTGAACAGCAGTTTCTTTGCATAGATAGTAAGTACTCAACTTTTAGAACAATTTTTTGCTTATGCGCAGAAAAAAAGACATGATTTTTGAGATATATACATATATATAAGTTTTTTCGTGTTTTGTTTTCATTTAGACTTTCATATTTCGAAAAGTACACGTTTTTAAGGCCAAACGAACATAGGTAAACGTGTTCAGAATACGATTTCTCACAAAAAAGCTTCTATACATTTTCCCAATTATCCCATTGGTTTTTCCGGAAAAGCGACTTGAAAAATATATCTAGTGTTTTTTTTATTTTGAATGCAAATATCTCGAAAAGCACGCGATTTTAGGGCTAATTGAACATGAATAAACTTATTCAGAATGAGATTTTCTACAAAAAAGCTCCTATACATTTTTCGATTATCCCATTGGTTTTTCCGGAAAAGCTTCTTGAAGAATATATATTTGCTTTTTCGTAATTTTTTTTTAATTTGGACGTATATATCTCGGAAAGTACGCATTTTTAAAACTAATGAACATTACTAAACTGGTTCAGAATGTGATTTCCTACAAAAAAGGTTCTGTATATTTGATACGTCAAAATGAAAAAAAAAAAAACACGAAAAAGCAAATATATATATTCTTCAAGAAGCTTTTCCGGAAAAACCAATGGGATAATCGGAAAAATGTATAGGAGCTTTTTTGGAGGAAATCTCATTTTGAATAAGTCTACTTATGTTCATTTGGCCCTAAAATAGCGCACTTTTCGAGATATTTGCATTCAAAATAAAAAATACACGAAAAAACACATATATATATATATATATATTCTTCTTTTCCGGAAAAGCCAGTGGGATAATTGGAAAAATGTATAGAAACTTTTTTGTAGGAAGTCTGAACGTGTTTACCTACGTTCGTTTAGCCTTAAAAACGCGTACTTTTCGAGATAAATACGTCTAAATGAAAAAAAAAAACACGAAAAAACGTATATATATATATATATATATATATATATATATGTATATATCTCAAAAATGATTTCTTTTTTTTTCTGCGCATAAGCAAAATCTTCTTCTAAAAGTTGAATACTTACTTCCTATGCAGAGAAACTGCTGTTCAGAATTTTTCTCCACTATTTTCCTAATTTGAGTGGACTGTAAGTAGAGATGTACACTTTTTGGTTTGCTTGTAATTTCTGATAAACTTCCGTCGAAAAAAATGCTAAAAAATGTTTTCACCCCTTCAACTACCCCCAAGCTTGCAGGGAATTGAAAGCGAAGCTAGAAATGAACACTTCATATAAATATAACTCCGTTGCAGTATTTTCTGCAAAGAGTGTAAAGGGAAGAGATTGCGAAAACAGTGAGAACCCTTGAACCACTCAAGACTTTGCTGATGAAGGTGAAGATTTTGATGAAAATTGGGATATACAATATACAAATTGAGATAAGCTAATTGATTCTAGCGATAATGAAGAGGGGCTCATTTCCTCCCAAGAGACCAAGGCTGGAGAAAACTTAGTACATAATGTTTATATTTTGATAAAAAAAATGCAGTTATTTTAATTTTGCATATATTTATATTTTTTTATTAAAAATATTGCAAACAATATGAAGTGTTCATTTATCAAGAATATTTCTACCTTCTCTTTCAATCCTCTGTAAGCTTGGGAGTAGTTTTCACCCCTAAAGGGGTGAAAAGTTTATCAGAAATTACAAGCAAACTAAAAAGTATAAATCTCTACTTTATTTCCTAAACGTCCCAGATAGCATTTTTACATTCAGAGCATGTGCTCGGAACGTACTTTATGTACCCATGGAACTAAGAATGAATATTCATTTTGTATTCCGTGTAGAAAATCTGAATGTCAGAGAGACGTACAGATGACCGCCTCTCGATATACGAGTAAGATTCCTACAACGTACCCATAGACCAAAACGGAACTTGATATGAACCAGAAACGTATATTGACATACTGATAGATACATGAGGTATATAGGAGGAAGGTCCATCCTACATTCACAATGTACACTGCATGTTCATGGTATATGAGTACTACCTTCGCAGGAATTAAACCGTAGGTGCTTGGTATGTTACACACGGATCATAAATCTATGATGCACGTATATTGTAGGAATGAACATTAAGTATCAGTGGCAGCTATAAGTACTTCACTCATGTCATGTATTTTCTTCAAAGTTTAATTATTATAAAAATTTATTACTTATTGTAATCATTGATGAGTCGCTGCTTCATTCTGAATATGTTCAGTATGACGCAGCGACTCATCTATGATTATAGCAAATAATAAATTATTATAATAATTAAACTCAAGAGAATACATGATATGAGTGAAGTACTTGCATATAATAAATCCAATATCTAATTTTAAAGTTTAATTGTTACAGTCAATTATTAGGTACTTACTCTAATTTTCCACATTTCATATTCCTTGTGAAGAATATTATGTAAGTAATGTAATATATGCACAGAAAATGTGTTTTTACTATCAGTTTTCCACTAAAGTCAAATGTTTTATTCATCAAATTTTATTGAATGGAGCACACAAATGCTAAATAAACTTAAATAAAACTGTATTTGCTATAACAATACTTTACAAAGGTCCACGAATATATGTAAAAAAAATAGTTTTACGTTAATAAGATCCGTTAAAAACCATTTTAAAATGGATCAAACATTTATCACTATAAAACTTCAGCTTAAAAATCATATTTAACGTGTTATTTATGAAAAAAATCTAATGATCATATTACACTACCTTAAAGTTTTATCTATTTCAAATCGTGTTTTAAATTGCCAAGAACAAAACATGATTTTATTTTATTAATTACTTTACATTGTTGTAACAATTAAGTATGCATCTTAAATTATAAAATAGGAAGAGATATAAATAAAACAGTTGTGTTACTTTAAATATATTTTTATTTTTTGTTACAAAAATGAATTGTAATAATAAAAAACAATTGTGACAAAAATTTCAATTCAGATTTTTTTTAACAAAAAAATTTTCTTTGCAACTTATGAACTGTCATATTTTACTATAACGAATTTTTTGCCAGTAAGTAAAAAATAGTAAAAATTGGAGGGCTTACATTTTCAAAACCAAGTGTCCAGGTGTTGCCGATGGTGATACTTGTAATTGCGAAAGTCCACTTTTCATTCTCAACACATCATCTGTGACTAATCCTATTGGCTGAATACTTTCTTTTGGCTTTTCCAATTTTTAAGAAGGTATTTCCTTCCTGTCCAGAGGAGGAGATAACGTGCTGGTCCAACTACAAAAGAAAATACATTGTATTATATTTGAATAGGAACTTATTTCTCTTTAGAAACTGGCCATGATAAAGTTGAAAAATATAAAAACATCTTACAAAGATCTTACAGAAAAAATAAAACTGATCAAACATAAATTAAACAAATTGATATTATCATAGATACATAGATAGATAGATAGATAGATACATTTATTTGTTCCTTTTTACATACAATACCTCATTGGGTGTAGAACACGTAAAAACATTAAGAGAATACAACAGAAAAAAAGAATATAGTTAATATTAATGTAAAAAATACATATCATAATAAAATTGAAACACTAACAAATGGTAACAGTGAAAATAAATAGAGGACGACAACAGTAATTAAAGTTAATTTTAAAATAGATAATATTCCTAGTTTGGATAAACATGTGTTTGGTTAACATATTAAAATGGTATAACAATACAATACAATGATACATTTGAGAACAGCCTAGTTTGAGAGTACAAAAGTAAGTTTTTTATTGATGTATTAAAACATCAGTGAAATATTCGTCCACCGTATAGTAAGCCTTTTTTATTAGTATCCGTTTGAGTTCTAGTTTTAATGTTTTTAAAGTGAGATTTTTTATGTTTTCCGGCAATTTGTTAAAAATGTTAATTATAGAATACTCAACATTTTTTTGTATATACGAGAAAGGACACGGCAGGCACAAAATAAATGGAAAAGAAGGTACAGTCAAATGGGCTGAAACTGTAGTATGTTGTACTTCATAATATCCTGATCAAAAGTTTTCATGGGCACAATATCTGAAAATCGCCAGTTTTTGAGATATGAAAGGTCAAAGATCAGGAATATTGGTACCCGCTGTCATAGTTGAGAGTATCATATTATGACGAGGATTTGTTTAACGTGTGATTTTAAATGTACCTGAAGTTTCGAACGTTCACTTGAATGAATTTTAGATGAAAAAGAAAAGTTAATAAAAACCACACATCGATTTAGGCATAAACACTTCATTGCCACATTTGCTGACAATAAATATCCACAATACTTAATTTTTTACACCTAAATCGAAGTGTGGCTTTTATTACTTTTTCTTTTTCATATGAAATTCGTTCAAGTGAACGTTCGAAATTTCAGGTACTTGATTTTAAATGCCTACCAGAGTTATTAAAAGAACAACATACCTATCTTCTTTCAACTTCTAGTAAAGACAACATTTCTTGGGAAGTCGACGGCTTCCAATATGTTCTTCGATATCATCTGACGGAAGGAATAACGTGCTTTTTGTACATAGTCCTTTGATTTGTTTTTATCCATTCTGTACATCAGATCTCTGCCTTTTTCAATTAATTGCAGCTCTTCTATAATCCTCTGAAATAGGTATAAAGCAAATTACTACAAATAGGTAAATACCTATCACAACTCGTATGTTGTAATCAAATCCAATGGTTGTGATTTAAATAAACAAAAGCTCCTTAATATTGAAATAGATCGAACCTACCTTCTTGAAAATAAGATTTAAACACCCCGTAAAGTGTTCACATTTCATCTGCATTTTCACCTGTTTTTCAATGATCAGTCAATTGTTTGAATGGTGACCACCAAGCTTCCGTTTCGTGGACCGAGACCATTACAAAGACACCTCAGTTTCTTTTCTAAAAATCGATACCTACAAACGCCGTAATTATTATAATATAGGTGGTATGCTTAGAATAATATGTCTAAATATAAAATATCTGCAAATGACAACAAAACTATGTGATAGTTATATTGTATACAATTGTAAAATACTTACAGCAATGCAATTAATGTATATACCTGGAATAATTATAATAAATCAGGGGAAAATAAAAAACAAAACATACATTTGACAGCAGAACCGTGACGTATACTAATAGCAGTACGATGAGCATGCGCACTAACCTAATGACCGTGGCGCGCATTTAAAAAATTCTACAAGGGGATTGTAATGACATGGAAAACGGAAATCTAAATATAAAAGATAAAAAGTAATTAAATACCCATTCTAAGTCTGAACTATCTGCTTAAGAAATGCCGATAGTTACCGAGATAGTTACTAATTAATTGAACACAGTACATAAATTATAAAAGGATTATTATTCATTATTATTTAATATTTCATTCATTATTATTTAATATTTCATATTCATTATTATTCAATATTCGATAACAAATCTAAAGTCTGGATTCAAAATTTAAAACATATTTCATATATACAATAATATTGACGAACGATTTAAAATTTATAAAACGTCATACACCGCGCAGGGGATGACTATAAATGTACTTAAATCAAATCTATATAGATAGAGAAATATCATTATTATTTTTGTAGGTAGGTAGGTACATAGATGCAGGTTTATTTTTATTAGTTCAAAAATCGAACCAATCAGCGTTCGCGTTAAAAATGCTGAACTTTTGATGATATTACTCTCGGCGCGGCGCTCGGGCGATGCAAATATTTCTACAAAAAATATATCTGTATTATACAGATAAAATCATTGACGAATGTCTATACGATGTACATGAACACATATACGAAGAACGTTCCCCGATACGTGTACACAGTATATGCGACTGTGAATATAAACTTTTCTGTATATTCCATTTATATCGTATGTATTCATATTGTATATGTGAAAATATTATTTATATGGGAATGTTGAGGGAACATACATGGCAAGTACAGAATGCAATTAGAACATTGGGAATGCAAAATGTACATTCGTGGAATAATAAATGCTATCTGGGTAATGTTTATATTTTGATAAAAAAAATGTAGTTATTTTAATTTTGCACATATTTATATTTTTTTATTAAAAATATTGCAAACAATATGAAGTGTTCATTTATCAAGACTATTTCTACCTTCTCTTTCAATCCCCTGCAAGCTTAGGAGTAGTTTTCACCCCTAAAGGGGTGTATTTTTTTCGACGGAAGTTTATCAGAAATTACAAGCAAACTAAAAAGTATAAATCTCTACTTTATTTTCTAAACGTTAGTTCAATTTAAAGGCGATAGTTTTCACCCCTGGAGGGTTGGAAAAAAATTTTCCTCATTGTACAATCCCCATTCATCTAAGTTCAAATCAAAAAGTGAAAAAAAATTCAACATTTTTCCATTTTACGTAAATTTCGGGGTAGTAGTTTTACCCCCTCTGGTTAAAATCAGCTTAAAATTTGTCCTTATTCTAGATAAACTAGCAAAATATCATTACAGTTGATATATCCATAACATAATTTAATAATATTAATCACATTGTCGCGATGGATATTTCTTCCCCAAAAGGGATGGTTTTTGGCATTTTTAGGGACCCCGATTTTCGTAATCAGCTACTCAAAAAACATAAGATACAAGTGGCCCCGACGAGGGGGGCATTCCGAGCGTCAAACCCCGCGTTTTACACGGACTATATCTCTTAAATAAATAGGTACAGATCAAATTTTCTGCGTCATGTGCGCTCGCAGATTTTTCACTCGGAATAAACTTCGTTATTTATTCAGGATAATGCGTCTGCCAATAAACCTATCAAACACTCATTAGGAATCGGCATTGCGTTCATTCAGTCCGAACCGCATATTTCATGTCACGCAAGGGACCGTTACGCGATTTCACAATTTTAGCGTTTAGGGTCAAAATGCCACTTATCAGGTCTTTTTTACCCTATTGTGGAAGGAGCGCGCATGTGGAAACGAGGGGTTTCCCTGGATTGTTCCCGGAATAAATCCGGCACGGGACAGGCGAGTATTCAGATTTATTTCGTATATACATACAGCCTCTTTCTATTATTCTAAGACCGGTTTCCGACGTAATTAAAGCGTTAACTGGATTGTTGATAACAATACGTTACAAGAGTAATGCGAAGATTAATGGTTCCAGAAAGTCGGAGTGGATTACAGGGGAGTTTCCCTAGGGGATGGTTGACTTTTACTGTGAATTTAAATAAATCTTTTCGGGCAAACGGCAAAAGTACATTTGGTCCTTTTATGCGAATCCCTTTTAAAATAACTAGAATATGCAAAATTCTTGGTTGAAATTCCTGTTATAGTAGGAAGGGAAATAAATTCGCCCTCAAAGGGATAAGCAAGGGCAGCCTGGTTTCTGCTCTCTTTATTTCTAAACAAGAATTGTGTACATACTTTCGTTTTGTGCACGATTTGGTAATTATTGATGTGTATTTTATACAGTACACAAAAGCATAATACAGGGTGTCCAAAAAGTCTGGAAACGGTCAAATGTCTCGAGAAATACACATTATATCCAAAAAAGAAAAAACACTGCCTTAATAATTTTAAAAGCGTTATCCAATGATACCAAACGCGACCCCCCACCCCTTGCCCTTGGGGTGGGGCGGGGCAACTTTAAAATTATAAATAGGTTCCCCTATTTTTTATTGCAGAATCGGATTCTACGGTAAAAATTACGTCAAGTTTGTCTGAAACGTTTTTTCGATTCGTGATAGATGGCGCTGTAATCGCAAAAATATTTTTTTTCGTAATTTCTAAAAAATTCTATGAAAGAAAGAAAAATAATAAAATACGAGTTCATTTTCTTGAAAAAACCATTCAATGGTGTTAAATTTAAAAAACTTATACAAAAAAATGGGGTTTGTGCCATATATGGCACAACATGCAACGAAGACATGTGTTAAACTATTCATTATGAAACGCATAATAACAATTTATGTCTTTGTTTAAGCAAAGAACTGCTTCACATTTCTCACATTTTATGTAACTTTTTCCCGTACACCCAAGATACTTGCACCTTTGTCTTTCAATTTGCCAATGTCCCCAATGGTCAATACCATCAGTTCTGACCGGAATTGGGAAATCCTACAAATTTTGAATCTTCATCCGGAATATTTATTTGGTCTTCCTTCCATTCTAAAGGCTTTTTCTCTCACATTTTTTTTGTAACTCACTGAGGGGCATATCATCCTCGCTATCGCTTTCATAGTCGTTCTCAGGTATAACAATATCAGAATTATTGGAATATGGATCACTATCATAATTTGATTCCAAGTTCGGAGCCAGTACAACATTATCTTAATCAGAATCTGACAGATCTTCATCTTCATTATCCTCTGGTATTTCTCGAATAGTTGGTTTAAATCCTCCATAAAATCTGTTTGGATCCATAACACCTTCAAAGCAAGAATAGTGTGAAGAATAAAAAATTCTTGATTATGAAAATTCAAAAGAAAACCATATCGTAGACGCATGCTGTGCCATATATGGCACAAAGCTATTTTTGACAATAAAAAATATCTAATGCATAAAAAATGTCTACTTACCTCAGTAACCTATCGTCAATACCACATTTTCAAACACTAACATATTTTTCAGACAATAAAATTGTTTAATTATTTAGAAAACACAACAGACAAATGTAAACTTGTGTGTCTGTCATCAGCTGTTGTCGGTCATAGTAAAAATATTTTGTATCTCTAAAAATTCACTACTAGATGTCGCTACTCTAATACAATATGATGAGAATACGTTCATTGTGATCAGCGGCGGCTGGTGAAATTTCAATATTTTTTTTCTCGTCTGTGGCGCATGGGACCCATACGAAATTTGGGAAATAACATCTAGAGAAGCACTTCTCTAATGACCCCTAAAAAATTTTGAAAAAGCAGTTTGCGAAAAAATTTTTGAAAATTTGCTAGCCTCCCCTGGGTCTAGGGACCCCTGTTTACTTTTATTTTTTTTTGTCATATGCATTTGTCTTTTCATAAAAATGCATCGACAGATTTTAGAGTTTGTGAAAATATTTTCATTACTAACTGAAATACAATGAACTGAAATTTTGTAATTTACAATTTAACAAATTACAATATTTCAATTCGTTGTATCTCAGTTAGTAATGAAAATATTTTCACAAACTCCAAAATCTGTCGATGCATTTTTATGAAAAGTCAAATGCATATGACAAAAAAAAAATAAAAGTAAACAGGGGTCCCTAGACCCAGGGGAGGCTAGCGAATTTTCAAAATTTTTTTCGCAAACTGCTTTTTCAAAATTTTTTAGGGGTCATTAGAGAAGTGCTTCTCTAGATGTTATTTCCCAAGTTTCGTATGGGTCCCATGCGCCACAGACGAGAAAAAAAATATTGAAATTTCACCAGCCGCCACTGATTGTGATAATATATGCAGCCTACAGTACTATCAGAAACATCAACAAATTACAAATGGGTTAAAACTACTTTGTGCCATATATGGCACAGTATGCGGTAAAGGGATATAACTAACTTAGAAATATAAATGTCACATACATCATACATTCGTATAATACCAATAAACGTAAAAAAATAATTTCACAAAAACGTATAAACGTAAGATAAATGAAGAAATTCAAAGCAGTATGAAGCTGAAGGAAAAAGCCTACAAACAGTTGTAAAACAAGAAATGGCGTTATTTGAAAATGGGTGTTTTTTAGGAAAAAAATTAAAACTGCATATCAGAATTTAACAATTATACCTCCCACAAGTGTAGAGTCGGAGGGGGTCCTTTTCTAATGCTGGTGGGCTCTGTACAAAGATCCGGTCCAGACTAGGGTCCAGATTAAGGGACGACATTAGTTCTTCTAAGATCCCTTTTTAAAAGTAAACTGCTCGTTTTTATTATCTATTACTATTTCATTCAAATAAATTTAAAAAAATTGTTAGTTTTAATTTTATGTCAATATGTCAAATATTAATGTATTTTGAGCCTGGAAATTTGGAATTTGTAATCCCGAAAGCCTGATCCCGTCCAGGGATTGAAAACCCTAATCACTAAATGAGCCCATGCACACGTAAGAACGAGAGAGAAGAAAGAGTTTCAAGACAGAAATCATAACATTTGGTGCCCTAGAATTTTTCACGTAAAATCCAAATCTGCAATAAAAAATAGGGGTTAAAACGCTATATAACGAAATATCTGGAATATTATCATTTTTATACGAAAAATCCTATTGAAAGAGACACCTGCTGCTCAAGTAACGTTACAGTAACTTGGTCGGTATGAGAGAAAAACCCTTAGCGAATTCATGTCTTTGCATCGAAACGGAAATAATTAAACGAATTCCGTTTACAAGTTGACCAATACGTTAATGGCATCATTTAATAGATTAACTTTGACCACAAGTGCAATGTTTGGACTCATAACTTGTTTACGTGCCCATAAACTTCTCCAAATTATAACCGTGTACCCTCAATATTGGATATTCCTAATCATTTTACTAACTTAAACTACATTTCCGAAGCAAATTTAATTCGCTTACGTCCAATCAAACTATCGAGGAATTATTAATAGATCCCTACTAATTTAATCATGAGGAGTTGATAGAAATTCGCCTTTCAATCTAATATAGTTTTTAAAAGTTCGTATGGAAGTTTTGCAAATCTGTGATTTATTTACGGAAAGGGTAGCATCGAAACAAAAAATGTAAATTATAGAGTTTGACTAGCTACTAGACATCATGCCAAACGAAACGCTTTTATAAGAAAATACTTTGGAAACTTTGTACCCACACTTTCTATAGGGTGGACCATTGAAAACGAAACAGACCGTGTTTCATGCAGCTGCCGAAGAGCTAGGAGCCGGATAAGCATGTGAAAAATGCCCATGAAGGAAATTACATGAAATGGGCATCAAAGTATTCCCTTGACTATAAAAAAATATTTGTTACAGTATTATTGCAGAAATCTAACAGTGAGCTGAATTTTTGCAAAAAAGGCAATTGTTAATTAAAAATTTGTTGCAACTTACGTAATGGACGAACAAATTTGAGAAAATTATCGAACATAAAGATCTTCCAGGTGAACCCAGAAAAATTTATTGCATCGTATTTGGAGCGAAATTCAAATAAAAAAAAATGAAAAATCTAAAGTGCCCAAAAGTGCATTTTTTTAAAAGGTGCTATCATGATATTTTTCATACAGACGCGTATTTGTGTTATTAATACCTTCAATTTTTTTCAGATTTTTTTATTTGGTGGCACATCTGAAAAAAAAAAATAAAAACTTCAAATCAAATATTTATTACATTTTTTAATAACGCAATTTTTAACTAAACATCAAAAAGATAATTAATCCTCGTCTATTACCTGCTTCATGTTTGCGGTATCAAAAATAGGGGCCAGAATTTCAGCTGGATTGATAAATTCATGATAGATATCTTCTATTCACAACGTCTTGGGAGATATTTTGAAAGCCATTAATTATTCTAGTTGTTTTCTCTTTGTTATATGGCACGTCTGACAGCATCACACCACGGTTGCTTGTTAGGCGCACAGCCTCGGCAAAGCTCTCTTCCATCAGCTCTTTGGTAATACCAGCCCAAGGTTAAAAAGGGCGTTCTATATTGTCCTCTCACCGGTTGATGTGACCAAAAAATGAGAGAATTCGAGAAAATACAATGCAGGAGAGTTGCTTTGTGGGACGTACTTCTTAGAGCATTGAGATGGTACGATGGGCTGTCCGCGGAATTCGTAGCAAGCGCCTTCAGGTGTACATTTCGAAAGAATCAATACGTCATCTGTCTGTCTTCCTAACGGTCCATGTCTCAGAGGTATACAGAAAGATGGAGAGAACTAGTTCGCCAGCAGGTCTGAGCCTTGTGCATTTCGTGATATTTCGGTCACGCCAAATTTTGCCCAACTTGTTGCAGATCTAGATAGATGTCCACCTTGTGATAAATAATAAACAGCAGCCGCAACGTGCGAGCAACATGTAACTGTTCGTAGTCTTGGTACAATCAAAAATGACGTATTCCAGTATATCCATCAGAATTTGGCCTGTAATCTATGTAGCACTTGCGGGTTTTTCTGTTAATGTGTCGAGACCTTATCGCATTTCCCTATATGTAGATTTTCAAACTTGCTATATAGCAACTAAAGTTGTTCATGAAGTGATGCACAACTCTGTTGTTATGGTAATATCATAGACTACATCCCCACCTTCGTGATACCAGATTTATGATTACAGTTGCATGCAATAGAGAACTCCAAAAAACACCGATCGCACCGTATTATATTAGTAGAAATCAGTGATAAACTAATAAATAGTTTTTGGCTAGGTATTTTTTTTTCTGCATGTGCCACCAAATCAAAATCTGAAAAAAATTGAGTACATTGGCAATGCAGAGAGCGCGTCTGTTAGATAAAAATCATGATAGCACCTTTTCAGAAAAGAGGTGAGAAGGGCACTCTTTATTTTTATTCATTTTCTAAAATTTGAAAATTGCGCTAAGTTGCAATAAAATTTCAATAAACAAATACCTTTTCTGCAAAAATTCAGCTCCCCTTGGATTTCTGGAATAATATTATATCAAACATTTTCTTACATCCAAGGGACTACTTTGATGCTTGAGGCATTGACGATTTTCATGTGATTTCCTTTATGGGCATTTTTCACATGCTTATCCGGCTAGACCCTTTGGCGCGAAGGTAGTAGTGAAGGTAGTTCGGTACTAATATTACTTCCACTGGATGTGTACCTACCTAACGACAAAAAATTTTTAAAAAATTTTTATTGTTCAAATAGGCTTAGAATGTCATGAAACATCGAGATTTTAAGTTTGAGCGAAAAAAAAAATTCTGACTGTCTGTCGGTCTGTCTGTCTGTCTGTCTGTCTTTTTTGTGCGCACGTTTACTCTGGAACCGTTTAAGATATTGACTTGAAATTTGGTACACATAATATGTACTTTAACAAGATCTGGAACTAGACTATATTTTCATCTTGTTCCATTGAAGGTTTGGGGGTAAATTGGGATAAAGGGGTAAATACGTAAATCAAGCAGGTACGAGTCCATAAAATTGGTATTTAGTATATACAAGGTCTCAAAACCCCCACCCCATTACATTATTAAAGAAAATGAAAAAAAAAATGTGATTTAGTGTGTGTACAAGAACCAGAAACCTCAAAATATTTTTTTACTTCATACACCCCCACTACCACCCCCCCCCATTCACCACCCCCACCCCACTACCGATGTGGAGTATCGTTTTATGGGTTTTTGGGGTAGAGGATTTCAAATATTATATTATTAAAGTTCCATAAACAATTATTTCCATATATAAAATTTATTCGTTGTGAGTGACTCGGATAGAAAATCTGGATGTGGAAGTAGTGATTCCTTGGGCAGTGGTTTTTTTATTAATATCCCACTTATGAGATGTTAGTAACTACTGTAACCAAAATACAAAATTTCACTCGATTCCGTTTACGTACGGTGAAACTAAAATTCTTCTAAAATTTGTAAATAAAAAAACGATGCGTTTTTAGACATTATTATAACGAGATTTAAGGTCACCTCAATATTCTATATCTTTTAGTAAAGTACGACTCTTTCCTCACGAATCACACTGCATAATAATAATATTCTTTCGAACTTCCATTATTATTTGTATTAAAAAAAAATCTTTTTTGTCTAGCAAACGGAAATATCAATATTGTTGACTTGCTACAAATGTATGATATGTATATAATGTAGTTAAATAAACATCTATCTATCTATTTATCTGTCTATCTATTCCATGTAGTATCATACTATTTCATTATAAACTCAAAAAGCAGTTGCTTAAAGAATCACTACTTCTTCAACAACAACAAAAATTGATACTATTTGCACGCCACTATGTGGCGTGAAATAAATATTCATAGAACTTTAATAATATAATATTTGGAATTTTCTGTCCCAAAAATCCGTAAAACCGTATGCCACACGCTAGTGGGGGTGGAAGAGAGGCGGCTATTGACAAGGAAATGTTGAGGCCTTTGGTTCTTATACACACCAAATCACAATTTTATTTCTTTACTCCCTTTAATAACGAGATGGGAGTGGTAGCGGGGGTGGCTGATCCCAAAAAAATATTGGGGCCCTTGGTTCTTACTAAATCACAAAATTATTTTTAATCCTCTTTAATAATGGGGTGGGGGCGGTAGAGGGGATGGCTGATGCCAAAAAAATATTGGGGCCCTTTGTTCTTATACACACACTAAATCACAATTTTATCTTTTTACCCTCTTTAATAAAGGAGTGGAAGCTGTAGAGGCTGAAGCCAAAAAAATGTTGGGCCTTTGGTTTTTGTACACATACAAAATGAAACTTTAATTTTTTTGGCTTCCTTTAATAATGGGTCGGGGCGATAATGGGAGTAGCTGGTGCCAAACAAATTTTAAGGTTGCTTGCGTTTTGCGTTAACTCTTTACATAGGTTAACACAATTTCCAGTTAATATCATAAACTGTTCCAGAGTAATAGTGTGCACAAAGAAAGATGAAGACAGACAGACATATTTCTTTTTGCACAAACTTAAAATGTCGACATTTCATGACATTTTAAGCATATTTGAGCAAAAAAGTTTTTTTTTACCATTACTATATTTCCACTCCACTACGTGGCTGTGGAAGTAAATAACTACTGGGCAGCTACTTTTATTTTGAGACAAGACAAACTTCTTTTTTGTTCTTATTTACCTTACTTGAATATTTGCGAAAATTTGGTTGTTTTCACTTAATCAATCAACAAAGAAAGTTCTAAAGATACGTCTTCTACTTTGCACAGATGAAATTAATCATGAAAGAGACGATATATCAAGTTGAAGTGAGGAGCACTAAGCGCTATATTGAAAAAGCTGTGGAGGGATCACTTTTTAACTTATGAAATATTGAATAAACCATAAGTATAAAATGTAGGTTGTTATATTTATCTGACAAAACCTATTCCATCAACTTTAACACCATTACTATGACTATTTATTTATTCTATCATACAGAGAAATATTTTTGAACTAGGATTTTCTATCCAAGTCACACAACGAAAAAATTTTGTATCTGGAAATAATTGTTTATGGAACTTTAATAATATAATATTTGAAATCATCTACCCCAAAAACCCATAAAACGATACCCCACATCGGTAGTGGGGTGGGAGTGGGTGGTGGATAAAGTAAAAAAATATTTTGAGGTTTCTGGTTCTTGTACACACACTAAATCACATTTTTTTTTCATCCCCTTTAATAATGGGGTGGGGGTGGTAAGGGGGTGGCTAATGCCAAAATTTCTTTGAGACCTTAGCTTCTCTTGTCTATACTAAATATCAATTTTATGAACTCTTGCCTGCTTGATTTACCTATTTACTCAAAATTTACCCCAATTTACCCCCCAACCCTTCGACGGAACAAGATGAAAATAATGTAGTTCTAGATCTCGTTAAAGTACATATGTGTACCAAATTTCAATATCTCAAATGGTTCCAGAGTAAACGTGCGCACAAAAAAAGTTACAGACGGACAGACCGACAGACAGAATTTTTTTTCGCTCAAACTTGAAATCTCGACGTTTCATGACATTCTAAGCCTATTTGAACAATAAAAATTTAAAAATTTTTTTTTGTTGTTACTATACTTCCACTGGATGTGGAAGTAAAAGTATGAAACAACCTTGTATAACAGCCGAAATTCTAACTGTTATACAAACCTCACCACTTAAAACTTTGGGTTCAACATAGTTGATTTTCAACCCTCCCCTCACACAATAAAGATTTACAAAAAGCTAAATGCATTTTCTAATTATTATTGTAATTAATTATAATATAGATAATACTAATAGCTTACATATAAAAAATAAACTATTAATAAAATATGATGATAAATAAATACCAAATACAAATACATTTTCCAGCTGTTTTCCATACACTACCTATTCCATCCTTTAAGTTGCCCAATTATTGAAATATTTCTCCAATCAATCATAGGCTGTAAGCTCGAAAGAAGTTAATCTGGCAACAAGGCCCCTGTTTTGATTGTGTGGTGTGATTTTATAATATCGCTCAAGTTTTTCGTGAAAATCAAGTAGGTAAACAAAACATTGTTGTAAATGTAGTTAATGCGCTCAATTGCATAGGTGTACGTGGTTTGTTATAATTTCAAGCTTCGGTTATTTTAAACTAGGTACCTAGTGATGTGATTGAACTAATTTTAATTACTTTTTGGAAGTGTTAATTGTGAAGTGTGTATGTTATTAAGTTTTCATTGCTCGTGGAACTTTTAAAACATGTGAAGTGACTTTTTGTGTACATGAATGGCCTTGTCTCACCGCAGAAAATGACTGAACCCGTAGAGTAACGATGTCCTGATTTTGGAATGTAAAAGATAGGTAATCAAATCAAATGAATTTCTTCATAAGTATGAAATTCGAATAATTTCAGAATGATTAAAAACTGACAATATTGCGTGTTGGACGTTTTTCAGCGTTTAATCTGCTTTGTAAGAGCTTTCGGACGAGAATTTAATTATCAACTTTGTACGTTTATTTGAAATTTTTTCGCGTAGTATACTTCATAGCTGGGTTTATAGTTTCAAGTTAGTTTATAAAAAATTGCGTGTGGATAAATATCTGATTAAAATAAGGTTTTTGTCACGTTAAATAAGATGGATATGAATGTTTTGATAAAAAACCTCGTAAAAACTGTTTATCTAACCCAAAAAATAAAATGGTTTGTTATTTATACGATTAAATTCAACAATGGTACATTTGTTTGAGTGCTCCTAAAATGTGAAAATTATTATTTATTTTTCTGCTAAATAGTGGGGTATCTTCTCACATCGAAATACAAGGTAATGGCAAACCGACAGATTTGCACTAGATGTTACTTCGAGTGTAAACTCAATATAGTTCCTACTACATTTTTACACAGATTTAAGGCGTTACATACAAAAGTTTTATACATTTAAAAACAGTGGCAATTGGAATGAATAATTTTCAGTTAAACCTATTCATTAAGGATAGGATTTTGCAGAGTGAGAGGAAACATGCGTTTATTTTCGGTTTATCATAAATAATTAATAAACCAAACATAGTATAATTTTACTTCCACATCCAGTGGAAGTATAGTAACGACAAAAAATTTTTTTAAAATTTTTATTGTTCAAATAGGCCTAGAATGTCACGAAACGTCGAAATTTTAAGTTTGAGCGAAAAAAAATTCTGTCTGTCTGTCGGCCTGTCTGTAACTTTTTTTTTGTGCGCACGTTTATTCTGGAATCGTTTGAGATATTGACTTGAAATTTGGTACACATATGTACTTTAACGAGATCTAGAACTAGATTATATTCTCATCTTGTTCCTTCGAAGGGTTGAGGGGTAAATTGGGGTAAATTTGGGGTAAATAGGTAAATCAAGCAGGTAAGAGTCCTTAAAATTGGTATTTAGTATATACAAGGGAAGCTAAGGTCTCAAAAAAAATTTTGGCAATAGCCACCCCCATTACCACCCCCACCCCATTATTAAAGGGGATGAAAAAAAATGTGATTTAGTGTGTGTACAAGAACCAGAAACCTCAAAATATTTTTTTACTTCATCCACCCCCATTACCACCCTATAGCGACTATAGCGACTCACTCACTTCCAAAAGCGAGAAGTTTCCAAGGAGTCGCTAAGAAACAAAGAGGAAAACTCGATCCATAATGGAGAAGTTTCCATGGAGTTGCTAAGAAAAATAAAAACATTCGATATAAAAAATGTAATATCAATATACTTTCAAAATACTCAAATCACATAAAAATATGAACATGTATTAAAAACAATATAAGTATATTTACTTCCATTTTAATTTTATTTATAGCGATAACGCTATAAATTTGGTGACCGAATTTTTTCTTGTCATTGACAATTTTTGCAACAGAAAACTGTGATTCGATCTGGGTAAACCAAATTTCTGGTTTTGATTTCCAGAATGGGGGTAATTTGACAGAGGTGACATAATGGGTTTGAGGAAAATCCTCGTCTGAAGGTTGTTTTTGCATAACTGATCGATTGTGATTGATTGATTGATTGATTACTCTCTTAGATAAAAAAGGGAATGTACTTTAACTCACTCACCGACAGATGACAGTACTTGTAATGTACAACTTCAGTTGATTGAATTAGGAAATTACCATAAATTATAGGAACATCTATTCAAAATTCATCGGGAAAATTCTTCTCTTCATAAAATGGTCAATTTTTAACGGTAGTTGATATATTGAATCTCTTCTGGTATATATTTATCACGTTGGACATAAAATTTTCACTTCTGGCATATATTTATGACGTTGGACATAAAATTTTCACGTCTGGCATATATTTATCACGTTGGAAATAAAATGATCACGTCGGGGTCACCAAATTTATAGCGTTATCGCTATAAATAAAATTAAAATGGAAGTAAATATACTTATATTGTTTTTAATACATGTTCATATTTTTATGTGATTTGAGTATTTTGAAAGTATATTGATATTATATTTTTTATATCGAATGTTTTTATTTTTCTTAGCAACTCCATGGAAACTTCTCCATTATGGATCGAGTTTTCCTCTTTGTTTCTTAGCGACTCCTTGGAAACTTCTCGCTTTTGGAAGTGAGTGAGTCGCTTTAGTCGCTATACACCCCCTCCACCCCACTACCGATGTGGGGTATCGTTTTATGGGTTTTCAGGATTTCAAATATTATATTATTAAATTTCCATAAACAATTATTTCCACGTACAAAATTTTTTCATTGTGAGTGACTTGGATAGAAAATCTGGATGTGGAAGTAGTGATTCCTTGGGCAGCGGTTTTTAAAACTGTTTTAAATAATTGCTATTGTTCTAACGAATACAACTATATATATTTTTTATTGTAAATTTCTATTGTACTTGAATATCATAGTTTGTCAATGAAAATAGTTCCTAATTTCATTATTTAACTATATGCATATTTATGATAAAACCTGTATAAGGTTGTATTCCTTAGAGCAATGGGAAGTATCTGAAACTATTTTAAAGATTATACCATTTATGATTTTATAAATAGTTATAATAAACCGAAAATAAACGCTTATTTCCTTCTCACTCTGCAAAATCCTATCCTTAGAAGAAACTTGTAATCTTGTAATTTTGACCTCTCTACAATTAGCTCATACCATACTCATATGTTTACCTTACCAAGGGAAGTGAAAATCTATAACTCCATAGATGCCACACAAAAGTAAAGTTAATTTTTTTTACTGGGTGACAGATGGAATTTAGAAAGTTCTACTCTAACAGGCAAATCCCTGAATTTCTAAAAAAATTATTTAATAGACAGGGCACTCTTTTTATTAGATATTAATGTTATTTCAACAATTTAATTTTTACATTAATTCAGGCCTTTGATGGAACGTTTACGTTATTTAACATACACTGTTATGTTGAGCGCTTACCAGAAAATATATGAGAGTGAGAGAGATAACTGATGGTAACATGGGTGTTATGAATAACGTAAATGTTCCATCATAGGGCTGATTATATGGTTTAGCATACGTCGTTAATAACGTAATAATTCAAGAAGTTGATGCCAATACTTTCTAAATAGAGAAATATTATTTCTACTCTTTTACACTGTTCTTACTGGAGTCATACCTATACCGATAAATTTTCATGACTGAGAATGGGCCTTTTTTTTGATAATTTGCGATTTCTTTGAGTTTTCGGTTAAGTTTTCTCAAATATCACGGCTTCTGTATGTCGAATGGGGACAAATTATTTAGTGTTTCTATAAATTTGTGCAGGTTAGAATTATTTAAATCAATTTTACTTCCACATCCAGTGGAAGTATAGTAACGACAAAAAAATTTTAAAAAATATTTGTTGTTCAAATAGGCTTAGTATATCACGAAACGTCGAGATTTTAAGTTTGAGCGAAAAAAAATTTTTTGTCTGTCGGTCTGTCGGACTGTCGGTCTGTCGGACTGTCTGTCTGTCTGTCTGTCTGTCTGTCTGTCTGTAACTTTTTTGTGCGCAGGTTTACTCTGGAACCGTTTGAGATATTGAGTTGAAATTTGGTACACATATGTACTTTAACGAGATCTAGAACTAGTTTATATTTTCATCTCGTTCCGTCGAAGGATTGGGGGGTAAATTGGGGTAAATTTGGGGAAAATAGGTAAATCAAGCAGTTAAAAGTCCATAAAATTGGTGTTTAGTATATAGAAGAGAAGCTAAGGTGTCAAAAAAAATTTTGGCATTAACCACCCCTATTATCCCATTATTAAAGGGAATGAAAAAAATTGCAATTTAGTGTGTGTACAAGAACCAGAAACCTCAAAATGTTTTTTTACTTCATCTACATCTACATTATGTCTCTCACATTCGAACGAATTTTACTCAATTAGGTCATATCTACATGAACTTTGCTTTAAGGGCCATAGCTATGTAAGCATAGGAAAATGTCCTGGACGCAAAACTGCTATTTTTTTTATATAGTATATATAAAAAATGGTTGTAGTTCTACAGAATTTTAGCTTTCTAAAACTTATAGTTTTCGAGTAAAATAATAAATAAATTTTCGAAAAAAAATATTTTTTTTCCAAACTGATTTGACCAATTTACTTGTAGCGGAGCGGATCTGGTTTTGAAATGAAACCAACTTTTTAAAAAAATTTTTTTGACAATTCAGTTTCACGCATTCTTTTTTATCATATTATCAACTTAGTTCAGCTTAATCACACGGGGTGGCGGAGGAATTCGCATTTAAAATTCGCAAGAACACGTTTTAAACGATATTATTGACCTGACGAAAAAAAAGTATGGGTTTTTGGGGTAGACGATTTCAAATATTATATTATTAAAGTTAAACAATTATTTCCACGTACAAAATTTTTTCGTTGTGAGTGGCTTGGATAGAAAATCTGGATGTGGAAGTAGTGATTCCTTGGGCAGCGGTTTTTACACTGTGATTATAAAGGAAAATTGTAATTATGTGTATTGTCGATTTCTAGTAAGCACGCTATCTAAATACTTGCTTTTACTTAGACAGTTTGCTTCTCATTCTTAACTAAATTATTACCTCTGAGAGGTCCATTAAAAACAAATTCCATGCAATTAACTTCCGCCTTTTTGCAGTGTCTCCCGAATAAAGTAAGGAGTTAAAAACTTATTATTTATTACAGCTTCTTTGGACATTATAGCCCCGCATTAATTCTTCACGGCCGGCGCTGTTACTTATCTATTCCGAGCGGCATGCTATAATTGCAGTACTTATAGTGCAGTGCAATGATTGTTAAAATCACTTGCATTTATTTCCCTATACTGGAAACAAATATTTTTCGGTGCTATTCGATTCAGCTCATTGGATATAGTATTTGTGAGTACTTTTAAAGTCCTCGTTTTTTTTAAACGATTAGAAAAAATACTTGAAATTTTGAGACCGGTGTGTTTTGACATTTCACCACTTACGTAGCGAGAACTGTAATAGATAAGACAAAAATACACTGGATATTTTTTGTAGAGTATAGAATTTACAAGCTACAGGCGTCCAAGCGCGGTTTTTCGCGTTACACTCCAGCGACTCGTTCGCGCCAACTCAATTAACAATCGCAAAAAAAATTAATAAAGCATCCGAATTTTTTTTAAAAAGATCAAGGAGCTTCTAGAAAGCATGCGTACTTTTTTGGCAAGGTTTGGATCGATTTCCGACATTTTTAAAAATTGCTAATCGCAAAACTTTTATCGTCCTTTATTTTTAAATTTGTTAAATATTAGTTGTGCTATAGTACAGTAAAAGTCGACCTTCTCTATAGGGGGTGCTCATAAATAATTCCCGGCAAGCTGATTTTTTCAGGGTCCATGGACCAAAAAATCACAGTCCGCACCCCTTGTAGGGTGTTGCAATAGGGGTGGTTTCTTATTTTTTGTTTTTTATTTGATATTTTCAATCAACCCTGCAAAAACCAGCTATTCAGCCTTTTGTTTGTATATTTCCTGAACCATAATAAATAAATATGGTGAATGTTTTCCCATATGATGGGCGCTGGACCGTCAAAAATCAAAGTTACAAAAAAATTTTATTAGGCAAAGTTGTAGAGAATATTACTATATACAAGCTGGAAAAAGAAAAAAAAACAAAAAATAAGAAACCACCCCTATTGCAACACCCTACAAGGGTGTGGACTGTGACTTTTTGGTCGGGTACTCAGGAGACACCCCTCCATCGACCCTGAAAAAATCAGCTTGCCGGGAGACATTTTTTTGAAAAATGATATCTTTATTGGATTACTATGGAAACTTAAAATATTATTTATATATTTAATGTTCTACAAGTCTGTTATTTTACAATAACCACCCTATTTTGAGATACATTAAATGAAAAATAACGCCCTAGGGCGTTATGAATATCTATAACGCCCTACGGCATTATAAAATTATAATACAACCCAAAACAAGCAAATTATGATAGCGTTATTGACAAACAAAATGCGTTGCTATGCAACGGCGGCATTTACAAAAAATTTTGATTTTTACTCTCTTTTAAATCAAATCGTTCTGAACATAATAGATGTCAAATTAATAAATCGTAAATGTCAAAAAAAAATAAAAAATCGAATTAAATAACAGACTTGCAGGACATTAAACGTTGAAGGCACCACGGGTGTTATAGGATAATGATGCCCTCGGTCGACGTACATTCCTCGGGCCAGAGGCCCTCGGGATTGTACACTGCCGACCTCGGTGCGTTATTATCCTTATAACACCCTTGGTACCTTAATAACTATTTGGTCATTATACACAATGGCGTCATTCTACACAATAAATGTATTTATTGCTGAAATTTAATTTTTTAGTTTATAAAATGTAAGCTGAGGGACGAAAAGTAGCTGGTTTTACTTCCACGTCCAGTGGAAGTTTAGTAACGACAAAAAAATTTTTAAAAATTTTTATTGTCCAAATAGGCTTAAAATGACATGAAACGTCGAGATTTTAAGTTTGAGCGAAAAAAAATTTCTGTCTGTCTGTCGGTCTGTCGGTAACTTTCTTTTTGTGCGCACGTTTACTCTGGAACTGTTTAAGATATTGACTTGAAATTTGGTACACATATGTACTTTAACGAGATCTAGAACTAGATTATATTTTCATCTTGTTCCGTCGAAGGATTGGAGTGAAAATTGGGGTAAATTTGGGGTAAATGGGTAAATCAAGTAGCTAAGAGTCCACGAAATTGGTATTTAGTATATACAAGAGAAGCTAAGGTCTCAAAAAAAAATTTTGGCATTAGCCACCTCCATTACCACCCCCACCCCCTTATTAAAGGGGATGAAAAAAAATTGATTTAGTGTATGTACAGGAACTAGAAACCTCAAAATATGTTTTTACTTCATCCACCCCCCACTACCACCCCCCTATCACCCTCCCTCCACTACCGATGTGGGGTATCGTTTTATGGCTTTCTGAGGTAGAAGATTTCAAATATTATATTATTAAAGTTCCATAAACAATTATTTTCACATACAAAGTTTTTTCGTTGTGAGTGACTTGAATAGAGAATCTGGATCTGGAAGTAGTGATTCCTTGGGAAGCGGTTTTTTTATAATTTCGAATGTTCTTTCTGATGTTGCTATTAAAAAAAACCGCTGCCCAAGGAATCACTACTTCCACATCCAGATTTTCTATCCAAGTCTCTCATAACGAAAAAATTTTGTATGTGGAAATAATTGTTTATAGAACTTTAATAATATAATATTTGAAATCGTCTACCCCAAAAACCCATGAAACGATATCCCATATCGGTAGTGGTGGTAGGGGGGGTGGTAGTGAGAAAAATATAATACAATATAAGTGAATTATTATAAAATGTAGAAAAAATATTTCTATGCTGTCATAAAAAAAATTGGAGATGGAAAATAATAGATATACTTTTTGTAGGAAAAAAGTAGGTAATGACTTTTGTTTAAACCTTTTTTTTTTCATTATCAATAATAGTGGAGTTACAAGCATTTAGAAAAGAAAATTATTTAGATAGTATTAAGAAATAGTATAAATAGTTTTGTGTAATTTAAATGTATGGTACTAGTTTCATTAAAAGAAAAACACTATTTAAAAAATATGTTTCACAAATTGTTTGTATTGCTAGTTTATTTAAAAAATTACGAAAATGGAAAACCATTTTTTTAAACAACAACAACAAACAACACACGTCAGAAAGAGCATGTGAAATTCAGCTACTTTTCGATTGGTTTATACGAATTTTTTTCAAGATGACGACGTGAGCGCAAGAGATGGAGTTGGGGACTTTTGGTAACTTTATTAGTTTTCCCTCATAAGTAAAGAAATCGACAATTTTTCCGTTTCCATTGGACAGCTAATAAGTTTAAAAATAAAAGTTTTGAGATTAGCATTCTCCGAAATTCTAAAAATGTAGAAAATCGATCCAAACTACGCCAAAAAGCTTGCATGTTTTTTAGGATCTCACGCGAAAACTGCGGGACGAAATATCGCCTCTATATATCGCCCCGAATTGCCTCCAGATTACTCCCAGATCGGCCTTTATTACTTCGGATCGCCTCAGACGGTCTGTATATTACCTCGGATTGCCCCAGATCGCCCGTGAATTACAGTGGGATCGCCGCTGTATATCCCCGGATCGCATTTAGATCGCCACGGATCGCCTCGTTAAGGGACGAAAACTCGCCCCGTGAATTACCCCTCGTTTTTTTAGCGATTACTTATTAAGTGGGCGCATTCTGACGCTTTGTTACGTGTTCAAATGAAATTAAGCCTTCAAAAAAACTAAAAGTACTAAAATGCTCATTTAACTCAAGGTTAGCTAGCTCCAGCAAGAGACTTCAGTGGTGAGATTCGTTTATTTTTAACGATTTTATATTTTGCCAAAAAAGTTTGAGCGCCAGGTAATTTCCAATAAAATTTCACCAACCTTAAGCACCTGTTCGACACACCGATTTAAAATTACCAAACTCCGTGTTTATTCTAATACTTGAAGTCTCCTTTGACAACATAGTCAATAAACAGTAGAGTCAATTTTAAGATAAAATTTTTATTACAGAAAATAGGACAAGTATATCCAAATAGAAAAAACTTATTACAAAATGGTGAAAGGTTCAGTCATGAGGTGACTATCTCTGATTTACTCTAAAAAATTCGTACAAAAAATTCTTACCTGATGTTAAATCGCTTCTAATTTAAATAAATTCAGTAACTGTACGGACGTTACTATCATCCAACATCTTTCTAGTATCCTAAGATATGTGCATGTACAAGACAATTCAATATACGTATATAACTGCGCAGTTACTCACATAATTGTAATTGTAAAAAAAACAATAAGTATACTACATGAGTAACATATCAAATATTTAGGCACTCAAACTGGCCATCGGTATAAAAAATTACATGAACAAAAAATTGAAACGTAACAGGGGGTCCTTTATTCTGGACATCACTGTAATGCAAATTAAAAATAAGTCACCGACCTCAAAAGTCCTTAAAGGTGATGAATAATGATACCAGAAACTCCAGGCTCTCCAGATGAATTCTCGTCATGTAACTGTAACCTGATGCGTGACTGCAGTCTACGTACTTAAAGTCTGTCCTAGTAGCGTCCTCACAACCACAAACTCGTAAATTCGTAACCATAACAGCAAATTCAAATCCAAAATTCGGCACGTGGCCTCCAACAAAACTTCCATAACAAGAAAAATCTATCTCCCAAACTTGAAAGTAAAGACTTAACTCTCCAATAGATTAATTAACCATATACAATGTCTTGCCTATTTAAAAGGATAAAATGTTGAGAATTTGATATTCTAAGAAAATCGCAAAAATGCTCTTACCCAACAAAACCGGAATGGGCTCACACAAAAAAAACAAGGATCCATTAGCTTCGTTTCCTACCTATTTAGAAGTTCCACAATAACCATAATCGGCTTCAAACAGCTTAACAAACAATCAGGCCCTTCTAAACTTTAAGACTTTCCAGCATGATCCCCAAAAGTGAATATCGGGATGTTTTTTTTTAAAAAACAAGTCAGGAAAAATCTCGACTGAATGGCGGAACGACGCGCTAACCAGTGAACAGAAACCCACGTTTTCTTTTCCGGTCAACCACATGTTCTCGAGCACCAATCACAGCTTGCCATTTCATTAGGAACCTACCCATAATTCCTTTTCGCGTATTAATTTATAAATACACAGAAAATAGTCCTAACCATAGAATGATTAAAGCAATTCTTAAAATAGAGACTAATAAGCATAAAACCCATGATCGAACCATATTTACAATAAAAATAAATAAAACTAGGATTAATAATTTAAATGCCATAATTTTTCCTCCATAACCAATGTTGGTAACACTTTTCCTCAAACTGAAATATGACAGCTGACAAAAAGGAATAATAAAAAGGTCTACCAGGCTTATTCTTTTAAATAAATAAATAAGAACTTGTTAACTACAGGTAAGAGAGTGTGGTTTTGTTGTAACTAATAGAAGTGTAACTAAATCCTTTTTCCAGACTATACGCCCTGAAATGTGTATATTTGCCTACACTTACAGACATTCCCAAAGATGTTTACACACTTTGTTGGAACCGAATTCCTGAGAAAATAGCAAGGAAAAATAATAGGATTAGCTCAATTCAACAGTAAGTCATACAATATAAACTCTCCCTGGTAGCTATTACTAACTTGTGTTTTGTTTATCGTTTTAGGTTAGACAGCCAAAATACCTCCTGCCAGCAACCAAAGGAAAAATACATAAAATAAAAAACTATTATAACCCTCCAGACATGACAAATCCATGAACCTAAATTATAATGGTTCTATGAAATAAAACCCATAGGTAACAAGAAGGTTTCCAGAGTATTTTTATTTAACCAACGATACACAAACAAGTTACCTTCTCTATCCACTTTGCTATCAACAAAAGAAAAGAAGCAAATATAAATACCCTTTTCCTCAGGTATCAACTAAAACATTTAAAAAAACAAACGTAGCCTCACTCATTTTTAAATTTACAACCGCATATACAACTATAAGATCGGAACCCAATTTAACGTTACAGCTTGCGCTTGGCGCCTGTTGCTTGAAAATAAGATGTTCTACAAAAAAACAGCAGTGCATGTTTGTCGTATCTATTATCGTTTTTTCTATAGCCTAGTCGATTAAGGTATTTACCTCCAAAAACTTACAAAATGAATATATTTTTTTAATGAGTTCGTGAAAGTGTATAGGATAATATCCTGAAAAGTTTACATTTCGCTCGGATGCAGAACATAAAAAAAGTGAAAAAAAAATTTTTTTCATCCATTTTTTAAAATTTTGAAATTAAGTCAAGCTATAAAAAAATTAAAAATTCAGTATACGTATGTATGTACAAAAAATGTCCTAACAAAAATTATCGCTAAAGCGACGGTATTCCCCGAAAAAAATAGTCAAGTAAAAACAAGTTGGGAGGGCTTGAAAGTACTCACAAGTATTATTTTCATGAAACTGAATCAAACGACAGCAAAAATATTTTTTTTCGAGTACGAGGAAATTAATGCAAGTGGTAACATTGGAGACCGCCTAATTTCACTCGTCTATTATCGATTCCGTGCGACCCGCTATAATTACAGTACTTAATAAATCCTGCCGAGAGCTCATGGGTAGCTGCGAATCCGCAAGTTCTTGTTTAATCCAAAGTTATATGCAATAGTGCATAAATTTGTGACCGCGCCCGTCGGGTTCGTCCAAAGAGAGAAAACCACAGTACACATACTGTGAATAACTAGCACACAATTCTAATCTTCCGGAAGGAAGCCGTGGCTGGTGGCGTGGCAATAGTTCTGACAAGAGAAGTGGGCGGTTTCGATTGTGACTCAAAAAATTAATGGAACCTCTCGGAGAATCAGATAAAGCAAAATCCGACGCAAAATCCAGCAGAAAGTTCACTAGGACATATCTACAATATTCAATAATAAATAAGTCTCTTGACGTTTGTAACTGAAAAGCGAGCAGCTGAAAAATCGTTTTAAGAGGGGGTTGTAAATAAGGTGCATCAGAAGTAGTGTGTGTATACTAAAATAAGCTCAAAATCCATCGATTCTAATCTAGGGTGTATCAATTTGGGCTCTCAATGCTATCAATTAAAAACCGCTGCCCAAGGAATCACTACTTCCACATTCAGATTTTTATTCAAGTCACTCACAACGAAAAAAATTTGTATGTGGAAATAATAGTTTATGGAACTTTAATAATATAATATTTGAAATCCTCTACCCCAACAACCTATAAAACGATACCCCACATCGCTAGCGGGGTGGGGGTGGTGAAAGGGGATGGTAGTGGGGGTGGATGAAGAAAAAAAACATTTTGAGGTTTCTGATTCTTGTACACACACTAAATCACATTTTTTTTTTCATCCCCTTTAATAATGGGGATTATATTCGGATCAGGGGACAAATTTTATAGGCGCCAAAAGATTATTGTCAGAACTTTATACGTTTTTGTGTTCCAAGGAATTTAATGATAAATTATTAACTGAATTAGCTCTTCAGGGGATTGAGTGGAGGTTGAATCCTGCATCAGCGCCGCATATGGGAGGCATTTGGGAAAGTAACGTTAAATCAGCGAAGTCTCATATTTACCGGATTGTGGGAGACCAAGTATTAACGTATGAAGAATTTTCTATACTTTTAACGCAAGTCGTATCCTTGTTAAATTCTCGTCCATTGTGTAAATTATCGGCAGATCCTTCTGCACCAATGGCATTGACCCCGTCTCATTTTTTAACATTATCACATTTGAAAAGTTTGTCCGCAGAAGATGTAACGGAAGTTAAAGTTAATAGATTAGATCGTTTTCAGTTAATTGATAGGTTGGTGCAAGATTTTTGGAAGCGATGGCACCTAGAGTACCTCACTACGCTACAGGTTAGGGAAAAACAATCTCCGAATATAAAAGTAGGTACTGTAGTAGTCTTAAAAATTGAGAATTCACCGCCCCTTCATTGGCCGTTAGCAGTTATAACGGAGGTGCATCCTGGCAAAGATGGTACTATTCAAGTTGTTACTATAAAGACCAGCAAAGGTATATTTACTAGACCGGTAGTAAAAGTATGTCCTTTGCCTACGCAGTAGGTTTAAATTTTTTTTTTATTATTTTGTTTTTTTTTTTTGTTGTTACTTTTTTTACGAAGTACCTACTGTCTTAACAAAGAAAAATTAATTGGGGTAATTTTGAATATTTATGATAGTAAAATTTTATTTTTAAAAATGGGTGTTTAAATTATTCATATCCTAGCTAGAATGCAGCTTGTGGTCAATCCTAGGGTATGGTAAATCGGGAAATTAGGTTTAAGATTGGTCAATCTCAAAATTATTGTTTCTTTGGGATCATTAATTATTTTTGTGGTGATCATATTTTCCTCCCATTAAGTTTCAATCTGGACTGAAAAAACTTATTTTTCATGGTGAGGGGTATGTTGCGCGTATGTTAAAAATAAGAATTATACCTGTCGGAGAACTGTGTTGCAGCCCTAAGCACATTAGTTCGCATAGCCGCGATAGCTGATGCGCAGACGCGAACCGGTGCGAAAACAACGAAGACCGGGAGTTGTTGATTATCATATTAGCACGTGGTGACCAAGAATGTAAAGTTTGCATTAGATGGTAGTTAGTGGTAAAAAGGAAAATTTTATTTAATTATTGTAATATCCGGGAACTTGTATCCAGGAAAATCCTCTGTATCCTTTTCCTGCTTTCCTTACAACAGTGCAGCGGTTGCCCGGCAAATAACAAGATACAGTCCAAACGGTGATGTTTTTTTTATGTTATTTTACTTTTATTATAAAAATTTAGATTAATAACAAACAATATTTTTTCTTTTCCATTTAATAACTCTTGAAGACTTAATTGAATCGTAACTGGTGCTTTTTTCTTATAACCAGCTTTGATCTTTTTTTAAAGATTTTCTGACAAACCAATTTTATATTCCATTTATATATAAAAAATTTTATAAAAAATATTATTTTAATCCCATTCCCAAATGTCTTTTAACTTTCATAATATTTGTAGCTACCCAAGCTGTAATTTTTTCATTTATTTTTGCATTCGGATCTAAAACTCTATCCATTGGCATTAGCCAAAATTTTTTTTTTGACCTTAGCTTCTCTTGTATATACTAAATACCAATTTTATGGACTCTTACCTGTTTGATTTACCTATTTTCCCCAAATTTACCCCAATTTACCCCCCAACCCTTCGACGGAACAAGATGAAAATGTAATCTAGTTCTAGATCCCGTTAAAGTACATACGAGTACCAAATTTCAAGTCAATATCTCAAACGGTTCCAGAGTATACGTGTGCACAAAAAAAGTTACAGACCGACAGACAGACTGACAGACACAGACAGACCGACAGACAGAAAATTTTTTTTCGCTCAGACTTAAAATCTCGACGTTTCGAACAATAAAAATTTAAAAAAAATTTTTTGTCGTTACTATACTTCCACTGGATGTGGAAGTAAAATATGTTTGTACACAATAATAGTGCAAGCATATACAATATTTGTGTCTCACATTAGTCTTTATAGGTGCCGTTATAAAAAAATTAATTGTTTTAGAGTGCCATATTCATTGTGATAAATGTTTCATTGTCAAAGGTTCTACAGTGTTTCACTTGAAATGGTAACAGCCCAATAACTTTTGTCTTTTTTCCGATTTGAATCAAATTATTTTCACATCCAGTGGAAGTATAGTAACGACAAAAAATTTTTAAAAATTTTTATTGTTCAAATAGGCTTAGAATGTCATGAAACGTTGAGATTTTAAGTTTGAGCGAAAAAAATTTCTGTCTGTCGGTCTGTAACTTCTTTTTCTGCGCACGTTTACTCTGGAACCGTTTGAGATATTGACTTGAAATTTGGTACACGTATGTACTTTAACGGAATCTAGAACTAGCTTATATTTTCATCTTGTTAAATTGGGGTAAATTTGGGAAAATAGGTAAATCAAGCAGGTAAGAGTCCATAAAATTGGTATTTAGTATATACAAGAGAAGCTAAGGTCTCAAAAAAAATTTTGGCATTAGCCACCCCCATTATACCACCCCCACCCATTATTAACGGGGATGAAAAAATTGTCATTTAGTGTGTGTACAAAAACCAGAAACCTCAAAATGTTTTTTTTCTTCATCCACCCCCACTACCATCCTCTATCACCACCCCCACCCCGCTACCGATGTGCGGTATCGTTTTATAGGTTTTTGGAGTAGAGGATTTCAAATATTATATTATTAAAGTTCCATAAACTATTATTTCCACATACAAATTTTTTTCGTTATGAGTGACTTGAATAAAAATCTGAATGTGGAAGTAGTGATTCCTTGGGCAGCGGTTTTTTACTTAAGTATGGAACAAATTAGGATGAACTTATGACCAGAAGAACATTCGCCTCCTACAAATGCAAAGCCACCTGCGGTACCAAAATATGCGGAGAAAATCAAAAAATCATATTAGGCATATTTTTATTCGAAAATTTTGTTGATGAAACTTGTTCAGAATTGTCCAAAAACCTTAAGTCAAAAATGTAATCAAAATAAAAAAAATATATAACTTTTGATTAAAATAATGTCAAGTCCGAAAATATCATATTAATGGGTTTTTGTTTAGAAAACTGTACTATGACAATTTTGTTTGAAATTAAACCCAAGCTGCCAGGTAGTTGTCAAGCAATTTACAGTTTTTTTTTAATAATTATTATTTTTAAAATTCTTTAAATTTAAATTTTTCAATTTTTTAATTTTGATTAAATTTTGGGCATTAGGTTTTTGGACAATTCTAAATAAAGTTTGTTTGGGGGGGTAATTTTTTTTTGGAAATGCAATCTGTATCTTATCAGGAAGGTACAGTGAAGTTTTTTTTAATTTTGGAGGTGAGCGTTTTTTGTAAATTGAATTTTAATTTTGAAAAACGTGTTTTGTCTCATTCTTTTTAATATCTCGGGTCCAGTACATCGGATAAGGCCAGACCTAAAATCAAAATGTTTATAAATAAATGATGAACAAAACCAGATAGGTCTAAATCCTGTCATTTTGTTTTTTTGCAAAAAAATAAAAATCACAGAAATTTATATTTTTATTTTCCCTAAAAAATGATATTTTTGAAAAGTTTTTAAAGTTTCATAAAAAACTATCATTTTGCATTATTTTAAAGTTACATTTCGTGCATTTTTGTAAAAAGCATTTTTTGTAATGCGTTTATTGTATCGAAAAAATATATCCAGTCAAATACTTTTTGTCATATTTTAAAAGTGCTTCAAAAACGAATAATTAAAAGAAAATTAGACTTTTCTACATTAATTAGAAGCTGAGATATCTTTTCTTTCACGGCCATAGTTCAATGATTAAAATGGGAATTCCCATGCGGAAACCTGCGGTTCAAATCCTGAACATATAAAGTTTTTTTTTAATTTTAAAATAATACGCAAAATTTATTTTTATCACTATTGTAAAACACGTTCAAAAAGCTACAATTTAAGGAAGAAAAAGTTTTAGTGTGACCAAACGGCAGTTTTTTTATAAAGCTTCAAGAATTTTTCAAAAATTTCGTTCTTTATGGAAAAAAAATATATTTTAATTGTAATTTTCCATAATAGTTTACTAGATGTACAGATCTATAACTTCACCAAGTTTCATTAAAAAAGGTTAATTTTTTTTTTCAACAATTTCGGTTTATGTAAAATTAGAAATGTTCGTGAAACCGAGATTTAAAAAAAAAACGAGACAAAAACACGTTTTTCAAAATTAAAACTCAATTTAGAAAAAACGCTAACCTCCAAAATTAGATAAAACTTCACTGTACCATCCCTATAACGTACATTTCCCAAAAAAATTGCCCCCCTCCCCAAAACAGTCTTTTAAAAAAAACTTAGTTTTATTCGACTAGTTCGCTTCTTGTGATCAGGGTTGGCATGTTTCAAATAAAATGTTTTAAACAAGATGTTTAAGACATCGCACCGTGTTTTAAACAAATGTTTAAAACATATATAATACACAATGCGATGTTTTAAACAACAACTGTGTTTTAAACACAGTTTAAAACACCGGGAGATGTTTTAAACAAATGTATTATTTTGGAGTTTGTGGAAAAACAGGAAAAGTACCAACGATGGTCCATTTTGATAAATAATTCTGATATAAACAGTAACACTCTCACAAAAAAATAGTCTCTGTAGTCTTGCTTATACCGTGCGTGTAATTTCCCATTAGGCATGTACATTCACGTAGCGCGATAGATATGACAACACAGCTGCCGTAAATTCCTCCGTCGAGCGGAGCACTGAGCTCTGTTATTTCATTTCAGCCAGCTGGCACGCGCGATGTTGTAATTTTACTCCCTATGCCTAGCGTTCCGCTACACGCACGGTATGAGACAAGTGGTCAGTGGTCACATGCCCCAATCTGAGCATTTTATTTGTAGAGTGCTGTAAAATCAGTTTAAGAGCGCCATCTGGCATCAGGTAGCAGTAGTAGCAGACACAGTAACTTGGCAATAGAGTTTTAAACGTTTTAAACGTGTTTTAAACATACCCTTTAAAACATTGAAAAAAACTGTTTTAAACAAAAAAATCGTTTAAAATAAAAAAACTGTTTCTTTGTTTAAAATCATGCCATTTTATATTTGCTTGTACAATTAATTATTTTTTATTTATTTGTTTTCATCATGATTAGAGAATATTACAAATCACAACTTAATACACACTTTTTAATTTATTATGAAAATACCCACTTTCTGTGTATTGTTGCCCTAATCTGAGTGTTTTAAAGCATTATCTGAAACATGGCAAATACAAGATACATCCCTTTTTCACATTCAGGGGTACAGTCTTATATATAATTATGGCGATATCAATCAAAATGACGGTCTAGTAGTGTATATTAAAAGTGGCATAAACTTCACTCATGATTTAATTCATCTAGGTAATGTAAAAGCCTTACAAATTTCTACGAAACTAAATAACAAAACTTTTCTATTAACTTCTGTCTACAGACCCCCATCCACTTGTAGCAAATTATACAATGAAAATTTTGCTCTGTATTTAAAAAGTCTACAAAATAACGTTGACTTTCATGTAATCGTAGGTGATATAAATATAAATATTTTGGGAAATGATGAATTAGTTAATGACTATTTAAATATACTGGGTGAGGAAGGATTCATATCACTCATAAACGGTCCTACTAGAATTCAAGGCAACACTCAAAGCTGTATAGATCATTTATTCCCTAAAACCAAATCATATACTAATAGTAACCCCAAAATCATACCAATAATAGTAGAAACTCATATAACTGATCATTATTCTACAATTGCTCAAATTGTTATACCTGAAAAAAAGATAAATATTCAAAAAGAGAATTATAGATCATACATAAACAAAGAAAAGTTATTTAAAATATTAAAAGAGGAAAAATGGACTAAAGTATACTCATCAAATGACTTAAATAAATGTACAGATATTTTTATTAATACCCTAAAAAAATATATAGCAGACGCTACAAAAACAGCAAAGATAAACAAAAATAAAAAGAGGAAGAGTTGGATTACACAAGGGTTAGTAAACTCCATAAATGAAAAAGACAAGCTTTATAAAAATATGAAAAAAGAACCTTCTGTAGAAAATATAAATAAATTCAAAATGTTTAGAAATAAATTAAATGATTTAATTAAACTAACTAAAATAAATTATTACAAAAAAATAGTAGAAGAAAATAAAGAAAGTTCTGTTAATTTATGGAAATCTATTAAATATATAACCAATGAGGAAAATGTAGTGGATGAAATAAATAAAATAAATGCAGATGGTGATATAACTAGCGACAAATATACTATAGCTAATACCTTTTGTAATTATTTTACCGAAATAGGGAAAAAACTAGCCGATAAAATAGAAACAAATGGAATTCAGTCAAGTAATCAGGTAATATCAAACTCAATATTCCTTTCTGAAACAAATGAAAATGAAGTACTTGAAATTATAAAATCTTTAAAAAATAAGAAAGCTCCAGGAATTGACACCTTTAAATCCGAAATACTTAAATATATAAGTATTATGATAGCAGCCCCTCTTGCATATATAATAAATAGGTCATTTCAAACAGGTATATGCCCCACCGCCTTTAAGATAGCCGTTATCAAACCATTATATAAAAAAGGGGATAAATTGGATGTGGCTAACTATAGGCCTATCTCGTTAATATCAAATTTAGCTAAAATATTTGAAAAAATTCTTAAACATAGAATTCAAAATTACCTAGCGAAGTATCACATTCTGTCAGATAATCAATTCGGATTCAGAGCACATCGATCAACAAATGATGCAATCGCAAAGTTAATTTCTAACATAAACAGTGCAATAGACGAAATGACTCCAGCTCTATGTGTATTTTTAGACTTAACAAAAGCCTTTGATACAGTTAGCCACATCCAGTTACTCAATGTATTGGAAAACATCGGCTTTAGAGGAACTCCATATAAACTAATGGAGAGTTATTTAACAAATAGAAGACAGTGTACCAACATCTCAGATACTTTTAGTGATACGAAGATCGTACAATATGGTGTTCCTCAAGGTACAGTACTTGGACCCTTATTGTTTAACATTTACCTAAATGACCTATTTAAAGTACAAACAAAAGGAACCGTATTAAGTTTTGCCGATGATACGGCCATTTTTTATAGTGATAAGGACTGGTCATCCTTGAAAAAAACAGTAGAGCTTGACTTACCCAAAATACTTGACTGGTTCAATGAGAGACTATTAACCATCAACTATTCAAAAACTAGTTTCATACCATTTGCATCATATAAAACACACTTACCTAATTTTGCTAAAATCACTTTAAAAATAAATAATTCAAATATAGAGTTGACATCTGTAGAACATGTGAAGTACTTGGGAATCTACTTAGATAGTAATTTGAAATGGGATGTACACATAAAATACATCACAAAAAGCTAAGGTATTTGTTATATAAATTCAAATGGTTATATCAGGTACTTCAGGTGGATCAGATGAAAATTCTATACCACTCACTTGTGGAATCACATCTAGTCTACGGACTTTTGGCTTGGGGTAGCGCTACTAATAATATAATAACGAATCTGCAAAATGTCCAAAAATTAATAATAAAAAGGGTATTCAATTTAAAATCGACTTACCCAACACACAATTTGTTTGTAGAAACTAAACTATTTGATATACGGCAGCTATATTGCCAAACCATATTAATATGGCAATATAAATACAGAAAAGAACTTATTAATATTAGTCATAATTATAACACACGTCATAAAGTTAACGCCAAAATAGTACCACCCATACATAAAACCAAATCACAACGATGTTTTACATATCTTGGCCCTAAACTTTATAACTTAATTCCAATAGAGCTTAAATCAATAAATTCTGAAAATTTGTTTAAAAAAAAAATAAAACAATGGATCAGTCTTCAGCCACGTTTAAAAATTCACCAAATAGTAGATCTCAAAAACATTTATTATAACATAAATTCATAAAAATAATAGCAAATAATGTTATATTAATTTATAGAGTAAGCAACCATTTTAGTCTTAATTTTAATTTATTTACATTCATAACTAAACATCATTTTCAAATTTATTTAAGTTAATTTTAAATGTGTTTTGTGTATGTGTTCAAAATAAGTTATATTTAAACCTACAGCATAATTATAAAAATTATTAGTTAAAGATCATAAATTGATTAATATGTAGTTTATATATGTGAGTGAATATGCATGTGTGTATATGTATAAAATATTCTCCCTGATGCACTGTCCATCCTAAATAAATTTTCTTTCTTGTTTAAATATTATCATATAAACACTATAAGGTTCACACTTGCGAGCAAGTCTTTGACTTTTGCAGTTTGAACTTTATGTTTTAAGAAATTCGGTGTATCAGAGGACTATATATATATATATGTATGTGTATATACATATATTTTTTTACTCACTAGCCGATACCTACCATCTACTCTCAAGCCTTGGCTTCCTGTAGATTATTTGCATTTATTTTTCAATTAAACCCTTACAATTATTGTATTATATTACACTAAAATGAAAAATAAATATTCTATTCTATTCTATTCTATTCTATTTACCTAACTAGTATATTGGCATGTCCAGATTAGGGCAACAAGATACAGAAAGTAGGTATTTTCATAATGAATAAAAAAGTGTGAAAGTTGTGATTTGCTTAATACCTAAATAATATTCTCTAATCATGCCATTTTATAGTTTTCCCCTATTAATACTTCTACCTTAGAAAATGGGAAACTGTTTCCATTGGAGAAATGCTAGCAACGGATAATCAACGAAATTTTTATTACCTATATTATCCTGGTAGCCTGATGCAATTTTCGTCATTATCAACCGTTTATATTCATATTCCATCGTGTGTTCGGTCACGTGTTTCCGCATAGTTTTCATTTAAGAAATAACGTTAACCTCACTTTATTTGTTCTTTTCTTCCAGGTGAGTTCCAGAAACACCCTCAGAAACTCCATTATCTCCCAGTAAAATGTAAGTACACACGACCTCGTAATTAATTAAGCTTGAATTTAAAGCAGGAGCCTGGAGTTAGAAAGAAAATTTCAAAGAAAACTTTCATTAAGTCTTATAGTAGCTAATTTAACGCACTTCACCTTTACATTGAATTTTTTAATGTTTCCCGGGAAAGTTGGTTTATTATTTATGTAGGGCTTGTGCAGTCTCAGTGGCGTCTACGTGGCTGGGGAGACTTCAAAGAACCTCGGACTGCCTGAAAATAATCTGCATTGCGAGAGGACATCCGCTGGGGAATATTGTATATAACCCTTTATTATTCTTGTTATCATACGTTGAGTAAAATATGGTCTATTAAGACAATATTCTCAACTATACAATATTTTCATTTGCGCTAGTTTGTTTCGTGTGGAAAATCGACAGTCTACATATTCTTACATGGTGTTATTGTAGCAATTGGAACCCGGGTTTTGATGAAATTACATTTATACAGGGTGTAATCAGTTTCATGTCATTAAAAAAAACTGGTAATGGGGACCGACTAGACAAACAAAAAACCTTTATGACTTTTTCCTCTAGGGGCATTTTCAACAATTTGAATTATAGGGTAGGAAACATTTGAGAACCACTGCCTTTCTGAGTCAATGGACGTGTACTTCCCAATTATACAACTTTTAAATTGTCATGAAAAAGTGCAAAGATTACCGACCGACTCATTCTCGCCGGCCCGCGGTGGCTCGCGGTTTCAAACCAAAGAAGGGCGGCAGCTTTGATGACCACCTCAACCGAACCAATTATAAAAATGTAAATAATTCGTTATCTCTTTTTTGCAGAACTGCAAGCAAATTGGCGTAGAGGTTTAAACACAGCATTTCTTTACATGTGTGTTTTTTAATTTTAAAGTTTATAATTTATCAGATTTAAATGTGGTTTATTAACATTTGTAACGTAAATGAGTGTTCTGGGTTAAAAGCTTAAAAAATGAGCAATTATTGCGTGACATTGGAAAATAAAGAGTTAGACGTCTGAGATACGATAACAGAAAACAATTATGTATATTTTTAGTTAGGAAAAATCTGATTTATTTAACGAATTGCCGATAAGGTATCGAAAACTAAAATATTCTGTAAATCTAGAACTTATCAATAAATTATTGATTTACATAAATTGTTCGAAATGGCTTCCGTCTGCATCAATACACTTTTCGGCACGTCGAACTAAGGACATGCGCACTCCGTTCAACACATTTGGTAAATTAGGATCATTTTTTATTGTTTCTATGCACATTAAAATACTACACTAAACTATCAACTAACGTTGTCAATAAAGAAAATAAAAATAAAAACTTGGTTCAAAATCCAAAAAGCAACACAAAAACAACGAACAAGTAGTGTCTGTACGTAATCAAGAACTTAACGACTTGAACGGTAACTCAATAAAATAAATCTTAACTGTAAATACGTGGCCCAAAATTCAAAAAGAACAAAAGAAACATACAAAACACCGAACGACTTCGACGTGTGTACTTAACGAAGTGCCCACAGAAACTAAAATATTGCACAAGGGTGAGTATAGTTTTCTTCAGATCTATTAAGCACTCAGAAAACGCCGACGTCTTTCACCTTTATCGCACCGCTAAAGACCTTACCTACCTTACCTACTTTTAATAAGCCATAAAAAAGTGTGATTATTAACTAGTGTCCTCGCCGACGCGCGGTCTCTAACAAAGGAGCGCGAAACTTTGAAAGAGCCGTATTAGCGTATTTGATGGTTAGAGGCGTCGACATACGCGAAGATAAAAGCCTATCCCAACGTTCCAGCAGTTCTCAAACAATATTATTGAACATTTTCGACTTTTTTTTTTCTAAAACTATGGGGGGTTTAAACCTCATGTTATATAAGGTTTTTTTGTTCGTTTAGTCGTTCCCCACCACCAGTTTTTTTAATGACATGAAACTGATTACACCCTGTATTTAGCTTAATCTCCAAGTGTTTTGAACTGGGATAAAATAATCCTTGGGTGCAATATTGCATGGAAGTAGGTTTTTGATGGAACAAAAGTATTTAAAAAAGTTCTCAAGGCTACTGTGGTTGCAAAATAAAAAACTTTCTAAAATCTCCTAAAACTTGGTTTTTTAGAAATAATTTTTTAAATACGCAAAATACAAAAAAAATCATAGAGATAAGAATTGAAGATCTCGAACTTATACACGAAAAAGTACTCATACGAAATATTTTATATATGCAGCTATTTTCTCGTAACATAAGAAAAAGTTACACTATCGCAAACCAACGCGCAAACGCCAAAGTTAAACTTTTTCCTTGCATTTTGGCACAACTAGCTTAAAATGATATTTCGATAAATGAATATTATATTACTAGCTGTACCCGCGACTACGTTCAGGTGGAATTTTGAAATTAACTAAAGAGCTTTTTCGTAAATGTCCTTTGAAGAAGAATTACCATTCTGGAATATTCCAGAGGGCTCACAAATTTTCTGGAATGTTCCAGAATACTCTCGAATTTTTTGGAATATTACAGAAGTTTCATCATGAAAGTTTATGCTTATTGCCAACTTTACAAATATTTTATAAGTATAGATTATGAAACGTATATTATTAAAATTTATAGATAAATGGTAAAAGGAAATAACATTTCGTAATATTTTGATTTAATTTCATAAAAATTAAGAAAACATTTTTTTAATTTTAAAATCTTTTATTTACTGATAATATATAAAATTAAGAAATACTTTTACCAAAATTTTAAATACTACATAAATTTCAAATTTAAGTTAAGAGGTAAACCAAAGTTACAGGAAGATGACACCACTTACATTGGTTTTATGTTGCTGATCTACTTTGAATCACTTTTATCAAACACTTTACAGGCCCATATATGCAAAAGATGGATAGCCTAAGCATTGGCAAATACTAACCACACTACATGGCATGGTGGTGCTGTGATGTCAATAAGGCGGTTCCCTCAGGCAGGCTCCCCACATCAATTCATGGGCCCCAGTACTAAACTCACTGGCGCTTAATAATTGATGACTGGGGTGAGGATATGAAAAAAAAATGTTTTCAAGATCTCTGGGCCGCTGAATTTTAATAATTGATGAGCTTAGAAATGTAAAAAAAAAATGTCAACATATCTCCGTAATTTTTGGTAGCCGGGACTAAGTAGTTTATAAAATGTCATATACAATGTTAAATGTATCTGTGAAACACTTATTAAACGCATGCATGGAAACATTTATTATTAACTAATTCTCTACTTACATACAGCGTATAAAATGTAATTGTGAAACTTTTATTAAATGTCATATAATTTAATTACATTTATAGGTATATAGTCCAGGAGACAGTGACGATTTTCGGTACTTATTTTCCCAGTCAGCAAACATGGATAGAATTGTTCGGTTAGTAATTCTAAGCAAAATTCATATATATTTAGGGGGGGGTTTTCCGATGGGTTGAGGCGGAAAATGCGTCAGAACATACGAATACACTGCCCTTTTTTTCCCAGTGATTAAAATAGTTCTAGTAGAAAGAGGTATACTGAAGTTAAGTAAAAAAAATAGTCTGGCTAATCTGTGAGTATGGATAATATGTCTGGCAGGTGAAAAACTGAAAAGTTTTCATCAAAAAAATTTCCCTCATTTTCGCAGTCATGAAAATTTATCAGATGACGGCCTATATTATAATAACAGCTTAAAATACAATCTGGCTAATGTGGAACACCCCTAAAGCCTTGCCAGACTCGTCTAATGATCGTCAGGCGCGCTGAATTCAGCACGTTCAATTATACAGGTGATTAGTGTCATACGTACATGTTCTTTTTTATGACAGCATTAAATAATTGAATACAAAAAAGCAAATACACTGTATAGAGTGTAGAATTAATATGGGGCAGGTTGAAAAAATTTATTGATGAAATCGAATTTTAATGAAAGCCACAAAAAAGTCTTTATTTTATTTTACATCGGCTAATGAAAAAAATAACTATAGAGATAATTTATATTTCTTTTAAAACTAATCATATTTAACCACCCATACAGATATTGCGTTTTTTTATATAAAGTTTCATTTGTTATCTGTTAATACTGTTAATATGCGCCATTTAGCCACCCATACAGATATTGCATTTTTTTTTTATATAAAGTTTCATTTGTTATCTGCTAATAGTGCTAATACTGTTAATATGCGCGATTTAGCCAAAACAACAATTAATGCTAAAAAATAGCTGCTATTAAAATAGCAGCTATTTTTAACTGCTAATTGAAAGTGGCAGTAGCAGAAGTAGCTGCTAAACAAAAATAGCTGGTTCGACCCATCACTATAGTGTATATTGTCATATGGTAGTAAGAACGAACTCAAAATCCGAGTAACTGACAGAGATAGGTATACAAGGGACAGGGGTCTAGGCAGCTGCGCTCAGGTAATTCGCATTCCAGCGTCGTTACCTAAATACGCACGTGCTGCTATTCCACTCCTCGTTTAACTACCTGGCTTATGAGTCTGGCAAGGCCTTCGTGATTGTAAATGTCAGCCAGACGTGTATTTTCTATGAAATTATAGTATAATCTATCATGTGGCAAATTTTCAAATCCGGGAAAATAAGAGCAAAAATTTTCTATTTTTCCCATTTTGAAGATGCCGCCAGACTCATTTGCCAATTTCTTAAATGAGCCAGACTTATTTTTAATTACAGTTTAGAATTGTATCAATTTATGTGCTAAATTTCAAGCCTGGCAAAATTCGTCAAATTTTGAAATCCGCAAATTTTCAGCCAGACTCACTTTCCGCTATCTGAGATAAGCCAGACTGCTATTTTCATAAACTTTATGTTCCACTTTAGTAAATGTAAAATATTTATGACTGGGAAAATAAGTGGACTTGCATTGTGTTTTTATTTTTTGAATCCATCCAAAAATTTTAGCCAGACTCAAAAATTCTTGTTTTTTATCACTAAGAGAACAGATTAATTCATATACACCGACTGGGAAAATAAGTACGAAAAAATTTCACTGCCTCCTGGACTAATAGATAGTATATACAATTTATAAACGTTGATCTGGGCCGGCATTTGTCTTGATGATTCACATTTAAATTTTCCGTTTTTTGACGTATGTAGCAAATAAAACGTTTCTTAGACTTATTAGTGTTTTCTGGGTACAGTTCAACCCCTAAGAGTACCATTTTAGTGTTTTTTATCTATTTTTAAGGTTAGAAAGGAACTGCTACATGTTGCGGTAAATCTGACATCGCATTCGTCTTCAGCAACTCCAAAAACATAAGGCAACGTTTTTTACAAACGGTTTCAGTAATAGTATCATTTTAGAGATATTTGCATCTTTTTGGAGGGGAAACTGACATGGATTCGGACTCGGAGACCCCAAATACATTAAGAATAATATCTAGTCTTTTGTTGTAATTTACATTTAAACCATACGCTTACAGTCTAAGAGCCAGAGAATTTTTTTGGCTCTGGCTCTCCGTCTATTACTGTTTAAAGAATGTTAAGCAATGGTAAGAGCTCATTTTCATTTGCTGCAACTAAGGTGCAAATTTCAAATTTTAGAAATCTGGCTTACGTATATAACTACTCCTTTTGCTAGTCCTCCAAGTACGTGTTTATCATAAATTTTATTTCACATTGTAACAGAACAAAGCTGTCTGATTATTATTTTGCCAACTTTACATTTACCGAAATTGGTGTCATTGATTATCACCAAAAGAGTTTTTAGAGTTCTAGAAATTCTAGAATTTCTTCATTTCTAGCATAACCAGATAAGGTAGGTTAAAAAAAAAATCTCCCCTCCTCAATGTTCTCTACAACTCTTACATTGACTGGACTAAGAAGTAGGTTTCCCTTTGATTTATCATACATTATTCTTTTTCCTGTTTGTGAAACCCTATAAAAAATATTCTTTAGTATTACCGTTACAAGAGGGAGGAAGGGGTTAAAAATACCACATTTTTTCGAACGTATTTATTGAACAGCCTCTGTTGACAAAGAACTGCGATCAGTATCATATAGAATGTGCAACAATTATATAAAAAGTTCAACAAATTGGCGAAGAGCATAATGTTTACTTTGTTTCGAATTACAATTGGTTCTTGTAAAAAATCACGCTACGAAATCTCATTATTTTTGCTTATATCAGCGAGGCGCGCCGCTGGTTGAAATTCGACATCAGATCCATTAAAATTGTAATTTTACTTCGCGAGTAAGGCACGGCCGCTAATACAGAGCTTTTTTATTGAAAGGTTTGATTAGGTACTTTATTTATACAAAGCGCAATATAAGAACTTGAGAGGTTTCATAAAAAATTGAATGTTGGGGGTGAATTTTTTGTGTATTTTCAATCAGTACAGCAGGGTTTAGTTTAAATTACTGTTTCTGGTTTCCACCACGTTTGATTTATGCTCATAATAACACCATCGGTTGCGGGTTTATTAAAAAATTAGCGTTGCCTTTTTTACGAAATGAAACACCAAAAGTGTGAATGTTGACAGAAATCTTTACATTTTCAGCGTGAAATATGCTAAAAATAAGGAGAAAAATTACCAGAGAAAATATCCAAATATTTCACATTGTCTATGTTAAAATTTGAAAGTTGACGAAGTATCATCATGAGATTTAACCGAATGGCTTACGTCAAATATCTCACCTCTATATTTTATCTAACTTACATAATTGAATAAAACTAAGTATAAAAAATATGATTGCTTGGAGGAAGGAGGAAGGGCAATTTTTTTGTAAAAACGAAATCTCTGCGTTATCAGGAGGTTACAATAAAGTTTGGTCCAATCTAGGAGTGGAGCATTCTTTGAAACTTTAATTTTCAAAACGTTATGTTGTATTGATCTTTTTTAATATCTTGGGTTTATTGAAATTTTTGTAAATGCATCATGAATGAGACTACATAACTGCTATTTTGTTTATTGCTAAAATAAGAAAAATCGCGAAAATTTTCGTTTACATAACTGACATTACCAAAAAAATAATAAATCTGTTCTAATGGAACTTGTTAAATATAGGTCTTACTCAGTGTGTTTCACTTGAAATAATAACACCCCAATAACTTTTTTATTTTTTTTTTTTCGATTTGAATCAAATTTTACTCAATTAGAGAACAAATTAGGATTTACTTATGACCAGAAAAACATTTGCCTCCTACAAATTCAAAGCTACCTGCGGTACCAAAATATGTGGAGAAAATCAAAAAATCATATTAGGAATTTTTCTATCGGAAAATTTTGTTAATGAAACTTGTTCAGAATTTTCCAAAAACCTTATGCCTAAAATTTAATCAAAATTAAAAAAAAATAAAATAAAATTTTAAAAATTTTAAAATTATTTAAAAAAAACTGTAAATTGCGTGACAACTACCTGGCAGCTTGTGTTTAATTTCAAACAAAATTGTCATAATACAGTTTTCTAAACAAAATGATATTTTCAGACTTGGACATTATTTTAATCAAAATTTATATATTTTTTTATTTTGATTAAATTTTGGACTTAAGGTTTTTGGTCAACTCTGAACAAGTTTCATTAACAAAATTTTCGATAAAAATATTGCCTAATATGATTCTTTAATTTTCTTCACATATTTTGGTACCGCAGATGGCTTTGCATTTGTAGGAGGCGAATGTTTTTCTGGTCATAAATAGATCCTAATTTGTTCCATACTTAAGTAAAATTTGATCGGAAAAAAAATAAAAAAGTTATTGGGATGTTACCATTTCAAGTGGAATACACTGTAGATGTAAACTATTGTGGAAAATTACAAATAAACGTATTTTTTACTTTCTCCAGAAACGAGATTTTCGGAAAATCTCTGCAGCTTCATTAATAACTGTCATTTGATCAAACTAAGCGTTCTTTTTTTAAAAGGTTGTTTTTTTTTCAATTATTTTAAAGTTACATTTTTGTAATGCATTTTTTTATAAAACAGATGTATTCAGCCAAAAACTTTTGTCATCCGTTAGAAGTGTTCCAAAAAACAAACAATTTAAAAAAAAAACCTTTCTACATTAGATTAGAAGTTGAGATATTTTTTGCGTTTCGTGTGTTTATTTTTATTTCGCATGGAACCATCCCCATAAAAAGTTTATTTTAGGCATGAAGTAAAAAAAAATTTGAGGCCCTTGGTTCTTGCACACATACTAAATCACATTTTTTTTCACTTCCTTTTATAATGGGGGTAGTAATGGGGGTGGCTAATGTCAAAATTTTTTTTGAGACATTAGCTTCTCTTATATACAGTGTGTTTCACTTCTCGTGAAGACACCCCTGTATCTTTTTTATTTGTGGCCGAATTCATTTCAAATTTTTATCAGCCACACAACTCCATAAGACGACTTTATTCAACACTTAAATGGCGCCCAGATCTAAAACGCCGGCCTACTACGAAAAAAAGAAAATAGCAATTTTCGAGAAATCATAGTAGGCTTAGAGATAGACACAAATTTTGTTAATAAAAGTTGTTCAGAATCACTTGATATGCTCCCCTGTAAAATTTTGTGAAAATCAGAATATTTTCAAAAAAAAATTTTTGTTTCACTTCTCGTGAAGACACTCCTGTATCTTTTTTATTTGTGACCGAATTCATTTCAAATTTTTATCAGCCATACAACTCCTTAAGACGACTTTATTCAATACATAAATGCCGCCTAGATCTAAAACGCCGGCCTACTGCGATAAAAAGAAAATAGCAATTTTCGAGAAATCATAGTAGGCTTAGAGATAGACAAAAATTTTGTTAATAAAAGTTGTTCGGAATCACTTGATATGCCCCCCCCTGTAAAATTTTGTGAAAATCGGAATATTCTCAAAAAAAAAATTTGTTTCTCTTCTCGTGAAGACACCCCTGTATCTTTTCTATTTGTGGCCGAATTCATTTCAAAATTTTATCAGCCATACAACTCCACAGGGCGATTTTATCTAACACCTAAAGAGAACTTTTTCCAACAAATGAAAGTTGTGAACAAAAATCGGCATTCAATAAAACGCTAAAGGGAACACTTTATTATTGCACATTAACTTAAATGTAATATCGTTTTCTTTTTTCAATCATCTTATAATACTTGGAAATCTGTATGTAAGTATATATTACGTATGAATGAATCAAATTTACCCACCTCCCGTTATCCAATCGAGCTGAAATTTTTCATACACGTGTAATTAAATAATAAATAATTTCAATAATAATTGTGTATGACTTTAATTTGCTGTAAAAAGTTCTCTTTATGTGGAATCATCTTATGGAGTTCTATAGCTGATGAAAATTTGAAATGAATTCGGCCACAAATAAAAAAGATACAAGGTGTCTATACGAGAAGTGAAACAATTTTTTTTTTAAATATTCCGATTTTTACAAAATTTTACAGGGGGCATATCAAGTGATTCCGAACAACTTTTATTAACAAAATTTTTGACTATCTCTAAGCCTACTATGATTTCTCGAAAATTGCTATTTTCTTTTTATCGCAATAGGCCGGAGTTTTAGATCTAGGCGGCATTTATGTGTTGAATAAAGTGGTCTTATGGAGTTGTATTGCTAATAAAAATTTGAAATTAATTCGGTCACAAATAAAAAATATATAATGGTGTCTTCACGAGAAGTGAAACAAAATTTTGTTTTTGAAAATATTCCGATTTTCACAAAATTTTACAGGGAGACATATCAAGTGATTCGGAACAACTTTTATTAACAAAATTTTTGTCTATCTCTAAGCCTACTATGATTTCTCGAAAATTGCTGTTTTATTTTTAACGCAGTAGGCCGGCGTTTTAGATTTAGGCAGCATTGATATGTTAGATAAAATCGCCCTATGGAGTTGTATGGCTTATAAAAAATTGAAATGAATTCGTCCACAAATAGAAAAGATACAGGGGTGTTTTCATGAGAAGTGAAACAAAACATTTTTTTTGAAAATATTCAGATTTTCACAAAATTTTACAGGGATGCATATTAAGTGATTCTGAACAACTTTTATTAACAAAATTTTTATCTATCTCTAAGCCTACTATGATTTCTCGAAAATTACTGTTTTCTTTTTATCGCAGTAGGCCGGCGTTTTAAATCTAGGCGGCATTTATGTGTTGAATGAAGTCGTCTTATGGAGTTGTATGGCTGATAAAAATTTGAAATGAATTCGGCCACAAATAAAAAAGATACAGGGGTGTCTTCACGAGAAGTGAAACACACTGTATACTAAATACCAATTTTATGGACTCTTACCTACTTGATTTACCTATTTACCCCTATTAATATTAATATGATGAAAATATAATACAGCTCGTTAAAATACATCAAATTTCAAGTCAATATCTTAAACGGTTCCAGAGTAATTATGCGCACAAAAAAAAGTTACAGACCGACAGACAGAATTTTGCTTTTGCTCAAACTTAAAATCTCGACATCTCATGACATTCTAAGCCTACTTGAACAATAAAACATTTTTTGTTAGTATACTTCCACTAGATGTGGAAGTAAATATCCATCGGTAAATATAACAGTTTTAAACATTTTAGTTCATAAGTGTACCTGGACAGGTAACCTTTCATAAAGTCCTACAAAAACAAAAATAACGCAGAGCATACTGATGAGCGTTTCGTCGATCAAGCTGGCATCATCGCGAGATCATCACAATTAAAAATGCAGGATATTTATGTCTGAAAAATTTATTTATTTTCAAAAAATTGTGAAGAGAATCCAGCAGAATGTTCAACAGTTATATAAGAACTTCAACAAACCATCGAAGACTATAATATTTGTATCTAGTTTTTTTTTCCATAAAGAAAATCCCCAAATATTAAATCGACTTCTATCTTTATTTATTGTCAAACATTCAAAGTTATATATTCTCAAGATATTTCAACATAATAATTTTGAAAACAAACAAAAATACTCCAAGATATATAAAATTTGATACTCATTAACCTAAATGTACAGCATATTATGCCACATCCCCTGCCCGTCTCATACTGTTCCAGATTTTCAGTGAAGTTCTCTGCTGTCGGACAGCCAAAGGGAGATCTCTCAAGTGATAGCATTGCAGAGAGCATAGCATTAGATCGGTTTAGTCTTTTGAATAATAAATGGGACATAGCGGGAAACATCAAGGTGTTTGCGAACAATAATACAACTTGGAGCTCACGGTGAAGTTAAGTAATCACTGTTTAGAATCTCTGACGCAGCATCAAAGTGAACTGTGCATGTTTCAATAATCTGATGATTGTCTTAAAGGTGGAAGATTGCGTTGGTGGATGCGAGGAAGTCAAAGCATAGAGAATGACGATATTACGTTTCAGCCGTAATAATAGTCAGTGAGAATCGAAATAAACAAGATATAACGAGGTTAGTTTCTTAAAAGGGTATTATCTAATAAAAGTCCTCAAAAAGAGAGAAATAGCATAGCCCGGCTATTTTATAAAGATACTATATTCTAGGTAAAAATGAGCAAAAGAAAATCTATTAATTTAAATAAAAAATCTAGCTTATTATAGTCGAAGTATTCTTAATAGTGTGAGGTTATGCGGGGCGAGATGAATGAATAGGGTGGGCAAATAGATCTCCCGTCTTTACTCCACTTTTACCACAGCTTTTACATTAATAGGATACCGGCCATCTGACGTGGCGTGTAAGAAGGCGTAGACTCTGTGTTCTGCAGCCAATGTGTCTCAACGACATCACCTAGACAGGCGGTCCGTCTATCACTATTGCGATTGCTTGCACCATACTTCAAAGGAAGAGAAAAAATTCCAGTCCGGAATATAATAAGGTAAAATTCGTAAATAAACTAAGGGACTTTTGAAATAAAAAAAAATTAACAATAACAAAATTAATTGAAAAGATAAAAGGTATGGTAGAGCATTTGACAAATCAGGGTGTGGACAAATAAAACTGTGCTTGGATTTCGTTTCTACAAATCAAACAGAATGAAAAATGTAGATATGATATGACAGAATTATAATATACTAAAAAGGTAAATATATACTGCAACATAAAAAGATAAATCATATTTATTGGCAGAAGGCCATAATGCACAAGAACTACTGCAACTACTTCAAAAAGATAGATTACTGAATTAAGTTGTTTAGTTGGCCAACATAGTTCTTACCAAAAGAATATATTAAATGACATTATACGAATAAACAAATTTTGATAGTTTATGTAATAAACAAATTTTTAAACGTAAATAAAGGTAATAACATGAGGAATGAAATACATAGTAGCATTTTAGGCTACTAGATACGTACAAAAACGAAAGGCACTATGAACAAAAAATTATTTACAGGTATTAAATAAGAAATCTTGTGAATAGTCTTTACGAAATGGGACTAGCACTCGCGAGAACAGCGAAATGTTGTACAGAGCACAGAAGGTTGAACCAAATTGGCGTCTTTTGGTCACGACGTAAAGGAAAGTTACCAGAGGCCGGTAAACGCAAAATAGGAATATAAATACCTACAAAACATCGGAAAGAAGGGACGAAGGCATTGCTATTAGTTACAAGCTCAAATTATAAGTTGGTACTAGCAGTAATCTCAGGAACTGCATACTTATATCAATATATGTATATTGAATACTAACTTTAAACGTAATTTCTTATTTCTGCACTTAAAGCAGCATTAGCACTATACTTATTAAATGCTGATTTTAATACTTAAAAAGTTGACCGTTACAAAGAAATATTTAATATACAGTGTGTCCCAGGATAGATGTAACAAGGGGTGTAATGGACCAAAAATTTTGGAATTTTGGAATGGTATTTAGGGATTGAGTCCTGCTTGTTGTAAAACTAAAGTATACCAAAAATGACTTGATTTGGTGTTCTACAGGGTGTTTTATAAGCAAAGTTGTAAAAATCACCACTAATAAAAAACCTTTATTTTTCAAAATATGAAAAAATTCCACTAAGAAAAGTTGCAATTTTATACTACTATACCAAATTTCAGGAATATAAAATTATTTTTTTGAAACTTCCCATTTTTTGCGAATTAAGAGTTGAATTCATATTTAAAGTTGTGTAGGAGCAAATGTTAATCATCTCAAAAAGTAGGCTATTGGTAAATAAAAAATTGAATATACGAGATGTAAGAAGGTATAATGTTAATCGAACTAATTGTAAAACAAAAAACAATTACTAACAGAAGATTAATGAGGTTTAAAAATTATAACAAGTAATAAATGTCAAAAACATAATGGATTCACAAACAAATTAATTATTGACCAATACAAAACAATGTTTACAAGTTTTTTATTATTCGACGAAGCTACCACCCACATCCACACACATTTCGATCCTTCGCCTGAAGTCCTTAAAACTATTTCGAATATGATCTAACGGTATGGAGTTTACGGTATTTGTAATTCTCTGCTTCAATACTGCTACATCGTTAGGAAGTGGTTCAGCGTAAACCAAACTGCTGAACCATAAAAAGAAATCCAATATTGATAGGACTGAGGATCTCGCCGGCCACTTGATCGGTCCATTCCTGGCAATCCAATTTTCTCCAAAATTTAAATTTAACCACCGATTAACCATTTCTGTGTAGTGGCCAGGGCAACCATCATGTTGAAAATGAACTAAAGGCATATCTCTTAAAATATTTGAATGTTCTTCAGAAAATCTTTCAAGAAGCTGTAAATAAGTGTGCTGGTTTAACCTTCCCTCAATGAAATAAGGTCCAATAACTCCAACGTGATAAGAAACGGCACACCACACATTCACTTTTTTATAATATTGTCTTCTACAATGAATTCTAAAATTTGGATTTTCAGAAGCCCAAAACCGACAATTCTGAGATGAAACAACACCATTTGTTGTGAATGTGGATTCATCTGAGAAAATTATGAAATAATGAAAAAATCTCTCTTCCATGATTTTTTCTCCAATGGTCAAACAAAAATTCAACCTACGGCCGTCATCTCCCTCTTCAAGCGTATGTTTATAATTTGCTTTATATGCCCTAATTTTCTTTACCTTGTAAATTCTTTGGAGTTCAGACTTGCTAATATTAATAAGAACTGATCTCTCTCTTAGTGGCATCCTAGGATTTTCTATAACAGAGGCATGAGCTATAATAGCCCCAACATTGTCTTCATCATATGCTTTTATTTTTCTTTTCATGTTAAAAACACTACCAGTAGCCAGAAACTTTTTAATTATTCTCATAGCCTGAGTACCTGACAAAGCAGTGTTTGGAAATTTCAAATTAAATTGGCTTATCACTTCTCTTCGCGAGTTTTCACCGCCAATTCCGTAGCATTGCACAATATAAATTTTTTCACGCACTGTGAGTACCATTTTCACTTAATTTTTTATGCTTGGTTCGTTAATTTGAAACAGAAATTAAGGATAATATTGACTACGTTTGACAGATATGTCAATAATAAATGATAAATGTGTATCCACTGCTTTTCTCATAGCCTACTTTTAGCTTCTACATAACTTTAAATATTAATTCACAAAAAATAATGTCTATGCAGTTTTAATTGAATGGTTCAAAATAAAATACTAATTTATTGGAAAAATGGGAAGTTTCAAAAAAATAATTTTATATTCCTGAAATTTGGTATGGAGGTATAAAATTGCATTCTAAATAACTTTTCTTAGTGAAACTTTTTCATATTTTGAAAAATAAAGGTACTTTATTAGCGGTGATTTTTACAACTTTGCTTATAAAACACCCTGCAGAACACCAAGTCAAGTCATTTCTGGTTTACTTTAGTTTTACAACAAGCAGGACTCAATCCCCAAATACCATTCCAAAATTCCAAAATTTTTGGTCCATTACACCTCTTGTTACATCTATCCTGGGACACACTGTATATTAATACCTAAAAGTAGGATATTTTTTATTATGAAAAGCAGTTTTATGTCCAAATTTAAACAGTCACAGAATTAGAGATTATTGTTTGGTGGGACAGTTTGTGGAGACCCTGTATAACTATTTATGAAAGGAATTTTTAAATTTTTATTTCATATTGTCTCTGATAATGGTGATCTCGTCTTCTGTTACAGATTCAAAAGAAATAGAGGTATTAACTGTTTCTACCGTTGGGCAGTTATTTGACATTTTATATCCAACATGAATATTCCGTTTATCTTTCCACTTATCAGTTCAGGACAACCAGAGTTTATAGCAATATAATGGAAAGATATTTTAAGTTGTTTAATTCTAAACTGTATTGTGTATTTTATATACATTTATTTGTATGCTCGCTGCACTTTAACTGAATGCTTATCTGTCTGATTAGCTGTAGATATCCTTAAATAAATAAATAAATATGTGCTACTTTGAAAACTCTGAATATTTTAGGTTACCACTAAAATACTACCTACCACAAGTTGACTACTCTGCACACAGCTATTACCATCAACTGACGAAATGTGATAAGACAAATCTGCTCCAAGACATAAAGTAAACATGAGTGGCGCGGGATGAAATTATGCCACAATTTTTATTATAACTTTTTGATGTTAAGTACGCGTCTTTCCTTAAAGTTTTTAGAATAATATTTACATCACCCTGTATAGTCGGATATGGAAAAGTAATAATACAGCTAGTTTCCAAGAATGTCAATGTGTAAAAAGACGAAAAACGAATAATGCCCTAATTTCTGCCAACAGTGCATTTGACCTTGCATAAATCAGACGGCATCCACGCATTTCAATTTTCATAAAAGCATTGGGCGATATTGGAACTGAAACAAACTAACGGCGGCCCAGAAACCAGCCAGATTAATCTTGAGCGTTTGTCAACATAACCGTTTCCGGTTCAGGTAAATATATCTGGGAGAAAATGAAATATAGCTTCTGATATTCCACATTAAATCTGATAAAATAGCGGCTTTTCTCTCGAGATTTTGTAGAAAGAAATGTCAAGAGAGGAATAGGAATGGAATAAGTACAAACAACGTTTTAGAAATATTCAGGAAAATAATTGACCATCTATAGCGGGGTAATGCTATTAAATAAGATTCCAAAAGGGTTTCAAAATATTTGTATTCAAATTTTAAAATTATAATTTTTTGTTAAATTTGTTATTGTATTATATTTTGTTTTCTGGATCCTTGGTTACTTGAGCCTGGGGTTGGTGACTTATATTTACCCAGCAAGTGAACTGATCGCCACACTACTCCCCCGCTAACAAAAAGATCAGTCAGTCATTTAATTTGTCAATAGCAAAACGAACTTTCTTAATCGAAGGTGGAGTGACATCACATTTGTCAGATAATAAATATGCTGGTTTAATCCTGTCAATGTTTACCATAGGACCATTGTTTGAAAATAAATATGTTGACAAACTAGTCATATTGTCGATTAAACATTTATGTTTTAAATCAACAACTAAACCAAAATGAGCTAAAAAGTCTGCTCCGATAATGGCGATATTTATATCTGCTATATTAAAAACGAAAGGAAATAACCTACGTAAGTTTAAATCAATTTTCAAAAATTTCTTCCCGAAGGTATCTATAACTGAACCATTAGCTGCTGTTAGAACAACATCGGGGTTTCTCCTAGTATTAATTAATAGATTCCGAGGTATAATTGATAAATTAGCGCCCGTGTCACTGAGGAATTCTATTTTATTAGTATTATCAAATATAAAGAGACGAGGTTTACTATCCGAAATTTTAACGTCAGTTGTCAAAATATTGACATTTAGTCATCTTTGATTGTCGGTTTTGACATCTTTGGCGAACGTGCACCAATCTCCGAGACACTTAAATGCTTTACGACCATAAAGTTGATGGTAATAGCAAACTTTGGTATTAGATGGATTATATCTAACGCTGGTACCACTTCGACTGTTAGAACGGGGCCTCGAGCCTCTGCGATTTCTCGAGTCGAGTCGACTTCTACAACTATCGCAATAAGTTCCAGAAACTGTAGGAGTAGTGGAAGGAATTGAAGAAACTTTAGATTCAATAGCAAGTAATTGAGATGTAAAGATTTCCTGTTTGTGTAAGATTTGATTTAATGTGTCTTGAAATGTTGCGATCAAATTAGATGTAGAAACTGTTGGATTGATGTTACAAATCGAATTTGGGGTAAGGGAAGTCATAGAATTCTGACACGACTCCCATATACGATCGGCGATGTCAATTAATTCCTTAATCTCAGTTTTTCCTGACGCGGTAATTGCAATGAAGATTGTTTTGGGTAACCGCTGCTTCCACAACTTGACCAGGAGCTCCTGGCTCACCACATGGGAACCTCCGACCGTTGATAGCATTGACCGGTAAAAATCTGATGGTTTTTGGTCTCCCATCTGGGAACCAGAGAGTAGGTCCTCTAATCGCTTTTCCTCGCTTGAGGTCAAACGAGAAATTAGTATATTTTTCAAGTTGTCATATAGATCTCTCTCTCTGGCTGATTAGTGACAACGTCATACACAGTGGTAATAATTTCAGGGGGTAAACTGGCAATAACATAATCGTATTTTTTTCGATCGCTAACAATCCTGTGAATTGAAAATGACGACTCAATTTGAGTAAACCATATTTCTGGTTTAGATACCCAGAAAGGTGGTAATTTAATGGTCGCGACGTAATTACCATGAGATGTCCCTGCACCTGATGAAATTTGTATGTCATTTAATAAAATATTATCTGTTGGTGGTGCCATTTTTAAAAGAAAGAAAAAATAAATGGATGACTAATTGATCGATTGATTAATTGATTGAATATAATATGCTATTTGTGATGTTTTTGAATGAGATTTTTGAGACGTCAACGTTGAATGACTGACATGATTCCCTTTAGTAACGAAGAAATAATGATTAATGGCAAAACAATTCACTTACTAGATAAATAAAGTTTGCTGCTTCGCCGACTAGGATTGATTTAAATTAATACAGTTTTGCTTCTTCGCCGTCTAGGATTGATTAGGAGAATGTTGGGAATATATACTTCCAAGTCTACGAATTTGAATTTGTCTTCTAATCAACAGCGGTTAGTAGCGCGAGCAGTTTCCTTTGGCCCCATAGTCTTGTCGCAACTGACACAGCTGTCTAGGAAATCCATGGGAGATAATTTTCGGCAAAACTATGTAAAAAAACCGCTGCCCAAGGAATCACTACTTCCACATCCGGATTTTCTATCCAAGTCACACAATGAAAAAATTTTGTATCTGGAAATAATTGTTTATGGAACTTTAATAATATAATATTTGAAATTCTCTACCCCAAAACCCATACAACGACCCCCACATCGGTAGTGGGGGTGGGGGTGGTGACAGGGAGTGGGAGTGGGGGGTAGATAAAGTAAAAAAATATTTTGAGGTTTCTGGTTCTTGTACATACACTAAATCACATTTTTTTTCATCCCCTTTAATAATGGGGTGGGGGTGGTAATGGGGGTGGCTAATACCAAATTTTTTTTTGAGACCTTAGCTTCTCTTGTCTATACTAAATATCAATTTAATGAACTCTTACCTGCTTGATTTACCTATTTACTCCAAATTTACCCCAATTTACCCCCCAACCCTTCGACGGAACAGGATGAAAATATAATCTAGTTCTAGATCTCGTTAAAGTACATATGTGTACCAAATTTCAAGTCAATATCTCAAACGGTTCCAGAGTAAACGTGCGCACAAAAAAAGTTACAGACCGACAGACAGACAGAAATTTTTTTTCGCTCAAACTTGAAATCTCGACGTTTCATGACATTCTAAGCCTATTTGAACAATAAAAATTTTTTAAAATTTTTTTGTCGTTACTATACTTCCACTGGATGTGGAAGTAATACTGTCAAGAGAAATCAAACTTCAGTCTTCACCATTAATTCTTCCTCTGCTTCAGGAGGCATACAATGCGTGAAGCGTCGGGGTCACCAATATAGCGGGGTAATGCTATTAAATAAGATTCGAAAAGGGTTTCAAAATATTTGTATTCAAATTTTAAAATTATTATTTTTTGTTAAATTTGTTATTGTATTATATTTTGTTTTCTGGATCCTTGGTTACTTGAGCCTGGGGTTGATGACTTATATTTACCCAGCAAGTGAACTGATCGCCACACCATCAAATCTTACGATCAAATTCTTAAATGGTACCATTATGGTATTACTATGTTCGCCAATGTAGAGTGGGAGTTGTATATTTTTTACTTTTATATTAGCTAGGGTTTGCAATACCGGTTAGCCGGTTAACCGGTTAACCGGACAAAAAGCACATGATGATAATTACCGGTTATTTCGGTAAATTCTGAACTTACGTATTCAACGTTTCTATTTATGCCAGTGACTAGTATTCACTAAATACAGAGAGACTGTCCCAACACTGAGCACCTTTAACAATAAATAATATTATAAAACTCCAAGCTCTAAGTACAATCTTAAATTGAACATTTCACTGTAGCAAATATCCGTGGAAGAAATTTGAAGTATGCTATTACCAATTCTTATTAACTTATCGACCTACCAGTATCGATTAAGGAAGGGCATCTTCAGCTGGTGGTATTCTATGCACGAATATCAGGCGACTAACGCTTTGAAAAACTAACCCTTTCAACGGGCTATTTTTATAAAAATTATTGTATTTTTAGATTAGGTATTCAGTAAATGCCCTATTTCAGTTTATGTTTATAATTTTTGTTATTTATGTTGATATTTTTGTTATTTACAGAATATTTATTTATTTAATGTATTTCGTTTATATTTTTTCCTTTTGATAAAAAACCTTTTGTTTGTTCATTATATTAATTATACGTATATAAAAATATTTTTTGTTAAATTTAGATAATTTTGTACATGGAAAAAAAAACAATTTCCATTTCGCCACCCTAATCATTCATTCTAAAAATTATCGGTAAATACCGGTTAACCGGTAATTTACATTTTTATTTACCGATTTACCAGTTACATTAAAATTTCCGGTAAATTGCAAACCTTATTATTAGCCCAGTAAAATTAGACATAAGAATGGAAATGCTTGGTGTAGGGTTTTATTGCTGGACTGAACCACAAATGAGTTACTATTCAACACGTAAAATATGGGACGACATCGTTAAATTAGAGGTGAATGGGATAAAATACGTTTCTTTGCAAATATCTCGAAAACTGTTGTTTTTAGCGAGAAATATGAATAGAGCAAATTTGAAGCTTATTAAATTATCTTTCATTTAATTCTTAAAATCTGTGGTACATTGTGTAATGGTATATACCGGATGATTTTTTTTAACCTGAAACTTTCAAATATCTCGAATAATAAAAACTCTACGAAGAAAATGTCTATAATCAAAATTTAGTCATTCCGCGGAGGAAATATATTAGTACTAAAATTAGTCACCCCCCCTCTTTGTAGGTCGGGCGGGGGTAACTTTGAAATCTTAAATAGGATATTACACAAAATATTAGCGTCATCACATTGACAAGGTTGTATCATTTTTGCACATGAAATGCGTACAAAGTGATAACATTCTTACAGACCCATCTAAGTCCAGGATAGGATTTTGCGGAGTGAGAGGGAAATTAGCGTTTATTTTCGGTTTATTATAAATATTTAAAAAATCATAAATGTTATAATTTTTAAAATAAAGATACTTCCCATTGCTCTAAGAAATACAACCTTAAACAGTTTTTCATACTCTAATAATGAAATTAGGAACTATCTTTATTGACACTACGATATTCAAGTACAACAGAAATTTACTATAAAAAATATACACAGGATAGATGTAACAAGAGGTGTAATGGACCAAAAATTTTGGAATTTTGGAATGGTATTTGGGGATTGAGTCCTGCTTATTGTAAAACTAAAGTATACCAAAAATGACTTGATTTGGTGTTCTACAGGGTATTTTATAAGCAAAGTTGTAAAAATCACCATTAATAAAGTACCTTTATTTTTCAAAATATGAAGAAATTCCACTAAGAAAAGTTATTTAGAATGCAATTTTATATCTCTATACCGAACTTCAGGAATATAAAATTATTTTTTTGAATCTTCCCATTTTTTGTGAATTAAGGTTAAATTCACATTTAAAGTTGTGTAGGAGCAAATGTTAATCATCTCAAAAAGTAGGCTATTGGTGAATAAAAAATTGAATATACGAGATGTAAGAAGGTATAATGTTAATAGAACTAATTTTAAAACAAGAAACAATTACTAACAGAAGATTAATGAGGTTTAAAAATAAATAAAATATTAATTTATTGAAAAAATGGGAAGTTTCAAAAAAATAATTTTATATTCCTGAAATTTGGTATAGAGGTATAAAATTGCATTCTAAATAACTTTTCTTAGTGGAATTTTTTCATATTTTGAAAAATAAAGGTACTTTATTAGTGGTGATTTTTACAACTTTGCTTATAAAACACCCTGTAGAACACCAAATCAAGTCATTTTTGGTATACTTTAGTTTTATAACAAGCAGGACTCAATCCCCAAATACCATTCCAAAATTCCAAAATTTTTGGTCCATTATACCTCTTGTTACATTTATCCTGGGACACACTGTATATATGTGTATTAGAATAATAGCAATTATGTAAAACAGTTTTAAATATTATACTATGTTTGGTTTTTTAATTATTTATAATAAATTGAAAAGAAATGCATATTTCCCTTTGTCTGCAAAATCCTATCCTTTAAAATTGCAACCTGATATACGACCTGAGGTTACAACGAAAAAAATTGCCGTTTTTAATAGCATCCCGAATTGGTTTCAGCAAATTTAGGTACACTTGATTTACCGAAAAAACCCTAGCTTACAAACATTTCCTATTTCATTTGATTTTAAGTCTCTCAAGTTGAGTTGTAGAAAATCCACCTGGTAAATAATTTTTGACACCAGATCCTCCGCCAAAACTTCAAAACCTCGAGTGTAACAAGTGCCTTTAATTATAATACATAATACAATTAATACATAACTATTGATGAAATTTATATTTTCACCTCCTGTTCCTAAAGTTGTAGCCAGCAAATGCTACATCTTGTATATAGACAGTCATAAATTTGCTTTTTTTTAGTCCACATATCAGTTGACGGTTCGTAGTTACGAATTACCAAATGGTATTCACGTCAATATTTTATCAAGCTAGCCAAACGTAAAAACCATATCATAAATAAACAAGCATAAATCAGAATTATTTTCCATTCGCGTTGAGTCAAAGCGTATAAAAATGAAATTCGTCCGGTGACCATTTTTATTAATTTATTCCTCAAATTATCATTATAGTGGATCGCGATTCGACCTCAAAAGTGCTTTATTTTCGCCCCAATCAGCAGTCACTTTATTCGCTTGAAACCTTTCGCGATAACAGTAAAAATAATAGTATTTTACTGTTCCTTTAGCTCATTGTACATATACAGGTTGTCGCGCGAACGTTAGAACCTCATTTAATTAAGTTATTTTTGAAGTTAGGTAGTGGGGGTGGGAAGTAAAAAAAAATGTTGAGGCCTTTGGTTCTTGTACACACATTAAGTCACAATTTCATTTGTTTACCTTTAATAATGGGGGAAAAAAATGTGTTTACTATTTTTGTCGTAGCATCAATGGTTCGCGAGATATTTCCCTTTGCCTTTTCGCAAAAATGGCGGCTAATCCCAACCACCGCCGACCCCGCCAACTTGACAAAATACTCAGAACAAAAAAAGAAAAACTGACTTACGCTAGTTTTGCAAGAAAGAAGTACCTTTTTATTGGACTATTACTAAGTATACCGTGCGTGTAATTTCCCATTAGGCATGTACATCCACGTAGCGCGATAGATATGACAACATAGCTGCCGTAAATTCCTCCGTCGAGCGGAGCATTCCAGTCTGTTATTTCATTTCAGCCAGCTGGCACGCGCGATGTTGTAATTTTACTCCCTATGCCTAGCGTTCGGCTACACGCACGGTATGTAAGGAGGTAAATTTTCTAATAAGTATTTCTTTTAGCTCTTACTAAGAACATCCTCTGAAATTTTTAGCGCCAGAGGATTTTCTCCGAATTAAAAATCTAATCGCAATCTTATATTAAAATTAAAAAACAAACCCGAGCTCATACTAACTTGATTGATAAAATTTCAATGCAAGATTGCAATGTTCAAGTCTGCAAATAAAATAAAATTAAGCACACCCGATTTCGCTGCAGACGCTTGAACAAAGTTAATAGGCCATCAGTGAGTAGCATGAAATCCGGTTATAGAATATATCAAATGTTTTCTTTGTTCAAAAGCTAATATTCTAAAATCCCTTCATTTGTGTTCATTTATTTTAACAGTGAAAAAGTCAATAGTATTATTATCAACTCCGAATTTACGTAGGCACTTTTGAAGTTGTATCTATTGGTTCAAGTTTCGTAAGTAAAGCGTTATCGCTCTTTCTCCACTTTTGTCCCTTTCAAAGCAGTAAGCTCTACTTTATGCACCAACATCAAAAGTATTAGCATATTAATTGGAAAATTGAGGTTCGCAAATAATCCCGTAAAGGAAACAACGTTAATTAACTTGGAGGACAATTAATAATAAACCGAAATGAAATTTAATGTTTCTAGATGCCTTTTTTCATTGCGCGGCGCTTTTCGTGGATGGCCCATTGCCATTCAGGGGCGTCGAAAATGCGAAAACACAAACATCTTGAAATATTTAAGTTATTTTTTGAGCAAACTCTGTTTTAAATAGATGTATTTTTGTCGGCTCCCAACCGGCGCAGGAAAACACGCTTTTTGTGTACTTTTGATACATATTAATAATTTTCTAATTTTCATTTTTTAACAGAATTTTGATATGCATTTGTTTTAAAAATAAGTCAAAGGCATCTAAAAAATGGTGTCATATATTTTTTTGCTAATACCACTTCATTGATAGATGATTTTTAATGAATAAAACTGATGTGTAAATTAAAATTCCTTATATTTATTTAAAAAAATTAGAAAAAATGCATGTAATAACCATAAAAATAATGTTTATCCTATTCAAAAAAAAAATAGAAAAAATTCAAAGAAAATTTGTATCAAATCAAAATTACTTAAATAACCTAAATATAAAAGCACTTACTGACATTGACTAAGCATAAAAACTATATGTACAGCGTGATTTACCATTATATTCGGAAAATAAAATGGTGTACTAGTCTTCAAGGTGGGAAAGCCCCTGCAAAATTTTGGAGTGATCCGAGGTAATTTAGTATATTAAAACGCGTTAAAACTTCCGAAGATACGCTACTTTTACTTGTCTGTGGTCAGTGAAGCAACATATCGGAGATGTTAACATTTCCTTAATTGACATAAAATGTTAAGGCGGCGGGTGCGTCAAAGTGCCGCGTTTTTTGCTTTCAATCGAACAATCACGACACAGGCAGGTACAAAGTACCGCCGAAGGTTGGTGTTTTTGTATTATTGACGGGTTTAAGTAAATATCTCTTATATCTACTTGTTGTAGAATTCACTAGCATAGGGTCCATGTCTTTTCGACTTATTTCGCTATTTTTGTAGTGTGATTTGATTAAAACCAAAAAGTCACTTCTACCTTCTGCAGCTTTGCTGTCAATAATGTCAATCCCATGTTTAATAAAGTGATATGATTATATCGCGTTACGTCAGATTGGTTAAAGTCATTGGCCGCGCATTTCTACAAAAAAAATAAGGTAGTTTTTTGGTCGTATTTTTTAAATATTTAATATTCTTTTAACTCCTTTCGGGATAAATTTTCCGCACATTATGGTAGATCACCCTGTATACTAACATTATTTGCTATTAAGCATGCAAATGTGTTGGGGATCTTTCAGTAAAAGTAAGCCTATTATCTGTATAGCTATGCTAAATTCTACAAGAGGTTATTAAGTCTATATATAATAAAACTGATCGTAAAACTGTTTATACTAGATAACCTCTTAAAAGCTACAATAAACCTGGCATAAAACCAAAAAAGACCTTTTATAAAGGTTATAAATATCTTCCTAAAACTCTCAATAAAACCAACAGTACTTTAGAACCCAAATTTACAAGATGTTTTCAAGTCTACCATAAAACCTTTTATAAAATCTTCTTAAAACCGTTAGTACTTGCAATCAAATTTTTAAACCTGCTTTGAGAACATCATAAATAATTGTCTTTAATAATTTTTTGCAGAAAACTTGTTGCACTTAAACTGTCTAAATTAGAAAATGTCGCCAAGTAATAAAATATGTCTCCCTCGATTGAAATATCTGCATGTGCTAGCGTTTTAAAATTTGATATTAATAAACAACCTAGTATCAAAAAATTGTCAACGCAAACCACTTTATTGATAAAGTATATCAAAAAACTTTTAAAAAAATTACGCGCCATTCATTTGTCAGATTATTAATTATTATTTACAATTAATAAAAAAAATAGGAACCCTAGCTTTAGCTTACTCACTACGATTTTGTTCTTTTTAAGGGTTTATATATTAACCACATTTTAGATAGTTGTAAACAGTAATAATAAGAAAAATGTAACTAAACACTGTTGCCCCAACTTTGTTCAAACATATCTGCCATAGTTAACAGAAAAAAACATGGCTGAAAAATTAATAAAACTGTTTATTTTAAGAGAATACCGTATTAAGAGTTTGTGGCTTTAGGAAATATTTTTATAAAACAAAAGATTTTGTTAAATTCCAATTGCTCCACTTTATTACTATTTTAAAGCCTTACTACCCTTCTTTAAAACCCTTAAGATTTGTCTCTGGCAATCTCTAATACAAATGTACTTAGCTTAGATGACATAAACCTAAAAAAACATTATTTGTTTCGTATGTTTTTGAGTGTGCGATCATTAATAACATTTTTCTAAGTACCTAGGTACCTAATTCAACTAGAATCAGCAATCACAAAATGGCGTTTACTATGAGTTATATGCCCCCTCTCTCAAAGTTTAAAGGCGTCAGTGGGGGAACCAAAGGATTTATAAGTGCTTTATAAAAACCAAAAAGTTTTAACGTAACTCAATAAAGCTACCAAACAACTATTAGGTTTTAAGGAACGTTTACCAATTAACGTTAAAAGCAAATAGTATTTATGATTGCTTGATCATAAGGAGTGCTTAAAGACCATATTTTAAAACTTCCATAAAACCTAAAGATTTATACCACAAAACTTAAAATATTTAAAATTCACCATCAAATTTAATGATTTTATTTTGAATAATACAGCAATTAAGTAGCTATAAAACCAATAGGTCTTAAAGAGCAAAGAGGTTTAACAAATCGCTTTAAAGGTAACTTGAAGGCGTTTTTTTTAGTACATATTATCTGCAGATAAACTGGTATGCACAAAAGAAATAATAAAATCCAGTTCGGTTTATTTACCTTCTTAAATCTGTGATAAAACCAGATAAATACTTGTTGGCATTTAAATGGTTACTTGGGGGTACCTGTGGAAAAAGAAATCGGAAGTAAAAAAAATGTAAAAAAGGTAACGTTATCTTTCCTAGATGCCGGCGCGTGTAGGCAGTTGCTACCCAAAATCGATGCTGACGTAACACACGAATTACTTAAAATCGGAAAAAAAAACGAGAACCAAATTTTTACCAATTCATTAAAATTACATTGTTAGCTTTCAAATGACATAAATTTCATTCTAGTAGAATCAAGTGAAACTAGCTATCTGACTAAAAGAAAATGTATGTCAACTTAAAGAAAGACAGTTGTAAAGCAGTCCCGTAAAATACAAAATATAACATGAAAGTATATAAAAAAATGTATTAAAATATTCTACATACCTTGTTCTTTAACTGCCTTATTTCAAACAGTTTCACACAACCAAGAAATTTTCGAGAAATGCTAAATAACAATGGACTTCCGTAATATGACGCTGATACGAGCACACGATGCACACATTTTCGGCAACGAAATTAGAAAGAATGCAATATTTTTATTGTAATATATTTGCAGTTCCATGAACCTCGAACCTAGTACACTGAGAGGTACGTGGAAAATCTAAAAATTAATTATGCCACATGGTGTACTTAAATCGAAGATTCAATTTTCGATCTTGTTATTGTTTTTTAGACGTTGTTATAAACATTTGGACTTAAAATTTGGCATGATTTAACTCCATTAAAAGCATATACAATGTCGTTGAAATATATACATCATTGCTTAAATTATCGTAGATTGTTTAAAAATCGTCGATCTTAATGTTTTCGTTTTTTGCATCTTAACAAATTGAAAATAAAAGTACAAATTGATCTAGTTTTATTCGCATTAATTTTTTTTTTTTTTCATTGCTATACGATCTATACAACCCGAAATATATAATAATAACTTCGAAACAATAAAATACATTCTTTTATCCAAACGAATGCCTACCCTGAAAAGTATTCATTCTAAATATTTTTGCTGTACTTGCAACGTTGCCTGAAAATTAATTAACAGCCCCTGTATTTCTGTATATTAGCCTCATTAAGGAAATATTCCTGGTAGATGACAAAGTTACTTTAAGACTGATAAATACATTAAATACATATTCTAAATGATTCTTAGATTTGTAATTTTTTTTCTTTGTAAAGAACATAAATCCAGTTCAGTCCTTTAACAAACCGATTTTTTCGTCGCATCTCAATAGAGGACCTGCGCAGGAACACAATTCCGAAAAAGATTAATCTTACAAACGCTTTTTTCAATAAAAACCAAGAAAAGTGTTGAAAAGGGATGAGATAGTAAATTAATCTTACTTTTGCTGTCTTACTTTTGCACCTTTTCTTGAAGGTTATTCAAAACTTTCTGGATAATAAGTCCACCCTTTGTGAGTTTTACAAACTTTTCCTCATTAAAATGTAATATCGAGAACAAATAAATCCTGATGTTCCAAAGTTTGTTATCCGAATGGCTCCCTGGGTAAAAATGATCTACAAATTGAAATTGTTTTTTATGGAGCGGTCCAATTTTTTTATATTAATAATAGTAATAATATTTATCGTACAAAATAAATTTGCTGACAAGCCTGATTGAAGTTATTCTACAATCTCCTTAAAAAACAAAACACTATAAGGTAGACTCAAAATTGTTATTAGAATTTAGTCAAGAAAAATTACTGGCTCACAAATAATTGTAAATTTCTTTCTAACTATCAACAAAATCCCACAAATGATAACTACAGTTTGAACGTAATGTGTTAACTGAAAAATGAGCACCATTTTTATCAAACGAAATTGCAGGTTTGTTTATTGAAGCGAAACCGTTGTTAACTACGTTCCACCACAAACCTATATAGATATGGTGATGGTAATTAATTTGTAGCATAAGGTGTACCTCAAGAGTCAATTCTCGCCCCGATATTGTTGATAATTTATACATCTGATTTTCATCGCTGTTTAAAATATTTTCCTCCGCATTTATATGCAGATGATACACAATTATATTGTACCTCTGACCTTCAACGTCTTAAAAGTAATGTCTGTAATCTGTTCAATAAAGAAATCAGTGCAGTGGTTCTTATTTAAAAAAAATCACTACCTTTCCATAAACCCTAATAAATCGTCAGACGTACGGTCGAAGACCGCCATAGGGCCATAGATGGAATCTCTTTATTAGTAGATGTACATAAGTCAGAATATAAAGATGAAATAAAATGTCTAGGTTTAAATATTGATATCCATCTTCGGTTTGTTAGCCACGTAAACTCTTTAGTCTCTTTAATCTCTACGCTAACAGACACTGCCTCAATAAATAATAAAAAGTTATGTTATGCGATTTAATGATACTATCTATTATGATATCGCTTATGGCGCGTGCTTAGAATACACCAAGTTCAAAATGCATGCATTAGGTTTATTTATGGTTTACATTGTAGATATCATGTATCAGAAATTGGATGGTTATAATGCACTATTTTAGAGCTCTCCATATTGCTTACTTTACTCACAACCTTGTAAAAATGCAATTACTTATAATATTTATAATGAAAGCTAATTATTATGTTATTATAAGTCTTGCGCTGAAATTAAATGTTAAAATTTCTATATATAAATTGTCTTGGTTAAAGGGAAGAAAAGGTAGCTGAACTTCGTCAAGACAGAAATATAAATAAAAGCGATTTGTTATTATTATTATAATTATATTATAATAAGATTATTCTATTCCATTCAAACTAATTATGGTTCTTCAACTCGAATACAAGAATGTAGAATAATTTCTCTGGTATCACCTTTCCATTTTAGTTTAAATTAAAAAAAAAATCTGTTGTTACACACTTACACAAATAAAAATATTTTCCATTTTGAAACTAACGTTCAAATGTGGTTTGAACGATCCGAATCCATCATAGAAATTATTTCTGTTGACAATAATCTAATATAAGCCGCCCAACTCCTGTAATTATCCTTTCTACAAACACTATGCAGTCATACGACTCTGCAAAGGCAGGTGAAGAGTAAGCTTCATAGCCGAGGGCACCTTAATGGTTATATAACTGAGTATTATATTACCGCCTCAATAATTTATTCGTATAGAATTTAATTAAGTGAGCCACTTAGTAGAGGCCTCTATATATACCTGAAACCGTTACTGCAGCCGATGAAACTAGTAGTCCGAGAGCACGCGACGAAATTGTACCCTTATAAACCATCACCGTCAAAAAATTATGTATGAAATACAATCATAAAAAAAATATGAATCCGCTGATTTGCTTAAGCATTTCCTGCAGGAAGGATGTTTAGTTAGGTATTAGAATAGAATAAAATAATAGTAGATTGTAATACAAGTGTGGCAAGGGCTTCATTGCAATACGAAGAATGAAAGTAGGAACACGAGCGCAGCGAGTGTTCCTATCATACGAGTTTTGCAATGAAGCTTGCCACATGTGTGTTACGTACTATTTTTTCTACGGTTGTGAAGTTATTTCCCTTTTTTAAAGTCTTTCCAAAATTTTAAATTTGCTGCCTGTCAGATTTTATTTAAAGTGACATTTACCGCAGTCATTCTGAAGTTAGAAGATTTGACTTTGTAATTGCAATTCATGTGTAATTAATGTACAGTTATAGAATTTAATTGTTATTACCAGTAAGTAAGCCTTAGAGGGCTATACTCACGTGAGTATAGCCCACTAAGGTTAGAGGTCGCCGCTCTTGGTACTTGCAAAAAAGCAAGTAGCTATACGTCAGTGACATTTGTCCGACGTATAGTAGCATCTGACCATATGAGAGTTTACCTCTCACCGTCACTTCATATATATATATATATATATATATATATATACTTTTTGAGTGCCACCCCCTGAGAGGGGGAGGTATTCACCCCCTATAAATTAGCAAGCCCCCGCACAATATAAAAACTTTTCTGTGAAGCATTTATTGCTATACTGCCAAAAATGAATGAAATCCGTTCAATATGACATTATTCCGAAGTTTTGCATATTTTTTACCTCTAGGTACTGTACTATAAGGTAAACACACTATTTTATTTCGGTGTGTGAAGATGTAATCAAGGCGTATGGCAGAGTGATACTTTCTGCAGTCATTTTGAAGTTAGAAAATTTGACTTTCAGCACAATCGTAGAAAAAGTGTATTTATGAGTAGATAATAATACATATAAATATAAATAAATATATAGGGGGTAAATAAACTTAATACTTCAAAGAAGTGCCATACAGGCACTGTACATGAAGAATACAAACAAGTAAATATAGGCATATTAACTCAACAACTATAATGTATAAACTATAAATACCTGATTATAATAATATAAAAATATAACACATATACATACAGGGTAGACCATTAATAATAGACCATAGTTCAAGGGTAGATTCTTTGGACCAAAATATGAGGATATAACCAAACATGCTTTAGTAAATTGTTGCTGTGGAAGTTGTAATTTTTTTACTTTTTTTATAATATCTCAACTATCTCTTGACTGATCTTCTCCCAATTTGGTAAGGAAACATTTTTTAAGCTAAGAAACAATAATGTATGTATTACATCACGCTAGCCCGTGGAGGGCGCCTAATGAGCTGTACCTGATGATGAATATTTTTTCTATTTTTTTTTATGAAACGTAGTGTGGCAATTTTAACTAGAAAATCTCATGCAGGAGTCATTTCTACGTAAAAAAGGTACACTTGATAGAACTTGATAATTCCAACCGTTTTCGAGAAAACTGCCGTATAGTTCTCAAAAATTCTTTGAAAACAAACCCAATTTGAAAAGGAAAAATTGTATTTATAAGTGTGCTTTGGTGACATCTTAGTTCTGTCAAAATATCAAACTGATGAAATTGTACGTAAATGACAGAACTAAGACGAGTTTTTTGCATTTATTAATTCTTGAAAGGAAAGTTGAAGTTTTCTTCTAAATACTGTAATGGTTTTATTTTCCCTTTCCTGGTGAATGCGTGAAATCCAGGTAGAGTTCGACAGAATTGAAAAATATACAAAGTAAATGAAAAAATAAGACAAGGGCCCCAGTTTCGTAATACCCGAAACTACCCAGAATATTAAATACCCCCAAAATTACTCGCAAATATCTGAATTACCTGCATTTTGGATAATTTATGTCAAGTTTTCAGCACTGAAACCACAATTGTATAGTTATGATTCTTATAAAAGGACAACAAAAAAGACGAATATCTATAAGAAAAAGGGAATGAACATATTCACAAGAAAGAGAAGCATATAGACTTTTTTTTGAGTGAGATGATAGTAGTGCTTTTTAAAGAGGTGGATGATGGTGGTTAAAAAATAAGTCTGCCATATATATGCGACAGTGGCGGCTCGTCAGGGGAGGCAGGGGAGGCTGAGCCTCCCTTTGGAAGAAGCAGCATATCTTCCAATCTCTCCAAATTAATATCTATTACTTGTAGAAATAAAACTAAATGTCTTTCAAAATATCAAGCCTCCTCTGCAGACAATATCACGAGCCGCCACTGATATGCGACAACTTCCACCTTGATAGACCGATATATCTGTTTATAAGAAGGTTCAAATATAAAAACCGCTGCCCAAGGAATTATTACTTCCACATTCAGATTTTCTATCCAAGTCTCTCACAACGAAAACATTTTGTATGTGGAAATAATTGTTTATGGAACTGTAATAATATAATATTTGAAATTGTCTACTCCAAAAACTCATAAAACGATATCCCATATCGGTAGTGAGGTGGGAGTTGTGATAGAGGGTGGTGGATGAAGTAAAAAAAATGTTTGAGGTTTTTGGTTCTTGTACACACACCAAATCACATTTTTTCCACCCTCTTTAATAATGGGGTGGGGGTGGTATGTGGGTGGCTAATGCCAAACAATGTTTTGAGACCTTAGCTTCTCTTGTATATACTAAATACCAATTTCATGGACTCTTGCCTGCTTGATTTATCTATTTACGCCCATTTACCCCCCATTCCTTCAATGGAATAAGATGAGTTCCAGATCTCATTAAAGTACATAGTGTACCAAATTTCAAGTCAATATCTTAAACGGTTCCAGAGTAATCGTGCGTACAAAAAAAGTTAAGGATTTTTTTTGCTCAAAATTAAAATCTCGACGTTTCATGATATTCTAAGCCTATTTGAACAATGAAAATTTTCAAAATGTTTTTTGTAGTTACTCTACTTCCACTGGATGCGGAAGTAAAAAAAAACGCTGCCTAAGAAATTACTACTCTCACATTCTAGTTTCCGGTGGGGGTGGCTGAAGCTAATGAAATTTTGTGACCTTTGGTATTTGGACACACACCAAATCACAATTTATTTTGTTTCTAAGCCTATTTGAACAAAAAAATAATGTTTAGCGGTTACTATACTTTTATTCACATATAATTTTTTCATATTGATGGTACAATTTTCTCGCGAGCTCTCGGTCTATAATGTGCCACCCAAGCAAGCTTGTGGTAGGCAAGTGTGAGAAAGTAATGAATTTCTTTTTCTGTTGCTTGTTCCAGCTGGATGTGTTTTACTTTTATGACGGTATTATATCAAGAAATGTATGAGGATGTGTCAGCGAGATATGTCTCCGTGTTGTGGATATTGTAGCAGAGTGAAAATGTCCTAATGTTTTCATTTCTTCGGCTCTGCAGCTCGTACGTTTGTGTCGGAGACAAATGGGTCTTTATAACTGGACGACGACGTGTGCTACGATGAGTAAGATTAAAAGAGTTCGAAATCGGGGTTTTAGGCTGGTTTTGAAAAATTTGCTGGAACTCGTATCAAATATTTATATGTTCCGTGCATATACAGGGTGTTTCAAAAAATTTTCCTATATTTCTAGGGCAGGTAATACATAGTATATAAAAAAATAAAGTGGGTAAAAGAACAAATCGGCACTATATAAGTTTTGTGCCTTGAGCCATTCCCAAGGAACAATTTTAGTTTCTTAAATGTATACAAGGGTGCTATAAAACTATTTATGAAATGCCTTGAAAAATCTATTTTGGTGTAACAATATCCTTAATACCATCATAAAGCGACTTGTAGACTAAAAGGGCCCACCCCCACTCTTGAAAACCTTGTTCGGGCCGTTTTAAAACCTTTCTTAAAACCTATTTTAAAGCTGTCAGAAGCTTTTCTATTAGCTTCCTGCATTTCTAGAAAACACCTAGAAGGCTACCTTAAAACTGGTTTTTAAAACTCTTATAAGTCCATATTAGAACTGAGAAGCTATAAGAATGTCCACGAAGGAATCCAAATAATTTTATTATTGCATTTATTTTTTCTAAGCTGATTTAAGCAAACACATCATCAGACTTATTGAAGATAAAATGGAATTTGAAATGTATAAAGCGTAGAGCACTATAACCACTCTAAGGCCGATTTAAAAGGTAATAAAAAGCCATCAGGTATGACAAAAAAATTAAAACCAACGGCAGTTTATCGTTAAAACTACATAAGAAAGGCCCAAAAAACAAGAGCCCCTCAGAAATAATAATGATTTTAATATCCATACAAAATTTGCATAGACGCACGTAATCAGCAAATTTAAAAAAGTGGGCTGCTTCTCGGTTCCCACGGTAATTTTCAGTCGTTTCTTGTAATTCTACCTAAATTTCCTAACGAAAAAGTAATAATTATTGATAATTATAATTGTGAGATTGACCTTGAATATTTTTATATAACAAGAAAAACATGGCTGGCCAACTAAAAACCTAATTGTCATTTTACAGTCCTCTCCAGTGTTGCCAGGTCTAGTGAAATTTCACTAGATCTGGTGATTTTTTTTTGAATCTAGTGATTTAGTGAAAACTTTTATGAAAATGCCCATTTTTAATGATTTTTGAATCATCCAATTTATTGCCCTCTACTGGTAGGTAGACAGACATTAAATTCGAGTTGCAATCCATTTAATACAAAACTGTTCACGTTAATCGCTACCACGTTCAGTAAACTCTACGGTTACCTCGATCAGCAGCTCTTAGACGAGAGAGACGCGCGGAGCGGGGAATCGAATAAAAGAGACAGACATATCTGATTTCCGTGCAAAAGACACAGACAAAGATGCCTGTAGTGTCTACAGCTGACGTAGGCTGTAGACCCTAACAGAATATCTTTCATTCGATTCCCCGCTTCGCACGCCTCTCTCCTCTAAAAGCTGTTAATTGAGGTAACCGTACAGTTTATTGACCGTGAATCGCTACAATCGAATAGCCTGGGCTCGTTGTCCTCTAGCGTCTCGTAGACAAACAGTACTTTCTAGTTACAAACCATTTAATACAATACAGAGTACGAAGTCTGGCAACGAAATAATCAGATAGAGGACGTTCAAAGCTATGCTGTGCTCAGAGAGCTCAAGAAAATTACGTGTCCTACAGACACTGCAACTTTTGAAAATTAAAGATGAGAGCTTTAATTTCAAATGAAATTTTAGTAAGATTTAGTAACTTTTTAAAGCGTCGTCTGATAACTTTTAAAATTTTGATCTGGCAGCACTGGTCCTCTCATTAAACTATATATTCTAATAATGGTAATGACCTAGAACATTTACTCTAAATGAAGCCCTTTTAGTCTTTTTGTATACTATCACAAATAATCCCTTCCTTACAAAAATGCAAATGCACTTGGCGAAGATCACATGGACTTGATAAAAGCTGTAATAAAACGTTTGGGACGTTGATATTTGATACAAAAAACTTAAAACTTAACCTCAAAATAATTTGTATGTGTGTGTGTTTTAACAATCCTTTTAAAATGGCCACTCTTTTTTATTTTCTTCCACCTTTCCAAAAAAGACTTAATTACACATCAGTAAGTCGTGAAATGTTTTTAATTAACACACACACACACACATGCATCAACGACACTTCAGGCAGACATTGTTTATTATTTTTATAATAAATGTTTTATTGAGGTTTTGGAAAGTGTTTTATGGAATTAAAATTTGCCTTTTAGATTTATAGAGGCCTTTTTTTCTTCATAACGGTTTCATCACAACATTTATCAAGGATGTTTTAAGAGTCTAGTTTTGTAATGGCCTTTAATAAGTACTAATAGGTATTGAAAATGCCTAGTTTTAAAAAGGATTTAAAATGCATTTATTGCAAATATGTTAAAACCATAAAGAATAATTTAAAGCCTCTTTAAATCTAAATGGAATTTAAGACGTTCATAAAACTAATTAGCTTTATGGAGAGTTTTATGTAGGTTATGATAAATCCATTACAAATACGTATTGTCCTAGAAGCAAATTAGCTTTATAATTAGGCCTTACAGAATGCTTTAAAACTTACTATTAAGAGCAAGTATACTTGAAGCCTAAAAGGCCTTAACTACAACATCAATAAAGCATATGACTATTTCCTAACCCTGACAAACCTTTCTTAAAACCTCCTCAAGTCCAAACGACTTTTAAATTGTTCCTTGGTATTCCCCGTGGGACACTGGACTAAATTAACTTTTTCATGAATATCGGGAAAAAAAACATAAAAAAATAGATTTTTCCAGTAAAAGTCGTTATTATTGTTTAAACGATATAAGTTATCAACTCTGACTGTCAGAAACATTTTTTAACTTAAATTTTCAATAAAAATAACAATGTTTTATAAATATCGCGAAAAAAAAAATTTAAATATATTTTTTTGTAAATATTGTTATTATTGTTTAAACAATATAAATAATTATTTGCGCCACTTGGGATGTTCCTGATTTTGAATGATATTAAAAAAGACGCATTTTAAAAAAGAATGATCAAAATCGAAGCTGTTGCTGAGAATTAAGAAGTGAAAACCTTCATTGACTCGACTATAGAGAAATAATTAATAAATAAAAGATGGCAAATAGAGAGAGAGAGAGAGAGATAGAGAGGTAAATACCTTCATTTTCTTTTAGATTTCCTTTTTTTTAGATAAAATTTAATTGTAAATGCCAGGAAGAAACTTTTCTATACTATGCGGGAACTGGTTAATTTATAGGGAGGATAGATGTCACATCTTTTCAGGGGATGGGACCCAAAAAATAACCACTAGAACTGAAAGAGGATCTTTTGAAAAAGTTACATGCAATTTATTGAATAAATTTACGGTCTCTGAGTATTAACTACTTGATAATTGCGATTTCAGTTTGAGAAAATAGGTATTTCAAAACCGTCGAATAACTCGAAAAGTATTGCATTTAGCGAAAAAATGTCTAAAGACCAATAAGAAAGCCTATACACAGAATGAATTTTATTTGTTTCTAATTTCTATAGAATTAATGGTTTCGAATATGTGTAAGCTTAAAGATGGCGTTTGATCGTTCACGAGACGTGGTGTTTGATTTTAATATTAAATATCTCAAAAACTGTCAAAAGTGCTAACCGCCAAAATACAAGATTTCAAATGTTTTTTGGCTCTTTTTTTAGCATAAAAAACAAAGAAGTCATTATAGAAGCTTCAAATTTTCTTAATAAAAATATCGCCAGTTTTTTACTGTAATTAACCATTAACCGGCACAGGTAGCTCAATCGGTTAAGGCGTATTGAGTGGCGAATATGCTGATCGACTGCCTACCGCGCTCTGGGTTCGACCCCCAGCCCCGGTATTGACAACACCGGTGGGTGTGGATGTATGTCTGCGTTTTTCCAAATGTGTAACCCCCTTCCGCACAGCCTTGGCTATGGATTTGGGAGTTGTCTACTATCTGTGGTGTGTTTATGTTTTTTTATTTAAAAAAAATAAATCTCAAATACTGGTTTTGTTAACATATTTTAGCATAACCCAGATGCTTACATTTTTTGTTCGTTTAGAGCACTCGCTTTAGAAAAAATTGTACTTTAAACTATAAAGACATTTTGGAAAAAACATAAAATTTTTGTTTTTTTTTGAAAATACTTCAATAAATATTATTTTCACAAAAAAATATTAAAAACTAAAAATAAAGCTTATAAACTAAGGATAAACTTTATTTTGCGTCATATTTATGTAGGATTAATAGTTTTGGTGATATGGAGGTTTAAAGATGGCATTTATTAGACAAAGTATTTAGTTTAAATGTTAAATATCTCAGATACTGTGACCTTTGTGTCGGAACTATGCAAATACTGAATATGATACCTTATACTATAAGAATCACCTATAAAAAATATTTATTTCTAAATTTTTTATACTTTTCACCTCTAGGTACTGTATTCTAATGTCTTCAGTTGATATATAGACGTTTTTATTTTCTTGACCGTTGATATCAGTTAATAAAATGAAATTGATTCTATCCTAGGATGTTCCGTTTTATTTTTAATGTTGTTCACTCCTTAACAGTTTCCATCATTCACAGGTATTCGAAACGAAATTAATTCATTTATTCTGTTGCAGAAAATTGATCAAAAGTATCGCAGCATAATTCATATTGTACATATTTCGTTACGTTTTTAATTAATTAAAAATGACATGGATCTGGGGCTCTATCAAAAATTTAATATTTATAGCAATATTACTGTTCCACAAAACTTGCAGTTTATTTGAACAAATACGTAATTTTGTTCAGTTTGATTATGCCAAACGCAAAATATAGTTTTAAAACTTACTAAAAACTGAAACAAAAGCACCTCTGGCTTTTTCGTGTGTTTTGTTTGAGCAAATATGTTTATCTATTAAACGTTGGTATAGAATAATAAAAACAAAAAAGTTTGACAGAAAGATTCTTCATATTTTTTTCTATAAAAACATCGCCATTTTGTTGCTGTAAGTAGTCAGTAATTTAAAAAATATTCTCAAATACCGTTTATCGTTAACATATAACATGATTCAGACGCTCAAATTTTTTCGTCCTTACTTGCTATATTATAATTTCCTACATTATATTAGTCTTCCACTAGATTTTCTCAAGTTTTTTTCTAGTTTAATGATTCATGCATATGCGTATGGCGAAAAATGTAATATGCACCGCGGGTCGTACAGTGCGTTTTTTTTGGTCCCGATTACTTGCAAACCTACGATGAAAGTTTTTACCGGTCCCATTTTTATTTACTTTCAGGCCTATCTTTAAAGAAAAAAAAATTATAAAATAGATAGTCTAAATCGACGTTCAATTGATTTCCATAATAACCGAGTTATGTATTCTTTAAAACAATAAAATAACTTGACATATTTTGACGTTTAGTTGAAAACGCGACAGTTGTTATAAAATGGAGCTTCAAAATGACGAATTTGATTGCGAATTAATGGAAGATCAAATTATATCGGATCAAATTGTTAAGGCGGCCACCAAAGCAACGTTTAGGGCCAGTTTTATAATATTGGATTAAACTGCGGAGTGCGGATTAAACTAAGGCCTTGAAAAAAAGTCTGTTTTAGAATGTCGTTAATTTTGTTTTTATATGTAATATGATGGATATATTCGAAATATTTGATTAGTTATTATTTATTTATTATTATTTACTGTATAATGACGACGAAGAAATTATATTAATGTAATAGAAGGTATTCGAAGTTCTAAGTTTAAACTGCACAGTTTAATCTAACATTATAATATGGGAGTGTGTGTGTGGCTTAAGTAGAAAGCATGCGATTGAAAGAGCTCTGTAACAAACACCCAAAGATATAGCAAACGAACGAGAAATTCCCACCTGAAATAGTGCAGTTCATATAAGTTACTGGCAAGTACCCATATAATATAATAATTCTAACTCTAAACAAGTGTAAGAAACCCACTGCAAAGTGCATTTAGTTCGATTTACTTTGAGGCTAATATTCTTATCAGTAACAAACACTGATAGGAGATTTTATGTTGACTTTTTATGAACAATAAATATACAAATTGCTAGAAGTCTTTACGCAGACTTTTTACACACCAATAAAAAGTGAAATTTCTAAAGGTAATCACACACTATAGAAACACCTAAAAGGATATTAAAATAATACTTAGTGTACTTATACGTAATGCCCGAAGAAGTATCAGATGAAGGCAAGACTGTTTCAAATGAAGACCTATATCAATTACTTAAAGCTATAAATGCTAACAATATACGTATAGAAAATAGACTTGAACGAATAGAAACGAACTTTTGCAAAGAAATTAAAGAAATCCAGGGGAAGGTGGAAACGTTAGAGAGAGAAAATAAAAAACTAAACGATCAACTTTTCGAAACACAAAAACAACAAAAAAAATATAACCTAGTGATATATGGAGTCAACGAAAATAAATCAGATTTACAAACAGTTATCCAGGATATTATAAAAACGAAATTGGAGATATCTTTTGAATTGACAGAAGTCCGTGATATACATCGCATAGGAAAAACAGTTGAGAATCTGAAACCCAGACCTATTTTATTAGAATTAGTTTCTTATAAACAGAAAATAGATATACTGAAAAACGCATTTAAACTTAAAGGAACTGGAGTATATATAACTAATGATCTAACACCTCAGGAACTCGAAGATAGAAGAATATTAGTGAAACATCTGAAACAAGCGAGGGAAAAACAATATAACGCAAAAATCTATAAAAATAAACTGATTATAAATGGGGAGTCCTATGGCGTAGCAAATCTATTATGTGGTGAAGATCAGACATCAAGTGAATCTATTGCACAAGAACCATCAACGGATGCAGACAAAAATTCAAAAAGTGCTCCAACTACACCTATTTGCACACAAAAAGCAGGAGAAAATATCGGGTTCCAGGAAACCAGTGATGAAATACGTAACGAAGAGATAAGAGGAAGGACCCTGAGAAGCAACATACAAAATTCAGGCACAAAAGCTACAGAGAAGAAAAGATCAAATTCAGAGGAAAAAGTACAAAAAGATAACAAAAAAAAGAGGAATTAACTTATATAACAATATTATTTCATTTACTTTTCTTTGTTTTAGCCGAATGTAATGTGTTTATGTGTTTATGTTTATATCTAATCTATTATTGAATTGTAAGAATGTGTAAAAAAAAACCAAAAATAAAAAAATGAATCCATATATAAAACATTATAATTATGAAAATATTAAAACGAATATTGCAAATGATGTAATTGAACACAATGATTTGATTTCAAACTTAAATCTAAATACAAATATAAAAGTATTTCAAATCAATATCAGAAGTCTACAAAAAAATTTTGATGAACTCTTGCTATTACTCAATCACTTCACAGAAAATTTTGATATTATCATTCTAACAGAAACATTTGAAATTCAGGATCTAGCATTATTTAATATAAATGGATATGACACTCTGTATAATGAAGGAAATGTTAACAAAAATGATGGAGTAATAGTACTAATAAAAAAATGTCTATCATATCATCATAGAGTTTATATATTAGAAAATATAAAATATAATAATAACCTCATTAATTTAAATTTACTGGAAGTAGAAATAAATGTAAATAATAGAAATATTTTAATAACTTGTATATATAGATCTCCTAACACATGTCCATATAGTTTCAATGACGGATTAAAAAATTATCTAAAGGAAATAAATAAATGTTATTACGCACACGTATTAACTGGAGATATAAACATCAATATTTCCTCGGATGATGATTTCTGTCAAGAATATTTAAATATACTAAACGAATATGACTTTAGGTCATATATAAACAAGTACACCAGAGAACAAAATGAACAAAAATCCACCATAGATCATTTTTTTATTAAGAGTGCTGAAAGAGAAAACAATTTTTTTCCTATTATAATAAAAACACCAATTACAGATCACTACCCAATTTTATTATATCTAGATACAAATAGTAATATTACTCCTTTAACTAAGACAAATTATACAACAAAAAAATATATAGATTATATTAACTTACAATGTGATTTACAAAAAGAACAATGGGCAGATATATACCAAAAGGAAGATCTTAATCTACAGTGGGAATCATTTATTAATAAGTTCACATATTACATAAACAAAAACACAAAAACTATAAAAAAAATGAACAAATCCAAAGGAAAAAAAGAATGGATAACGTCAGGCCTCCTTCAATCTGTAAAAGAGAAAAATTCTTTATACCATAAAATGAAACAAAACCCAGAAAATACAGAAATAATCAGACAATACAAAAAATATAAAAACAAACTAACGCAATTGATTAAAAATGCTAAAATGCATTACTATAATAGTATCATAACAAAAAATAAGAACTCTACAAAAGAACTTTGGAATGCGGTAAATCGAATTTGTAATAAAAGTAATAACGATACGATTTTAAAGGAAATTGAATTCGATAACAAAATCATTAAAAATGAAAAAGAAATAGCTGATACGTTTAATCAGCACTATATTAATATGGGTGAATCTTTAGCAAAGCAAATACAAAATACTGGTCAACTTAGTGATAATGAGAAATACCTTGAAAATTCAATATTTTTGCAACCAACTAACGAAACTGAATTAAGAGAGGTTACAAATAGTTTAAAAGAAAAGAAGGCACCTGGTTACGATAATATTAAAGCCGAAACCCTAAAACAAACCATAAATGAAATAAAGCAACCACTTATTCATTTGATCAATAGCTCGCTTGCACAAGGGATATTTCCAAATGTATTAAAAGTTGGAGTTATAAAACCCCTATATAAAAATGGCGATAAATTAAAATTAATCAACTATAGACCTATTGCGCTAATTTCCAATGTTGCCAAATTGCTTGAAAAGATACTAAAAAATAGAATTGTGAAATTTTTAGATAAATTTAATATTATATCTAACAGGCAATTTGGTTTCAGGGAAAGAAAGTCCACAGAAGATGCTATAGCCTATTTAACGGGGTTAATTTATAGAAAATTAGATAATAATAAGCCATCTCTGTGTGTTTTTGTAGACTTAGCAAAGGCATTTGATACTGTCTGTCACAAGCGATTATTGTCAAAAATGCAGAAACTCGGGTTTCGGGGAAATGCTTTCCAACTCATAAAAAGTTATCTTACAGGGAGGACCAAATATGTACGAATTAATGAGGCTCTAAGTAATTCACGAATTATAAATTGGGGTGTCCCTCAAGGAACTGTTTTAGGGCCGATTTTATTTATTATTTATATAAATAGTCTACTTACCCTTAATAGTGCAGGAGAAATTTTGAGCTTTGCTGATGACACCGCTATATTTTATAGTGCAGACACGTGGCAAGACCTAAAACAAATAGTAGAGAAGGATTTCAAAAACATCAAAAATTGGTTTGACACAAATATCTTAACTATAAATAACATGAAAACCAAATACCTTCCTTTTACATCCTTAGTGAATAATCTCCCAAATTTCGGTCCTTTGAACATATCATCAAATCTAATAATTGAGGAAGCAAAATCGATGAAATATTTGGGTATTGTGATTGACAAACACCTTCGTTGGGATTTGCAAGTAAATTATATTACAAATAAAACTAGATATTTATTATCACGTTTCAAATTCCTGAAACAGTACCTAAGTATTAGTCAATTAAAGACATTATATTTTGCATTAATACAGACGCATTTCACCTATGGAATAATAGGTTGGGGAGCAGTGGCAAATTGTTATTTGAATAAATTAATGGTTTTACAAAAGTGGTTTTTAAAAATTATATTAAATAAAGAATATACTTATTCAAGTAATAGTTTGCTACAAGAAATGGCTGTTATGGACATCCGTCAATTATATGGTTACTCTCTTCTAATGAACCTTCAAAAAACAAAAAATATAGATTTTAAGAAACATGGTTATGACACCCGACTAAAAAATATAATTACAGTAAAACCAAAAGTTTATAAAACAGTTGGTGTAAAGAATCACACTTATTTATCTGTAAAATTATATGACTACTTACCTGATGATATAAGAAATGTGAAAAATATGTTTATATTTAAAAAGAAAGTAAAAACATGGATTTTGGAATTTCCTAGGAACCAAATGAATAATATCCTTCAAGGCAATTTTTTGAGAAGTTATTGAGATTTATATGATGTGTTTATTTACTTATCGTTATTTATTAAGTTATGTGGTATGTGTATATTTGATTTTATAGTGTCTAGTATGTAAGTAAATGTATATGTGTATGTATGTGTAAATATTATATTATACATAGATATTAGATATAAATGTAATAATAAAATGTCCACACTCCCAACATCACAAACAAGTATCTACTAGAATACTTCTGTGAAACCTGAGTGTTTATTTGGAAAATTTCTTTCTTTGTCAAATGATGTATCTAATCTTTTAAATTCAAATAAACATTATTATTATTATTATTATTATTATTAATACTGGCGCTAAATCTATTACCGTTGAAGTCCCGGACACGATATGAAAAAACATACCATATTTTTGAAAAGCAGTGCCTGGAGAAGCACTATATATTTGTCAGAGAAATCAGAAAGGCTGATATCTTCTTCGTTGTGGAGTTTATATTCGATGGTGAAGGCCGTGCTACGTACCAGAAAAAATATCGGGTGAACTTTGACTTACCGGAAATGCGTTATGTCAAAATGGTTTCCATGGTAACGGTCGTCATAGTTACCACTACTCAATGGTACTACTCCCATGGTGGGCACTCGGTTAGTTGTGAAGTTAGGTACTCCAGAATAGTGGAAATGATTTACAAAGAAGCAGTTGCTGTGGTAATGCTTACCACGGTTACCAGTACCTTGGGGTACCACTCCCATCCATGGTGGGCACTCGCTTAGTTACGAAATGATTAGCTGTATCAGTAATTTTTTTTTTTTTTTAAATTCGACTTACCGGAGATGTGTCATGTCAAAATGACCATGGTAACCGTTGTCATAGTTACCACTACCCAATGGTACTACTCCCATCGTGGGCATGTAGAAGAACGCAGTAACGAGCGTCAAAATGACACATGAATTCCCTCGTTAGGGGTTTAGGGTTACCCTTTGAAATTTTGGATTTTTGCATAAAAAAATCCCAACCGAAGAATTTCTCTGCGGAGGGATTAATTTTGTACGTGGTATCCACGTTTTTATCTGATAATAACGGACTCTACACCTTAGGGATTTCTTAGAAAATGCATAAAAAAATCTCTATCAAACCTCCGTAAGGTAACCAGAAGGTCGAGTGTTAATGTGAGTTAACTCGACACATCCGGTTTTCGATACGAAAGTTCCAGGGATTACAGGGATTATAGTTCCAGGGATTATAGACATCAAACACATTCCCGAGGACTTATGACTGCATAAGTTTGATGACGTTCAATCAGTCCACAATTTACTTGCCCCTATGCAGTTGTTCAATATTATCGATATGGTAGCAACCCACCTTCGAGCGACTTTTAGGCAAAATTGAATTTTTGGTTTTTTATGCACAAGGCGTTTTCCTTTATAACTTTGTCATTTGGAAAGCCCCGCTATTGGCTTTCCTACCATCGCTTTGTCGGGACCACTCAACGCGCTCGACCAAATTGTGAGCCGCTGAGTTAATCCAAACTCTTTCTAGGCGAGAAACCGGCCTTGTGCATGTGCATTGATTTTTATCAATTTTTGCTTATCGGCACTACGCCGGCTTTGTCAAAATCGTCTATTTTGCCTTTTAGATGCAATGCATCGCTAAAATTTTATGCTCATACTTTAGAACGGGGCATTCAATGACCTTACCTCAAAGGTCAATGTCTTTGGTGGAGGAATAAAAATGAAAAGTATTTTAATATTTTTTAAAGTATATTTTCGTGGTACTTTTTAAACTGGCTTTAGGGTACTTTTGAAAAATTCAAAAAAGTCCAACTTTGGCGTACTTTTGAAAAATCAATTTTCATGCCAAATTTTGATTCTGTCTTCAACTTAGGACGGTTTTGGAGAGTTCTACAACAGGCACTCGCTTAGTTGCGAAGCTAGGTACTCCAGATTAGTGGAAATGATCTACAAAGAAGCAGTTGCTGTGGTACCATGGTTCCAGCACCTTAGAGTACCACTCCCATGGTGGGTACTCGCTTAGTTACGAAATTATTAGCTGTATTAGTAATAAAACCCAACATTTTTTTTATTGATTATAATAAAATTAAAACAAAAATAAAGTTACATTAAATTTTTGAACGGAAATCTCCTTATTCTAGCCGTATTGCCACGTATTTCGAGACTGCTTCTATATCATTTCCACTAATCTGAAGTACCTAGCTTCACAACTAAGCGAGTGCCTGCCATGGGAGTAGTACCATTGGGTACCGTTACCATGGAAACCATTTTGACATATAACACATTTCCGGTCGGCGTTTCGAAATCCGCGCGCGCGGATAAAATATTTAATAATAATGTTATTCTTTTTGTTTTCTTCCGTCTCTATAGAAACTCCAGACTTCCTTACAGGTTAGTGAGTGAGGCTGAGGCCGCTGAGGCCATAGGAGTAGTACCATTGGGTTGTGATAAAGGTTGCAAAGCACGGGCATTTTAACCTGCCATGGTTTTTATGCATTGTAACTAACGGAAGTCATGTGGAGCATTTTTTTAAGATAAGTTTTCTGTTTTTGTTGTTAATTGTCGTTATATTATTTTTTTGTATTGTTAAATTTATCATCTACATATAAGAATTGTTTTTATTTTCTTTTAAAAAATAAATCTCGATATTTTTTTGCTCTACTAAACAAAATAATAATTTGAAAAAAAAAATGTAAAAAAGAACTAATAAACGTTTGATATACATAACAAATGTATTTTGTTGATTTTCCAAAGCCAACATTTCATTGTTAGTAACCATTGGGAACTTATGCAGAGAAACACGAAGAGTTCAAATCGATTTTTCTTGAAAAAGGTGCATTATAGCGAGAACAAAGAATAGTATCTTAAGGTTAGAAAAACTCTAAAGTTTTTAAATCAAAATTGTTTTTGAAGATACTTAAAAAAATTGATGACAAGACATCCATATTTAAAGGTATGTAGCTCGGTTAGAAAGCCTTTTTGGATAAGGTGATTTACGTCAAACCGACATAAAATCACATCTAGAATTTGCAGTTTCCGTTTGTCTGGAGAATTTCTGGAACCCTGTATAGTTCTTCTTGACGCTCATTTATATTTTTTCAGAGGCCAAATTGAACTTCTTTAATCCAGAAATTTCCATTGTTCACCACTTAAACTGTAGCCGCAAAAGAGCTCACTAATTAAACCCACACCTTTTTAAAACCCATAGCGAATTAAGACCACTATAAAACAACCCCATCCTTTGTACCGTTATCTGCCCCATTTTTAATTCATTTATTAAAATTGCAAGGAAAACAAACAGATTTCTGGACGAGATAACACTCTCTATCGCAGGGTGGTAAAACTGAAGAGCACACGCAGTCGCGTCAAGTACACGAGGCGTCGGAAGCGTCGGGATGCCAAACCCCAGTTTGCGAAATCCGTGTAGCGCGGCTCGGCGTTGGCGGAACGGCGCTCGACTGTCGGACCTGTTGAAAAACGTCTCTAAGTGATGCACTTACAAAAAACATCTTTCTGTGTGGGGCGCTAGCGCTCGACTATTTACGTGTTTTTATATACATATATACGTAATCTTCCGGGACTAAGTACGTTTTAGTGAGCGCTAATGTGTGTTTTTGTAATGGAAATACCATTAAACTACTTTTTCTTAGTCAATGTTGCGGTACTAGTGCATATTTAGGTGACAACTAAACACAAATCATTGCTATCTGTGCTTGTAAATTTAGTGTTTTGTGTGCTTGTGGTAATTTTTGCTATAAAATAAAATATTCTCAACTCACAGTTGTGGTGGAGAGTTGATAGAGTCGTCGCAAATTGTAAGTAGAATTATTTTTCTGTTTTAAAGGAGGTCGTGTCAAAGTATGTGTTTGTACATAGCATAATGATATTTTTTATTATGCATATTATATTATTTTAAAAAAAAAATTGATTCTGATATAGATCAAATCTATTTTTATGACAATATACCCGGTGTCACTGAGGTTTGGCTGAATCCCCTTTTATTTTTTTGTCTTTTAACTTGAATGAAATTATACAAAGTGTCTCTCAAAGGTCTGTACTAAACGCAATCACGTGTTTCTAAAATCACAACAGTTGATTTAACCAAATTTACCTTATCTACGGGTGCTCGTAAAGTCGCTGTAAAACGACAAATACCTTCAAACACATTTTTTTTTTTTTCAAATAAAAGTGCTTTTAATATTAGGTATTAAACTTAGAATGTGAATCTGTAACGGAAAAGGGTGCTTTTTTGTACGTGGGTGTTACGTAAGTCGGTAAAAGTTGATCATACACGTGCAGAAAACCTCTTTTTGACTGTTTGGCCAATACTTTAAAACAATTTTTTTACAGGTAGACTTCTTATTTCAAACATTGTCTCTTGTCCTATTTCGCTATCTGCAGAAAAATACATATAATCTAAATAAACTGAAGAGAAAAAGATAAACTTAATTGCTAATAAACTACGGTACAGTACAGACATACAAAAATATTTTCATTATTACTTCCACATCCAGTGGAAGTATAGTAACGACAAAAAAAAATTTAAAAATTTTTATTGTTCAAATAGGCTTAGAACGTCATGAAATGTCGAGATTTTAAGTTTGAGCGAAAAAAAAATTCTGTCTGTCTGTCGGTCTGTAACTTTTTTTTGTGCGCACGTTTACTCTGGGACCGTTTGAGATATTGACTTAAAATTTGGTACACATATGTACCTTAACGAGATCTAGAACTAGATTATATTTTCATCTTTTTTCGTCGAAGGGTTGGGGGGTAAATTTTGGTAAATTTGGCGTAAATAGGTAAATCAAGCAGGTAAGAGTTCACAAAATTGGTATTTAGTATATACAAGAGAAGCTAAGGTCTCAAAAAAATGTTTGGACTTAGCCACCCCCATTACCACCCCCACCCTATTATTAAAGGGGATGAAAAAAATTGTGATTTAGTGTGTGTACAAGAACCAGATATTTTTTTACTTTATCCACCCCCTACCACCACCCCCACCCCACTACCGATGTGGGGTATCATTTTATGGGTTTTTGGGGTAGAGGATTTCAAATATTATATTATTAAAGTTCCATAAACAATTATTTCCACATACAAAATTTTTTCGTTGTGAGTGACCTGGATAGAAAATCTGGATGTGGAAGTAGTGATTCCTTGGGCAGCGGTTTTTTTTTATTTTTTCCAATCTTATTTATCATGACACATATAACATATTCGTGCCGAAAAATGACAGATATGTTAATGGTAAACCGATACGGTAGCTCAGTTAGCTAAGGCGTATTGTGTCGCGAATATGCTGGTCCCGCTCTCTACCGTATACTGGGTTCGAGCCACATCCCCGGCACTGACAATGTCTGTGGATATGAATTACGTTTTTCTAAGTGTGTAACCTCCTTCCACATAGCCTTGGTTTTAGATCTGGGGCTTATCTACTATATGTGGTATATATGACCAGCTGGTACAGGAATCTATAGAATAATTTTTCCTCATTTAACAAAATAATATCGGATTCCTTAAGTTTTTTTTTACCTCTAGGTACTGTACTATTTACCTGCTTCGTCTATCAAATGTTTCTTTATTGGTATACTAGCTATGTACCCAATTTCTTTAAGTTTAAGTTTAAGAGACAAACAAATAAAAGGTGGTAAGCCATGCGATATCCGGTATAAGATGTTTCAGGTGGTAAAATCAAAATTTACATAGCATTAAAATATAAAGATGTAAAAATAAGCTGAAAAATATATAAATTTATACTCTCAAAACATGATACAAAATGACTAAAGAGGAATACATAATTAACAACATAATTAACATTTTTTATGTATACATGTTTCTTATATATTGTGGGTGTATATAGAGTATAACAAAAATGCTTGTTGTAAACAGATTCTGGGTAGCAAATAATGTAACTCATTTTACTTCTTTTATATAAGTGGAGTAGGGATGAGGAATAAAAATCCACGAAAACCTTGTCTGGATGTTACATCAAACAATGATGAATGGTGTAATGTACGTCATTTTAATGTCAGATTTTTTTGTGGGAGGGTTAATTTTTTCAAAATTCAAAAGTTCTAAATTGTGTCGTGAAAACTTAAATTGTCATTAAGCTTATGGCAGGTTTTTTTGTTACACCACACGTACATAACAAAATGTATATTATATTTTTGGATAAATTTTTATATTTTACGTTGAATTTCTGCCGGATCTGCGCACAACACATTCATATTGTGTACAAAGTGTTAAACGAAACACTCTACTCCAACCGTTCGAATGACAATATAAAATATTAGTTTCTAGAAACTGCCATGTGAAATATTCGGGTTATTGGAAGATATAGGGCACATCCTGTAGAAAAACCATGCTATCAGATCGACCCAATTTGTCTCAAGATTTCAAAGATGTGCAAAAGTAATGTAAATTTCTTGAATAGAGTGAGTTATAAATTTTACTTCATGTTGCGGAGGACTTCAGAGACCAGCTGTCTTATGTTGTATATATAATATAATTTACATAATATATTTTTGTTTAAGAAATGTATGAGGTATGGAATAAACGAATAAGGCTGAGTGATTGAAAAACAGTTGAGCGTGAAATCTCCGGCACGCTGTTGGTTCCCTAAGCGTAATTTTACTTCCACATTCAGTGGAAGTATAGTAACGACAAAAAATTTTTTTAAAATTTTTATTGTTCAAATGGGCTTAGAATGTCATGAAACGTCGAGATTTTAAATTTGAGTGAAAAAAAATTTCTATCTGTCGGTCTGTCGGTCTGTCTGTCTGTAACTTTTTTTTGTGCGCACGTTTACTCTGAAACCGTTTAAGATATTAACTTGAAATTTTGTACACATATGTACTTTAACGAGATCTAGAACTAGATTATATTTTCATCTTGTTCCGTCGAAGGATTGGGGGGTAAACTGGGGTAAATTTGGGGTAAATAGGTAAATCAAGCGGGTAAGAGTCCATAAAATTGGTATTTAGTATATACAAGAGAAGCCAAGGTCTCAAAATAAAAATTGGCATTAGCGATCCCCATTACCACCCCCATCCCATTATTAAAGGGGACGAAAAAAAATTGAGATTTAGTGTGTGTACAAGAACCAGAAATCTCAAAATATTTTTTTACTTCATCCACCCCCACTACCACCCCCTATCACCACCCCCAACCCACTACCGATGTGGGGTATCGTTTTATGGTTTTTTTGGGTAGAGAATTTCAAATATTATATTATTAAAGTTGCATAAACACTTATTTCCACATACAAATTTTCTTCGTTGTGAGGGACTTGGATAGAAAATCTGGATGTGGAAGTAGTGATTCCTTGGGCAGCGGTTTTAAATTTGAATTGGCATTTTTCCAATTACAGATTGACAATTAAACTAAGCCCATAGGTAACAAAAATAATTAGTATTGCTATCTCGATAATTAGATATAAACGCAAAATGTGAGCTTGAAATTCTAAACCGTCTAACCGTCTAAAGTCTAAAGTCTGCATACATGACCCTGGGGTAGGGAATAGATGTTTTTTGTTCTTGTTTTTTCATTTCCCCAATTAGCCCAGACGACCAAGAACATTTTATAGTGAAATTTACAAAAACTTGCAAAATGAATAATTTTTTTTAATGAGTTCATAAAGGTGTTTAGAGTAATATCCTGAAAAGTTTACATTCCGCTCGGATGCAGAACATAAAAGAAAAGTGAAAAAAAAATTTTTTTCATTTATTTTTTCAAAATTTTGAAATTAAGTCGTGGTAGGAAAAAATAAAAAATACTGGTAGATAGACCACGTGTTTCTGAATAAAAAATGTCCTAATAAAATTATCGCTAAAGCCACGGTATTACTGGAAAAAAAAATAGTGAAATAACTTTGTCACTCTGCGCGGTCAAGTGCACGGTTAAATGCGTACTATGGAACCTCTAAAAATTCTTAGCAGTTCTAAAGCTGTTTTCTCTTTTTAACATTTTTCTTACTGAATAGGAGGATAAACAGAGAATAATGGAAGGAAAATATATAATTATGAACGCATACACAGACATCACACATTGCCGCTGAATCGCTCACATGAATTTTTGACTTTACTTTGTTGCATTTATTACAGGTACACCCTCCATATTTCAGCTATATCCAATGGATTCCTTATACATTTGTTAATGTATTGGAAACGTTTCAGAATTTATATTCAAAACAATCAAAAATATTTTCATAGTTAAAAGGATAAGATCGTGAAAATCGCAATTTCTTATCATGATTTGATTGATCATATTTTCGAAAAAATGCATAAAACTAAACAAATTTGTGTTTGAACATTCGAAAAGTATACATTTTTTCCGAAATAGTGATATTTCATTTTTTCCAATGGGTCAAGTTCTCGGCAAGTTAAAGCCTACAATATACATATTTATCAAGAAAATCATCAAGCAAGGAAATTAAAATGATTTGATATGTACTTTTTTGTGAATCCACGTTACTACAACTTAGTAAATAATAATAATCATGAAGTGTACATATTTTTTGACTGTTCTCAATGAAGAAAGAATTTTTTTGAAAGGCTTTTATTTTTTTTCTATATCTTTTACTGCGACGATTGAGTTCGGGCGTGGTAATATACATAAATATTTTTTTCCATCCATTCTTTGCTTGTATTATTGATTGATTTCCCAGCGTGCGGTAGGCATTGCTGCCACTCCCAGGGTTATACAGCTGGGCCTGCTACGTCCACGCTGGGTTGGACTAAGGTCATGCTTGTTACCAGCAGCGAGTGCCACATGGCGCATGGTAAAGGAATATGGGATGGGAGCTGTAGGTATTTGTGAGATGCGTTACCGCATTGTGTCGTGAGGGAGCGTTTAAGCTCCCTTTTTTGTGCTCTTGGTTCTGGGTATCTGGCTTTTCTGAATCTTCGTGTGAAATATGTGTTGTGTCTTAATATGGAGTGTTTATTACTGTTTATGTTCCTCTTTTTTGTTTCTGCTTCTTCGAATCTTCTTTTTCTGAGTCTTCTGATTCCTCGATTTCCAATGCTGGGTTGGATTTGAGTCATGCTTGTTGTCAGGAGCGAGAGCCACATGACGCATGGTTTTTTCATTTTTCCCCTCGCTTTTCTTTCCCAGTTTGTTTATGATCCTCTCGATTGTTGTTTTCCATGTGTAACATGGTCCCCCTATTTTTAGTTTGGTGCTGTTCAGTGTTAGCGTTTTCTTCAGTAGGTTTTCTACTGTCCTTTTTTGCTTTAACCTTCTTGATCCTCCCCCTTATCTCTCTGCTTACCAGAATATGATCTATTTGTATGATTGAGCTTCCATTACTCCAGGTGTCAATGCATGTTTGACTTTTACTTCATGTATTTCTTATTGTTAAGTCAAACATGTGTGCTAGGTTTTTCAGCGCGTTTCCATTTTCGTTAGACCATGTGTGGAGTATATGTGCATTAAAGTCTCCAATCACTACACTATGTATATGCTATGATTTACTGCGTTAGAGGGAAGAACTGTGGAAAGATTGGGTTTGTGTACCTAATTAAACACTAATATTCCTTATCAAGCTGAAAATATTCCGAGGTATAAATTATTTTACAAACACATTCACTTATACAAACTTAAATAACTTCTATACGTTGTCACTTTGTATTTAACTTTTTCAAGCTTTTATGGGTATTTATTGGTGACAGAACACTATAAGCCATCTCCCTGGCTACCAGAGTATGATCTATTTATTGAGTTGAGTTTCCGCTGCTCTAGGTATCAAGATTGCTCTTTTCTGTGCGTATTTTCTTGGAAACCATTTTCCTGAGAGAAACCTGTATCACGTATACATATACATACATTGAGGTGCCATAAGAATTCAGTCTGGACGCTACACACCGACAGTGCCCCATTGATTATTTCTGATCTAATCCAAGTTAAACTCATTTGAATATTTTTAGCAATTATGAGAACCTCACCTGAAAGGTATACTTTAAGAGTAGTGCGCCACTGATCATTACGTGTTCAATTTTGATTAAATTTGTTTGAATATTTTTAGTAATTATTAGAAAACACACTTGAAGGTTCACACAGGAAATCTGTATAATCACACTTTAATAGCGATGTATTACTGATTATTTCGGGTTATTATTATCACCATTATTATATCGCGCGTAATTCTCTTGATTGGCTGAAAGAAATTCGGTTTTGGCTATTAATTATTATTTTTTGTATTTTTGTAATAGTTTGGTTTGTATATTTTTTGCTGGAAGAAAAAGATTTAGTGCCCTTATTTTAATTTATTGTCTAGGAACTACCAAGCATTTAAAGCATATAGGTATAAATTTAAGTAAAGTGGTATAGTCGAGTGTAGACTTATCTTCAGTCTTAGTGTTGATTGATTTATGGTTTCCTAGAGGCTCTCGGATTATTCTCCACTTTTCACTTGTTATGCACTGAGATATTCTAATCACCCACATTTATTAAATATTAGGTATATAACTTAACTGTTGTAATGTTATTTTATATATCATTTTGCGTATAATTTTTCACTTATCAGCGTAATTTCGTCCTATTGTGCCGGCTTTTAATCGGGATTTAAGCCAGATTACTGGCACCGAACTTAAACGCGTCCGATGTCTTTGAGATCACTAGACGAACCTCTCCATTCTTTGCTTGTATTGTTTAAAACAAAAAAACATCAGAAAGCTACAATTTCCATCTTTTAAATGAACCAACACTCATATAGATTGAACAAATTCTGATTTAGTGACATGTAATTTAGTGCGTCGGTGTCACAGTCATGCGTATTCAAGCGCGCACACGCATGGATCTCGCTCCGAGTTATAACGTTACATTTGACTATTTTTCTCCGGGAAGATCGTGGCTTTAGCGATAAATTTTGTTAGGACATTTTTTGTTCATAAATACGTGATCTATCCATCTGTATTTTTTATATTTTCCTAGCTTGACTCAATTCCAATATTTTGAAAAAATTGATGAAAAAAAATTTTTTTTCACTTTTTTTTTATGTTCTGCATCCGAGCGAAATGTAAACTTTTCAGGATATTATTCCATACACTTTCACGAACTCATTAAAAAAAATGATTCAGTTTTTGTAGGTAAATACCTTGATCGACTGGGCTAAATCCCTAAATAAAGTTTAATAAATGTAATGTGATCAGAATTAAGTTTGTGACTTTCTTTTTTTTTTTTCATCCTGTATACTTCGATTTGTTGCAGCGCTAATCATTTCTAAAAGCCATGAACTTTGATGAATTAATCTGAAATGGCCAATAACTTAATGCGGGTCCGAATCTGTAGCTTTGCAATATACATCGGAATGCTCGTTCACAAAATTATTCAACCAGAACGACATCTGATTGATCTCGCTTGATTTTAAAAAATAGGTCAGCCCTTTTAGATCTCAGTTTGGCCCTAAAAAAGTCGGTGATAAATTGATCGGGAAATTATTAGAGTCAACGCTAGGGCGGTCTTAAAACTATCAGTCTACTTTTGAGGATAGCGCGAACAACGTCCGTTTTGATGCTGACTACCCTTTCCAGGCGTAATTAATCTTGTTGCCAAGAACTTGTTTGGATTTAGGCTCATGGCCACTGTTTTACTTTTAATTATTATACTGTTCGCAAAAACGAAGAGTATATTGTATTTGATCGGCACATTTCTAAAACTGGAAATATCGCTCGTAGAGAAAAAAATTTCATATCATTGTGTTAGTGAACGAATTCTGAAAAGCTTTCAAAATGTCCGTCCGTCACGTTTCTTGTAAGCTCGATAACTTAAGAAGGAAAAGTCCGATTGTATTGAAATTTGGAAAGTAAGTTAGTGTTAGCTAGAGGAAGAACCCTATTTTTGAAGAAAATTAATTAGTGAATAAGAAAGTTATTAATCATTTAATTTAAAAAAATATATTTTCTTAATTTTTGTCGCTTGTACTTAAATAGAAATCTTGCGAAATGTTATCTCTATAATATATTTTTTTGTTTATACATTTTACTAATTCATATTTTATAATAATATATCTAATGCGTAGTAATGTGGGATGGTCTAGTGGCTAAATTTTTGCCTTGCAATCCCCCCCTACAATGACTTACTTAAACCCTACATTTTATCTTTCCTCAACTTTAATTTTTCAGTGCTCCCTTTTCTATGTTCTATTTGTTGCCTTTGTTCCTGTTTTTATTATTTTTGTCCTTTTTGTCCTTCTTTGTCTATAAATTCCTTTTAGACCGATAAATTCTTTAAAAATTCAAACATTTTAAATCTTAACTTTTATCCACCACATTTTCCTGGTGGCAGGGGAACCACCAGGACGCGGCAGTTGTCTCGAACAGGTTTTTCGTTCACCTTTTTCCCGTGTCAATAGCCTAAAGTGTATAGCCGGATAAGCACAGTGAAAAATGCCCCTGAGCCAAATTGAACTTTGCATACATGGCTTGTTGGCTCTCTATTAATAAATAATTTCTGCCGAGTTTTAAATCCGTACCCCTACGGTTGGGCCCGTTATAGAGGGAGACGTGATTTTCAGTTTCTATTTAATTTCGCTTTTCCTGTTGCATTGAAAATTCTGAAAAAAATCAGGGTCCATACAGTCTTAAGGGTGCATGTCAGGATTTTTTTCAGATTTTTTGGCTTAAAATTCGGCTTGCTAAAAATTTTTGAAATTTTGAAAAAAATTTTCTTTTAGGATTTTATCAAGTGACTACCTTTATTTTTTTACAGTAATAACTACTTCATATGCTTGTTGGTTTGTAATTTTTTCAGATTTTTTAATGTGGTGGGCTATGGTGTAAAAAATTAAATTTCGATTTTGAGATGTTTGGGCTCTTAATCTTTATTCTTGAATATATTGTAATTTGTAACATCAAAAAGTTTACTTAGCATTTCTGCAGGTTTTACAATTTTGGAAATATATCGAGCGTGAGATAAATAATAAATTATTGCAACTATGTGTGAACAGCACCCGACTGTGCGTCTACCATTTGCACACTCACAATAATATCGCCTTACTCCTCGGAAACCAACGGAATTTGGCTCATTTGGCTCATAATCAATAAAATACTTTTAAGTTCTGCTGCTAACATGTTGCGACCTCACTTCTACTTTAATTATATCATTATTGTCTGTAACATAAGCCGTAATAACTGATACGACCCAGTGAATAAAATTTTCAAGTCGATCTGTGTCATTTCTGGGAAATCAAGGAGGTATGAGGATTTCAACTGTTGAAATGGAGCCTTTCGCCTAGTTCAATGTTTCGTCTCGATCTCTAAAGTTAAAGTATTCTCCACAATTTGCTGCGATGTCATTTGGAAAAGAATTTCTGCGGAAAGACTGACATCTGAAAGGCGTTTTGTTTTCCAAATCTATTAATTAAAAAACAAGCTATCCGAATGTATGCACGGATTCTAAGAAGCAATTTGTTATCCAACTGCTGATGAAGTAGTCCGTACTTCTGTCCGATTACACCGTGAATTGCTTCAGCGACCCAGCGAATTTTTGTTACTCAGCGTGAGTTATTGGATTCGGCTGTGGTCAGCTGACTACGTTTGCCTTTAAGAGCAGGCATAAGTACTTTATATTTTCATCCGCATCATTCTGCGTTGGATGAAAAGGTCCGAGCATTTCGACAATGATTTGCACCACGATTTGCACCACAAACGGCTATATTGTCGAAATGCTCGGACCTTTTCACGCAACGCAGAATAATGCGGATATCATGAAAATTGTCTCGCAAGATCCGAAAGAGTTGCAAAATCTTCTGAAGGAAGGTGATATTTGTATCGTCAATCGAGGCATTCGCGATGTAAAGGACCATTTGGAACAACGAGGTTATAAAGTACTTATGCCTGCTCTTAAAGGCAAAAGTAGTCAGCTGTCCACTGCTGAATCCAATGACTCACGCCGAGTAACAAAGGTTCGCTGGGTCGCTGAAGCAATTCACGGTGTAATTGGACAGAAGTAGCGTCTACTTCATCAGCAGTTGGATAACAAATTGCTTCCTAGAGTCCGTGCATACTTTCGGATAGCTTGTTTTTTAATTAATAGATTTGGAAAACAAAACGCCTTTCAAATGTTAGTCTTTCCGAAAACATTATTTTCCAAATGACATCGCAGCAAACTGTGAAGAATACTTTAACTTTAGAGATCGACATGGATCGTATCAGTTATTATGGCTTATATTAAAGACAATAATAATATAATTAAAGTAGAAGTGAGGTCGCAACATTTTAGTAGCAGAACTTATAAGTGTTTTATTGATTATGAGCCAAATTCCGTTGATTTCCGAGGAGTTAGGCGATATTACTGCGAGTGTGCAAATGGTAGACGTCCAGTCGGGTGCTGTTCTCACATAGCTGCATTAATTTATTATTTATCTCACGCTCGATATATTTCCAAAATTGTAAGACCTACAGAAATACTAAGTAAACTTTTTGATGTTACAAATTACAATATATTTAAGAATAAAGATTAAGGGCCCAAATATCTCAAAATCGAAATTTAATTTTTTACACCACGGCCCACCACTTTAAAAAATCTGAAAAAATTACAAACCAACAAGCATATGAAGTAGTTATTACTGTAAAAAAATAAAGGTCGTCACTTGATACAATCCTAAAAAAAATTTTTTTTCAAAATTTCAAAATTTTTTAGCAAGCCCAATTTTAAGCCAAAAAATCTGAAAAAAAATCCTGACATGCACCCTCAAGACTGCATGGACCCTAATTTTTTTCAGAATTTTCAATGCAACAGGAAAAGCGAAATTAAATAAAAACTGAAAATCACGTCTCCCTCTATAACTGGCCCAACCGAAGAGGTACGGATTTAAAACTCGGCAGAAATTGTTTATTAATAGAGAGCTAACAAGCCATGTATGCAAAGTCCAATTTGGCTCAGGGGCATTTTTCACTATGCTTATCCGGCTATACCCTTTCTAAGTATTTGCAAAGTGTTGTTCAGTGTTACTTTTAATTATTTTTTAAGTCTCTTTGTAGATTGTTTTTAAATCGTATTGTTAACTTTAAACCTGCCATAGGCAGGTAGGAGTTTTTATCTACGTCTATTGTTATTATTAAGCCAAACTGGACCTGCCCCGTCCAGTCCTACAATCACCACGGCGCTACGCGCCGTGGTTGACTGGCTCCAGGCCAGGATCCAGCAGGGCACTATACATGCAATTTTAAATAAATATATGTTTGCTTTGCTTGCCTTGCAATCTAAAGACCGTGTGTTCGAATCCCAGATAGGTTAGATGTTTTTTTTTTCAATTTTTATTCATATATTTTTTTCACAACAAAGTTGGTATCACTAAATTAAGGATGTCCAAAAACTAACATTACTTACAAGAAAACTGCGAAGAGTACTCTATAGAATGTGTATGGAGTATGGAATTAGCAGGAGGGTGGTCAAAAACCACAGCACTTAGGCCCCATTGGACCCCTTGTACATCCTCCCTCTAGGCAGACACTCGCCTAGGCCTTCAACCAACCTAATCTTTCGAAGTAGGTGGTGATGTTGCCTAGGGGCATCTCCCTTACATTGGCCAAGGTAGGCCAACGCTCTCCCAAGATGGATTCTCTGATTGATGAGACGGCTGAACAGTCACAGAGTACGTGTTGAACCGTCTCATCTTCTTGTTCACAACCTCTGCAAAGAGGTGTTCCGCTTAATCTCATATTGTATAGGTGTTTCCTTAGCGGACAGTGTCCAGTCTGGATTCCTGTTATAAAACGTAGATTCCTTCTGGTCATTGCCAGGTAGTCCATTGCTGTTTTCTTGTTGGGATACGTGAGTAGTTCCCTAGCGAGCTGACAGCTGCTTGTTTCATCCCACAGCTTCTTAAATTCGTTGTGGGTGTTCTCCTTAATTAATTGTATTGTCGCCGTAATCGGTAACAATATATTTACAGAATGTGTAACAATTATATAAAAAGTTCAGTAAATTGCCGAAGAGTACGTTTTTGGCTTGTTTTTTTTTTAGAGTTACCATCATGCATATTTTGTATATTATTCTTCCTTTATAGTTGTGTTAACTGCATGCGAAATATTATCATACTCCGTCACATTCTTTTCACTTATTTTTTGACCACCCTGTATATTTCTTCATGTTTGTTTTCTTTGGTAGTAATGTAAGTACATGCTTAATAATGTTGCCCTCCGTCACATTTTTTCATTAATTATTTTAAGGTAGATGTAGATGTAGATGTAGATATAACCCCAACAGACAGTCGAACAACAGACCGATCGATAGACAGACAGACTGATGAAATAAAAAGACTTTAATTTTCGCAATTTACATAATCTGAAACGTAAAAATCCTGAGAAAGCTCTGAGGGTGATTTTTTGCACGATTTTTTGCACGATTACATTACATTACATTACATTACACCACCATTTAAATTTTTTTCACTAAAAGCAGATATAGGTATATAAAGTTTTCTTTATCGGCAAAAGTATTCTTAGGTAATTTAAATATTTAATATTTATTTAAATTTTAATTCTGTGGATATTATTATGATCGTAATTAATCAATTGTGTATATAAGAACGTACTGGCCCTGATTTACAGCAAATTTTGTGAAAGGTTTATTTATTATTTCGTGCTTCAAGAACTTTCATTTAAAGGCTCTTCAATAAATTTTAATGCCTCTTTAATTCTTCAAGTACAGTTACTCCAGCCAATAAAGGAGGTGTGGAGTGCGTGAGCAGGGACCTAAGCGATTCCTTTAGAAAGTTGTTCAGGGTGCTTATGGAGTGAACATACCGAAAGTCCTGACGTCTAGGAGGTGAGCCGGAGGGGGGCACAAAGAAAGTCCCACTTTTGGTTTTTTTCGCTTATATCTCGAAAACGGTGCGTCGCAGGGAAAACCACCTACCAAATGAAAGCTCATGAAATTCTCTACAACTTTCATTTCGTATATTTTTTTCGAATTCGCAACCGTTTTCGAGCTACACGCTCCGGAAAAGTGAAAATTTTTGAAAAACAGGTTTTTACATAGAAAAATAGAAAATTGTATTTTAAAGATGATTAAAAAAAGTAGGACCTCCGGTGCTTGTAATTGGCACCAGGGTGTCTCCTACATGTTTCCACACCCACTCTTGAGGGAGCAGCTCATTCCCGAGCCACTGCTGGACTTGGTGGTAGGTGCGCCGGGAATGCAGTTTAGCTGCGCTCTCAGTTGGTGGGAGAGAGCTGATGTCAGGCTTAATATTGCCACTGATCTCATGAACAACTGGAAGCGGTACTGGTTGAGGGACGTCTGTCTTGCTGGTGCCCCATACCATTTGAGGAAGCAAATGTTCCCAGCCTCTTCAACCTCGCCTTGAGTGGAGGAGGGGTTGTAAAAGATCACTGCCGCTTTCTTGATGATTTCTGACTCAAGTACAATTTTGAGAAGCCCATCTTGTTTTTCCTTAAAGTTGAAGAGGTAAAAATCTGTTTTTCGGAAATTTTCACTTTTCCGGAACGTGTAGCTCGAAAACGGTTGCGAATTCGAAAAAAGTATATAAAGTGAAAGTTGTAGAAAATTTCATGAGCTTTCATTTCTTCTCTACGACGCACCATTTTAGAGATATAAGCGAAATAATTTAAAGTGGGACTTTCTTTGTGCCTCCCCCTCCAGCTCACCTCCTAGACGTCAGGACTTTCAGTATGTTCACTCCCTAAACACCCTGAACAACTTTCTAAAGTAATTGCTTAGGTCCCTTCTCACGCACTCTACACCACCACCATTCGTTGACTGGACTAAGTTTTCTACGTGTAACAAACAAATATTATTTGCATTCCTCTCTTGCATTTCGAAATATCCCTACTAAGCGGTTCAGTTATAGCTCTATCGATGGAACAGTAAACATTCCCTAGATTGGCTGTCTATAAAGCTGGATGTAAATGTTACATACATAAATAATATCCCCGGAAAGCGGTTTCTTGCTAACTCAAATCCCAATATTGCATTTTCTCTCTCGCGAAGACGGATGTATTTACTTGTATGCTGAATACTATGCCGACTGGATGTCACTTATTTCTTTCCAATCGGTTAAAATGAACGACGTTGGGCCTTGTTTGTGCATTAGAACGTTTATAGTTGTCGAACTTTTCGTGACTGGTTTGTACAATTCGATGTTATTAAGACATTGTCACAGAAAGCATAGGAATAGTGCAATCATTTATGTGCAGAATTAAACGAACTGTACCAAACATTCATTTAAATTCAGAAAAGTCAACCGATTGAAATGTAGAGCGGTAAAAATTCGATCTGCAGGTGACATTAATTTTGTTTCACATTGAAATACATGGCATCCTGCGATGTGTTTTTCGTCACCAAAAACCACAAAATCATGTTAGTGATTTTTTTTACACTATTTTTATCTTTTTAAAACAACAAATCTCTTTAGTACAAAATATTATAAAGTGTTATTAGAAAGTAACACATCGTAAATAAAAACGTATGAAAAAAAAATCATGAATTCGATTTTTTTTCAATTGACTTATACATTTCTTGAGCTGTATCTCGAGTTAGGCCCCTGAGAGCTTTTGATCAGAAAGTCGAAATCGACAACATATTAAAAAGGACCCCCTCTCTTTTCTTAAGGAAAAAGTAGTTTACGTTAAATTGGCTGAATTTGATATGTTATGTATCTTGGCGTCCTGATCAAATGTCTCGATGGACACAAAGTCCCAAAACTTCAGGATTTCGAGATAAAGCTTGCTGAAATTAAAATAAATACATGATTTGAAGTTTATCGGACTTGATTGAAGTTGCGCTTTTTTGCTTCAAGTGGCTCAAATTGATTTAATGCATTGAGTTAGAATGAAAGAAGTCGCCATGCATTACAAATTTTCGATGCCGAAAAGCCCACCGGTGGGCGTGCTAAGTGTAGGAACAATATGGTGGTTTTGCCAGATCCGGACTATCTAAAATAATTACAACTAACGAGCCCATACTATTTAAATGCAGAATTAGAGTAAAGGAACAAAAAATAAAAAACCGCTGCCCAAGGAATCACTACTTCCACATCCAGATTTTCTATCCAAGTCACTCACAACGAAAAAATTTTGTATGTGGAAATAATTGCTTATGGAACTTTAATAATATAATATTTGAAATCCTCTACCCCAAAAACCCCTAAAACGATACCCCACATCGGTAGTGAGGTGGGGGTGGTGATGGGGGTGGTAGTGGGGGTGGATGAAGTAAAAAATATTTTGAGGTTTCTGGTTCTTGTACACACACTAAATCACATTTTTTTTCATCCCCTTTAATAATGGGGTGGGGGTGGTAATGGGGGTGGCTAATGCCAACATTTTTTTTGAGACCTTAGCTTCTCTTGTATATACTAAATACCAATTTTATGGACTCTTACCTGCTTGATCTACCTATTTACCACAATTTACCCCCCAACCCCTCGACGGAACAAGATGAAAATATAATATAGTTCTAGATCTCGTTAAAGTACATATGTGTACCAAATTTCAAGTCAATATCTCAAACGGTTTCAGAGTAAACGTGCGCACAAAAAAAAAGTTACAGACAGACCGACAGACAGAAAATTTTGTTTTGCTCAAACTTAAAATCTCGACGTTTCATGACATTCTAAGCCTATTTGGACAATAAAAATTTAAAAAAAATTTTTTGTCGTTACTATACTTCCACTGGATGTGGAAGTAAAATAAACAAAAATATATTTGTCCACGACTATTAAATAATATACTCATTATGTGTGTGTTTCCTCAAGGATAATGCTATCCATTATTACCTGCAGTGAATAATGATTTCATTATTCACTAGTGAATAATGAGGACAGTCAGTTGTTTTCATGTTAGTGACTTTTTACTAAAAATTTTAAATGTCAAAATTGCAGCATCCAAAAGACAAGTGTCGTTTCTCTAAGTTTTCTAGGAAGCACTCAAATGGTACATGCCGAAGAAGTACTTTAATGAATACTCAAAAACTACATTAGTAAGTTTATTTCAAAGAATCATGTATTAGCAGCACGCGGAAGTCTCCAACATTGTTTTTGAAACCATTTACCTGCGCGCCTACAAACCGTATTATTTTATAAGTAAGCCATGGCAATGCATCAAAGCGTAATTTTGTTATTGATGAAACGTCAAAATTTGTGTCATATTTATCTCGTTCACTTAAGTTTGTTAGTTGTCTAAAATAAAAAAAAGTGAAACTATATATGGAAACCGCCAGACATTACCAAAGCTGCTGAAATCACCTCTATGCATTTATGGCCAGAAAAATCGAGTAAACAAATCTTTTATGCATTGGGTAATTGCCAAAAATGCTAATTCGTTCTCAGAATCAGTTCTACTGGTGTACTTTTCAGAACTATCCACAAAATTTTTTAGCATACAATATTGTTTTTAAATTTTATTGAGTAGGCGGTTATGTGTCAAAAGAACAGCTTGTCAAATTGAACTTGAACATCAACATTATTTACAATAATTTTACATTAAAATGTTAAAAATAGATGGAACTTATAAATTTCTTCAGTAAATAATTTAATCAAGAATATTTAATTGTCGTGGACAAAGTATAGTATTCTACTCGCATATAATGACTACTATTCACTCTGGTGATTTAAGACACTCGCCTACGGCTCGTGTCTTAAACTTCACCCTCGTGAATAATAGCCATCATTATATGCTCGTTGAATAATATACTATTATTGTAATTTTATCCTAAAATAAACTAAAAATATACATTTCAATAATTTTTTTTTTAATACAGCTCTGTTTGTTTATACTAACCTATGAAATGTTATTCCTGTTAATTCCTTCTTGTTGACGCTATCTCTAGAAGAGCAACTTCTTTTAGCAGTTGACACCATTGCCCTTTCAATGTTTATAGTCAAAAATTGTAACAAATTATTGAAAAAAAAAACATAAATTACAACGGAAATCAAACTCTTTGGCAGAATAGCGTCGTTTCCTACAACAAAATTTACAAAATATTGTTATATGATCAAAAAGTTTATTAAACATACATTGTATCTACTATCTGTCATACTACTATCATATTAAAAAAAAGTTCTAATCATCATATGCAAGAACAAATTGGTTTAGAAAATAAAAAGGCGGAAAATGACTATGAGAATTCAATTCTAGAGAATTTTCATGTTTTCATTTATCATATTGGTGGTAATGCTCTGTTGATTTGTTGTTTACGTTTACATTATGTGTTTAATATTTGTTTATAATGGAACCTAATTTTGTGAAAGGTGTTTCAGAGAATTTACCCATAGTGGATTTTCATAGTGTACACGAGTTTTGTGTAGACAATTTGAACTATTTAAGTGCCGAATCCTGAAATGTTAAAAATTTGAGGTTAGTATTTCTTTAAAATAATTTGACAATGACTCACATCGATACTAACACGAACAGCAAATAAGCAAAGCAAACGACGCCCGTCGATTATTCCTTAATCTACTGCGCATGCTTTCACATCTGACGTGGCGATGGGCGCGAATTCAAAATTTCTTAATTTAAATAATTGATTTCACTATTAAAATGACTTTAGATTGTAAAATAAAAAAATACGGGTCAAATAAAATTGTCCTACAAGTCTGTTATTTTACAATAACCACCCTATTTTGAGATACATTAAATGAAAAATAACGCCCTAGGGCGTTATGAATATCTATAACGCCCTAGGGCATTATAAAATTATAACACAACCCAAAACAAGCAAATTATGATAGCGTTATTGACAAACAAAATGCGTTGCTATACAACGGCGGCATTTACAAACAATTTTGATTTTTACTCTCTTTTAAATCAAATCGTTCTGAACATAATAGATGTCAAATTAATAAATCGTAAATGTCAAAAAAATAATTCGAATTAAATAACAGACTTGTAGGACATTAAACGTTGAAGGCACCACGGGTGTTACAGGATAATGACGCCCTCGGTCGACGTTCATTCACTCGGGCCAGAGGCCTTCGGGAAGTACACTGCCGACCTCGGTGCGTTATTATCCTTATAACACCCTTGGTACCTTAATAACTATAATAAACTACTTGAATATAAAATTTTAAAGAAATGGTCAACGACCCTGTTATCGTAACATTAGCGTGAAGTGATGCATGGAGGTCACTTAGTATCTTTTCATGTTATATTATCATATTCCACTGTTAGTCCAGTCTAATTTGAGTGCTAATGAATGGATTTTGATGAAACCTTGTGCAATGTGTTTGTAATGACGTTAATAAAAGAGTTGAAAAAAGATCAGAGTAGTAAATGATAGAAAGGGGTAGAAAACACCCTTTTATCACGGGTTCCGTAACTTGTAGAATCAGGTCAAAAATGAAAGAGAAACAATAAATTTACCTTTTTTGGCCCAAAATAAGATGTTTTTACCCTTGTGATTTTTTTAGAAAACTGGATATTTTTAGAGATATGGCTACTCGAACATTTTTAAAAGTGGGGGAGGGGAAATGTAAAAATTGAAAAAAAAAAATTTGAAAAAAATCAGGTGAATGTGCTATCGAAATACAAGACTTACTTTTTTTATTCACAACTTTTCTGTAAAGTGCGTTTTCACCGAGTTATTCGGGAAAAACATGAAAAACTACTCATTTCTTTGAATTTGTAGTGCTTTACAAATATGTAATTTAAAGATTTGAAAATTCTGGCCTTCTGAACATTTTTTGTCTCTCTTGGAATTTTTTTGTAACTTGCTAATTTTCCGAGTTACGGGCAGTTTTTCACGATAAATAATGTACTACATTTTTCAGACAAAAAATACATGAAAATTCGAAAAATGAACGTCATTTATGTATATTATTATAAAAATATATAGTTATACCAAAGTTCAATATAATTTTTAAATTTTCGTGTATTTTTTAATGTGCAAAAAAATGCAGTACTTTAGTTATCGTGAAAAACTGCCTGTAACTCAAAAAATTAGTAAATTACAAAAAAAATTCCAAGAGACAAAAAATGTTTGGAAGGCCTCAATACATACGTTTGAATTTTTTCAAATTTTTAAATTACATATTTTTAAAGAAAAGGGTAGTTTTTCATGTTTTTCCGGAATAACTCGGCTAAAACGCACTTTTACATTTTCCTTCCCCTACTTTTAGGAATTTTCGAGTGGCCATATCTCCAAAAATATACATTTCTCGAAAAAAATTCACAAGAGTAAAAACATCTTTTGGACCAAAAACGGTAAATCTATTCCTTCCTTTTCATTTTTGACCTAATTCTACAAGTTACAGAACCCGTGGTAAAAGGGGTGTTTTCTACTCTAGTAATTTTTTCAACTTTTTTATTAACGTCATTACAAACACATTGCACAAGGTTTTATCATTAGCACTCAAATTAGAGATTTTGGTCAGTTTAGCGCTCCGTTGACTGGACTATGTGAGCCATCATGTTATTCTGCATCCATCAGCTTTCAGACACCTTAAGACACCTTTCAGATTACCCAACATAAGTACCTAATTTGTGCCTGTTCCAGAAAACTACCTGGGTCGTGAAATATGATCAAATGCAACATAGTGCATACAACACTGATAATATTATTTTGTAAGGCCCGTCTACTAAAGCCAAATAAAAATGCTTCTCTAAAATAGGAAACATATTTTTTTGTTTTTCCTTTTTTACAAGGGACAGAACAAATGTACAAAATTCTTCGCTGCTTGTAAAATTCAATTAAATGTTGGCAAATTTGCGGCAAAACGAAAAATATTTCACTTCAAAGCGAAAAGAAATTTTAATTTCGTTATAAACATTCACAGTGGGATATGTCGAGAATGCACGTGCAAACAACAATAGTACATAAAGCAGTTGTCTAGGAAACATGTTGATTTGATAAAGCACGTATTTCTAAATACGATTTTGAAGTTCAAATATGTTAGAATAACAAAAATAGCATTTTAATTATAGCAGTTGAATTAGAGTATACAGTATACTCCTTCCAGGTTTATTGAATTTTTATTTAATTGTTTGCACATTCTATAAGATAGCGTTCGCATTTTTTGTAAATGATGAATGTAAAAATGTTAGAAACTAACATTTTTAATTTTGTGACGCTAACTTAGTGAAACATTCGTCAGTATAGAATAGTTGTGCCTAACTTTTAACTTTTGAAAGCATTTTTTTAGCATATAATATTGTCTATTTACATGTCAAGTATTTTTGTTATTTTTACACACGCAATCACATCTGGACGGTTGGATTTATGTATGAAATGCATATTAGTAAAATACATCTATAAATAAATAATAACAAAAATAAAATTATATAAAAAAAATATTTTTAAGAAAAAGCCTTTATTTGAAAAAACAACTAAAAAGTAAAAAATTTTTTTTTTAATTCATACACTTAGAAACCAAAAGCTTTGGGGGCGGTCATATAGCTCTGTTGCATAGTTAATTTGCTCAACTGACCGCCCCCAAAGCTTTTGGTTTCCAGGTGTATGAATTTTAAAAAAAATATTTTTACTTTTTAGTAGTTTTTTCAAATAAAAGCTTTTTCTTAAAAATATTTTTTTTATATAATTTTATTTTTTACTTTTTAGTCTACTTATTTTACAGACAAAACCCTTTCATTTGCCACCGCCATCCACCCCTTCCCTCTCCCGTCTTCTCACCCCTCTAACATTACTTCCTTCTTCCCACCTCTTTTCCACCTCTTACCAACCATCGACCATTTCCCATTTCTTCCCACCCTTTGGTCTACCCTGTACCATTTTTGTCCCCGATCGGTCATTTTAGAGTCCATATTTACTACACTATTAGTACAAAGGAATGGAACATGACGGCGACAGATAGTGATAGATGAAGGGAGAAGCTCGAGGAGGCCAAGACTGGTTATAGTGCCAGTAAAGAAGATAGTTGAACATTTTAATCCAGGGAAATGAGGTTTTGGCCGGGACTGTGACTCATCCAGGAAGAGACCATGATTTTTAGGTAGTATAGGTGTCAATAAATGAAACTTATATAAAATCTGCTGTCGATTTTCTGCATATGTTTATTTACAGCCATTTTAATGCAAAAAAATGGAAAAAACGTGTTTTTTCACACTGTTTCACCTGCCAGTAAAAAGTAAACTATCTTACAGATAAATCAAATGAATCACCTTATAGGAAATTAAAAAAGCTTTAAAATGGCGGTTGTTAAATGTCGATATAGTTAATTGTTGCTAAGATAATTGCAAAATGCGGAATTTTATTCAATAAACAATATCTTGTGTAAAAAACAATCTACTGTTTTGTCCTTGCGTAAATAGTTGACTCTCATAGTGCTTAATATCTGGTAAAAATTTCAAATCGATTCGTCAAATAGTTTTTGCAAAATTGCATTAATTTATCCCAGAGACCTTTTTTTTGCAACCCCACCACGTCCAGACAAATCAAAATACAATGATTCTACGGCCTCCACCTGAAAGGGAAAGACTTGATTTACCAAAATGCTTTGTTAGATATCGAAAAAATTAATTTTCAGACCTGCAAAATGACGTTGCAAAAGAACTCAGATTTTTACCTTATAAACAAATAGAATAATTTTTTAACAATTGATTGTAGAGCATCAGTTTTTCGATATTTGAAAAGCTGATATTTTTACACGAATTTTGAAAAAAAAAAGAAGGTCCTAGGTCAATTTGGGGCAAAGTTAGCAATTTTTTTTCAAAAATTCATAGCTCCTTTGTTTATAATAATTAAGAAACGTAACAAGCACCATTTTAAAGGGGAAGAGTTCAACTTTTAGTGTAAAAAATTTGAAAATGATTGCGCTTTCTCAAAACTGTTGGCAAAGCTTCTAAAATGAGGCTCGAATCAACTTAGCTCGGAGGTTGTGGAGGGGGAACCCTCAAATCCGCGCATTCAAAAATTAAAACAGCATCTTCAAACTGACCACATAAGTTATAACTTTGGTGTTTGTTAACCGATTTTGATGTTTCTTTTTTCAATTTAGGGTACCTTTTTGCGTACGTTAATAATATTCAATCTGTTAAACTATTAACATTAATATTAACAATGTAATTTGTTTAAACATTTTTTTTTTTGCAAAATATCAAAATTTTTTGTTTTGTTCTTGTTGAAAGTTGTAGAAACGGCTTATGTACACGTAAATATATATCTTATTATTATAAACAATTGAATTTTTCAAATTTATAAAATAAAAACACTCTATTCGATATAATTTACATTTTAAAGATATTTTTCAAATGCAAAATTACCATACAATTTATGAAAAGTGCTTTTATTAATTTGCGTATTATTAATTATTAATAAATAATAAAACAAACCATTACTTCCTTCGTAGAAGTATACAACACGCGTGTGAATGTACATGTAGTGACAGCGTTTGTCATGTATAATGGTTTGTATGATACAGTAGAAACTTTCTATGGTTCAACACATCTGCTCCAAAATAATAAAAGAGTAATAATTACCTGTAATTTGTTTAAACATTTTACAAAAAAATATTTTTATACATTATCAAAATTTTTGTATTATTCTTATTGAAAATTATAGGAAAAGTTTGTGTACAATTAAATATATAAATTACTGTTATATTAAGTTATAAACAATAGAATTTGTAAAGTGTGAAAAGAAACACATTGTTCGATATAAATAACGCTGTAATTTATAATAATACAGAATATTTGTCGATTCACATACACACTAAAAGTTGAACTCTTCCCTTTAAAATGGCGCTTGTTACGTTTCTTAATTATTATGAACAAAGGAGCTATGAATTTTTGAAAAAAAATTGCTAACTTTGCCCCAAAATTGACCTAGGACCTTCTTTTTTTTCAAAATTCGTGTAAAAATATCAGCTTTTCAAATATCGAAAAACCGATGCTCTACAATCAATTGTTAAAAATTATTCTATTTGTTTATAAGGTAAAAATCTGAGTTCTTTTGCAACGTCATTTTGCAGGTCTGAAAATTAATTTTTTCGATATCTAACAAAGCATTTGGTAAATCAAGTCTTTCCCTTTCAGGTGGAGGCCGTAGAATCATTGTATTTTAATTTCTCTGGACGTGGTGGGGTTGCAAAAAAAAAGGTCTCTGGGATAAATTAATGCAATTTTGCAAAAACTATTTGACGAATCGATTTGAAATTTTTACCAGATTTTAAGCACTATGAGAGTCAACTATTTACGCAATGGACAAAACAGTAGATTGTTTTTTACACAAGATATTGTTTATTGAATAAAATTCCGCATTTTGCAATTATCTTAGCAACAATTAACTATATCGACATTTAACAACCGCCATTTTAAAGCTTTTTTAATTTCCTACAAGGTGATTCATTTGATTTATCTGTAAGATAGTTTACTTTTTACTGGCAGGTGAAACAGTGTGAAAAAACACGTTTTTTCCATTTTTTTGCATTAAAATGGCTGTAAATAAACATATGCAGAAAATCGACCGCAGATTTTATATAGGTTTCATTTATTTATTTTTTATTTATTTATTTACATACAACTATCCAACGGGATTATATCCCAGTTACAGGATAGGGAACAACACAACAACAATACAATGTTAAAAACTTGATACAAATTAAAACAAAAAGAAAGCACAGTAGAAATACAAATAACATGACATAATAGGACAAACATGTATAAAAACAAGTAAGGTGAATAACAAAATGAATATAAAACAAAATTAACAGAATTACGATAAAAAAGTATTTTTTTATATGTACATTGCTAGAATTATATATATCAATGCTATCTTGCACTGTGGAATAATTACGGCACATCACGTACAAAGGAGAGTAATGCAATATATTAGTATTAGCCGTCTTTATATAAAAAGTTTCCCAACGACGCCTTGTGTATGTGGGTACGTGGAAATTGATTTTGCTTAATATTTCACTTGCATCATGAACAAAATTTACCATATTAAACAGGAACATTACAGAATGCATGCTACGACGAACCAATAAGGATTTATAGTTGTATGTTTCAAGTAACAAATCATGTGGGTAACCTATAGGAGGATACACTTTATTCTCTTTATATGACAAGAACTTTAAAAACCTTCGTTGTACTCTTTCTAATGCCTCGATATATTTTATGTAATTTGGACACCAAATGATAGAATTATATTCTAGTCGGGATCTGACATATGAGTTGTACAACAATTTAATTGTAGATACATCGCAAAACTCACGAGAATTACGCATAACAAATCCTAAATTTCTATTGGCAGCTAAAGTTACTTGATCAATGTGATAATTAAAAGTTAATTTTGAATCAAAAAATATCCCTAAGTCCTTGATATATTCCGGTCTACTAAGCAATACATCGTCAATATTATACGGAAAAATTAAAATATCTTTTTTACAAGAATATGTGAGAACATTACATTTATTAATATTAAGTGGTAACTTATTTTCTTTACACCATAGATCAAGTCTGTCGAGGTTTTCTTGTAGGGTGACGCAATCCTGAGTACCGTTTATTCTCATATATATTTTCATATCATCTGCGTACAGCAGATGAGGAATGTTCAAACAACTAACAGCACTATTAATAAAAATGTTGAAGAGTAACGGTCCCAGGATCGATCCCTGAGGAACACCGGACAGAACTTCAAATTTGGTTGAGATAAACCCTCTGTGACATACGTATTGTAGTCGATTCGACAAATATGATTTAAAAAGACTTAGTGCATTGTGTGACAGACCGAATCTACCCAGTTCACGGAGCAAAATATTGTGATTGAGCCTATCGAAGGCTTTGGAGAAGTCAGTATAAACTACGTCTACCTGACCATGATCATCCAAAGCCTCCGATATGTACTGTGTTATGCATACTAAATTCGTTGTTGTCGAGCGACCTCTCATAAATCCATGCTGGTTTATAGTAATACAGTTTTTTACATGACTGTATAGAATATCGTGAGTGTAAAATTCAAGTACTTTGACGAAATTACAAATTATTGTTATAGGACGATAGTTCTCTATATCATTCAGACTTCCTTTTTTGAAAACAGGACATATACGCGATATTTTCCAAATGTCGGGTATTGTATTTGAAGATATAACTAGTTTAAAAATTATTTTTAAAGGTTCAACTAATAGGGGAGCACAATCGCGAATTAGAAAAGCTGGAATATTATCCGGACCCATAGTCATGTTTGACTTCAGTCTTTTAATGCATTTCAAAATATCATCATCTGTGGGAGAGCTAATGTTTAGAGCACCGTTTATAATTTCATTATGTAATACCTCATTAGGAATATCGATGCTATCGACATCTGGCGTATATGCGGCTTTGAAGAATTTTGCAAAGCCCTCTGTAACTGAGTTACCATTATCTAACAACTCATCATTTAATTTCATAGTAGCTGGAACAGATTTATTATTACGCATATTAGACAAGTAAGACCAAAATTTCTTAGGTTCATTTTTAATATTTTCTTCAGTAGATGTTATGAAATTTTTGCGAGCAATGAAAATGTCATTTTTTAATTTCGATCTCAGTTCACTAAAAGATGTCATTATTAGATTTATTGTAAAGCTTCGAGAGTTTTTGTTTTTGCTTAATATCACGAATGATCTCTTTGTTAAACCACGGAGGATATTTGCGTTTTTTATTATTTGGTGATGTCAAGGGTACACAACGATCTAACACACTGTATATAATTTCATAAAAATGCATACAAGCCTCATTGACATCACCATATTCATTCAGATTCGTCCAATCAATATTCAAAATTTCATTGTATAGTAAGACAAAGTTGGCTTTTTTAAAGTTATAACTTTTAACATCATTATACGCAAGAATATTTTGTGTATTATAATCTAGTCTTACCGATATACTCAATGGTGGATGATGCTCATCTTCTTGAACTAAGTAGGACAATGGTGCAGAAACAGAGCAAGTTATTGTACTAAGAACCAAATCAAGCATACGATCTCTATTGTTATAAATATTATTGTATTGTGTGAATGAAAAAAAATTAATTAACTCTTTTAAGGAAGTAACCGAAGAGTTCTCAATATTTAAACTAAATTCCGGTATATTGAAATCTCCTAACATAATTATTTCAGAACCATATAGGTATTCTAATGAGATAATACCTTCAAAAAATAAATTTAATTGATCATAAGTAATTTTGGGAGGAATATATACTAATATAATGTACCAAAATTTAATACCCTTACCAACTTTTGCAATTAATATGTCTATCATAGGTACTTGATTAAAATATTCATTGTTTTCAATTGAAATTTTGTTAACCATTAGAGAATTTTTGCATGCAAGAAGTACTCCACCTCCCCTGGATACATTCATAGCAGTAAAATTACGATCTGAGCGAAAAACTGTATAATTTTCATCAAAAAGTTCACCATTTAATACACCTGACGTCAACCAGGTTTCACTTATCGCAAAGGTATCATAAGTATTATCTAATAATAATGTGTTGTTGTGTAATTCTTGTGTTTTACTATTTAAACCCCTGGCATTTTGGTAATATATGTAAGTAACAAACTGCCTACGTGTTTGATTAGAAGAAGAAATTACAGGAGGAGTATTTATAACATCATTTATAACTCGTGAGAAATTATTGTTTAATGATATACTTATCTCAGTTACTAGCTATGCGGAAGACATTTTAGATTTTAGTTCGTCAATATTCTGCTTATATACAAAACAATTGTGATCCCAAGCAGCATGTTCAATATTAAGCTCCGTTTTGTTAGCATTTGAGTAGTCTATACAGTTGACACATTTTAAAATTTCAGAGCTACAGTTATTCAAGTTATGCTCATCAGCACATTTTGGGCAACGTACTGTAGATTTACATTGGCTTGACATATGGTTGAAACCACTGCACCTAAAGCACCTACGTATTTCAATCGAATCGTAAACACTACATAAATCATACCCTACGAATAGCTTACCCTCTCCGATCGACATTACTTTATCATAAAAACCTGTTTCCACTTGCAAGATAGCCTGATAAATGTTTGCATTTTTTTTTGTAGACCATAATTTTAAAACTTTGAAATCGTGATTTTCACTGTCTAGGTGTTTATTTTGAAACTTAATGTACTGAATTAGTTCATTTTCCGCGAGTTCTTCGGACATGCCTACAATCCTTATTCGAGGTTTTATATTTCTTGCGTCCTTGATATTGTAGTTTTCAGTTAACTTATCTTTGGCGATTTTCTTGAGTTTCGACGTATCCTCTGAGCTGGAGCATCCAACCAGAATGCCACCTTCTTTAACATTCTTTACTTTGGAGATGTTGATATTGTTTTCCACCGGGTTTATACTGTTGAGAACTTCAGCTCTAGTCCTTAGGTTGTTTTGTTCCTGGTCCTTTGGCTTTATTATAATCGCCGCCTCGGTTTTCAGAGCGGTCGAGTAGGTCTTTTTTATTGCTAAGGTATTTTCAGCATTAATGTCGGCAATGACTTTTGCGGCAGAGTGGGCTATTTCATTTTTTAAGTCATTAAACTTATCGCCGATATCTTGTAGTAAAAGTTTGACTTTTTCTTCAAAGACGGATTCCAAGTATTCGGGATCCCAGGCAGGTTTATTAATACAGTTCTCACATTTCCAAGAAAGGGCGGGATAGTTGGATACAGATGTCAACAAATCAGCTGGTATATTAGTGCACTCAATGTGGTAAGAATGCTGACAAGTGCCGCTGCATGGAATTGCCGGTTTTCTTGTTGTTATTGGGCTATTGCAGATTCCGCACTTCTTGGCCATGTTCTCAGACAGATTACTATTGCTCACTTAAGTAGGTAAATAGATTTATGAGTTGCACAGTTTAAAATGCCAGATGTTGCTAACCCCTCAGGTTCAGGGTACTTGTCTCTTTTTAAATCGAGTTGACCGTTTGTTTATGATATGGAGCTATTAAGTAAAAACTTGGTATATTCACTATTCACAATGTTAATTAAATATCCGCTATAAAAAATGCCTATCGTTGCACTAATAGATATCCAGTTTGTACAGAATTGTTTACGTTTTATTACAACACAATTTTGTCCAAATTAGCAAAGTTCTAACCGAATTTATGCACAAATTCACAGGAGCGACACGAAAACAGGTCTTATTGACACCTATACTACCTAAAAATCGTGGTCTCTGCCTGGATGAGTCACAGTCCCGAACATGATACTTTTTTTAATCATTTCCCTGGACTATTTAGACATAGTTTAAAAATAGTCAAATTGAACATAGTTGCACATTATTTTTTATGTAACAACAAGACAGATCAACTATGTATATGAAAATTAGGACAATGGCCCTTCCGAATCATATATGAATGTATATATTTTAATATTTTTTTTAGGTAGGTATTCGTTTTTGATATGAAATGCTCAGTTGCTCAAAACTGAGTTCATTTAAATGTTAGCGCATCTCGTAATTTGAAACTCTCTAACTTATTAAAACAATAAACGTTAGATGTTTAAAACTCCATTTTGTTTTGTTCCATTTCTGTAACGATTTTTTTATGCCTGATATAATACAATTCTACGTGCATTCCTGTACATACTATTTTTGAATCATTAAGAAATCAGTCAACTATTTCTTTTGACGTACCGATATTTGAAGACGTGTTAATATACAATAAAACCGCTGCCCAAGGAATCACTACTTCCACATCCGGATTTTCTATCCAAGTCACACAACGAAAAAATTTTGTATCTGGAAATAATTGTTTATGGAACTTAAATAATATAATATTTGAAATCCTCTACCCCAAACACCCATAAAACGATACCCCACATCGGTAGTGGGGTGGGGTGGATAGAGTAAAAAAATATTTTGAGGTTTCTGGTTCTTGAACACACACTAAATCACATTTTTTTTTTTCATCCCCTTTAATAATGGAGTAGGGGTGGTAATGGGGGTGGCTAATGCCAACATTTTTTTTGAGACCTTAGCTTCTCTTGTCTATACTAAATATCAATTTTATGAACTCTTACCTGCTTGATTTACCTATTTACTCCAAATTTACCCCAATTTACCCCCCAACCCTTCGACGAAACAAGATGAAAATATAATCTAGTTCTAGATCTCGTTAAAGTACATATGTGTACCAAATTTCAAGTCAATATCTGAGACGGTTCCAGAGTAAGCGTGCGCACAAAAAAGTTACAGATCGACAGACCGACAGACAGACAGAAATTTTTTTCGCTCAAATTTGACATCTCGACGTTTCATGACATTCTAAGCCTATTTGAACAATAAAAATTTTTAAAAATTTTTTTGTCGTTACTATACTTCCACTGGATGTAATATAAGCAATATTTAATTGCGTTTTTGGGTGTTTTAAAGCGAATTCTTAGCGGCAGCCGACAACTTAAAAAGTTAGCGCCCCACACCGAACTGATTAGGTAATAATAATCCGCATTAAGTCCTTGAAGTGTTCCCCTATGAGCATATTCAGGCGGTTAGTCCTTGCCCGTCTTCTTTCATTTACTCTTACCGACTCAAAGCTTCGAATTTAATATTCCCACGTGGCAGCTTAAAACGAAGCGTAATGTCTTTTATTAAATGTATGATATAATTTGAGCTCATTAATTAACGGTAATGGTTAAATTTAATGAATGGCTGATATCGATCGAGTTCCTCCCATTTCCGAATTAGAGGCTTTTATTAAAGATGTAAAGTTAGCAGACAGAGGCGTGCTGAGGTTGTAAGGTCGACAGCTCGATGAAATAATAATGTTTCCCTGATCGATGGAAGGAGGTCAATTTTCAAATCATACGTTAAATAAACTGTTATAGACTAATTTTTATTTTGTGTATAATTTTTAGATTTTTAGAAAAGAGTTCAATTTCATTTATAGTCCTCAAAATACCTATTATCATCATGTTATATCATTATATTTCATTGTCGTACATAATATAATGTAAAGATCTCCGACTGTTTGCAACATGATATTCTCACTTCTAAACTTTACAGCTATGGTCTTCAACCTACAGTACTTCGTGTTTTAAAATCATACCTGAGTTGCAGGTATCAGATAACTGTATACAACGGAATGGCGTCATCATTGGCAAAGGTAAAATTTGGAGTTCCACAAGGTTCCGTACTAGGACCACTGTTATTTTCAATTTACGTACATGATTTGTCTGACTACGTTAAGGATACTTCGGTACTTGTACCATTTGCTGATGATACAATCATGATAAATGTCAATCAAAATTTTAAATGAATTACAGCGCTAACAGCTGGAGGCTTCTGACTGGTTCATAGCAAACAAATTAAACCTAAATGAATTAAAAACTCAACGTATGATTTTCCCAACTTGGAGGTTAGATGATTTTGATAATCCCGATAATATCAAGTTTTTAGGAGTAATTGTGGACGCTAAGCTTTGCCAGGATCAACATGTAGATTATCTAGCTAGTAAATTGTCCAAAGTAGTTTATCTGGATAGGAATCTAAGAACAGAGTTGCTACTAATCGTGATAAAGACGGTTCATTTCTCACGTTTTCAAAGTGCTTTTGCCAGGCCTAATAACTTGGGGGCACTCAGCTCACCTAAATAAAATAGTTTCACTGCAAAGACGTATTGTGAGGATACTGTAAGTTTACCATTTAGAGACATGAAACAAAAATTTAGTGAGCTGAATATCTTGACTCTTCCTAGTTTCATTCTCGTTTTTATGTATGTTAAAACAAATTTTAATAATCATGTTTCACATGGTGAAATTCATAAACATAATACTATCCCATAGATTTACTAGGTTAGAAAAGGTCGAAATGCAAGTTGCCAATCAATATCAGGATGTTACCGGAAAACAAATTTCACTAATGGAGCATACTATTCTTTTGACGAGTATTTATTTATTTATTTATTTTATTTTATTGTAATTTAATACTTCATTGTACTTTTGACGTAATAAATTGTATGGGAATGGTCATAAAATTACTTAAAAACCGCTGCCCAAGGAATCACTACTTCTACATCCGGATTTTCTATCCAAGTCACTCACAACGAAAAAAATTTGTATGTGGAAATAATTATTATTTATGGAACTTTAATAATATAATATTTGAAATCCTCTACCACAAAAACCCATAAAACGATACCCCATATCGGTAGTGGGGTGGGGGTGGTGATAGGGGGTGGTTAGTTGGAGATGGATGAAGTAAAAAATATTTTGAGGTTTCTGGTTCTTGTGCACACACTAAATCACAATTTTATGGGGTGGGGGTGGCAATGGGGTGGCTAATGCCAAAATATTTTTTGAGACCTTAGTTTCTCTTGTATATACTAAATACCAATTTTATGGACTATTACCTGCTTGATTTACCCCAAATTCACCTCAATTTACCTCCCAACTCTTCGACGGAACAAGATGAAAATATAATCTAGTTCTAGATCTCGTTAAAGTACATATATGTACCGAATTTCAAGACAATATCTCAATCGGTTTCAGAGCAAACGTGCGCACAAAAAAGTTACAGACCGACAGACAGACAGAAATTTTTTTTCGCTCAAACTTAAAATCTCGACGTTTCCTGACATTCTAAGCCTATTTGAACAATAAAATTTTTAAAAAATTTTTTTGTCGTTACTATACTTCCACTGAATGTGGAAGTAAAACTATGACAAATAATTACACACAAACGATTACAATAAATACACAACAATTTATAGATAAAATAATAATCACAATTGATTCCAACAAACGTAAATAAATATATTTCAGTGTTGAAAATCTCTCACACGACCGTAGTTTTTTTTTTATTAAAAATTCTTTGAAATGGCTTCTAGAAGATCTAAAACTTTTAAAAGATTTATATGAAGTGGTAACTTACTGAACATTATTAATATAAGTACATGAAGTGATTTATATAATGTTTTTACAATTGATTATTTTTTATTTTTAATACAACAGTCGTTGAAATCGTATTTTTAGTGCTTAGTTTTATTCGACCACAAGGCAAATGTTAAAATAGGCAACACAGTTCAAATTTCTAATACACAAAATAACGACTCAAATCAAATAAAATCACTTTCAAATCAAACTGTAAATACCTTTGTACCACGAATAGTCCAGTCCCAAAGAAAGATGCCGTATCTCAGTAATGAATCTACATTTACATATATTTTAGTTAACTGATCTCAGTAAAGAACAGTTTTTATATTAATAAACAGATAGTTTTGACTACGTAGCTTAGAAACAAATTTTTCGCTGACATTTCCAACTTTAAAATACCATCATAATATACCCCTAAAAGTTTAACGCTTATAAGAGCTGATGATATACGTAAGCTATTTAGCATAAAATTGATTATTCTAGGTCTTTTACCAGTTGTGGAAACATAAATAGTATGTTTTCTCGCTATTCAAATATAAAGAGTTCCTAGAGAACCGTATATTTAGACTAGAAAAGTAGTATTGCAGTTTAGTATCATCTTTTCGAGATATCAGGACATTTCTATCATCGGGATATGTGGTTAAGTTTGTATTTAGTACTGAATTTTCTACATCATTAGTGAAAAGTATAAAAACAATGGGGTCTATCAGAGACGAACCCAGCTATTTTTTTGGGGGGGGGGGGGAAGCTACAACTAATTTGCCAACTGCCCATTTTTTTTACAACTAATATTTCCTTATGTTTTTTTTTATTTTAGACTTAATCTATAAGTAGCCTAGCGATACAAATATTATGCAAAAGAAGTTTAACTAAACTACATGATGTAGGCGCTAGACCTAAGTTGACCCCGCGCTCTCCTTCGTCTAAAAGCTACTGGATGAGGTAACCGTTATAGTTTAATGACCGTGGAAAAAAACAAGATATAGTTTGTACCAACGATAATAGGGTCTACACACGATCCAGCGGTAGGGACCCGACATTGTCGGTACGCTTTGAAGATAATTGGAATTCTAGCGGACCAGTTCACTTTTACGAATGAGTTCAAAGCATGCCGACATGGTTGGGTCCCTGCCGCTGGATCATGTGTAGACCCCTTAATCCAGCGATATAAAAAAGTTCGCAAAAAAACGTAAAGGGTACCGACCTGTATCAATTTCAGTCTATTTACATAAAAGGCCATAAAAGTGTTCGGCTTCTTTATTATCATCGCAAAAAAAATGGTCACATATTTCCGAACAAAAATGTAGGCTGCTCCCACTGAATATGGTTTATGGTATGGTTTAAATTTTCTCTACCGGAATTATGATAGGTTGGTGGTCAACGTGGACTAGCGTTGTCAAATTGGAACGGCGGGCGGTACACTAACTAGAAGCGGTCGGCATCATTTATGCTTTTTTGCGAGCTTTTTTGTATCGATGAAATATTTGTGGAATACACTATACAATACGATTACGCGCAAGTCGGAGCGCAAGCTCGTGAACGTCCGCGCTAGTACGGCTACCGGCCACTTCCCACTTCACATTGTGATACGCAATACGTAGCATTAAGGGGTCTACACACGATCCAGCGGCAGGGAGCCAGCCTTGTCGGCGTGCTTTGAATTCATTCGTAAAAGTTAACTGGTCCGCTGGAATTCCAATTATCTTCAAAGCGTACCAACAATGTCGGGTCCCAGCAGCTCGATCGTCTGTAGACCCCTTTAATAGTTCCAGATTCTGATTCAGTGTCCTCTAAGAATTTAATATTTTAACAATTTCTGACCGACAACAATTTGTTATTATTATCTCTCGTTGAGAGGTTGGTAACTGATATTAGTGATACTCAGTAAAAACCAACAACAAACGACTTTATAGCTAGGACAAAGCATTGTATTGATAAAGGCAAAAAGGAGTAATATTCTAATATTTCTAATGTAAGACAGCCTTTGAGAATTGTATGCTCTGGCCGTGCCGTCTACTGGGTCGAACGTCGAATTTCCGCGAGTTGACGAGTTTATTTTGTTGGCCCGTCGCGTAGGCCCGTCGGCGTTGTGCGTGGTCCGTCGACTATTCTGTGGCTCTCACATCAGTCACATCTAGTCATAAATAATATCAATTAAAATTATTTATAAAAAAATGGTCATAATGACAGTGTCATTTAATTTTTATCAACTCATTATTCGTTTTTTTGCAATTATACCCAATAAAGATTTTTTTACATTTTTGGTGATTTTCCCAACTCAATCAACATTGGGGGGGGGAGCGTACCCCCCCCATAACCCCCCGTGGGTTCGTCTCTGGGGTCTATCACGGAGCCTTGAGGTACTCTTATTTAAACATTTTTTTTTTTGTTTCAGAGTCCGAAAAATTTTTAGAGCTATCAGTAAGTTAAATTGACACGGTTATTTACCGGTTATTTAAGTAACAATTTATCCAATTTAAATCTGCACCTTCGCATATTTTTTTGAGTAGAACCAAGTTATGGTCAACCAAGTCGAATGTCAGAGCTCTCACCAGTATCTTGTTAATAGTATTGTTATGAAAATAACGATGTGCCGTATTTTTAGTTTTTTTTTTTTTGGAAATCCATGTTGACATAAATCTATTACACAAGCATTCTGGAGAATCTCGAGATCTATGTAATCGGCCTCTAATTATTAATATATAGAGGGTCGCCCTTTTTTAATTAGTATTGGATTTACTTTTCCTATGTTAAGACTGTTTGGAACAACAAGAAAATAAAAAAAAAAAAATTGAACCGCCTTAAATTAAAAATTATGAAACAGAATGTCACCATCGCCCAATTAATTGAAACTTATTACTTAATATCGATATTGAAGTCGGTTAAATATACATTTGTTTGTTATTTGTTTATATTTCCCCCTCCAAAAAGCACGTCACTGGCGTATTAGGTTTAGCGCAATTTGCTCTTCGGTTTTTGCTTTCGCCGTACTCATTTAACCTTTTGTGCCCTGGGATTACTATTACGAAACCAGAGCTAGCATTAAGCCATACGTGAATGTTAACGCATTTTCAGCCGTGTTAGCTAGTACAAAAACCATTATGCAAATTCGGGTGGGGTTGGAATAGAATTTTACTGCACTTTAAACTATTTGCATTTGGATGTGGCTTTGGGTCAGGTGGTTATACTTCAGTAAAAAACAGTTACGATGTGAAATGTAGACTTGTTTGTCTAATTTTCTGATCGATAGATAGCGTTGTAGAAAAATTCTAATTCTAGAATATTTATTTCTTTTGCATACACTGTTCAACAGATGTTACCCATTTATAGAGCAGGAGAGGTACTCAGGAAATAAAAAAAAGATGGACTGGCCGCAACATAAAACAGAAAATATAACAAATACACACTCATAAGACAAATATAATATTAAATTGAAATTAATTAAAATAGAGTATAGTTGACTTCAGAATTATTTTCCAAATAAAAAAATGTCGGCGTGTTTGATGGTGCGGTAAAGATCAAAGACGCCGACATTTTTTCAACGAAAGCGATTGGCAATCCGAGATGGGTTAATTTGTTATTAATTTATTAAATAATTATGGTTAAAATTTTGAAGTTAGTAGGTAAGAGGAAATGAATTTTGTTGCTGGAAGATAGGCAACGCTTGGTAGGGTAATTTATGTTTTATGCCAAATGGTGCATTATCCTCTCTAATTTGAACGGGCGGTTAGACGAACGGACGGACAGACGGTCATCTTGAAAGTTTTTCATAATTCCTTTACTAATACAATTATATGAGCCTAATTTACGGTGTTAGGAATGTGCCGACCAAACTCTTTGTTTTCGTAAAACACGGTCAATAGCCTTCTTTTATAGAATTAACAGTGTAGTAGAAAGTATCAAATTTATTATTTATAGTTTTTGTTTTAATTTTGACTCTCTGAAACCAGAGAACAAAATTTAAGTCTCTGTGAAGTGGAATGATAAAGAAATTCGCATGTTTCGAATATTTAAGCCTGGGACATAAAATTATAATTTAATACTTCCACATTCAGTGGAAGTGTAGTAAAGCAAAAAAATTTTTGAAAATTTGTATTGTTCAAATGGGCTTAGAATGTCATGAAACGTCGAGATTTTAAGTTTGAAGAAAAAAAATTTCTGTCTGTCTGTCGGTCGGTCGGTCTGTAACTTTTTTTGTGCGCACAATTACTCTGGAACCGTTCAAGATATTGACTTGAAATTTGGTACACGTATGTATTTTGAGGAGATCTGGAACTAGATTATATTTTGATCTTATTCCGTTGAGGGGTTGGGGCGTAAATTGGGGTAAATGGGGGTCAATAGGTAAATCGAGCCAGTAAGAGTCCATAAAATTGGTATTTAATATATATAATAGACATCCAAAACAAGCCCTTATAGTTTGCCAACTGATGTCATACCGGATAAGGGGGGGGGGGAGGGGGTCGTAAAGTTGAAAGGTCGGTTTTTCGCGTTTAAATAGAGGGCTAATAATCTGAGAGGAAAGTTCAAATGGGAAAGTATTAAAAAAACCTATAAAATGAACCCCCGAACATTAAGATAACTTTATTAGGTCAGGAGTAAATTCAAAAAAATCGAAATTTTGAAAAAAAAAATTAATTTCAGCAATATTTTAGAAAGATTTCTGAAATTTTACTAAAGCATGTGATATATAGGAAGGAGTATCTGGTAAAAATTTCAGATCGATATCTGCATTATTATACTCTTCGCAAGCTTGTACTAAAATGGAAATCTTACGAGATATTATTTCCTAATAAATTTTTTTTTTGTTTATGAAGTTTACTAATATATATTTCATAGAAGTGAAATATGTATGAATGTGGAAAGATATACATCAGAGACAATCAATTTTTCTAGCAATAGGTGGTGGCGCAGCGGCTATCCAAAGGTCCCGTGTTCGAATCCCACAGGTTGGATATTTTTTTTTATCAAATTTTTTTCACAACAAAGATGGTATCACAAAATTTAGGATGTCCAAAAACTAACATTATTTAGAAGAAAACTGCGAAGAGTATCCTATAGAATGTGTAACAATTATATATAAAAAGCTCAGTAAATTGGCGAAGAGTACGTTTTTAGCTTGTTTTTTGATATATTCAATTTTTTCGAAAAAAAAAGGGTCTTCGAAAAATGGCTATAAGTACTTCATTTTCTGTCAGATTTTGCTATGAGAAGAAAAATTCTATTCTTCGAGAATTGTTTAATATTTACAAATTTTTTCTATATGGTCATTATTCAGAAAAAAGTTTTGAAAATTTAATTTGAAAAAATAGAAAATTTTTTGAAAACCAATTATCATAGAGTAATGTTTTTTTTTAGGTGAACTAAAAAAACAGCACTTCAAAACGGTAGAAATGATTTTTCGACACTGCATTCCATTCAAAAGATATTTAACTTTAATTGGATTTTTTTTGCAAAAAAAATTTCTATTTTTTTAAATTAAATATTCACCACTTTTTTTCTGAATAATGACCATATAGAAAAAAAAATGTAAATATTGAATAACTCTCGAAGAATAGATTTTTTCTTCTCATAGCAAAATCTGACAGAAAATGAAGTACTTATAGCCATTTTTCGAAGACCACTTTTTTCAAAAAAATTGAATATATCAAAAAATAAGACAGATATCGATCTGGAATTTTTATCAGATATTCCCTCCTATATAGCACATGCTTTAGTAAAATTTCAAAAATTTTTCTGAAATATTGCTGAAATTAATTTTTTTTTTCAAAATTTCGGTTTTTTTGAATTTACTCCTGACCTAACAAAGCTATCTTAATGTTCCGGGGGCTCATTTTATAGGTTTTTTAAATACCTATAACTTTCCCATTTGAACTTTCCTCTCAGATTATTAGCCTTCTATTTAAACGCGAATAACCGACTTTTCAACTTTACGACCCCCCACCCCCCTTATTCGGTATGACATGAGTTGGCAAACTATTAGGGCTTGTTTTGGATGTCCAACCCTTCGACTTTTTTTTTTTTTTAATGGCATTAGGAATTATCCATGCAGCCAGGCACAAGTTGTTATATATAAAACTAATGGGATAAACACATTTGCACACATATACACGCAGCACACATCTATACATATATTACCCTAAACCTATCCTAATCCAAAAAAACAGGAAATTAAAGAAGATCCAAGGGAAGGTACGGATGCACATTCTTCTCGCCCAGGAGTCTTTCAGGGCATTTTGTTAGACACACTATAATAGACTACGGTAAAAGGGAATTAGGTAAAATTAAAACAAAGGTGAGACATATAGGGAACGAATCTATTAGTTACACATTTATATTTTCAGACCAGACGTTTTCAAAACCCTTCTACTTAAAACAATAAAATCGTGGTTATATATTTTCGCCGTGTCAAATTACAATTCGACTGAACTAATACTTCTTAAAAATTATAATTCATCAATTTAAAAATAAAAACCAACCTACAAAATTAAATCATTAAATCATAATTATCTAACAAGAAATAAATTATGATAGTTATAAAACGATAACCTGTGAAAAATATATTGGTCAAAAGTGTTACGAATATTTAGCTCTCAGGTTACATATGAAACTACCTAATGCATTAAAAAATATATATACACAGTCTATAAATTAAAAAATAATGCAAAGAAGTATGTTATAAATATTGGAAGAGATGAAGTTAATACTCAATTTAAAAAAGCTAATTTGAAAGGGAAAAAAAGAAACAACTGAATATAATTACCATTGTTACAATTATTGTTCTATTTAAAATATAAATGCATTTTGTATTTGATTAGGTATCTGATGAATGTTACAATTAGTGTTCATTGTCGTTTTGTATTTGATGGCATTGAATAAGCAGAAACCATACCACAAGGATTCTTTTGTGGGTTTTCATATTTATTTATTGTATTACTAGTTATGTAAAAAATAAAGTTATTATAAATAAACTTATTATTATTATTATTATTATTATACTTTTGGGACACAATATGTATATACATATTATGGTCATTAACAGTTACACAAACAAATAGCATATTTTTTTTGACAATTTTGTTTTTAATTAGAAACGAACGATGATAATTAAAGGTAAAGTTTGTTGAATTTGGTTTTTGTGCCGCATGGCTAATATAACAAAATACTGGCAAGTTTTTGTGCGTGTACATGTAGAAGTAAGGCGTTCAGTATAATGAGCACGTCGCAGTTTAAATTAAATATCAGCATCCAACAAACAAAACTACACCCCTCGGGCTGTGTCTAAACAATACCTAAGGTATGTAGATTATCCTTTGTTTCCATTTACATAATGTTAAGAAGAGGATTAGTTCAAAATTTTACGGGCGCGGCAAAGCAAAGAGAATACAGGACATATATTCACGTTGCTTTTATCTGCTTTTTATGGAGAACAAGAGAACTACTAAAGAATCGCACGTTAATGTGACAGATGTTCATAAAACTGCATATAATCTTAGTGTATATGTATATGTCTCTACATTGAATAGTCTGTAAAAAATTTGTTATTCTTGTTTTAAACTTATTGTTGTACTACTTAATCTTCCTCATCTTATTCACAATCTCTTGATAAACGTTTTGCGCGTAATGCGTTACTCTAGCTGGTCTCCAGTTGCTCTATGGCACGTCTAACAGCATCAAGTCATCAGTCGCGGTTGCTTGTTACAGTACGGCGTGATCACAGATATTTCCTATCAATTCTTGATTACAAAAAGTTTTGAAGGGCGTCCTCTTCGAAGAAGAAGAAGAAGAGCATTTTAATTTCTGCTTTTTGTAAACATTATCTCCAATCTGCTATCCTCAATTCGATAATATAAAACATACAACATTTTTTTAAAAAAGCATTCAGTTTTAGTATCATAACCAGAGCTCGGGAATTTTATCTCTGTGATGTCAACATCCGGGTTGGCCTAGGTCAGCGCAGAAAGATTTTAATGCAAGTATGACACAATATATCTCTTACGTTGTACTTTTTTAAGGAAATTCTGTAATTTCCAAAGTTTCATAATTACTTCCACATCCAGTGGAAGTATATAGTAACGACAAAAAAGTTATAAAAAATTTTTATTGTTCAAATAGGCTTAAAATGTTATGAAACGTCGAGATTTTAAGTTTGAGCGAGAAAAAATTTCTGTCTGTCTGTCGGTCTGTCTGTCGGTCTGTCTGTCGGTCTGTCTGTCGGTCTGTCTGTCGGTCTGTCTGTCGGTCTGTCTGTCGGTCTGTCTGTCGGTCTGTCTGTCGGTCTGTCTGTCGGTCTGTCTGTCTGTCGGTCTGTCTGTCGGTCTGTCTGTCGGTCTGTCTGTCGGTCTGTCTGTCGGTCTGTCTGTCGGTCTGTCTGTCTGTCGGTCTGTCTGTCTGTCGGTCTGTCTGTCTGTCGGTCTGTCTGTCTGTCGGTCTGTCGGTCTGTCTGTAACATTTTTTTGTGCGCACGTTTACTCTGGAACCGTTTAAGATATTGACTTGAAATTTGGTACACGTATGTACTTTAACGAGATCTGGAACTAGATTATATTTTCATGTTGTTCCGACGAAGAGTTGGGGGGTAAATTGGGGTAAAATTGGGGTAAATATGTAAATCAAGCAGGTAAGAGTCGATAAAATTGGTATTTAGTATATACAAGAGAAGCTAGAGTCTCAAAAAAATTTTTGGAATTAGCCACCCCCATTACCACCCCCACCCCCTTATTAAAGGGGATGAAAAAAAAATGTGATTTAGTGTATGTACAAGAACCAGAAACCTCAAAATATTTTTTACTTCATCCACCCTATATTTTAAATTTATTTCAATACATTGCATAGTTTTTGAAAAAATGTAAAAAACTTTAAATTTTAGCTGCTATATTTTCTATACACAGTGTTTCCCACAGTGTGGCGATGCACAGTTACTAGTCATCCAATTTTAACCAAGTGTGGATCGCTATCAAAGACTTTTACCATATTTTTTTGAGAAAAACAAAACTTATTTCAATCATTGGCGTGCATTTTTATTAAGAAAAACCGCTACCCAAGGAATCACTACTTCCACATCCAAATTCTCTTTCCAAGTCACTCACAACGAAAAAACTTTGTATGTGGAAATAATTGTTTATGGAACTTTAATAATATAATATTTGAAATCCTTTACCCCAAAAACCCATAAAACGATACCCCACATCGGTAGTGGGGTGGGGGTGGTGATAGGGGGTTGGTAGTGGGGGTGAATGAAGTAAAAAAATATTTTGAGGTTCTTGTACATACACTAAATCACAATTTTTTTTCATCCCCTTTAATAAGGGGGTGGGGGTGGTAATGGGGGTGGCTAATGCCAAAATTTTTTTCGAGACCTTAGCTTCTCTTGTATATACTAAATGCGAATTTTATGGACTCTTACCTGCTTGATTTACCCATTTACGCCAAATTTACCCCAAATTACCCCCCAACCCTTCGTCGGAACAACATGAAAATATAATCTAGTTCCAGATCTCGCTAAGATACATACGTGTACCAAATTTCAAGTCAATAATCTTAAACGGTTCCAGAGTAAACGTGCGCACAAAAAAAAGTTACAGACAGACAGACAGAAAATTTTTTTCGCTCAAACTTATAATCTCGACGTTTCATGACATTTTAAGCTTATTTAAACAATAAAAATTTTTTAAATTTTTTTTGTCGTTACTATCTTCCACTGGCTGTGGAAGTAAAATAGATTTTTCGAGAAGTCATTTTACGTATTTGTATTGAAAAATTAATGCAATATTATTAATCGGCATGCTCTAGAAACCTCATGTCCAAAATTTAACGACATTTTGAATTATGGTTTTCGAATTACGTTATACAATAAAGTAAGACCATGATTTAAGACGTTTATCAAAATTTTGTCAATAATAAAAAGAAGAAAGACGTATATTGTAATTATTTTTTCCAAACTTGAAACAATTGTCTACTTTGAACCAAGTTATATAATCAACAACTCTTTTATTAACTGAAAAGTCAACCATTCATTCCTTCCACCTGGTCAGTGAATCGTTAAAATACTGCAGATAGAGCTTATAATTATCTCAAACTTTTGAACTCTTGTAAGAATTAATAAAAGAAGATATAGATTTTTATATTTAATTGGCTGCTATAATTGCTTCAAATCCTCTTTTAGCAAGACAATAAATAACATATTTGTAATAACGGAAATCGCGCAAACAACGATTAAAAAGAAGTAGGTAACAGAAAGCAATTTTAAAATCGTCACCTCGTCTAATAAAGTGAAGGAATAATATCGCAAAATGTAATAGAAGAGGAAATTAAAAATATATTAGAAACTTGGAAACTAATTACTTTCAGTCGCGTTAAAAATTAGTTTTGAAAGTTCAAAGTGAAAATTCTTTGTGAACTTCCCGTTGGCGTGGTTTTCTCTGAAAGCTCTACATATCGTTTTAAACTCAAGACATAAAAGTTGTCGGAAATGTGCATCCATCGTAAATTGCAGACGCAGCACAACAACATTGATTTTATATAAGGCTCTGCTAAAGACATGCTGAAATGGAACTTTGTGCTTTCTGAAGTTTGTGGAATAATTAGACTTGAATGAAAATATGTTGGTAGGATTTTTATTTTTGCTGCATAGGTCGCGGGTTCGTGTTCATTAGCTCGTGCTGATAATGTTAAATATCCTTAATATTTAGTAATAATAATAATAATAATATTATTGAAAGCTTTGTAGGAAAGCATGTACATATAGTATATCCATTTGCAAAGGCAAAGCGTGGCTACAAATATTTAACTTAACCTTACATAACCTAAAATAAAGAAAATACCTAGGAATTGGGAATAAATAAACATTGAGATATGTTTAATATTTAAAAAAGGAGATCCAAATAATCACGAGAATTATAGGTCAATATCTCTATTGTGCATTGTATCGAAAATTTTGGAAAAAATAGTTTTCAATCGAGTTCCAAACTTTTTATTAAAAAATATTTTATTATCAGATAGGCTTTAGAAAAGGAAGATCAGTGGAAACATCTTCAATACAATTTCATAAAATAATCTATGATGGGTTGGACAAAAATAATTACGTAATCGGTCTATTTTTCAATCTAACCAAAGCATTCGATACAATTAGTATACCGTTTGTCATTAAAAAAATGTTTTCCTTAGGTATTAGAAGCACAACACTTGAGTGGATCGAATCCTTTTTAACGGACAGAAAAGTTGACGATGTAATATCCGAAGAGTTTGACGTCAATATGGGAGTTCCCCAGGGCTCAGTCTTGGGGCCCCTTATTTTTTTGCTATTTATAAACGACCTGCCCAAAAATATACCCCAAACAATGGTAACGATGTTTGCCGATGACACGTCGATGGTAGTAACAGCAGCTGATGTTGAAACTCTACAAATTACAGAGGCACACAAAATAAAAAAAGGTCATGTACTCGGGGACAGACCTATATACCGGTATGTATTTTCGTCCGCTGAATCCGAATCCGGGGTCAGAATTGGCCCGTCGGGTCAAAATTGGCCGAAAAAATCAAAAAGTGGCCGGAAATTCGCCAAAATTCGGGTAAAAAAACATTGAAGGGATTGACTTGGCTTAACCGATACCGATATGTATTTCCGTTCGCTGAACCCGAATCCGGGATTAGAGTTGACCCATCGGGTCAAAATTGGCCGGAAATATAAAAAAATGGCCGGAAATTCGCCAGAATTCGGGTAAAAAAACATTGAAGGAATTGACGTGACCTAACCCTTATACCGATATGTATTTTCGCCCGCTGAATCCAAATCAGAGGTCAGGATTGGCCCATAGGGTCAAAATTGGCCGGAAATATCAAATAATGGCCGGAAATTCGCCACAATTCGAGTAAAAAAACATTGAAGGAATTGATGTGACTTAACCCATATCACCAGTATGTATTTTCGCCCGCTGAACCCGAATCCGGGGTCAGAATTGACCCAGCCGGTCAAAATTGTCCGGAAAAATAAAAAATGGCAGGAAATTCGCCAAAATCTGGGACCAAAAAACATTAAATGATATTGAAGTGACTTTACCCTTCGATGTGTATTTTCGCCCGCTGAAACCGAATTTAGGTCAGAATTGGCCGGAAAAATTGACTGCCAAATAGCCTCCAACATGTTCAAGCAAGTTTCCCTGTTCCTGGATTATACCTCCCCAGGCCTAAGTATTAGAGCTTTCTGACCTTAACGAGGAATGTTACATCTCGTCGTCAGACACACTAGGGCTTCATCCTCACACCCTGACGCTCCCCTGCAGGACAGGGTGCCTTCGCCGCTTTCATTACCACAATAGACGGAAAGCGAATCATTCTACACATCCCCTTTCAGGGCAGTTGTCATCGCTCCCAACATCTATTGCGATAGCAGGATTTAAAGCGGTGTATGTTTTACCGAAACGAGCAGTAACTGCATTGGTAACCGTTTGTTAAAAACGTATTGGCATGAGTTTTAGGACGCCCACGGTGACCGGGAGATAAGAAGATGCTGCTTATGCAGGCTGATTCCAATTAACGAGCTGTACTTCGTACAAGGTTTTCTAGAGTTTGCCTGTAGATTAAGGCCAATGCGAGTACTTCTAATGAAAAGTGGGATGCAGCCGCATGCACACTACATACACAAACAAAGATGAATAAAGGAAAAACCCTCAGGCAGGTTTTTTGTGGATGCTCGTATTTACGAGTCAAATGGTATTGTTAATATCTTGCTTGAACTGTTTGGTAAAATTCACCATTACTCTTTCAAACAACACACCGGTACTTGACTTTCTTAATTAGGATAAAAAGTGATATACATCACACTAAATTTTCGTTTTATATTATCTCCGCTCACACACTATCTTCTGTGCCAATCGTCCACATTATGTCATATCTGTGCGTTCTCATTGGAGGAAAACCTCCACGTTGGTGCTTGTACCCTCAAGAATCTAGAATGTTATAAATGTCGCCTCGTAAGCAACAAGCTGTCCGACAGGGTCGGCGTTAAATCTTTTTTGACAAAAATAACTAATTCGGTAATTTTTGCAACAGACATAAATTAATGTTACTTAGAGGATTTTAATAGAAATTTACGAATACTTAAAAAGTTGACCGTTATAGTATGACGATTTTGAGTGATAGCGAATATTAGCTGCATTGACAGAAGCAAGTCAAAATGTACAGAAGGACCTGACGGAATTCCGGAATTTCTTTTAAAGGACTCTGCTATTTTCCTATTTCGACCGTTAACTACCATATCCAATTCATCGTTGAAGTCCTTAATATTTCCAAAAGCTACAATGGGCAACGCCGAGTAAACTTCGCTAGTTTGATATTCTGGATTATAAAAAATTCCCCTTGAAATTATTTACAAATATTTGTAATTCATTGAATATTAACAAACCTCAGTGTATTCCAGACGTTTCGATAATTCGAAATTTGGATTAACGCGAATATAAAAAAAAGTAACAAATATAAAAGCAGAAAAGAATTTTTCTTGCAACCTCGGGGGAAATCTCGGAATTTTCATATCCTAAAGCAGAGTCAAATACAATGGTAATCTTTCTTCTCTCGCATCAATGTGTCCCTGTGAAATCCCGATGCAGGATCCTCTTAGTAGATATCACACGTTCCTTACTTATTTATACTTAATATAGACGGGCCTCTTATCGGATTATCGAAATAACTGATGGTCGGGTCGGGGCAGAAGCGGTTTTTCAGCCGCTGTCGGTTTTTATGCTCGCCGATGAAACAGAAAGGGGTAAGAAAGCAATTTCCTGTTTCTTTCAAGATGCACATTTCTATAATGGACTTGTTTAACTTTTCCTGTCCATTTAAACATTCCAAGGCGGGGATGATAAATATAACTAATTTAAATTTTACGCAAGGTACGGTAAAAATACTAGTCGGAAGTCCTGGACTAGTCCTGGAAGTCCTTTCCCAAGTAATAATTTTAGATTTAATAACTGTAATATATTCTAATAGCTAATTTTAAGGACTACTTGTAAACGTAAATGATCTGGAAAGACTCTATAAAATTGATTTAAAACCCTTATAAGGGTACAGGGTCCCACCTAGGCAGATATGCCTCTTTATAACACTACCATTAAAACTTTCAAGTTTTTTAGTGAATGATCTAAATCTTCACTCGTAGTTTTATAAAAACCATAATGTGATTACTTCTGAATACTCTTACACCCATCCCCACCAATTAAGGTGATGGATTTCATTTTTTTAGAGTTTTTATTGGTTTTAATTGCAAAAGAAATCCCTAATCAACCAGTTTGAAGTTTTTTATTTGGGGTTGGGGTGCATATCACTATCCAGAAAATATTACTTGTTTTTTATATTAAAAAGTTCTGGGATGATTTAAATGACTTTTGGTTGGGAAATGAGAATCTTCACTTTATGCCACCCAAATAAGGGTTGTGTTTTAATGTGTTCCCGAGATTTTTCGCCAAAACGGGTGACGGATTCGTTTTCAGCACCCCAAAATTAGTAAAAAAAAAAGATGGCTTCCACACTTTACCACGGATGGTCCCTTTTTTAACATTGTTCTTTACAATGAAAGTTCTTTTACATGAGTGTGTATCTGTAACAAAACGTGAAGTGTATGCAACAGTAAAGTTCCGACTGGTCCCCCAGACAACCTGCTCGTGCATGCTTTGTTTTGTGCCGGATAAATGACGTCATACTTTATGTACTTCACCAACATGTGGTATTTACAGAGTGAAACCAAGTTTTAGACTTTTGACTTTTGATCAACCTCCACCGTCAAATATCCATATGTGGCGACGCGGTGGTTAAATTTTATTTCAAAATTTTTAGCAAACTTTCTGAAGGTGGCTCATTTTTTCTTTTTATAATAGGGATGCTCAAATCAAAGGGTCTAGGCAAGAATCTTCCGTACATTTAATATGTGTATGCAACTCTCAAAAGGCCTGTCAGCAGTTGTGTAACCATAGGTATATCCATGTATTTGATTTTTACTTGACAAATATTTAATCCAAACTTTGTTTTTACCGAAACGGAAAACAAAGCAATATTTGAATCAAATATGTACTTAACTACGTCAAATTGTTTGAAATGATTTCATCAGACTACATAAAAATTCGCTTAAAAATTCTGTTAAGCCTTGTTCCGATATTTATCATTGTTCCACGAATAAATACAGAATAAATAACAGCAAAATTAAATCGACTCATGTAATAACATTTATGCAAATGTGCTGGTTTTAATACCCATTTATTATTGCTTCTAACGCAGCAACTGATTTACTGTTTGTGTATTTTTTATATGTTGCTTATAGTATGTTGCAGACTGATGAACAATATTAAAACTTGCAAAGGATACCACCAATTCGGAGAGACCAAGAGTGGAACAATAAAATTTCTTCTATATCAATAAACGGAATGGAATCATGTAAAAAATTGTTATGCTTCAATAAACTGCTCGTATTAAGTACTTTTTTTTAACATAATATCAGAGAAATATGTTATTAAACCAAACTTGCATATTTTCTGATTTTTTTTTTACTCCGTTCTCCTTCAACATAACTTGAGTGTGTATAGGATTTTAAGACAGAATTGTACTGAGTGAATTCAGTATTCTATGTTACCGTTTATTGGCAGTGAAGTGAAATACAGTTTGCAAATTAAAATTACTTTTCACTAAATTGAGCAACCATAACATAATAACTAAATGGCATGGCATGGTATTGCAAACATCATTTTTGAATTTGTGTCGCATAATTTAAAGAAAAATCGTAGTCGGATGCTATCTTAGACAAATACGGAAAACTTCTGCTTTTGCGGACGAATCAAGTAGGTTTTTTGTGTTGCTTTTAAGTCTGCAATGAACAGTACACCATGTTTAAGACACAGCTAGTTTGTTGTGAATGTAAATGATGAAAGGAATAAACAGTAAATAAAAAAAAATGTAAATATATTAAGTCCTTCATCATTCACAAGACCACGTAAATTTTAATAGCATAAGCTCTAAGCTTATAAGAAGTGTTTTACTCATGGTAAATAATGAAACCACAAATTTTTAGACTACTGCACCATTCGAATATCATTCATTATTAGTGATAGAAAGTTATGTCAGCTACTGACAGTATTATAAAACAACAAAATAGTCGGGTCAATGAAGGTTCTCACTTCTTAATTCAGAAACATCCCAAGTGGCGCATATACCCTGGGGGTGGATGCCACCCCTTATTACATTCAAAATGATGCAGACATCGATAGAGGAATACATTCTAAACAAAAAATGTTCTATGAAGTTTTTTCAATGAGTTTTTTGGGTTATTCGTGATGAAAAATGTTGATTTATCATCTAAAAATGCATGTTTTAAAATGATTTTTCACGAATAACTCGAAAACCTTAAGTTTTATCAAAACAATGATTATAAGCAAAAATAAACCTTATAAAATAACAAATCGACTGTTTTTTTTATTTCTGTAGATGCAATACGAACCGAATTATGGCTCGTCGACTTTTTGTTCGCCGAAAACTGAATTCGATCCTTTCAACGTTAAATAAAGGAAGAACGGAAAATTTTTGGAGGAAAACATATAAGACATTTTTAAAAGTACTTGAAAAGAGCTTTAAAAAAATGATTGTTTCTTTTTTTCGGAGAAAAAATCAGCAATGAAACCAATGGCTTCACCGCAAGAATTGAAATTGAACGTAATCCATTTACAGTTTACCTTATTTAAGTACTAGCAATGTATTCTAAAAGTTTGACCGGTTTAGGATGCCTATATTTGAAAAAAAGTTTGATTCAAATTTGAAATGATTTTTGAAATTTTCATTTTGTCACAATAATTCAGAGACTTAAGAAGATACGTAAAAAATGCTAGAAAACAAAAATTTAGGTTTTTTTCACTGAAAATTTTGTTTTTTTTTTAATTTCTCTAGAATAAAAATTAACTGAGATATCACCGTTATAAATTTGCATCTGAGTGCGATGACCACCTTCCTGAGCCATCTAAACTCAAAAATCTCAAAAACGAAAGGTTCAAGGAAGTTCAACTTTACCTACCTTTCATCCCTTAAAGTTCCCTGTAAAATGATTTTTAGAGCGATTGAATAGCTTAAAAACCGCTGCCCAAGGAATCACTACTTCCACATCCAGATTTTCTACCCAAGTCACTCACAACGAAAAAATTTTGTGTGTGGAAATAATTGCTTATGGAACTTTAATAATATAATATTTGAAACCCTCTACCCCAAAAACCTATAAAACGATACCCCACATCGGTAGTGATAGGGAGGTGGTAGTGGGGGTGGATGAAGTAAAAAAATATTTTGGTTCTTGTACACACACTAAATCACAATTTTTTTTCATCCCCTTTAATAATGGGGTGGGGGTGGTAATGGGGGTGGCTAATGTCAAACATTTTTTTGAGACCTTAGCTTCTCTTGTATATACTAAATACCAATTTTCTGGACTCTTACCTGCTTGATTCACCTATTTACCCCAAATTTATCCCAATTTACCCCCAATCCTTCGATGGAACAAGATGAAAATAATCTAGTTCCAGATCACGTTAAAATACATACGTGTACCAAATTTCAAGTCGGTATCTTAAACGGTTCCAGAGTAAACGTGCCACAGAAAAAAAGTTACAGACCGACAGACAGACAGAAATTTTTTTTCACTCAAACTTAAAATTTCGACGTTTCATGACATTCTAAGCCTTTTTGAAAAATAAAAATTTTCAAAAATTTTTTTGTCGTTACTATACTTCATGAATATCGGAAAAAATAACATAAAAAAATTGATTTTTCCTGTAAAAGTTGTTATTATTGTTTAAACAATACAAATAATTATCAACCCCGACTGCTAGAAACATTTTTTAACATAAATTTTCAATAAAAACAGCTCAATGTTCTATAAATATCACGAAAAAAATGTTTAAAATATATTTTTTGTAAATATTGTTATTATTGTGTAAACAATATAAATAATTATTTGCGCCACTTGGGATGTTTCTGACTGAATAATATTAAAAAAGACACATTTAAAAAAAAAATGATCAAAATCGAAGAATTAAGAGGTTTTGACGATTTTTAGGCTTCAATGACTCGACCAAAAGGCAGTTTTCAATATCACTGATGCCTACAATTTTATCGGTAAATATTTTTTGAGAGCGTTATTGCCTAATAATAATAAGAATGCAGAACACTTTAGTGATTCTCACAAAGCAAATAATTCGGGAAAACAAATCTAGAGTGGGGTAATTTGGGGGGTCTAGGAAAATGCTGTTCTTGAAAAGTAGGAAATTTTATTAACGATCATAATATAAAACTAATTTTTTCCCATTTTTCGAGGTATTAGTAAAAAAAAATTAATGGAGAAGCATGATAAAACTAAACAATTTTTCGGTAATCCTTTCCATCCATGTCATATTAGAAGCTTTTTTGTATCCCTTCAAATAACGGAGATATTTTTGACATTTGACATTTCTCATTTTCTAGATTTTTTTGCAATAACTCTAAAAGTAGTTCATGTATTTCAAATATCTTGAAGCCATTTTGTAGCTTATAAAAATCGGCACAATTTTTGTAAAGGCAATTTTTTTTGCACGATTGATAGTAAGCGAGATATTCTCGAGAACCCTGATAAAATGCGCGTCCTGTATTTCTCAATTAAAATTTGTTCCATATTAAATTATAACCAAACTGCAAAAAACGTAGTTTTGAACGTCGCTTATATTAAAAACTCTGGTCACGAATACTTTTATTTCATTTCTCGCATATGACACGAATACCTGGATGTTACTAGCTATATTAAATAGGTACAACTGGAATTTCATTTGTTGTGAACAATATGGAACAGACACAAAGATGAAACAAATGAATAACCCAGTGTTATATCAACAAGAATTTCATTAGTTCTGATCTATAGTTGTTTGCAGTTTCGAACACAATACCTGAAACTCTTGAATTTCTCCAAAGCAAAGGTGGGCCATAAATATCTGGGAGTCTTAACGGTAGAAGACATGTAAAGAATTATCTCTTTTGTACTGATCGATATACAATGCTAGCTGATGGATTTACGGGATCGAATAGTTTGAACAACTCGATCCACAGAATGCAGACAAGTCGTCATTACGCGCGTATCTTGGATACCGCTTTGTGCTGAAGTCGAAGTGGTATTTAGAGAAATTTCTTCTATTTAATAGCGACCTCGAATATAGTTGTAAATAATTATTAATTTTTTAATTAAGATACCACTGGAATGGAAGAGAATTGAATAGATTATTTTTTATTTGTGCTATAAAGTTTACAAAAGTGTACAGCAATAGACAAGTTAGTCACAGAAATCTAGAAAAAGGTTTGTTCGGGACTCCTGTTCTATTTATTAATAAAGACAGTATTAAATCAGATGCAAGAGGTTTCTTACCATACAATAAAATTACATTGTAGTGTCTGGTAGAACTTTTTCGAAAGAATTTTCATCATTGTAGAGAGAGAGATCTTTAGAGACAACACAATTTTAACATTAGCAAGCATTTTTATGTTACATACATCTGCAAAAATAAGAATAAAAGAAGCATGCTGACGTTCATAGTCACGACACAAGATCGAAACTTAATATCTGCGTACATCAAAATCACCAAATGTTTTTGAAAAAAACACCTATATACGCTGGCCTCTACCTATTAGACTAGTAGATGGTGACAGAAAATCAAAACTGATAGCCTACCGTCTGCAAGTAATTTAGTCAGTATTATGTATACAATAAAGCTCAATTTTTGGTACTTTCAAGGTTTGCCCGCATGCACGGGATGTAGGAAACGATTTCCGGTTTGCATAAAAGAACAATGTTTTCAACTGATACACTACCGTCTGCAAAGTTCATAATTCGAAATTAAAGGAATAAAAATATGCAGACAGTCCTGTCATGCACCAAACCTTATACAGGGTACTCCAAAATGTATCAAATTTTAGTAAAAAATAAAACGATAATTTACCGTCTGCAAACAATACAAAATGATGATTCTGGTTCATGAAGACGAGTAGGGGAAAGGTGCACACGTTTACGATATGCATATCACCATATTGTGCTCATGTCAACTTGTTATTTTTTTTATAAGTTTGAACAATTGTTTACCGTTTAATTATAGTTTTATTAGAAAATTTAGATTGCAAACTATTGTAAACAATGTTTTCAGACGAATCCAATATGCACGGTTGTCCATTGAATTCTATAAACTTGTAATAAAATGGGGGTTACTTTTACCGATTATTAGCTGTCTGCAACTTGGTACAAAGAAAAGTTATTGATTCGATTACGCAATTATTTAATTTGCAGACAATTCGCACATGCACTAAAACCACAGACATGTACCAAAAACAACTATCTATACCGTCTGCAACTTGGTACAAAGAAAGGTTACTGGGTTAAATACGCAATTATTCAATTTGCAGATAATGCCCACATGCACGAGAGCCACAATAGAGTCAAAACTCGGCGAATTCCGTTTGATATCTCTTCGTGTGCGATATGCACCAAAAACAACTCTTTACCTTCTGCAACACAAAATTGTGTAAGCTAACTTATGCAAGTATATTTTTTTCGGATGGGCAGACAACATGCAGATGCACACGAACCAGAATTAGTGCTGGTATTCGATAAAGTTGATAGATAATTCGCGTCGTAGTTAAATTCAATTGAAAAAATATTATTTTATTGAAGCTGTAACAAAAATCTTACATCTTACAATACATATTATCATAATAATAATAATTATTTATAAAAAATTTTGTTCGCCGTCTGTTTCTTCTTCAACATCATCATTCTCAACCACTGACTCCTGGAACGTTTTCCGATAATGAAATGATACATATCTTCCTCGCTGTCACTGATATGTTCTAAAAACAAGTTTTCTTCATCTGAATCATTATCAGCATTGTTGTCGGTGAGCATTATTTGTTCGTTATCCTCCTCGACCACACTGTTACTGGTAATTGCGACTGTAATTTTAAAAATTAATCAGCATTTGAAATTCATTGGAATTAACAAGAAAACTACGGTATTTTCGTACCGTTGTCGTTATCAGCTACAAAAATTTCTTTGACAGTTTGTGGCATTTCATCTCTATCAAACAGTCCTCCGATTTGCACCAGCCATACTCCTCAACTTTTAAGCTTGATGCTTAGGCAAAGATGCGTTGCTCAATATTTTTGACACTTTATTGTGACTCTCGTGCATGTGCGCATTGTCTGCAAACTAAATAATTGCATATTTACCAAGTTGCAGACAGTAAATAATTGGTAAAAGTTACCCCCATTTTTTTACACAAATACGTTAAGCGGCAAGTGCTTTGTACACATTTAATCTATCTGAAAATAATTCTTTATCGAAGCTCTATTTTTAAATCATGTTTTCTTTTTAGCTGCAGACGGTAAACAATTGTTCAAAGTTGTAAAAAAAATAACAAGTTGACATGCGCACGATATGGTGACGTGCATATCGTAAACGTCTGAACCTTTCCCCTACTCGTCTTCATGAACCAGAATCATCATTTTGTACTGTTTGCAGTCGGTAAATTATCTTTTTTTTTTTTACTAAAATTTGATACATTTTGAAGTACCCTGTATAAGGGTGCATGACAGAACTGTCTGCAAAAGCGCTTCCGACATATTTTTATTCCTTTAATTTCGAATTATGAACTTTGCAGACGGTAGTGTATCAGTTGAAAACATTGTTTTTTATGCAAACCGGAAATAGTTTCCTACATTCCGTGCATGCGGACAAACCTTGAAAATACCAAAAATTGAGCTTTATTGTATAGATAATACTGACTAAATTACTTGCAGATGGTAGGCTATCAGTTCTGGTTTTCTGTCACCATCTACTAGCCTATATATAATCAACTTTCTAACAACCTGAAAGACCTACCTGTACATTCATTTAAAACAAGTTTAAAAAATTACCTAGCACTAAAAACATTATATTTCATTGGCAAATTTGTTTCAAAGATACAATAGGACCAGAAATAATTTTAAGCGCATATTTTAGATATTGTTACCGCTTTATACCCCTATAGACTCTATGAGAGACCCTTATAAACTACGCATAGTTAGTTAGTTCGGCAATCGCCCCAGAGATGGCGCGTGCGGTGTTAGCATCTAGAAAAGTCTAGCAGACTACTGCCATCCACTGGAAGGTTGTAGAATGTTCTAGAACTACTTGGGCCGCACAGTGCAGTACAGTTCAGATAGTAAGTTCAGAAAGATAAAAGAAGATATAAGCAAAGCGATCAAGTGAATTATTGAATTATAATACTCAGTGTAATATTAGTGTATTTATTTGTTGTATTAGTACGTAAGTTGATAAATTAGTGTTTACCACGATACAGAGTGTTTCCAGAACACGTAACTATATTAATTTGTCTTTTTTCTTCGTTGTTTTGTTCTAGATAATATTCTCAATGTGTCTTAGCAATTCTTTCTTTCTTTTACTATTTTAAATTTTACTAATTTATCCTGTAAAATTTTTTTATACAATGTGACATAACTTATCTACAAATTTTGTAGCCACAAAGACACATACAGAATTAAATTGAATGGTACTTACTACAAAAGTAAAAGGACAAAATATCAAATACTAGATAAATATAAAACCAAGATTTGTGAATTTTTAATCCACATTTTGAGTTTTTTTTTTCGTCCGCCATATTTACGCCTCCATTTTGAATTATTCATTTTTTTTTTAATGTGCGAGGGGCGCAAAATGAGCTCGCTCTATTACTAGGCTGGTGCCAAAGCGGATTTTGAAGGCTAAAAAAATGTTTAGTTAAGGTTATAACAAAAATTAAACACGAGATAAAGTGAAATTGTGAAATGAGGGTGCTGTTTAGGGGTTGAAAGTGTTTTTTTACGATTTTCGGCGAAACGTGACCTCCTAGCGAAAAATTTCCTTCACAAAAGTTATATATAATAAAAAAATGTAAAACTGTCGTATAAGGTATTTTTCAACATAATCTCGAATTTTCCGAGAAAATGGCGGAAAACTGATTCAATTTACATGAAATTTTCTGGAAGTATACTTTTTTGCATTGAATAAGCATGATTTTTTTGGAATCTGGGAAACAAGTAATTTTCGAGATATTTACATTTTTCGAAAAAAAAAAAAAAAACAAAATTTTCCACGGAAAACTTTATTGGTGTTTTTTTCGATTTAAATATTCTATCCGGGCTCACTTTAACCCGTAAAATGTCTACTTTAAAATGGTCTATATGTGTTGATGGTTTATTTTTCATGAAACCGCTTAAATTGGAGAAAAACCAAAAAAATGACTCTTCCTCAGAATTTTTCAATATTTTTTATGATTTTTATTTTTGATTATTATTTCTGTTAATAATGGATCAAATTTCAATGACAGAATTTACTTTAATGTAATATTACTAAAGCTCAATGAATTTAATTAAAGAAAGTGGCGGAAACCATCCTGAAACTTTTAAATAAATAATAATAATTTCTTCATTCTTTTTCGGATTTTTCCGGTTGCGATACAACCGGTTTTGCTGGAAAAGGAAAAAAAAACAATAGTAAAATCATTATTGAGCAACAAAAATTTATCAAGCCTAGTTAGTATATTACTTCCACATCCAGTGGCAATTTTAAAAAATTTTTATTGTTCAAATAGGCTTAGAATGTCATGAAACGTCGAGATTTCAAGTTTGAGCGAAAAATAAATTTCTGTCGGTCTGTCGGTCTGTCTGTCGGACTGTCGGTCTGTAACTTTTTTTGTGCGCACGTTTACTCTGGAACCGTTTGAGATATTGACTTGATATTTGGTACACATATGTACTTTAACGAGATCTAGAACTAGATTATATTTTCATCTTGTTCCGTCGAAGGGTTGGGGGGTAAATTGGGGTAAATTTGAAGTAAATAGGTAAATCAATCAGGTAAGAGTTCATAAAATTGATATTTAGTATAGACAAGAGAAGCTAAGGTCGCAAAAAAAATTTTGGCATTAGCCACCCCCATTACCACCCCCACCCCATTATTAAAGGGGATGAAAAAAAAATGTGATTTAGTGTGTGTACAAGAACCAGAAACCTCAAAATATTTTTTTACTGTATCCACCCCCCACTACCACCCCATGTCACCACCCCCACCCCACTACCGATGTGGGGTATCGTTTTATGGGTTTTTGGAGTAGAGGATTTCAAATATTATATTATTAAAGTTCCATAAACAATTATTTCCAGATACAAAATTTTTTCATTGTGTGACTTGGATAGAAAATCCGGTTGTGGAAGTAGTGATTCCTTGGACAGCGGTTTTTTTTTAAAGATGCAGACAGAATAACCATTGCAAAAAATGGATCTCAAATAGCTAGTATTTACAAAAGTAAAAAAAATGGATATTTCATTAAATAAATTAAGATTTGAGCATTACCAACTGACAACTAACAAATCTATTTTCAAATTGGAAAGACTTCCCCCAACTGAAGGAGCAGCTGCACAACACTGTTATAGAGTTTATTATTGCAAACTTGGCTTGGTTATTTGGACAAGCCCGATAACAAAAAAGCTAAGCAATGTGGCTGGAATGAACATCTAGGTAGACTCGTGCCCAAATTTATCCCAGACAGTTCAGACTTAATTCCCGAAAAATTATTAAAAAGTATTAGCTACAGCTGTGAAAGTGGTTGTAATAAACAAAGATGTGGCTGCCGAAAACACGGCTTAAAATGTACCAATTTATGCAGTAATTTTCATGAAAATTGCTCAAATAGGGATAAAGAAATATTTGAAGACGTAAGTGATTCGGAAGAGATTATTGATGAAAAGCCAGCGAAGAGTCTTGATATTGAAATTGAAGAGCTCCAAGACAATAATCTCGAAGATCCTTCGGAATTTGAAAGCTTTATTGATGAAGAAGAAGAACAACCACAATGCAAAAGATCTAAAATTCATTAGAATTTTATAATTTTTCATACATTTTGTATTTTTATAAAAAAATGACAAAACAATATTTTTCTGAAGACGAAGCGAGACAAAATTTGTAAAAAAAATATCAATACGTTAATTGTTCTACTTAATAATTTTGTATTCAAATTATTTTATTCAAATATACCTAAAACAGATTACTCATCGTTATACTATTTATTTAATGAAAACATATAAATAATAAAAAAATATTGAAAATAATATATAATATTGAAAAATTCGTGATTCGAAAGGTCATTATTTTGGTTTTTCTCAATTTTAAGCGGTTTCATGAAAAGAAAATATATATAGACCATTTTAAAGTAGGCATTTCAACGGTTAAAATGAGCCCGGATAGAATATAAATCGAAAAAACACCAATAAAGTTTTCCTTGGAAGATTTTGGCTTTCTTTTTTCGAAAAATGTAAATATTTCGGAAAATACTTGTTTCTCAGATTCCAAGAAAAATCATGCTTATTCAATGCAAAAAAAGTATACTTTCACAAAATTTCACGTAAATTGAATTATTTTTACGAGAGAAAAAAATAAAAAACCGACAAATCGGTTTTCCGCCATTTTCTCGGAAAATTTGAGGTTATGTTGAAAAGTACCTTTTATGAAAGCTTTAGATTTTTTTATCAAATACAACTTTTGTGAAGGACATTTTCCGCTAGGAGGTCACGTTTCGCCGAAAATCGAAAAAAACCACTTTCAACCCCCAGGACCCCCCCCCCCATTTCACAATTTCACATTATTTCGTGTTTAATTTTTGTTTTTTTTGTTAGTTATAACCTTAATTAAAGTTTTCGGCTGGTCCTTGCCTGTTAATAATTTTCTTTTCAAAAAGGCTCCAGCCTATACTATTAAAACTGCTATCAGTTTTGATCATCTCCAGATGATGGTTGACGAAATGCACGTCATTGAAGTGTTTTGGTGTTCGTTGAAACTACTACAGAGGCAAAATAAACTGTTCTCTTGAGCGTTTCCTATGTCCCAATAAATTCGAACATACATTGAAACTAAATCCGCCGTCAAATTCGCGGTACCCTTGAAAATTTACACCGATTCGATGAAATTCGCACCCGACAAAGAAACCTAAACGACTCCCGCGACGCCTGTAGCGCCAGCGCGTCTAATAATTTCATTACTGTCCTCAAATTAGATCTCGTTGATTGCATTACCCGAGGCAAGGTGACAAATCAAATATATCTGACACTTTGGTTATTTTACACCAAAGTTCGCGCCGGCTTGTTCTGTTTGTATTTCGTGGGTGAGCCTGCAATGGGAGTTAAGCAAATACCGATGCGTGATTCGCAGATATCAACGTTTATATTTGAAGCCAAGTTCGGGAGATGTACTCGGAGTTTCCTTGGATAAACAATAAAAAAATATTTTAATTAAAAGCAGCTAAAATACACACGAGAGAAACAGATAGAGAGCAGTTTAGCGTTTATTTTAAGGTACATAGTAGGAATGTTTAGAAAATAAAGATACGTACATATAAATTTATATTTTTAAATTCGAAGATGTCAGTGTGAATAAACTAAGGCTGCATGCAATTGATAAAATTAAAGTTAAGAGCAGTTTAGAGCACTATTGTATATCTGTCAAAATAATAAAATATACAGGATGTAATTAGTTTCATATCATTAAAAAAACTGGTGGTGGGGAACGACTAAACAAACAAAAAAACCTTATATAACATAGTTTTAGAAAAAAAAAATTCGAAAATTTTCAGTAATATTGTTTGAGAACTGCTGGAATGTTGGGATAGGCTTTTATCTTCGCGTATGTCGGCGCCTCTAACCATCAAATACACTAATACGGCTCTATCAAAGTGTCGCGCTCCTTTGTTAGAGACCGCGCGTCGGTGAGGACACAAGTTGATAATTATCACACTTTTTTATGGCTTTTTGGTCTTTAGAGGTGCGGTAGAGGTGAAAGACGTCGGCGTTTTCTGAGTGCTTAGTAGATCTGAAGAAAACTATACTCTCGCTTGTGCAATATTTTAGTTTCTGTGGGCACTTCGTTAAGTTCTTGATTACGTACAGACACTTACTTACTTGTTCGTTCTCTTTGTGTTGCTTTTGAATTTTGGACCAAGTTTTTATTTTTATTTTCTTTATTGACAACGTTAGTTGATAGTTTAGTGTGGTATTTTAAAACGCAGATTTTGAACGCTATGGTAGATTACACTTACCCAGAGCTCGCGGATATGCACTTGATGAATGGAGAATGTCGTGGAAATGCAGCTGCTGCGGAACAGCTTTATCGTTTAAGATTCCCTAATCGACGTCATCCTTGTGTACGTACGTGCATTTATAAGCATTGCTAAGCGTCTTCGGGAAACACCTCGATGGACATGGAGGAGAACGAGGTCCACAACGCGAAGACAAGGTAATTGAAGCGGAGGTTCAAGTTTTGGAACTCGTAGAAGAGCATCCAATTTCAAGCACCCGCGATATCGCGAACCGTGTGGTGTGGAGGACTTTAAGAGATGAACTTACACCCATATCACTATCAACGTGTCCAAGCTCTAGAACCTCAAGATTTTGCAGGGCGAATAGAACCCTCCTCGTATACTCTTTGTTTTCGTATTTGGAAACAATATAATAATAATTTGCATTGCACAGGGCATTCTTTCTAAATTTTGCATGTGTAGTATTATCGGTCGTGTTCATTTTAAACTTTCGTATTGCTTTTAAACTTGACCGGACACATATCGTTCATGTTATATTAATTAAATTTGCTAATCATATTTGTTTCGTTGGACAATAAAACATAATATGTAACTATCTATTTCACTATCTATTACTACTAACAACAAGAACAGAGGACAGACTTAATGTATGCCATTTAATTATGTTTAAAACATTATAGTTAATAGCTATTTCTCTGCAAGGCAATTATACGACTAATATATACCCCGTCCTCTGCTTGTAAATCAGCGTTTTCCTACAAATAATTAAGCGTTATGCAGACAAGTCCTTTTGCTCTGCTATTCCAGCGCCCGAGAATGATACACTGAATTAATGTTGTGAATTATAACTGTTATCGGCACATAAAGACTCAAATAACAATATATTAGACTTAATATGGAAAGTTAGCCTTTAAGACCAAGTTTTTATCAGATGGGAGAAAAGTTAGCAACTTTTGGGTGCTGGCGATAATGTCGATGGGGTAAAGTGATGATGGGCTTTATGAATTTCGGAATCAGTACAAGAGCATCGGATAGCCGGTTTATACTAAAGAGGACTGAAACATGTATTTCGTTTCAGGGCCGTAAATCATGCGGATAATTAGAAATAATGCTGACAACAGAATAATTCTTTGGAGGCAGATATTTCTATACCGGGACATATACGAGTGCCCATTTTACCACTTGACTATAATATCGAATGCTTTGGACCACAGTAGCATTTTTTAAGTTGTTTTTATGCGGTTTTTGGTTAAAGTCGTAAAAATGTATTTTTATGGTTTCAAAAACATGAAAAACTACTCTTTTCTTTAACATTGTAGCGCTTTAAAAATATGTAATTTAAAAAATTCAAATGTATGCATTGAGGTCTTTTAAACATTTTTTTGTCTCTTAGAATTTTTTGTAACTTGCTAATTTTATGAGTTACAGGCAGTTTTTCACGATAAATATACATTTTTTCTCATTTTCAATTTAAAAATTATGTTGAACTTTTAAAAATGGTATAACTATATAAGTTTCATATTTTTTATAATAATATATATAAATCACGCTCATTCTATAGATTTCTAGTAGCATTCTTGAACATTAAAGTTATTCATGTGGCAGCAGATCAATATGTCTTTGTTTTTTACTTTGCCTTTCTGACATTAACTCCCTCATCATTCCTCTTGATATGCCTTTAACCGATGATTTCAATATCGCTAAGTATATACCCGAAAATCCAAGGGAAGTCTATTTACAAGAACTTTTTTAATTAAAAAAAAACTAAAGTAAATTTATCTAGTTCCTCCCGACTGACTGTCAGATAACAATTTAAAACTTTTTTAATTTGCTAAATGCACTTAATTTAGATGGGTTATCGATGAATAAAAAGCGGATGCGAGGGTCGGTCATTTAATTTTTAATTAAAGCACACAATCCTGGTCGCTCTTTAACCCTCAATAGCTCAATTTAATTTGCAACCGGCTCTTATACCTTGTAAGACCAACAGACGTACAATAGAGCTGATTTCGCCTTTTGCATTTCACATACAATGAACATATAGTAGAATAAATCTTATCGAGATTAGTATATGGCAACATAAAAGTATGGCCTAACAGTATCACGTGAGCTTCAAAAATGTGGTATTCTCACTCAGTAGAATTTGAATGTGTTGAAGTCCTCACAAAAAAACATCTTTACCGAATATCAGACCTTGAGTCCCAATAATTGCTGAGATATAGCTATTTGAAAAATTCCCGCCACTAACAAAATTTGTGATGACGTACCATTTTAGGATTCAAATTTGATTGGTTTTACTCAAACTGATTAGGAGTGAGGAGCTGATGCATTCCAGGAGAAATTTCAAATTTACTTCTCGAAAGCAGCATTGCCAATATCCCCTGATTTTAGTACTATTGAGGAATGAACAATGTTAAAAATAAATGTTTTTTGACCCATCCGTGGTAAAGTGTGGGCCATCTTTTTTCACTAATTTTGGGGTGCTGAAAACGAATCCGAGAAAAATCACGGGAACACATTTAAAGGCAACCCTTATTTGAGTGGCATAAAGTGAAGACTTTCATTTTCCCAATTAAATAATTAAAGAATTTTTTAATATAAAAAACATGTAATATTTTCAAGATAGTGATATGCACACCGTACACCCCAACCCCAAAAGTGTGAGAAATATTCAGGGGTGGTAAATATTCATCTGAATTGACTAAATCACCTTATTATGATAAAAAAAACATCAAACTGGGTGATAGGGATTTCTTTTGCAATTAAAACCAATAAAAACTCTAAGGAGATAAAATTGGTGGGGATGGGTGAAAGAGTATTTGGAAGTAATCACATTAGAACCTGATAATAGCTATTTAACTAGGAGATTTTTTTTTTTTAATAAATAAATAACCGTATATTAGTTATTGTAACTAACACTGTTCTTCGGGTGGGCTTCTTAAAAACTCTAAGAAAATAAAATTGATGGGGATGGGTGTAAGAGAATTCAAAAGTAATCACATTATAATACGAACCTGTCATCAGAATTGACTAAAAACATCGAAGAAACAGTAAAAAACAACCCCTTATTTGGGGGTGGCATTGAAATTGATTTGAAGATTAGAACTCGCAACAAAAAGTTATTTTCACCCCCTCCCTTACTCTCTCCCCCCACTCGTTTCACCACCCATAAGAACGGTGTAAGTTGCAATATCTAATATACGGTTATTTATTTGTTAAAAACAGCATGCTCATACTTCGTGGTTCGCCCTGCAGAGTACAGATACACACACCAATAAATAATCTATCTGTGAAATACTTTTGTAATTATAAATCGACCGATATAGTTGAATTAAACAAAAGGTTTTTAGATGTTAATCCAGTTATTATTATGAAATTTGCTTTTGTTACTAAAATATTACTGACATAAATTTACAAAAAATTGAGTACAGATTTTGATTTATGCCATGTTCAGTCTAAACATTTATTTGTAACAAAACTAATTTATTGTGAATAATGTGAGTTGAATAAAAGCAATATTGGTTAACATTAACTGATTAAAAACAAATAACGTAAACTATTGATTTCTATTTTGCAACCCGTTTACAGTTTTGTCCGTCAAATGCGTAAATACTGATAGATCCGAATGAGGCTGTATAATTTTAAAACTCGTAGTATATATTTTATTTTTTTCTGGTTGATGCACTTAGATTATCAGTTTTATTACTTCCACATCCAGTGGCAGTATAGTAACGACAAAAAATTTAAAAAAAAATGTATTGCTCAAATAGGCTTAAAATGTCATCAAACGTCGAGATTTTAAGTTTGAGCGAAAAAAATTTGTCTGTCTGTCTGTAACTTTTTTTTGTACGCACGTTTACTCTGGAACCGTTTAAGATATTGACTTGAAATTTGGTACACGTATGTACTTTAACGAGATCTGGAACTAGATTATATTTTCATGTTGTTCCGACGAAGGGTTAGGGGGTAAATTTGGGTAAATTTGGCGTAAAGGGGTAAATCAAGCAGGTAAGAGTCCATAAAATTGGTATTTAGTATATACAAGAAAAATAAGGTCTCAAAAAAATTTGGCATTAGCCACCCCCATTACCACCCCCACCCCCACCCTTATTAAAGGGGATGAAAAAAAAATGTGATTTAGTGTATGTACAAAAACCAGAAACCTCAAAATATTTTTTAACTTCATCCAACCTCACTACCACCCCCCTATCACCACCCCCACCCCACTACCGATGTGGGGTATCGTTTTATGGGTTTTTGGGGTAGAGGATTTCAAATATTATATTATTAAAGTTCCATAAACAATTATTTCCACATACAAAGTTTTTTTGTTGTGAGTGACTTGGATAGAGAATCTGGACGTGGAAGTAGTGATTCCTTGGGCAACGTTTTTTTTTTATTTTTAGAATATTCAGAATTGCTCTACTTCCCAAGAAAAAAAAATTATGTTTATTCAAGAAATCTGACTGAAGGCAATTTTCTTGTTCTACCTCTACAACTTCTTTTTGTGTTAGAATTTTTTTTTGTACTCCGTATCACCCCAGGTGATCATTAGGTTTGGCGCTCAAATACTTAAGTAAAATTACCTGTCATTATTTTGCAGTTTAACTTTAGAATTTTTTTGTTTTGTTTATTGTGTCGCCCACTTTTAAATTGTTAAGTATTAGAAGGCTAGCATCTCAACATGATGATTTGATAGTGCATAATTAATTACTTCACAATTTCTTGAATTTTCAAAGTTAATAAACACTGTCTACTAAACTTGCTATTTTTTTGGTAACTCTAGTTGGCAAAAAACCTGTGAGAAAAATCCTTTGTATTTGGCAAATCTGTAAATGTTTTTGAATAGAAATTTTCCTTTAATAGGTCTATATTGAAATCTCCACAAAAAATTACACTATATTTTGTATATGTACTTTCTTTGAACTATTTCTAATATTTCCTCAAGTATATCCCGAAAAATTCTTATGGATCCAAAATTAGTTCTATAGCAACATAACGACTGTTTTTCTAAAAAAAATTTTAGCACGTGCAAGTTCGATATGCCCTTCTACACTTTTTGCTATTATATCTTTATCTTCCTCGAAGCGAAGTCCTTGCTTTGTGTAAATGCCGGCTCCACTTTTTTCTCTGATTTCCCTGCAATATGCTGATACAACTTTATATCCTTCAATTGGCATGACCCCGACTTCATCTTTAGCCAGTATTCAGTAAAACATAAGATATGAGGTTTTTCTTCTAAGGTCTCAATAAATGCTCCAACCTCCAATGTTTTTTTTCTTAGACTTTGTATGTTTTGATGCAGAACATGAAATTCGAGATGAAATTGCTTGTTCATTTAGGGATCCCATTATTAATTGTTAAATTTCCTGCTGGCGATAACAAAATTTTGCTACAATACTTTTTTTGACGTTTGTAAGATGGTATAATGTTAATCGAACTAATTATAAAACAAGAAACAATTACGAACAGAAGATTAATGAGGTTTAAAAATTATAACAAGTAATAAATGTCAAAAACATAACAGATTCACAAACAAATTAATTATTGACCAATACAAAACAATGTTTACAAATTTTTTATTATTCGACGTAGCTACCACCCACATCCACACACATTTCGATCCTTCGCCTGAAGTCCTTAAAACTATTTCGAATATGATCTAACGGTATGGAGTTTACGGCATTTGTAATTCTCTGCTTCAATACTGCTACATCGTTAGGAAGTGGTTCAGCGTAAACCAACTGCTTGAGGCGACCCCATAAAAAGAAATCCAATATTGATTGGTCTGGGGATCTCGCCGGCCACTTGATGGGTCCATTCCTGGCAATCCAATTTTCTTCAAAATTGCAATTCAGCCACCGATTAACCATTTCTGTGGAGCGGCCAGGGCAACCATCATGTTGAAAATGAACCAAAGGCATATCTCTTAAAATATTTAAATGTTCTTCAGAAAATCTTTCAAGAAGCCGTAAATAAGTGTGCTGGTTTAACCTTCCCTCAATGAAATAAGGTCCAATAACTCCAACGTGATAAGAAACGGCACACCACACATTCACTTTTTTATAATATTGTCTTCTACAATAAACTCTAAAATTTGGATTTTCAGAAGCCCAAAACCGACAATTCTGAGGTGAAACAACACCATTGGTTGTGAATGTGGATTCATCTGAGAAAATTATGAAATGATGAAAAAATCTCTCTTCCATGATTTTTTCTCCAATGGTCAAACAAAAATCCAACCTACGGCCGTCATCTCCCTCTTCAAGCGTATGTTTATAATTTGACTTATATGCTCTAATTTTCTTTGCCTTGTAAATTCTTTGGAATTCAGACTTGCTAATATTAATAAGAGCTGATCTCTCTTAGTGGCATCCTAGGATTTTCTATAACAGAGGCATGAGCTATAATAGCTCCAACATTGTCTTCATCATATGCTTTTATTTTTCTTTTCATGTTAAGAACACTACCAGTAGCCAGAAACTTTTTAATTAGGTATTATCATAGCCTGAGTACGTGACAAAGCAGTGTTTGGAAATTTCAAATTAAATTGGTTTACCCACTTAGCGAGTTTTCACCGCCAATTCCGTAGCATTGCACAATATAAATTTTTTCACGCACTGTGAGTACCATTTTCACTTAATTTTTTATGCTTGGTTCGTTAATTTGAAACAGAAATTAAGGATAATATTGACTACGTTTGACAGATATGTCAATAATAAATGATAAATGTGTATCCACTGCTTTTCTCATAGCCTACTTTTAGCTTCTACATAACTTTAAATATTAATTCACAAAAAATAATTTCTATGCAGTTTTAATTGAATGGTTCAAAATAAAATACTAATTTATTCAAAAAATGGGAGGTTTCAAAAAAATAATTTTATATTTCTGAAATTTGGTATAGAGGCATAAAATTGCATTCTAAATAACTTTTTTTAGTGGAATTTTTTCATATTTTGAAAAATAAAGGTACTTTATTAGTGGTGATTGTTACAACTTTGCTTATAAAACACCCTGTAGAACACCAAATCAAGTCATCTTTGGTATACTTTAGTTTTACAACAAGCAGGACTCAATCCCCAAATGCCATTCCAAAATTCAAAAATTTTTGGTTCATTACATCTCTTGTTACATCTATCCTGGGACACACTGTATTTTTTAACCAAAAACAACTTTGGATGCTAATTACTGATAGAAATATGCATCTGCCGATACATTTTTATACGACTCATTTTGTAAAGAATTTTATAAGCTCATATTCTCGTGATTTCCTTAGCCCCGGAGGATTCTTGATTCTACGAACGGTTCAGAAGTTATGAATTTGAATTTGATGTTGAAATTCACCGTATCACTTCAAATGGTGTTTAGTGTACTTTAAATTGGACATGCCTACGTTCCATTTGGACAAGCTTAATTATCTTTCAACTTATATCAAACCGCATGCCATTATATAATTGGATGTGTTTAATTGTTAGTTATACTGTCATAAAGGAGCCGGCGAAGAGCTAAGAGCGTGCAGCTATTGCTTTAGACAGTTAAATTAATGCCTAACAAGCAATTTGCATTCCACATTGCCTTTTGGTTGGAATTCGTTCGCAAGTTCGCGATCACGATATATACTTATGGCATAACCTCTCAGGGAATAATAAGCTTATCAACCAATTATTTCCGACGCCTGACAAATGGGTTTCCGGTAATGTATTTCGATTAAATTTATAATTGAACTGGAGTCAGAGTTCACAAGTCACTGACAAATGAATGACAAAATAGTCATTACAATTTTGATTTCGACTTTTGGTATAGTGAACACTAGACGTAAAATTTTTTGAAAATAAGTTTATTTTTTGGGTCTAATTATTATGCTCATAATTTTAATCATTACCCGATGATGCACTCTTGACTAGCGAAACGTTTGTCATTATACTATGAACTATTTTTGTGTTTGCAGAAAGGTTACAACAGCCTCAGATGCATATTTTTATCAAAATGTTTCATAACTTTTACATTTACGAATTGATTTTCTTCTAAACTACTGAGGTTCTTTCTCTTGCTAACACTAACTAGCTGTTCTTTCAATTGCGTCGAACTTTTCTGTCTTAAGTTATCGTGGGTTCAATAAAAGTGACGAACTGACAGATGGACAGTCATACAGATAGACGGACGGACGGACATTTTAAAAGTCGCTCTTAGTTACATAATAATTTTTTCTCTATGAGCGATATTTACGGGTTTAAAAATGTGCTGATTAAATGCATTATACTCTTTGTTTTCGCATTTTTGAAGAGTATAAAAATCTCAAAAGAGGAGGGTCCATAATGCTGGTTTTCGGCCTAATTTATTTAAAAAAAAAAAAAGAAAAAACTGAAAAACATATCTTTATTATTTACTATTAGTACAGTACCTATAAAAAATATGCAAAACTTCGGAATAATGTCATATTGGTCGGATTTCGCTCATTTTTGGCAGTATAATAGTAAATGCTTCACAGAAAAGTTTCTATATTGTGCGGGGACTTGCAACCCCCTCTCAGGGGGGCACTTAAAAAATATATATATTTATTGGAGCTGAAGTAGAATGAAATTTTAAGAAGAAAAGGTACTATGCAATTTTTCACATAAATGGATAGTTTTTAAGTTATAATGACTTCAAAATTGCGATTTTAGCTTAAAAAAAAAGGTATTTCCAAACGACTTTCGTAAAGTATCTCGAAAAGTATTACTTTATCGAAAAAATATTACAGACCAATTGCAGAAAGTACAAACGGGGAATTAATTAAAGGAGGGGTATCGATAAGCTAAGAAAATTGACCCCAATATGACAAAAAATTTAACTATATTTTTTTTTGTATTTCTCATAATTTTAGTAAAATACAGGACACTAACTTAACGCTAAAAATGACTACTTTTTCTTCACGAGAAAAATCGACAAACTGAGGTCAAAATGGCTTTTTTTTACTATATCGAGTTTTTTTAGACATGAGCGCATTTTTTTAGCAATTTAATTTTTGTGTTTTTATATTTGTTGACGTCTAAAAAACAACATGTAAAAAATCACCTGCTTATCGATACCCCTCCTTTTTTGTTTATTGATGTAGGATTAATAATTTCGGAGATATTTAAGTTTATATTTGGCATCCAAGTGTTCATAAGATAATTATTTAGAGTGAGAGTTAAATATCTCAGAAACTGTGACACCTACGTCAAGGATGCTAATAAGTAGAATAATAGGTTATTAATTAAGCTTTCAACTGGTTTTTTATTTGTTTCTGTAGCATAAAAAACAAAGAAGTTATGACCAAAGCAATGTGCGTCTACACATTTTTTTTTAATAACAACGTCGCGATTTTGTTACTGTAATTAGCCAGTAATTTAAAAAAAACGAATTTCAAACACTGTTTCTCATTAATATATAGTATGACGTAAATGCTCAAATTTTTTGGTTAGTATACAGCACTTGCTTTAGAAAAAAATGCAGTTTAAACTATAAAGGTATTTTCGATAAAACGTAATATTTTTTTTTCCTTTTCCAAATATCTCAATAAATATTGATTTTATTGAAAAATGGGTAGGCACCAAAAATAAAGCTCATAAATTGGTAATGAATTTCGCTTGTTTATTTATTATCATAGATTTAATAGTTTCGGAGATATGAAAGTTTACAAATGGCGTCCTAACGTTTATAAGACGAAAATTGCAGTTTAAATGTTAAATATCTCAGAAATTGTGACACCTACGTCACGCATGCTAAGAAATCAAATTAAAGACAATTAATTGCGCTTTCAAATTATTTTTTACTCGTTCCTGTAGCATAACAAATAAAGAAGTTATGACGAAAAAATGTGCGTATTTATGTTTCTTTATATAAAAAGGTCACAATTTTGTTACTCTAATTAGCCAGTAATTTAAAAAAATTGTCTCAAATACAGTTTTTCGTTAAGATGTAGCATTACCTAGATGTTCAAATTTTTTTGCTCATTTAAAGCACTTCCTTTAGAAAAAAATGCATTTTAAACTTTAAAGGTAATTTCGAAACACTTGGATACCAAATATAAACTTAAATATCTACGAAATTATTAATCCTACATCAGTAAGCAAAAAATATAATTAATTCCCAGTTTGTACTTTCAGTAATTGGTCTCTAACATTTTTTCGATAAAGTAATACTTTTCGAGATACCTGACGAAAGACGTTTGGAAATACCTTTTTTTAAGCTAAAATGGCAATTTTGAAGTCGTTATAACTTAAAAACTATCAATTTATGTGAAAAATTGAATAGAACCTTTTCTTCTTAAAACTTGATTCCATTTCAGCTCCAATAAATATATACTTTTTTTAAGTGCCACCCCCTGAGAGGGGGGGCATCCACCCCCTATAAATTAGCAAGCCCCCGTACAATATGGAAACTTTTCTGTGAACCATATTATACTGCCAAAAATGGACGAAATCCGTTCAATATGACATTATTTCGAAGTTAAAATCTCTAGTTACTGTACTATATCAATATCGAATCGATTCTACCTCAAACGAAACTTTCCCGCACTTACCTCCCCTTTTTGTACCTCCCTAAACTACTAAATAACCAGCATTCAATTGATTTTTTGTGGGTCATTGAAACACTTTAGCATGACTTGCTGAATAAGGATATTTTTTATTTTATAAGTGTATTTTAGCTGTTTTGGAAGAGGTGGGAGGGGGTGGAGGGAATGGCGGGGTAAAAAAGTGGGGGTGGGGGAAAGTTTCGTTTGAGGTGGAATCGATTCGATATTGATAGTAAATAATAAAAACATATTTCTCAGTTTTTTTTTTCAAAAATGAATTACCGAAAACCGGCCTTACGGACCCTCCTCCTTTGCAATTTAAAGAAAATACCTTAGATGTTCATTTCTTACTTATGTTTTCAGGAACCGACATGTTTACCATAGTCGTAAATATCTCGAAAAGTAAGCGTTTTGACGAAAACTATCAGGACATCTGTTTAAAAGTTTATAAACGAATGTGCGCCTAACAGATAACCGCGACATGTGACGGGATGCTGTCAGATGGGCTATTTAGCAAAGAAAGAATGGAACATTTTCTTCCAAGAAGCGGTATAAAGAGAACACCTCATGTTCATGCCTTCAATAAGGAAGATGCAATTATGTGGTATTGGAGGGTTACCTCTTACCCTTTTTGAGTCGTATTTAAAGCAGTATGTGTCTATAAATAACAAGAATTCCGATTTTATAAACCCCTTACATGAGTACTTCAAGGCTCTCTCTTGGGGCCTCTATTAATTATAATATATGTCAATGACTTCTCACAATGTATGGACCACGTCAGTTCATCGTGTTTGCAGATGGCACCACTCTTTTGTGCGCAGATAAAGACATTGACAAGTTGTTAGACCTCTCCTAGACCGTCAGCTCATCGTATTTGCAGATGGCACCATCGTATTTAAAGCAGTATGCGTCTATAAATAACAATAATTCCGATTTTATAAACCCCTTACATGAGTACCTCAAGGCTCTGTCTTGGGGCCTCTATTAATTATAATATATGTCAATGACTTCTCTCAATGTATGGACCCCGTCAGTTCATCGTGTTTGCAGATGGCACCACTCTTTTGTGCGCAGATAAAGACATTGACAAGTTGTTAGACCTCTCCTAGACCGTCAGCTCATCGTATTTGCAGATGGCACCATCGTATTTAAAGCAGTATGCGTCTATAAATAACAATAATTCCGATTTTATAAACCCCTTACATGAGTACTTCAAGGCTCTGTCTTGGGGCCTCTATTAATTATAATATATGTCAATGACTTCTCACAATGTATGGACCACGTCAGTTCATCGTGTTTGCAGATGGCACCACTCTTTTGTGCGCAGATAAAGACATTGACAAGTTGTTAGACCTCTCCTAGACCGTCAGCTCATCGTATTTGCAGATGGCACCATCGTATTTAAAGCAGTATGCGTCTATAAATAACAATAATTCCGATTTTATAAACCCCTTACATGAGTACCTCAAGGCTCTGTCTTGGGGCCTCTATTAATTATAATATATGTCAATGACTTCTCTCAATGTATGGACCCCGTCAGTTCATCGTGTTTGCAGATGGCACCACTCTTTTGTGCGCAGATAAAGACATTGACAAGTTGTTGTCTCCTAGACCGTCAGTTCATTGTGTTTGCAGATGGCACCACTCTTTTGTGCGCAAATAAAGACATTGACAAGTTGTCAGATCTCTCCCCAAATTACAAAAAGAAAATATATCAATAGATTAAAACTTAACCAAGAGAAAGTCCAGAAGCTTGCTATAGTCACTAACAGACATATAACTATGTATGCACATGTGAAACTCTTTGGCACTTATCTGAACGATAACTATATTTGGTCGAAGCATATAAGACATCTAAATCTGAAATTCGCTAGGACTACTTTTCTTTTCAGGAAACTAAAAGATTATATTGATTTTAATACATTGAAACATACCTATTTTTTTCAATCTAAACTGTGCTGCACAAGGAAATTCCTATCAGGCAATAAAGGCTTTCCGACAACAAAAGAAAATTGTGAGAATGCTCCTAAACGTTGACGTTAGAACACTCTGGCAACTTATATTTAGTAAATAAGGCATTAAGCCTCTTCCTCCAATTTACATATATTACAGTCTGATCGAATCCATAAGGATGTCGACAATTCTACCCTCTTTGATTTCCGCGAACATATATAAGCTTCGCAGGGCTTTTCATCAGCCCACGTTACAGATTAACAGTAAGCGTCACAAACTCCCTCAATTTGAACCTACGCAAATAAAGCAGTTAAATCCAGTTGCCTTTAAGTATAAAATCAAACAATTTATTTTACAATGTTGCTTTTATTCTGTTGAAGACTATTTACAAATTACATACATAAAAATAATCGAATAGAACTGAATGTTGTATATGCATTTATTTGCGAGATATATGTCGTTTTATTATCATTTTATTTCTTGTTTTCTTCCTTAATTGTATGCAGGGTGATTTACCTTAACATGCGGAAAATTATTCAGTATGTATCCTCGACATTTCAAGTGAAGCAACGTGCAGCGCGGTTAGTACTTGGATGGGTGACCCACTCATCTTGGGAAACACAACGATCTCGTCCCACCGTCTAGCGGCTTGTATATCAGTGTATACGCGGAAGCTATGTAATTTTAAGACGAGGATTACGTAGTGGATAGACCACCCTTCGGAGGGGATGTAAAGCAGGCGGTCGCTTGTCTATTAAATGTTAGGCAAGTAAAAGATCCCTACTCTTCTTACGAGAAGAGGTTCGGCGAAATTTCCAGGTTTGGGGTAGCTCGTCTCCTAGCATTCGGTTAGTGATGGGCGATATCGTGATTTTTCAATCACAACGTAAATCGTTACTGTGATTTTCTTATATCAGTGAATTTAAAACGTGATGTGATCACGACTTTCATAATACGACGTACGAGAGAAATTGTTAATCGTTCCCTAAGCGCCGATAGACGGTGAATGGTGAATTAGATACTTTGGTAATCCGTGCTGCCACAGATATGCATAATATGTATAATATATTATGACTTGTTTATCCAAATAACCTGATGTATGGATTGGTAATAAAGCAAAAGCACTAGGTTTTGAATGAAACTTGATAAAGTTGTACAAACATTAACATTTCGGAAGCATCAATAAATTTCTTGTTTATATTTATGTTTATGTTTATTTTACACGAATTTTTGTTAATTTAAAATGGTAAATTAATTTTTTAATGTTATATTTTTTTGTTGTTTTATAATATATAAGGATGTTTTTTAAAAATGTTTTCATTTGCTTATTGTCGAATTCCATATTTTTATTCATATTTCATGCCGAAACGTAAATGCTCAATATTTGCAATAAAATTGCTAGTATATTTAATCATATAAAATATTTTTACGCATGGTTTTAGTAGTTAGTTACTTCTGGTATTATAACAAAAATGTTCCGTCACGACCCTGCCCCCAATCGCCACATCGCATCGCCAGTCAATAAAAGACATGCATAAAGACATTTATGTAAATATCTAAATAGTGTGAAATGCGTATCTAACGACGCTAAGGCACGGGATCGCTTGCTTTACGTGTTAATACATACGGCCGCAGACAATAATCGACTCAAAGTAAATATCGTGAAAGATATATTGGCAAGAGCACGGCAAGGGAACGAAATACGGAAAGTCGTGATCACGTCACGCTTTTCTGCCAACTTTACTAACAGTCGTTACCTGTGATTTCTTAATATCAGTGATCAAATCACAGTTCGTGATATATCGCCCATCACTACATTCGGTGATAGGCCCTGGTAGCGGAAATAGGCCGATGTTAAATAAATAGTTAAAAAGAAAGTGTGTCGCTCAGGTTCGAACAGACTTTACGAAGATTAGATGATATATCAATGTTTTATCAATATTTGTGTTTAATAAGACTATTACGAAACAAATGAAAGTGGCTGACGGGCATTGCCTGATAGCTATTTCAAAATTAGAAATAAAAAATCCGAAAATGTATTTATACAAAACTTCCCTTTCTATTTGGTGCCTTTTATTTATTCATTTATTTTTCTTTTTAGTGACCACCCTGTATATTTTTTTCATTGAAGGTGTATCAAGTTTTCTTTCTTGCCAATAGTGCCATCCTGTTTTAATTAATTACATTTGCTTATTCTCTTATTTAAATTTTTATGTATGTGATATTATTTCAGTTTTATCTGAAAATGGTGCTGTGGAGCAAATGAACTCATTATATTCCCGGTAAAATTAAAATAAATATGATTAACAGAAAAAAGCAACGGTGCAAAGGCCATTAATCTAATTTGCTTTTAATTTTCAAATTGGCGAGTCAAAAGATGTGAGTATTATAGTCGGAAGGTATTTTTAAAACCAATTTATATGTAAAATATGGATTAAAAAGCTGCGTTGACATCAGTGGGTCTATCCGTAGATAAAGGAAATAACATTTTGTGTGTGGATGGCATACCAATTCTCGACATTGGCGTATCGTGTTGATTTGGGCCTTGATATTATTCAGCGCAAAGTGGATTTATATATTCGACCAGTGACGTAGTTTCGTTCGGAAAAAAGCGATACGGCATTTTGTTACATCCGTATGATTATTTACCCTATTACTGAATAAAAATAAGAAACTTCATTAATTTTTAGATTAGATTATTCTTTCTCACTTGGAAGTCGTGATTTAAAATATTTTGACCAATGGATCAAAATTAAGAGTAATATAAATTCCTCCAAAAAATTGGTAAAAAAATTTTTAAAAATATCATCGAGAAAATTGAAAGATTTATACATATTAAGATAAAATATCAAACTTTATTATAAAAAATACAAATCTATTTATAGACAGCTTTTTAAAAAAGCTAAAAAGATGTATAACAATAATTTAATTGCTAATTCTAAAAATAAATAAAAAATATGGACCATAAATAAACATAAAAACGAACCCGTTCTAGACGTAAATAATGTTCTAACAAATGACAATTATGTTGTAGGTAACCATCTAAACAGATATTTTAACGATGTACCTAATTTACTGCTTCCTGATCCACCTCAACAAAGTTATCATGTAACTCATATGAAACATAATCCCTTCTCATTTTTTTTTTGAACCTGCAACTGAATATGAGGTTTTAAGCAAAATCTAAAAAATTAAATTTCCTCAAGTGTGGACAATATTAGCACGAATTTATTAAAAAAATGTATAATGACAATCTTGAAACCATTAACAGAACTATTAAACTACTCTTTAAGTGAAGGAATCTTTCCAGAAAATTTGAAAATTGCCAAGATAGTATCCTTATTTAAGTTAGGCTGTAATTCGAAGGTGGAGAATTATCGACCAATATGCATATTAAGTTCTTTCTCTAAAATATATGAAAAACAAGCTAAAAACGTACTCATCGTCAATTTACTCAGCTTTTTATATATAATTGTTACACATTCTATAGGATACTCTTCGCAGTTGTAAATAATGTTAGTTTTTGGACATCCTAAATTTTGTGATACCATCTTTGTTATGAAATATATATTAGAAAAATTCATAAACAAAAAAATGTATTATGGAAATAATATTTCGCAAGATTTCCATTTTAGTACAAGCGAAAAAATTAAGAGAATATATTTTTTTTAAATTAAATAATTAATAACTTTTTTATTTACCGATCGATTTTCTTCCTCTAGCTAACATTAACTCACTTTCTAAATTTCAATACAATCGTACTTTTCTTTCTTAAGTTATCGTGCTTACAAGAAACGTGACGGACGGACAGACGGACATTTTGAAAGTTGTTCAGAATTCGTTCACTACCACAATGATATGAAAATGTTTTCTCTACGAGCGATATTTACGATTTTAGAAATGTGCCGATCAAATACAACATACTCTTCGTTTTCGCGAAGAGTATAATAATTGCAAAATTCTTTGATAAACATAAGCTGTTTAATAATAACCAGTTTGGTTTTCGTGCTGGACTCTCTACGACATCTGCTATTATACACCTTTTGAACCATCTGTATGAGAACTTAGATAAAGGTAAAAAAATTATAGGTATCTTTCTTGACTTGAGTATGGCATTCGATCTTGCAAGCCGTGATAACCTTATAAGAAAACTTGAGATCTGTGGTATACGGGGTAAACCACTAAATTGGTTTAAAAGCTAAGTGGTAGAGCACACTTTGTTGAAATTAATAACTCCAGGTCTGATGTTCTTAAAACTTCAATGGGGGTGCCACAAGGGTCAGTTTCAGGTCCCTTACTATAAATTATTTATGTAAACGATTTTATCGTAGAAGACCTATACTATTTGCTGATGACTCATGTTTGCTGCAGTTTGTTATTGTATTAACCAATTACGTGATGTTGTTGACAGGTTGATCACATACTATCATGCACATTACCGGTTTAAATAAGCGGGATAGCTGTAAAACTCTTTAAACGACTGGGAATATTAACACTACCTTGCACTTTGTTATTGACTTTATTAATGTATGCTAGAATGGAACTTAATATGAATACTCTTAATAATTATCTCTCACAACACACGAAATAATACAACACTAGAAATACCAATACATATACTGACAAAAGAGTTCTCTTCAGTAGATGCACTGCGTCCCACCTTTGGACACGTCCCCAGTCTTTCATTTGGTATGTTTCTATCCCATCTTGTTATTGTTTTCCTTTCTATTAATGTTGACGTTTTCTGCCTTTTCTTTGGTTCACTCGTTTATTTTATCGATTCCAGGATTCTCTCCTTCAATTCCCTTAGTTCAACGTTGCAGTAATATGTACCTTCTCGTGTCCGCATTGTTGTTTTTTCTGAAGGCTTGGTTTCGTCGTTGTCCTACTGGGAGAGTTTACATTAGAAGATTAATAACAGTTTTGTCACCCAAAGGATTATTTTAAGACAGTTTGTATTTTTATTTATTGCTATTGTAACTATATACACTGTGTGTAGTGGCGGGCTAGGTATAGGGAGTAAAAATTACAACATCGCGTGTGCCAGCTGGCTGAAATGAAATAACTGAGAGCTGGGACGCTTCGCCGGCGGGCGAGGACGGGCGAGTTTGCTCTGCTGTGTTGTCATATCTCTCGCGCTATGTGAATGTACATACCTAATGGACAATTACACGCACTGTATAAATATTGTTCACAGTACGGACATCTCCAATTAGCACTTGTCTGATTTTGAATTTATTTATTTTTAGATAAAATCATTGTATGTATAAACAGGGAAATAATTCGCAGACCATGAGATTGAAAAGAGTTTTGTCACCGCAAGTAACGAAATACTCCCTACAGACCCACGTGCGAGCCACTGTTTCGGTTCGAATCAACATCAAGTGTTCGGAGCTCTGTCATGTAATATCACACCTACAAAAAACTGCTCGTGTATCATGTTTCACGTCCCATCTGTAATTTTTCAGCATTATTTCCTTTTTTTTTTTTCAATGTTCTAGTTCAGCATGTTCATAGCGATAAGCTTTCCCCAATCCATGCGATTCCGAAGCACATATTTTTTTGTTAAATTTATTTGAATTGCTTTGTTCGAAACGAAAATGAATATGTTAGAGGGGAATACAAAAGAGTTTTATTGGTTTCCTGGGGTTTTATCCGGCAGCACGGCGAGGAGAAAGTGCAATAAAGGTTTATTTGAATTTTAATTAAGTGATCCTGGAATTGGATCCCAGCAAATATATGTGTGTTTTAATCTGACACAGGTAATTTATTAATAATTCAATTACGGCATTTTTAAGAGTAAATACGCTGGCTACGTTGAGCCTAATTCAAGAAATAATAACTGAACATCTATAATAATGAATCATTAGTAAAATATGAACATATCAGTCTGATGTATTTTCTGCTGGTTTTGCGGCTTTAATATATTATCGTTTATCACTTCCTAGTAAGATACTAAAAAAATGAATGACATTATTGGTATACCGTTAACTTATCTAATAAACATAATAATAATAATGGAGACTGTCCTAGATTATTTAAAATCGGAACAATAAAACCGATTTCTAAAACAAATGGAAGTTGCAAATTATAAAACTAAAACCATAATATCTAGTGCAGATATTTGAAAAAAATCATTAATAAAAATATGAAGCTACCTTGACAAATATAAGCTTATATCTGATAGGAAATTAATAGGAAATTTGGATTTAGAAATGGTTTATCTACGGAAGACGCAATAGCTTTGTTCACGAGCGATTCGTACAATTACTATTTATGGAGAGCTGTTTTAGTAACAAGGGGCAAATGGTTGGAATAGATGAGTGATCTAGAAATAGCAGAATACGATATTCCTCAGGGAACAGTCCTAGGGCCAATATTATTTAACATCCATATCAACGATTCACTAAGATTGCCATCTGAAGGAAAATTCTTATTACTTCCACATTCAATGGAAGTATAGTAACGACAAAAATTTTTAAAAATTTTTATTTTTCAAATAGGCTTAGAATGTCATGAAACGTCGAGATTTTAAGTTTGAGCAAAAAAAATGTTCTGTCTGTCAGCCTGTGTGTCTTACTAACTTTTTTGTACGCACGTTTACTCTGAAACCGTTTAAGATATTGACTTGAAATTTGGTAAATATATATACTTTAATGAGATCTGGAACTAGATTATATTTTCATCTTGTTCCGTCTAAGGGTTGGGGGGTAAATCGGGATAAATTTTTGGTAAATAGTTAAATCAAGCATCCATAAAATTGGTATTTAGTATATACAAGAGAAGCCAAGGTCTCAAAAAAAAATTGACATTAGCCATCCCCATTACCACCCCCACCCATTTATTAAAGGGGATGAAAAAAATTATGATTTAGTGTGTGCACAAGAACCAGAAACCTCAAAATATTTTTTTACTTCATCCATCTCCATTACAACCTCCTATCACCAACCCCACTCCACTACCGGTATGGGGTATCGTTTATGGGTTTTTGGGGTAGAGGATTTCAAAAATATTATATTATTAAATTTCCATAAACAATTATTTCCGCATACAAAATTTTTTCGTTGTGAGTAACTTGGATAGAAAATCCCTCCGAAGGATGGTACATACATACGTAATGCTCGCCTTAAATTGCATAGTTTCTGCGTATCCGCTAATATGCAAACCGCTAGAAGGTGGGTCGAGATCGTCGTGTTTTCCCACATGGGTCACCTATCTAAGTACTATCTGCGAGGAACGTTGCTTAACTTTTTGTATCGAAATACGAAGAAGAAGAAGAAGAAGTAGAACAATTTTATTTTTAATTACTAGGTACATGCACCTTCCCGGTCCGGAACCTGGCCTGGAGCCAAATAAACAACCACGGTGCGCAGCGCCGTGGTGAATGTACGGTTGGGCGGGGCATGTCCGGTTCGGCTAAAACAACAATTAATGAAAAAAAGTTAAAACTCCTGTCCAAGGTAAAAAACTTAAAATTAACAATTTGATATGGGAATAATATACAAAAATACTTAAAAATAATTGAAAATTATACTATAAATTAACGTAGCACGCGCGCACTGAATACATTTTGGTTGTTGGCTTGGGAAAAACTAAACGAAAAAACCCGTTCGAGAACTGCCCCCCTAGTGGTCTCCCTGCTTCCGGGAGAGTGTGGTCGGAAAGAAAAATTAAGATTTAAAATGTTTTAATTTTTGAAATTTTTGGACTAGAGGGAATTTAGAGACAAAAGAACAAAAACGGTTAAATAAGAACAAATTGAACAAAAGAGAGAGAATAAAAAGGATTGAAGATGTTGAGGAAAGATAAAGTTTAGGATAGTGGGTATGGTAGAGGAAAGTGTGGTAAGGGAGTTTCCGGAAAATAGGCAACGCCTGATATGGTAGGGGGTGTCTGATGTCAAAAAGTATGGCATTATGCTGTCTGATTCAGGTTATGTTGCGGGTTAGCGGACTATCGCCCAGTTTGAATTCATAGAATTTTTTTTGCTGATGAAATGGCTATGAAAAAAATTTGGAGTAAAGTTAAAAAACGACTGAAAGAAATTTTTTCCAAGGTTTACAAATAATAATTATAGATCGGTAGTTTATTATCTACTTAGTCTATAAATAGGTATGTTTTCTTTTCCAAAATTCCATTTAAATCAGATAAAAATGTTTATTTGCTTTAAAGTAAGAATTTAGGCATTCAAACAAATTGTACCTAAATAAGGTCATTAAACATTTATAAATAAATATTATTTTGAAATAATAAATAATTGGGTTCTTTTACTTCCACATCAACGTAGTGGAGACGAAGTATAGTAATAGTAAAAAAGATATATTTTTTTGTTCAGATACGCTTAGGATGTCATGGAACGTCGAGATTTTAAGTTTGGGCAAAACATTTTCTGTCTATCGGTCTGTTCGTAACTTTTTTTTGTACGCACGATTACTCTGGAACCGTATTTGATATTCACTTGAAATTTGGTACACCTATGCATTACAGCGAGATCTGGACCTAGACTATATTTTGATCTTATTCCGTTGAAGGGTTGGGGGTAAATAAGTAAAACGGGCAAGTACGAGTCCATAAAATTGAAATAAAGTGTATGTACAGGAAATCAAGATCACAAAATGTTTTTGGCATAAGCTACCCCAACTCTCAACTCCGCGTCCCTCATTACCACTTCCAATTATGATTCAGTGTATACGAAGGACCAGAACTTAAAAAAATTGGCATCAGCCACCTCCACTACCACCCCGCACCGTATATTTGGATGTGGAAGTAGTGACTTCTTAGATAACGGTTTTTAAATAATTTAAGATGTAGGTAGATTGTATTGTCACGTCTATATCGTTGGAGAAAGCTTTGACAGAAACATCTGCACTAGTTTTTTGAATTCACACTTAGGTTCTTACTACATCGGTGGCAAAGGACTGCAATCCGATATCGCTCCAAGTTATATATCCATCCTTAATACCATTCAGAATACACCAGAATTTCGTTAAAATCCATTGTAAAATACCTGGAGAGATTAAAAACGAAATGTTTGTTGTGTATATTAATACCAACTGTTAACATTAACTAATTAACTTAATAAGCAATGTAATTAAAGCGTGATTAAAATTAAACTCCGATTTTCAATTGTTTGTGTACAAAGTTATTTACAGTTCCATTGTGCACGTGAAAAAGAGTAACCAATTAACTCTTTTCACGCTATAATGATGTTGACGCATTCACAACGCCTTCATCTAAAACTCTTTACAGAACAGAAGGGAATTTCCCTCGAATATAATGCACCTAGTATCTAGATAAAATTATAAACACTAAAGAAACTGTTTTGGAGGTACTAAATAACACTTAATAGCATCGTTATGTTGTCTAAGCGTATAAATCAGACGCATGTGTTTTATTGTTAATTTGTTTTTTATTCGATCGCAATGTGATACATTTTCAATTTCCACCCTAGCCTAATGCAAAACAAAAATGTTTTATTTATGAATCATGTATAATACAAGAAGCCGTTCGAATCCAATGCCAGAAACAAATTTGTTTTATTTTCATATACGGGGATGTCTCTGTGGATAATATAAAACATAATAAAAATACTCGCAGTAGGAGGTGAATATCCAGCACATAACAAAACATAGAATATATCTTGGATAAATCGAACAAATTTAATTTAAAATAAAGTTTGTTTTTGGAAACATACCGGGTGTCAATGGAATCATTAGACATGGAAAATAAAAGTGGGCCTAAAAATTATGAATAAAAATAAAATACTCGGATCTATTGGTAGGTCGAACTGAAAAAATTCTGACTAAAAATGTCAGTTTGGTATTTTTTTTTGCTTTACAATAAGGTAGGTTCCTCTAACGTATGACGTACACTCGGGCGCCAATTCTAAATTTCGACGCATTGGAGTTACCGTTCAGACTCATTATTACCGAGAAAATGAAATCGAATTTAAATTGAACTGATTACCTACTACCGAGTGTTACACCCTGCTAGTGGATAGTTTTTGCGGTATTGAACTATCGGAGTTAGGGACGTCAAATTACAAAAGATTTATCTAGATAACTAACAATAATAAGCGGGAGATTTATCTCTGCACCAGAGACGGCTCTAATATGGACATAATATTATATTGCAAACACTTACTGGAATATTCAGAAAAACGACGAAATATTCATCATTGCCAGCTACAATGAATACATTTTGGTGATAAATTTAACCTAAAAACGGTAATGATCCTCACAGAAGCATATCTAGCTAATAAAAAAACAATTTTGAAACAAACATATAACTTTCTATTCTGTTTAATATGTGCGGCGTGGTTATAATGTTTATTTTTATAATAATTAAATATAAAAATCTAATAAGCTGGTGGCAACATGGAACACTTTTTTTCCCAGTAAAATAAACCATTTTTATATAATATTAAATCATACATAACAAATAAAGTTAAGGTTTAATGGCATAAAACTGCCATGTACCGTGTGCATCACAAATGTGCACAACGTGATAAAGTGAATTTTATTTCATATTAAAATGTTAAAACCGCTGCCCAAGGAATCACTACTTTCACATCCTGATGTTCTATCCAAGTCTCTCACAGCAAAAAAGAATTTGAAATTATATTTGCACTCTACTATGTGGAAATAACTATTTATAGAACTTTAATAATATAATATTTGAAATCGCGCACCCCAAAAAACTAATAAAACGATATGCCACACCGGTAGTGGAGGTGGATGAATTAAAAAAAAATTTTTGAAGCCCTTGGTTCTTGTACACACACTAAATCACAATTTTATTTTTTTCACCTCCTTTAATAACGGGGTGGTAACGGGGGTGGCTAGTGACAAAAATTTTTTTAAGACCTTAGCTTCTCTTATATATATACTAAATACCAATTTTACGGACTTTTATTTACTTGATTATTTACCCCCATTTACCCCAATTTACCGCCCCACCCTTCAACGGAATAATATCAAAATATAATCTAGTTCCGGATCTCGTTAAAATACAAATACAAATTTCAAGTCAACATCTTAAACGGTTCCAAAGTAATCGTGCGCACAAGAAAGTTACAGACAGATAGACCGACAGACATAAATTTTTTTTTCGCTCAAACTTAAAATCTCGACGTTTCATTCTAAGCTTATTTGGAGAATAAAAATTTTCAAAAATGTTTTTGGCGTTACTGTACTTCCACTGGATATGGAAGTAATACTTAACCTACTTTTATCGGAAATCTACTATATTGGAGAAGACTTGATTCTTTTATAATTGCAGTGTTGATGACATTCTGCATTAAGAGGTCTACAGATGATACAACTTGCTGGAGCCAATATTGCCGACATCCTTTGAATTCATTCGTAAAAGTGAGCTGGTTTGCTGGAATTCCAGCAATCTTCAAAGCGTACCGACAAGGTTAGCTTCACCAAGTTGAATCGTCTGTACAATGTACGGCGGTACTTTTATATGTTTTTTACTAAGGCGGCTTTATTATCGCCATTGCTTTGACAAAATCCCTTTTATTATACCTACACTGTGGCAATTCTGGACATTTACGTCAACATTTAATAAAGGGAAAGTATACTATCCGAGATCGCAGTTTCGCAATTGCCCAGTACAAACCTAGCCATAAGTGTGTATGTATCTAAAATATATGTATGTTATAGGTGGTGAAAAATTACATATGTGTGTGTTACTATATGGTAGTGAAAGATACATGTGTGTGTGTGTCACATCCCCCAATACCTCCTCTTCGAATAAAGGTTTATAATAAACTGACCATATTAACTTTGGATATTACGAAATTCCCTTAAAAATGTTCAAGGTAAGATATATTGAGTCATACTTGCATAAAAATCTTTCCGCGCTGACCTAGAGCCAACCTTAATTTTGACGTCACAGAGATTAATCTCCCGAGCTTTGATAATAACTTATCTGCTTCTAATTATACCCCTAACGGCTGAAAGCGATTAACTTAGATATACAAATAGGAATGTACCGAAGCCGGTCAGATTAGAATAATAATAATACGGCTTTAGTGTATTCCATTATTTTTATGTCTGTGGTTGCTCCCACCACTCTGTTTCCAGTAGCCATATTGATATATATTCTGTGACTGTACGTACCATGAAGTAGTGTTCTGCTGTCGATATATGAATAAAGTTGTCTACATTCAGTTGAGTTATTGCCTTATTTCCCAAGAAACCCTACCGAACTTAATGAAAGACATTACAATGGCAAAACAGCTTCGTTACAAAATGTACTTACATTGCAGAAAGTCGCTGTCGAAAGTGACTTTCGTAGGGGAAGTCTCTTAAAATTCTTTTCCAGAGAATGATATATTATTTTACTTTCAGACTGATTATTTAATATTTTTATTTTCATATTAAATACTAGCTGACCCAGCAAACGTTGTTTTGCCATATAACTTATAAATTTTTGTCCAAAAAATAAAAATAAAATTTCTGGATAGGGCCACCCTTATCACCTAGGGGTATAAAAAATAGTCTACGACCTATTCTCAGACCTACCAAATATACACTAAAAATTTCATAAAAATCGGTCAAGCCGTTTCGGAGGAGTTCGATAACAAACCCTGTGACACGAGATTTTTATATATTAGATTAGCTATTGAGTGCATGAAAGTTATCTGCTAAATGTTCACAATAACATTTTTCAGTGACTGTAATTTATATAAAAATCTTGTTGGAGAACACTGTACTGTAAACAAATAAAAAGTAAAGAGTGTCAATTAATACATTTATGATCAGTCAAGTATTAGTTTTCAAACAAAGTTACTACTACATATTTTTTAGAGAACACTTCCCTTATAATAGAAAATTCAGAATTTTAAACTCCCTCTTTTGCGTTTTATTGACACAATCCCCTTTAGACTACCTTCAATTTTACGACCTGCAAGAGCCTATTTTTATATTTGCTAGGATAAAACAAAAGTTATTTGCGAAATAAACGAACAATCCTCTGAGCATTTCCGGATCCCTTTCCTTTGAAATTCCATATTCACGAAGAGGATATACATCGGAATGATGTGTATATATCAAGAAATATGTTCCGGCCTCTGCCAATATTATTAAGAAGATTTCAGGATCTCCTTTTTCATCAATTTGAGCTTTTGGTTAAAACAGAATCGTTCAACTGAATAAGAGTGATCACCAATCGTAATCCTCGTCCTCATAACCCTCTGAAGGATTTTCAGATGGAAATTACGTGTGGAACGTTTATACGATGTAGTCGAACAATGCCTTAGTAGAATTGTGTACCGGTTTCTTATAGAAATTGGAAAAGAGCTGTTTTACTATGAGAGATTGGCGAAATTACTTTATTTTCTAGTTGGGGTCAGATGGTCGAAAGGAGTTCATATTGAAAAAAAGGTTTATGAATTTTATAGATTTTTTTTATGGCCGATCTCGATTTGTTTGATTTTCTCATCAACTAGTCACGAAATTATAAAAAATTGGGAATTTTCAGTGTGGCTATAGAATCTCTGCTTAGAAGATCTGGCTGTGGTAAACCATCTGATAGGTATACTCCATCACTCTTGAACCATAATAATTTTACAATTCGCTTCCGTACATCAGTTATTTAATATGTCATATAACAAGGTTCCCAAAGAATCACGCGTATTCAAGTTTCGAGTGGACTAAAGTAAAGTATCCTTGAGTCAGTTTTAGTAAACTCTCTCCTAGATCTGAATGGAAATCTCAAAGTCTTAATGACTTCCAAATTTATGTTATTTTTATGTGTTACAAAGGAAATTTCTGTAATGTAAAAAAAAATTACTCCACGATCATTAAAAGTTTGTGATTTTTGAAGAATTGGGAAGAATTTTCTATGCGCTAATTAAATTTAATAGGTGCTAGTTTTGTTGTTAGGACATAACGTTGCATCTGGACACATTTAAAGTTAGCTTATTTTAACAACACCAGTTAGCTATGCTAGAGGAGGCTACTTGATAATGAATTGCAGTCTTCATGAAGCTAATCTGCTTTCTGATGGTGCACTTCTTGTCTTTTTGTAAGCACTTCTTCTTACTCTAATCACTTCTTAATTTCTTAATTACTTTTTTAGAATTCCTCCCATCAATTTTTTGTGTCCTGATCAATGTTCTGAATAACATATTTGAGGATCTAATGAGAATCCTTTACATTCAGTTGTCGACCAAACACACGAAAACGCTTGTGGTTAAACTTAGTCAACCAAGAAAAATTCAAGAGTTCAGTAATACCATTTATTGTATACAAATAAACGTGGTAATGAGCCGATCTAGTTGAATGTATATTTCGTGGTCTCTGCCTACCAAACACGGCAAGGATAGACGTCTCCCTCAAAGGGCGTTATCTCAACTACATGCAATGGAGAATGCCAGTATTGATCGACAGGCACAAAAAATTCACAATTTCTTAGAAGTTTATGTTTTGGTTATTTGATCATTGTTTTTTGCAGCTTTATATGAGTTGTATGAAGATTTTCTACCCTCTCGCGACAACGTACTTACATCATACAACCAAATAAAGCAACCAAGGGTTCCAAGGGTTCCAAGGGTTCCAAGGGTTCGCTTTCGAGCTACCCGTATAATAATTTTAATATACTAAGGGACTTTTTCTAATATCTTCTTCAAAATTCAAAATTCCGGCATGAGGATATATTTTTCTAATGATCATCCGTTGCTTCTGTCCCTGGACCTAATTTATTTTTATGCTAAAAATGGTCCTTTGCAATTTTTGCCTAAAATTCGTTTTATAGGTTACGTGCTTTTTGCACTTTCCTCGATTTACTATGTATTTTACCTATCGGTTTTACATCTCATATAATTTTGTAAGCTTTTGTTAATTTTACTTCCACGTCCAGTGGAAGTATAGTAACGACAAAAAAATTTTTAAAAATTTTTATTGTTCAAATAGGCTTAGAAAGTCATGAAACGTCGAGATTTTAAGTTTGAGCAAAAAAAAAAAAATTCTGTCTGTCTGTCTGTAACCTTTTTTGTGCGCACGTTTACTCTGGAACCGTTTGAGATATTGACTTGAAATTTGGTACACATATGTACTTTAACGAGATCTAGAACTAGATTATATTTTCATCTTGTTCCGTCGAAGGGTTGGGGGGTAAATTGGGGTAAATTTGGGGAAAATAGGTAAATCAAGCAGGTAAGAGCCAATAAAATTGGTATTTAGTATATACGAGAAAAGCTGAGGTCTAAAAAAAAATTTTGGCATTATTCACCCCCATTACCACCCCCACCCCATTATTAAAGGGGATGAAAAAAAATTGCGTTTTAGGGTGTGTACAAGAATCAGAAACCTCAAAATGTTTTTTACTTCATCCACCCCCACTACCACCTCTATCACCACCCCCACCCCGCTACCGATGTGGGGTATCGTCTTATGGGTTTTTGGGGTAAAGGATATAGACTTGAAATTTGCTACACGCATGTACTTTAACGGGATCTGAAACTAGATTATATTTTCATCTCTTCCGTTGAAAGGTTGGGGGTAAATTGAGGCAAATGGGGTGTAAATAGGTAAATCAAGCAGGTAAGCATCCATAAAATTGGCATTTGATATATACAAGAGAAGCTAATGTCTCAAATATTTTTTTGGCATCAGCCACCCCCATTACCACCCCCACCCCATTATTAAGGGGATGAAAAAAAAAGTGATTTAGTGTGTGTACAAGAACCACAAACCTCAAAATATTTTTTTAAAAAGTCTACTATGACTACTACACAAAGAAATAGTATGGGTAAATTCAACAAAAAAAAATGGTTAACTAACAATATCGTTAATTTTGTTAAACCAAACTATATTAATGGTATTTTTAAACAAGAGGTGATTGTTATTTTAATTAATAAAAAGTTGTCGTACAACAAAACAAACATTAACTTAAAAAATAGATGAATAAGACTATTATTTTGTTCGTCTGACTATTATTTTGTTGAATTCTGTTAAATTAAACTAGATAATAGTATATTTTATTTTTAACTATTATCGAATTGTAATTCTAACCCAGTATTAGTTCGCTGTACTATTGTACTTGGTAGACGAACCAATATTATTGTCGTCTTCTAGAAGTTCTAAAAGAATTACCATAAAATTTGCTTGCTTACCACGTAGTCTATTACAGAAATTATTCCCAGATGACGCCACATACAAATCACTAACAATAATCCATCATGCATTATCTTGCACTCTTATGAATTTATAGAAAATTAATAACATGATTGCAGTGTTCAAATTCTCTCAGGGATCATCGATATATTTGGATGGATCTTATAAACGATCTCTAATCTTTGGTTTGGGTGGTCTGATGTCTCAATACTGAGATTTTGGCTAACCAAAAAAAAACTTCATCATACAATAAAGTGTAAATCAACCTAAAAATTAGTTGGTGAACAAAAAACAAAGTCGTTGTACTATTTAATTGTAGACCAAATTGAAAATGGTTAGTGAACATAAAAAAATGTCATTGTACTATTCAATTTGTTACTAGAAGATATGATTATTAAACTACTATTTGTTTACGAAAACAAATAAAGTTGTATGACTATTCTTTACTGATTGATTTAACTATGAAACTAGATAGGCGCGATTTCATATGCTCTTTTTGGTTGAATTTACCTATCATTTTCTTTGAGTGTATGGTGGGGAATTTTTCTAAATTATTTTTTTTTCCTGTATTGGTTTAGACTGATTTTCCAGGATTATATAACATGAACGCATGCTATCAGTCGAACCTTCTCTTCTGCTTAAGTACTAGTTTTGGAACTAATATTTTAAAGTATTCTTTGTGTAAAAGGATTTCTTAATAAAATGTTAAGTGCACGTTGATTTGTAAACATAATTTACTTGAGAATGACTCGGTTTATCTAAATGTAAGAACATCTTTCTTATTTTCAATGATCTGAATATTATTTTTTTATAAGAAATTTTAAAAATATATAAAAATAAAACAGTTCAGGTTAAAATCCTGAAAGCCATCCCCTAAAACTACCTCTTAAGCAGAAAAGGATGTTTGACTAATACTTTGTCCCTACCGGCTATATCTAAATTAAAATGTGAATGTTATATTTTAAGTCGGTCAGAAGATATTGCAAAAAACTGATACTTATTATCCCCATTTAAATCATATTATATAAAAGAGTACCTTTATTTTTGGATGAACTGTCAGCCAGACCACCGTGTAAATTACCTCAAAGAAGTCACTTTGTCCAGCATTTAAAAAACGCATGTTTATTTTCAGTAATTTCCCTGCCAGCTAAAATATACGTTGTTTGTTTATTCTGTTCATGTGTTTATTTGTGTATTAAAATGTACATATTCCCACACGAACATCAGTTGATATCAATGCGCAACTCCCCTCAAGTTCTGATATACTCGCCTCCAAAGCTAGGAATAATTTCTTGCGGTATTTTCAGTCTCCAAGATTTATTATTCGGCCGGAGTAGAAACTAAAAAGAAACCATATTCCGATTTATTATTCATTTGGTACTAAAAGTTTCAGATTTCGCTGGATGTAAAGAATGGAAACTCCTTAGCAGAAACTGCAAATTCATTGCGAAATCATTGGATACAGATTTGCACAACAGCAACCACAAATGCTACTCTATTCAATTTACGAGTACATTGAAAATCAATAAATTAATTTCCACTTTTCACTCTTTGTTAGATTGGGATCCTTATTTACAGAAATTTAATGGAAAACCCGTCGGGGGAAGACATTGGAATCTTTGGAAGCGCACAGGGACGTTCCGACGGGAGTGCTTCATGTCGATAATGAGTCGTCACGTGATATTTCTTTGCATATTCTTGTCACTCCATTTAAAATAGGTAGTGATTATAGAGGATTTTAAAAGGACGAAAATTAATTAGTGAAATTTTCTTTATAAAATCTCGATAACAAGCTCTTGCAAATATTTAATTAATACAACACTATAAAGGACGTACGGGAGGAGGCTACATATTTAAAAACAACGAACACACTTCCAGAACCCGAATACATTAGGATTAACTTCTTCTTCCGAAAAGATCTCCTCAAGATTGGAACCAGGCACTCCTGTTTATTTGCTCGAAATGACGACATTCGCTCTCGAGTTAAAAAAATCTGTAAATGCATTTACACATAACTCCCCTTTTTTATTTACTAATTATTCGGTCTATTGTATGACCATCCTGTTTATTTCAAACAAAAGTGGTTTCGTTTTTAACCAAAAACAAAGTAGCATTATTAATTTTTTATTTGGTAGGCTTCATTTCAAGGCCAACTTTATTTTTCGAATGGAAACCTGTTTTTATTAGATTTTATTCTACAAAAATTAAATAATGAATAACTTGGGAAAGAATTATTTTTCGAAAAAATATACCTTCTCATTTTTTATATTTACTTTTCCTACCACCTTGTTAGGTTTTACATATAGGGATTCTACAGCATGCCGATCATATTGCATTAGATTTTCAATAAAAAAAATGCCTAATACGACTTCTCGAAAAATCGATCCCCTTTTTCATAATAAAAATACACCCCACTGACTGAAATAAGTTTTGTTTTACGCAAAAAGGATATAATAATGGTCTTTGATACCGATTCTTTGGTTGATATCGGATGACTAATAACTGAGATGTGGGGGGGGGGCATTTAAAGTGGGATACGCTGTATGTTGTAAATTTTAACTTTTGTCACCCCTCCTATCTGCCTACGCCATTGGCAGAGTCTTAGGAGTCCTAGAGTGTAGTCAGTAGCATTGCTATCTAATAAACATGTTGTTACCTTAAAGACAACTCCAGTACCCTATGCTCTTACTCCTTGACACCATTTTGTTTTTGAGCCATAACTTTTTCCCACACGATTTACAGTTTATCACCATGTCAATCAGTAATCTAGGTTTCTTGACGAAGAGATTGATACCAGGTTCATACCTGTATATTTCAAAATTACATTTGCTCACATACTATTGCAAGAGACTCAATAAAATATTTTAGTATTCAATCGTACAAACTTGATCTTGCATAATTGAATTCTAATAACTGCCGGAGGTGCCGGTGATTTTAAGGTGGGCGGTGCCGTAAACGTAATTCGACAATTTCTTCTACATCCCTCAAGCGATTGAAAAATTTTTATCATAGATTTTTAGAGACAACCTTATAGAATAATATTAGGTTATTGAAAACTAAAGAAAGAAAAAAATTTTTTACTTGTACGAAAATAAAAAAAGAATTGTTCACTTTTCAATAGCACCATTCTGTAAAGTTGTCTCTAAAAGCCTACCAAAAAATTTTTTGAATCCGTTCAGGGATGTAGTATAACTTGTCAAATTACAAAATCATTTTCTTAAGCACAACATGGTGCCACCACCCTTAAAATATTTTTATTTCCTGCCTATCCCTGTACTTTGTGATCGTGGTGATACAGCCTGTTACCTCTCCTAGATTTGACTGCTCCATTCGTGAAATCAGTATTCAAGTGAACTTATGAGGTTACATACATTGATAGGACATTCGGACAAACAAGTACTCGAACTAATAATTTAATATTTATAATTTTTTTACCACTATATAAAAGTTAACTCAGTGAGTGCAATTCACCATATCAAATTAACTTTTGAATTAAAACGCTTATTTTAATATTGCAAGCTCTACAATCGCGTAGTTTATTGTTCAGTTCAGATTGGCTGGATTTTTCGTGTTGCATCATGCAATATTTTTATTCTATAGATGGCAGCATAGACTTTCTCTATTACAAACAAAAAGGTACTGAGAACGCAAAGTGTTGTGTATTCTTAATATGGTATTAAATAATATATTTAACAACGTCCATTAGTTTTCAAATATTATCAGTATTCACTCGTTACTGGACACCAATATCTAAAAAAATATACCATTTAAAAATCGCTGTTATACCTTCTTTATTTCATTTTTACCAATTACGTTACCTTTGGTTTCGTACAATAGAAATATGACCGAAACTACTATTTCTGCCTGATTTGCCTCTTGCTCAGGGCATTTGGGTAAATTTGGATTTAGAAATTAAACTAAATTTGCACACAGCTATTACCAACGTTACAATAAAACGGTATTCTAATTTGGTAATATTGTTTAAGTTTAAACTGTTAACAGTTTCTCTTATTGTACCACCTTATTACAAAAACCGCTGCCCAAGGAATCACTACTTCCACATCCGGATTTTCTATTCAAGTCACTCACAACGAAAAAATTTTGTATGTGAAAATAATTGTTTATGGAACTTTAATAATATAATATTTGAAATCCTCTACCCCAACAACCCATAAAACGATACCCCACATCGGTAGTGGGATGGGAGTGGTGATAAGGGTTGGTAATGGGGGTGGATAAAGTAAAAAAATATTTTGAGGTACACACACACACTAAATCACAATTTGTTCTCATTCCCTTTAATAATGGGGTGGGGGTGGTAATGGGGGTGGCTAATGCCAATTTTTTTTTTGAGACCTTAGCTTCTCGTGTATATGTACAGTGTGTCCCAGGATAGATGTAACAAGAGGTGTAATGGACCAAAAATTTTGGAATTTTGGAATGGTATTTGAGGATTGAGTCCTGCTTGTTGTAAAAGTATAACAAAAATGACTTGATTTGGTGTTCTACAGGGTGTTTTATAAGCCAAGTTGTAAAAATCACCACAAATAAAGTACCTTTATTTTTCAAAATATGAAAAAATTCCACTAAGAAAAGTTATTTAGAATACAATTTTATACCTCAATACCAAATTTCAGGAATATAAAATTATTTTTTTGAAACTTCTCATTTTTTCAATAAATTGGTATTTTATTTTGAACCATTCAATTAAAACTGCTTAGAAATTATTTTTTGTGAATTAATATTTAAAGTTATGTAAAGTAGGCTATCAGAAAAGCAGTGGATACACTTTATCATTATATGAATTCAACTCTTAATTTGCAAAAAATGGGAAGTTTCAAAAAAATAATTTTACATCCCTGAAATTTGGTATAGAGGTATAAAATTGCATTCTAAATAACTTTTGGTCCATTACACCTCTTGTTACATCTATCCTGGGACACACTGTATACTAAATACCAATTTTATGGACTCTTACCTGCTTGATTTACCTATTTACCCCGAATTTACCCCAATTTACCCCCCAATCCTTCGACGAAACAAGATGAAAATATAATCTAGTTCTAGATCTCGTTAAAGTACATATGTGTACCAAATTTCAAGTCACTCAAACGGATCCAGAGTAAACGTACGCACAAAAAAAATTTACAGACCGACAGACAGACAGAATTTTTTTTTCGCTCAAACTTAAAATCTCGACGTTTCATGACATTCTAAGCCTATTTGAACAATAAAAATTTTTAAAATTTTTTCGTCTTTACTAGACTTCCACTGGATGTGGAAGTAATAATTTAAGCGACTATCTTGTCAATCTTGATACATGAATTTAATTAGTTTATTAATTTAATTTTGCTGTAACCATTTTTCACTCTTAATAAAAATATGTTTGCAAATTTCCTCTGTGTTTTCTTATAAATGAATAATCGACATTTTTTTCACGTTGCAAGTAGTGATTGATTATTTTTCGTTATTGCTCGAAATCAATCAATCACTTGCATTTTGACAAACTTAATATGAAATCTGATTTTGCCGCTTTATGTTTCTATTACAAAACTCGCTGGTTTCTATAAAAACTTAACAGAAATTAAGTTTTCTTAATAGCTTTCGTACTGTAATACAAGCAAATACTGACATTTTTCTTTAATCCCGGAGGGCCGTGAGGTTGTCTGTATAAATACTTTCATTTGCTGTGAATTTTAATTTCAAAGGACTACAAACATAAAAAAAATGAAATATCTGTTCTATGAATGTTTAAGTATCTCATCTATTTGTAAAGATAAATATTTAATCACTATACCTAGACAGAGGAAAATATGAGTTACACTTTATTCCAGTTGTAAAAAAAATATATTGCTCCTGTTAGTACGGCAGCCACCAACACCTTTACTTGCTATATTTGTTTAAAATGCTGCTTGGCAGTCATTTAAAAATTTGCCTCGACAGATGATTACCTTTAATTAACAAAAAAAAAATATCCCGATCCGATGGATATTAAGGTCTCTAGAGATTTCTGAACAGTAAAATCCGGAATTTCCTCACAGTGCGCTAGTGCGCCTGTAGGAGTCTATTTTGTGAAAATACAGCCTAAATATAACACAAGAAATAAGAAATTAATTTTAAGCAAATTTTACTGGCTCTCGTACTATGTGCATGTTGTGTATTAACATTATTTGAAATATATATACGATCTTAGAAATCACATAAATTGATTGTGAAATAGATTGTGAATGTGAAATGCACAAATTGTATATTTTCTTAGTAAATTTCAAAAAAATGTTCTCCATGTTTCCCAAACCCGCCCCCCCCCTCATCAATTTTCATTTTCTAGCTGAAAAACTTTCTGGAATTTTATTGAAGTCCTGAAAAACCTGAAAAGTAAGGAAATTTCAAAATTGTGAATTGTTATACACCCTGCAGCAGTTAGAAGACATTTAAGAGGGTTGTCGAACAATTGTTATGAACAGCAGATGCAAAAAGAATTTCCGGCTCCTCATTAACTTCAAATTAAATTAAAGCTTCCGATATCGGTTTCACAAATCAAAATAGAATCATCAGGGGATAACTAAAGTTCGGTCCTATATGAGTAATCCGCATTATTTCCTTAAAACTGGACAATATAAAATAATTTAATCAGAAACTACTTTTATTTGAACTATATTTTTGTTAATGCCATATTTCCTGAGAAAATGGAGAAAAATCGATTTTTTTAATGCCCCTTTTTAATATCCTTATAGGTTCCCGCCGATTCGTAAAACTCCTAAACTTTTTTATTTGGCCTATTTTAAACACATTTTTTTTTCGAGTTACATTAATTTTTTTCAATCTTTCCCTCTACTACTGTTGAATTTGTCGGTTTCCTCATACTAAACTTGCACCGGTGCAGGAATTTAGTCCTGAACTAAATAATTTACTATTGAATTGATCACTTGCCTGGATCCGAGCACTTAGATGGCCATGCGGTTCATTGTGCCATTCCATGTTCAAACATCTGAGGATTGATAGGAATAAGGATAAGGAAATTGGTCGTTCGAGCAATCTCCCGCCGGCCTTCCTCGTTTATGAACTATTTTGATGCATTTGACCTGACAGGTCAGCATCCGCTAGGGAGGTAAACATAGGAAGGTTTCTAGACTACAGATGCTGCGGTTACCGTACTCTCAGGTAATCTCTTCCTGGAACATATGACGAAATCACTCTTATATAAGCAAGGGAATTTACGGGATGTTATACAAAATATCAGGAACATACCCGCAGGAAGTTAATTTCATAACTTTACTTTTTGTGATTTGTTAGGGACGGTTCAAATATATATAATGTTTATTTGCTCATCACCTGACTGGTTCTAATAATTTCAGTGACCTATTGAACTGACTTAGATATGCGATAACATGATAATGTTACAGATTTATTCACAACAAAAAATGAACACTTTGGTTTACGCTTTCCAACTGATATTACTACCAAATAAAGATCTCACGGATACGATTACTAATGGTGACACCTAGTTATATAAAGAATATATAAAGGTAACAAATGTGTATAAGAAATAGTTCTGCCATGCCAATTGGCGTAAGTCATCGGAATTTTTTTCTACATTCCTCAGTTTTCAAGAAAAACGTTCGACTTTCATAGAAAGTAGAAAAAAATTCCGATGACATTGTCCAAATCTGACGACAGATTCGAATTCAGCGTACAAAAATATATACATTTTGACAGGTTTTGTTTCAGGTTCACGACTTTTTTTTAAGTGTGGCTATCCTATTAAAGAATATTTTAAAGGTGTTTGCAATTTTTGAAGGTATCTTAATTATGTTCACAGTAACAAATCGCCCGGAATAGAATTTCTATCCATGCTTATGCGAAAACATCACCGATAAAATAGATAATACCTCCATTAATATTTCATTGTGAGAAGAGAAGGTATAAATAAAATGGGTGTCCAAGAAATAGAGCATGTGTGTGTCAAAGGAGATTGAGAAATAAGTAACAGTAATCTGGTGACAGAAATATTACTAACACCATTATATGCAAAGATTGTAAGGGTAACTGAAAGCTTATTACATTTAATCACCAAAATTATTTATATTTTAATATTTGGTTATCTAAGAGCTACATAAAGGTACTGTTAATATTAGTTGTAAACTCTGCAGTTGTATATCGTCAGTAAACAAAGATGTTGGCAACCTTTATAAACTGCTCTATTTAAGAGATTTATAAGGGTAATAGAAATATTACCATTGCTGTATAAATTATAGTCATATAATCACAGTAATGGAAAATGTTCACTTATTCTTATGTAACAAAAATATCCATTGGGTATTTATTAAATTCAGTGCGGAACAAAATATATTTAGCAATTTAGTGCCAGAAAGTGGACCATTTAAGATCTGATTATATCATTAAATTTTATCACTTTCGTACGCCTATGGCCCTGACTTTCACAATAGCTCTCATGGCCTGATTTACTACTATTGAAACATTATATTTATCTCTTGGAGTTTCAATCTAGATTAGAAATAAGACTTTTTGTCCGTCGGGACAGCCACGATTAAAGTCGAAAATAATTGCTCATTGTCTGTGGACTGGTCATTCTCGAGTTGACCTTTTAATTAATTTTAACTGATAAGGGTAAAGAAATTGTGAATGTATTAGTTACTTTCTTATCAATAAGATGTTAAAGGACTTAGAAATAATATTTAAAAATGTTGATGAAATAAACCTCTGCGTCAAAAGGATCAGACAGAGGCTGATTTTAATACTTCTATTACATTTTTTGAGTCTCCATTACATTTTGTGTAATTCATTTTAGTTCAATCCGCTGTAAATTGAAAAGTATTAAAATAGGAAAAAAAAAGAGTGGTGAAAGCGGTAACTTTTTTATTCGATACAATATTGGTAATAGCTAATTTTAAGGTAGAACTAACGGGAAAGGAGATAAACCTTTATCCAATATGGCGACTGTAGCCGCAATGATATTTTTGTGGAAACTCTAATTATTGATTATGGCAACTTTACCTTGTTATATTATGTCCCATTTTGCTTGAAACCACCCCCATAAAATTTTACAACAGTGGATTTTCATTGAAAACTTCACACGTCACTTTTTTAGCCAATCAGAAGTTTGTTCTTGGTTTCGTTACCATATCAACCCAAAAAATTTCCGGAAATTTTCATCCTCCAAGGTATCCTGAACGAAATTAATAAGTGGAAATTTTTCTGTCAAATTATTGACATGATCATATTTGACATTTGCTTTTACATAAAAATGGAATTTTATTTGTCATATTAAACGAGATATTTATAAAAAAAAACATTGAGCACGTGAAACAACATTTTATTTCATATTTAATTATGATACTGAATATTTCTAATGTGTTTGAAAATCCTTTAAAAACTCCTCGCGTTTCAATGGTGAATACATCGATGAGAATCTATATTAATTAAATGTCTATGCTCGACTACATAAATAGATTTTGAAACAATTTTATTTAACTTACCTTTTCTAGTTCCTGAAAACTTAGTTGAAACTTCCAGTAGCTTCCTCTGTACTACGCTGAGTAACTTTTCATTTTGGTTTTCGTCCATATTACACTTTTCAATCAGGTATGATAAGTATTTCAATTTTGGATAGCTTTTCTTAACCTCACAAAGTTCTTCACAGTATGTGCACAATGTATATTTCTGTTTTTTTCCATTCTTTAATATCTTATTCTTTAGAAACCTCGAAAACAACTTCAACAATAGAAATATTAAGCTTACACTGGTTAAACTGTCAATGAAATAATGATAAATAGCTAATGACGTTTTATTTCCAAGCCGTCTCTGTTAACTTATAATGTGCTGACACTTAGCTATACCCTGTGCATAAAACATGAAGATAAACTAAAAAAATTAAAAAAACAATTTAGTGAACAAAACGTATTTCTTAACACAGAAATAGAGTTGTCTCTAACAATTTTCATTAATTTTTTGAAACTAAAATGTGTGAAAAAGATATTATTTATCTATTATTCGAATATAGGTATTCCGGTTCACCCACACTGTTGTAACATTAGAAAATACAAAAAAAAAACAGAATTCCACCCATTTTAGTGAAGAAAACGTAGTATCAAACATTTCAGTGAACATATATTAACTCCTCATGTAGTAGTTCTTTGCAAATAAAATGGGTGGAAATATTTTTTTCAACATTGCATATATGTAGATATCTTTCTTACAACTATATAGATATCTAGTATTAATTATGGTATTAAATTAGTATTTATTTAATTTATGTACGTATGAAATTTTCTTACCGAATCCTCTACGTGCATGAATTAATTGCAGGAAATTTTTCTCGTACATGAATTTTTTAAGAAAATTCATGTAATCAAAAAATTTCCAGCAATAATTCAGGCACTTGGGAGATTAAAAGTGACAATTTCAAAATTTTTATTTCTCTCGAGAAAAATCCAAAAATAGATATTTTTTCACCAAATTTGGTACAAATCCATTTTAGGCGTTGTTGAATCTAGTGGTGTACTCAGATTTGAAACTAAAAAATCTCTAAGAAGACTTCATCATTTTCTCCAAAAACAAAAGCAGTAGGGTCGACCTTGTATGTTTTATAAAATTTAATTTACCACAAAAATACACTATACAAAGGTCTATATTTAAAAAAAAACGATTTAAATCGGACCTAAATAAACTTTTTAAGGAGGTGACTCCGCGCAAAATGGAACACACTATGATTACTGCTTTATTATTGTGATCACAGCAAGCACCCATCTCATTAAAATTCTTTTAATATCAGAGTTGAGCTAATCAGAATTCGTGGCAGAGATACGCACAATAGTATCATCACCGTAGTTAATTCTCTTTTGATAATGTGCGACCGTAAATCATGAATGTAAATGGAAAATAATAGAGGTCCAGGATAGATCCCTGAGGTGCTCCCAGAGTAATAGCTCGTCGAGCAGAGTATGCCTCATTATATTTAACCGTAAATGTTCTGTTATCCATAAACAAACTTATATACCATACCTATATTTTCCAGTTTACTAAACAAAACGTGCTTATTTATATAGAATAGAATCAAAAGCTTTACAGGGAACAAATGGAATTGATACAATATCTCACCTCACTGTAAATGACATCAAATAATTTAGTAGATGCGATTTTTATTAATCTTCCTTTTCTAAATCCATGTTGGTTATCTGTTAATATATTGTTTCTTTCTAAATAGTGTATGATTCTGTTTTAAATAATTGTTTCTATAATTTTAGAGATAGCATTAAGCGGTAATATTTATCTGCAAATTTCATTTTCCTGTTTTTTTTTGTGTGCAAGTATTACCATTGAAATTTTAAGTTCCTTAGAAAAATAACATTCTATAACAATATTGCAAATATAGTAAGTAAATTTGTTGCAAATTATCAAAGGAGAATTAACTACGGTGATGATACACACAGTAGTATCATCACCGTAGTTAATTCTCCTTTGATAATGTGCGACCGTAAATCATGAATGTAAATGGAAAATAATAGGGGTTCCAGGATAGATCCCTGAGGTGCTCCCAGAGTAACAGCTTGTCGAGCAGAGTATGCCTCATTATATTTAACCGTAAGTGTTCTGTTATCCATAAACAAACTTATTGGATCAATAATGTTACCCCATATCTATATTTTCCAGTTTACTAAACAAGACGTGCTCATTTACAGAATCAAAAGCTTTAGAGAGATGAAATAGAATTGATACAATATATTTTCGTTTATCCACCTCACTGTAAATGAAATCAAATAATTTAGTAGATGCGATTTTTATTAATCTTCCTTTTCTAAATCCATGTTGGTTATCTGTTAATATATTGTTTCTTTCAAAATAGTGTATGATTCTGTTGTAAATAATTGTTTCTATAATTTTAGAGATAGCATTAAGCGGTAATATTTATCTGCAAATTTCTATCATTTTCCTGATCTTTTTTTATGTGCAAGTATTACCATTGAAATTTTAAGTTCCTTAGAAAAATAACATTCTATAACAATATTGCAAATATAGTAAGTATATTTGTCGGTTATTTTATAAGTTTTGTGAGAAATCTTTTGAGAGCAATACTTACTGATTTTATTTTAAGAACTGCAGCTACTATTAGTGTGAAATAAGCATCGTAGCTAGTTGGATGATTACGATTAGGAGTGATATTTAATCAATAGTGCTCAGCTTAATCCGAGTTTTATAAAAATATTTGAAATAAAAATATTTTACCTTGTTGAAAAATATTTCCATATTTCTCCATTGTAGTCAGCGCTTCGCGGATTTGACATTTGATCGAATGCATTTTTTACAATTATTAATCATATCAAAGCGTTGATTAGTGGCTGTATCCAGTATAATGAAAATCCGTAGCTTATTAAAACTGTGTATAGCAGTGTAAATATAAGTAGTGGCTAATTGGATTGCTCTAATTAAAAAACTGTGTGCTGTTAGATTGATGTATTGCTTTTTCCTACTGACTGGAGAGTAGATATAAAAATGATGGCGTAGGGGTATTTTTATTTAAAGCAAATATAAAAATTAAAATGTAGGTGCGGTTCTATATTTACATAAGAAGGAATACTGAATATGTTTTTTCAGGAAATATTTCATAAAATCGCCACGTACGGACAATTTGCGTTCAGCTGATCTCATCAAAGTTTAAAGTATTCTGGTTTGGATAAGAATTGAATGAGTTTTTCTCATTTCAAATAGTAGCTTACAGACAATCTATGTACCTGACTAACTGTGTCGTATATTTGTGAAAGCTTGCACAAAAATATATTCATGGGAGAAAACGAAACAAGTTACTGGCATATTGAATATTGATTTGTATAAAAATTAATATAAATTACGAACCTCGTATCCGCTTATTACTCTTAACTAGGTTTTGTGTTTTTTTATGTTGGATTCTATGTGGATAAGTATCATGCATCGCTGTTTTCTTATGGAAACTCCATTTCGGTCAAATTTACTAAATTTTTAATATGCTGTAGATTTCGACTTTCAAGTTACAAGCTCTCATATGTGGAACTCGATCCTCGTCTCGTTTCCGATATACAGCTCCAAAAAGTTAGAAGCAGTCAAGTTAAAAAAATTTGTAAATTTATGATTTTTATTTCCACATCCAGTGGAAGTATAGTAACGACAGAAAAGTTAAAAAAAAACTTTTTTGTTCAAATATGCCATGAAACGTCGAGATTTTAAGTTTGAGCAAAAAGAATTCTGTCTGTCTGTAACTGTTTTTACCTTTTTTTGTGCGCACTTACTCTGGAACCGTTTAAGATATTGAAATTTGGTACATACATACGTATTTTAACGAGATCTGGAACTAGAATATATTTTGATCTTATTCAATTGGGGGTAAATGGAGGTAAATAGGTAAATCAAGCAGGTAAGAGTCCGTAAAATTGGTATTTAGTATATATAAAATATCTTTTGGCGTTAGCCACCCCCATTACCACCCCCACCCGATTATTAAAAGAGTGAAAAAATAAAATTGTGATTTAGTGTGTGTACAAGAACCAAAGGTTTCAATTTTTTTTTACTTCATCCACCCCCACTACCAATGTGCCATATCGTTTTATGGGTTTTTGGGGGTAGGCGATTTCCGAGGCGATTTCAAATATTATATTATTGAAGTTCCATAAACAATTATTTCCACATACAAAATTGTTTTCGTTGTGAGAGACTTGGATAGAAAATCTGGATATGAAAGTAGTGATTCCTTAGGCAGCGGTTTTTAAAATATACTTTATATTGTGATACTTTCTAATAGTGTTTTAGAATATTTTGAACTAATAGGATTTTTCATTTTAATGAAAGCAGCATGTGAAAAAGTGACAGGAAGTGAAAAAAGCCGGTCAAATTAGCTAAAAAAATTTTCACTTAAACTTTGTGTCTTCTAGCTCCTTTAATACTAACTTACAACATTATGAAATAATTTAACTGACGGGCTTCAAATAGTTGAAGCAGTCGATCTAAGTGGTCAAAATGTTAGTTCTGAATGGAGATCTGCACATCGGGGAATACCTCGGGGCTCAGTGTTGGGACCACTGTTGCTCATAATGTGCATGAATTACTTACAGCTCTGTTTTTACGCTTTATTTGCTAGATTAAATTAATTTTTGAATAATTCGCGCGTTAAGTATTCCTGATAGTTCCGTTCCCGACATTTTCGATTACTCTATAATAAATCTCGAACCGAGTCCACTTTCATCGATTATGCGTACCTAGCGCAGGTTAGACGTTCTCGCGATTTTATATCATTCTAATTTGGGACGCGGTGTGAATAGAGCGGGCGTAATGCCCAGGAAATCTACCAGCCGATTGCTCCTCTAGTTTCACAAATATTCCCTGATCGCTCCTTATATATTAATGGCTTAATTATAAGAATATAAGTGAGTGCATCGAAGTTCCTGATTAAAAACTGTAAGTAATGAAACTTTATTTAACGTCATTTCTGGCCCAGTAAAATAGCTGTGCTTAGAAGCCATGCTCCTGTTTTTCTACGAGGACGTCGTTGTTGTTTCCTATGTGCCTCTTGCGTACGTTTTTGTGTTAATGCATGTTTTAGTCCATTTAATAACTTTCGGTTCAATGACTAACATTAAATCGAAGCCCAGTTTGATATTCATATATCGATGGTAGAAAGATTTTGTTCGTGAGTGTTTTTTAGTTTTGCTTCGACGTGTAAAATCAAATATTGTACTTTTTTAGTATGTGCATATTTCGTGTTATTTTGTCAAAAATCTGTTCAGTATAGTATAGTTCATTTATTTATGTATGTAGTTTTGATATGCGAAAAGGCATATCGAGTTTGTAAATTTGATTTAAGTATGTTTACTTGCATTTTATGTAACTGCGTTTTTAGTACAGTTTCTTTTGTTTTCGTAAATTGCAAGTCCATTTTTATGTTTATTTGTATATCTAATGTCTCAAATAATTTATTTGCGTGACATCTAGAACTGACCAGCTAATGTTCAGTTTTATATGTATAATTTAAATTGCCGTTTTACTGTGCATTTATCATGAATATCTCTTTTGTTTTTATAACTGAAAGAGCATTAATTATTGCTAACCCCTGTAGATGTCTTTTTGTTCTCCATAATAAATATTATTCCGTAATATACAATTTACCCTCTACCCTTTGAATTGTAAAATATTCAAATATCCATAATGCTTTGAGTTATAGAATTTATCTTAACATCATCATTTTGGTAATTTAAAGGAGGATAAGAAGATTTTCTAATGTTTATACCGATTTTCGTATCTTTAACAAGGTATGGTTGAGTAAGATAATTTTAATTTTAATAAAAATAATAAATTGACTTTATTTTCAAATTTTTAGAATTTACAATTTACAAATTCAAAAAATGGCGGAGTTCAGCTAAGCTGCTCTTACATTCAACCAGTAAATATCCTAATAATGTCATTAATAAGTTTGTAAGTGTGTTATGCTTATCATTACTTCCCTACTCGTACGAAAATGTAAGTGTGGCTGTCTCCGTCCTTTGTCTAACTATTATCTCTCCCTGTCTCCATTATTTTACATCAAATTAACTGTAACTTTCTCTCTTTCACAATACACAATATTTATGCACCACTCGACTTTGAAGGTTTCGAGGCTCCTTTTTTAATAAATTATTTTGAACTGGCGGTAGACAGTGATTTCATGTGTGTATTCGTTTTTGTAACAAATATGTGGCGAAAACGGCATATCTTTATACAAGGTAAAATTGTTCATAAACAAAAAACTGACAGGTTGAGGATTGGTAGGCCAAGGGATATAAAAGTTGTGGCTATCTCCATCTTCTCTCTAACTATTTCTTTCTCTTATTTTACATTTAGCTAACTGTCTTTCTCTTTGTTGCATACTACTTTCTTACAATACACAATGTTCTATACATAATATTTATACACTTCTACACAGTTGGATCTCTGAAAAAATTTTAACAACCAACCGATCCAAATGTGAATTAAAGCACGTTGTTTTAGGTTATAATTATAAAAAACCATTTTAATATTATGATGTTATAACGTAGGTGATAATTATTAGTTATAATTTTGCATCTGCCACATTTTCTTTCAGCCTCTGTAAATAAGCATAAAAGAAACAACTACACGCTCTGACATTATCGGTTTTACGCTAGAGTGCCTAATTATTCCATAATTTACGATGATTGGCGGGCAGCCTGTTAATTCCATAATATTCTCGATAGATTTGCATTATGTGGCGTGAGAGACATAAATATTCCAAACATCTCCACGGATCTATTTATTCACTGTTTATTAAGTGGATTTAATAATGGCATGCTCTGAACCTACCCTAGTAGAAAAGTATATTCCCTTAACGCCTATTACAGTCCGGGGTCATTTAAGAAATGACCCTCGGTTCCGGCGTGAGTAAAAGGGAACGAGGATTGAACTATTAAATATTTTACGATCCACTTGTTACCTATTCTAGGTTTAACGGGAGGTATTTGCGTTATGACTAATGATTATGTGTTTAATAAGCATATTTGATGATATCCAGTTAATTCACCTATACCTACATTAATAATTATCTAAATTAGAATTACTGATTATTTAATGATATTTCCGAAAAAGTGGAATAACATAGCAACGCCGCAGTGTCCGCAAGTCCAGAAATAATATATGCTTAGATAAAGAATTAACAATCAGATAGAAATATGTAAAAAAATGTTGGCTGGTGCATTTAAAAAATCGCTTGCGACGACTCTGTGAAACATCCTGTAGATTTTAAAATAATTTTTGAGACAATTAATGAGACATTTTTTTATATTTCAAACGAGGATATTGACCGTTCACACTGCATATTAGTTCACGTATTATTTGCAATCCATTTCTTACATGTATACATATTATAATTTCTAGATATTACATTTTTTGCCATGCACTGAGACGTCTCGACAATGTATTTCGATACATATAGTTAAGCAACGTTCATCGTGGTTAGTGCTTGAATGGCTCACCGTCTGGGGAAACACAGCAATCTCGTCACGCTGTATATCAGTGAATAAGCAGATGCTATGCAATGTTAGGCGAGGATTGCGTAATGGATATACCATCCTTCTGAGTGGATATAAAGCAGTAAGTTCCTTGCCTGTTAGATGTTAGGCAAGTAAAAAGTCACTACTCTTCTAAAGAGAAGAGGTATAATAAAATTTTCAGGTTAGTTGACTTGATAGCGAGAATAGACCAACGTAAAATAAACATTTTCGTCCTTTATTTCTAGCTTCTTAAAAGCTGACACGTTTGGGCTAATAGTAATTTAACTTGCAAAATGAATAATTTTTACTTCCACGTCCAGTGGAAGTACAGTAATGACAAAAAAATTTTTATTGTCCAAATAGGCTTAAAATGTCATGAAACGTCGAGATTTTAAATTTGAGCAAAAAAAAATTTTCTGTCTGTCGGTCTGTCTGTCTGTAACTTTTTTGTGCGCATGTTTACGCTGGAACCGTTTAAGACATTGACTTGAAATTTGGTACACATATGTACTTTAACGAGATCTAGAACTAGATTATATTTTCATCTTGTTCCGTCGAAGGGTTGAGGGGTAAATTGGGGTAAATTTGGGGTAAATAGGTCAAACAAGCAGGTAAGAGTCCATAAAATTGGTATTTAGTATATACAAGAGAAGCTAAGGTCTCAAAAAAATTTTTGGCATTAGCCACCCCCATTACCACCCCCACCCCCTTATTAAAGGGGATGAAAAAAAATTGTGATTTAGTGTATGTACAGGAACTAGAAACCTCAAAATATTTTTTTACTTCATCCACCCCCCACTATCACCACCCCCCACCCCACTACCGATGTGGCGTATCGTTTTATGGATTTTTGGGGTAGAGGATTTCAAATATTATATTATTAAAGTTCCATAAACAATTATTTTCACATACAAAGTTTTTTCGTTGTGAGTGACTTGGATAAAGAATCTGGATGTGGAAGTAGTGATTCCTTGGGCAGCGGATTTTTTAATGAGTTCGTGAAAGTGTATAGAATAATATCCTGAAAAGCTTACATTTCGCTCGGATACAGAACAAAAAAAAAGTGAAAAAAGATTTTTTTCAAAATTTTGAAATTAAGGCAGGGTAGAAAAAAATTAAAAATGGATAGATCACGTGTTTATGAACAAAAAATGTCGTAACAAAATTTATCGCCAGAGCCACGGTATTCCAGGAAAAAACTAGTCAAGTCCCAAGGAACAATTTTGATTTCTTAAATATATACAAGGGTGCTATAAAACTATTTATAAAATGCCTTGAATAATCTATTTTGCTGTAACAATATCCTTAATACCATCTTAAAGCAACTTGTAGACTAAAAGAGCCCTCCCTTATGAAGGTTGTTAAGGCCTTTTTAAATTATATCATAAAACTCAGGGAGGCATAGGGCCGCTCTTGAAAACCTTGTTCGGACCCTTTTAAAGCCTTTCTTAAAACCTATCTTAAAGCTGACGGAAGCTTTTTTTATTAATGTCCACGAAGGAATCCAAATAATTTTATTATTGCATTTATTTTTTCTAAACTGATTTAAACAGACTTATTGAAGATAAAATGGAATAAAGCGTAGAGTGGCACTATAACCTCTCTAATGCCGATTTAAAAGGTAATAAAAAGACATCAGGTATGACAAAAAAATTAAAACCAGCGGCAGTTTATCGTTAAAACTACAAAAAAAAGGCCCAAAAAACAAGGGCGCTTCAGAAATAATAATGATTTTAATATCCATACAAAATTTGCATAGACGCGTAATCAGCAAATTTAAAAAAGTAGGCTGCTTCTCGGTTCCCACGGTAATTTTCAGTCGTTTCACCTTAATTTGCTAAAGAAAAAGTGATTTTTCTATAACAAGAAAATGGCCAGCCAACTAAAAACCTAATTGTCATTTTACAGTCCTCTCATTAAATTATGTATTCTAATAATGGTAATGACCTAGAACATTTACTCTAAATAAAGTCCTTTTAGTCTTTTTGTATACATGGTGTTTCTTACGAACAGTGCAGATGTGCGGTGAGGCGCTCTAGCTTATATTGTGATAAGACCGGGATAAACTGGATGAAATTTCAAGAAATCAAAGGGGGCTATGGCCAAAATCGTTCGGTGTTGAACAATGTAAGTCAGTGTGTGATCAAGTGATTAGAAGACTAGTAATTAATTATCAAGAGTTCAGTAGAGTGAGAATTTAAACATTTAGTTTGTAAATCAAGTGGTAAGGCTAGAAACTGGCCAGGCAGTAAAGTAAGGGTCAAACGGCCCACAGGGGGCAACATCTGGTGGATAATAAATGCAGGTAATTCACTTGTAACTCTATGTAAATAAATAACAATTAGCAATGTCTGAAGAGGAGACTTGTGGAAAGTGCCTAGAAACTATAAAAGACAAGAATAAATCTATAAAATGCAAGGGTATGTGCAATAAAACATATCACAGTGCGTGTTACAATATTAAAAACGCAGATTTAAAAGTAATTACAAGTATTAAATCACTCAAATGGTATTGTGACCAATGCGAAGTTACGAACGACATCATCATGGATAAACTAAATGAAAAATTTGAGTTTTAAAAATGAAATGGTAGAAACTATAAAAAATATGTTACAGTCTATAATAATAGATAAAAAAGAAGAAAAAAGCACATATGCGAATATAGTCAAGAAAGATAAGATAGAACCAGTCCTCATAGTTAAACCCAAAGTGGACCAGACGAGTAACATAACAAAAGAAGATATAAAACAAAATATTAATCCAGCAAGTTTAGCAGTCGGAGTTTCAGGTATAAAAGAAATCTCAAAAGGACAAGTGGTGATCAAATGCGAAAATGAGAAGGACAGAGATAAAATACAAAATAAAATACAGGAGGAAATGCCTAATAAGTATGATATAACTAAACCAGTATTAAAATATCCAAGTTTAAAAATTATTGGGATACATAACGAGGATGATATGGATGATAACGGAAAACTAACTGAACAAATGATTGAACAAAACCATGAAATAAATAAAGAAGAAGAAGGATTTCATTTAAAAGTAATGAAGAAAATAAAAAATGATAAATACCCTAGGACCTTTTCATTAATTATACAAACTGACCCAAAAACACATGGCAAATTGGCAGAAAAAGAAAGAATCAATATAGGCTGGTCAAGAGGTAAAATTTATGACTTTGTGAATGTAATCAGATGTTATAAATGTTTAAGGTTTAATCATTTTGCAAAGGATTGTAAAAATAATTATACTTGTTTCAAATGTGGCTCTGAACATGATAGTGATAGATGTAATTCAACAGAAAAGAAGTATATAAATTGTATGGAGGCGATAAAAAAATACAATATAAATATAGGAAACAATCATGATGCATATGACAGCAATTGTCCTTGTTACCAGCGCATTTTAAACAATCTAAAGCATAAAATTAATTATTCACATGAATAGCAATTAAATGTATATACAGGGGGAACAGATAAGCATCAGATTTTAACTTTAAATGTACAAGGTTTACTACATAATAAAGATGAGATTGAAATGTTAATACATTTTGTTAAACCCCTGATAGTATGTGTGACCGAAACACATGTAACCAAAGATATACATAGAAATGAAATAAACATTGAAGGCTATTATCATGAAATCTGTTACACAGATAGTGTCCATACTGGGGGAGTTATTTTATACGTGAAAAAATAATTATCTTTTAGACTAATAAAGAAGACTACGGTTGATAAAAATGTATGGGCTCTTGTAATTACAGTACAAATAAATGCTGTTAATTATACACTAATTGGATTATATCACTCACCTAATTCAAGTCATGCAGATTTTTTAAATGTAATGGAGGAACTCATTGAGGAATTTAATGATAAACAATTGCTTTTAATGGGTGACTTTAATATAGATGTATCACAGAACACATTTTATGCTAATAAATTGCAACAAATTTTATCACAAAATAGACTTAGTCAATTAATTAAAGAACCTACGCGAATAACAAATAAATCAGCAACAATAATAGATTTAGTTATAACTAATTGTGAGCACATAACTTATCAAGTTAGTCACACTCCAAGAATATCAGATCATGCAAATATTTTAGTAAATTTGGCAACTAATCAAAAACAATGGAAAGAAGTAGAAATAAAGAAAAGGTGTTACAAGAACTTTAATGAAGAAAATTTCGAGAACATGTTAAGGAATTCATACTGGGATAATACAATATCAGATGTAAATATGTTAGCTGATAATTTTGTGAGCAGTATATTTAAGTCAATAGATAAAATTTGTCCTGTAAAAGTAATGAAGGTGCCAGTGCAATATGCAGATAAAAAATGGATAAATCAAGAAAGTATTGAATGTATGAAAGAAAGGGATCAGAGATATACAGCGGCAAAAATAAGTAATGCAAATGAAGACTGGGAAAGATATAAGAGAAAACGAAACGAGGTCACATCACTACTAAGAAGACAAAAACAGAATTATTATGAACGGAAAATCGACGACAATAAAAAAGATGCAAAAAATATGTGGAAAACTTTGAAGAAAATATGTCAAGACAAAAACCACTCGGCACCCAAAGAAATCCAGTTCGGGAATGAAATAATAGAAAATGAATCTAAAATCGCGGAAAAATTTAATGAATATTTTGTAGGCAGTATTAAAGATATTATTGAGAGTATCCCTAAACAAAATGGGTATGAGTTAGATATTATAGAAGTAAAAAATAAATTAACAGAATTTAAACCTATTGAAATGGATAGACTTAAGAAAATTATATCTGACTTACCTAATAAATCAGGTATTGATGGTATATCCACGGGAATTATAAAAACAGCTTTTGAAGTAATTGGTAATAGGTTTTTAGATGTTATTAATAGCTCATTACAAAAAGGAATTTGTCCTAATAACTGGAAAATATCGGTGGTTACACCCATTCCCAAAATTTCGAATACAATAATATGTGAAGAATTTAGACCTGTTAACACATTACCAGTATATGAAAAAACGCTAGAATTGGTAGTAAAAGAACAACTGACGACACATTGTATTGATAATAACATTTTAATAGAGAATCAATCTGGATTCAGAGAAAGTCATTCCTGTGAAACGGCTCTTCAGTTCATTATATCGGATTGGGTTAAGACAATAGGTAAAGATCAAATAATAGTTGCAGTGTTCTTAGACTTTAAACGTGCATTTGAGACGGTAAATCGAAAGTTACTGGTATCGAAGTTAGAAAAAATGGGCATTGGTGGGACTGTACTTGAATGGGTCGAATCATATCTACAGGAGAGAAGACAAAAAACAAGATATGTAAATAGTGAGTCTGACATAATAGACAATGACTTCGGAGTACCGCAAGGATCAGTGCTAGGACCTTTATTATTTGTGCTATTTATAAACGACATAGTGAAATCTATAAAAAATTGTAAGGTACATTTATTTGCAGATGACACGTTAATTTATTTGGATGGAGAGAATGTAGATGATGTTATTAGGGCTATTAATCAAGATTAAAAAGATATATTTGTTTGGTTGTGTGATAATAGCTTAAAAGTAAACATAGACAAATGTAAATATATGATTCTCGGCAAAAAACAGGTAATAAGCCGACTACAAATTGAGGAAAGTATTGTATTAAATAATAAAAAGTTAGAAAAAGTTTCGGAAATTAAATACCTTGGTTTTATCATAGATCAGTCCTTGACTTTCAAAAATAATAGTGATTACATTATTAAAAAAGTTGCAAAAAAGATTTATTTTTTACGTAGAATTTCAAATTATCTCTCAATGTTTTCAAGAATATTAGTTTATAAATCTATAATAGCTCCGCATTTTGAATATTGTGCAACGCTGCAGCTATATTTAAATAACAATGAATTACAACAGTTACAAAAGATGCAAAACAAAGCTATGAGGATATTATTAAAATGTAACAGATATACTCCCATAGATACAATGTTAAATGTTTTAAATTTTTTAAATGTTAGACAACGTATAGTTTTAAAGTCACTGCAATTTATATTCAAAATAAAACATGGTATGGCTCCAAGGTATTTATGTGATAAATTGAGTTTCGTCCGAGAGACTCATGGTTATAACACTCGTAGTGTAGATGATATGGTGGTAGAGAGGTATGACAATTTAAAGCAATCAAAATCTCTGTTTTGTAAGGGTATTCAATTATTTAACGGTTTACCAAAGGAAATAAAATATTGTGAAAAATATAATATTTTCAGTAAATTATGTGTTAGTTATATTAAAAAAGAATTTTGATTGTTTTGAGATTAGGTTATGTAATTTTACGATAAGTTATATTAGAATACAAAAAGATTTGTAATAATTTTACAGTTACTGTTATATAAAATTAAGATAAACTAGTGAAAAATTAATGTACTTATGTTCTATATATTGTAATGATTCCATTGTAGCTTTTTAGCTAATAAAGATATATTATTATTATTATCACAAATAATCCCTTCCCTACATAAATGCAAATGCACTTGGCGAAGATCACATCGACTTGATAAAAGCTATAATAAAACGTTTGGGATTTAAAAGAAACGCCACCAAGACGAACCGCGTTGACATTTGATACAAAAAACTTAAAACTTCAAAATAATTTGACAGTTTGACGTACGCGTATGTGTTCTAAATATACGTGTACATACATGCATCAACGACACTTCAGGCAGACATATTGTTTATTATTTTTATAATAAATGTTTTATTGAGGTTTTAGAAAGTGTTTTATGGAATTAAAATTTGCCTTTCAGATTTATAGAGGCCTTTTTTTCTTCATAACGATTTCATCACAACATTTGTCAAGGATGTTTTAAGAGTCTAGTTTTGTAATGGCATTTAATAAGTACTAATAGGCATTAAAAATTTCTAGTTTTAATTAGGATTTGAAATGCATTTATTGCAAATATGTTAAAACCATAAAGAATAATTTAAAGCCTCATTAAATCTAAATGGAATTTAAGACGTTAATAAAACTAATTAGCTTTATGGAGAGTTTTATGTAGGTATGATAAACCCACTAAAAATACATATTATCCTAGAAGCAAATTAGCTTTATAATTAGGTCTTACAGAATGCTTTAAAACTTACCATGTAAGAGCAAGTATATTAAGGCCTAAAAGGCCTTAACTACAACATCAATAAAGCACAAGACTATTTCCTTACCCTGACAAACCTTTCTTAAAACCTCCTCAACTCCAAATGATTTTTAAATTGTTCCTTGGAGTAACGTTATTACTCTAAGCGAGATACATGCGTGCGCGCTCTTGAATACACATGACTGTGACACCGACGCATTGAAGGTTCCGTAGCATTTAAGCGTGCGCTTGACCGGGCAGAGTGGCAAAGTTATTTCACTATTTTTTTCCAGGAATACCGTGGCTTTAGCGATAAATTTTATTAGGACATTTTTTTGTTCAGAAACACGTGGTCTATACATCTATATTTTTTATTTTTTCCTACCCTGAATTAATTTCAAAATTTTTAAAAAATGGATGAAGAAAAAAATTCTTTTCACTTTTTTTTTATGTTCTGCACTCGATCGGAATGTAAACTTTTCAAGATATTATTCTATACACTTTCACGAACTCATTAAAAAAAATTATTCATTTTGCAAGTTTTTGGAGATTTCACTATTAAATTTTCTCTGTCGTCTGGGCTAAAATATGATACGCCGCTGTTTCATGAAAATAACTCTCCTCACAGAGAGCTGAAAAAGTTGTCACCCTTACACCCACCTCCCTTTAAATCATCGCGCTTAATGAACACCGGCTAGATAAATAAATCATAACGAGTTTTATGCCGCCAACTGTAGCAATGATTCTCATTAAAACGTACAAAATTGAAAATGAGGTTTTGATAAATTAGCTTTTAAAATTGCACATAATGCGGGGTGATGGGTCGGTTACACACCATGCCGATTTGACAGAAAGGCAAGGCCCGGTTGACCCAACACCCCGACAACAATGAAAATCAATTTTACGCCCGGTTGTGCTATCGTCAAAAAGTGCGCTTTAATCCTGAGCTCATTTCACTCATTAATTATGTTTTATTATTAAATACGAAGCCCCAGTACTCGCATTTGTTCGGGGAGGCTTAATTAGGCGGGCAGTTAAGTTTCCTTTGTGTGGGAAAAAGTTGCGAGGTTTTAATAATTACGGCAATTAAAAATCTTAAGAACGAACTAGTTTCATCGCTTAAAATACTCAGAGGGCGTTTATTTGATAGATCATTGATCCCCTATTACACGGATTTGTTTTTTTCTTGGGATCGGTGTTAAAGACAACTTTAAAAGTTATCAGCTGTAAAAAAGTATTTGTTTTTTAATTTCGCTTAATGAAAAAAATACAGTTGCCATAAGTGTATCTAATATGGTAGTAGAACACCATAAGAACTGTGTTGTGCCTGATGATACAGGACGACAGGGGCATGCCGAGAGTATGTGTGTTAGGATCATATGCAAAACCTTTTCCTCCAAAGTAGATGTAGAAGTAGAAGTAGTAGAGGGGAGGTAGATATCTTAGCGTAGTCCACCTAAGCAACAGAAAAATACGCTTGTAGTAAGTGGCATCCTGACAGATACATCAGTACACAAGCAAGTTGTTGCCTTTGCAATCTCTTGCTTAGAGAAAATAAAGAATGACTTTTTTTCGACAAAATTTCGTTACCAATTTATTGATTATTTAATGTTTAAAATAGGTAATTTTAAGCATTCTGATCAATAACATTGCATTAGTTTTTCAACAAAAAAATGCCTAATATAATTTCTCGAAAAATCGACCTTTTTCTTCATAATAAAAATGCACGCCAATGACTGAAATAAGTTTTGTTTTATTTAAAAAAGGGATAATAAAGGTTTTTGATACCCATCCAAACTTGGTTAAAATTGGGTGACTAATAATTGAGATACAAAGGTGTTACCGTGAAAAGTGGGACACACTGTATATAGGATATCCTAAATTTCAATCAATTATCTTCAAAACTAAAGCAGAAAAGGGGGGTGTACCATGATCCCGTTATACTCAGTATACTATGTAATAGAGAAACAAAGTCGTTTAGAAACCACTATCTTTTCAAATTACTTTCCCGTTGCATGCCTAATAAGTATCGAATTATAAAAAGTAAACTATTATACTCTTATATTAATGAAATAATGCAATAGATTTTTAACTACCAACAGCATCAAGGATGCCGTGTAAATTCAGCATTATCGACGGCTGAAATTAAACAAATTGTAATTATTTGGAAAACATCACTTGAACGACGGCTAATTCATCCATTCAACCGCGAGAGCACAAGTTTTATTATTTGGGGTATGCCAAAATATTGGAAAATTGCATGTATCTCCCAAATAAATCTGAAAACTATAAATTATATTGTTATACCGCAATTTTGTTGGCTCGTAATTGATGATAATGTTTCAGGTTGTGTAAATATCGTCAATATAAAGTTTGCCTTATATTATTGATTTTGTGTTAATTATTTTAAATAATAGAGTAGTTAACTTAGTAAACAGTATTTAAACTTGTTCTAAAAAAAGATTGACAGACTGCTATTAAAATAGTTATGATTACAAATGCTATTATTCCTCTATTTTCATGAAAATCTCTAGAGTTTTTTTTTAAACAATGTTTTCCCGACTCTTTTGCACTATAGTCCAGGTTTATTTCTTCAAATTCGAATGATTAGAAGCAAATCATATTACTTTTTGCCAACTCAGATTTTTAGAGTAACTCGACCCCACTGATTCCGAAATTTTCGGTTAGCATCTTGAATTCGGGGTTGAATCACCCCAAAATCACTCCTAAAGGTACATTTTTTCAATTTATCGAGAATATATTCGTAAGGAGTGAATTGAGAGGAAAATGTCAAGAGAGTTTAGATGTAGCTCATAAAATTTTCTTTACAATGATGTATATAAAGTTATAATTGCACTAGCTCATTGGCGTGCAATGGGGGTCTAATATGAGACATATTTCAAAAAACTACAAAATAGTTCATCATACTTGATTTACTTAACGAAACAGTTAATCCAGATTTTTTTTGTATTTCCGAACACTGGTGTTCTAATGTTCATTTAAACAGCTTATTTATACAAGGATATAAAAAAATATCGTGTTTTTGCCGCTGTTACTCTTCACATGGGGGGGTGATGATTTATGCTTTGGATCAGATGGAATCAAGATGTAGAGTGGTTAATGCAATCAATAAAATGTCATGTGAGCGGTGTATTGAATGTATTGCCATAACTTTTGAAAATGAAGGTATGTATTGCTACCAAGCGGCGATTTTGATGAATTTCTTGAACGCCTAGGATAAATAATTAGAACTGCTAGCAGTAAGTGTAATAAAATAATTTTATGTGGAGACTTAAATGTAGATAAGTTAGTTGGAACAATCACATACTTAATGTTTGCACTAAGTTAAGTAAGTCGTATTTTTCCATTGCCACATTAAAACAAACATTAAACGAAGAGGCACTTTTAAGTGTCTATTATGCTAATGTACACTCTGCTATCGCCTACAATATAATATCATAGGGACAAGCAACTGAGATCGATGGTTTCTTCATCATTCAAAAACCGCTGCCCAAGGAATCACTACTTCCACATCCAGATTCTCTATTCAAGTCACTCACAACGAAAAAACTTTGTATGTGAAAATAATTGTTTATGGAACTTTAATAATATAATATTTGAAATCCTCTACCTCAAAAACCCATAAAACGATACCCCACATCGGTAGTGGGGTGGGGGTGGTGATAGGGGGGGTGGTAGTGGGGGGTGGATGAAGTAAAAAAATATTTTGAGGTTTCTGGTTCCTGTACATACACTAAATCACAATTTTTTTTCATCCCCTTTAATAAGGGAGTGGGGGTGGTAATGGGGGTGGCTTTTTTTTTGAGACCTTAGCTTCTCTTGTATATACTAAATACCAATCTCGTGGACTCTTACCTGCTTGATTTACCCATTTACCCCTTATCTACCCCAATTTACACCCCAACCATTCGACGGAACAAGATGAAAATATAATCTAGTTCTAGATCTCGTTAAAGTACATATGTGTACCAAATTTCAAGTCAATACCTTAAACGGTTCCAGAGTAAACGACTGACCGACAGACAGACAGACAGACAGAAATTTTTTTTCGCTAAAACTTAAAATCTCGACGTTTCATGACATTTTAAGCCTATTTGGACAATCAAAATTTTTAAAAAATTTTTTGTCGTTACTATACTTCCACTGGACGTGGAAGTAAAAGAATAAATAAATAAATTAGGATTCTAAAATCTAAAAATGTATCTCGAGTGTTTTTTTTACATTCTGTAGTATTATATATCATATGTATTGTCTCTTTTTATCTGTATTTTACAAATTTTATGTCTTCTTGACTTGCCTTATCCACTTTATTGTGGCAACCAGAGGTAAATAAAATTATTATTATTATTGTTATTATTATTATTATTATATTTTACACATAATGTGAAGAAATGTCCTTCTGAACAACTATGATGAATTATTTTGTGTTTTTTTGAAATATGTCTGATATTAGACCCCCATTGCACGCCAATGAGCTAATGGAATTATAACTTTATATGCATCATTTTAAAGAAAATTATAAGCTACATTTAAACTCTCTTGACATTTTCCTCTCAATTCATTTTTTACGAAGATATTCTCGATAAATTGAAAAAATGTACATTTAGGAGTGGTTTTGGAGTGGTTCAACCCCGAATTCGAGATGCTAACCGAAATTTTGGGAATCAGCGGGGTCGAATTACTCTAAAAATCTGGGTTGGCAAAAAGTAATATGATTTGCTTTTAAGAGTGATTTCCGAAGACTTTTTAGAAAATTGAGCCTAACTGTGAACATTGAATTATAAGAAAACACATAGCTCAAAAGTAGTATAGGAAATATGTTTCAAACTTACCTAGATAGATAATAAACCCTTGTTCTTCTTTTCGGTCCTGAAATATTCAAAACTTAAATATCTTCTGAATTACCATTTACTATCAACACTTACTTCCTCATGCATTGAAACTGGCTTTTAGATAGAATATAATTAGAGCAATGAAAATGCCATAAGTCTATTATGCGTGATGCAACTTAAAAGCTTTCGTTTTATTTCCTTTTCTCTAAACGAAATCAGTAAATTAACTCATTTATCTGAAGTAATGGAAGTAGAGACAAACAAAACTGCAGCGGGGACCAGCCATTTTACTACTGGTATTAAAATAGTAAGAGTTTATTCATTGTAAAAGCCAAATGATGATGCTGCTCAGCGCTTGGAGTTCTTTACATGCAAGTTATTCCAGATAAGAAGTAAATTTACTAACGCTTCCACTCAAATGATCTTAGTTCGAGAGCATTAACATTTTTAAGTCGTTCAGTCCTACACTTTATTTCCTGCCTTCTTTGCACAGAAAAGGTTAATTTAATTGCAGCTGACAATGAAACTCCAGATTGTATCTCCAACCTAAGAAAAACTAGTAATCTCGTTACTTAGTAGAAGTTAATTTACGGTATACACTGGCTTTAATATTTCGAAGATTTTCTTACGTACCTAGATATAGTAAATAGGCAAAATGAGGGAACAAAATATACTTTAAAGAAATTGTTACTAATAGCTTGCCTTTGATTCCATAATTCTGACCATCTCACTTCCCTTGATTTTAAATGCGATAATCCAAAAATATTTGAATAAAAAATAATGACTGAATAAAATATTCAAAAGTAGAAAAGAATAGCGTTCTACCTACCCCCTCCACTTTGCCGATAAATGAGTAAAAGCTTTGATTTTACAGTACTGTAAAATCAAAGGTAAAAGTTAAATCTACTCTACTGAATCATTATCTCTAGATGATCTCTAGTATACTTATTCAATTATTTTAATTTTTCGGTGGTATTGCCTCCACCAGTCTGATTTCCAGTAGCCATCTTGACAGTTGTAAAATTATTGTGTTGCTGCTTTTAAATAAATAAGTTTATATCGATCGGCATCGAGTTATCATTATAACCTTTTCCTGATAAAAATATAAGAGAGGAATAAAAGATATCACGATCGCATAGTCCATAGTACATCGCCCTTTTTTTAAAATCATTAGTAACAGGCTGAATTTTTGTGAGTAGCTTCGTTTGGACGAGACGCCCAACTTTTCTCTCTGCGAAAATTTTCGGTAGTGGTAGCTAAGAGCAAAAATTATTTTTTCTATTTCGCACGAATTAGACAATTCGACAACCTGTCAAATTATTTTGGTAATATATTTTTCATTCGTTAAACGTTTGTTGAAGAGTTTGTTTTTCGATTGCCTTGGTTACGTTTGCGAGAGTTAATTATAATATATATTATAAGCCCCGTGTTTGTCCACAACAACATATTGCCAAAATAATTGGTTGTCGAATTGTCTAATTCGTGTAAAATACAAAAAATAATTTTTGCTATTGCTACTACTACCGAGAATTTTCGCAGAGAGAAAAGTTGGGCGTCTCGTCAAAACGAAGCTACTCACGAAAATTCAGCCTGTTACTAATCATTAAAAAAAAAGGGCGATGTACTGTGGACTAACAATTCTAGGGGGTCAATCGCGCATGGAGTGTAGTTTTCAGTGTTTCTTAAAAGTGTTTAGTGTTAGTGGCACATCAAACTCTGCTATCAACTTTAAACATTTTCCGAAGAAAGTGAAGTAATTAATGGAGTGCCTCAAGGTAATGTTTTGGGGCTTTTTCTCTCTATTTTGTTCATAAATTGCATTTTTTAACCACAACAATGAGGATGACGTAACAGACTGTCTATATATGTATATCAAAAGATGCGGATTTAAATAGATAAATCGACCTGTCTCGATATAATACCGGTATAATACCGAGAATAATAACTTACCTGTGTTTGTTAAAGGATTATTAAATGTCCGTCTGTCCGTCCGTCCGTCCGTTCGTTCGTCCGTCCGTCCGTCACGTTTCTTGTAAGCACGATAACTCAGGAAAGAAAAATCCGATTGTACTGAAATTTGGACAGTAAGTTAGTGTTATCTAGAGGAAGATATTGTTTTTGAACAAAATCGATCGGTAAATAAAAATGTTATTAATGATTTAAATATGAAAAATTTTTTTTTTGATTTTTACGTTTTTGTAATTGAATAGAAATCTGGTGGAATGATATTTCATTTTAATATCTAAATATTTATATATTTTACAAATATACATTTCATAATGTAATATACAACGGTGAAAATGATTTTAGCTCGTGTCTTATAGTGTAAAACCACTGCCCAAGGAATCACTACTTTCACATCCAGATAGATTTTCTATCCAAGTCACTCACAACGAAAAAATTTTGTATGTGGAAATAATTGTTTTTGGAACTTTAATAATATAATATTTGAAATCGTCTATCCCAAAAACATATAAAACGATATCCCACATCTGTAGTGGGGGAGGGGGGGTGATAGGGGGGTGGTGAAGGGGGGTATTGGGATGGTAGTGGGAGTGAATGAAGTAAAAAAATATTTTGAGGTTTCTGGTTCTTGTACACACACTAAATCACAATTTTTTTTCATCCCCTTTAATAATGGGGTGGGAGTGGTAATGGGGATGGCTAATGCCAAAAATTTTTTTGGACCTAAGCTTCTCTTGTATATACCAACTATCAATTTCATGGACTCTTACCTGCTTGATTTACGTATGTACCCCAATTTACCCCCCAACCCTTCGACGGAACAAAATGAAAATATAATCTAGTTCCAGATCTCATTAAAGTACATATGTGTACCAAATTTTATGTCAACTTTTTAAACGGTTCCAGAGTAAACGTGCGCACAAAAAAACAGACAGGCCGACCGACAGACAGACAGACAGACCGACAGACAAACCGATAGACAGACAGACAGACAGACTTTGTTTTGCTCCAACTTAAAATCTCGACGTTTTATGACATTCTAAGCCTATTTGAACAATACAAATTTTTTAAAATTTTTTGTCGTTACTATACTTCCACGGAAGTAAAATTTACATTTTTTTTGCGTGTAAGATGGTGGTGTAGTTCTTACGCTTTTGACTCGGAATCCAAGGGTCCCGGGTTCGAAACCCAAGTGGGGTATGGTATAGTTTTTTTATTTTTACTTTATTTTACACTGAGTCTTTTACCAACTAAGTTCGTACTATAAAATTAAAAACGTGTAAAACTAACATTACAAAAAACTGCGAAGAGTATCCTATAGAATGTGTAACAATTATATAAAAAGTTCAGTGAACAGGCGAAAAGTACGTTTTTAGCTTGTTATTTGTTTATTTTTACTGATTGATTAAACCACTTCTGACTCACGTTTAGTGATTTTGATGTCTTTGTGACTTTTAAAGTTCTCTTTTTTGTTTTTAAAATTCAAGGCTCGTTAGATTTATTAAATAAACTATTACTCTCTCTCTCACTTAAGAAACAAATATATTGACTTACCGTCTATTAATTTTACTTTAAAGTCTACGAAAAGTAATATTGCGGCAAGACGTCACAAAATACGATCGCAATCTATAAGGTGACATGCAGAGGAAGAAGCTCCACCCGCGAACGTTGCTACCACGCACAAAACCCAAAAAGCGGAAATTTCTAATTCACGCTGGTTTCCCGTATAATTCGGTTACTTTTGCAAGTTTTATGGCTGTTTCGAGTTCGGATTCATTAAATAATTCAACAAGTTTCGCAAAACACATCATCAGCTTGCCGTTATGGCCTGACGAGGACGGTTTACCTGATACATGATAAAAACCTTAAGACCAGAAGTTATGGGTACACACACATGTTGTTTTATGTGGTGTCATTTATATTGCAAAGTTTATCAGGATGTAATATATCTTAGATGCGGCATGGGCTCAGAATGGGGAGAAACTTTCTTGGTGTAATTTAAGTTTTATAAATACAGTGTACGTTAAAAAAATGTGTACTAAATAAAAACATTTTTCAGTATTCATTTACAAATACTACTCTTCTCTAGAAGCTAAATTAATACACGACTCAAATGTATTGAGCCCTTCCTTTAACCTAAAAAAATAGAGGAGCGGAAAAGCCCAGCTTTTTTCGTAAAATTATTTTTTTTTTAATTTCGAACTTATTATTAAAAACGTGACCTCTTGCATATTCAATTAATTTTTAAGGTATTTAAAAAAAAAATTAATGAAATTATTGATTACTTATACAACACGTAAAAAGATTCAGAAAAAAGATTTCGAATATATTAAATATTAATAAGAGTTATCAAGCACTGTAAATAATATTAATGTGAAAGATAGGTCGATAACAGATAGCGAAACCATTCAGCAAATATTTTCGAGGGGGGGGGGGGGGTAGTTTTCAGCTAATTACTAAAATATTTATGGGGGAATTTCAGCTAATGACTTAAGTAAAGCAGAAATTTTGCTGCAAGTTTTCATTGTCGATATGTTACTGCCTAACTCTTCTTGGTTGAATAATTGAAATAGTTCTCTTCTTTCATAATAGTTATATCTATCATGTAGGTAGATTATGTGGACATATAGAGAAAGATATTCAATTGTGTACATTAAAATTGCGGTTTTTGTGAGATTACCGAAGCTAAAATTAATTCGCAATTTAAATTTTACTGTCGATATATGCTATATCTTATGAAATAACAAAAGGGCACTCGAAATACTGCAAATTAAGAGGCTAATAAAAATGTATGAAAAAATTGTTCTTGAAATTAAATTCCATTTTATTATTTAAAACATAATACGTAATTAAAAGTAGTTATGGAATGCTTTAATATATGCAAATAGAATATTAGTTTCCTCATGTGAATTTTTCTCAAGATGGCATAGCTATTATACAGCAATTCTATTATTAATAAGAGACTATGGCTTTATAAAAAATTATTGGTAATTTGCTGGTCCAATAAAACAGACTTCACAAAACTATGTTTTATAACCGTTGTTACAAAAAATTTCTAGTTGCATATAGTTGTTGGGAAGTGTTTTAATTTTTGTTGGTAATTACACAAATTCCAAGCCTTTGTTGTATAAATGTTGTAACAGATTATTTTATATAACTAATTAACTTGTTATATATTTGAAAAATTCATATCTAGTGTAAAACTACTGCACCTTTGGAATAATTTTACTCTTTATACATTTATTATATAGTGTCATGTTCTTTTTTTGTATAGAACAATAGGACAATAACAACAATTTAGTGTATTACGTAGCAATTATAAAGCCAGAAAGCTCTTTGGTTAGTTGGGTTGTAATTATATACCTATCATAGATACAGCAGGTAAAGGTAAACAGTCTACAGTTTACACCAAGTAATGTAACAGCGAACTTTCGGCACCATAAAAATTGTTTATACATTCACTGGATTGCATTAAAACATCTTAATAAAGTTTATGTACAAGAACTGTTGTCTGTATAAGACTAATTGCTTACTAATTAGTTGTAAGAACGTTTGTATCACCTGATATTAAAGGAGCAACCTATAAGTTTTATAATAAACATTTATGTAATCATTATAAACCAAAAATATTCGCATAATTACTTTAGCTCTATAAGATATATATATAGAGAACCTTTATAAGAGGGTAACAGAGCCTTTATAAAATAATTCTATATCTATGTTGTAAATAACATTCTTAGGGTGATTCTATATTGCCACATTGTTGATTCACAATAATACTTTAATAAAATATAAAAGAACATTTCTCAGTCACTAAAAATAACCATGCGAAAATTCAGATGAATATTAGTTCAATAATGCTAATTGTAGCTTGTTAACGAAATTCTGGGACATCAGATATATATATTTTATGAGACATGACATGCCACTATATTATTCCAAACATATGTTTCATGTGATTCGACCCGTGAACGTCGCTACCCACGGTGAAATTAATGATTTCCTCGTCCTACGTACGCTACTCAGGCTACCACGGTTGTTGTAATTAATGTTGGGAAAAGTTTTACCGGGCGGTCAGTAAATATTTGCGCAGGTTATATTTGCAAGTGAGGGGCATACCAATTATTCCGTTCTGGTCAAAAGTTTGCTCCGTTCCTTGGAGGTGTCAGATTCCATGTTCGTGAGTTTCCAGCTACATAGGAACTTTTCCTCTGAAATTAATATGACTCTATTTATGGAACATGTTGGACGAAAAGTGAACCGAAATAGGAGCTATGTGAAATTTGATCTTTTTTTAATGCTTTGCAGAAAAATATTCTAAAGTCCAAGTTCAACGTTTCATAATGCCAACTGATAATTCAAGTTATCCAAAATATACTGCATGGTGCAGAAGCTTATACGTTGTACACGATCTAACCCTATACCTCGAATATGGGAAATATAGTACTTTTCTATTAGCATTTTATAATAGTAACGTTTTGATCGCCACTTTAGTTTAGAAATTACATTACATTACGCATTAGTGCCTAAAAGTGAATACTGTATGTTCGTGTAATATAATCTGAATTTGCAAAAACCGCTGCCCAAGGAATCACTATTTCCACATCCAAGTCTCTTATAACAAAATTACTATATTTGCATTCCACTATATGAAAATAATTGTTTATGGAACTTTAATAGTATAATAATTGAAATCATGTACCCAAAAAACCCATAAAATTATATGCCACATCGGTGGTGGGGATGAATGAAGTGAAAAAAATTCTTAATGACTTTGGCTCTTGTACACACACTAAATCACTATTTTTTCACCACCTTTAATAATAGAGTGGGGGTGGTAATAGCTGTGGCTAATGCCAAATTTTTTTTGAGACCTTAGCTCCTCTTATATTTACTAAATACTAATTTCATGGGCTATTACTTGCTTGATTTACCTATTTACCCCCATTTACCCCAATTTACCGTTTATCTGCAGCAGAATAAGATCAAAATACAATTTAGTTCCAGATCTCGTTAAAATATTTATGTCATATTTTAAGTCAATATGTTAAACAGTTCCAGAGTAATCGTGAGCACCAAAAAGATACAAGACTAACAGACAGAATGACGCGACAGACAAATTTATTTTGTTCAAACTTAAAATATTAACGTTTCATGACATTCTGAGCCTATTTAAGCAATGAAAATTTCCAAATTTTTTTTGCGTTAATATAATTCAACTGGATGTGAAAGTAATACGCAGAAAATGGCATGACAAAATATAAAAAATCGTTGTGTGCCGTAAACTACACGATAGAAGTAAAGCCTCTACTTTAAGTATTTTCTTCGAGGAAACCTACTACGCGTCCATGCTACCGAAGGTAACCCACGGTGCATCCAATTTACTCGAGGAAAGCCACTGCGCATTCATACTTCTTAAACCAACCCACTACGTATCCATTTTACTCGAGGAAACCCACTGCGCATCCGTACCACTTGAGGTAACCCACTGCGCATCTATAGTACTGGAGAAAAGCCACTGCGCATCCGTACTACTCCAGGTAACCTACTGCGCATCCATTGTACTCGAGGAAAGCCATTGCGCATCCATATTACTTAAAGTAACCCACTGCGCATCCATACTACTTGAGGTAACCTACTGCGATCTGTAATACTCAAGAAAAGTCACTGCGCATCCAAAATACTCAAGGAAAGCCACTGCGCATCCGTAATACTCGGGGAAACCTGCTGCGCATCTATAGTAGTCGAGCAAAGCCATTGTGCATCCATACTATTCGAAGTAACATTAACAACATAATATTTGAAATCGTCTACCCAAAAACCTATAAAACGATATGCCACATCGGTAGTAGGGGGTGGAGGTGGTAGAGGGTTGGTAGTGGAGGTGAATGAAGTAAAAATAATTTGAGGCCTTAGTTTCTTGTAGACACTAATATTACTAAATTACAACTTCATTTTTTTCACCCCCTTTAATAATGGGGTGGAGGTAGTAATGGCGGTGGCTAATGCCAAAAAAATTTTGAGACCAACTTTTTTTATATAATCTAAATATCAATTTTATGGACTCTTACCTACTTGATTTACCTATTTACCCCCATTTACCCCAATTTACCCCCCAACCCTTCAACGGAATAAGATGAAAATATAATCTAGTTCCAGATCTCATTAAAATACATACGTGTACCAAATTTCAAGTCAATATCTTAAACAGTTCCAGAGTAATCGTGCGCACAAAAAAAGTTACAGACAGACCGACAGACAGAAATTTTTTTTTCTCTCAAACTTAAAATCTCGACGTTTCATGACATTTTAAGCCTAACTGAGCAATAAAAATTTTTAAAAATTTTTTTGTCGTTACTGTACTTCCACTGGACGTGGAAGTAATAATTCAATTTATGTAATTTCTGAGATTAATAAAAAAAACCGCTGCCCAAGGAATCACTACTTCCACATCCAGATTTTTTATCTAAGTCACTCACAACGAAAAAATTTTGTGTGTGGAAATAATTGTTTATGGAACATTAATAATATAATATTTGAAATCCTCTACCCCAAAAACCCATAAAATGATACCCCATTTCGGGGGTGGTAGTGGGGGTGGATGAAGTAAAAAAACATTTCGAGGTTTCTGGTTCTTGTTACACACCCTAAATCACAATTTTTTTTCATCCCCTTTAATAATGAGGTGGGGATGGTAATGGGGGTGGCTAATGCCAAAATTTTTTTTGAGACCTCAGCTTCTCTTGTATGTACTAAATACCAATTTTATGGACTCTTACCTGCTTGATTTACCTATTTTCCCCAAATTTATCCCAATTTACCCCCCAACCCTTCGACGGAACAAGATGAAAATATAATCCAGTTCTAGATCTCGTTAAAGTACATATGTGTACCAAATTTCAAGTCAATATCTCAAACGGTTTCAGAGTAATCGTGCGCACAAAAAAAGTTACAGACAGACCGACAGACAGAAATTTTTTTTTCGCTCAAACTTAAAATCTCGACGTTTCGTGACATTCTAAGCCTATTTGAACAATAAAAATTTTTAAAAATTTTTTTGTCGTTACTATACTTCCACTGGACGTGGAAGTAATTAAACAAGCTAAAAACGTACTCTTCGCCAATTTACTGTGCTTTTTATATAATTGGGTGTTTTTACTTTTTTTTTAAGTCGAAAAATATAAAATACTTATGGCATATATTATAGCTGAAACAATTTTTTGGCAATTTTTTTTTTAATGATTTTAAAAGAAATATAAATTCAAATTAAATATTCCCCGCCAAAAAACACATGTGACGTCACTCTCTATATAAATGTCAAACTGAGATGTCAAACATTATAGAATTTAACTTTAATGACTTTATGTTATTATTATGTCAGAAATATGAGTGGTGCACCAAATAAGTGGTGTCTTGTGTCTTGTGCCAAGATGGAGAAATACTTCATTAAATGCTCCAAATAAAAAGTTCCTAAGTGTTCCTATAACGAATTATTCACGGAAAGTGAAATGGTTTAAAGCAGTTAGGCGCGATTTTCCCAAATCGAAATCAACATTTTATTTTTATGATAAATGCTAGATGGCTATTACTTTCAATATTGTAAATATATCATATATACTTACCTTAAAATTATGCTTGTAATGGTATGAGTTTTATTTTGAATTGAAACTAATATATAGCTTCCTGCATTGAACATTTATAATGAAATTTTGCTTGGTTATGATTATTAATTTAAATGACTAATATATCAAGCGGTACACGTCATCGCTAGTGATATTCTAATGTTACAAAGTACATGTACCAACTTAAAATTCTAACAACGAACAAATTCCTTACACATATACGGATCACCTAAGTTGGCATTGCGTAAAAACTTTGTTGTCAGAAACACGTGATATACGACACGACGTCACCAGGATCATTACCCAATGAGGTGGCGTTTTCGAAATCATTCAAATATTTGAATTTTAAACCGACTTGTTTATTAAATATTTATTTTAATCTGACGATTTAATTAAAATGAATGCATTTAAGCTATCATATTTATGTATTACTTCATATTAATGCATTATTCGAAGTGAATTGATATGTTTGGAAAACACCCTATTTTTACACATTCTATAGAATACTCTTCGCAGTTTTCTTGTAAATAATGTTAGTTTTTGGATATCCTAAATTTTGTGATACCAACTTTGTTGCGAAAAAAAATATATGAAAAAAAATTGAAAGAAAAAACATTCAACTTGCCTGATATTTAAATTAAATATTACAAAGTATATACCTCCCCGGAACCTGGCCTGGAGCCAGCCAAACAACCAGGGCATGCAGCGCCGCGGGATTGTTGACAAAACTTTAGCCAATGAACCATCACATATTACTACAAAAATTGAATATCTGTAATCTTTCAAGAATCATATTTCATAGCATTAGATATATTATTATGAAATATATATTTTCCAAATGCATAAACAAAAAAAATATTATAGAGATAACATTTCGCAAGATTTCTATTTAAGTACAAGCTATAAAAATTAAGAAAATATATTTTTTTAAATGAAATTATTAATAACTTTCTTTTTTACTGATCGAATTTCTTCAAAAATAATAGGGTTCTTCCTCTAGCTAATATTAACACTTTTCAAATAGTACAATCGGACTTTTATTCTTAAGCTATCGTGCTTACAAGAAACATGGCGGACGGAGAGACGGATATTTTAAAAGTTGTTCAGAATTTTAACACAATAATATGAAAATTTTTTTCTCTACGAACCATATTTACGCTTCGTTTTTGCGAATGGTATAATAATATTAATGTACAAACTGTACAAGATCGAAAATACAATATTTATTTGCACTCACTTACCTAAAACCAATTTGGAGCGTAATTCTTACATAAAATGTTAGGTATATGTTTGATATATGTTTCTTAATAACAATTTTTATCCAGCGAATTATGATACAGGTTTCTAGGTCTGGAAACATAAAAATAAACTGTGTAGGAAACTCCTGTAATCCTAAATGGACAAGAGCGTGCCGTATTAATTCAATTCCAATAAAAATTTTAATCGCTTTGTTGCGCTCGGTGACACACCATCCAGGCTATTAACGGTATTTCCGTAATGTTTTTGTGTTAGATAATGGGTAGACAATGTCGGGAGTCCTTATAAACCAGCATTCCGATTCGCTAAGCTGATAATCGCTCCTACGGAAAGCATTTACTAAGATTATCCTTACAAAGTATTTCATACGTTCCTGTAAAATATTAACGGTACCCGTTCTAAGCCGTATACGCTGTATAAATTATTAGAACGGCATTTTGCAAACGCTGGAGATTAACTATATCAGCTCAATGAGATTGTGGAAGTTCCCTTTTTCAGCTAGCTTTGCGCTCCTTGGTTAAGGAAAACCTAGTTTTTGAGATGTACTTTATTAGGTTTACTCAGTGCGGGAATGCACCGAGGTGCGAGTGTGAATGATCTACAAAGCAGATATTTCACTAATGTTTCGTGTGATTTTGGCGTGCAAAGCAATGTTGGGAGGTTTAATAGAAAGCGAAAAGGTAATCTATTCTAAATTGTTAAGCGAAAGTTAGTAATTTAGAAGCGTTAACGGAACTCGTTCTAAAAACTTTAATATACTGCATTATTATTATTATACTGTTTGCAAATACGAAAACGAAGAGTACAGTATAGCATTTGATCGTGACATTTCTAAAATAGTAAGTGTGTCCTGTAGATTTTATTTTCAACCATTTTATTAGTGAATGAATTCTGAATAGCTTTCAAAATATTCGCCTGTTTGTCTATTCGTGTGTCCTCCGTCACATTTTTTATAAGCACGATAATTTAAGAAAGACAGGTCTGATCGTATTGAAATTTGAGCACAAAGTTAGTGTTAGCTAGAAGAAGATCCCATTATTTTTGAAAAAATTGATTAGTACGATTTACATTAGAAATATATAATAAAAAAATATATATACCTACATGAAGAATGTTACTTTTGATAAAATTCTACAAACACAAAAATATTGAGTAGTATACTTACGAGCTTTTCCCTAATCAATATAGTAGCATCAAGAAATTATCAAAATTACAAACAAAGCAATTACAAAAAAATTAACTTATATAAAAAATTCAGCAATGCAATAATGATTGCATAAGAACTAGATGCAATCATTATTAGGGTGTAATTTTCATTAAAAATATCAGGTTTTTTCCTTGGTAGTGGATATAGACAGACAGATATATCTATTTCAAATTGCCGCAGATTAAACAATTTATAAAATAATAAAGTACACAGTGAGCCGAAATACGCCTAAAAAATTTACAGAAATTCAGTTCTGTTTTTTTCTTTATTTAACATTGGCCTATTTTTGTAACCAAGGCTTATCACCGACGCTTGGAGACGAGCTACAACCTGGACATTTCGCCGAACCTCTTTAGAAGAGGAGGGAATTTTTACTCGCCTAATATTTACTGGGCAGGGGACCAACTCCGAAGGATAGTATATCTACTGTGCAATCTCCGCCTCAAATTGCATATCTTCCGCGTATACACTGATGCAAACCGATAGAAGCTGGGACAAGATCGCTATGTTTCGTTATTTTTTGAGATGCAGCGCCAACAGATGGACGAACCACAGACAGATGATCGGAAAACAAACAGACGGATTGACGAAAAGACCTTAATTTTACATAATGAGAAACATAAAAATACGAAAAAATATAGAAGAGCGATTACCTCACTATCACATTGTTGCTCTTCTGAAAGTGAGGTTTCTCCGCATCAAGATACATTTAAGTTTAAAGAATAGAATATGTCAGAACCTACCTTTCATCCAAGCAGGGCATTATCCCAGAAAGGGATAATTTAATTTAAAAATAATGATTTTTTTTTTCTATCATTGTGTGGCGACAGAATATTTAACGTGTATACAGTCACCAAAACATAATTTTCGTTGTGGATTGTTTGACTCTTAACCGGATCTACCTGAAGACAAATTCAGCTAGAGATTCAGTGTGTATGTACAAAGAAAAACAAGAAAAACGAGAAAGTTGCAATCGAGCGTAGCCGACTGTTGATACCTATTTGATTAACACTTCAATACGGGACAGTTCACTTTCACAGCTAATGCCTTTCCTGTTTTATCTCTTATCACCTTAAAGTACTCTTAAAAAACTATAATTTGAGCCACGTTCAAATTTCTCTGTTTGATGGCGGAATTTCACAAGAATGCATAGTTTTAGTAATAATAGCGTTTTTTAGCAGTTCTAGTACGCATTTTGATTTGAATATTTAAGTGATTTGTACTCTGTAAATGTTCCCTAAATTTCATTGAAAGGACCCCCGCAAACCTTATGGAAATTGGCTCTCAGTCGAATTTCCTGAAATTTGGATATTTTTTTTTAATTTTTAATGCCTTATTTATATTAACGTCCTGGCGAAGTTTAGCTAATGCTACTCTACCACTTAACCAGGACGGCGAGATGAGTTACGGTCACCCATCCAAGTGATGGACTCTCCCGGCCATGCTTAACTTCTCCGATCGAGTCCAGTCACTGAAACCGGTACCGTACCTCACCTCACAAATATGTTATAGCTTTTGCTTTTCTGAGCACAATAAGCATAAAAATTTCGCGAAGTGAGGATAGCAATCTTTATAGCAGTCCTCCATATTTTTCTTTCTTTTACGTCGTATAAATTTCCATAAGGTTTGTGGGGGACCTTTATCCATTATTTTAGAAAGAATACTACTATAGTATCATTGTTTAAAAATGACTAATTTTGCAACATTTCATATATTATTAATAATAACAACAACCGGAATGAATTCTAGTTTTTGTACATTTGTTGTACACCTCATAATAAACATTGCCCATTTTTTGGTTTTCACATAGGACTTATACCTAGATCTAGAAATATTTAAAACAACCAATGGAGAACACTAAAAAATTAATTGTTTAAATCAACAATATGCCGACCTTGCTGAATCTGCAAAACTGAACACGTTAAATCAAAAAACTGCCCCGACTTGAATTTATATTTAAATTTTTTTTATTCCTTTGACTCCACTATTAGTGAAGTCAATAGAGATTTTCACTTTGGAAAAATTCCAGGAAGCGGTAACTTTTGAGAACAGGAACAGCATACCAAAAGTTTCCAACAATAGTCCTTAAGCGTAATTTGTTATTAAACAGATTAGTTGCAAAATATCAGTTTTTGTCAAATATATCTTAAAGTATTTTTTTTCTTTCAAAAACTCATTACGCCATTCGAAAGTACAGGAAATTTCACATCAAAAATTTATATGAAGTTTTTTTGTATGATCAAGAATGTAGGCTCCAGATTTTTATGTTTAACGCACGAAAATGGAACGCGGCGAAGCGCACGCATCCGGGCGCGCTACATTTGAACTAATTAATAAAATTGACCTCACAAAAGCTTAAATGAAAGAAAAAACATGTAGGTATTGGATTATTATATTTTCAAATATAAAAATGAATGTATGTAGGAATAGTACATATATGAAGTCGGAACATAAAAAGATTTGAGATGAAATTGGTAAAAGCTCTACCTCTACCGAAAATGTTTAAGATAAAAACCTGAGTCTTTCACATTTTACTCTTGAAGTAATGTATAAAAAGATCCGATGAGTGAATAATATCTCAAAAATTTATTTTTGAAAATTTCAGTATTTTGAGAAAATAAAATTTGATATATATAAATATAACTAATTTTAGCCACCTATTACTCTGGTTTAAATCGCGTTATTAGATCTCTGTAAGTGTAATTTTTTGAGCTTGAAATGTGTACTTTAAAATGCTTCAAGGGGATTTATCTTAAAAATTAAATTAACCGTTTTTTACGAAAATAAAAATAAAAATTCTCTCGAAAATTAGTGAAATAAATATTAATAATTTTCATTAAAAAAATATTTTGCCTATCCAGCATACGTTTATAGTAGGATATCAAAACAAGCTAAAAACGTACTCTTCGCCGATTTACTGAGCTTTTTATATATAATTGTTACACATTCTATAGGATACTCTTCGCAGTTTTCTTGTAAATAATGTTAGTTTTTGGACATCCTAAATTTTGTGATACCATCTTTGTTGTGAAAAAAATTATATGAAAAAAAAAATGAAAAAAAAATATCCAACCTGTGTGAGATTCGAACACGGGACCTTTGGATTGCAACGCAAGCAAGCAAGCAAATAAAATTTATTAATATTCATATATACATATGCGCCTCCCCGAAACCTGCCTCGGAGCCAGCCAGACAACCACGGTGCGCAGCGCCGTGGTGATTGTAGGGCTGAGTGGGGTAGGTTCGGATCGGCTTGGCGACAAGAATTGCAACGCAAAGCTTTAGCTACTACGCCACCAGCTATTGCTACAAAAACTGATTGTTTGTGATATATATCTTTCAACAATCATACAGATATTTCAACTCGTACTTCTATGAAAGATATATTAGTAAAATTCATAAACAAAAAAAAATATATTATGGAAATAATATTTCGCAAGATTTCCATTTTAGTACAAGCGACAAAAATTAAAAGAACATTTTTTTTTTAATTAAATAATTCATAACTTTTTTATTTACTGATCGATTTTTTTCTTCAAAAACAATAGGGTTCTTCCTCTAGCTAACACTAACTTACTTTCTAAATTTCAATACAATCGGATTTTTCTTTCTTAAGTTATCGTGCTTACAAGAAACGTGATGGACAGACAGACGGACATTTTGAAAGTTGTTCAGAATTCGTTCACTAACACAATGATATGAAAATTTTTTCTCTACGAGCGATATTTACGATTTTAGAAATGTGCCGATCAAATACAATATGCTCTTCGTTTTTGCGAAGAGTATAATAAGTAAGTAAATCTTATGGAAAAAAATATTTTTGGAATATGTATATATGTATATATAAACCTATTACTTATACTTTTCACGAAATATTGAAAGAATCAAGTTTTTTCGGTAAATCGACTCAATATTGATTGTTTCTAAAATTTTCATCGTGTTTAAAATATCAATATTTACTCTTGAAGTAATGTATAAAGAGATCCGATGAGTGAATAAAATCTCAAAAATTAATTTTTGAAAATTTCAGTATTTTGAGAAAGTGATAAAATTTGATATATATAAATATAACTAACTTTAGCCACCTATTACTCTGGTTTAAATCGCGTTATTAGATCTCTGTAAGTGTAATTTTTTAAGCTTGAAATGTGTACTTTAAAATGCTCCAAGGGGATTTATCTTAAAAATTAAATTAACCGTTTTTTACGAAAATAAAAAAAAAATTCTCTCGAAAATTAGTGAAATTATAGGTAAAATAAATGTTAATAACTTTCATAAAAAAATATTTTGCCTATCCAGCATACGTTTATAGTAGGATATCAAAATAAGTAAGTAAATCTGATGTAAAAAAATATTTTTGGAATATGTATATATGTATATATAAACCTATTAGTCTAGGTTCCCGTCGACATAATTGCAATTTATACATATCCTCGTATAACTTCTTGTACGGCATAATTGCGTCTGGTATATCACTTTTTTCCTCTGCGAAAATTTTCGAAAACGCGGCGTTCCTCCTCGGCATGATAAAGACGATTTCCACGCGTCAGACTGGAAAATCGGCAAATATATTTTATCCGACAATTCGAAAATTGGATTCTACATATTTTTATTAAGCAATCTTGAAAAAATCAGCTGGTTTTCAATAAATGTTTTAAAATTATGTTATGTTATGTTTAGGGTGGTACACACCCTTAACGTTCCCAAATTTTTGTAGGAAAGCTTGTAGAAATATATGAAATATATATGTAGAATCCAATTCTCAAATTGTCTAACAAAATATATTTGCCGATTTTCCAGTCCGACGCGTGGAAATCGTCTTTTTCATGCCGAGGAGGAATGCCGCGTTTTCGAAAATTTTCGCAGAGGAAAAAAGTGATTGACTAGGCGCAATTATGCCGTACAAGAAGTTATAGGAGGATATGTATAAATTGCAATTATGTCGACGGGCTATAGACTATATACTTTTCACGAAATATTGAAAGAAACAAGTTTTTTCGGTAAATCGACTCAATATTGATTTTTTCTAAAATTTTTATCCTGTTTAAAATATCGAGAACATATTAAAATTCACGTGGTACAGGGCTATTTGTGCCGGATCTGATTATACACATCGTCAGATATTTTTGGAACAAGAGCAGAAGCAAGAAGAGCAGGTCGAACTTCCATTAACTGAGGAAGTCGATATTTAAAAATGAATTTATATCGTTTAATATAATTTGAAAATTTATTACGTTTAATAAAAATCTTTTATTTTGCGTAAACCATTTTTACTTTTTATATCGGGATATATTATTTTTTTGAGACCTCACCAATGCCATATTGAATATGTTAAGCCGAGCCAAATTTGTTTGAAATTTATCGAGTTACGTCATTTTTAATGAAATGTTTGCCAAATAGTCGACCACATTGGATCAGCAAATTTGTATTATTACTTTTTGACAACATAATCTATTTTAGCGACCTAAAAAACCCCCACAGATCATTCAAAAGTGATATTTGCTTGAAATATACTGAGTTACGTAATTTTTAATGAAATTTTTATCGAAAAGTCGGCCATATTGGATCAGCCATATTGATTTACTTTTTTTTCTGATAATAATCTCGTTTCAGCGACCTCGAAAACCCCTTATATTCAAAAGCAATTTGAATTAAATTGCTTTAAAATTTCTGAACTGAATAATTTTGTTAAAAAAAACAGTTTTTTTTGTTTAAATAATTAATAAACAATTTCCTCACGATTATATGTTTATAACTTTTTATTTTAAGATGTGATATCAAAAGGTATTAGAAAAATCGAAGCTTCCCGTAATTATTCCGAAATAATGCATATTTTCAGCCTCTATTAACTCCATGTTCTATTAACTATTTAATATGATACCATAGGTTCGTAAACACCCTGTATTATACCAATAATAACAGCAGATATTAAGAAAACCTATAAAACCCACAAAACGATAATTCTAAATATACACAAATTTGAAAAAATAATTAATGGCAAATCGCCATCAGGATGAGAAAACACAAAAAGTACCAAATTCCAATGAATATACAACGAGCATTCGACAAAGTTTAAACTTTTACACGATTTTCTGGCGTGGAACTGCAACTTCAAAGTGGAAACGGGATCAAAGCGAGCACGTCAATTTATCATTTGGAAAACTACCACCATTTTCTTGGCTCGGCAAACGTACTTCCTGTAGTCTGGAGTGCTCTCAAATGCAGACATTATCCAAAGTCATCTGCCACGCCTATCAGCTTAAATAAGATGTTACGGCACTTTAAGTGTTGATGCAGTGAAATTGTAAAAAGATTAAACTTCCCTCTGGAGATCCCCCTAATCTGTTGAAATGCTCGGGTAATTTCTGACGGCCACTTAGGACTGATATATGTGTTAACAGCGCTCACTTCTTTCTTACTTTTTATGGTTATAATTTTATTGCGACTAAGAGATTTTAACTGACGTTTATACTTGTATGTAAGCGTGGTACAGAGGCAAGCACAGTTGGCTTTCATACGGGCTCGATCCCGGGGATTTCTTCCCAAAAAGAAATTAATCCTAGTATACTGAGATACTGGATGAATGTCTCTTGCCTTGCATTGTGTAGCCCCTCCTGTATAAGGCCTCTGGCGGCCTACAAAGTAAAAGGGGTTGTATCGCCTGTAGTGTGTCGTTTATTATATCCATCATTCTACCATTTGTCTTAATTTGATCTGCCCGTCAATTTGTCGTGTATCTGTCTAGATATTTGTGTCTGCGTGTGTAATCACGATTAAATTATTCGTCGTTAAATTGACAAAAAAATGTACGTTTTTAACATGGTTTTATTAGGTCGACTTGTATCTATGTATGTAAGTAAAAAATCTAAGGAACTGAATTTCATCCACTTCTAATTATTGTTGTATCATCATGAAATTTGGCAACAGGGTCGTTGCACTATATCGAAATTGAGTCTGATTTTGTATGGAAAATGTAACTGGGTTTGTTAATGCCCTGTGTTACATGAATTGACCAAATTATTGCCCAAAATATAAACTACACCACTTTAAAATAAAGGGCGCCGTCAGCAGAATTCCTTTGCCCCTGCTACGTCATAAATTGAAAACGCTGATGCGCTTGCGCCGGATGATTGATCGACACGTAGGCTTAAGTCATGGTCCACGTTCGGCCGTCATTTCTGTTTGCGTATTTTGTGGAGTTCCATGCGTCTGCCGTTCATTTTACGAGTATGTGCTGTGTTTATTGTTTATTTTATTTATAGACTGGCGGTACATGACCAGTCAGGTGCAACGTTTTTAAAATGCATGCCAATCATATATATGAATGAAATTACCATGAATATGCCAGAAATGCAAATTTTAGGCAGTCGTCGCATGCACAAGGGGGTGCAAATCGGTTTTTTTTGTGTCTTTTTTTTGGGTTTTATTTTTTTATTTTTTTTAATGGATGCCAATAGTGCCAAACGAAAAGCCTTCAAAAAAAATCCAAAATCAAAATCATCCAAAATCAAGAACACCAAAAAATTTTACGATTTAATGTGCACATTAACAGTTGTTTTGAGCGCGGAAACTGCATGCCAATGAATTTCTGCTGGATTTTTTTTCACGGCTTTTCGTTTGGCACTATTGGCATCCATTAAAAAAAATAAAAAAATAAAACCCAAAAAAAAGACACAAAAAAAACCGATTTACACCCCCTTGTGCACGCGACGACTGCCTAAAATTTGCATTTCTGGCATATTCATGGTAATTTCATTAATATATATGATTGGCATGCATTTTAAAAACGTTGCACCTGACTGGTCATGTACCGCCAGTCTATTAGCAGGAACACAACACAGACGAAGAAACAAGGTACAAGCACAAAACAAGGAAATGTCAAACTGTCAAACCAACATTTTGTTTTGTTATGAATGAACGGTTTTTGAATGACAGGGACGGGCACGGATAGATCGGTAAGTTCCGACTATTTTCGGAGGCATTCGGCGTTGCCCGCTCTACGTCATCATTTCAAGGATTTTAAGAGCCACAGACCGAACTTTGATGCTAATTTACACCCTTAGGACGCATGCAACAAAAAAAAAAAACAAACAAAAATCACGGGTCTAATATTTTTCATTATATTTTCAGAATATGCAATAAAACATACGTGCAACGACCCCATTGTGTGTAGCTCTGATGACTTAAAATCCATAGCAAAATCCCCATATAAAAATATTGAATTGGCAATATTTCGAAAACTAAAAATTTTCGGATTAGACATCCATACACAAACTTACCCTTATTTTTAATGGTAAATAAGATAAGATTATAAAAATTGGGGGTTTCCATTTGAAAAAATTGATTTTTAACAGCTTCCTCAATTTCATTTTTATTCTTATTTTTTGAAGACTGTACTTATCAAAATATTATAAAAACACTATTAAAGTATGTCTTTCTCAACAAAGAATTCAACCCAAATTAGATAATAGAGGCTTCCTTATAGGAAAAATTGATAATTCTTTTAGGGCCTGCAAACGTCATTTTTGACCAAAAAATTGAAATATGTCAAAAACGGAGAGACTTAGGTAAAATACATGATAAAATCGGCCTAGAATTTTGCGTAGAATCCAAAAATGTAATAATATATAGGGTGTCCCATTTAAAATAAGCAAGTTGACATCTACTTCCGGTATAACCGGAAGTGCCATCATCTTGAGAATATTTTCAAAATTTTACATTATCTACTTTTCGAGATATCGATCACCGCAGTTCGTCGTGGAACACCCTCTATATTTATAAAAGCGTGTTTTTTTAGTTTTTTAAACTATTAATTTATTATACCACACGTACAAAATATGTGCTCTGAAATCTTAATCAGTAGTCTTTCATTTTTTGTCTATGAGTAAAAAACAAAAGCAACAAAAATGGCATAAAATTTTCTAAGCTCTATTTTTGTATACTGACTCTTTTTGAGAACTTTCAGTTTTTGAGATACTTGCAAGAAATCTACCTCTGCGTTTATTAAAAATGCCAAGCCAGGATCTACTGACACAATAAAAGTAACCCTCACTTTACCACATTCCACGTGAAAAACTTTTTTTGTAATATTATTTCGCAAGTTGGAATTCACATTTAGACTTAAAATATCAAATGCTTTCCTATAAATCAGTTTTAATAAGAATGATCATTTCGGATTTGTTGTGTAAATTCCATTACCAGATTAACAGGAAGCTGTAGTTAGTTCTTATAGGGATATTTACTCGACAAATATTTTGATAACAATTCGAAAAATCGAATCACTCAGAATAGTCAACAACTTTTTGCTGTAGCAGCTTTTAACCTAAAAGGATTCCCACTTTTTCCTGCGTTTTTTATATTTATCTGAGATGAAAATCTAGACACAATAGCAAACAAACTACTGTTTCTATCAGTTCCCAACCCTCAAGGAAAACGGTTCGTAAACGAAACTTTCCTTTCGTAAAAAGTAACTGGTTCATAAAGCTCGAAATATATTTTACAGCGGACAAATTAAATAAACTCATCTTGTTAAAATGAGACGCCCTCAAAAGAGGATTTCGCTAAAATAAAATTTCTTATGCAAATATCCTACTCCTTGACATCTCATTCAATTTTCTTTTTGTTTGTTATTTAATATCGTAGCCTGACGAGATGAGGCTAGACTTTGCTTTATAATATTACAGTCTTGTGTTACGAATGGTTTTGTTCTCTTATAGACATAAAAAAATGTTTTATGATGTATACACGAGTTATTTGATTTTGTCTGCACAGAAGTATTATTAAACCAGAAATGTAATCGTGGAAATCTAAAAGTTTCTTGCACTTTCAAGCAGAATCAAATAAAATTCTGTCTTCGGGGCAATGTAAGTTTAATACAACTAAAAAATGTAAAAAAAATATTGTATTTTTAAAATTCAATAATACCTATTAGGACCTGTAATCCGTCAATCAGCATATTCAAATTTTTCAGGGCGTTTTACGAGAGAAGTTTTGGAAGATTTCTGTAAAATTGCTGAAACTGGCTTCAGCGTTCTGTGCATATTATTTGCTCTTCCTATACTCTCGTTTCTGTACGAAATAAAATACGCCTTTCATTAAACTAAAGCATATACGAATATTTTGCACAAATTAAGATTCAGTACAATAAACTGTCATCGTAAAGTTCCAAACCTAAAAGACAAACGCGCATTTCTAGTGCTAAAATTATTTCCGTGGTTGAAAATAATTTATAAACGGGGAGCTAGCCACAGATTTGGTTGAGTCATTTCGTTTACTTTGTCACGATGCTTTTCGTAGTGTATTATATCCTTCTAAGGGCCAGTTGTATAGGATATGTTTAAACTTTAGTTTAAACCCAAGTTTAAACAAAAGTTTAATCGAAAGTTTAAACTAGATTAGCTGCAGTATGCTCCTTGTATATCTTATAGTTAATTTAAGCGAACTTTATTAAAATATGAATACTTTCGTTCTTTCGTTGACAACCAAATTGTGTGCTAATTAGGTTATATTACGACATGTATTTTGTAGCATGCTATATTTTGTTGGTTGGAACATAGAAAAAACATATATAATAATAATAATATATATGTTTTCTGTGCGTTGGAATATTACTCCTTAAAAATGGATAAAGCAAAAAGAAGGAATGCACAGTAATGAGGTTATAAATCATTGGAGTTTAACCGCTTAACTTAAGTTTAACTGTAGCTTTTAGTTTAAACTAAACCTATAAACTGACCCTAATTGGTGAATGGCGAGTCAGTCACGCGAGTAGTGGGACAAAGCTCAACTGTGTAAAAGAATTAGTGTCGTTGACTGAAATCAACGGTGATTTTTTTATGAGTTATGGACATGAAGTGCCTAAAAACCGTCAGCCTCTTTATTTGCTGCGGAACAAAATATATTATTACTGGAACAAGTACGGCAAAAAACGAAGTAGTTTGATTTAAGGTGAGCAGTACCTTGAACGTAATTCGATAATTTCTCCTACATCCCTGACCGATTAAAAAAATTTTTTGATAGGCTTTTAAAATAACTTTATAAAAAGGCACTAGGCTATTAAAAACTAAAAAAGAATTTTTTTTCCTTGTGTGAAAATCAAAAAAAAATGTTTTTGTTGATTTGAATATTCTGGTATCATTCTATCAAGTGTTCTCTAAAAGCCTATCAAAACATTTTTTCAATTTGTTCAGGGACGTAGAAGAAATTGTCGAATTACGAAATCGTTTTTTTAATGGATAACACAGAATCAGCATTATGCATATTCGTTGACCTGGCCAAAGAGTTTGACACTCAGATCTACTGGACACATTGGAGAATATAGGTTTTCGAGGTACGACTTTATAGCTGATGGAAAGTTACCTGACTTTACGACAACAATGTGCAAGGATTAATAACAAATTAAGTGAAATATTTACTGTTAGTTATGGTGTTCCACAAGGATCAATTTTAGGACCAGTTTTATTTATTTTGTATATCAACGTCCTGTTTAGACTACCCATTGGCAAAGAAATAATTAGATTTGCAGACGATACTGCTATTTTTTAAAACATAGAACGCCTTAAAAAATGAGGTGGAAAAGGAATTTAGAATAGTAATAGATTTTTCTTAATTCAAGACTGTTAACAATTAATGTAAAAACACATTTCTGATTGTTAAATAATACAGAAAATATTTTGAAACAATTTTAAAATCAATTTCAGTGCGTTAAATTGTAACATAATGCATTAATAAATTAGAGATGACACTTAGAGAGAACATTACTGTATTTAAAAGTCTATTCGAAATTTTTTATAACATAATTGAATTCACTGAAAGAAGTTCACTAATTTTAAATTTAGTTAAATCGCGATATATTTTTAAAAGTATTGTAATCTCGTAAACTAATACCGTTTCAACTCAATCAGTGAAGTATACTACCTTAACGCTCATGACTTGCGGCGCGCCAACACATTTATCCCTTCAGACGGCTGGCAGATGGCATTTGTCCCACTGGATGACTGGCAAATCACGTTATTCTTATATTTTATGTTATTCTATAGTATACTATAAGACGTTTTAATAATTTAATTTCAACCACTTCCATTTCTTTTGATATACCTGTTCAAGTGGTAAATGCACTTTGTCCAGTAGGTAAGTTGGCAAAGAGGCTTTTTTGGGTACTTCATGACGTCCGTAATTCATAAAAACTTCAGCATAAATGATTTCAGTCTGCGTCTCTATTTCTTTTACATACAGTTGTCCCGCGCCTACCTTGGCGGATAGTCTTTTTACTATTTATGGCATGGACATTGTACAATATTTAAAAAAAAATGTCGATAACTGGTGAAATATTGCAAAACGCACAAAGGTCAGACTTGCTGACGCTCTAATTTTCTTCATCTTTCCTTACGCTTCTGGGCAGTTGAAAAAGTAGACAGTCGCACGCACCATCCTAGACAGTAGGGTGGTGCGTCGCTATAGATGAGCATTTTTTTTTCAAAAATTAAAACGTCTGTTTGCATAAAAGTTTTGTCCTAATAAAGGAAGATAGCTGCATTTTTTTTGAAATTTTCGTTATGCAATTTTTTCTTTTCATTTAACACATTAACTAAAAAAGATAGAGAAAAACTTTCTGCACAAAAAACAGAGTGCTTAAAATTTTCCACAATTTTGTTCCTATACAATATTGGATAGGAGTTGCCGTTTTAGAGATAAATGTCTGCAAATTATGCTCTATCCAATTTGAGATCAAATTTTCAGTAAAAGAAGGCTTATTTAATATATCCGCATAAGCAGAAGAGTACGGACCTCAAAAACGTTCGGCATTACTGGGCCTTCATTCATTTACCGGATACGACTCAGATAAAACCCCTAAAAATGTCATTTTCTCCCAAATATACCAAATATATCGAAACATTTCAAGATTTGCCTAATTCCCAATAGAAATGTGGTGACAAAGACAAATCTTTGTCATCAATTGACAGTGAAGTTGTTTTTTCTTCTATTCCACCATACAGAGCTTGTCTTATCGAATATATTAAAAGTGTTTACCAAACGCGTATTTGACGATTAGCCGACGAAGGTATTCACAATATTCCAAAGCCTTGGAATGATTCTGGATGGCAAGAAAATGGAGAACCTCTTTGGTGTTCAGCGGATAAAATACTGCCTCAATCGCTTGTTGAAATTCTTCAGGAGATGATTCCAAATCAAATCATAAAAGACGAAAGTGATGATGATAACGATATCATAAATGAACCAATAGAGAGAAGACTTGGAAGAAATATTCGCTGTATTGGGAGACAGCGATAGTGAATCTGAAAGCGAATGAGGTGTTACTTACGTTTTATATTGAATTTTATATTTCATTTTAAGAGCTGAATCATTTATATGGAAAATGGTAATTCCTATCCAAATATTGTATAGGAACAAAATTGTAGAAAATTGTATGCACTTTGTTTCTTGTGCAGCAAGTTTTTTTCCATCTTTTTAGTTTTTGTGTTAAATGATAAAAATAATATTTGCACATTTTTATAAACATGGACGCCATTTTGAAAGTACAGCCAGTTTTTATTTTTTGGGACATGTCTAAAATTGTTCCTTAGGCTTTAATCTTTATGAAAAACATTGTCCCCAAGGTTCTTCACTATTGAAATTCTTCTTCGTTTAAAATTTTCGTCCGTATGAAACATTTCACAACGCACTAAACTATGGTAAGGGGCCATCCAAGAAATATATTTGCTTTTTTTTGGTTACTGAAAATGTGACAAAATAAACGATGCAATAAGAAGAGGAAGAAGAAGTTTAATGAAATCGGCCTTAAATTACAATCGCTAGCTCCTGGGCTAATACTCTATACCGAATAATCAAATGCAGACAGAAACTTGCGAATCACAGAGCTGTAAAGGACACCCGGCCAGGTCGGCGGCTTGTTTATACGCAAAGTTATCTGCTCTGAGTTATCCTCCAACCGTAAGCTTCAGAAGTACTTTACAGTTTTCAGACGTTTTAAAACCCCAAGCACAGTCATTAAAAATTAATATTCTCTCTCATGCATCTCCACCAAATGAAGAGTAGTAACATCACTCGGGAGTTGAACATGTCGAATGTTTTCCCATCTGGGGATCCAAAACCCCCGATTTTGTACACTTTGCTGATTTGCTGAGCGCGTTGGAATTTCGTGGAAACGCGCAGCAGGATTGTGTTTACACTAATAAAAGAGCTAGTTAGGTTTGTTAATTGGGAAAGAAACAATACCAATTATACAGAAAAATATTTCGCACGGTTTGTCCAAAATTATCTCTCGTTATTTCTGTGATTGACATCCACTCTTTTATACAGAGTGTTTCAAGTATGCAGGAGTGATTCTGTGTAAAAAAATATTTTAAAAAATTCCTGTCCGGAAATCCCTATTAAGGGAGCTATGGCCTTATAAAGTGGGTACCCAACATTGGAATTTTACTAATAGACCATAATAGACCCTAACGATCTATTATGTTCATAATAGATATGAATGACATACTTACTACGAAAATAGCAGAAAAAATCCTCTCTTTTGCTGACGATACTGCACTTTTTACAAAAGCGATTCATGGGAAAACTTAAAAAAAAATTGTAGAAAGGATCTACAACTAATAAAAAAAATTGACTATTAACTACAAAAAGAAAACATTTTTTGCCATCATTAACGTTTTACAGTCCAAATTTGCCAAATTATAATAAACCATGAAGGGTGAAAACGACGTTATATTGATTGATCTGGTAAAAAGATGAAATGCCTAGTAATTACAATTGACTGTCATCTTAGATGACAAGAACATGTAAAAAAACCTATTACAAAAAATACGTGGCCTAATATATAAATTCAAACAATTAACGTCGATTCTAAGACAAAACGAATTATATACCTTTTACAATGCTTTAATTGCGTCAATATTACACCTCTAGAAAATTAACAAAAAGAAATCAAAAAAATTATTTAAAACAAGGATACTCGATATCCTACAGAGCTCATATTCCAAGATTCAAAATTGCTAACGATTAGGCAAATACACTGTTTTATTAAATAAATACAAAAATATTAACAAAGAAAAGTCAGCAAGCAGCACATCAATATAGTACGAAAAGTAAACAAGAAGGACTTCTTAGATCAAATAAAATGACTAAACAATTGGACTTCATCTCATGGAGCACTTATCAGATTTTTTACATAAGAATACGTTACTGTCTCCTGCTCAACATGGTTTCACTACAAACAAAGGCACAGAGTCAGCGTTATGTGATTTTAGCCACAAAATCATCAGTCAGACAACAAGAAATCAGTTGTGGTTTTTTCGCAGATTTCTTATGAGCACGATACGTTATTCGAGGAACTGCTTTGCAAATATTTTCCTCCTATTTAGACAACAGGACACAAATTGTAAAAATGGAGTTCCACAGGGTTGAATTTTAGGACCACTTTTATATATAATATTTGCTAACGATGTGGATAGTAATGTACAGAAAATACCAAAGGTTCATGTGCTGATAGAAACATTCTAGTTACGAGCAATAACTTAATTGAAAGAAAAGAAACCACTGAAAGAGTTTATCAAGAAATCATACATCTCAAAATAATAACTTAATTCTAAATAAAACAAAGACAGTTTCAATACTATTTTCATCCAATAATAATTCCCAAAGCCTTACAATTTTTAATGGTACTGACTGGGAAATGAAAACTTGTGTTGATAGTATACTCTTAGATGTTACTATTAATAAACACTTAAAATGGACTCAACATATCGAAAAATTATGTATAAAGCTAAGAACAAGTTGTTATGCTCTAAAATTTGTATAAACATTGTAGCCAGGAAATTCTTAAAGAACTCTATTTTGCGAATGAAAATTGGCATCTTAGGTATGGAATTGTAAACTGGGGTAATAGCTGTAATGTGGCTAGAGTATTTTTATTACAGAAATATGCAATTCGTATTTTATTAAATTTAAATTACAGAGAGAGTTGCCGTAATGCCTTTAAAAATTTAAACATTTTGACAGTTGCTGGTCTATACATACTAGAGGTGTGCTGATATGTTCATAAACAAAAATCAATCTTTTTAAGAAATCAAGTGTGTCATTTAGTGGGGGTGAATGAAAAAAAATATTTTGAAGTTTTTGGTTCTTGTAGGTACACACACTAAATCACAATTTTTTTCATCCCCTTTAATAATTTACCCCCTTCGACAGAATGAGATGAAAATATAATCTAGTTCCAGATCCCATTAAAGTACATACGTGTACTAAATTTCAAGTCAATATATTAAACGGTTTCAGAGTAATCGTGCGCACAAAAAAGTTACAGACCGACAGACAGACAGAAATTTTTTTTCGCTCAAATTTAAAATCTCGACGTTTCATGACATTCTGAACTTATTTGAACAATAAAAATTTTTAAAAATTTTTTTGTCGTTACTATACTTCCACTGGATGTGGAAGTAATAATTAATTGTAAAAATAAATCTTACATGAGTTATTAGATAATATTTCAAGGAAGGAGAGAAGAAAAGAAACATGTTTTTTTGCATGACGGCGCACTGCTACAATATATTAAAACAAGCTAAAAACGTACTCTTCACCGGTTTACTAAACTTTTTATATAACTATAACTCTATAGGATACTCTTCGCAGTTTTTTATAAATAATGTTAGTTTTAGACATTTTTAATTTTATAGTACGAATTTAGTTGGTGAAAGTGTAAAATAAAGTAAAAATAAAAAAAAACTATACCATACCATATGTGGGTTTCGAACTTGGATTCCGAGTCAACAGCGTAAGAACTACCTAACACGTAAAAAAATGTAAAAAATGTAAATTTTTACAAAAACAAAAAAAAAAATTTTCAAATTTAAATCATTAATAACATTTTTATTTACTGATCGATTTTGTTCAAACAATAGTGTTCTTCCCCTAGCTAACACTAACTTACTGTCCAAATTTCAGTACAATCGGACTTTTCTTTTTTGAGTTATCGTGCTTACAAGAAACGTGACGGACGGACGGACGGACGGACGGACGGACGGACGGACGGACAGACGGACATTTTAAAAGTTGTTTAGAATTCGTTCACTAACACAATGATATGAAATTTTTTTTCTCTGCGAGCAATATTTACGATTTTAGAAAAGTGCCGATCAAATAAAATATACTCTTCGTTTTTGCGAAGAGTATAATAATATGTAGAAGTTCGTTACAACCACTATCCTAACAGATAAATTGGTTGAGGTGCAGACGCATCGATTAATGGGCCTGCTCGGTCTCCTGATCTTACTCCTTTTGATTTCACTGTGTAGAGTTATTTAAAATAAAGAGTTTATAATACTCGAATTGCTACCATTGAATAGTCGAGAGAAAAAATCAATGATGAGTTCATTATGCCACAGAATGATGCAGGAATTTTGCAGGGTATTCAACGTTCCTTAAAATAAAGACTTGGCTGGAAAGAGCACCTTTATTTTTGGATATACTATCAGATGCGAAAATATCGGGAGGCAATTTTAAACCACCGTGTGTATATCATATTGGTCATGTTAACGCAAGCAAGATGGTGCTTTTAGTTACTTAATACGTAAAGCTTGATATGCACCATCAATTTCTTTGTTGTTCCTCCAGTTTGATAATTTATCGTCCAATTGTGACATAAATAATATAATATATCAAACGTATATCTGGAGAAAATTATATTATCATTCATTTGAAACCATTTGCAAAACCATAACACTACTCCCGCTAATCCTTGTAAAAGTTAATTTAATGACCCGCGAAAAATGCACAGAGAATATGAAATATACTCGCAATAAAACTGAAACATGTTCCGTAGACCTTCCGCTGCCTCACAAATAGTTTTTTCATCTAGCAAGCGGCATTGTCTGACAGCGAAATATATTCTAAAAATTGTTCAATGTTTCATAAACATGTCAGGCAGCATCATAGTTTCCTCTGGGGGGCGTACTTTGCATGTGGAGTACGTATAAACTGCAGCTTTCTCAAGATGAATGTGGCATTATAAATGACATGAGGCAAAGTTGCGAGGAATACACATATAGTTAAATTATAAAGCCCCTAACAACTTAAATGCACATGTACGCTGGCAGGTTTACATTCAGAGTCATTTAGAGTAGTGTATATTTAAAATTTTTATTTGTTAATATAACGTGGAATATATAGTCTGGGACGTTTTCTCGTTAAAGTGAAATGCAAAAAGCACTTTATATAAGGCTCTCTAGGGTATTTGGACTTCGCTGTATATGAGAATCGCTGTTCTTAACTGAAAATCTTGAAAAATGGCATCCAGGATGGCATCCACGCCCAGAAATTTACACTTGGCTATCACTTGGCGGTAGATTAACTACTATGTTAGGAAATCGGTGAAAATTTCCAATACAGTTCTGCAAAACTTTATTGCAAAACAGAAAATGAGCATTAGTAGCCCGCGGATATTAGCGAGCGAAGCGAAGCGAGGGCAGCTGATAGCTAAGGGCTGCTAATGCGTTTTCTGCATGTGTGACACACAACTGTTTTTCGCCTAGCATTAAATAAAACCAAAAAAAAGGAACAATATAACAAAAATCTTTAATTTTATAAATACAAACAAAATTTAATAATAAACTTAAGTAGTAACAATTTGCGAATTTATTTATTTGTTGTTTGTATTGATTCCAAATTTTGGTTTAAATTGACATTTAATGAAAATACGGCTAAACTCCGCCATGATGTAAATATAAATAAAGAGTTAAAAAATATATTGGACCAAGCACCGTGCTCTGTGGTACACCCGTTTGTATCACAATCAAATTTTAACTTTTATTTTGTATCGTTAACCAAAACCACTTATTTTTATTGTTTTGGTCCCAGCTACGTCTAACATAGTCCTAAAAAAAATTTGTTGGCTCTAAAAAATGTAATAACTGACCTAACTAACATTTTGTGGTATAATTTTAATAAAAAAATATTTGCCATTTTGATATATAATTCAAATACATTTTATATAATATATATTTAATTAGAATATAAGCTCTTTAATCAGAAAATTAATTATTCTTCTTGCGCTTCTTAGCCCTCTTATAAGTTACTTCTGGAGCGTCTCTTATGCATGTCCAACAGTAGTCTGCCAACATCGCAGAAGTCCATTTGCCCCGATATCTTTTTTTCCATATTTTAAATAACCTGGTGGAATCTCTCTCCATGCTCATCACTTACTGCACCACAGTTTCCTGGGAAGTAATCTAGATATGAATGTAGAAAGTGGACTTTTAATGATACATTGCATCCTAATTTCTGGTAAAAACATTCCCGACAAAGTCTCTATAGTTTTCTGCTCTTTTGTTACAGAGAAAGTGTGCTGCTACCATTTTAAAGGAATTCCAAGCAGCTTTTTCATTACCTTCTAGAATGTTGTCAAATTCAGCATCTTTGAAAAGGTTCTTGATTTGAAGACCCACAAAAATTCCCTCTTTAATTTTCATTGCTAAGTCTGGGAAATTTTTGTTTTAAATAACTGAAAGCACGTCCTTCTTTGTCCATAGCTTTTACCAAATTCTTCATAAGCCCCAGTTTTATGTGGAGTGGTGGCAGTATTACCTTTTGTGAATCAACTAATGGAATGTTAGCAACATTTTTTGCTCCTGGTTCAAAACCCAGTCTTGGCGGCCAAATTTTTCTGTAATGTTCTAATCGCGCTCGACTGTGCCACTCACAAAGAAGACAGCAATATTTGGTATACCCTTGCTGCATACTAAGTAAGATAGCTATCACTTTTAAGTCTCTACAAATCTGCCACTTATACTTTTTATATTCTATAGTTTGTAGCAATACATTAATGTTACTGTAATTTTTCTTCATGTGGACAGCATGGGCGATTGGAATTGATGACAATTTATTTCCATTGTGGAGTAACACAGCCTTTAGACTAAGTTTCAAGGCATCAATAAAAAGTCTCCAGTCACTAGGATTATGGGGAATGTGTAAAGCATTCATTAAACCGTCAATGTCCTTGCAGGCAACCAAGTCATTTTCCATTTTGAAAAAAGGTATAAGATCTTTTTGACGACTTCGGTACATGGAAACTTTAACATTTTCTTGTAGTAAATTCCATTGTTGTAATCGAGATGCCAAAAGCTCCGCTTTTGCCTTGGACAGATCAAGGTCTCTTATAAGATCACTTAATTCGCGTTGATTAATTTTGTGTGGTTCACCACCGGACACTTCGGCAGAGAAATCGGGATCTTGTAATGTTGATGGCTGGACTAAGTCGTCATTTACATTATCATCCGATTCTTCATCAGAATCAAGACTTTATTCTTTAGGTGGATTAGGAATAGGTAGTTCATCACTATGGGGAACCGGGCGAATGGCACATGGTAAATTGAGGTATTGTATTACTATCCTTTTTTTCTTGTTAATACCCTGTCTAATAGGAGGTATCACGCAAAAATAACAATCGATAACATGATCTTTAAGTTCTCGCCAGTTCATGGGCACAGCAAAAGCTATTGAACGTCCTCTTCCACTTAGCCAACTGCAAAGATTGTTCGCACAATTGCTGCAACATATATGAGGCGCCAATTTTTTGTCTTCATCTCCAATTGTACAACCAAAATACAACTGGTACGCCTTCTTAATTTTGGGAGTAAAATTACGTTTTTGACGCGCAAAAGTCACTTCACCACAAATATAACAAAAGTTGTTAGGTGTATTTACACAATCTCGTGGCATATTTTGAAAATAGCACTATTTACTTTCGAAAATGGACGCTTATCATACACAAGGTGCAAATACGACTACCTAAGAATGAATATTAGTTTTAGTGACAAATAAAGAAGTAGGTAGTTAGTATGTCTATTGTACGTAGAATTCTCATTCTACCTGTTATTTGTGATAGGACCGCCCATAAACTATGTTTATACCTGCGTTACACTTTATTACCTGTATTGGGAAAACCAGAACCAACTTGAACTTTTGCTTATCATATTGTTATTTAGCATGAGAGTTACAAAGAATTTGCTATTTTTACTTCCAATACATGTAGGCTGTGATTAACTTTTACACATTGTGTTCTCTCTCCCAGATAGCTTTTTAAAATTCCTAATGCAATACATGTTACAGTACGTCCCCAAAAGCGACTCTGCAGCATCCTATTCTGTCAAATTCTAGGGTATGTAAATTTAGTGGTATTTTTAATGTGTTACCGAGACGCTAGAAGTTGGCTAGTTATCTGTTGAGTGAGAGAATCAGGCTAGTCGCTGTCATCTCTCCTGAGTTCGAGTCTTAGCTGCGGCAGGTGGAAATGTCGCAGGGAATGGGAGTTGTGATGTCTGCATGTCTATTCTGGTTGAATGGAGGAATAGTTATGGTTAAACTCCGCCAGGACGGTTAAAAAAAGTTGTACTTTACCGTTTGAAGATAAGAGCCTCTAGGCAAATGCAATAATTTAGTATTTGCTTTATATTTTTAAATAATTATTCTGTTTCGGAAAACGAATCTTAATGAGTATAAATGTAAAGATGAAAAGGACACGCTTACAGATTTTACATAAAAGATGTATAAAAGTATATTTATACGAGCTCAAATAAAGTTTAGCTGAGTATATCTAACGTGAACAAATTTCTCATTAGTGCGTTGTAAATCAGGTAAGCCATATTATCTCTGCATAAAAAACTCGTTAGGTTATGTAAATATTACCGAAGTTAGGTTAATATTAAATTAAGTTTAGTTTGCGAGTATACAGAAGCCCCAAGTATTAAGAGTTATAAAATTTAACGGGTTTATTCAGCTTACTTTGCTTCCCGAAAGTACCTCTTAAATGTATGATAAAGCAATAAAAAAAACGTTTTATTCATTTTGAATTTCACTTTCGCCACCAAAGGCACAACACATTATTGATCGAACGCAAAGTAATATACAAAAGGCACTAATTTAACAAGGTTTTTATCCTTTGTAAATGGAAAGTGATGAATAAGGAAAAGGCGAAAAAAGCCCTTACAGACGTACATATTATTGGAGGTCTCATTATTTCTCTTTGTGCCTTCGTGTAATGGGACACTTGAAAAAATATGTTTCAAATAAAATGAATGTTTCATAAACTGCCGGAAATGAAAGGACATGAAGTTGTGAAATTGAAAAATAACACGTTGCTCATAAGGACCGTTTATTTATACGAATAAGAGACCAATTTTCAAACTGCCTCTTCGATTTTGTTCCTAAATCGGGAGCATCATGCAACGGCAAAAATTGATATGGTGCAAAATAATTAAATGAGTATCTTAAACAAAGTAAAAAAATACGCACAACGTTCCGGCAAGAACTTGTAAAAAATTATCAAATTATACCACAAACTAGGTTATAGAATAGAATGAAATATAACAAGACTTTTTCTTTCTATAATTCGTTAGCGGTTCTAACTTGATTAATTTTGGTAATTACTTTTTTTTTAAGTAAAAGCTATCCACAGATTTTTTACAAATATTGTATCAATGTCATTTCATATGTAAAAACCGCTGCCCAAGGAATCACTACTTCCACGTCCAGATTTTCCATCCAAGTCTCTCACAACAAACAAAAATGTGGAAATAATTGTTTATGGAACTTTAATAATATAATATTTGAAATTGTCGACCCCAAAAACTCATGAAACGATATGCCACATCGGTATTGGGGGTGGAAGGTTGTGGTAGTCTGGGTGGATGAAGTAAAAACAATTTTTGAGACCTTTGGTTCTTGTACACACACTAAATTACAATTTTATTTTTTCACCCCCTTTGATAACGATATGGGGGTGGTAGTGAGAGTGGTTAATGCCAAAAAATTATTTGAGACCTTAGCTTCTTTTACATATACTAAATATCGATTTTATGGACTTTTGCTTGCTTGATATACCTATTTACCCCCATTTACCCCTATTTACCCCCATTTACCCCTATTTACCCCCATTTACCCCTGTTTACCCCTCAACTCTTCAACGAAATACCATCAAAATATAATCTTGTTCCAAATCTCGTTAAAATACATACGTGTACCAAATTTCAAGTCAATATCTTAAACGGTTCCAGAGTAATCGTGCGCACAAGAAAAGTTACAGACAGACCGACAGACAGAAAATTTCTTTTGCTCAAACCTAAAATCTCGACGTTTCATGACATTCTAAGTCTATTTAAACAATAAGAATTTTAAAAAATTTCTTTACGTTGCTATACTTCCACTGGATGTGGAAATAATTCAAATAAATAAATCAATAATTGTGATCCCACTTTATGTGTTCTATATTTATGCCGCCACCTACTTCTAACTCCGCGTCTTTGCTTTGAATCTTTTAGGATGTCAAATGCTTCTTCTTCTTCTCCTTCTTCTTCTTGCAAAATGACTGCCAAAAATAAGATTTTCATATTTCTTTCCGGAAGAGGTGCCCCAGTATGAAAATATACAAACAAAGTAAATAAAAGACAATGGGCTCATTTTAGAATTTTTTTGTATTGTATAATTTTAAAATTTATAATTAGAGAATATTATTCAGGTATTAAGCACACTCTTTTATTATTTATAAAATTACATACTTTCTGTATATTGTTGCCATAATCTGAGCATGCTAATATACTAGCTAGGTATATACTTTAAAACACTAATTGTTGGAGAACCAATCAAAACAACTACTCTTTTAGCTAATACTGACGGAGTATTGAATTACATGATAGGATTCCTAATATTTTAAAGCAAAAAAAATATATTGAAAATACTTAAATCATTTATTTAAATTCAGTCATTCACACTTTTTTATTTTATATGAAATTATCTACTTTCTGTATATTGGTACCTTAATCTGAATTTAAATAAACTTCACAAACACGTTGTTTATAAGAACAAGTGCCGGCGAAAAGCAAGCGAAACGGGTATTGACGCATGACACGTGAAGGATTTCGCCTGGTGTGACGTCACGTTTAGCGCAACACGTTTTTAAACTTTGAAGTGCTATATTTCAATTATTAATAGAAATATGCATCTAAAATTTGTGTAGGACACTTAGAGGACAATGTACTTTTAAAATAATGTGCCTATAACGAGAAACTAAACACTTAATGTAAAATACTATTTTCGATGCCAGAGATATATTCTACATTTAGTTCATGAATTGATTGACATTTGAGAAATTAGTCTGACTAACTACTAATCTATATATTCTGAAGCAAAGTTAGAACCGGAAGTTTATAAACTGACATTAGCTAATTTCCCGCACTTAAATATCACGTTTCCGATGGCAAATTTAATAATATTTATACCTCTCGCTTGGCTTCACTTTATAATCCCTAATTCAACTACGGACTGGAATCAGCAAAAGCTAGCTTGCAATATATAATCCAATTGAAGCTTTAAGAAGCTTTAATACTTGAGTTGTCGATAACTTAATCTTTTATTATTAGTGTCTGTATTTTCTGTAGCTCTGAGGAAAGCTGTCTTTCGGAGTAATGCGATGTTTCCGGGAATTTGACCTCGGTATAATATTATTTGACTAGTTCCAAAAATGCAATAATCACTGACAATATTTAGCGATACATGCCAGCAGCCTTGACTGACGTTGTTTTGTATATTTAAAAAAATGAAGCGCAGAAATCTTCCAAATCATTTACAATAACAGTATTAGTGGTAGTAATAAGGCAGGTAAAGTTCCATTATCTACTTTGGCACACGATTCTAGTGCCTATAGTCATTGACCTTCAAATGTGAGGGGTTATATTGTAGAATTAAATAACAAAAAAACAGTGTTGTCAATTTACTTCCACATCCAGTGAAGTAAACGACAAAAATTTTTAAAAAATTTTTATTGTTCAAATAGGCTTAGAATGTCATGAAACATCGAGATTTCAAGTTTGAGCAAAAAAATTTCTGTCTGTCTGAATCTTTTTTTGTAGGCAAGATTACTCTGGAACCGTTTAAGATATTAACTTGAAATTTGGTATACGTATGTATTTTAAGGAGATCTGGAACTAGATTATATTTTAATCTTATTCCGTTGAAGGTTTGGGGGGTAAATTGGGGTATATTGGGGGTAAGATTCCATAAAATTGGTATTTAGTATATTCAAAAGAAGCTAAAATCTCAATAAAATGTGTGGTATTACCCATCCCATTATAAAAGAGGGTGAAAAAAAAATTGTGATTTAGTGTGTGTACAAGAACCAAATATTTTTTTACTTCATCCATCCCCACTATCCCCACCCCACTACCGATGTGGTATATCGTTTTACTTTACTTGATAGATAGAGAACAAAGTAAAGTGTTCTTTCTTATATCATGTATTTTTGACGTGATATTTGGAATTAACTTCTCTTATTTTTTTTTGTGTGTGCCTGCGTTATTATTGTTGGTTTTTAAACGACGCTAATGCAGGTTTGAACAATGCTAACAACTCATATTACTGTTATATACCCTCCTCAGACAGATTACATATTGTTGAGTTGAGTATGTGCTTCTCGGCTATGTTATTAGTATTGTCTTCTTGGAATCTGCTCGATGTCCTCTGTCTTTCATTATAAGCTATGCGCAATTACGCAGGAAACACTGTGGAAAAAATATTTAAATTTTAAATAGCTCCTAGTGAACTTTCTCTCAATGCGCTGTGTACTTAACCTTCTTCTTTGAAACACCGTGCGCACCAAACAAGCAAAGATAATATAAGTGGGATTTGATATTAAGTAAATGCATTTTGTTCTAGATTTCCTTCTGTTTAAATTTCGCATTTTGCAATGGAAAGTTCCAGACTGCTCTTTTATTAAATAAACGCCTGTTTTTCTGGCCCTAATGAAAATAGAAGTACCCTGTAGGGTGTTTTCAGCGAAACTTTTACATCCTCTTCCGGCTTGATCGATGTTTTGCCAACGTAAGAGTTCCTCGGCGTGTTTTGCAGATGAGACGTGACGTCACAGAATGAGCCCTTGCCGCTCATAAAACTGGAGAACGTCGGAAGTTAGGTTCCATCAAGTGACCCGGGTGCAGGTTTTATGGCGGAGACAAAAGACAAACGGGTGGGAAGCGTGACTCTTCTAACGTAGTTACCTACTGGAGGAATATGTTTAAAATTTAAAGTCGGAGTAAAATATATTTTATATTATGTTCTATATCGCGTTGGCTCTGTCTTGCATAATACAACCCGATCTCTGGTGAATATTTAGGATACGACTCTTGAAACTAATGTAGTTTTAGCAGTTATTTATATGTATCTCAGTGGAAATTTTTATGAATGGGAATTAAATATATATCAGTCTGGTCGAGAAGTGTGGTTATTGCCGTTGACTTTGGATGCAGAAAGCTTGGGGTACTAGGTATACTACATTGTAGCTAATGACCTTATTTTTTGATTTCACATTCGATGAAAATATCATTATTGAAGTGCTAAGTAATGAAAAGCCATTTTTTAGATCATTACACTAATCAAATGTCATTATTAATAGAAAAACTGTTGCATCGGATCTTGACAGCACGAGCATGCAGTTTTATCGTATGTAATATCTCTAGTGCTTAGAATTTTATCGGTAAATTTTTTTCGAAAGCGTTGTTGCCTGGTAATATAAAGATTGTAAATTGACAGTTTATTATCTGATTAAATCCCGAGCGCCTTAGCGCTTTATCTTTGATAATAAACTGTCAATTAACATGAATTGTATCACCTTTTGGCAACTTAGGTTGAGAAAAATTTATACATGAAAATTAAAAGCACGAGTGGTAATACATAGACTGGTCCAAAATTGCTGAGAGTTATGTTATAGTTTAAGTTGATTAAAGAGACATGAAATATGGTTCTGGCACCGCCATCTAGTAACAGTAACGCAAACTTAGAATCACGTCAGACAGTGTAATATACAAGAAATATTAAATAAACTGTTTATTGATATATATTTACTTATTTAATTCTTATTTTCAATTTAAGGAGTTTAAAAATTAAGTTATGGTTGTTTAGTTAAATAAAGAGTATTTATACTCTGAGAGTTGAGTTGAAATAAGTGTTATGGATTATTGTAGTGTAGGGTACAGTGGATAGTTTTGATTTCTCGAGTTACTTTGTGATTGATTACCATACGTAGGTACATTTGTGTTTAACATGGAATAATTGACTTGCCTGCTCGGTAGGCATTTGTATTTAATTTATGATTATATGTTATTTTGTAATTACGTTATTACAATCAATTGAGATATGTGTATAACTTGTCCCTAGCATATATATTCCACGCAGCCTTGGCTTTGAAATTAGGAGTTGTCAACTTATGTGATATTTTATGTTATGTTTATATTGTTATATTACTACGTACATAATAGAATACTACAATTTACAAGATACGTTAGCAATTAGCAATAAGCTGGAGACGAAATTTATAGATAAAATTTAAAAGTCCGTGTGGTCCTGTTTGCGTAAAATATTTCACGAAACAAAACGTCAAAATATTACTGCGATATTGTCGACGCGTCAATCCAGAAAATTAGAGTGATACATTTTTCTTGCCGGTGCGGTCAAAAGCCAAACTAGGTTAGTTTACCACTAATGATGACAATTGATTATTGCAATGCTGTAAAAAAAGACGGGCTTTCATTGGCTATCACGTTAATTAGTGAAATAGTCTCTATTAAACGTAAAATATTTTCTACAAATACCACTCGTGCTTTTGAATTTGTCTACAAATTTCTTCGAGCTGCGTTGCCAAAAGTAATACAGTTGGTAAAATCGGATAATTCATTATCAAAGATTAATTCCGATAATAAACTGTCAATTTACATTTTTTGTATTACTAAGCAACTATACTCTCAAAAAATTTTTCCAATAGAATTCCAAGCACTAGTAATATTACATACGAATAATAAATAATCTTTAACTGCTGTGTATTGAAATAAATAAATAAAATAAAATAAATAAAATAAATAAAATAAATAAAATAAATAAAATAAATAAAATAAATAAAATAAATAAAATAAATAAAATAAATAAAATAAATAAAATAAATAAAATAAATAAAATAAATAAAATAAATAAAATAAATAAAATAAATAAAATAAATAAAATAAATAAAATAAATAAAATAAATAAAATAAATAAAATAAATAAAATAAATAAAATAAATAAAATAAATAAAATAAATAAAATAAATAAAATAAATAAAATAAATAAAATAAATAAAATAAATAAAATAAATAAAATAAATAAAATAAATAAAATAAATAAAATAAATAAAATAAATAAAATAAATAAAATAAATAAAATAAATAAAATAAATAAAATAAATAAAATAAATAAAATAAATAAAATAAATAAAATAAATAAAATAAATAAAATAAATAAAATAAATAAAATAAATAAAATAAATAAAATAAATAAAATAAATAAAATAAATAAAATAAATAAAATAAATAAAATAAATAAAATAAATAAAATAAATAAAATAAATAAAATAAATAAAATAAATAAAATAAATAAAATAAATAAAATAAATAAAATAAATAAAATAAATAAAATAAATAAAATAAATAAAATAAATAAAATAAATAAAATAAATAAAATAAATAAAATAAATAAAATAAATAAAATAAATAAAATAAATAAAATAAATAAAATAAATAAAATAAATAAAATAAATAAAATAAATAAAATAAATAAAATAAATAAAATAAATAAAATAAATAAAATAAATAAAATAAATAAAATAAATAAAATAAATAAAATAAATAAAATAAATAAAATAAATAAAATAAATAAAATAAATAAAATAAAATAAATAAAATAAATAAAATAAATAAAATAAATAAAATAAATAAAATAAATAAAATAAATAAAATAAATAAAATAAATAAAATAAATAAAATAAATAAAATAAATAAAATAAATAAAATAAATAAAATAAATAAAATAAATAAAATAAATAAAATAAATAAAATAAATAAAATAAATAAAATAAATAAAATAAATAAAATAAATAAAATAAATAAAATAAATAAAATAAATAAAATAAATAAAATAAATAAAATAAATAAAATAAATAAAATAAATAAATAAAATAAATAAAATAAATAAAATAAATAAAATAAATAAAATAAATAAAATAAATAAAATAAATAAAATAAATAAAATAAATAAAATAAATAAAATAAATAAAATAAATAAAATAAATAAAATAAATAAAATAAATAAAATAAATAAAATAAATAAAATAAATAAAATAAATAAAATAAATAAAATAAATAAAATAAATAAAATAAATAAAATAAATAAAATAAATAAAATAAATAAAATAAATAAAATAAATAAAATAAATAAAATAAATAAAATAAATAAAATAAATAAAATAAATAAAATAAATAAAATAAATAAAATAAATAAAATAAATAAAATAAATAAAATAAATAAAATAAATAAAATAAATAAAATAAATAAAATAAATAAAATAAATAAAATAAATAAAATAAATAAAATAAATAAAATAAATAAAATAAATAAAATAAATAAAATAAATAAAATAAATAAAATAAATAAAATAAATAAAATAAATAAAATAAATAAATAACCAAACCTGAAAAATCTATTTTTTTTTCTTAGCTAATCTAAAGAATTACCTTTAAAAACTATTAGAATATAATGTTTACATTTAGTTATTGGTTAGTTACAGTAGGAAATAGAAAAGGAAAAACATGATTTTCAATATATTATATATGGTACTTTTTTAGCTTACATATTATATACCTAATTTTATTTTTGGACCAGCAAATGTTTCGATAGGATCATGCAGCATTCAAAATTTTTTCAAGAGATATGCACTCCCCCAACTTTTAGCCCTAATCCAAGCAACCGACATCAAAGTAGTCCCAGAAATCTCGGCCACCACCGGCCGAAAAGAAAATTTCCACAACTAATTTAATCATCTCGTCTTTGTAAACATGTCCTAAGACGGTCTCAGTTAACTATTCCTTTAAATTGGATGGAAAGCTGGCTGGACTAAGGGTTCACAAACATCCAACCAATAACATTCCCATATTTACTTATGTGGCAGTACAAACACTAGGAAAGTGCAGACAGCCGCGGCGTCTCGTCTCCAGAGATGGGGAAGTATAAGGGTTACCGCAACTGCTTGAAGTTGCACAGACAAGCAGAGATGAATGTTATCTTTCATGGTAGTGATTATATTTTGCTGATATCTTTTACTATCTAAATATTTTAACTGCCATAATAAACCACCTACTGTTGATTCTCAAACCTCGAGAGAATTGAGAGGAATCAAGGCTGCTTGCATTTATATTTCCATAATAATTTTCCTAATATACCATCTATAGCATAGCATTCATAGCATATATCTATATAATGGAAGGCCTGTGTTGAATATGAATTTAATATTGTATAATGTTTACATCTATTTCATTAATCAGGGTATTCTTCTTATATCTTTCTCACCCAGTATAGTCTAAATTCAATTGTTCTCCTATTTTTGTTCCATAGCTCCCGTTAAAAACATTTTTATTAACATAATATTCACGTCTAAACGGTAATAGATTTATTTTTAGCAAATCTGACGAGTTTAGAATACAAGTTTGAAAGGTTCTGATACACGAAGCGCAGCATAGATTACCATAAATTTATGTGTAACTGTGAGGGACCTCACGACCCCTGCTGGAAATTTTAATAGAATTCATTATATTCCGCACTGCTACATAGCAATACATAATGCACTCGGAAATGGTACATCAGAAATTATTCCCGCAAAAGCTTTTAGATAATCAGAATTAGGTACGTAGACTGCGCTTTGAATAAGAATTTGGAGATTGGGGGGAATTTAAATTGTCATGGAATTAATACAGAGACACTGAGACCATTTTCAGGTTCAGGTAAATTAGCTAATGAATGATATCGGAACGATTACTACGAATTGAATAATTCAAATCAGTTACTGATTATTATGAGTAACAAATTTTGATTTGCAGTGAAAGATGATGGAAAATAAACCAAAAATTACACGAACTCTGAAAAAATTAGTACAAGCAAGTAATTTGTTATATATGTTGCATTTGCATTCTTATAGAATACGCTAAAAGTTACCTAAAATTGAGACCGCAACAGTGAAATAAAACTTCTCAGTTTTTTTTTTATATATTCCTTAATTGACTCAGATAGAAAATATTCTGTTTTGATATTTACACCAAACAATAATGACAACTACATTTGAAATATTATTTTCTTCTCTAGTTGAAGTCAGATTTTGGTTCAACTATGTCCATAAAATATTATGCTCTTTAGATCCTACCGACTGCGCCATGTGGTTTTAAGAAGAAAGTACTTCCTTTAATACGAAAAAACTCTCACTGCATTCATCTACTATTGCAATGTTAACCTATATATTAGTTGTATTAACAGTGACTGGAATTCTGAGCGGCTCTAAATCAATGCCAGTTGATGTCAAACAACCACATGATGATTATTGTGAACAAATAATTTATAAGCTTGATTTTGACTGCTGGCTAGAACCTGTGATGTTTCGCCAACCATGTTGACATCCTCTAAATTAGGTTATCTCCAGATGATGCTACTTTGGTTGGCGAAACCAAAAACCGACAGTATTCGAGTGTAGTGTTCAATTGTTTTGGTGTGTGTGGAGACTACTTTATTAGCTTGACTTAAACGGAGAATTGCCCCAATGACATTACCTGGAATAACTAACTCTATTAAATAATTCGTTTAAAAGGCTTTAACTTAAAAGAGAAAATACGAAATAAATAATATTTACATCTCCAATTCTATTATAAAATACAGTTTTGATACAATTCCGATAAAACACCGTAGCTTTTTTTATTGTTTTACTTAAAAATACTGTCACGCCATTGCGATGGGGACAAAATGGCCCTCTGGATATTCAATGGCCTAGTTTCACATACAGTGTAAAATAGTGAGCGGACGTCTCCCGTGGGAGGACATAAGCTGTTTTCTCTTGGGTTGGAATAGATTTAAAATTTAAACAGAAAGCCTTATATATGACTGTAAGACCATCGAGAGACCAGGACAAAGTTACTAGTTATAGATGTCGCGTGGTGTATCATTAAAAAAGAATATTACGCTCGTAAGAGTGAAATGCTTAAGCAGATTATATTGTTAACGTTGTTTTTCTTTATGTTCTTCCTTTTATGGATTAGCTTAAAGTAATAATCTCTTTTTTACGCCAGCACATTATGTTATGTTTATGTTTTCGTAATATTGGGTTGAAGTAAATGACGTGCATCTAGTGTTCCTTGTTTCTCCTCCGAGTTTAATAAGTAAATTCATCTTCTTGTTAGATGAACGCAAGTTCAAATGTCAAATGATGTGTAGTGCGCGCCTAACAGAAGCACAAACAAGAAATATAGTGATTCAAAATTTAGTTCATTATAGCACTTCCCAAAAATAGGTGTATGATTTATAATGGGTACCTACTGAATATTGCATGAAGATGGAAATCTTCGAAAGCAAACCTATTTATGCGTATATGTGCCATGTGTCCCCAATCACTATGTTTTTAAAATCTGTGATAATATGAGATATGACAACAAGAATAACATTTTTAGTCCAGCATAAATTGTTCAACATAAATATTTTTTTTGCTTATTTAAAGTACGCCTCAGAGTGTTTAAATCCAAGTTTTAAAAACGCGCGTGTTTTAAAGTTACCATGGCAACATCAAAAGTAAGCAAGTACAACTCGTTCATCTGTATCTGTTACCTTTTGCTCTTCCATCCATTTGATGAATTTGTCGTATTCTTTTTTATAAGCGTCTTCCGATTTTTGCGGTATTAACCGCGATTCTGCTTTTCTATTTTAGTAATCAATGTTAGAACTCATTTTAAAGCAATATACAATCAGTGACAACTGTAGTGACAATAATTAATCCTATGTGACAGATTGCAAATTAATTTTTGTTTTCTCATTTTCATGACACTCACAGGTATCCTGATGTCACATCACGAATTCAACCATTTTACATTCTTAATTCTTATTTCCATTTTTTGTAGTAATAATACCAGTATTGATTGATGGGTTAGTGTAGATGATATTACCAAAAAAGTAGAAGTTGAAACGAAAATTTTTCATAAATATGTAAAATTTGTCCAACTTTAATGAGCACTAGTATGGGAGCGGGTGTTTCAAAAAATATGCCTGGTTCAGTCAATGCAGAATTAAATGCCCTACAACTTTTAATAGGACTATGTTTTCGATATTGTGAGTCCTTTACGAGATATAACCATAAAACCGCAAAAATACTCCTTTTGGAGGTATATTTTTACCCCCAAACACTTAAATACAACTCCGCCGGGGAGAAAGGCCTAGGATAGTCATAGTAGGCAACAAGTGAAGCCATTAAAACAATAAAATCTCTTGTAGCAATTGTTTCCGATTTGGATTTTAAGCCTACTGACCTATTGCTTTTATCACATATTATAATTTTAATGTCAAAATTGACAGACGTTATTTAGCCAAGTTACAATATTATTTGAAATCCTAATTTGATAACATAAGGTAAATCGTATTAATGAAAAGGTTTTGTTAGCATATTTTGAAGGAAGGAAGAATTTAGAAGCTTCCACTTTATAGCCTCAATATTCCATTTTGTGTTGAACAATCATTGTTTCTTTTTCTTTTTGAGACTTGTTTATCTTTCCCAATTGATGACATAACGAACTTTTCCTTAGTTATGAAACGTAGGACGTTTTGAAAAGTGTCACTTTATATGTCAAAATTAGAAAAAACATTTTTTCCCAGTAAAATAAACCATTTTTATATAATATTAAATCATACATAATAAACAAAGTTAAGGATTAATGCCATAAAACAGCCATGTACCATGAACATTACTAATGTACACAACGTGATAAATAGTACAGTAACTAGAGGTTTTAACTTCGGAATAATGTCATATTGAACGGATTTCGTTCATTTTTGGCAGTATAGCAGTAAATGCTTCACAGAAAAGTTTCTATATTCTGCGGGGGCTTGCTTATTTATGGGGGGTGGATGCCACCCCCTCTCAGGAGGTGGCACTTATAAACTATATATATTTATTGGAGCTCAAATAAAATCAAATTTTAAGAAGAAAAAGTTCTATGCAATTTTCCACATAAATTGATAGTTTTTAAGTTATAACGACTTCAAAATTGCGATTTTATCTTAAAAAAAAAAAGTATTTCCAAACGGCTTTCGTCAAGTATCTCGAAAAGTATTACTTTATCGAAAAAATGTTACAGACCAATTACAGAAAGTACAAATTGGAAATTAATTATATTTTTTGTTTATTGATGTAGGATTAATAATTTCGGAGATATTTAAGTTTATATTTGGTATCCAAGTGTTTCGAAATTACCTTTAAAGTCTAAAATGCATTTTTTTCTAAAGCAAGTGCTTTAAATGAACAAAAAAATTTGAGCATCTAGGTAATACTACATCTTAACGAAAAACGATAATTTTTTTAAATTACTGGCTAATTAGAGTAACAAAATGGCGACCTTTTTATATAAAAAAATATAAATACGCACATTTTTCCGACATATCTTCTTTATTTCTTATGCTACAGGAACGAGTAAAAAATAATTTGAAAGCGCAATTAATTGTCTTCAATTTCATTTCTTAGCATGCGTGACGTGGGTGTCACAATTTCTGAGATATATAACATTTAAACTGCATTTTTCGTTTTATAAACATTCGGACGTCATTTGTAAACTTTCATATCTCCGAAACTATTAATCTATGTAAATAAATAAACAATCGAAATTCATTATCAGTTTATGAGCTTTATTTTTTAATAAAACTAATATTTATTGAGATATTTGGAAAAGGAAAAAATAATTACGTTTTATCGAAAATACCTTTATAGTTTAAACTGTATTTTTTTCTAAAGCAAGTGCTGTCTATCCTGGGACCAACTTTATTCTTAATATACGTAAATGACGTAGCAGCAAATTTCCCACTCGCGAAATTCTCACAATTTGCTGACGACACAAGCATCACGCTACAGCACAAAAATTTAGACGATCTAATCGGTATAACAAAGACTTTATTAGAGGATTTATGCGATTGGTTCGCAGCCAATAAGCTGGTTTTAAATGTCAATAAAACTTTTAATATTCTATTCCAACCAAACAAAACACAACCTCATACTGTTATCTCAACAAATGGTGGAGATGTCATCCCCACGTCTACCACTAAATTTTTAGGTATTCATTTGGACCAACAGCTTGACTGGAAAACTCACATTATAGAATTAAATAAAAAATTAAGCCATGCAGTTTATGCCATAAATACAATCAGACAAAACATCGGTTTCAATGTTGGTAAAACAGTCTATTATGCATACTTCTACTCTATTATGCAATATGGAGTAGAATTTTGGGGAAATTCAACCAATGCTAAGACAACATTTTTAGTACAAAAAAAGCCATAAGAGCACTATTTAATCTAAATACGCGGGACTCGTGTAGAGATTACTTTAAAAAGCACAGAATATTTACCTTAACGAATTTGTACATATATAAAATCAGTATAATAATTTACAAAGAACAAAAAAGGCTTTCCACACCATCTGATATCCACAATTATGATACACGATACAGAAACATATACCGAACTCCATCATACAATTTGGATGTAAACAGAAGAGGACCCGTATATGCAGGTGTAAAAATATTTAATCATCTTCCAGAAAGAGTTCAGCAAAAACCGTCCTTAAATCTATTTAAAAAGGAATTGAAAAATATTCTAAAAACCAATGTTTTCTATAACTTAAACGAATTTTTTGAGGATGATCTCAACTAAAACAACAGGTCATTTGTATTTTCGGAATCCGAGTAGCCACAACAAATAAATATGAATGGCACTATATACCTACATCATATCATTTGCTTAGATTTTATTAAATATCATTGAATATCATTTAAAATTTGCAGGTCTCAGCCTGCTAGCTTAAATACGTACCATTTATTATTGTTGCTATTACTATTCTTACCTTATTGTAGTATGTTATCTATAATGTAGTATATTATCTGAGATAGACAATTATTCTATAAACCACAGTCAAACTAGGCGATATTTTCTCTAAGGCTCGGAAAGAGCCAGAAGTATGTATCTAGTTCTAACAATACATGTGTACACCAAAACAACCATTGTAGTTTGTAAGATACATATTGTGGGAAATAAAATATTTCTATCTATCTATCTATCTATCTATACAAACCAAAAAAATTGAGTATTTACGTCATGCTATATATTAATGAGAAACAATGTTTGAAATTCTTTTTTTTTAATTACTAATTACAGTAACAAAATGGCGACGTTGTTATTAAAAAAATGTGTAGGCGCACATTGCTTCGGTCATAACTTCCTTGTTTTTTACGCTACAGAAACAAATAAAAAAACAGTTGAAAGCTTAATTAATAACCTATTTTTCTACCTATTAGCATCCTTGACGTTTGTCTCACAGTTTCTGAAATATTTAACTCTCACTCTAAATAATTATCTTATGAACACTTGAATGCCAAATGTAAACTTAAATATCTCCGAAATTATTAATCCTACATCAATAAACAAAAAATATAATTAATTCCCAGTTTGTACTTTCTGTAACTGGTCTGTAACATTTTTTCGATAAAGTAATATTTTTCGAGATACTTGACGAAAACCGTTTGGAAATACACAAATCGCAATTTTGAAGTCGTTCTAACTTAAAAACTATCAATTTATGTGAAAAATTGCATAGAACCTTTTCTTCTTAAAATTTGATTCTACTTCAGTTCCAATAAATATATATGTTTATCCACCCCCTATAAATTAGCAAGCCCCCGCAAAATATAGAAACTTTTCTGTGAATCATTTACTATTATACTGCCAAAAATGAACGAAATCCGTTCAATATGACATTCCGAAGTTTTGCATATTTTTCACCTCTAGGTACTGTACTATATTGTTACATGACAATATTGCATGGAAAATGTGAATGTAAATTATTATGAAAGCTAATAAAAACTTTAATATTAACTAAATGGTTAATGTAGTTATTAGTTGTTGGCGAACTATCGCAAATTATACTTTAAGCTCGTATTCGTTTTTAATTCCGTGCATTATAGTGAATAATTAATATTCTCATATATTACAGCTATAAATTGTGATTAACTTTTATAATTTGCATTTACATGTCGGGATATATTATAGTAATAATATGCAAAATGGAAATAATATGGCTCATATATATTTTATGTAAAACACGCATTGTCTATAAACATAATGTTGGCGTTGATGCTGGAAGGGGTTGGAAACTTCGGTGTGACGGTAGGTACCTCCAAAGTATTTTCCACAAACACTAAAACACTTGAACTTCACTTGATTACTGTAATTGAACTCACGTTTCACTAACCATGTTGGCATCTTCAGGATTTGGCCAATGCGCTAGTGATAAAAATAAGATTTGGTAGTTAATAACTCAAAATGGTGAATTCAATATGGCTATCATAATTGCAAGATTTTTCCAGTTTACATGAAATTTAATTCAAAGTTCAATTGATTGGTTACGTTTAGAGCACATTGCAAAAGATTTCATCCGAATCAATTAATCTAGGAAATATTCCGTATTAAGAACCCCTTTTTAGCTAATTGGACCACGTAATTGAATGGTTTGGAACGGTATACCGGGTGACCCAGAAAGTATCTACCCCCCACCTTTTTCTACAGTTTTAAAAATAAAATTCTGAAATTTGGGAAATCAAATATAGATATCAATGGCCACATTTTGACAATTCGGTGGTAAAAAAATCACTTCCGGTATGGCCGGAAATTGAGACAACTTTCTTATTTTAAATAGCATGTTTAAGTCACTTTTCTCATAAAGGTGTAATTTCTCTTTCCAACGCTTTTTTCAGATTTAAAATCGGATGAAAAATAACCTTGGAAATGGCATTTATTTGCTATTTCTAGTTGGCTTTGGAATTCAGGAACAAATTTAAAAAATTTCGAAGTAGGCTTTTAATTTGAATAAAAGGGTATTTCTCAACAAATTAAACGTAAAATTGGCCTATTTTGTTCATTATCTTGGATTTAGAAATGTTTTTTCCCAGTTTTCCATTTCATGGAATTTCAATTTGTCATAACTCCAATTTTTCAAATTGTACCTTGTATGTTTTATTTTTTTATCAGATGGAGTGGTAAATTTGCCATAGACTGATTTTTCTCGATTCAAAATTGAATATAAATTAAAACAAATATTAAGTTTTCCGTAGAAGCGTTTCGAATTATGAAAGTTGTGGCAATTTCCGGCCATACCGGAAGTGATTTTTTACCACCGAATGGTCAGAATGTGGCCATTGATACCTATATTTGATTTCCCAAATTTCAGAATTTTATTTTTAAAACTGAAGAAAAAAGTGGGAAGGTACTTTCTGGGTCACCCGGTATAGATATAAAATTGTAACTATAATATCCATCAAAGATGGAAATATTGTTTTGTGGTTAAAACAAATGTAAAACATAGTTTCCTAATGTCTAACATAAGACCAGCTGTGAAATAACAGAACAATACAAAAACCAGCTCTGTTAGCCCGGCTTGAACTAAACGTTGAAATTGGCAAAGCACCCAAATTAGGCCTATTGACGGTAAAGCCAAACCAAGTGTGCATTAATCTTAAGGGCAAAGTTACGAATTGGTTCAGCATAAAACACTTTCCATGCCGAGGCTTAATGGACGGGTTTACTCTCTCTCTTATAGCCTAGTTAAATACGATAATATACATGCAAAAAATGGAAGATCAATGAAAATTTGAGGAAATATTTTTACTTTTTTTAATTAATGAGTTTCTAGCAAAAACTAAAGCAACATTTTATAGAGAGCAGGGGGTAAAAAGTGCAGATAGTGTTAATGTGGCATTGGCAAATTAATGGTGATTTGTTTGCTGTGCAATTTCTCTATAGAACATAGCTTACAGCTAAAAGCAAAAAAATTAAATGCAGTAAATTTTGAATCCAAGCGACAGTTTTCCAACCAATCAAATTTATGAAATTCTACACCATTTCTTTTTTTTTTTTTTAGATGAGGGTACGAGAAATAACCGCTTCCTAAACTTCGCTAAAATTACCTAGAGTCAGTGAAAATATGGGTACTTTTTGGTCAAATTTTAGAAAAATAAATTACATAAATCTTAAAGCTGAGAAAATTTTTTGCGAAAAGCAGTTCTTTTCTGTACAATCATATGTATAAAACAAACACCCTCCGATTTCTTCGGATTTTCTCGTCTTAGACTGTGGATTACGAAAATTAATGCGTTTCAATTGTGTCAGTCTGTTTGTCTATCTGTCAGTTGATTTGGTGTTGGGACTGTGATGCTGTTTTAGGTGTTGTTATAAACATATCTACTTAAAAGTTGGCATGCCGAAGATATATTCGCTTAAAATTTTGTTAAAATATGAAATATGCAAGATTGTTTATGTCATCAAGTTTAAAACTGACCACTTACAATTGTTTTTATTTTTATACAATTTAACAAATCGATCAAGAAGATTCGTACAAAACTAGTTTTCTTTGCAATTTCATTATGAACCATCTCTTTTCTCTTCATTGCGATGCGAGCTACACGACCAGAGATATTTAAAAATACTGCGAAAAAACACAAATTTGAATATTCTTTTGTTTAAACAAATGCCTTCTGGGGCTTGAATTTAATGCAAAACTTATTGATATATTTCTTGTTATATTTTGCAGTGAGTATAGTAGTAGTTAGGTGATTTTCAATAGCAACATTTAAATTAGGTTATAAAGAATTATTTTTAGACCAATGACAATGTTGTTCTTTCATTATATTGTGTTACAACTTGTTATATAGTATGTTACATTATATTATATATTAATCAATTTTTTTTATCTCCAAACTTTACAAGAGCAGCTTAGCTGAACTCAGCTATTTGTTGAATTTATAAATTGTAAATTTATTCTCCCCGCGCGATTGAGATTCAGCTCTGTTGGAGCCCATTCCAGGTTTTTGGGCCCTTCAGGTGACGTTGGTGATGTCCTCTCCAACAGCTCAAAGTCCAGACCTCCAACAAGGGATCACGGAGACTGCTAATCCAAGACTTAAAATATGTGCACTCGGTGAGCAGGCAGTTATAGATTCCGGCTATGGCCCTTCTTGACAGTTCTAAGGGCTCTTACAATCACTAGTACGACTGTGGTCTTTGCAATCCTAATTCTGCCAACTCTGTTTGGAGGTCTTTGTACTTGCTCAAATTTTACTTTTTTGTCATATTAGAATGAAAAATGACCTACTTGGGCACATGCATCAAGGCGCCAATCTCAAATAATTTTTACAGTTCTCATTTGCGGAATACCTATTGCTGTCAATTAGCTATTGATGACAATTTACTATTACCCTCAAGACTCCGTTGTGGAACTTTCTGAAAGTCAACTAATGGTATATCATAAATTTCATAACATTGCTGAACGCCAAAGTTCGACTAGCAACAACGAATTTAATGCACATCGGATCAATTAATATCCCACGACCTTGAACGCAAACACTGAACTTCGCCTTAAGTAACTCATTATCAATTCCCCCTGTGTAAGTGACAAACTTCATCTACGGAGGCATGCAACAGAGGGTGTGTTTATCTTAGTTAGCTGTGCTCATAATAGTTTGGTAAAATTAGCAGTATATTTCCCATATAGAGGAAATCAAAGTAGGAGACCAATGAAAATTTGGCGAAATTATTATTACGTTTTTTAATTCCCTCTACTGCAACTTTTTCTTAGGGTGGGGGGTCTGTTTTAAAAATATCTCGACAAGTAAAAATTTTAGCTACTGCATTTATCTTTGTAAAAGTTAATAAAATCAATTCATTAACCAGTATCCTTACGTAAATATAAATAAAAAAATTTCGACAGCTAGACATATCGATTAATTGATTATAGGCATTTATTTTACATCCAGTGGAAGTATAGTAACGACAAAAAAATTTTTAAAAATTTTTATTGTTCAAATAGGCTTAGAATGTCATGAAACGTCGAGATTTCAAGTCTGAGTGAAAAAAATTTCTGTCTGTCGGTCTGTCTGTCGGTCTGTAACTTTTTTTGGGCGCACGTTTACTCCGGAACCGTTTGAGATATTGACTTGAAATTTGGTACACATATGTACTTTAACAAGATCTAGAACTAGATTATATTTTCATCTTGTTCCGTCGAAGGGTTGGGGGGTAAATTGGGGTAAATTTGGAGTAAATAGGTAAATCAAGCAGGTAAGAGTTCATAAAATTGATATTTAGTATAGACAAGAGAAGCTAAGGTCTCAAAAAAAATTTTGGCACCCCCATTACCACCCCCACCCCACTACCGATGTGGGGTATCGTTTTATATGTTTTTGGGGTAGAGGACTTCAAATATTATATTATTAAAGTTCCATAAACAATTATTTCCAGATACAAAATTTTTTCGTTGTGTGACTTGGATAGAAAATCCGGATGTGGAAGTAGTGATTCCTTAGGCACCGGTTTTTTTCTTTATATTATATAAAATAAGCATTATTGGTATACCATTCTCAGCTGTACCCAGGGTCAACGATCATGGACATGGTGATATTCTGGTCCCATAAAAAGAATTAAAGTTTTTGAGATAAATGAAACGTAAAGGTGAAATATGTATAGAACGCGTAAACATGTAATGAATCCTGACAAGTTTTACCTAAATGTATGAGTAACCTAGTTCTATAATAGACTAAGTTACTCATACGTTGAGGAATTCATGTTGTATTTGTTTATATCAATGTGTTGTGCTTTAATCATTAAATCTAACGTGACAAAGGAAAACCCACCTAAATAGTTCTGAGGACGTCAATAAAGCTTGAAGAAACGTCGACTATTTAATAAAATGTTTTCCTAACACCTTTCTGGTTTAAACCCGTCAACCCTTTACCAGTTTATTTTATATAATATACAGAGAAAAACCGCTGCCCAAGGAATCACTACTTCCACATCCAGATTCTCTATCCAAGTCACTCACAACGGAAAACTTTGTGGAAATAATTGTTTATGGAACTTTAATAATATTAGATTTGAAATCCTCTACCCCAAAAATCCATAAAACGATACCCCACATCGGTAGTGGGGGTGGTAGTGGGGGTGGACGAAGTAAAAAAATATTTTGAGTTTTCTGGTTCTTGTACATACACTAAATCACTTTTTTTTTCATCCCCTTTAATAATGGCGTGGGGGTGGTAGTGGGGGTGGCTAATGCCAAAAATTTTTTTTGAGACCTTAGCTTCTCTTGTGTATACTAAATACCAATTTTATAGACTCTTACCTGCTTGATTTATCCATTTACTCCAAATTTACCCCAAATCACCCCCAACCCTTCGACGGAACAAGATGAAAATAGAATCTAGTTCCAGATCTCGTTAAAGTACATATGTATACCAAATTTCAAGTCAATATCTTAAACGGTTCCAGAGTAAACGTGCGCACAAAAAAAGTTACAGACAGACCGACAGACAGAAATTTTTTTTTCGCTCAAACTTAAAATCTCGACGTTTCATGACATTTTAAGCCTATTTGAACAATAAAAATTTTTAAAAATTTTTTTTGTCGTTACTACCACTGGATGTGGAAGTAAAATGAATGCCTATGACTAGCTATTTTTTTATTCCTTTATGAAAATATGATAATACCTGCAGACAATCTCTCCCGATTTTTGGTCATGTTTTTTTGAACACCTGAACTTTCGGCGCAACCCGATTTCGTCCCCATTTCAGCCAAATATCTGTTTGCTTGAAATAGACACCCTGAAAATAATAATTAATGAAAAAATGTGATTTGTAGTTAACACAATTGACAAAGAAGAAGCCTGCTATACTATTAGCACAAATATACAGAGTGGACATCCTTTAAAAAAATGTCAGAGGGCATTAACATTTGGCGCCTAGTGTGTGGGAAAAAATAATTAATTAAGAATCGACGGAGAAAAATATTACTTGAAATGTTGTCACTACCGCCAGAAAGGACTCGATTTATTTTTAGTTAACACAAACATGGAGGGTTGTTATTTACCTGAAAAAATAATAATTAATGAAAGGTGTCAAATTAAGAGGAAATTTTTGCGTAAATATCTTTGCAGAGTTTTGTCCGCATTTGATAAATTGACGGCAACAAAAAAAAAGTTTTATTACGTTTTTAATTTAAACTACTTGGTATTAAAAAACTCGGATTTAAAACGTTGTATTTGCCTTGTATTTTGAGCTTCCAGGACTTGCCTAGTGGCTCGGTCTGAAAAATTCACACGCATACATAAAGACTAGTTTTAGTTTCTTGTATAAATAACTGTTTCGCTAATGACAAGGAATTGAACTTAAAATCTTATATAACAATAGAAAAGTCCGATCTAAAGAAACAGAAGAATTTTCAGTGTTAAAATTCACCCCCGTTATAAATTAGTAGCTGTCACCCACATAACATATTTTACAAATGTCAGAGACCAGTCATTTGTCTCAGAATTAACCATCATAATAAATGTAACTGACATTCATTCTGTCTTTAGATATTCCCAATGCTAAAAAAAATTTAACCTTTTAAATGTACCAACACCACAAAAATAACAATGAAAATATGTTATATCTACCTTCAAAAGTCTTTCCAGTATTTTTAATAATGTTTAAACAAGAGCAATAACTGACCCCTAGTAGCACACAGGCGATTACAACACAGAAACAAGCTTTTAACATTTGAAATGGGGAAGTCTAGACCTTTATGTTCTCTTACGATTTTCACAAAACTATATTATATATTTTTTAATAAATATATAAATACATGATAATTTTTTCGCCACACAGTGGCTTCTTCGGATGTGAGTATTAAACTAACATTACAATATACCAAAGGGTTTATACATATACATTGTAATGTTAGTTTAATACTCACATCCGAAGAAGCCACTATGTGGCGAAACAGTTGTTATGTATTTATATAGGTATTTATTAAAAAATATATAATATAGTTTTGTGAAAATCGTAAAACAACAAGTTTTATTTATTTGCAGTTAATATGACTTTTCATCAAGTAAAGGTCGAATCAATCAACTTTATGTTTTCGTTTGTATACACGTATTTTCATATATCCTAACCAATTGTTGATGATTTTTGGAGATATACCCAATTATCCTTACTATCCGAATTTTTCCAAAAAGCCCTTAATATTGTGATGTGTTGCAACGCCTTCAATTAATTCAGATGTATTTGCACCTACTCGAGAAACCTACCAGAAGTTCTAGAGTGATGACATTCGGAATTATCTAGAGTATGGTGGCGTCATCACAGAAAAATCGAGATCTGTCATTTTTAGGTATAAAAGACCGTATTCTCGGCGGGTAGTTCAGAAAGTATAGAAAGTTTTGAAGTCTTGGATTTGACAAGTGAGAAGTGAGGTTAAGACTCCAAAGTGAAAACAAAGTAATAAACATTGTTATTTTTAGTCAGTAAATTTCATTTAAGTTAATAAGAGTATTGTGAAGTATCCAGTAAATTATTTAATAAAGTGTGTTAGTGGTTATCTCTTGTTATAATTCTTGTAACCCACGGAATTTGCAAGGGCGGTTTCTTGGGGGTGGAAACACGTTACAATATGTTATGTTTTGACTGTATAATAATTTATAGAACTATTGTGGTACCACATTTTGTTTACTATCCGACAATTATGTTTATGTTTAGTAATATTAAATATCATAGCCTTTAGATGATTTAGAATCAAGCTTTAATCAAGCCTTATTATGTAGCAGGATATTGGATAGTTTAAACAAGCTGTAATGTTAAATGTTTTAATTTTAATTTAACTATTGGGCGAGCGCAGAGGCGACTTCAATGTGAATATCAGTCGATATTCCGTTGAAGCAACGTCAAGCGCGGTTAGTACTTGGACACGGCCGACTCTAGTTACTAGAGTCGGCCGTGACTTGGATGGGTGACCCATCTTGGGAAATACAGCGTTCTCGTCCCACCTTCTAGCGGCTTATATATCAGTGTATACGCGGAAGCTACGTAATTTCAGACGAGGATTACATAGTGGAGATACCATCCTTCGGAGGGGATGTAAAGCAGGCGGTTCCTTGTCTATTAAATGTTAGGCAAGTAAAAGATCCCTACTCTTCTTAAGGGAAGAGGTTCGGCAAAATTTACAGGTTGGGGGTAGCTCGTCTCCTGGCGTCGGTGATAGGCCCTGGTAGCGGAAATAGGCCGACATTAAATAAATAGATTAAAAAAATTTATTTAACTATTGAATAATATGCTTCCCAGCATCTGTTAGAATTCTGTACATTTGTTATTAATATTCATAATTGTAATACTAGGAGTCATCAAGATTTCTACATGCAAGGAACAGACACGTCACAAAATCAGTTCTTTAGTAAAGGTTTAAAAATGTACAATGGAACACCACGTGACATAAAAAAAAGTGGAAACGTGAATTTTTTTAAACACAAAATTATAGAATTATGTCAAAGAAAAATGGTCTGGGTAATACTGTGATACTAAGTGTTATGTTATGGTTAAATTTTGTGATATAAACTGATTTCATTATTTGGTATTTTTTTTTCATATTGTTCTAACGTAGTTGCGTTTTGTATTCTTTAGCTTGAGCTAATAAATTAAATTATTATTATTATTGGTATTAGTATTACTATTATTATGGCTATGAAAGCAAGCTACGCAAAAATAGACATCTTTTGAAATGTCAAAACCAGAAATATCCATTAGTTCATTCGGGCGTTTTATAATGTAGGATTTTCCACGATTAACAGCTTAAAAAGTCTGGAAAATGCCAAAGTAATAATCGTGCGTGATCCCTAAACGATATAAATTATTTATACCGATTACGAGTTGTGTTTTAAAACTGTCTCATGTCATTGCCATCGCTATATTAATTAATTGTAACATGATTTGTGTAACAAATGTACGTCAAAGTTGATTCAATACGGTATTTGAGCAGTTTTCCATTCGAATTAAATCATGATTAATGCATATGTTTAAACGTATACTAAATCCATGAAAGAAGGATAATGATGAACTGAACTATCAATAGCGTCAAGCGGCATATCTAACAAAGCGACGTTGATTTGATAACCTTTTGTAAAACTTATTCTGTATTACATCTTTTCCAAATTCAAATCCAATAGGTTCTGTTGCATGTGCGTACATTTACTACTATTTCCATAGGGATTTATTGTGGATGTAAGGAGTCGGAAGAATAGGCAAAATCGTGCTAAAGTTATGACCCCCCCCCCTCCCCCCGCCGTTTTTGTGAGAATAACAGGGTGAAAATGCTTTTAGTCATGCGCTTCTTCTCAAACGGACAAAAACCACCCTTTTTTTGCTTATTTTTGCAGGGATTCTTTGTTTTTTCATGGGGCTATAGCAGATGGTGAAAGGTGATGTTAGGTAGTAAACCGCAGTTGCCCTCAGGGGTAGAATCTACTCTGTCGGGGTGGAAAATTGTTTCCTTCGTTGTTCCTTGTTAAAGATGTTTACCTCTCCATTTTCAAAAATGCTGATCAAGAAAAAAATGGTTTTACGCTTGTTCAATCCCTCCTTCATCCCTAAACGGATGGAAATCACCCCTTTCATACGTTTCACAATATCAATGCTGGTAGGGGCGTTCTTGTAGAGGAATGGCTAGAAATTTAGGTGGAGTTCATTGATAAGCACAGGGAAATGGTAAGAGTGAATTGAGACAACCTAAGGGGGTTAATCCCACCCCCCCCCAGGGAGTGTTAAATTGATTTTTTTTTTATTTTCTAATTTGTATATTGAGTGGGAGTGGTTTCAAAGTCATCATTTATCCATCATTTGTCCATTGGACATCAAATGAACCTATCCTCGCAAGGATTTCAAATTCATGTTTCATAAAACTGACAATATTGAATCAGATACACTTGTTGGATAGCAGGAACAATCAAATGCTTTTACTTTTATTTTTTTCTTGATTAGCATCCTCGAAAACGGTTGGGGGGGGATCGGTTAAACTAGAGAGAGAGAGAGAGAGAGAGAGACAAAATTAATTGTCCACCGCCTGGAATTGTCCACCGCCTTTGAGGTTGTCACAATTCACTGTTACCATTGTCCTTTGCTTATCAGTGAACTCCGCTTAAATTTTCAGCCATTCCCCTCCAAGAACGCCCTGACGAGTGTTGATATCGTGAAACGTATAAGAGATCCGTTTAAAGGTAAAGGAAGGGTCGAACCGGCGTAAAACCATTTTTTTATCAGCATCCTCGAAAACGGGGGGTAAACGTTTTCAACAAGAAACAACAAGGGAAACAATTTTACACCCCCTGGTAAGGTAGTTCCACCCCTGAGGGATGTTGCTACCCCTGAGGGCGGCCCACTACCTGACATCACCTTTCACCATTTGTTATATACCCATGAAAAAAACAAAGAATCCCTGCAAAAAATAGTCGATGCCAAGCTGTCATATGAGAAATAAGCAAAAAAGTGCTTTTTGGCCGTTTGAGAGGTGCGCATGACTAAAAACTTTTCACCCTTTTATTCCTGTTCAGCACCCTCGAAAACTGGAGGGAAACAGATTTCATAATTTTAGCACGATTTTGCTTTTTTTTTCGAGAAAATCCCGACTCACATCCACTATTAGTAACGTTTGACGCCATTTTTCAACCTCTGTATCTCCGAAAAAACAAAAAGTTAATGACATTTTGCCCTAAAACTATAATACACCACAGTTTATAAAAAACATGATAGTTTACGTGCCTCTAGTGAGTGCCAGAGGTATAACGAATATAATCCAAATTAAATAGGGAGTATCCTACCACGCTACGTGTCAAAGATACAAAATTTTTGAGCGTAACAGAAGTCTTTAATGTCAATCTAATCCTGAAATAATGGAATATTTGAGGAATAAATTGACACTAGGAAAAAATCTTGATGACTTAGAGCTTTTTTATCATCAGATTTGGATTCAGCGCACCAAAATACATATAAAATGATATTTTTCGTTATCAGTTCAGAATTTTTTTTGTGCCAGTGTTATTATAATAATCTATTGGATTAAGTCAAATAGGTATAATAATAAAACAAGTTAAAAACGTACTCTTCGCCAATTTACTGAGCTTTTTATATATAATTGTTACACATTCTATAGGATACTCTTCTCAGTTTTCTTGTAAATAATGTTAGTTTTCGGACATCCTACATTTTGTGATACCATCTTTGTTGTGAAAAAAATAATATGAAAACAATGAAAAAAATATCCAACCTGTGTAGGATTTGAACACGGGACCTTTGGATTGCAACGCAAAGCAAGCAAGCAAGCAATAACAAGTTTATTAAAATTAGAGGTACATGTATGTGCTTCCCCGGAATGTGGCCCGGAGCCAACCAGACAACCATGCAAAGCTTTAGCCGCTGCGCCACCACATATTGTTACGAAAATGGATTGTCTGTTATATACCTATATCTTTCGACAATCATACATATTTCAACTCGTACTTCCATGAAATATATTTTAGTAAAATTCATAAACAAAAAAATATATTATGGAAATAATATTTCGCAAGATTTCCATTTTAGTACAAGCGACAAAAATTAAGAGATATTCTCTTAATTTTTTAAATATCTCCAGATCTCTCCATATTTTTTTGAATTAAATAATTAATAACTTTTTTATTTACCGATCGATTTTCTTCAAAAACAATAGAGTTCTTCCTCTAGCTAACACTAACTTACTTTTTAAATTCCAATACAATCGGACTTTTCTTTCTTAAGTTATCGTGCTTACAAGAAACGTGACGGACGGATAGACAGACGGACGGACGGACGGACGGACGGACGGACGGACGGACGGACGGACGGACGGACGGACGGACGGACGGACACAACACAACACAATAATATGAAAATTTTTTCTCTACGAGCGATATTTACGATTTTAGAAATGTGCCGATCAAATACAATGTACTCTTCGTTTTGGCAAAAAGCATAATAAGGGAGACAGGCACATTTTAGTTAGCTGAATAGTTGAATTACAGTATCATCAGTTATATTTCGAGATGTGAGTTTGCACATGTTGAATACCTATTGGTAAAATGTCGTATATGCGAAGGGCAAGGTAAAAGCAATTTATTGGACTTACTGTCTTTTCAGACAGCATATAATTAAAATAAGTGTGATTCCATTTTCTTTATTTAGCACACTGAAAAGTACAACACCGAATAAAATTTACTGTAATACCAATTATAGAAATGTTAAGTAAAACCATTACAAGGAGCAAATTACACATTCCCCGGGTCTTTTGTTTTAGCAATTTCAAACGATGTCTTTTACCGTCATAAAAAGGAGTAATGCCATCGAATAGAGGGTAGGCTGTTAGTGAGTTTCGTTCCTAGAAAACATAACCATTTAATTTAATAAACCAACCAAATTGATTTTAGTACTGTAGAAGATATCGCTCCTGAGCAAACATTGAAAGAGTCTGCCCTGTTATCCTGGGAAAACATTAAAGGAAAACACAAGGCTATAGTATATGTTGTCGTATCTCTTGTGAATTTCCTTTTGTATATAAGAGGGTTCCCAAGAAGTTTCGGCTTTTTTGTCCTTGATAATGGCAAAGTGCAACTCTTCAAAAGATTTATTAGTTTAACAACTACTGGCAGCATCAGCATGCGATCTTTCAGTAAATAACACAAAACAAATTCGGCTGTTGATGGATTTTTGTGGATGTTATTTAAACGCGGTGGTATTTTTTCATATAAGAGAATGAAGACATTATTGATTGGTTCTAATAATGGCTAATTTGATGAAATTTTCACTAACATTTCTTGAATTTCTAAGAAAATCGTAAATATTTCAAAAAGTTTTAACTTAAACCCCCACAATGCTTATATCAGAAAAAACGGAATTTAATTTTACATAACTTGATGTAAAAAAAATATAGGTTGTTCCATTTGACCTAAACAAGTTCTCGCGGTTTGAGGTTTACAAAATGTAAGGTCAAAAATGGAACACTTGGTATATTATAATTGAATGTAATTCAATTGTAGAGTGCAGCTCTCCTTGTGTTCTTTCTACATGCCAAAAAGCAAATGAGTATCTTTTACGCGAAGAAAGCTATATAGGTTATTGTAAACTATTACACCTGTCAAATTTTTTTTAAAATGTCAAATATCTGAAACGGTTGGGTTTAGGCATAGGGTATCCTATATATTTTTGACTGATTTTATGCTCTTTTCGAAAACCCTAAAAAATATAGAGTGTTCCATTTAAAATTAGCAAGTTGGTATCGACTTCCGGTATAACCGGAAGTGCCAGATGCTTGTAATTATTTTAGTTGAATTGGCCACACTGTCATTAGTAGCTCTCTAAATTTTCAAAATTTTCTGGTGCGTACTTTTCCCTATATCGATCGATGCAGTTCCTGGTGAGACACCCTGTATAGATGTTAAAATACGGATCTAATAGTACAGTACCTAGAGGTAAAAAATATGCAAAACTTCGGAATAATGTCATATGTAACGGATTTCGTTCATTTTTGGCAGTATAATAGTAAATGCTTCACAGAAATTTTCTATATTGTGCGGGGGCTTGCTAATTTATAGGGGGTGGATGCCACCCCTTCTCAGGGGGTGGCACTTAAAAAAATACATATTGGAGTTGAAGTAGAATCAAATTTTAAGAAGAAAAGGTTCTATGCAATTTTTCACATAAACTGATAGTTTTTAAGTTATAACGACTTCAAAAAAAAAGGTATTTCTAAGCGGATTTCGTCAAGTATCTCGAAAAGTATTACTTTATCGAAAAAAATATCACTGGCCAATTACAGAAAGTATAAACCGGGAATTAATTATATTTTTTGTTTATTGGTGCAGGATTAATAATTTCGGAGATATTTAAGTTTACATTTGGCATCCAAGTGTTCATAAGTTAATTATTTAGAGTGAGAGTTAAATATCTCAGAAACTGTGACACCTACGTCAAGGATGTAAATAAGTAGAATAATAGGCTATTAATTAGGCTTTCAGCTGTTTTTTTATTTGTTTCTGTAGCATAAAAAACAAAGAAGTTATGACCGAAGCAATGTGCGTCTACACATTTTTTTAATAACAACGTCGCCATTTTGTTACTGTAATTAGCCAGTAATAAAAAAAAAGGAATTTCAAATACTGTTTCTCATTAATATATAACACGACGTAGATGCTCAAATTTTTTGGTTTGTATACAGCACTTGCTTTAGAAAAAAATACAGTTTGAAGTATAAAGGTATTTTCGATAAAACGTAATTTTTTTATCCTTTTCCAAATATCTCAATAAATATTAGTTTTATTGAAAAATGGGTAGAGACCAAAAATAAAGCTCATAAACTGATAATGAATTTCGTTTATTTATTTATATAGATTTAATAGTTTCGGAGATATGGAAGTTTACAAATGGCGTCCGAACGTTTATAAGACGAAAAATGTGGTTTAAATGTTAATTATCTTAGAAATTGTGACACCTACGTCACGCATGCTAAGAAATGAAATTAAAGACAATTAATTGCGCTTTCAAATTATTTTTTACTCGTTCCTGTAGCATAAGAAATAAACAAGTTATGACAGAAAAATGTGCGTATTTATATTTTTTTATATAAGAAGGTCGCCATTTTGTTGCTCTAATTAGCCAGTAATTTAAGAAAATTATCTCGCATACAATTTTTCGTTAAGATTTAGTATTACCTAGATGCTCAAATTTTTTTGTTCATTTAAAGCACTTGCTTTAGAAAAAAAATGCATTTTAAACTTTAAAGGTAATTTCGAAACACTTGGATACCAAATATAAACTTAAATATCTCCGAAATTATTAATCCTACATCAATAAACAAAATATATAATTAATTCCTAGGTTGTACTTTCTGTAATTGGTCTGTAACATTTTTTCGATAAAGTAATACTTTTTGAGATACTTGACGAAAACCGTTTGGAAACACCTTTTTTTTTTTAATCTAAAATTGCAATTTTGAAGTCATTATAATTTAAAAACTATCAATTTATGTGAAAAATTGTATAGAACTTTTCTTCTTAAAATTTGATTCTATTCCAATAAATATATATATTTTTTAAGTGCCACCCCGTGAGAGGGGGTGGCATCCACCCCCTATAAATTAGCAAGCCCCCGCACAATATAGAAACTTTTCTGTGAAGCAGTTACTATTATACTGCCAAAAATGAACGAAATCCGTTCAATATGACATTATTCCGAAGTTAAAACCTCTAGTTACTGTACTATATATAAATGACTCTGTGCGAAAAATATGGTTTCTCCTTCTATCTGCCTTTCAGCATGATCCTAGCGTACAGAATTTGTAACACTCGTCTTTCTCGCACAGTCTCTATTAAAAACCGATCAGAGAAAACATTCGATAGAGCGCACTTCATACAAATAGCATCCACTTACAATGTATACTTTTTCTATTCGATACGGTCAAGTTTCTGATGCAGGTGCCGAACGCCGTCGGCCAACCATAAATATTAAACACGACAAGAATCATAAATATTGTATACATTTGCGCTTGAATGGAGCTCCGCGCGCTTCCGGTTCGTTGGCTAACTTGTCATCAATCAGCGCCCTCTGTGACGACCATCATGCCTCATTCATCGTCAGATCTAAGCTTGGCTACGCTGTCACGGTTATTGTTCATACGCGGTGTAATTAATCATATCATTTTTTTTTCATCCTTTTTGCTTGTATCGGGCTTTATTAGCACTGAACGGATGAAGTCAATGCTGCGGAGATATTGAAGTGATACGCGGAAAAAGTACGCCTCATTAGTGGCGTGAGCCCCGGTTTTAATCTGTCTCTAATTTCGCTCGTTGTTTCCGTTTTTTGTGCCACAGGGCGCCGATCGTATTCACACTGAGATTTTGGGAAACGTGTATTTAATTAGTTATTTATTTATTTAACAATTCACTACTCAATTTTCCAATTACGTATTACGTTAAATACCTCTGAGTGGAGTCAAATTAGGACTAAAAAATTAAAAAATTCGGAATGAGAATTGTCTGGTCAGGGCAGGTTCTTTATTTTAACCTGTTCAGGGGATCAACTTAAGGTTCACAGTTCAGTTTTGCAGTTTCTGCGAGGTCGGCGTATTGTTTATTTAAGAAAGTTAATTTTTTAGATCGTGTTTTCTATCGATTTTCTTTGAATATCTCCAAATCTATAAGTCCTATGGAAAACAACAAAAAGAAGAAAAATGTTCATTATGAGCTGTATAATAAAAGTACATAAACTATAATTCGTTCCAATTGTTATTGTGTAAAAAAAATTGAATATTGCAAAATTATGCGTTTTTAAACAAATCACCGTTCTTTCAAGAATAATGGATAATATTCTGTGAAATTTTGCAGAAATATAGCTCTTATAAAGTACAATTGCCACTTAAAATTTCAATTCAAAATGATTTATTAAAGCGACTCAAATATGCAATTGTTGCTAAAACTTTGCACCCTTGTGAAATCCTGCCATCAAAACAAAAACATGTGTACGATGGCTCAAATGGCAGCCTTTTATAAGTACTTTAAGATCACGGAGAGAGAATTTGTTTTTTCAAAATTTAAACCCTTTTTATTACAGTTGTTCATAATTTTCGAAATTGTAGTTATAAACAAATTCAAAAACGGTAAAGGAGTAATGAAAGTAGATTAAAAAAGCCAACTTAAATAAAAAAACCGCTGCCCAAGGAATCACTACTTCCACATCCGGATTTTCTATCCAAGTCACACAACGAAAAAATTTTGTATCTGGAGATAATTGTTTATGGAACTTTAATAATATAATATTTGAAATCCTCTACCCCAAAAACCCATAAAACGATACCCCACATCGGTAGTGGGGTGGGGGTGGTGACAAGGGGTGGGAGTGGGGGGGTGGATAAAGTAAAAAAATATTTTGAGGTTTCTGGTTCTTGTACACACACTAAATCACATTTTTTTTTCATCCCCTTTAATAATGGGGTGGGGGTGGTAATGGGGGTGGCTAATGCCAAAAATTTTTTTGAGACCTTAGCTTCTCTTGTCTATACTAAATATCAATTTTATGAACTCTTACCTGCTTGATTTACCTATTTACTCCAAATTTACCCCAATTTACCCCCCAACCCTTCGACGGAACAAGATGAAAATATAATCTAGTTCTAGATCCCGTTAAAGTACATATGTGTACCAAATTTCAAGTCAATATCTCAAACGGTTCCAGAGTAAACGTGCGCACAAAAAAAGTTACAGACCGACAGACAGACCGACAGACCGACAGACAGACCGACAGACAGACCGACAGACAGAAATTTTTTTTTCGCTCAAACTTGAAATCTCGACGTTTCATAACATTCTAAGCCTATTTGAACAATAAACATTTTAAAAAATTTTTTTGTCGTTACTATACTTCCACTGGATGTGGAAGTAATTAATGCTCTACTTACATTTGGAGCTGAGATACGTTAGTTTTTACGTTTAGGTCACTTATAAATAAACAAATCGATATTTCTTATTGGAACTTGTACTGGTAATTCACCAATGTTCGTTAGTTTCAGTCACTCATGCAGGAATTTATTTAAGAAACTTAGGATTCTAACAGTATATTCTGTTTATATTCTCGCACGTGTCATGTTTGTTTATAAAAATTATTCGAAATTTCCTAAATGTAAAAATATTAACCAATATAACACAAGGCATGATCTGTTTATACCAAGTTGCAGATTAGAATTAACTGCCAGAAGCTCATACATAGTGCCTCTAAAATTATTTAATCGCCTTCCATCTTCTATACAGAGTGTGAAAAACGCTTTAAAAATAGAGTTACAGAGATTTTGTTAGCAAATAACTTTTATAGCATCGATGAATTTTTAAATTGTACCTTGTAAAACTTACAGCGTAGTTTGTTATTTACTTATTTTTTTTTTTTCTGTGTGTTGTTTTATTCTATATTTAAACATTTTAAAAGTAAAATTTGACTATTTCTACACAAATGTAAGTTTGTCTAGAGAAGTAAATAAATAATAAATAATAATAATGTCTATTATTTTGTCTCTGTTACTTGAAAATAATCCAAAGCTACAATTGTTAGAAGATATTGTATAGAGGCCCGAAAGTGGGGTCTTTAGCGATTTTAGCGATTAGAGATCCGAAAATCATCAAAAATGTATAAATGTTATATTGTGTTTTTACAAACCGGACCGTTAGATAATCCAGTGGGTAAGGCGACTAGCACTTTTTATTCAGGATGCGGACTTCTCGGGTTCAAATCCTGCTCCCAAAATATTTTTTTTTTGTATCAGTAATATTAAAAATTTTACAAAGCTGTATACAATTATACATGAACATAAGAGTAGTTGTTCAGGTTAGGTTGGTTTACCATTTTCGTGACAAAAATTAAAAAAGTTATTAAAAAAAATGAAAATGTACATTATGTTCTCAAAGACGCTATATTCAATTTTATTTTAACAATTGTAGCTTTGGATTACCTTCAAAGAGCAGAAACAAAATAATAAGCATTGGAGAATAACCAGCCAAAATTTCAAGAAGAAATATCGATTTGTTTATTTGTAAGTGACCTAAACGTAAAAACTAACGTATCTTAGATCCAAATACTCTATAGCATTATTTTTTTTCCAAAGTTGGCTTTTTTAATCTATTTTTATTATTCGTTAACTGTTTTTGATTTCATAAAAAACCCAGAAAGTTACTTGAATTTACAATTGCAATGTTTTTCTCCGAGATCTTAAAGTACTCATAGAATGCTACAATTTGAGCCATCGTACACATTTCTTAGTCTTGATGGCGGGATTTCACAAGGATGCAAAATTTTAGCAACAGTTGTGTGAGCTGTTTGCGTAATCGTTTTGATATGAAATTTTAAGTGGTGATTTACTTCATTGAATATTATCCATTATTTTTGAAAGAACAGTTTAAAACCCATAATTTTCAAATGTTTATTTTTTAAAACAATAATAACAATTGGAATGAATTATAGTTTATGTACTTTTATTGTACATATGAACATTTGAACATTTTCTTTCATTTTATTGTTTTCTATAGGACTATAGATTTCGAGATATTCAAAGAAAACCAATGGAAAACACGGACTAAAAAATTAAATTGTGCAATACGCCGACCTCGCAGAAACTGCAAAACTGAGCTGTGAACTTAAGTTGACCCCCTGGACACGTTAAAACAGACAAACTGCCCTCACCAGACAATTCACATAAAAATCCTAATTTGACTCCACTATCTCGTTTGATTGATTTAATGTTATTTAATTTTTTATTTTGTCACAATTTATTAAAAAACTGTATGCTATAATAGTAAGGTCATTTCTTCAACATGTTAGGTCTAATTACCTTGGCGGCCGGACAGTCCCCCCGGGGATTTATCCTCAATAATGAGCTTATGGAAATCTGACAAAAGTATGACATATCTTGAATTTTGATTTATTTAATCAAATACAATAAATAGCAATAGTTAATAAAATATACATTTCAATTCAATAGAGATGGATGTGTTCTCTGGCATAATAATTACAAATCTTTAATGACTCTCCATTGATTTGCTTACAAATCTTACTCATTTTTTCACACCTTGCAAGAGAATCTGAATTTGGTCTTGTAAGACCATCATCTGGCCATACCCAGGTATGTGAACAATCATCGGGGGGTGTTACGAACAATCATCGGGGGGTGTTACGTAACCAAAGCTTTATTTACACCGTTCTCTGAGCTGTTTCGGCGCGAGAGCGTTCACCTACAATTTTCTCAACAACTGCTAATCTTAGAAAAGAAAGTTTTCCTTGTCTTTATTTTTTTTCAATACATTTGGCATCTATTTCGAAAAATACAAAAGTTTATCGTTTGCTATACTTACCTCTGCAAATTTTCTACGCTTATTAAAATTTTATATTCACATTATTGTATTTTGTTAACAAATATATAGTGATAAGACAGTAAAAGTTTGAGGCCAATTCATTGTCCCGTTTTGAGTAAGGACGAATTAAACCAAGAACATTGTTTTAATTATTTTACGATTTTTCACTATTTTCGCACCAAGGATCCATAACTTATTATTATTCTAACACTTCGGTTAAGGTGACATTATTTTATACCCCCCCAAAAAACTGTATGTTCCATTTGTTGTTCTGCGCGATGTTCTCCTTTTCAATTTCATAGTATCATGATTTATGAGAACCTTTGAACTTATGTTTAGTAGTGAGGGTTTTTATTTTTTTAACTAACGAATTCCCAAGGTTATTGAGGCCGATAGCGCCTCATTTAAGAAGAATATTTAGATTCAACGCTGTATATTTTAATTAGAAAAATAGTCATATTTTTAATGAATAATATTTCTTCGACAACAACCCAGGAACATAAGGGTCTTTTTAGGTTTAAATTGGATGTAGGGAGAATGCTGAAGATTCTCCCTACATCCCGTCTACGTAAAAATAATTACATCTTCGTGTCAGCTAATTTCCTCCTTTATATTGTAGTTATTTGGGTTTTCTACGAACAAAATCGATAAGATCAAGCCTTGTTCAACCTTGATAGTCCTTCTTCTGCCACTTCTTAGTCGGTCCTTCACTGAAATAGTATTGTGATTTTTTAATATAAATTCTCAACAGTTCTCTTTAGGAAATGTTTATTATTTCAGAAATTACCTTCCTGAAGGCCTTTTGAATATTTATAAGAAAATAAAGAACGAATAGTAAGCAAATTTCAGTAACATGTAATTTTTTATATCCTAAATGAATCTGGAAATATAACATATAAGCAATAATGTGACAGTTTCTGCTTAAAACGTGAAAATTTTGAATTTTGTTTTGTACTAACAACTACTAATAGTAATCAAATCAAAGGTATAATAAATACATTAGAGGGATTAATAATACAATCCATCACAGTTATAACGTAAACAAGCATGTAATTAGTTAATGCAGGTTGTAATTTATTTCCTGCAATACAACAAAGTTCTGGCCAGTATTAACTCCTAATTAATGAAAATGTAGCAATTTACCAAATAGGATACCACATTGATTGAGTTTCGTTTTGCAAGGTATCCGGAAAATCCGGAAAGTGGGCGGTGTCCTTTAGGTATTTCCGATGCTTTTCTAATAAGTAATGGAGAGCACATTTACACAAAAATAGACCATCAAATGAAGAGAAAAAAATGAGGCAGTTAAGGTACCGGGAAGCGAAATGGGTGGGAAAAACTGAATTGTAAATTATGGTGAAAAAGGTAATTAGGATGCAAAATTTTAGCAACTGTCAAAAAGTATTGCACTTGCTTCGTAACCTTTGGTGCACAGTAGTAATAAAAAAAGAAAAAACCCGTAACCTAACCTAACCTAACCTAACCGAAGCAAGAGAACGCAACCGTACGAAACGAAACTGAACGGGATGTAACCTAATCTGAGTGACTTGACCTGACGTAACATACCAAAGATAGTGTGTTGTTAACACGTTCACGACACAGTGTACCACGGGTGGTACATTGCTATATTCTTTTGTAAATTCGGTGCGCCACCGGTGGTACCCGCCTGATCTCACATTGCATTGCATATAATTTATTTTATTTAAAAAAATATCTTATATTTCTGCTTACATCATTGTTAAAAAATATTATTTTGGGTATTCAGCAGATAACTTTCAAGGAAACCATTCGGTTTTTTTTAACAGTTTAATTTATTAGTACAATTACAACAAACTTACAAATCTAGGCACAGGGGAATGACAGCGGAAACTATGCATGTAGTGAAAGTATTAATAGTCCAGTCAATGAAAGAGTTGTAGAGAACATTTTGGAGGGGAGAATTTTTCTCTTCAGGAATGTGTTGGGGGTAGTCAGGAGGTAAACATACTAAAAGTCCCCGCCCCTAGCCCCGCCGCTTCAGTAGGAGAGGGGGGTGGAAAGGTTCCTTTTTTCGATTCTTCGCTTATAACTCGGAAACGATGCGTCGTTCGAAAAAAGGTAATCTATGCAAAATTAAACGTAATTAAATTTCCCACAAGAATGTTTATATTCATTTTCTTCCTATGTGTTATATTTCACGAGATATTCGCCAGCGAAAATTGACAATTAATAAAAAAAAAAATTGCGTACCTTGAATATTTCTATCAAAGCGGTTTACCGTGGTCTGCTAATAAATCACAGTCACAAAACAATCTTTATTTTACAACACTCGACGTATTTACTAACGTAATATTTTGTCGAAGTCTAGACATTTCCTTAAATATACAGTGTGACTCACTTAAAATGAAGATACCCTTATAACTTTTTCATTTTGTTTCCGATTTGAATCAAATTTTACTCAAATATAGAACAAATTAGGATCTACTTATGACCAGAAAATCATTCACCTGCTATAAAGGCAAAGCTACCTGCGGTACCAAAATATGAGGAAAAAGATTAAAAATCATATTGATTTTTAATCTTACGAACGATGAATTTTACGTAGCCACCACAAATTGCGGAAGCTGAGGACCCCCTTTGCCAGATGAGCTCATGTATGAAATATCCCCCATCAATAATCAAATCAAATTTTGGTGTATGTACATTTGTGGCGCCGATTGGATGCATTTTTTAGAATTTCTAACATTCAAAATGTTTTATTTTTTTCAGCATATTTTGGTACCGCAGGTGGCTTTGCCTTTATAGCAGGTGAATGATTTTCTGGTCATAAGTAGATCCTAATTTGTTCTATACTTACTATACGAAAATATCAAAAATAGTCTGAAGACATTCAGTCTTGCCAATTACATGATTTCTAAATATGGACACTGCATGGGACGGTTAAAAATAGTAAATAAATGCATAGGTTTGTGTCCTTTTATTGTTACTTTCTGGTTACAATCCATACCTAAATTAATTAGTACATACATATTAAATAGATTTATACAAAAAGCAGCGGTAAAAACAAGTGATCTACGAGATACCTAAAAGTCCTCATACCCCGGAAAGTAAAGAGACGCAGGTTAAATATGACTGATATGAAATGGGCCCGACGAAACCAAACGTAACTTGGTCCAAAAGTGCATCCTTAAAAAGTAAGGGATGTAAGAAAACTGTGGCACTGATACTTTTAGACTCTTCAATGAATGATAAACTAAATCAAAAGATTTAGTTTATCATCCACAGTTATGTGCAGAATTTAGTAAATATGGTCTTAGTGGCACAATGAGAGCACTATTTAATTTTATTTAACAAATCATACATAACAAGTATGAAAACCGCTGCCTAAGAAATCACTACTACACATCCAGATTTTCTATCCAAGTCTCTCACAAAAATTTTGTACGTGGAAATAATTGTTTATGGAACTCTAATAATATAATATTTGAAATCCTCTACCCCAAAAATCCATAAAATGATACCCCACATCGGTAGTGGGGTGGGAGTGGTAATAGGGGGGTAGTAGTGGGAGTGGATGAAGTAAAAAAATATTTTGAGGTTTTTGGTTCTGGTAAACACACTTAATCACATTTTTTTTCATCCCCTTTAATAATGGGGTGGGGGTGGTAATGGGGTGGCTAATGCCAAAAAATTTTTTGAGTTCTTAACTTCTCTTACGTATACTAAATACTAATTTATGGACTCTTACTTGCTTGATTTACCTATTTACCCCCATTTACCCTCAACCCTTCGACGGAACAAGATGAAAATATAATTTAATTCCAGATCTCGTTAAAGTACACACGTGTACCAAATTTCAAGTCAATGTCTTAAACTGTTCCAGAGTAAACGTGCGCACAAAAAAAGTTATACAGACAGACAGACCGACAGACAGAATTTTTTCTCGCTCAAACTTAAAATCTCTGTTTCATGACATTCTAAGCCTACTTGAACAATAAAAATTTTTAATTTTTTTTTGTCGTCACTATACTTCCACTGGATGTGGAAGTAATTAATTTAGGTATGTCCAAATACACATGAGGTTATTTCAGATGTGCCACAAAGCCCCTCTCTGGGTCCATTGCTTTTTAATATCTATATATTCATCGATATGCAAACGATGCCGATGATACGTAGCTCGGTTGAGCCTTTGCACCCAATGATTTATTACCAATATACTCCAATTTTAACAAGTAATAATCTTAATTCGATTAATATCTGTTAAAAAATGACAATATGAAAATTAATCCAGAAAAAAATTATTAAATTTAGTTAAAAAAAAAGACCTTCAAATTATAAGAAATAACCTTCCCTTACGTATTGACAATGAAAATATTGAACTTGTAGAAGTTACATTTTTTGAACAAGTAATAAATGTATTTTTATATTTTATCACCCGCATTACTACCCCTTCCTATTTATTGTTTTTAAAGGGGGTAAAAGATTTAAATTGTGATTTAGCGTGTGTACTACAACTAAAGATCTCAATTTTTTTTTGCATTAGCCTCCCCATGTACCGTATGGCATATCGTTTTATGAGTTTTTGGGATAGACGATTTCAAATTTTATGTAATTAAATTTCTATGAACTATTATTTCCACAAAGTGAAGTGCAAATATAGTATCAAAAGATTTTTCGTTGTAAGAGACTCGGACCGAAAATCTGAATGTGGAAGTAGCGATTCCTTAGGCAGCGGTTTTTTAATCTTATGTGATTATAAAGGACGAAACAAAATTATAGTTCACTAGTAAGTGTCACTAAGTGATAAAATATTAACCTAACTTCGGAATTAGAAATTCAAGTAAAAATCAGTAGAACTCTTTCAAGCAAAAACTTATAAATGAAAACATTAGTTAAAACAAAAAAAAACAAAAATAAAATGATAACATGAATCCGAAATTTCAGAATCTTATTTATACGGCATTTTTTCATAAATTACGCATTTGTCCAATTAGATGATTTTTCAACTTCCAATGTTTAGAAATACGAAAACACTTTGTTAATATTTATAATTATGGTGTTTTAACTCCTTTCATTACTCTACAAATCGATGATAAAATCTTTTAAACCAATTTTAAAACATAACTTTTGACCACTTCTGGGTACCTCTTGGTCCACAGTGCACCCCAAATATAACGTTTCAGGAGTCACCCTGTTTGAATATCCAAAGACAGCAAACACTCAATTATCCCATGATTTAGGACTTGTTGTTTAGAGTGTCTTCTTTCGCGAAATTCATAACCTCTATCTCAAAAAACATATACAAAACAGATTTCAATTTAATATACAAACAACTAGGACACCAATAAATAACAAATTGGAAAAATATGGACACGTCCGACGTTAGGAAGTGTATTCTGGTACGACAGTTCGGTGTAATTTTTCAGCAGCAGCAGGCGACGGCAAATGGAAAGAAGGCAAGGGGGCAAAACCGGGACATCTCATTGATATTGCATGCTGCGTTGGTCGCCTGTGTCGAAGTCGCTTTGCCGCGACCCGCTCCGCCCACCGATATTTCACAATAACGATGAACGTTCGACTGACTAATAATGTCTGGGTGAAATTTTCATGACCGCACGAAAAGTTTACAGCCGGTCAAAATTGAACGTGACTTTTCTTATTGGCATAGAGTGATTTTCAGATATTTATTGCTCGGTCTCCCCTCTTCTTGAAACATTATTTCTTGTTCGTTATAATAATAGTCATGTATTTGTCCAACAACTAATTTCGGGCTAAAGTAATAAAATGTGTGAAATTAAAATATATAGAATTTGATCAAATATCTTTAAACTCATTTAATTCGAATCATTCAGGCAGAAGTCAAAAAGATATTGTGCATAATAGTGTTTCAAAAAGTATAAACAGTACTTCGGGGGTGCCGCAAGGATCTATGCTTGGTCCCTTACTCTTTCTTATCTACATATCGGATCTTCATATTAGATTACAATGGCATCAAGTACACAAGAATATTCTGACGACACACAAGTTTCTCATAGTGTTTTCCCAATAACGCACAGTTAGCTAATCATTTAATAAACTTTGACTTAGCTAGAATAGGAGTATATATACAAATTTCATAATAATATATCTAATCCGTTGAAATATAATTCTGGAATGATATTATTATAGACATTCAATTTTTAAGTAAAGTGTGATGGCCTAATGGCTAAAGCTTTTGCCTTGCAATCCAAAGGTCTTGTGTTCAAATCCCTGACAGGGTGGTTGATACACCTCCCTCAGAGATTTATATGATCGTTGCCACGACATAACCCCACTAGCGGACTACGTCCAAGAAATTTCTCAAAAATTCTACGAATTCAAACTGGGCGATAGTCCGCTAACCCGCAACATAACCCGAATCAGACAGCATAATGCAATCCTTTTCGATATTCGACACCCCTTACCATACCAGGCGTTGCCTATCTTCCGGCAACCTCTCTAGCCACACTTTCCTATACGACAACTTCTTATTTCCCCACTTTTAACCTTTACTAAAAACTATAATCAACTTTCTCCATTCCCTTTATATGTTCTATTTGTTTTTATCCTTTTTGTTATTTTGTCCTTTTTGTTTCTAAATTCTATCTTGACCAATAAATTTTCAAAACCAAAATATTTCTTACCACATCTTTTAAATTTCCACGACATTTTCCTGGCGGTAGGAAGACCACCAGGGTGGAATTGCTTCGAACGGGTGTTTTCGTTGTGTTCTGTTTTCCCGTGCCAGCAACCAAAATTAAATAAGTGCTTCGTCTAGTAAGTGATAGTTTTATAATGTTTTTCTTTTAATTAGTTTTAGGTCCTTGTGGACACATTTTTAATGTCTAATTTAGTTTTTAAGTCTGCCTGCGGCAGACAGGAGCACTAACCTACATATCATCTGCCGTTAAGCCAAACCGGACCGGCTCCGCCCAGCCCTACAATCACCACGACGCTGTGCGACGTAGTTGTCTGGCTGGCTCCGGACCAAGTTCCGGCGAGGCACATACATGTATAAAAATTATTAATAAATTGTTATTCATTCATTCATTCCTTGCAATCCAAAGGTCTTGTGTTCAAATCCCTGACAGGGTGGTTGTCTTTTTTTCATTTTTTTTTAATATATTTTTTTTTCACAACAAAGTTGGTATCACAAAATTTAGAATGTCCGAAAACTAACAATATTTACAAAAAAAATGCGAAGAGTGTCCTATAGAATGTGTAACAATTATTATACAAAAAGCTTAGTAAATCGGCGAAGGGTATAATGCTTCCACTAGTTAATACATAATATACTCATAAGATCTAGCCTCCTAGAACATAAAACTGCAATTTTTCAACGATCATTCTCATATATGTCAACTAAATTGTGTAGCAGTTTGCCCACAACATAAAAATCTTAAGTATGCAATAATCAAATAGAGTGGATAAAATTATTTAAACGGAATATAAGTTTTTTATCTAAAGTATTGTATGATGTGATAAGTAGGTGATCATGGGAGGATAAGTTTTATGTAGATATGCTTAATTAGCCTAATTTGTTATTTGAATTTCTTATGCATTATACGCTAGAACAGCTTACTAGCTAAACATTGACGTGTATGTATTTTTTTTTCAATAAGGACCATTCATTTATTATATCACAACTATCTCAGATATAATTATAATTAGAGCAAAACATATTTATCGGGGATCTTATATGCGCTATTACGAGTATGTGTTGCAGATTTCCTACTTTCGGTGTACGTTGCCCTAAACTGGCCCATTAATGGGGCGACGCAACGTTGAAGTTCTACACTCAAAGACATAGTATGGGTAAATTCAACAAAAAAAATGGTTAACTAACAATATCGTTAATTTTGTTAAACCAAACTATATTGATGGTATTTTTAAACAAGAGGTGATTGTTATTTTAATTAATAAAAAGTTGTCGTACAACAAAACAAATATTAACTTAAAAAATAGATGAATAAGACTATTATTTTGTTCGTCTGACTATTATGTTGTTGAATTCTGTCAAATTAAACTAGATAATAGTATATTTTATTTTTAACTATTATCGAATTGTAATTCTAACCCTGTATTATTGTACTTGGTAGACAAACCAATATTATTGGTGTCTTCTAGAAGTTCTAAAAGAATTACCATAAAATTTGCTTGCTTACCACATAATCTATTACAGAAGTTATTCCCAGATGACGCCACATACAAATTACTGACAATAATCAATCATGCATTATCTTATACTCTTATGAATTTATAGAAAATTAATAACATGATTGCAATGTTCAAATTCTCTCAGGGATCATCAATATATTTGTATGGATCTTATAAAGGATCTCTATCTTTGGTTTGGGTGGTCTGTTGTCTCAATACTGAGGTTTTGGCTAACCAAAAAAAACTTAATCATACAATAAAGTGTAGATCAACCTAAAAATTCGTTGGTGAACAAAAAACAAAGTCGTTGTACCATTTAATTGTAAACCAAATTGAAAATGGTTAGTGAATATAAAAAAAGTCATTGTACTATTTAATTTGTTACAAGAAGATATGATTATTAAACTACTATTTGTTTACGAAAACAAATAAAGTTTGTATGACTATTCTTTTCTGATTGATTTAACTATGAAACTAGATAGGTGCGATTTCATATGCTCTTTTTGGTTGAATTTACCTATCATTTTCATTGAGTGTATTCCTTAATTTTGAGCGATCTTCTTTTGAAAGCGATTCAATTTCAAGATTTTTCAAAAAAAAAATTTTACTAAAACCATTATGCGAAAATCTTTTGCTTGATGCTGCCTATGTATATGTTTTTAAATACATCACATGACTTCTCACTAACGTTTCAAAACGGAATTCATAATTCCGTAAATGTACTTATGCTGCTATAAATTTGAAACGAAACGTTTTCAGTAACAGTCACAAAAATCGACCTTTATTAAAATGAAGTTGAGAATAAACACTTAAGGGCCTAATCCCCTCCAATTTATGTGAATAATGTGTAATAAAATTCGTTTATGAAAATTTTGTACGTCCCTTCTACGTAAACAGTTCTATCGTCTCCTGTTTTGACTCCCTTTTTATTGAAGAAAATGTCGTCGTTATTTGACTCCGTGCTTACTTCTACTTCGTGTAGCAATAACTGTGATGGCGTTTTTGCGTTATTAATGTGGAGAGGTTTTACAAATAACGCCATTAATTTTTATTAAAATTAATGTTTCCTCATTCAGCCGAATCCCCTCTTAATTCTACTAACTGAATTGGAACCATCAATCACCCCACTGTTTTATTTTGCGATACTTCTAACCAATACTGATTTTAAATATCAAAACGCCACTAGTAATAATTATTGAATAAACAAAATAAAACAGAAATGTTTATTTTTATTTTTTTATAATAGAATATTGTACTAACAACCATATTATGGAAAATTAATTACCTTTTCACATCGTAAAGATATCTTATTGTAAAGCCTTAGTTTTTGAATTCACGAAAAACGTTGTTAAAATTTGACTTTTGAAAAGGGTGAGGAAGCACTAGACATAATAAAGTCATATATCCGTCCATTTTTGACCAAATTGGATGGGATTGGTCTAAGATTCAAGTAAAATTTCATAAGCTTCAACTTATACAGGGTGTAATCAGTTTCATGTCATTAAAAAAAACTGGTGGTGGGAACAACTAAACGAACAAAAAACCTTATATAACATGGGGTCTAAAGCCCATAGTTTTAGAAAAATAAATAAATAAAAACTTCGAAAATTTTCAGTAAAACTGTTTGAGACCTGCTGGAATGTTGGGATAGGCTTTTATCTTCGCATATATCGGCGCCTCTAACCATCAAAGAAGCCAATACGGCTCTATCAAAGTGTCGCGCTCCTTTGTTAGAGACCGCGCGTCAGCGAGGACACAAGTTGATAATCATCACACTTTTTTAAGGCTTTTTAAAAGTAGGTAAGGTAAGGTCTTTAGCGATGCGGTAAAGGTGAAAGACGTGGGCGTTTTCTTAGTGTTGCTTTTTGGATTTTGGACCAAGTTTTTATTTTTATTTTCTTTATTGACAACGTTAGTTGATAGTCTAGTGTGGCAATTTAATGTGCATAGAAACCATAAAAAATTATCCTAATTTACCAAATGTGTTGATCGGAGTGCGTATGTCCTTAGTTCGACATGCCGAAAAGTGTATTGATGCAGACGGAAGCCATTTCGAACAATTTATGTAAATCAACAATAATTTGGTAAGTTCTAGATTCATTTTAATTTTCGATACCTGATCGGCAATTTGTTAAATAAATCATATTTTTTCCTAACTTAAAATACACATAATTGTTTTCTGTTATCGTATCTCAGACGTCTAACTCTTTATTTCCAATGTCACGCAATAATTTCTCACTTTTTAAGCTTTTAACCCAGAACACTAATTTAGGTTACAAATGTTAATAAACCACATTTAAATCTGATAAATTATAAACAACAGTAAAAGCTCCAATATTTTGTTCTAAATTAAAAAACACACATGTAAAGGGATGCTGTGTTTAAACCTCCATGCCCATCATTTGCTTGCAGTTCTGCAAAAATGATAACGAATTATTCGCATTTTTATAATTGGTTCCGTTGAGGCGGTCATCAAAGGTGCCGCCCTTCTTTGCTTTGAAACCGCGGGCCGCCGCGTGCCGACGAGAACTACACGTCCAGTGACCCAGAAAGGCAGTGGTTCTCAAATGTTTCCTACCTTAATATTCAAATTGTTGATCTAGGTATTTTTTTTTCGAAGTGCCCCTAGAGGAAATAGTCATAAAGGTGTTTTGTTTAGCAGTTTTTTTTTAATGACGTGAAACTAATTACACCCTGTATATTTGACACTTTCATAAATTCGAAGTTTTCAAGATATTTAAAAAAAAACGGCTTTTAAACCCTCCCCCCTCCCCAAAATTTAGCCGGCAGTCGATTTTGGTAGACATCTTTTTACCTGTTTATGCGACATGTTTCTGCAATAAAACTTTCCAAGTCACTTCCATTCCCTAATTAAAATCTAAGTGCACTGCACTACATAACATGTAATTTGTAATAATTGATTTGCCTGCTTGGTAGGCATTTCTATTTAATTTTAGTTTCCTCAGTGATCATTATTTTGTAACTACGGTGTTAAGTCTCTGGACTTTTTAACTTGTCCCTGTGTCAGCTTTATTACAACCTTTACACGTAATTTTTTCCTGAAAGAATTATAAAAGTAAGGAAATTGAAATAGTTACAGATAGGGAAGGTCAGTATACAGGGTGTTTTTAAAAGTATGTCAATCAGTTAACCAAAAAAATTTGATTCCTTCTAAACCTCTAAATCACACACCTATGAAGATACAGCTTTCCAAAGTTGGGATTAAAAAAGATATATTGCTATGGATATTTTTTTCAATTTCGATACACTGAAATGCGTGTCAAGGAGTAATAAAATCAAGGTTTCTAAAAGGCTGATTTAGGATTAACCCTTCTCTTCTACCCCCATTTGGTAGTACGCCTATGATTTTTCCAGACTTTTCTGATATATTATAAGTAAAAGAGCATTTTTACGGTAAACAAAATATTGGAAAAAATTCAACACATGCCTTCTTTCCGGTTGTCATTGTACTCTTCCAAATTGAATTATAAACGTCAGCTGAAAACATATTTTCCGTATTCCTTTCAGCAGAGCGAGCCGACAAAAAACCCTCCGGATAACAAGGTCAGAGAGAATTTATTTAAGCTAATTTTTATTCACTTTATGTAGACGTCGTGAAATAAGTGCAGAGTATACCTCCGGCGCATTGTAGCGAGGCATTCTCCATGCGTTAACATTTTACACCACTTCAAGAACACGTCAAGGTACAAAGGCTAGATAAAAGCTTCGTTATTATCTGTCACAAAAATGGACAAGAGAAGTAAATTGTACCGAACAGCATTCACGTTGCGTCGAGCTGTGGCTGCCAGCAGCGAAAAGGATCCACCATGACGGGACTTGAAATGGTTCATTAACATATGAATTGACGTTATAACTGCCACGTGATATCATAACAGTCAGAACGGGAAGAGTCGGCGGGATACTGGCTTACATCAGCAATTCAGGGACAAATACTGAAATTGTTTTGGGAGCCCAGGGGCTTGTACTGAAATTATGTATTTTTAATGTAAATTGCCTACTTCATAATCATAGCGGGATTTGTTGTATGTGTATGTTCTCATGTTTACCAAGTGGTATACTAATGAGTCAAGTGTTTCAATAATGGTTTTTTTCTGTGAAATAAAGTGATTGACCACATCAGAAATGTATTTATTTATTTAATTGGGCAAGTACAACTACCCTGACAGCTAAAAATGCAATTAAGGGGCAGGAAGATACAAGTAATAGAAACTTAGCCTTATATGCATCTAAGAATGCAGCTCGAAGATTACAATATAATCACTAGAAGAGACAAAATAATCTTAGATACTAAAAATGTCATGTCATGTCATTGTGACATATTTCTAAAATGCGTTTCTTAAAGTTATAAATATTACTGGTTAACATATAGTACGTCGGATGGCAGGCTCTAGCGTTCACTAACCCAATACCGAGGTATAACCAAACAAAACCTATTTCATTTTATTCTGCAGGTTTTTTTATATAGGAAATCACTTTTGACGACACTCTCCATTAGTCGAGACTGAAGTTACAAGAAAAAAACAAAAAAAAATGAAAATAACAAAATTCAAATTCAACCACGAATAACTTTCAAATGAAAAAAGATAGAATTATATATTTTTTTAGTTTTATAGTATAAACGATTCTCTTTAATTTGATGTATAATTTATTACAAAAATAATAACTTTAACACTAGAAAATTGACGTTAAGTTAGATGTTACACAAATTGTCAATTTTTTTAAAAGCTCTAACTCGTTGTAACTCGCTTATGTATTGAGCTATTCGAATGTTTTTTTCACCAAAAACTGCCAAATTTCATAGACTTCATTTTGTCTCAATTAATGCTGGGTCTAGCTCTGTAAATAAAAGAGGTACAGGCCTTATAAACACAACGAAGCGCACTTCGGCGACGGAGTCGCAAGGCTTCCCCTCTCGTTCCCGGTACATCCCGCGTTCGCCATAAACCGCGCAAGGCTATAATCAGCGGCAGTAACAAAAGCTTTACAATAATCTTTCTTTATTGTAAGATGATAAAATTAATAAATCAAATTGAATAATATGATATTAATTGTAATAATCCGCTATATATGGAGTCGTACAACGCGGGTGGTGCATTAATAAATGGAAAATAGACAGAGATAACTGATTTTCAGATATATCATTGTTAAACTCATGCCAGCTAGTAAAGTTTCTACTTTGCTTCGTAAATTTTAATATTTTCCATAAAGTGTCAGAGGTAACCACATAATCAAAACAGTTATTTGGCATGCTTTCACTAACTCGTGGAGGATCTGAACGATTAGTTGGATTTTTGTACATCTATATTTTTGTTTTCATGTAAACTGGAAGGGTTAAAATCAGTTAAAATTTATTCTTAGATATTCTTGTGTAAATAGGCCGATCTTTTTTTAAATAATACTATTCCAAGCAGTAATGGGAGTGGGATTTTTACCATCTAGCCTGTCTTAGTTTTGATCAAAATTGTCGATGTCTATGAATGTAATTGTTTTCTTCAGAACTTACTGGAGGAACTCCAGGTGGAATAAAAATGTCGTAGTTTTTACTAATACGTGACTAGCTAAAGATGTTAAATATCCGTATTTCATCGTAGGAATAACCATAGCCAAAAGAATAAAGCATATCAATAAGTTTTTTTTCTTCTGACGGCACGATACACATGTAATTATATGTAAATAATTAAAAAAATGGTCTATGCTGGTTGTTTTTTTTTTCATAATTATTAATATAAATTGCATTACTATAGAAACAACGTTTAAATCAAATTTGTCTGTGCCGACATATTTAGTATCCACGACATAAATGTTTATAACAAATCTGAAGCTTCTTGTTTACATTGATGATTATTCTGAATAGTAGTCGTGTTTTTTACAGTTTTAAAATGTCCACCTATAGCTTCATTTAAGATACTGGCAGATCTTGTGTCTGACAACAAAAATTCGTTAGTATTTTTAGCTTTATTATCACTTGAATGAACTGTTGTATGTCCTTTGTGTTCCCAAAACACTTTGTTTGTTTAAATGCTTTCTAGTCTCTTTCTTATATTTCCGCTGCTATAATAATCTAATTCTTCTTCCGTGATTTCTTCAAATATATCATTAAGAAGTGTTTTTAGAAATGTTAAAGTTAAGGATTCTTTTTTGCAAAACAGCAAGTTCAACCTCCCTAAATAAAATGTTCAACGCTACCTTAAATTCATTTTTTCTTTCAGTGCTTTAGTTTGTACACATTTAATTTTTTTTTTTTGCTAATATATTTTGCATAACAAATTTTATGATAATTTCCGTCATCCCCAAATAAATCTGAATAAAAGTAAAACCTGCCTTTTTTTTCTATATCACAATGCGTCACTGCAGCTTTAATATATATTTTTTTCTAGTTTCCGCACCCGTTCCTGTACAAATTGCTTTTAAAAATGTTTTTAATTTATTCTTATTTTTTCTGGATTTTCCACAGATCAGACAATGCTATATTATTTTAATCTGATTTTTATCTTCATTATAACCACATGAAGGCTCACTTACATTTTTAATCACTTTACTAATATCAGAGGCAATATGTCTTGTCTCTAATAATATCATTCTTATTACAAATAGATGTCCGACAAGAATAATGAAATCAGTACCGAAGAGTGTGCAAATAAGTGCCACCACTTTATTTTATAAGAATTTTTTCTTTCATTTGCACAATGTATAATAGACCTGATGCCAGTAACAGTTGGTTTTTTACCATTAGATTTTCTTTCGTAATAGCCTAAATGTAAATAAAATAATATATACTTATATTAATACTTATCCAGACAATAATGAGGCCAGCAGCCGATACGTTTCTTGACGGGCCGAGAGCGTAGCGGGGGCGAGAGAGGAAGCCTCGTGTCTTCGTCGTCGTAGTGTGCTTCGTTGTGTTTCAAGGGCTGTAGCGCTTTTAGTTAAAAAATTAGATCTGGCATGAATCGAGACAAAATGAAGCCTATTAAATTTGTCAGTTTTTGGTGAAAGAAAAAATTGAATAGCTCGTTATATAAGCGAGTTATGGCGAGTTAAGGATTTGAAAAATGTTGCTGATTTGTGTATCCTTTTGAATTTTGCCAGTTTTTTTATGTTATTTTTTTAATTATTGCAATAAATTATACTTCAAATTAAACAGCAATGTTTACTTGTCAAAACCAGACAAAAATTTAATTTTTATCTGTTTTAGTTCTAAAGTTATATTTGATTAAATATTAAATTTATTTTTTTTGTTTTTTTCTTATATCTTCGGTCTCGACCAATGGAGAGTGTCGTCAATTTTGATTTCCTATGTAAAATAACATGATTTAATAAGTAGTGAAGGTCCCATCTGGTTATACTTCAGTATTGGGTAGGTCAAGAAAGAGAAGGCTTTTCGCGCTCTGCCCGACGGGCTAATATCATCATCCTGATATTGGGTATAATGTGAGCTCATAGAGTAAACAGATGAATATAATCGAATCATTCAGGACAGTAAATTTTGTTGGCTAAGAGTTTATACAAAAAAAAGTGTAGAGCAGTATACTCGTCATAGCGCTAATTCTTTCCAGATAAACCTAGCTAACAACTTAGATTGTGGTGTGCCAATAAGTGGATACACACCATCTGATTTATAAGAGTTATTTAATACGCCTCCTGTGAACTCTGACTCGGGTAGAAATATGAGTTTCATAGTTTGGGCTCCAGAAAACTGAAGCGTATTCTTGTTTAGACCTAACGAATACATCAAACATTAGAAAAATACTTGAATCATCTTTAAAGTGTCTTGAGTTTCTCAAAATGAAACCCAGTTTTTTTTTTTAGAATTAATATGAGGATCAAAAATTAGTGTACAATCAAAGATGAATTCTAGGTCCTCAAATTCAGAACATGTGTTAACGGCATCTGTACCAACATTATACGAAAAAGTTGTTGAACTAGTTTTCATCACATTAGTGATTAATTTTTATGAGATTTAAATGTAATCTGGAACAATCACTTACTAAACTAATCGAAGTAAACAACTTGAGGTCATCAGCATTCGGAGGAGTTTTCTAATAAAATTTTTCAATATTTCGCACAGAAAAGGCACTTTACCTGATGCGATTTTTATTTTTAAGCTGTTACCAGCGCCCTCTATAAATTTTTTAAAGTCCAAGATACTAAAAATAGTTTTTGGGTGAAGCAAGAGCAGAATACAAGAAATTGTTTCTAATTAAAAAAAAAAATGTCATTTACATCTATAATATCGCTATGCCGTGGACACATTGTATATATGCATCTTGCATATTTTATATCAATTTGGGGAAAGAATATATGAGAAATATGATATAGAATATTTATGGGTATATCGAAACTGTGCGAGGAGTGGCATCTAATTTTCAGCTGAATGGTAATACTTTATTCCTAACAAAGTTGACATGTTGACATATTTATGGTATAATTAACTGAACTACTATGGATCATAATAGTTATTTGGTATCGATATATAAACAAATGTGGTATTTGTGGGTGCGGTACAAGCAAGCGCGGATCTAGAAATTTCAATAATTTTTTTCTCGTCTGTGGCGCATGGGACCCATACGAAATATAGGAAATAACATCTCGAGAAGCACTTCTCTAACGACCCCTAAATAATTTTGAAAAAGCAGTTTGCGAAAAATTTTTTCAAAATTCGATTACCCCCCCCCCCCCCAGGTCTACGGACTCCTGTTTAAAATTATTTTTTTTTGTCATATGCATTTTACTTTTTATAAAAATACAGCAACACTTTCTAAAGTTTATGAAAATATTTTCATTACTAACTGAGATACAACGAATTGAAATTTTGTGATTTGTTAAATTCTAAATCACAAAATTTCAATTCGTTGTATCTCAGTAAGTAATGAAAATATTTTCATAAACTTCAGAACGTGTTGCTGTACTTTTATGAAAAGTAAAATGCATATGACAAAAAAAATAATTTTAAACAGGAGTCCCTAGACCTGGGGGGGTAATCGAATTTTGAAAAAATTTTTCGCAAACTGCTTTTTCAAAATTTTTTAGGGGTCGTTAGAGAAGTGCTTCTCGAGATGTTATTTCCCATATTTCGTATGGGTCCCATGCGCCACAGACGAGAAAAAAATTATTGAAATTTCTAGATCCGCGCTTGGGTACAAGTTTTTTTGGGGCATTTCAACTCCACAGGATTCCATTTGGCATGAATGTTCCTTACCTCAAGGAGATTTGTTTTCGATTAGACCACGTCAATTATCAACAAGATAACACACATTTTTTTTTAAGTAAAACTTGTTCAATTTTTTTTATAGAGATTTTCAATTAGGTAAAGTTGACCTTCTGAACACGAAAATAAGGCTTATTTCTCGTTAAGAACCGTCATGGCTGCTATATTTTGTTTGCGTGATGCTGTCTGACGTGCCATACAGCAAATATAGGCCAACTAGAATATTTTGTGTACCCCAAAACGTCTGCCAAATCGTTGTGAATAAGATGAAGAATAAATCTTTTACCCAATTTAACCATTTTTCACAAGAAAAACAAACTTATCGCGGACCATACCAACTTGTTGCTAACTCCCTACTAACTTTCTCATTCATTTATAGGAAGATTTGAGCGACGCACTGAATCGATTTTTTTAAATACGGTTAGCTTAAAGCAAGCAGAAGATGAGTGTGAGTGAAACTCGAGTAAGGTTCGTGGATTCGGGCCTAAGACTAAGAGCACCACGTGGAATTTCTTTTCAAGGCATTAATGTCAATGCGTGTAAACAGTACGGGAAAACTTTACTCGCTCTCATACGTCTTTTGACTTGCTGAATTTCAATTCAACTTCTATCACGAAATTTATTTTATAGGCTATATTTTGTTTTAACCGTAGAGATAAATTTCACCGATGTTTCCTGAAAATGAGAATATGCTAACTACGTACATTTATATCGCGTAGGAAGTTTGGAAGTTTATCTATAAAATTTGATGTAACATCAAAATTGAGCTTTACGAAGTTTCTGGATTCAATATAGTATTACATCAACTGTTTATCGGTAAAGTTTATTCTTTAACTTTCCCAAGACAGATGAAATTTTAACAGGGTAAAGGTTAAAATGTAATACTCGAGTAATATGGTAAACATTTGAGAGACTACCTACGTATACCATTACATCCAAATACAATTTTTTGCACGTGTACAAGTTGTCTTGTAAGCAGTGGATATCGAGTAACAACGCATAGATTAGATGAAGACATGTTGATTTAATATAACTTCTCTATATAACAAGTTGCACCTCAGAGAAGATATTACAGTAAATACTCCTCAGAGGCTTTGGGCCAGTCTGTGTAATACAATATCTAAGGTGTCAACATGCTATTTTGTTTCTTGGTTGCCATTGAATTTAAAATAAGGCGAATTTCGTGCGTTAGTTAATTTTTACCGTCCTGGTGGAGTTTCAATCATACCTCTTCCACCACTCAACTAGGACACGCACACAAAGACAACAACACAGCAATTATTTCCTGCGGCATTGTCATCTGTCGCAGCTGAGACTCGAACTCAGGAGAGATGACAGCGACTGGCTATGTTGTCTCATCCAACAGCACACTATCCCACTGCTACCATCTCGTTAACACATTAAAAATATAATTAAACGTTCATACCCTAGCTTGGGTTTGAAGCCTAACACATAAACACTGAGGCCACTGAGTCTGTACCTACATTGGCTTTTACTAGACGAGTTTCTTTGGAAATGCATCTTTATGTGACATGAATGATGAAATTGAAAAAACCGCTGCCCAAGGAATCACTACTTCCACATCCAGATTCTCTAACCAAGTCACTCACAACGAAAAACTTTGTATGTGGAAATAATTGTTTATGGAACTTCAATAATATAATATTTGAAATCCTCTACCCCAAAAACCCATAAAACGATACCCCACATCGGAGTGGGGTGGGGGTGGTGACAGGGGGTAGTGGGGGTGGACGAAGTAAAAAAATATTTTGAGGTTTCTGGATCTTGTACATACACTAAATCACAATTTTTTTCATCCCCTTTAATAAGGGGGTGGGGGTGATAGTGGGGGTGGCTAATACCAAAAATTTTTTTGAGACCTTGGCTTCTCTTGTATATACTAAATACCTATTTTATGGACTCTTACCTGCTTTATTTACCCATTTATCCCAAATTAACCCAATTTACCTCAATTTACTCCCCCCACCCTTCGTCGGCACAACTTGAAAATATAATCTAGGTCCAAATCTCGTTAAAGTACATACGTGTACCAAATTTCAAGTCAATATTTTAAACGGTTCCAGAGTAAACGTGCGCACAAAAAAAAGTTACAGACATACCGACAGACAGACCGACAAACAGACAGACAGACATTTTTTTTCGCTCAAACTTAAAATCTCGACGTTTCATGATATTTTAAGCCTATTTGAACAATAAAAATTTTTTAAATTTTTTTTGTCGTTACTATGCTTCCACTGGATGTGGAAGTAAAAAAAGGTTAGTAAACACTCATAAAATGTTAAGAAAGCATTTAAGGCATTTACGGCAAATGTTAAAAATATATTTTATGTATCGAATTCATTTGTTCATGAAATATTCTCTTCAAACATCCACCACTCGTGCTTTAAAATTTTATTTATAATTCTGGGGCTAAGTTGCCAAAAGTAATATAATTCGTGTCAATCGACAGTGCATTATCAAAGATTAAATCCTTTGCGCTGTTATGTTTAACGTGTTTAGAAGTCAAAATTTTGATAACGGAAATAGAAATAATATAATTTAATTTAATTTTCTTAATTATCATTTAACATTTTTGTTTCAGTTTATATTTTTTTAGGTGTGAGGCGTTTTGTACTAGAAGTATTAAAAACCAGCATCTATTTGGCGCAGAGGTTTTTGTCATCAAAATTTTTAAATATTTTACAGAAAGTAGCAAAATACCCAAGAAGTAGTAAGAAATTCATTTCTTCAGCTTATATGTCAGACCTGTGGCCCCTTAAGAGCCCCTTTTGTTCAGTTGTCGGCCGACCTAACACACAAAGAGGTTAAACTTAAAGTTAATCTTTCAGTCAGAAACATGCAAGAGTTCAAATAATACTATTTATTGGGCAATTTAAAATGTATGTCTATCAATATATAAGATTCTGCCTATCAAACATGGCAAGGGCAGACGCCTCCTTTATACGCATAAACTTTTAAATGAATGACTTCCAATTTGCGAAACTGTACGAGACGAATAACAAAACACTTGACCATACAACACACAGACCTCCATTTTTCTTAATCGATTTGTTACTATTTTTCGAGTCAGATCGGTTCTCCGAGGTTCTGCAACAATATCACACACGATACGATTAACTTATATGTGAATTTACTTGAGACCGAAATCATACGGTCATGCAAAAAAGAGTGTAAGTGTGCACTGTGTGCCAGGCGTAAGTGCGTTTTCAACCCTAAGACTAAGTGTTATCTGGTCTTAAATTCATATTTTTTTCTAAATCCGTTCACTAATTTTTACAACTTTTCTTTTATAACATTCAGTCTTTTATCTCAAATATTCCAATCCCATTTCCTCTAAAGGTGGCCTAGTTTTTCCAGTTTAAAAAGAACATCATTTACAAGACGCCCAGTCTGTGTAACATGTTCCCGGTATGTTTAATTTCAGGATATATATAGAAACGTTACTTCAGTAATAATTGAATTAAATGCCAGCCAGTCGTAGAAAATCACAGCAAACCTAACAATCTAATAAACTGTCTCTTCTACATAAAAACGTTGACCCCACACCTACTAGGGATTGATTTACGTCCCCAAAGATTAAGGGTTGAGACTTGAAAAGGGTTGAGACAAAGTGACATGTGTCGCAGTTTGTCTCGTCAGTCAGCAGGAGATAATATAGGAATACATTATAATGCTGTCGAGTGAAGAGGGTAAGAGAACAAGAAAGCGTTTCAAATTTTTTTGTGGGCGCCAGATTGCTAATTCTTTTAAATGAGGGTCGGGATGATAAAAGCTTTTGCTCGAAGGGCATTGAACCGCAGAATATTTTAATTACTTCGTTGCGAATTGTATGTTAGGATTTTGTTTTTGCATTTCTAGACATTATTGTGTCTGTTGATGTTGATGTCGATGTCGATTTCGTCCAAAGTTTATTAGGCCGGTTGATTTTATAAATGCTATTAACATTTTAAAGAATTGTTTATATATTTTTGATATAATGGAAACGAAAACTTTCTAGGCGATAATAGTTAGATAGATAATAAATAGACGTTTATTTAACTACTTTACAAATAATAATAAGTTATTAGTTAGTTATTATCTAGAGATAATATATATGAAATTTAAAATAAATTATAAAATATTATAGAAATTTAAAATTAAAAACAAAAACATACATAAAATGTAAAAGTCCTTAGTCATAAATTACTCAACTATATAGAAACCAATCTTCAGGATACGGTTTCTAATGATAGTTGTAAATTTGTGAAAATTTTGGTGTCCCACATTTTTACGTAATTTATTATGTAAGTTCAAGTTTAAAGGATTTTTAATTGATTTTGTTAAGCGATATTTCATAGTTTTTAATAAATTGACCTTATGTTATAATTATGTAGTTCAGATGGAGCTACATAAATATTTTTATTTTTATGAACCTCTGAAAGGGAGTAATTGATATATGGACATTATACTATATTTAAAATATAATGGTTGACCTGCTCTTATTAAAATTCTTATGGACACTTTCCGTTATCAAAAAATGTTTACTGTATTGCTCGAGTTCCCCAAAGTGTAATCTCATAGCTTATTGGAAACGTACTCTCTCTTCTCAGTCAACATAATAAACTTTTTGATTATATCACTGTTTTTTTTTTTGGAAGAATCGAAAGTTTGATTGTGAATCTTGTGGCTGAATGTTGAGAAGGCTAGCTTGTTATCCTCTGTTGCTTTTCCCCTGTTGCATCTTATAATTTACTTTGGTCCTCAAATAAATGACCCCAGGATCAGAAGCGTTTGTCCCTTTTTTTTCTCCTTTGCTGATCTTCAATTTGTAGTACACCAGTTTTGACTGGCAGTTTATTACTGAGTTGCTCAATAAGATTTTTCCAACTTAAAGTCTCAGCAAGAACTGTCCCGAATAATTTACCACTATCTCCCTTCGTTGTCATTTCTGGCAGAAAAGAATTAGTTTCCGTATTTTATCACGATTCAATTTGAGTGCGTTAGCATTATAGCAAAGTTTAGCTCGGCTTTCAGTTTCATCTATGATGTTCTGTAAGCTATTAATATCCTTGGCACTATCTCGAGGAGACCAGCAAACTATAAATAGTGGAGGCCCCAGCCAAATCCTTGAGGCACTCCATGTTTTACTGGTATGCAGTATGTTTATCCTTTTCAAGGCCTTTAACTATGTTTTATAATAGACAGATGGCGTCTGTTGTAAAACATTTGTATCAAAACCATATTAGCAAGCGTGCAATAACGAAAATGTTTCAAAATATTTCTGCAATAATTTAAATTATTTTCCAACATACAGATAACGGAAATGGATCGATATTCGGACTCTTTAAGCCATATTTCTTAAAAATTGACACTATTCGAGCTATTTATAATAATGATAATGTTTCTTTTAAAGAGTTGCTATTTAAATAGTAAATATCTGAACTGTTTGAGTTTTTCAGTGGACTTATTGCATCTATAACCTCTAAAACAGTGGCAAGTTTAAGAAAAAAATAGATATAAGGCGTCGGCACATATTCTAAAACGTTTAAGGTAATTGTATCATTTAAAAGATTATTATTGATTTTATTTGCTACCGAAAAAAAAATCAATGAAGCCGTTTGAGTAGGAACAACTGAATAATAGATATTATTGCTTTTTGCTACTATTACTTTTAAAATGTATTAATTTCCAGCTGTCCCTGGATTTATTGTGTGAATTGTTTATAAATAGACCGTAAGCATTTTTTCTGATTATTTCATTTTCGTATAAATTTTGGTAAGTGATATAAGCTGCTTTATCAGTAGAATCCCTTATTAATGGCTCTCGTGTTATTTAGCCGTCGTTAATCCATTGCACTGGTAATTTTTCTCTCGGAAAACATGTTTTCAATGAAAAATGTTTATGTATTAAAGCTAATATAATTTAAACAAATAAAAGCGGCAGTCGGGCGTGACAGACAGTACTTTTGTGTGCCTAATCAAAAATGTTAGCAACATTTTGCTCCAAAATTGTGGTAAAACATATTTAATATAAAACTAAAAGCAAGAGGAGTGTGAAATATTACAGTCTACGTACTTTTGCGTACTTTTTTGGCTGATATAATTTAAAATAAAAATTTTAAGACTAACACAAGTTGTCACGTTTACAAATTTACAAGAGTTTGCCGTCAAAAAATATATTATGAATTATTTTAAATTTATACTGCTTAGTTATGAAAATTTATTGACATTTTATAATCATTCTTTGGGGCTTTTATTTTACCGGCGCATCCGCCAATTCATTGAAAATATTGCTGTTGATCGCTTGTAAAAAGTATTTCTCTTTAAGACATGAGGAGTAGGAGTTAATTTCAACTAATTTAGTAATGATGAATGTGCTTACCTAATACAAATATTTAGATAGGTTTAAAAATGAATAAACAACGAAACGAAACGTAGATTTAACCAATATCGATATTAGGTAATAGGGTTCAATTGACTGAGCTACTGGGCGACACATTTTAAAATTTTTAATCACCTTTTTTTATGGCGCGATCAATTTTTTACAATTTTCTTGAAATCAATTCTTAGTATATCATTTATTATTTATTTTTCATTGATACTTGATTATCAAGTATTTAGTTTTGTAAAGGCAAAGCTAAAAATAGTTTTTATACAAAACTTTGCCTTTTTATATGTACTGAAATTGTCTGTACAATGATATCAAAGATATTAGAAGTTCGTGCTCGTCATAGCACATCAACAGCTTTATTACAAGTTTCTGACGACATATGCACCGCTTGTGATAATAATCATGCTTGATACTACTCAATTATGGCAAGGTATTCGATATTATCGCGCCACCCTGCGTGCTAAATTAAAATATAGATTTGGTACTATGGCACCTTATTATTTTTTTCGTAATTAACTTGGTAATCGTCACCAAAAAGTGGTGTTAAATAACAACATTTCTAACACAGTTTTTATTACAAAGGGTGTGCCACAAGGTAGTGTTTTAGGACCTCTATTGTTTTATATATACTCAGCGGATCTCAACAAATTCCTACAGTTTTACTCTTCACTTCGGACGACACTCAACTATACTAGTCTTTTCTTTGCTCGACTTAAATACTGCCGTGCTAAATATTAATTCTATTCTAGATAAGATATCTAAATTGTCGGCTGATCGTGACTTGATTTTAAATGAGGCGAACACGGAATCACGGAATCTACACTTAATACCAGTCAATGTTTGTAAGATCCTTGGTGTTTGATTTGACACAAATCTAAGATTCGTAAGTACTTAGCAAACTTAAACTTTTGTATATGGATACGTATATTCTTAATACAGAATTAAAATTGGAATTAACTGATTTATTGATATTGTCGTATATTTCTTACTGTGATACAGTTTACTGGCCAGCTGTTTTAAATCGCGATAAGAAATCTCTTCATAGGATTCAAAATGTTTCTATAAGATTTTCATATAACTCATGGAAAGATCACATTACTTATCATTTCAAACAATCGAAATGGTTAATCCTCTCAGAGCGCTTGGAATGTCATATGGCCTGAATAATTTTCAAAATAATTATATTTCAATCACCTAGTTATTTACTTTTTAACTTCAAAAAAAGATCCCGATGCTCATCAGCGTTCTACACGTCATTGTACTCAATTTACTATTCTTAAGCACAAATCTGCCTTGTTTCAATGTTCGTTTGATTATACAGCCGTAAAACTATACAATTCTGTTCCTCTTAATATAAGTTTCGCATCAATATCGCTAAGATGTTTGTTAATATTATTTCATATTCTAATATTGCATATCATTTTATTTCTTTTACTCGTGGGTGCTTATATGGAAGAGCACCTACGTGAATATCGCCTTCCATTTTAAAACTTTTTGTTTTGCTTCTAAAAAATGAAAAAATAAAGACATATTATTAGAATAATTATTTCTTTTTCATATGTACTTATATGCATGTTTTGAAAAATAAAAAATGTAATTTCAATAATACATAATAAAGTTTATTAATATTACTAGTATGGTCGACGAGAAAACTGACTGACTACCAATTTTAGCATTAATAAACGACTTCATTTACTAAGTCAACTTTGTCGTTCGCTACAAGAAATAATCTTCCGTTCGAAATAAACACACTTAAATGTTCTTTAAAAAAATTAAGTCAGCAAATTGTATTTTCAACAAATTTCCAACTCGGCACCGCTCCAACTGCCATTTGCCACTTTCCACTGCAATCGATATTGTAGGCGACACATCGTAATAATCCAGTTCGTGTGTCTCGGAAAAAACACGTGATCCAATCCTCTTAAGGAATTGCACCGGACGAAACTCGTGCAACCAATTAATGAAGCCTGAAATGTGTTTGTGTTTGCGAATCCTGTAGTTGTTCCGCTGAGTCCAGAGGTTACCATTTAATTAATGCTGCAGTAGGTGAGACACTTGCTTAGCTTTAATGAACCGTACCAGAAGTGCAATGAGTACTATAGCTTTAAACTCAGCAGAGGACGGCGGTAAAAGGGACGACAATAAAATGCATGTTGCATAAATGCAAATTATGACGAACGTCTTTGATATTTAATGAGTAGCTATATTGGTTATTATCTTTGAACAGAAATCCGTTTCAGAACAGGCTGAATTCAAATATTGTATAAAAATGTCTATATGTCTGTATGTATGTGTGCAGACCATTTCTTGTAATCACGATAATTTCTTTAAGGCAACATTTTCGCTTCTTTGACAGATAATATATAAAATAGCACTGCAAGATAGTTCCTAATGAAATTGGGCTATATCCTTTATACTGCTCGATCGCCAGAAATGTGTAGACTATCATGTCTTTTTATAAACTTTGTGATATTATAATTTTAGAGCAAAATTTTGGTGAAGGTTTTTGATTAAGCACACAAAAATACGAGGATGTACACGACATCAAAACTGTAGAAAATACAGTGTGGCCCACAGGTTCGAAATGACTTTACGTAGATTAAGGGATATATCAATTTTATTTTAAAATGTTAAGATGTTTTTAATTAAACCATTATGTAACGAATGCAAGTTGTTGTCAGGCGCTACCGAATGCAAATAATAAGGTAAAATACGTTATTAGTCCGGTCAATGAATGTTCAATGAAAGAGGGTCTAGAGGGAAATGCCGAACTCACAATTTTTGACTAGAGGACTGTGTTTGGACTATTTAGGAGGTAAACATACCAAAAGTTCCCAAACATGGGAGGTGCTGGGGGCGCAAGAGGGGCGCGAAGAAGGTCGCAGTTTTTGTTTTTACGCTCATATCTCGAAAACGGTTGGCCATAATCAAAAAGGGGCTATATGCAAAATTAAGTTAGTTAAAAGATATACAATCCATTACTGAACCATAACAGATACGACAAAAGTCAATGGAAACGTTATTGTAGAAAATTTAGTCAGCTTTAATTTTGCATATAGCCACTTTTTGATTATTGCTAACCGTTTTCGAGATATGAGCGAAAATCAAAAACCGGGACCTTCTTCGTGCCCCCCCTACACACCCCGCACCCCCTATGTTCTTATGTTCGGGGACTTTTGGTATGATTACCTCCTAAATAGTCCAAACACAGCCTCTCAAGTCAAAAATTGTGATCTCGGCATTTTCCTCTAGAAGCCATTCCTTGACAGGACTATATGTACAGTGTGTCCCAGGATAGATGTAACAAGAGGTGTAATGGACCAAAAATTTTGGAATTTTGGAATGGTATTTGGGGATTGAGTCCTGCTTGTTGTAAAACTAAAGTATACCAAAAATTACTTGATTTGGTGTTCTACAGGGTGTTTTATAAGCAAAGTTGTAAAAATCACCACTAATAAAGTACCTTTATTTTTCGAAATATGAAAAAATTCCTCTTAGAAAAGTTATTTAGAATGCAAGTTTATACCTCTATACCAAATTTCAGGAATATAAAATGATTTTTTTGAAACTTCCCATTTTTTGCGAATTAAGAGTTGAATTCATATTTAAAGTTGTGTAGGAGCAAATGTTAATCATCTCAAAAAGTAGGCTATTGGTAAATAAAAAATTGAATATACGAGATGTAAGAAGGTATAATGTTAATCGAACTAATTTTAAAACAAGAAACAATTACTAACAGAAGATTAATGAGGTTTAAAAATTATAACAAGTAATAAATGTCAAAAACATAACAGATTCACAAACAAATTAATTATTGACCAATACAAAACAATGTTTACAATTTTTTTATTATTCGACGTAACTACCACCCACATCCACACACATTTCGATCCTTCGCCTGAAGTCCTTAAAACTGTTTCGAATATGATCTAACGGTATGGAGTTTACGGCATTTGTAATTCTCTACTTCAATACTGCTACATCATTAGGAAGTGGTTCAGCGTAAACCAACTGCTTGAGACGACCCCATAAAAAGAAATCCAATATTGATAGGTCAGGGGATATCGCCGGCCACTTGATCGGTCCATTCCTGGCAATCCAATTTTCTTCAAAATTTAAATTCAACCACCGATTAACCATTTCTGTGGAGTGGCCAGGGCAACCATCATGTTGAAAATGAACTAAAGGCATATCTCTTAAAATATTTAAATGTTCTTCAGAACATTTTTCAAGAAGCTGTAAATAAGTGTGCTGGTTTAACCTTCCCTCAATGAAATAAGATCCAATAACTCCAACGTGATAAGAAACGGCACACCACACATTCACTTTTTTATAATATTGTCTTCTACAATGAATTCTAAAATTTGGATTTTCAGAAGCCCAAAACCGACAATTCTGAGATGAAACAACACCATTGGTTGTGAATGTGGATTCATCTGAGAAAATTATGAAATGATGAAAAAATCTCTCTTCCATGATTTTTTTCTCTAATGGTCAAACCAAAATCCAACCTACGGCCGTCATCTCCCTCTTCAAGCGTATGTTTATAATTTGCTTTATATGCCCTAATTTTCTTTGCCTTGTAAATTCTTTGGAGTTCAGACTTGCTATTATTAACAAGAGCTGATCTCTCTCTTAGTGGCATCCTAAGATTTTCTATAACAGAGGCCTGAGCTATAATAGCCTCAACATTGTCATCATACAGTGTGTTTCACTTCTCGTATCTTTTTTATTTGTCGCCGAATTAAATTTGAAATGAATTCGGTCACAAATAAAAAAGATACAGGGTGTCTTCACGAGAAGTGAAACAAGAATTTTTTTTTGAAAATATTTCGATTTTCACAAAATTTTACAGGGGGGCATACCACGTGATTCCGAACAACTTTTATTAACAAAATCTTTGACTATCTCTAAGCCTACTATGATTTCTCGAAAATTGCTATTTACTTTTTATCGCAGTAGGCAGGCGTCTTAGATCTAGGCGGCATTTATGTGTTGAATAAAGTCGCCTTATGGAGTTGTATGGCTGATAAAAATTTAAAATGAATTCGGTCATAAACAAAAAAGATACAGGGGTGTCTTCACGAGAAGTGAAACAAAATTTTTTTTTTTATATATTCCGATTTTCACAAAATTTTACAAGGGGGCATACCAAGTGATTCTGAACAACTTTTATTAACAAAATTTTTGTATATCTCTAAGCCTACTATGATTTCTCGAAAATTGCTATTTTCTTTTTTTCGCAGTAGGCCGGCGTTTTAGATCTGGGCGCCATTTAAGTATTGAATAAAGTCGTCTTATGGAGTTGTGTGGCTGATAAAAATTTGAAATGAATCCGGCTACAAATAAAAAAGATACAGGTGTGTCTTCACGAGAAGTGAAACACACTGTATATGCTTTTATTTTTCTTTTCATGTTAAGAACACTACCAGTAACCAGAAACTTTTTAATTATTCTCATAGCCTGAGTACGTAACAAAGCAGTGTTTGGAAATTTCAAATTAAATTGGCTTACCACTTCTCTTAGCGAGTTTTCACCGCCAATTCCGTAGCATTGCACAATATAAATTTTTTCACGCACTGTGAGTACCATTTTCACCTAATTTTTTATGCTTGGTTCGTTAATTTCAAACAGAAATTAACTAATATTGACTACGTTTGACAGATATGTCAATAATAAATGATAAATGTGTATCCACTGCTTTTCTCATAGCTTACCTTTAGCTTCTACATAACTTTAAATATTAATTCACAAAAAATAATTTCTATGCAGTTTTAATTGAATGGTTCAAAATAAAACACTAATTTATTGAAAAAATGGGAAGTTTCAAAAAAATAATTTTATATTCCTGAACTTTGGTATAGAGGTATAAAATTGCATTCTAAATAACTTTTCTTAGTGGAATTTTGTCATATTTTGAAAGATAAAGGTACTTTATTAGTGGTGATTTTTACAACTTTGCTTATAAAACACCCTGTAGAACACCAAATCAAGTTATTTTTGGTATACTTTAGTTTTAAAACAAGCAGGATTCAATCCCTAAATACCATTTCAAAAATCCAAAATGTTTGGTCCATTACACCTCTTGTTTTATCTATCCTGGGACACACTGTATATACGTCTTAAAAATCAATCGCCAGTGACCAATTTTTTGAAAATTAAAACTTTAACAATCTGTCGTCATATTTCTGTCATGCCAAATTTTGTTGCATTGGCAAGTTGCCTATGTTGTTATCTGTATTTGTAGTTACCGTTATTGTCAACCAGATCTCTAAGATGTACCTACTTATTTACAATCTCACACTCATCAATTCTACATGTGTTTGGTTAATATTCATTTGTTCGGTGTACATTAATAATTTTCGGTTTGTTGCAATTTTTTACACTTAAACCGTACTCAGAGCTAAGGTACTATTATTTTCTCATACCTAAATAATAATGCTTTTCTAGGATAAAACTGTCTCAACAAATAACATTATATAGAATAGCAGCCATGCGTGTTTCGCTATCAATAGTTCAACGTTTCCTTCTGAATTAGTTATAATGAAAAGTTTCTTAGAACAATAATGTTTATCATTTTTCAAAGACATATCCTCATGATAAATGATGGGCGAGACAAAGGAAACTTATTTCTTATTTAATGTATAATATTCCCCATCCTCAGATATTCACCTGATAAATGATCATTCCACACTATATAGCTTCTTTGGGACACTTCTCTTTGGGTAACATATTTTGTCATCATAATCCGTTCGCCTTTGGTATATCTCGCATCGAAGACGTATAATTTGGTAAAAGAAGAAAATAACAGAAATGTAGTTTCTCGATGTGAAAGAATAATTTGAATTCACTATCGTAACAAACGATTTTCTTTGTATACCAAATGTAAAGTGTTGGTTATTTGAAAAAATAATGCTTATGTTTTTTCAATATATATTGTAATATACACGACGTGAAGTAGCTTAAATAATAACAGAACATCAATTCTGATATTTAATAAACGTCTTATGTGTAACTAGCTGATGCCTTCGACTTCGTTCGTGTGGAAGACTTCTTGCGCGTGGTATTAAAAACATTACATACTAACCTATGCCTATAAAGAAGTAGTACATACTCACCGAGTACTCCTGTAGTATACATTCGAGGGAACCCACTGCGCATTCATGGTACTCGGGGAAACCCACTGCGCATCACAATTTGATAACAATTCATTATTCTATTTTTGTGTTAGAGCGAGTTAAATGAAAAAATAATTATTTTAATCGACAATAAAGCACATGGGGACTCCACTAATAACTGTAAATTATATTAGGCAATATTATTATTAGTTATATGATAGCGACTGTACGTAGAAGTTAGGTAATGAATATGAAAGGGGTATATGTATATCTCAAGTGTTTTTAAGTATATCTAACAGTAATAACATCTTCATTGATATCAGGAAATATATCAGGTATAGAGGCTTCAGTACGCCCCGGCCAATCTTGTTAATTAGCAGCATCAAGCCGATGCCGGTGCAACCTCTTAACGTCTTGCATTAAACATAAGCGAAGCTGCAGATCCACCACCCTCTTGAACACCGTTAAACTGGGAGCACAACAGATGTGACATATGTTAATAAACCAAAATTGGATGACGCGATGCTTTGTCTTAATTTGAATAAATAGCGACAACAGATCTACTCGTGTTAGTTAAACTCTGTATGTATGACGGATTTATTTAGTAAGTACATCGATATAGTTATTGAAAATACGTAATGAATATATGTAAATAAAATAAAATCAGCCGATTTTTGAATTAAGATCACAATTTATATCAAGCTCTATTTTTATAAACATTTTATACGGGGTGACCCGGCACTATGGGGCAATACTTCGGGATCGTATAGTTTGGTTCAAAATAACACTAAAAGTACCTATTTTTTTCTTAATATGGAGATATTACCCTTTAAAGGTTGTATATTCAAGAAGGTTTTCAGCCTATTTCTTCCAAACGTTCTATCGATTTTAATAAATTTTGGACTGTGTACATATTAAATGAAATATGGTGCCCTTCGTATCTTGTCTAGGAAGCCAGGGGAATACCCCTAATGCTCTTTACTCCTAAATTTTGTCATAAATTAATTTTTGAAAATTAAGGTCACATTTTTAAATTCCTTAATCAATTTTCTATAAAAAGATATTCTTGTTTGACATCAATAAAGCGATCCGTTTTTGAGAAAAAAATATTTTACTGATAAGGGACAAAGACTGACATTTCGTCAACACATAACTACATACTCCAACTACAATACACACATAACTACAATAACTACATAACTAAAATAAATGTTCGATGTGAGCACGCTGTACAAGAATACATTCTCATAAGCGAGATAAGTTGGACCGCTGAACCTGAAATAGCATTCCAGGGTTGTTCCGAATGGCTTCACATTGGGTAGTGATTCTTTGTAACATCTTTTCCCTTGTTTGTGTTTTATACACTAAATTTTTGAGATGACCCCAAAAGAAAAAAAATCTAATGGGTTTAGATCAGGAGAACGAGGAGGCCACGGTACTGGACCACCTCGGCCAATCCATCGGTGGGGAAATTTTTGATCTAAATATTCCCTGACTGTGATGCTAAAATGAGGAGGACCTCCATCATGTATGTACGTCATGTTTCTTATAGTTGCTAATGGCACATCTTCCAATAAACCATCTAGATTTTCTTAAGTGATTTTCTCCATTTAACCGATTTTCCAAAACAAATGGCCCTATTAAATAATTTCAAGTTATTCCTGCCCAGACCTTAATTTGGAATTGTCGTTGGTGATGAGTTTGAATAATTGCATGAGGATTTTCATCGCGTAGATTGTGAGAATTTATTACACCATCGCTGCGAAATCCTGCTTCATCCGTGAACAAAACACTACCAATAAACTTGCGGTCTTCCTGTTGCTTTTGCAGGAACCAATTAGCACATTGAACATTGAAAGGATGGAGAAGCTGTTGTTTCAAAATTCTGTGAACCACCAATTTCGAAGTGTTAAATTGCGCTGAGAGCTTCCTAACGCTTATTGAAGAGTCTTCGGCAACATAATCTAATACAGCTTGTTCTAGTATAACTGTATGAACAGTTCTAAGACCATCTTCACCTACTCGTTTCCGTTCCACGCTCCCTAAAAATGCATAGAATTATTTCTTTAAACAGTTACTTATTCTTTAATTTTTATTATTTTGTTTTTTTATTGCTAAGATGGATATCTACCTGTTTACTCAAATTTGACGTTTAAATTTATTCAATTGTTTTCTCACAGGTATCACGCGGTAGTTTATATTACTAATATTCCTTAGTTCCTTATCAGTAAAATCATTTTTTCTCAAAAACGGATCGCTTTATCGATGTCAAACAAGAATACCTTTTTTTAGAAAACTGTTTAAGGGAGTTAAAAATGTGACCTTAATTTTTAAAAATTAATTTATGTCAAAATTTAGGGGTAAAGAGCATATGGGGGTGTTCCACCCCCTGGCTTCCTAAAGAAGATACGAAGGGTACCATATTTCTGGAATAAAGATACTCATTTAATATGCACACAGTCCAAATTTTATTAAAATCGATAGAACGGTTTGGAAGTAATAGGCAAAAAACCTTCTTGAATATGTAACCTTTAAAGAGTAATATATCCGTAGGGGGGCACCCTAAGAAAAAAAATTATAGGTACTTCTAGTGTTATTTTGACCCAAACTAGACGTTCCGGATGTATTTCCCCATACTGGCGGGACACACTGTATAATGATAATAAAATAAATGAAAATTCAAAAAAAAAAAAAATCGAACCGATCTCAAAAAAAAACTAAAAATTATGAAATTAAATTTTATCGTCCCTCAGTTAATTCAATCTTATTAAAGCAAAAAAGCAAAAATGCACCAATTAAAAATAAAGATTTAGATCGTTATCGGAAGTCATAGAAATTTGAAGATAGGTAAAAAGATGTCGTTTTGGTAACATCTGATACATGTCAAGTTTCATCTCGATTAGTCAAAGATAAAGAAATGCCGTCCGGAAAGTGATAACGTTCACATCGGGTACATTTTTTTTACAAAAAATTTCGAAAAATTTTCCTGAGCTATGTTGAATTGAAATAAATGTTTTTTGACTCTTACACTTTTTCCCTAAGGTTAATAGTTTAATAGTAGAAACTGAATGTCTATAATAACGAAAAAACCGCTGCCCAAGGAATCACTACTTCCACATCTGGATTTTCTATCCAAGTCACACAACGAAAAAATTTTGTATCTGGAAATAATTGTTTATGGAACTTTAATAATATAATATTTGAAATCATCTACCCCAAAAACCCATAAAACGATACCCCATATCGGTAGTGGGGTGGGGGTGGTGACAGGGGGTGGGAATGGGAGGGTGGATAAAGTAAAAAAATATTTTGAGGTTTCTGCTTTTTGTACATACACTAAATCACATTTTTTTTCACCCACTTTAATAATGGGGTGGGGGTGGTAATGGGGGTGGCTAATGCCAAATTTTTTTTTGAGACCTTAGCTTCTCTTGTCTATACTAAATATCAATTTTATGAACTCTTACCTGCTTGATTTCCTTATTTACTCCAAGCTTACCCCAATTTACCCCCCAACCCTTTGACTGAACAAGATGAAAATATAATCTAGTTCTAGATTTCGTTAAAGTACATACGTGTACCAAATTTCAAGTCAATATCTCAAACGGTTCCAGAGTAAACGTGCGCACAAAAAAAGTTACAGACCGACAGACAGAAAAATTTTTTTCGCTCAAACTTGAAATCTCGACGTTTCATGACATTCTAAGCCTATTTGAACAATAAAAATTTTTAAAATTTTTTTGTCGTTACTATACTTCCACTGGATGTGGAAGTAATTATATAAGTTTAATAAGCTGTATCTGAAGAACTGTCTGTTTTTGAAGATCTGCCATTTAGATTTTTATCAGGAACATAAACACTACAATATATTAAAATGTTAGAATGTACTGAAACTTAAATTTTTTTATTTAAATGTGCGGGTCTCTTGTGATAGTATTATTTGTTAACCGCAGGAATTAGTATATTTATATGTACGGCGTTTTGAAGGACACTAGGACATCATTACAACGGGAAGTGTTTTCCTACTAAAACGAGTACATAGTCACCATAATTATACCTGCAAAAAATGTAATATTTTTTATGAAAAAGTATATTACCGGTTACTTTAACTCCTAGTAATTTGTGAGAGCTAACAAGCGTTTTACTAGTTAATTAAATTCTTTTGACATAGAAATTTCGAAGATCAATTTCTCATAAATCGACGCAAAACTCATTATCTACCTACAACTTGAATCAGATCAACTTCGAGACAACAGTACTTGCGGGAACACTGATGTTTAAAACGTCGTAAAATTGAAATTAGGATGCTTAAACAAACGATTAGCTGTTTTCCGGTAGAGAAACTTTTTATCACACCAGAGAGGCCTATAGATGAAAGGGGCGCATGAATGAGGACATTTAAAAGTGAAATCCCTCGTCAGTTGTGTCAAATAAAATTGAAAGAAAATATACTTCTCAATTTACACCTCAGCGGAGGTTGGGGTCTTAACCGATTATCCTATTTTATGTGAGTCTCATAACATTTCTGCCCTTTGTATTTCTGCACATATTGGAGAGAAAAATAGATTCTCGAAGGAGTAGTTTTCAAATATAATTTAGCCAAAGAATGTGTAAAAAATAATATGTGGGTGCTCAGTGACAAGTGGAAATATAGCAAATATAGATAAGTTCAAAATATGGTAATTTAACACTATCTTCCTATTTATCAAATTCCAGCATCTACCAAGTCTGTGATAAAATTTCAAAAAACAATATTTTAGAAATTATTTTACTTACAGGATTACAATTTGGTACCCAACAAAGAGATTGGCATATTAATTTATATTAAGTTAAAGATAATCGAGCTACTATATTAAGATAAAATTGGGGTGCATCATTCCTAATTTTTCCATTCATCTAATTAATCTGCAGTAGTATAAATTGCTTCATTAGAAGTACCGCAAGGCAGCGTTGCTTGGTCCAATTCTTGTCATATTGCACATAAATGATTTACAAGAATTTCTAAGTTGATGACTTACTTTTACTTCCACATCCAGTGGAAGTATAGTAACGACAAAAATTTTTTAAAAATTTTTATTGTTCAAATAGGCCTCTGAATGTCATGAAACGTCGAGATTTTAAGTTTGGGCAAAAAAAATTTTCTGTCTGTCGGTCTGTCTGTAACTTTTTTTTGTGGGCACGTTTACTCTGGGACCGTTTAAGATATTGACTTGAAATTTGGTACACTTATGTACTTTAACGAGATCTGGAACTAGATTATATTTTCATCTTGTTCCTTGGGGGGTAAATTAGGATAAATTTGGTTAAATAGGTAAATCAAGCAGGTGAGAGTCCATAAAATTGGTATTTAGTATATACAAGAGAAGCTAAGGTCTCAAAAAAATTTTTGGCATTAGCCACCTCATTACCACCCCCCACCCCATTATTAAAAGGGATGAAAAAAATGTGATTTAGTGTGTGTACAAGAACCAGAAACCTCAAAATACAAGAACCAGAAACCTCAAAATACAAGAACCAGAAACCTCAAAATACTTTTTTTTACTTCATCCACCCCCACTACCACCCCCTATCACCACCACCACCTCACTACCGATGTGGGGTATCGTTTTATGAGTTTTTACGGTGAAGGATTTCAAATATTATATTATTAAAGTTCCATGGAAACAACTATTTCCACATACAAATTTTTTTCGTTGTAAGTGACTTGGATAGAAAATCTGGATGTGGAAGTAGTGATTCCTTGGGCAGCGGTTCTTATAACTACTTATGCCGATGATAAAAACATTTTAAATTTTGAAAAAGCTGTGGTAACATTCAGACTAAAGTAACAAGTGTGACGTAAAAAATATCCGAATTCATCAGAATTCAGTAATATTAAATAACGACAAAATAAAATGTACCCTATTTAAACATAATAGGAATCAAAACTCAAACATGTGTAACTATTGATGTACATATGAGTTGGAAGGATTATACCGTGTGTGTAGTTGCGGGCTAGGCATGGGGAGAAGAATTACAACATCGCGCGTGCCAGCTGGCTGAAATGAAATAACAGAGCTGGAATGCTCCACCGACGGACGAATTTACGGCTGCCGGTGTTGTCAAATCTCTCGCGCTACGTGAATGTACATGCCTAATGGGAAATTACACGCACGGTATACGAATGCTCTGCAGTAGACTTTGTACAATGTACTATTCGTTGAAAGAACTAAAAAAAAGTAGTAAATCACAATACTCTTTTTACTGCGTATTATGGACAACTTAAAATGTCATATGGTGTAATTTTTTGAGGTGGATCACACATTCAAGAGATATTCATAATTCAAAAGAGAGCGTTGAGAGTCCTAGCCAATCTAAATGTTGGTGAGTCATGCGGACATTTTAAAATACTAAAACTGCTGACTGCTGTAGGTCTCTTTATTTATGAATGCTTCTCTTCCGTCTTCAGACACATGCATTTTAAGAGAATGTTCAACACAAAAATCAAAAAAAAAAACATCTGTCCAAGGAATCACTATTTCACAATCCAGATTTTCTATTCAAGTTTCTCACAACGAAAAAATTTTGTATGTGGAAATAATTGTTTATGGAACTTTAATAATATTTTGAAATCGTCTACCCCAAAAACCCATAAAACAATATCCCACATTAATAGTGGGGTGGGGGTGGTGATGGGGGGGTGGTAGTGGAGGTGGGTGAAGTAAAAAAGTTTTTGGTTTTGGTACACACACTAAATCGCATTTTTTTCATCCCCTTTAATAATCGGGTGGGGTGGTAATGGGGGTGGCCAATGCCAAAAAATTTTGAAATCTTAGCTTCTCTTGTATATAGTAAATATCAATTTTATGGACTCTTTTCCGCTTGATTTACCTATTTACTCCCCATTTACCCCAGTTTACCCCCTTCGACGGAATAAGATAATATTATCTAGTTCAAGATCTCGTTAAAGTACGTACGTGCACCAAATTTCAAATCAATATCTTAAACGATTCCAGAGTAATCGTGCGCACAAAAAAGTTACAGATAGACAGACCGACAGACAGACATGACATTCTAAGCCTATTTGAACAATAAGAATTTTCAATTTTTTTTGTCGTTACTATACCTCCACTGGATGTCGAAGTAAAATTAATATATGTAGAACTTTACATTTTAGAGGATTAGGCCAGTCACCGTAGACACAAAAATCGCGTTGGGTCGCAAAAAATTGCCATTTTTTCCAAAAAGTTCGAAATTGTAATTTTAGCCGTCTTCCGAGCAGGATATCGGCTAAAACACTCATCTTACGAGGAAAGTCATGAGAGATGAAGCTGTAGAGCAGTTATTTTGCTTTAATTTAAGCACAAGCGAAACCCTCTAGGGTCAGTAGTTCCCTTGTTATCTGGAAAGGACGAAAAATTAAGGAAATCGGATTTTTCACGAAATGGAGTATGACGAATTGCAGGACTTTTGCAAAGGATAAGAAAGACATATCTCAGTGGAAAATGGTTTATATCATGCAAAATGAAGTTGAGTACAATTAATAATAAGGTATAAATTTATCAAAATTATATAAAAATCTTATAAAAATTATTTTGATAGTTTGGGGGACCTGGGACGTGAAGTGATGGCAGGACCTTAGCTGACTCCTGCAATATAAATAGGCAACACGATGTAAATAAGTATTTATGAAAAGCGTAATCAATTTTATAATAAATTACAACGACGGGATAGGAATGTAATATTAGACTTACCCTAACGCACTTAGCGAGACAGTCGTGTTCTTTTGGAAGGCCCATGTTCGTCAGACGACTCTTCTTGGGGGTCCGGAGACTCCTGTGTTGTCGGATTAGATCTACTACTAGATACTAGTGATGAAGGGTTGTCAACGTCGTGTTTTTAAAAACAACGTTTTAAATGACTGGCCTAGATGTGAATGAGGCAACTTTTAGACAATAATAACACAGGTCTACAAAAAAGGTTTGTCCTAAGGTTCTGATCTAACTTCTCTGAAATATTTTGACACGCTGAAACCAATTTTGGACAATAAAATGTTAGGGGCCAAAGGGGGTGGCAGAAGGAATCTTAGACCGATAGAAAAATTTTTTGTTTCCAAAATTGACGCCAATGGAAATATTAGATGAAAACTTTACGACAAGACTTTTTTTGTTGACCTGTATAATCTTTCTTTGACTTAAGATCAGTATCTTAATTGATCAAAGTTTATCATTTTTCAGGGTACTACTTACTAGTTTTTAGACATGAACCAAACAAAACTGTAAAATTATTTATTGTCATATTTATGGGACATAAATTCTGTTCTGTTCTAGAATTAGCCAAATAGCATTTTGAATTTTCATATTTAAATTTGCGTTCATAAGCTTGAAACACCCTGTATATTGTTGTGAGTGTGAGTTATGAAGTGATTAATTTTGTTTTCTCTGTGTGTGCCCATCTCCTTACATACGCCTCTGATTTCTGAACATAAATTGTCAGATTATGTTTAATTCATTCCGAATCCTTCTTGTCTAGCTTCAGCACGACAACATAACATTCGTTTAATTAAGAAAAACCGCACAACATACGCCCGTCGACGTCTTCATTCGAAACAAAACTAATTTATGACAACCGAAGATTTTGCGGTTAAATCCATTCTGAAACTTCTTTCTAGGGGCCTGTGACTCCTCAATAAATCTCCCAGCGGTCTTATCGCTCCTTCGCACCCGAACCCTCCACATTGTCCCTCTTTTTACCCGCTAGTTTGTCGTCATCTGTATTTGTTCACGTACTCTATCGTCGCATCGATATGGGATTTCCATTCAATTTTTCATCTATCCCGACGAGTCGACCCTATTTTCTACTTAGATTTTCAAAGCGTGTGGAATCCGGGAACAAAAAATGTGATAAAGTGGGGTTATGTAATTTTAAAAGCTGTTTTTCTTGGAAATTCGGGGCCGCAGTAAGTAAAAATGATTTCGTAGTGGATCGTATTATTTTAAGGCGTTGATGGTCCGGTCGAGGAGGAAAATCCAAATTTTATATGTGGAAGAGTTTCCGAATATCAGCTTGTTTCTAATTTTATTTGTTAAAAATATATTACGTAGAATGCCAACAATATTTGCGTAGATAGTAATTAATAAAAATTGAAAAAACAAATATTATATCAGAAAATATCGCTAATTATTATGAATAATATGGATATTGAAATCTGTTAAAAATACGTTTGAATTTTCATTTTTATAGCGACCTCAAGCGAATTTTAGGTATGCAAATTGATAAACAGTTATCTTGGCATAATCACACTAACACTGCAATAGAGAAAATTAGCTAGAAAAAATGTTGCAATTCCATAAATAAGACACAGTTCATAGTAATATGCTAATGATATTCTATTATGTTTATACAAACTCAGTCCTTTCGTCTGGTTTACTCTACAATTACCCCAATGGGTAATTGTAGAGTTATAAGAAGTATGTTTAATCTTGGTTACACTACATCGTGTAGAGTTTACTTTAGGCAGCATAGCATACTTACTGTTATGTAATAAAAAAAAATTGATCAATTACCAAAATGTAATGGAATAAGTAAGTATAACACTCTGAGTGGTAAAAATGTTTATGTACCGCCACGTAGACTAAGCCAAGTAAATAAAGCTCTTTTTATCACATCAATCAAGATGTATAAACTTCTATCTCAAAAATTAATTATTATTATTATTTATTTATTTTATTATACTCACACGGCACTTCTAAAGAGTGACCCCAAAAACAGGTGTTTTTTAACCCGTTTGGAGGTCCGCAAATTTTTGATTGATTTGTAGTGTTAATGATACCTTATGGTGAAACATCAATCGTAAAAAAATTTGGAAAAATTAATTATTATTATTATTTATTTATTTTATTATACTCACACGGCACTTCTAAAGAGTGACCCCAAAAACAGGTGTTTTTTAACCCGTTTGGAGGTCCGCAAATTTTTGATTGATTTGTAGTGTTAATGATACCTTATGGTGAAACATCAATCGTAAAAAAATTTGGAGTTGAGCATAAGAAAGGTTTCAAAGATACAGAGGGTCAAAGTGATCAAAATCGACTCACATAGTACAGTGAGTGAAGATGGTAATTCAATGAAAAATAATACATCATTGACTATACAGAAACAATAACTCATTAAATATGAATTAAAAACCAATCTAAAGCAAAAGAGCAGAAAATCGAAAAACAATACAAAAAATAAAAAAAATGAAAAATCTCTTTGTAGATTAGTACCGTGACGTGGTAAAGGGACTGAAGTATTATTATTATTATTATTATTATTATTTTAATACATACTTGACATTTAGAGTCGGATGGACAAATCAACTGAGGAAGAGTTCACTTCATCCAGTAGATTTTATAAAGACAAGAATTTACGGACAATGTGGCATGTCTGTAAGATAGATGCTTTCTGCATGATCGCGAAAAGACCATGGGCTAATCCTATTGAATTAAGGTTGGGTTTAAGATGTTTTGTAACAACTCCATCTACAGATACGATTAGTGGTACGATGTTTACTTTATTTAATTTCCATGTTATTATTATTATTATATATTATTATCATTGTTATTATTATCCTTGTTATGTTTTACAATAATAATAGTACAACCAGATCTAATCTATTGACCCTCTACAGGGTGTCCCATTTAAAACTACCGGCGCCATTTTCTCGATAACCAAAAGCGATATTTGAATTCTAAAGTTATCCAGTAGAATATATAAATGACTTCAGTTTTGAGTGAAAATGGTTATTTTACACATTGAGGTATAGATGGCATTGCGATGCAAAGAAATTGTTCGATCCTAAGAACGATGAAATGAGATGCTTGAGATGGAGCACTATATTCTAAGCAACTTTTTTAATAGGAACAATTTTCGAAAAATCACTGGTTTTCGAGATATTTGAACTACAATGTAATTTTTCAACTAGCAAAAATCGCATTTTTTTCATGTGTCTACAATTTACAGTATTAAATTTAGTAGAACATACAACATGAACATGAGGCAAAAATTAGACAATATACAATAAACAGAAATGTCAAAATCTTTAATTTCCAAATAGCAGTTGCAGCCCCACCTTTGTTTTACTTGAAAAAAAAAGTTATTTTGTGTTTTGAAATAAATATTTCATTACCATCTAAATCAGCCTGATTCACTATGAAATATGTCCCAAAGGACTTATCGTCTAGAATGTATTTTAAAAAGTTATGACGATTTTTATATTTAAAGAAATTATATTGAACTTCAAATATTTCGAGAACCAGTGATTTTTCGAAAATTGTTCGTATCATAAAAGTTACTCAGAATGTAATGTCCCATCGCTTGCACCTCATTTCAACGTTCCTAGGATCAAATAATTTCTTTGCGTCGCAACCCCATCTATACCTCAATTTGTAAAATGACCGTTTTTACTCAAAATTGATATCATTTATATATTCTAGTGAACACCTTTTACAGAATTCAAATATCTCTTTTATTTGTCGAGAAAATGGCACTGGGAGTTTTAAGTATATCTCTGAAAACTTTCTTATGCTCAACCTCATATTTTTGTATAATTAATGTCTTATCATAAGGTATCATTTGGAATCAACCGAAAATCTGCGGACCCCCAAACGGGGTTATTAGGGTCTTTTCATTCATCAAAAGTACAGTCTAGCTTATAGGTTTGGACCTATAATTGGACACATAGGTAACAAAAGGTAAGAGAGATAAAACTGCACTACACAATACTCAACTTCAATATTCGAGTTCTGTGGATTATGTTTCATCTATTTGTGTAGAGAGATTACCGAACAATACTCTATATTGTACGTTTTTTTGTACGGATTTAACTAGAATTTTAAGCCACGTAAATTCAAATCAAAATGTTAACGCTTTTATTAAAAAATTCATACGTTATTGCGAGGTACAATCGAAAGGTATGCTAAAACAAATATTCCGCTGGCTGTATGCATATTTAAAAAATGGTTAAAATGCCAATTCTGCCATCGTTAGAGTATAATCTTTTTAATTACATATCAATTTATATTGCCAAAGGCCCCTGTAATCGAATAACCGCCCATCCAGGCAGAACCGAAAACACAGTTTGTTGGATTTTAGCAGATAAATTTGATTTTGCTGGATGCCAAATTTATCTAATGCACCACGAATATTTTCAGCCTCGGGCAAGTTTTAATGCTCACAGGGGTGAAAGAATCCTCTGCCCAAATATCTATTATAATTGCAGTGCTGTTTCAGTAGTTCTGGATTACGTAAATGATAATTAATATTAATAATATTAAAACGCATCAATTGGGGAGCAGATAAGGAAATCCTTCTCAATATCCACAGGACGATTATGGATGTGTAATATATGGGTCAGCACGGAATTACCGACCGAAAAAACTAAACAGCATCCACTGCACTGGATTAAGATTGGCCTTAGGGGCTTATCGCACAAGCCCATACAAGGCACTGCTGTGAAGCTGGAATTCCACCCTTAGAATACCGACGACAACAGTTCCTAATTTCTTATTCTTCTTGTATCTGGGCGCAACCAGAGCATCCTAATTACAAGATACTCTTCAGCGAAAACTTATACTTACCATATCAGAATAGAAGCACTATCTCAAGACCAGTCGGCGTAAGATTATATGAACTCATAAATTCGATACAGGAAAGTTTAACTCCCATTTACAATCTTCATCCAACTGAAATCCCACCGTGGAAGCTGATTCCCCCAAAATTTCATTTAGAATGCACTAGATTCAAAAAGAGTGATGTTAACCGACAGTTACTTTTAATGGAGTTCTACTCTGTAGTGAATTCTTACGAAGGAGGTCATACATTATATACAGATGGCTCTAAATTGGACCAATGCGTAGGAAGTGCTTTCTCAGATGGCAATAAGGCCTACAGATGGTCCTTACCTAAATCAGCAAGCACTTACACTGCAAAACTATATGCCATCTGGATGGCTTTGAGATATTCCGAGATGAATAATTTTTTTGTGACCTTGATCTGTTCCGATTCGCTGAGTGCATTGCAAGCAGTGTCTGATTGCTCCTCCGCCGATCTATTGGTGCAATCCATCCTTGAGCTTATTCACTGGTTACAAATTCAGGGCAAACAAGTAATTTCTATTTAGGCCCCAGGCCACATGGGTATTCCTGGGAACGAACTTGCAGATGACACAGCGAAAAGGGGGGCAGATCTTGACCAATCAGAGGATATACCTATACGTAATAGTGATTTGAAAGTATACTTAAAACAGAAAATTATAGATAGTTGGCAAGAGGAATGGAATGGAATTAATACCAAACTAAGAGAAATAAAGCAAAATGTGAATAAATGGAAAGCTAGTACACCATTAACAAGAAGAGAGCAATCTGTAATTACGAGACTGAGAAGAGGTCACACCAATTTAACATCTAGTTATATGCTCACAGGAGATCAGCCCCCGAATTGTAATAATTGCAATGAAGCATTTACGATCAAACATATTTTAATATATGGGCAACACAGAAGAGCGCTAAATTTATCAAATCAAATGAAAATATGCCTAGACAATCGTCAAACAAATTTAAAGAACACAATTAAATTTTTAAAGCGCTCAAATATATACCAAAAGATTTGATAAGTATACATGAAACTTGGGAGATCTTTAATATATATATGTGTGTGTGTGTGTGTATATATATGTGTATATACATGTGTGTATATATAGTGTTAATTATTAAGACCAATCTCCTACCTTACTTTAAATAATCCTAGCAATGCAATCTGATATCCAGTAATGATCAGTTTACCAACACCCTTAAAGTACATGTATAGATGTATAGATATCTCTTATTGTGAGATATTACTAACTTATCCATTTGAAATTTCAGGTGTATAAACTACCTCTAAAAATGATTTTTGGACATAAAACCGGTATGTGACCATTTCCTGTTTACCCAACTTTCGATTTTTAAATAGAACACTGTATATTTTTACATATTTGGATTCAGAACAACATTCTGAGTATACCATGAGACTCGCGATTTTTGAGTCGATATTCAGTTTTTTTAAGCATTTTAAGGCATTCGTCTAGAGTGCTTTGGAATACCAAAATTTGTTCTACGGCAGGTAAAGTCTAAAGGAAAAATATAATTTTTCGTTTAATTTCATTAATAACTGTTTACGAAGCTTCCAAAATTGAACATATCACTTTTTTATCGAAAAATTTTTTTTCAAATGGGAAGGTGTTCAATAAATTATGGATTTTTTTCTGAATTCACTGATATCCATTTCAAATCTATGCTATTTGTTTTTCTATTCGAATGAATTTATTTAAAAATAGAAAATCACTTTCAAAATAAGTTTTATTGATCCTTATAGTTTGCACTAGTACTTGTACCTATTAAGAAACAAAAGGCTATTATTCACAAAAAGGTAGTATTCACATTTCCTTATTAGACATTTTTTTTTTTCAATTATACAAGTGCAAATCGTACAATTATAAGTATTAAATTCCTAGAAATGGCGAACGGCATTTGAATTTTACAAATATTGTTCAAAATGATAATCATCACCATCACAATCAATACATTTTCTTGCTCGTACAATTGGGTTACTCATTACATTTCTTAACATTTACCTGCCGTAGAATAAATTTTGGTATTCCAAAGCACTCTAGACGAATGTCTAAAAGGTTTAAAAAGAACTGAACATCGCCTCAAAAATTCACGAAAGTCTTATGGTATACTCAAAATGTCGTATTGAATCCAAATATGTAAAAATATACAGGGTTTTCCATTTAAAAATCGAAAGTTGCGGCCACTTCCGGGTAAACCGGAAATAGTCTCATACCGTTTTTATGTCCAAAAATCCATTTTTACAAGTAGTTTATGCACCCCAAATTTCAAATGGATAAATTAAAAAATGAAGGAAATATGGGGTGAGCTGCGGCTAACCTGTAACACCCGGTATATTTATAGAGAATTCATAGTACCTAAAGGTAATGTTTCATGAACAACTAGAAAATTGTTAATTCGAAAGAATTGTGTGGCATCCAACAAATAAATTAATTTAGTTTTTCTTGTAAATTTTCAAAATTAAATAATTCAATGAATATTTTAAATCTTCATTAGAACAAACATTACAACACACACACAGATATTTTTTATTCGATATTTGAGGTTAGCGGATTTCCGTACAATTTTTTTTCTAGGACGATTATTAAAAATTTCTGTCCGATTATAATATACCTATTTAATTAAATTAAATAGGTATATAGTATAGGGAAAGATTGAAAAAAATGACTGAGTTTTAATACATTTAATAAAAAAAAAATTTTTCTCCATTTTCTCGGGAAATATGGAATTTACAAAAAAATGTTCAAATAAAATTATTTCTAAAAAATTATCTTTAATTTGGTATTTTTAAATTAATTTGATAGCAATAATTAACAGAAATACGGCTATTTCTCGATGGGGGGATGGCAGATGGAAGTTTTTTCTAAAACATGTGTTTTAAAGGGACAAAATAAATTGAGCATCAAGGTGATGCTATATATTAACGAAAAACAGCATTTTTGGAAAAAAAATTAAGTACTGAGTAATTACAATAACAAAACGCTGACATTTTGTTAACAAAGATGTGAAAACGCACATTGAATTGGCCATAACTTCTTTATTTTTGATGATATAGAAGCAAACAAAAAATGATTTTAAAGACTGATTAAGTACCTTTTGTTTCTTAGAACGAAGTGCTTCGCTTCAGGAGAAGACCACGACAAGATGGTCGAAACGTCAAGCACTTAACCAAGTCTACGCGGAAGAAGATCCGGAAACCAGCAGCCAAATAGATTTTGTACATAATAATACACACAAAACGAAGGAATATGTAAACAATTTAAAAAAGTTTCATCACTGATTAAAATTCACGAATTCTTCCGGAAAGCAAAAGCAGTTACAACACGAGGAATTAAATAATCATTATTTAAATTCACTTATATTGTTGACTAATTTTGCATCGGTAGGCAGTTTGTTACATACATAGCTACTCGAATACAAGATAAATTTCTTGTAAATAAAACCTCTGAAATTGTTTCTAAATCAAACTAACTAAAAAAGTACTTTTTTACAAATCGTCAGACTTTTATACATTTTAACGTGAACATCTTGGGCCCTATGTAAACCTAATCATTTTTCGTTTTTTTGTTTCATTTATTTTGTATCAATCTTTTATTACTTCTCCGAGGGCTTCCAGACTTGGAAGTTATTTATAATAAAAGTTTTCCAATATTGGCAGAGCATTCCTTCCAGAGACCAACCTCAATTCATCATTAAATCCGAGGTTGTTCATTACATTCCTTCTGGGTCAAACAGGCCCTTAGTAGCCTTAGCCAATGAATACTGCCCCGGATTTATAACCCTAAATGGCCATAACGTGGCTTCGACGTAAAACAACCCATAACTCCGACTGTATCATTCCTACGGATAACTTTGTTTAAAATTTATAAGGGTGGACTGTAAAATGTACAAAATTACGGATTAATGTATTGTTTTGTTTTATTTGCTAATAAAATAAACACAACATTCACAAAGTCAGCTCGATTTTATGTTATAATGGAAATTAAATATTTATAACCGATGGAAAATAAAAAAAAGTTTTATTTGTATGTGAATTTGTTTATTTCAGTGACGCTCAGAATTCGAAATTCAATAATAGATCGTATTTTACACAAGGTGTTATTCTGCATACTCAATTGGAATTGGAATGAAAAAAATTACAAATCATAAATTATAAATGCATGATGGGTCATGTAATTCAATACTTCCTCAGTATTAGCTAGAAGAGTAGTCGCTTTGATTGGTTCTTCAATAAGCGTTTACCTAACTAGTATATTAGTGTGACCAGTTTCAGGCATCAATATACAGAAAGTAGGTAATTACTTCCACATCCAGTGGAAGTATAGTAACGACAAAAAAATTTTTAAAAATTTTTATTTTCAAATGGGCTTAGAATGTCATGAAACGTCGAGATTCTAAGTTTGAGCGAAAAAAAAAAATTTCTGTCTGTCTGTCGGTCTGTCTGTAACTTTTTTTGTGCGCACGTTTACTCTGGAACCGTTTGAGATATTGACTTGAAATTTGGTACACATATGTACTTTAACGAGATCTAGAACGAGATTATATTTTCATCTTGTTCCGTCGAAGGGTTGGGGGTAAATTGTGGTAAATTTGGGGTAAATAGATAAATCAAGCAGGTAAGAGTCCATAAAATTGGTATTTAGTATATACAAGAGAAACTAAGGTCTCAAAAAAAAAACTTGGCATTAGCCACCCTCATTACCACCCCCACCTCATTATTAAAGGGGATGAAAACAAATTGTGATTTAGTGTGTGTACAAGAACCAGAAACCTCAAAATATTTTTTTACTTCATCCACCCCCACTACCACCCCCTTTTCACCACCCCCACGCCACTACCGATGTGGGGTATCGTTTTCTGGGTTTTTGGGGTAGAGGATTTCAAATATTATATTATTAAAGTTCCATAAACGATTATTTCCACATACAAAATTTTTTCGTTGTGAGTGACTTAGATAGAAAATCTGGATGTGGAAGTAATGATTCCTTGAGCAGCGGTTTTTATATTAAATAGAGAAGTGTGTAAGTTGTTATTTGCTTAATACTTAAATAATATTTTCTAACAATTATGATTATAAGTTTGGAAAAACAGAAGCGCTATCAGGAACCCCTCAGGGTTCAATACTAAGATCTCTCTTATTCAGTATATTTCTAGACGATATAGCTACCTTTAAAAATGTCAATTTTTTGATATATTCCGACGAAATGAAAATTTATACCAAATTCGAATCGTATGATATTGTACTAGGTTATAGGTCACAAAGGAACATATTAATAGTACAGCCCCACAAAATAAAAAAGTATGTTGTACCAGAAAAGAGACCATTATATCTTCACTTATTTTGGTGTGATGAATCCGAATCTGACGTCCAAGTTAACTTCTTCCTTGTAATTTTTTTGTAAATCTCGTGTTTTTTTTGTAATTTATTTAGTGATACCCAAAAATAGACAAGATATTGTCAAGGGCCAGAAAATAATAGTAAATTATTTTTAAAATAAATTTAAAGAAAATTCAATTCTAGTTTGGTAAAAATATATTTTATATAAAATTAATTCATTATTAATCTAAATTTAAATTAAAGCATTACAAAATTAAACAATATAAATTTAAACAACAAAATGCTGCACTTGCTATTTATTTGGAAGAGTACAAAGTCATATTTTAATTTCGTAATTGAGGTCAAGTAGTTTTTTAGCAATACTGCAAAGACTGCAGTATTGCAATTTTGGTTATTCCACGTTTGGGTTTTGAAGAAGGTGGTTGTGCTTGGTGGCTGACATATCTCCTCAGGATGAATGACCTGATAATAATGTAAGTAGGAATAATTGTTAATTAGATAAGGATTTAGGGACCCCTATATATTGTTTTTATGGATAAAAATAAATGTTCTATTTTTTTAAACTCTTGTTTCATCTACCATAGCTACCCCCTTGTGCGTATATGGCTTAGGGAAAGTGTATACGTAACATATGGTGGAGGCGCCGAATTATGCTGTTAATTTGCGCCGAATTTTCTTAGTTTTTTTTTTAGAGAATTTTGGAATGAATCTTTGCTTTAAATTTTAGTGGGTGCATGGGGTTATTGTAATTTTTTTTCGTGAACAAGTAAAGTTTGTTATATTGCTCTAAGTTTATATAACAAAACAAGCACGTTCTCAAAATAGAGTCTAAGGACCTATTGAAAAGATTGTACCATAACCCAGTTGAATTGATGAATGTGAAACAAAATTTAAGGTCAATTTAGCTTCATTGAAATAGAACATAACTGTCTGCTTTCATTTTAATTTTTTTTCATAGAAAATGTGTGGTATAATTTCATTGCTAAACAATATAAAAACAGTATAGAGAGGGTTCCACTAATTATTTTTTTTCGATTGTTAAATTTAGTACAGGACAGGATCGTGTAAATTTTCTAGGTCCAGATGGAAGTTTTGGCAGAATTTTACTAATTCCAGATTTATATTTTCTTTCATCATATCATTATTTTTTAATCGTACAGAGGGGCACATAAAATATATAGACATTTTTCTTTCCTACAGCTACTCACAAATTTTATTGCAGCAGTTAGTATTTTATATTTATACATTTTGTGGGGGTTTCAAAAAATAATAATAATTTTAAAATCTTGGGCATATGAGTGGTTCCGAGAAAAAGCCAACTCCAGTCACTAGGTCTGCACTAAAGCTGCAATTAAAGGAGAAAAAGATTTTGGCAAATTTCAGACCACAGCACAGAAGCACCGAGAGATTTGGCAGCCCCACCCCAGAATCTGACCCATTTGCACGTTCTCCCAAAGTCGGAAGATCACCGGAACGACACAGACAACCGGTGGACACAACTGACAGCGACAGCGAAGACAATAGGTACACCAGTTTGGCAAAAGTAGTGAGTGGTGAGAAGGAGGAAAAGGGTGACAGTTCTGAAAGCTTAGAAAGGCAGCAGAACAATCAAAACATTGAGATACTTACAGTGGAAGATAACGTTACAGCCCCAACGAGAAACCAAATAATTGGCACAATGGACGTCACAATCTCTGAAAGTTTAACAAAAGCAAAAACACCAGTGGTTCCAAAATTCCTGTGCCCACCAACTTTTGACCCGTGCTCTGGAAATGCTGTCAACTTTATGAAAAATTATGAACGAACTGCAGTGGCGAATAGCTGGGACAACAATCTGAAAATCACATATCTGGGCACATTTTTAGAAGGAGCGGCACACCTATGGTTTAACCGCTATACGTCGGATGCCTCTAATCAGGACAAAAAATGGGCAAACGTCAAGGACGATTTCATAAAAGAATTTGGCGGTAACGACATGGTCAGGCTTCTGGAGAAAAAACTGTATGAGACAAAACAACGTCCAAACCAGTCCATCAAAGCGTACTACTTTGAACTCCAGACTATCTTTTCGGATTACGATCCCACGTTCAAGGTAGAAGAATTTAGGAAATTCTTCGAAAACGGAATGAATAAAGAATTATATAGGAGTTACAGGCTAATCCTTGAAGATGACCTCGACTGGGATAAGTTCAAAAAGATAGTCCAAAAGCTTGAAGACATCTCCACACCCGGCGAAGAGGGTATATCACTGCATACCCTTAAAATCAGTGAGGATACTAAATGTCATCACTGCCACCACATGTGCGGCCAGGGAAATCAAGGCCCACAAAGAGGTGAGAGCGAGAGAAAGCGAGCGGATGCCCAAAACAAAAATAGAAATTATGGATACTCTCGAAACAGAAATAACTATCAGAGACCCAGCGCCAACAGGAATCAGGTTAATTGGGGCAGAGCAGGACCAAGTACAGGTCAAGGATTCGAACCAGGTCCACGAAACCAGGGTTTTAACAGAGGTGGAAACAACCCACGCCAACAAAGATTTCCCCCAAATAGCAGAACCAACGATGGCAGACCACGTTGCTTCCAGTGCAACAGAGTGGGGCATTTTGTAGTTTCGTGTCCTGAAAATAGACGTCAACACCCAAACACCAGCGGACGACGAGAATAAGCCCCGGCGTCGTCCTTGCCAATAAGGGGGCCCATCCTAGTAGGCACAATTACGAGATAATAACGGTTCCTTGCTACATAAATGGGTACAAGGTAAGAGCCATCCTAGATACAGGGGCTGAGAAAAACGTTATTACAACCGGTATTCTAAGGTACTTTAAAAGGACCCAGAATAGAAATTTAATTGTGGCTGGGGGAGGAAGAATCCCTATACTAGGAGATACTAAATTCAACCTTGGCATTGGGGGACTCGTCATGAATTGTAGAGCCAATGTCATCGACGGTCTACCGTACCCGCTACTACTTGGAATGGAATTTCTCAAAAGCTGCAGAGCAGTGATAGATCTTAGGGAAGAAATGGTGACATTATCTGTAGGTAACAAGTCCACCATAGTTTACCTAAACAACACTCGAATAACAAAAGAACAACAACCCTACGAAAATAACATCCTAACGAAGGAAAAGAGTACAAGCGAAGAGCCCTTAACTAAAAGTTTAAAAGAGAAATCAAGTCAAAAGTTAAGAGATACCAAGCAGTCCAGCTCAGGATCGAAGCAGAATAGAGGAAAAATAAAAAATTATAGGCCCATATCTCCTCAGAGTGTGACAGGGGAAACAAGAAAACAGAAAATTTTTAGAAAAAAGGGCAAAAGAGCCAGACACAGAAGCAATGAGGAACAGAGAATAATGATAGAATTCAATAAGTTCTTGAGGTCGAAAAAAGACCACGAAAATGATATTTCGAAAGCGAAGATAGAGGAAAAGACGCAAGATTTGTTTGTCACTGACAATTCTTACGCCTTAGCTCACTGTGTGTCGGCTGACATGAAGATGAGTAAGGGCATCGCAAAAGAATTCAAGAAAAAATTTGGGTGCAGGGAGATTTTAGTTCGGCAAAAACAGAAACCAGGAGGGCTAGCAGTGTTAAATGAAAGTGGTCGATCATTACTGTACTTGGTAACAAAACGACACTTCTGGGAGAAGCCATCGCTGAAAACAATGTGGAAGTGTCTATACAAAATGAGAAATTACATTGTTGCCAATCAAATATGTAGACTAGCGATGCCAAGATTGGGCTGTGGGCTTGACAAACTTGACTGGAATTTGGTGAAAAACATGATTTGTTGTCTGTTTAAAGATGTGGAAGTCGACATTCTGATTTGTAACTGGAGCACACCTAAGGAGGTGTTGTGCCAGGTGTCCGATTTGCCAATAGTCCATGTAGAAAACAAAGACATGCTACAAGCAAATGAGACGGAGCCTGAGCAAAAAATTTTAGTTAAGGTCATACTGCAGGAAGACTATATCCTAGATGCAGGAAAAACGTATGACCTTAAAGTAGGAATTTCGGAAAAACAAGAAACCGTGGACTTACATCAATGGGAATTCCAAGCCAATGAAGACTTTTATTCCTCTAGAGGGCTAATTTTATTAAATTCTCCAGCACCTCTAGACAAAAAGTTGTGTATAAAAGTGGAGAATAAATGTTGGAGGAAGATCAAAGTTCTAAAAGGTTCCACCATAGGATATTTCGCCCACCCAGAAATCGACCTGCCAACGCAAGGGATTGTCTTGTTTCTAGAAGAAGAAACAAACGACATAGTGACGCTGAAAGATCACCAGTTAGATCACGTCACGGACACCTCACAAAAAGAGGAACTTGCAGACCTACTACAAGACTATCAAGATGTTTTCTCGAAATCTACGCGACAGATGGGCTTAACAACATTAACAAAGCACAAAATAGATGTTGGCGATGCTGCTCCGATAAGGTGCCGACCCTATAGAGTCTCCCAAAAGGAGAGACAAATTATAGACGAGCAGATCAAGGAAATGCTTGAAAGCAATATAATAAGGCCCTGTCATTCACCATGGGCAAGCCCTGTAGTGCTTGTTAAAAAGAAAGATGGTTCTACAAGGTTCTGCGTAGATTATAGAAAACTAAATAACGTTACAAAAAAGTCTACCTATCCAATCCCGAACATCGAAGACATTCTTACATACTTAGGTGACTCAAGATACTTCACAACATTAGATATGTTCAGTGGCTACTGGCAGGTTGAACTCGAGGAGGAATCCAAGGAGTATACAGCGTTCGTCGCACAGGGACATGGCCTCTATGAATTCAATGTCTTGAGTTTCGGTCTATGTAATGCTCCTGCAACATTCCAGCACTTAGCCGACAAAGTTTTCGAAGGGATGAAGTGGAAAGATGTCCTGATATATCTTGATGATATTGTTGTCTTCTCCAGAACATGGGAGGAACACCTGAAAAAATTAGAAAAAGTTTTTCAGCGTTTGCGAGAAGCAGGTCTCACACTCAAGCCTAGCAAATGCATATATGCGAAGCCCGAGGTGAAATTATTGGGCCATGTTGTGAGCAAGGAAGGGATAGCCCCAGACGAGGACAAGTTAAAGGCGATAAAAAATTTCCCAGAACCCAAAAATATAAAAGGTGTTCAGAGTTTCGTGGGTTTATGTAATTACTATCGGAAATTCATAAATAATTTTTCTATAATTGCCAGACCTCTACACATGGCAATAAAAAAGGATACTGGCTTTGTTTGGGGTTCTGAACAGAAAAAGTCCACAACCAAAAAAGAAACAAGCACCCCCCTTGAACGAACCCCTCTCCTCTGGGAGAAAATTTATTCTCCAAATGGGGAGTAACTTGGACCTCAATAAACTTGAAGCTGGGCACAGTCTAGAATGTGTCCTGCAGGGAATTGAGGATTCCTCAGCTGAAGGCCACAGTGCCGAATCGGGTGTCTAAAAAAAAAAAAAAAAAAAAATTTTTTTTTTCTCGGACAATTCCAATTGGACCAGAGCAGTTGGTTGAGCTGCGAAGCAATTTTGCTAGGCGATTTAAGCTAGTGGCTATGCGCGGTGACTAGATAAATGGCAGAGTAAATAGCTGACCACTCAACACTGCCCTTGTTCAAGCAAAATTAACGTTGATCACACAATAACCATAACAAACTGACATTTAAACACCCGCGGTATACTGAAAGTATAAAAAATTTATTTTTTTGCTTGGAGCCTGTGATAAATAATCAATTATTTATTTATTAATTCCCATAGTTCAAATTCGCGATATAGGACAAGTCAAATATAGTAAAAGTGAATGTTTGAAAAGTCAAAACCGAAGTTAAAACTTTGACTAGTAGAAGATAGAGACTAAAATTAAATAAAGGGCAAAATAATAAGGGCACTAACTGAAAGTTAGATAATTTTAAAGTACCTAAAAGATTACCTAGAGTTGGAAAAGTTAGTGGATTTTTTTTATTTAATTGATTTTCGTTTTTTTTTTTAATTAATTAGTCATTGTCCTCCTCACAAAAGTAATATTGAATGGAAACAATTTAGGGCATTTTGCGTATATGACACAAGCAGTCATTTTTCTGTTTCTAGGTAACACATCTAGACTACATGTACAGTGTGTGTATGTACCCACTGATGGCGGTATCAGTAAATATTAGTGAATTCATATTGATATATATTATATCCATGCACAGAATATTATGGTCCATTAGAATAGATTTATAGGAAGGATGCTAGTAGAAAAATTTTTTTACTAAAAATTTTTTTGCATAGTTTTTCAAAGAATAAGATTAGATTATGCATCGCAATACAGTCTGTCACTAAATAAATAGGAATCATAATGAAGGGTAAAATAGAATAGTAAGATATAGAAGCAATAGGCAACGAACAGTTAGGGTCAACTCTTACGCTTAGAATAGGAATTAGAGGCCAGATATTTTAAAGGGGATCTCGTTGTGCGACACTACATTTAAGAGTTGTAGTTTAATCAGAAGAATTAAATGTTAAAATCATAAAAGTGTCATTTATATATCACTATTTTTATGCTCATGCGTTACCATAACCTAACAATATATCGGACCTCTAATAATAAATTTAAAAAATTAGTTAATAAGTAGATACTTACAGTATTCTGTTTCGCTTTCTATTTTTTCCATGTACCCCGAGCACACCTATGGAGGGCGAATGGCACAAGTCGGTTCCTGGAAGAAGAACAATATTAAAAATGACATCCATACAAAATGAAGTACTGCGACTTACCAAAACAGATTCAGTACACATGATGAAAACCAAATTTAACCATTCTGAGCCACTGAGACGCCTGCCTTTCCTATGCAATCACCCTTGAAACACGCCTGTGTGAAAGTCCCCTATAAACTGCAACTACCATTCGAAAGGGTGCTGCATATCATTGGACAAGCTGTTATCATTGTCTACAAACACTTTCTCTTTCCCAGATCTAAAAATAGAGGACAAAATTTAGTACTTAAACGACAGAATGCCAGTAACAAGAACTTACCTTAACTAATAAAATGAAGCAAAGCAGTTCTCCCACTGGTCAGAGCACCAACACTTACAAAAATGCTGGAAACGTTGGCGTCCCCTGAAAATCTGTCTCGTCAACAGGAAAGAGAATGGTGTGGGCCCAAGGCTAAAAGGCTCAAATGGCAGACAGTCATCAATAACAAACACTTATCACAAAAAACGCGAACCAAGTAAAACGGAAATGGAGGTTATGTGTTTATGGTTGACAGCTCCAAAGCCGATAGACGACGACAGCGGACCGATGAGTTTAGCCAGTGCCGGACCTAGCCCAAAGACTCAATTTTGTGTGTGCTCAAGTTTTATTTGTAATTTATTGTAATCGTTGCAACAATTTACTAGTTATAAATTAATTTTACATCAGTTAGAATTAGGTAATTCTCGAAACAGAAAATTTTTTTTTTTTGAGGTCAATTAAATCTAGATTGATAGGTATAAGTTTTTTTTCTCCTGCATTGGTTATCAAGTTTGAGTTTCAATTTTTTTTTAAGTAGAGATTATTAATAAAGCTGGGGGCCAGCTTTCACGAGGCCGGGGAGATATGTCAAGGGCCAGAAAATAATAGTAAATTATTTTTAAAATAAATTTAAAGAAAATTCAATTCTAGTTTGGTAAAAATATATTTTATATAAAATTAATTCATTATTAATCTAAATTTAAATTAAAGCATTACAAAATTAAACAATATAAATTTAAACAACAAAATGCTGCACTTGCTATTTATTTGGAAGAGTACAAAGTCATATTTTAATTTCGTAATTGAGGTCAAGTAGTTTTTTAGCAATACTGCAAAGACTGCAGTATTGCAATTTTGGTTATTCCACGTTTGGGTTTTGAAGAAGGTGGTTGTGCTTGGTGGCTGACATATCTCCTCAGGATGAATGACCTGATAATAATGTAAGTAGGAATAATTGTTAATTAGATAAGGATTTAGGGACCCCTATATATTGTTTTTATGGATAAAAATAAATGTTCTATTTTTTTAAACTCTTGTTTCATCTACCATAGCTACCCCCTTGTGCGTATATGGCTTAGGGAAAGTGTATACGTAACATAATTGAAAAATTGTATGCTTAGAATCCAACGAGGACACCATATGTTAATTTTGAACAAGATCTGACCCATTTTTCGGTACCACTACAGAAGAATGTAGTCGAGGAAATATAACACAAAAATAGCCCCAACCTTCAATTTTTTTTTGCAGTAAGTCGTTAACTCGTCTAGAAACTTTGTGCCATATTTTGGTCTTGTACTTTTTTGAAATTGCATTGCTGCATCGAAAAGTGCATTCTTATAAGTGCATCTTTTCAAGTGATGAAGAAAAAATTAATATCTTCTAGAAGAAACTCCCGAATCATACGAATTTCAGTACCCGGGGGTTTTTTGAGTCGCTGGACCTGAATGTGATGTCCAAATGAGCCCCCTGTTCACCTGGAGGTCAGGACGGCACCAGGAACGTCATCACCTGGAGTTCCCTGTGAACTCATGGAAAATCGATCGAAACTCGTTGCCCGGAGTTTTTTCGGGTCGCTCGTCCCGAATCTGACATCGGCAACCTCCTCCGGAGGACCTGGTGCGCGCGATCTGGCTAATAACGTCATCTCCTGGAGTTTTACTGAAATTACTTATCAAATCGATCGAAACTCGTTACCCGGGGGTTTTTCGGGTCGCTCGTCCCGAATCTGATATCGGCATCCTCTTAACTTATACAAAATGGGCATGTCCTCTCTCTTTCAACGAACTTACTTTATCACCAGAGTTGGAATAGTTGATTCAATTAAAACTATTCGAGGGGTAAATGAAAGGTATGGGTACAAATATATGCAGGCATAATTTGAAAAATATCTGAATTTTATATTTCTTTTTACAAATACATTAAGTTATCAAAGAAACTTTTCTTAATTTTATAGTTTATTCTAAATATTATCCGCCTCATCAACTGATACGTTACTACTTTCTTCATCGAGAGTGTCATTTTCGGCGGCAATTAATTGTTCTGTGGAATATTTCTCGACGTTGATGCACCCACAGGAATAACCGCAGTTGGTTTTACATCCACAGAATATCAACTTCATTAAATTCGGTGGGCCAGGTGGTTGTGTCATCCTTATGGGGATCAGCTTATCATTCTCGTTTTTCCAACCCCAATCTGTTGAATCTAGGTGATGCTCTTCTCCAAACAACCAATTTTGTACTTGTAAATAAACCCGTTTAAGATGTTGAGTGAGCGCATCTACCGTAGGAATGATTTTTCCGATATTTATCATAATAAACACTATTTATACTTTATATACACGTGAACTGATAAATTATATACTGGTATACTTAACGAAAATATCTGACGCAACAAAGTTAAACCAACGAAATTTTGGAATCTTGTATAAAGAAGGCGCCAATTTGAAACTTTAACTAGTTTTACTTCTATCAAATAATACATTTTTGTAATAAAAATAATTATTTTTATTTTTAATTAATAATTATTTATAATTTGTTGCGTCATAGATATTTACGTCGAAATGATGAAGAAGGTTGCAGTGGAAAACTTATTCTACTTATTCTACCTTAATAATATATTAGCTAGCATTAATTAAAGCAATTTTAGAAAGTTTGACGACAAAGTTTCAATAAAACTCCAGGAGATGACGTTATTAGCCGCGTCGCGCGCACCAGGTCCTCCGGAGGAGGTTGCCGATGTCAGATTCGGGACAAACGACCCGAAAAACTCCCGGGTAACGAGTTTCGATTGATTTTCCATGAGTTTACAGGGAACTCCAGGTGATGACGTTCCTGGTGCCGTCCTGACCTCCAGGTGCACGGGGGGCTCATTTGGACATCACATTTAGGTCCAGCGACTCAAAAAAACCCCCGGGTACTGAAATTCGTATGATTCGGAAGTTTTTTCTGGAAGATATGAATTTTTTCTTCATCACTTGAAAAGATGCACTTATAAGAATGCACTTTTCGATGCAGCAATGCAATTTCAAAAAAGTACAAGACCAAAATATGGCACAAAGTTTCTTGACGAGTTAACGAAGCAAATGCAGACACCACATCTCAATCCGACTTACTGAAAAAAAAAATGAAGGTTGACTGCTATATTTCCTCGCCTAATGCGAAAAAAATGCGATTTACAAAAAATTGACAAGGTAGAAGTTAATTTGGATCTCAGATTCGGACTCAGCGCGCCAAAATACGTGTTTGATTGTGTCTTTTCTGATACAACATACTTTTCTTTTTTTGTAGGGCTGTGTAATTGATGCTTTGGTTATAATTTATCTCTGAACATCAAGAAATGTAAAGAGATCTCATTCAGTAGGCAACTGTCCTCTAATCGTTCCTTATCAGATAAATAATGCTTGCTCGTCTAGTTTTGTAAAAGATCTTGGAGTTGTTAGTATTCGATCATAAATTGTCCTCAGCTAACATATTAGTGAAATGCAAAAAGGCGTTTATAGAAATCCCTATAAGATTTTGCTCGTTCTGGCCCCACGATCCTCTCGTAGGATGCCTTAATTTGGTCACTTCTGGGCTACTCCTCTGTAGTACGCTATGCATGATATAGAGTGTACATAAGTAATTTACAAAACATCCTGCCTAAATTTCTAGACTTCAAGTACTTTGTGATCAAAGGGGAGTACCTGAACATTGGGTTTTCCCATGATTAGTTTTAAATATATATAGTTTTGAATCTTTAAAGAAAGAAAATTTATACACTATTTTCCTGCATAAAATATTTAAACACACGTTGAACTCCACAAATTTTATGCTGTTTAAATCTCAACGTACCACGATTATTCTCGTGATTTTCTGAGACTTTCCATTTAATTATCTCGCTTAAACTTATCAGAAGCATCTTCAATATTTCACACTTACTATATTTATTCAAAAGTTAAATGCACTATTAATGAAGCGGATCTGGCGAGTTTTGAAACCAACTTTTTTAAATTTTTTCTTTTGACAGTTCGGTTACACGCGTTCTCATTTGTCATGTTGTCAAGTTAGTTCAGCTTAATCGCACGGGGTGGCGAAGGAATTCGCATTTAAAATTTGCAAAACACGTTTTTCAACGATAACTTCGTTATTATTGACGTGACGAAAAAAAATTTGATTAAAAAATCGAAGATCTCGCGGAAGCACATAATCTGGTTAAAATTTTTTCAAATCGGACGGTAACTTTCGTGAAATTTTTTTTTTGAAAATACGGGTCTTTTTGGCGTAATGCTGATATGCCAAAATGTAATTCCTTAATTTTTCCACGAAAAAAAGGAGTTAGAGGCTGAGATTTTTTTGAGGTAGGTGACATAGATATAAGAATTGTGGAGCCGGAGGATGGGGGTGGTGGGTCAATTAGTGGGGCCGAAACAGCAGTTTATAAATAAGTTGCGCTATTACTAGAGCGTACACATTGCACAAACCTTAGATTCGGACGAGTATTTTAACAACTTATAAGTTGGCATTATAACATTAAAAATGCTTAAAACAAACATAATTTGTTTTTTAACAAAATCAATCGGTAAATAAAAAACTTATTAATCATTTAAAAAATTGTTTTCTGGTTTTTTTAGATTTTTAGTTGAATAGAGATTTTGTTAAATGCTATTTCCTATCATTTATTTACGTATTTAACTAATATATATTTCATAACGATCTAACATTAAAATGTATCCAAGGATCGCAAGTTTGAAACACAGTCAGGTTATTATAGATGTAGTTGCTCCTTCTTATTTTTTTTTATACTGACAAGTGTTTTATCAAATAGATCTTCAATATAAGATTTAAAATATCCAAAAATTAATATTTACAAAAAACTGGGAAGAGTATTCTAAAGAATGTGCAACAATTTTATAAAAAGTTAAACAAATCGGCGAAGAATTTTTTTAGTTTTTAATTTAGCAACCGTGAAGGAGTGACACTTTTAGAAATTGAAGAGGGAATATATGCAAAACTTATTTAATGATAGAGAGATCATAAAGAACGAAATTTAATAGCAATTAATTGTAATACCTAGCCAACAATCACACATTTGCAATTTTCTTGAAAACTGCTAATGCTAAAAAAAAAAATTTCAAATAAAAAAGTTACTTCCATTTTTTATCACCGTTTCTTCTCGATACACTTGGTATTACACTTATTAAAATTTTACCTACATATTAACACATTTTGTTAACAAATATATAGTGATAACAGGATAAAAATTTGAGAGTAATCAATCGTGCCGTTTTTGAGTTAGAGCGAATTAAACTGAAAAACAAGCTAAAAACGTACTCTTCGCCAATTTACTGAGCTTTTTATATAATTGTTACACATTCTATAGGATACTCTTCGCAGTTTTCTTGTAAATAATGTTAGTTTAGTTTAGTTAAATTTTGTGATACCATCTTTGTTGTGAAAAAAATTATATTAAAAAAAAAACTATCCGACCTGTGTGGGATTCGAACACACGATCTTTGGATTGCAAGGCAAAAGTTTATGGAGATAACATTTCGCAAGATTTCTATTTAAGTACAAGCGACAAAAATGAAGAGAATATATTTTTTTAAATTAAATAATTAATAACTTTTTTATTTACTGATCGATTTTCTTAAAAAACAATAGGGTTCTTCCTCTAGCTGACACCAACTTACTTTCCAAATTTCAATACTATCGGACTTTTCTTTCTTAAGTTATCGTGCTTACAAGAAACGTGACGGACGGACAGACGGACAGACTGACAGACGGACATTTTGAAAGTTGTTCAGAATTCGTTCACTAACACAATGATATGAAAATTTTTTCTCCACGAGCAATATTTACGATTTTAGAAATGTGCCGATCAAATACAATATACTCTTCGTTTTTGCGAAGAGTATAATAATTGTCTTATATATCCAATAGACACCTAAAGCTAGAGAAATGGGCCACGACAACTCGTGACGGTGTTAAATAATTATTTTTAATAAGTTTAATATTTGATAGAGGATAGACTAATAAAATACTAAGATGGAAAAAAGATTTATATTTCCGAATATCAAGGTCCGAAGTCCCTAGCCCTTTTCCTTAACCCTTTATTCTCACAAACGCATTATGCCCCCTCTCTCCCTTCCTATTGCTTGGATTGCGATATATATATTTTTTAAATTAAAGATGGAAAAAACTGTCGCTTACCTGTAAAAAAAATCCCCTTTTAACCCTTTCCTTCGTACTCAAAAACGCGTTTGAAAAAAAAAGCAAAAGGTTTTTCCCCTCCCACAAGTTTATTTATTTGAAAAAAAAATTAAAAAAATAATCATCAAATATTAGAGGTAATAACGAACAGATTCTATTTTGGTTTTTGAAAATCGCACGACAGGGAAGAAAGTTATAGGAGGTTGAATAATTTTCCTCCCCCCCCCCCCCTAATTGGCCCACCACCCCCATCCACCATCTCTATTAATTCTTTTCTATTTCACCTATCTCAAAAAAATCTCATCCCTCTAACTTCTTTTTTTCGTGAAGAACTTAAGGAATTACTTTTGTGTATGTTAGTGTTACGGCAAAGAAATTTGTATTTTCAAAAAAAAAAATTACCAGATTATGCATTGCCGTGAGATCTATTTTTAATTTTACTTTTTTCTCATCAAGTCAATAATAACAAAGTTATCATGGAAAAACTTGTCTTTGCGAATTTTAAATGCGAATTCCTCCCCCATCCCCCGCGATTAAGCTGAACTAATTTTACAACATGAGAACGCGAGCAACCGAATTATTAAAAAAAAAAATTTTAAAAGTTGGTTTCATTTCAGAACCAGATCCACTTCTCTATATTGATTTATTCCACAGTAAGATAAAGAAAAATAGATATTATGTTGGAATCACATTGAATTAGTGTTACTGCTTTCTTTTTACTTAATTTCTGGTCTTTTAGTCATTATAGTCATTATATATTATTGCTTTCCTATATTATGTACAAATAATTCATAGCTTATAATATTGTATCATCTGTTTTTACTCAATGTCTATATGTGTTTCTATCCCGTAATTGGAACTATAATGATCTGCAGTACTGTGTATTTAAATAAATAAACAAATGAAACGTATCGGAAATTATTGACATATCTAAAAACCATCTCTATATCCCATTTTTGTTTGATAATGAATGGTATTTTATGTTGTAGTGTAATCGCATTGCTGCAGTTGGTATTATGTCCCCTCGACTCTCGTAGAATTCTGTGTCGCCTTCCAAATATCAAAGAAAATAAATCCTGAATAAAACGTTCATATTTACTTTCCAAATCAAGCTTATCCCGTATACACCTTATCAACTCAGGAAACACAGGGTGAGAAAACAACGTTGTTGTTTGTGTTTGAATACGAAATTCTGTAGAACAAACAACGGGCTTAGCTGTGTCCGTTTGCAATATCGACTTGTATACGAATGACCTAATTCTCACGATACTCCTCTGTTAGTTTCTGGGACGACTGGGAAGTGGATTATATTTTATATGGAATATGGTAATTTTTTCGAATAAACTTCAAATTGTATAAAATGCCGGTTGTTACGTAAACCTTACACATTTTGAGGGGCTGCGGTTGGTTGAATTGACGAGACTATACGGTGCTTTCATTTCAAAGACAAGAATAACTCTGGAGTTGAAGTAGACACGATTTTTGAGAAAAAATACTTCGATTTAGTTTCCGAGGGAGAAGTTTGAAACCAATTGAATATTATGATCCATCCCTTCTCACCCAGCAACAACTTAAAATTTTAAATGACATCAACTATCTTCTGATGCAACATTTTAAAAGACATATATAAATATCATACTTCTACCAAAAAAAGAGAGAACCAGAACGATATTAGTATTATTATACTGTTCGCAAATACGAAAACGAAGAGTATATTGCACTTGATCGGCACATTTCTAAAACCGTAAATATCGCTCGAAGACAAAAAATTTTCATATCATGAACGAATTCTGAACAACTTTCAAAATGTCCGTCCGTCCGTCCGTCCGTCCGTCACGTTTCTTGTAAGCACGATAACTCAGGAAAGAAAAATCCGATTGTACTGAAATTTGGACAGTAAGTTAGTGTTAGCTAGAAGAAGAACCCTATTGCTTTTGAACAAAATCGATCGGTAAATAAAAATGTTATTAATGATTTAAATTTGAAAAAAAAATCATTTGATTTTTATGTTTTTGTAATTGAATAGAAATCTGGTGGAATGATATTTCACTTTAATATCTAAATATTTATATATTTTACAAATATACATTTCATAATATAATATACAACCGTGAAAATATGATTTTAGCTCGTGTCTTATAATGTAAAAATTTACATTTTTTTACGTGTAAGGTCGTGGTGTAGTTCTTACGCTTTTGACTCGGAATCCAAGGGTCCCGGGTTCGAAACCCAAATGGGGTTTGGCATGGTTTTTTTTAATTTTTACTTTATTTTACACTGAGTCTTTTACCAACTAAGTTCGTACTATAAAATTAAAAATGTCTAAAACTAACCCTATTTACAAAAAACTGCGAGTATTCTATAAATAACTGTAACTGTAACAATTATATAAAAAGTTCAGTGAACAGGCGAAGAGTACGTTTTTAGCTTGTTTATTATTAGAGCCAATATTTGCAGGTGAGTAATTAAAACTAAAAATTTAAGCCATTATTTGACGAATTCCTGACTGTGATAATGCATTTTTTAACTCAAAAAGCAATCTTACACACATTTTTCGTAATTATCTTGACAGTGGAAGTTCTCTTTAAGATCAATAAAATAATGAAAGAATTTAAAAATGAAATTCAACGTTATGTCTAACTGAATGTTCCTGTAATTGCCAAGATGTTACAAAGAAAAGAATAAAATAAAATTGATTACATCCAGATCAGACATCAAAAACACATGTCGAAGAATTTAATAAATAGTGATAGTTATGAGCTGCCACTAATAAACGTCGTTATGGGGTATTCAGTCTTTCGTTAAAAATGGCTCAGTATAAATATCAATTCCGTCATGCTTTATTTTGATATTTGAGTCGGATATGTATTTTCTGTGTTGTCTTGTGAGTTATATTTTCAGAACAATTGACGGTAAATCGTGAAAATGCAGCGATGCAAAAATAATATTCGTACAAGGTTCGAAGAAAAATACGAGATCATTAGGCTAGTTAAATGCCATTAAATGCAAAAGAAATGTCATGAATTTTTAAGCGTATAATACCTACAATTAGTCTGTTTTAGCATTCAGAAAAGTAAACAAATATTTTTGGGACAAATAACATTTTATAAATGCAAGATAATTTCGATCTCTTTAAACCGTAAAAGTTAAGTAAGAATTTCCCCAGTCTAGTGCTGCATTATTTTTATATGCTGAAAGGGTAAGCCAGAGGTTACATGTGTTAAATCTGCGTGAATAAAGATAAATTTAGCGTAAAATTAAAAAGGGTGCGTATACCTGCTCTATATTTTCCGGTCCATTTTCTAGTCCTGATGAACTTTCGTTACGAGGGGACAAAGATACGAAATAATCAAAATATACATATGTAAATATATCACCAAATCATTCAGACGGTTTAATCCACGCAAATTAGATATTTTAGAAGAAATAATTTATAAAGTAATAATATTTGAGATGGGGTTAGAAATAGATACCCGAAAAGTCCCCCCCCCCAATTTAGCAAAAAGCCACCCCTAACGGGGGACTTAAAGCTGGTTTTTAACTTTTATCTTGTAAACCATTCGTCGGAAGATAAAAAAGTATAGGAAATAAAACATTTGTCGTTAAATTCTACATAAAGAATGTCCTATTAACTTTGTAGCTGATCCTCGCCTATTTCGCGCTAACAGACTCCGAACAGAGGGGTAGTTTGGAACGCACAGGTAAAAATCGATCCTATTCTAGAAAAATTATGAAAATGACACAAGTGTCAGTGTCAGGAAAATAACCATAATTTTTGGTTAAAAATAATATACAGCGTCGTCATCCTACAGAGAAAATAATTAATGACTAAATGATTCAAACTGTAAATTTTTAATGAACCTGCGCGCCAGAGCGGGAAGTTTTGGGTAAATACCTTCACTGATTTTTTTTTCTTTTTTGGAACGACACAAGCGTAATACCGGGATACGTTGTAAACAGTCCCTGCACCTGTTACCTCCAAAGACAATGTTAATACGAATATTACTTAGTAAAAACCTCTAAGCACGCCATTATGTGACACACATAATTGGTGCACAAACTTGCAAAGCACGACTCTAAATTAATTAATTCGTCAAAATGTATGTCTCAAACTTTTAGCGGAAACTTTAGTACACTGCAACATCAGGCAAGATACTTAGAGACATACTCACTTATGCTTTGAAACCCTCACATTTTCATTAACAACGTCTCTAATTCGCTTCTTAATAACTTTCAATGGCGTGACTAACTCCAAGTCATAATCTAAGTTTACAACAATGAAAGGCGTTTGGAATGAGATTTATTTTCTAATTATTCCACATTAAAATTTGAAAACGCTCGCTCGGTGTTTTAGCCGATGCAAGCGCGAAACTTTAGTATGGTTAAACGAACCAACAACTTTTAAAGGAAAAGACAGATCCGCAACATAATGACCGAAAATTTATTAATGCCGGCTTTTGTCTAATAATAGTAATTTATTCAACCTTAACTACCTTAAATAATAAATAAAATTTGAATTACATCTACATATCCAAATAACACAAAAAAATGTACCTACTTATATAATAATAATAATAATAATATGACTTTATTTTCTATGAAGTAACACATACAATAGAATTAGCATAGCATATGTACTATGCATACAATGTTAATTCACCGGGTTACTATTGATTAGGGGTACAAAAATGTAAAAGATAAATAGCATTACAATAACTTAAGATAAATAAAAATTTACAACGTACAAAATTAAATATTGGTTCTTTTACTAAATGGATCTGCTTCCTAATGATGCAACATAGGACTGATATTTTAGTTCAGCAAGTAAGAAACTATTTCACAGCGTTGAAACTAAATGAAATAAAACCGTATTATGCTTAGGTACATTATAAAGTTCACAATGTCTAGTAGGACGTGAAGGAATATTACTGCCTCTTACAAGCTTACTCATTAAATATTGCGGAGATTGAACGAGGTTAATTTTAAAAATTAGACAAGCTAAATGTACCTGGAACCTTTACTTTAGATTAAGCCAATTTGATGCTTTGAATTCAATGGAAATATCATCATATTTACGTAAATTAAAACAAAATATCAATTTTTTGAGGGCTATCTCTATCCTTTTGCCATAAGGCTGACCAAAATACAATGTTATAATAAGCCAAATGTGATAAAATGAGTAAATCACATAATTTTAGTTTAATATCGGTACTTAAGAAGTCCTTGGTACTTTTAGTTTACCAAAAGATTTTCGAATTAAGTATGAAACTGGTGTGAAAAACTCAAATCTTATTTCAATACAACTATCAAAGGAATATTATTTTTAAATAAGTCCACATTCGATGTAATTAAATTTTCCAGATTCTTTGACGAGAAAAATAATATAGCAAATTAGTTTGAATTAAGTTTAAGATTATTGTTCTTTGAATACTCTGATATAGTATTGAGGGCGGGACTTAATTCGGAAGAAACAGCGTCAATATCTATTGAACAGAAGAAGTCCGACAGTTGCTGGTCATCCACGTATAACAGTACAGTACACATTTAAAATGTTTTAAAATGTCGTCAGTGTAAATTAAAAATAGGAGTGGACCCAAAACAGAGCCTTGCGGCACACTTGATTTAATGGGAGTTTACTTCGTATAAAGAATTATTTGATTTTGGTTATATTATGTTAAAAGTGGAATGTCTGATAAATAAAATGCTTCTTTAAAGGTCGTAAGGGAGAAAAACAAGTATAAGAAGTAATAATGTCGTTGTCAACTCCCTATTTGTTTAATACATTTTTCACCGCATATGAAACTTCTCATTCCTACTAAAAATTTATTTTAATATCCTCGGTGAATGGAATTATGACCCATAAAAAATAAATATCTCAAATGCCACAGAAGTTTGTTATAAAAAGTCTATAACGGAAGTTTGGATTCGAGGAACGGATTCTTACAAAATTTTCCAATTATTTTAGTTGAAACGTGGTCCATGGTGACTTCAAACTTTGTGTTTGTCTAAAAGAATTCTAATCAAAAGTTCGGAAATGTCCTGACGAACTCTAAGGTGTACCTGTTTCATTTCTAATGATATGTGACTTTGACGAAAACATGAGTATAGGTTAGTACCTAGAATAGAAGATAAATAAACACATTGTTTAATTGAGGCGGAAAGTAATTAGATATTATTTTATTTTACCAAGTAGTTTATTTATTTTAAAAAATTGACAGTCTGTGTTAAAAAATTATCACCAGCTAAGGATTCATTTTAGCGGATTCTCCGTTAGGGGGAGAATTGTGAAAGTTATATTGAAAGTGAGTATATTGCTCATCCCGTTAAAGATCTTTTAATTATTGCGTTTTGAAAATGGTACAATTTTATAGAGTAGATTTGAACTTTTAAGTTGCTAAAATTGCTATAGGACAAAAAAATTAAGAACTATCGTCGCTGTCTTTTTTCTTTATCCTATGCTGGTAACATTTTGCTTGTTACAGGGTCTGAGGACGCAAAAGATTAGGTACTTAAAAAGTTTTTTTTCGAGAAACTTTTAAACCTTGACTATCAAAACAAATAAAAGTATCTAGCACGTGCAGCAGCATATTCCTACAAACAAAAATTCTCTTGTTAGCATTGTCACTCAGCTATCTACGTTTTAGAAGTTTAACCTAAATATAAGAATTTATAGAAAAAATAATACACACATTCGAAGAGTGGGCAGGGAAATATTAGGTTAATCTTTCGTACGATTTTCAAGCTACTACAGTTTTTAATATAAGGCTTATTGCACATCCATGTGCCTAGAGAATGTAGAACGTATCTTCACAAGCAATGTCCGTTGTAAGAAATGAAAAAGAATCATAAAAGTACAAATTGAAGAACATAAAGTTCTGTGCAATAAATGCCCTTACAAAACATTTTACTGGCACCGGTAGCTCAGTCGGCTAAGGCGTATTGTGAGGTGAATATGTTGGTAGCAATGTCTCGAGTGCTGGGTTAGAGAATTCTTTTGCTCAGACTTAAAATCTTGACGCTTCATGACATTCTAAGCATATTTGAATAAAAAAATTATATAGTGTGCTTAAATCATAGTATGCGCATTTTTGACGCTCGGGAAAAAGTTGTCTGGTTAAAACCAAAAATTTGCGGATTTTCAACCACTTTTAACTATTTTTTGTGTATGTTTGACCGGTACGCAAAGGTATTTTTCTGAATAGCTGGATAAAATTCAGAATGTTTAACAAATATTTTACCGCAATCCTTATTTTATAGCGTGTAAAACTCAGTTAATAAGTAGGTAGTACACCATTACACTTACCATTAATAAGCAAATTCTGCATCAAAACCATGGCAGTTTGTTTATTTCATGCCCACAAAAGAGGTTTGCATAAAATTTGCGTTGTTTGCAGGCAAGTATGCGGGTTCCTTTAATTTGCATCTATTTTGTTTTTATGGCACGGAAAAATTATACAGATATTTCAAGCGGAAAATTTTAACCTCTGTACAGCGATATAACATTTGCATGTCCCTCTATTGTTTTTAAAAAATAAACTTGGATCTCCGAAATTCTCGTGATAATTTAAATGCAACGAAGGACGCCGACCATCCCACTTAATAATTTGTGGTGTTGAAGTTTATAGGCGGACCTCCAAACTCTTTACTTTGTATTACGGTGAAATTAAATGCAAGTAGTAATTCGATCAACATAGTCATTTAGTCATAGTCATTTGTGCATAAAAATTTTTTATTTGTTTGTTTGCTTGTGTTTTTTCGATTATTTTACTAAACTAAAATATTTTAACATGAACTCATTAATGTAATAGCCAACGAAAGCTCGTTTTCGACAACACTGCACCAACTAAATGCGGTAAACTAACCTAAATCGGCGTTTGGTAGTACCAACAGGAAAAATTATCTCTGATATTTTCTCTATCGACGCCTCGACAAATTTAACGCTGAAATATTTTGACTTATGTTTGCCTAGCGTTCGGCTACACGCACGGTATGTATTAATATTATAATATGAACATAACATAAACACACCACACCACACCACATTATAATAATAATAATAATGAATTTAATTACTATGCAATTTTACAATTGATGTGAACGTCAATAAGAGAGATAATGTTTAATTTATACCCTGAATTATACAACAAAATGCGGTATAATGTAAAAAGAAGGTGAATATTTACAATTTAAAAATACAGTCATTAAAATTTAAAATATTTAAAAAATTTGACATCATAAAACACACATATTTAAAGATAACTAACTCTGTTCAATACACAAGAAAAAAAAATAAAAATTAAAAAACTGATTTACAGTATATAAGCAATTTTCGTCGAAACTATTCAAATATGATAAATCACCTTCCTCCCCTCAATAATAATGGACCGTTCGATTTCACCGTGTCGGAAAGAATTTCTCTCGGATAGAGCCACCTTCGTGTCGCGCGTTACGTCGATTGGACAAGCTAGGCTGAAGATAAATGTGATTGGCTCTGTACCTAGTGATTTATAATAACTCACTCATTATAACTCACTCTATTTGTTTATGGATACCATTAATTATTCAAAAGCAGTTCATTAATTAGTATATAACCTAATAAGAGTAGATAAAAGTTTTAACTTTGTCTTTATATGATTTATACAAATTGACGTTTTTAATATCATCCGGCAATTTATTATAGGGAGCAACTGCATTATGTCATTTTTCGTAAAGGGCTGTTGCATGGTGAGGAGATCTTAATAAGTTTCGACACCTTGTGTTATGAGAAAGATTGTCACCATTCAGTTCAAAATCTTTCAGATTTAATTTGACGTATTTTAGTACAGAAAAATATAGACGGTACAGTCAATGATTTATTATTTATAAAGTAATCCTTACAGCTGTCCCTTGGCCCAACTTTAAAGATAATTCTGATCATTCTTTTTTGCAAGACAAACACTCTTTTTATGTCAACACTTTGGCCCCATAATACAATGTTGTAAGATAGTTGGCAGTAGGCTAAAGAAAAATAAACGTTTAATAAATGTCTGATGTCCATTGTAGGTTTAAGCTGGTTTAATGCAAAACATGCCTTATTTGGTTTCTTGATTAATTCATATATATATATGGTTATCCCAACATAGCTTACAATCCAAGTGAATTCCTAGAAATTTAACTTCTTTCCTTTTTGGAAAAAAATGCATTCAGTTTTTGCTAAATTTAATATTAATGTATTTTTGTTACACTATTCATAGAACTGTTTTACAATTATATTGACAGTGGCTTCCAAGGTTTCGGCATCAATAGCTGTTACTACCATTGATGTATCATCCGCAAACATGGTTATTGTCGTTTGGGATATATTTTTGGGAAGATCATTTATAAAAAGCAAGAAGATAGGAGGTCCTAGGACCGTTCCCTGAGGCACGCCCCTACTAACGTTATATTCTTCAGATGTTCTATCGTTAGTTTTCTATCCGTTGGAAAAGATTTAGTCCATTCTAGAGTAGTGCCTCTGATACCCAAGGAAAACATTTTTTTATAACAAACGTAATATTAATGGTGTCAAACGCTCGAATTAAGTCGAAAAATAAGCCGATCACATAATTATTTTTATTCAACTCATCATAGATGGTTTGAAGAAATTGTACTGAGGCAGTTTCCACGCATTTCTCTTTTCTGAAACCATGCTGATTACCTGATAGTTATTTATTTATTAATAAGATGTTTGTATTCTATTCAGCACAATTTTTTCCAAAATTTTTGATATTATACAAAATAGGGATATTGACCTATAATTCTCGTGATCATTTAAATCACCCTTTTTAAAAATTTGCAAGACAATGGCTATTTTTAAGATTGATGGAAACTGTCCCTTTTCAATAGATTTATTTATTAAGTAAGTTAAAGGTTCGATAATAAGATCACAACAACTTTTCAAATAATTAGAAGATATTCTATCAACGCCGCTCGATTTTTTATAGTTTAATTGTTGAATTGCATCCCTTACTTCCCATACTGTGACAGGTACCATGAAAAAGTTTCTCAAACATATTACTTGTAGTACAATCAGGTGAAATATTGTCTGCAAAATGATTTTTATAAGTAGACAACTCCAAACCCAAGGCTGTCTGGAATATATAAGCTAGGGACAAGTCATATATTTCAGTGGCTTGTAATAACATAGTTACAAAATAATTATCACTGCAGCAATTAAAATTAAATAAAAATGCCTACTAAGCAGGCAAATAAATTATTACATGTGTACAAGTTAAACACACTCGCTCTGGAAACTAAAAATGTACTTACATATGGTATGCAAACCTTAACTTAATTATTAAACTTCTTAAATTAAAAAATAAGGATTAAATAGGTAAATATGTATCATTAAATATTTTAATAAAATAATTCCTGAAAAATTCATTAGAATACATAGTTAGGCGTGTGGTTGTGATATAGCGTTACTAGATGGCGACACTAAAACAATATATCTTTTCTATTTCGATATCGGCAGCCTTAGAATATAAAGGCGGGAAATTGGTAAATGCAGTAGTGCTCTCTCTCTCTCTCTCTCTCTCTTTTCTCTCCCCCCTCTCTCGGTCTTTACTCGTAATGTGATTGGTCGGAGCGTGCGCTTTACAATGAAAACCTCAGCAGATTTGTACCAATTTATGCATTACATTACCTAGGGTTTAACGTATTTTGTTTTTCTAGATTGCATTTCATTTGAAATATGACTTTAAGTTTATGCAGCTGCGTTTGTTAAATATTAATACCTACTTTGTTTTTTTATTAGATGCGTCGCTTTGGAAATACATTTTTATGTGACGTAAATGATGAAATTTAAAATAAAGGTCAGTAAACACTAAAAAATTAGAAAAGAACGTATGAAGGCAATTAATTATAAAACATAATGTTACAGATATGTTTTATGTACTAAATGTTTATTATCAATAATTAAATCTCTCCCTCGCTAAAGCGCTTGGGATTTAATCAGGTAATAAACTGTAAAATTATGCTGATAGTAAGTAGTATGCATTTTGACAGATACACCGGTCTGCAGGCAAATTGTCTCTGTAACGTCTCTCCCCTTTTTGCACTCCTCTGTTCATATATATTATCCCAGACAAGGCTTATTAAGCTTAATATTCACTCGCTGGTTACATTAGTATGTTATTATTAGTATCATTATTGTTGTTATTATCGGTCTTTGTGAAAATTGACTAGCAAAAAATATAACGACCTTCCGGTCTATTAAGTCTGAACTCTCAAAGTACCCATAAATTAATTCGAGGCATAAAGTCCGCCCGGGATCATCATAGTACGTTTGTTAATGATGGAATCTAATGGAAGAGAATTGATGGCGGATTAACAAGATCCCGTGTAGTTAGAGAGCCCACAGTGCCACGCAAATCATGTGGAATAATAGCCTCATGAAATTTGCACGACAGCTATTAATTGGTTCATCTCATTTTAATGGAGCCAACATCACGTGAAAAAATTGATAGCTCTTAACAGATCAACGGCCGCTTCAGGAAATGTATAGTTGGCTATTTATTTAATTGGTAATTCGTTTGGCTTTGTTTTGATTTTGCAGCGAAATATCTACACATATATCCTTTTTTTGCTGCGCCCGATATAACTAACTAACACAACCTCAGGCGTTAATGATTTATGGTATCTAAAAATTTAAATTGGAATGTATTTGTTTTGCTTAGTTGGTAGATAAAAATTAAATTTACTAACTAGCCTTTAAAAAAGATCGACGCCAATTCGTCCACAGAAATGAAAACATAAGGCATAGATTGAAGTATATGCATGAATATATACGACTGTGTAGGCACAATAACGCTGAAATATTTTGGAGTATTAGAATTATGTAATTATTATAGTGGAGTTAAAATAAATTTTGAATGGAATTGTTTGGTTGCAGAAATTTTATTGCTTTAATTTATTTTATGTATAATAACAAGCTAAAAACTACATTTTGATATGCTTTTTATCCCTGTTGGGTTGATTCAGTATCTTTTTTTTTCTTTTTGCATTGACTAAAGTAAAGGCTAACTACATTTTGAAATACAGAAAGGGCATCGGTTATATTGTGGTCATGCATCTTTGTAAATAACTCGTATATTTTTAATTTTTCGAAAAACTCTATTTCAGATTTTTTGTCTAAAAAGGTCCGTGCTTTATATCGGTTATAGAGATTGATCGACGGAATACTTAATTTTCGATGAAATTGTTGGGTATTTGTAGAATCTATCAAAGAAATTAAGTTTTCCAGGATTTGTAGATTCCCTTTTGTTTTGTCAAATTTCTCACAAACGTCACCTAATAGGCGTCTGAAAATAAGGAGTACGCCACCTGGTGGTCTATAGTCAAACTAATTATAGACCTTTCTGTCATTGTCTCTTTAGTGTACGATGATATCAACAATAAGTAAATAATGATAAACTGAGATACTAAGTTATAAAAAATATAGCGTTTAAAGGGGCTACACAAGATACAATTTGCTGGAGCCAACCTAGTCGGTATCCTTTGTAGATTGCAGGGACAACTTGTGAAAGTTGAGTTGGCACGACAATGTTCACAGCATACCCTCTTTGATGTAGACACCTTTAACGAGGCATTGAGAGGGAAAAAGCTGGTGCAACTAACCGTGTCCCGAGGGGCCCGAGTAGCAATAATAATGGCCTGAACAGTCACACATTGTAAGTGAAATTTTTGAAATAAGTAAATATATGTAATTTCAGTATATTTATAAAAGTAATATATACTATTGCACCATGCACTATTATGTTTTACCCCCGAATATTTCTATTTCATATTTTACAAAATACTGTTTCATTTATTTTACTTAAAGAATTAATAAATATCTTTTCAGTTACCTATATTCAATGTACTACTAATTTATGGGTATTTGATCTGACACTTGTTTGTAAACATAGAGCATACACGTTTATTAAGTTTTGTGTTGAATATAGGTTGTACCACACAAAATAATATGTCCTGCATTTAAAACACATTCCCCTTCATACACACACTTAGAATTTTTACATTTTTAGTACTTCCCAAATGTTCCATGCAATATGCTTAACCTAAATGTCACTTATGTTTCCTGAAAAAAAAGTGATTTAAACTACAACTGTACATAAAAATTTAAAGAAATATTTAGGTTTATTAATATTTAACTAGCCAGACACCGTTCATGTCGAAGAAACTGTACTTTTCAAGGGAAAAACTAGATAACCTAAAAAAATATGAATTTTGCTGAATAATGCTATTAACATCTTGGAAATCACTTACAACAAAATCTTGCAAACCTTTAGGTCATATATTATTAATGTTATTATTTTTAACGCCAAAAATAACAATAAACAGAAAAAATCCATATAAGTATTCGCCAAATAAATAAACAAACGGCCTATAATTAGTTCACGAGTTCTCCACTTTGGCGCTGGCATCTTAAATTCAGACGCCTATAGACTTAATCGAGCCCTACAATCGCCATTTTTGAAAATCAAAATCTGACCTTCGGTTCGGGAGTTATCAATATCTATGGAAAATCATACTCGGCCTTGGAAAAAATACTTGCGGTCAACGGATTCGGGCCACCAGCAATAGACTTCATTTGTAGCCGTGTACCTTCGATTCCACCAAGTCTCATCGAAATCGATCAATATCCTGGACAGTTATCGTGCTTCCTAGCCCGATTTCGAGAAAACCAGTTTTTTTGCAAAAAAAAATCAATTTCCATTTGTTTTTCGACATTGTCTCTGGTACACTTATCTGTAGACCGTTGCTAGCGGTACCATCTCTTTTTTGAAATATCTCGATCCGACTGCCCGTTACCGAGTTATTCAATTTTTCCCGAAAAACTTGAAACGTCTATATCGGGTACTTCCGGTTTCCGAACGGAGCTTCCAGCGTTAAGGTTTTCTAAAGGCCTCCTATTAATCACCCAAGTTTCATCGAAATCCGAAAACGGATTAGGGGGGGCTGAGCGTGACAGACAGACCGACAGACAGACCGACAGACAGACCGACAGACAGACCGACAGACAGACCGACAGACAGACCGACAGACAGACCGACAGATCGACTGACCGACGGACGGAATTTTCTAAATTCGCTCTTGAGTCGATAGATACGACTTTCGTTTCGATCCGACGTTTTTTTCGGATTTCGATGGTCCACTGGAAAAATGCAAAACCTATACTACATTTTTTTTCACAATGTAGTAACAAGTGCTAACGAGTAGTTTTGGATTCAATTGGCCCATTGCTTCTTGTATAATTTAAACAATTTCTGTTTCAACATTGGAATTTTTAGTTTTTTCCATAAATCAAAAAGTTGGGTGTTGGATCAATATTAAGAGAAAAACCTGTAACTTATCTACAACCTGTATAGGCGAGACATTTAGCCGTACATTTACCAGGTCACAAATTGTAACGAAATTAAAAAAAAAGGTTATTTTCTCCTTTTTATGGCTTGTAATCCAAAATTAATTATTCTAGCCTTCATAATTATATTTCATTTTATCGTCTAGCAGGAAAATGTAAATTTTCTCTTAAAAATTTCCAGAGAAAAACGATATTAAATTCATGGCGCGGCAATTCTTAAACACTCATCGGTCAACCGTTGAAAGAGGACACAGTAAAAAATCAAAGCTTCTCCCGAACCCCAAAATAATCCGTCTTGGCCCTTCTTAAATACCTAGCGCTAAAGGGAACAGCTTTACCGTATATCTTTATCTGCAGAGACAGGCATGAGCGCTATTATTGATGAACTAATTTGTGAGGTCGTGAAGCTTTATCGGACAACTTTTATGGCAAAATAAATATAAAACAGCAATAATTATATCAGAGAAAATAAAGATTTTGTCGGCTTGCCAGGATGATATTTTTCTTCTGTTTATAAGTATGCAGTTATCCTTTGTCAAGAAAATAAACCTATCAGGAACTGCGCCAAAGCTATCGCTTCGAGAGATTCGTTAATGGATAAAATCTATGTCGACTCTCTTTGAAGTTAGCCAAGATGTACGGATTAACATTTTTAAATTGGATTTAAATGAATTTATTGATAAAATTGTATCTAATATAACGAGGATATGCTTGAATAGGTTGTAAAGGGATTTTTGTAGATTGAATTTTAAACAAGCTCTAGATCGAGTAAATAATATTTTATATTACGTACGCTTTGTTAGTTTTTTAAACCTAAGGCCTCATTTACGTTAGTATATTATCGCAAAAATGGAAGCAACTTACAACTAAAACTCGTATCCATATTTTCTATATTTTAACATTAGAGATTATTATTTTTAATCAGTACTATTTGAATATATTTTTATATTTATAAAGGCACACATTCGTCAAACGTAAACAAGGTCAGTATAAAATCAGTTAACCTTGCTTGCACCTATAAAAATACTGACGCATCATCTCAGGTATTTAAACAAGGAAGAAATTGAGGATGGGTAGTGTTCACCCATGCCTAAGAAGAGGGCGTCGTGGTCTATCCTGTCACCGAAAATAGATGCGGTCTCGTTGGGCGCATCCATAAGAGCCACACAGAGCCGTGAGTATTTAAATTGTTGGATATTATACTTGTTTTGTTTTTAGTATTGTTATTATTGAATAAATATTATTATTGTTGAAACTAATTCAATTTAATTTGTCATTTTTTTGTGTACCCGAATCTCAAATTGTCAGTACGTTTTAGTCGTGACAATACCCCATTGATTTGAGTATACCAGCTTTGTTTTACATTTATTGTCCAAGAGATATTCTTTCAAAGAGAAGCAAGCATCTAGTAACGTCTTATTCGCCTCCGAGTAACTAACTATTGAAAGTTAGCGGGATTAAAGAGCTAAGTAACGGTTTTGTGATCACATTAACGAAGAAATGCAAAAATTTTCTCAAATTGCGAAGAACGACAGGCGCCCCCATCCGCCCCGGTAGAAAATCTAGCGCACTTTCTGCGACTTCTTTAAGGATAGATATGCGCTAGAGGGCAAGTTTTTATGTCTTCATTTTTTTTTCTGTTTTGTGCGGGGTCCTTTGTGACGGTGAAACAGGATTGTCCCAGTTTTGTACACAAATGCTTCAGCTGACTTATAAAGCTGAGATTCGCATCAATTATAGTTCCCAGAACTTTTATTCCAGTTCGAAACGATGCAGAATGGCTATTTAAATTTATATGTAAATTGTATTCCGTTTCTTTTTATATTTTGTTGTAAAATGAATGCAGATTGTTTTGTCATAATTTATTATAAGTCGATTTTTAAAACACCAATTATTAAACAAATGTAAAAGATCTTCTGTACAGAATCCTGGAGTGTTTTTACCCATCAAAATGACTTGTTAATGATACAGGTAAAACATGCTGCTTTGTGTATACAGTGTTACTAATTTGACAGGAACATCAATACCAGTTGATTATTTAGATAAATGCAAAGTAGCAGTTTCTTCTAATTTTACTGGATAGAATAGCATTTAGTGTTGTTCAACTTTGGGCCCATTTCTGTAAGATAATTACCAATTTATCTTTTACCATGTTTGACAAATGAGCACCAGTTAAATCGGATATATCCCTGTTGCTATATATTATTTTGAATATAAACTATTTTATTAAAGGAAATCAGGAACCCTTTTAAGTTGCATTATCGAAACACCTGAAATAAATCATTACAATTAAATATTCTGACAAACATAATTAATGTAGAATTTGTAAATCTGGACTTATTTTACACCAACGACACAAAGAAACATTGTTTTTCAGATTTACGAGATTTATTGCTCCATTTAATTAATCACCGACAGGCGAATAACACCCGGCCTCTTTTAGGGCGTCACCTCCGCAAAACAAAATGTTTAAAATATAATTCAAAGGACTCGTTTGTTCAGAACAGACGTTTAAATTCGGTTTTTGTATTTTATCCGTTTTAATCCAATTATTTTGGAGTCTCCGCTTTGATTGTTCATTAAAAGTAAGTCAGCTCGCACTAATACCTCTTTGTTAAATATGCATACAGTGCTTTTAGTCCAACCGAGTCACCTTGAATTTCCTTCGATTGAAATGTAATGAAATATATTCAGTTAGTTATCGAAAAAATAATTCGTCTAGCTTGAACTTGAAATTTTCAATTGGTACCCTTACCTTGTGTTAAATAATTTTAAAAAGTATAAAAATAGCAATTTAACTTAAATTGATCAATTCATACTTGAATTTATTAGAGGAACTAAAGGCCCCTCTATTAAATTCACATTGCCAATTCCAGTGCTGTTACATACTCACATTTTAGATCACATTTAAAGTATTTTCCAATGACAAAACTGGAAAATGTTGTGTATTTTATGACAAAATTTGTATGCACCTTCGCTGTAGCATGTCCCTAGCATTGTGGTGGATATCGATAATAGCACCCAGGTTATCATTCTGGCGGATTCTAATTTGATTGTCATTGTAATTGAATAGCATGTAAATATAACCTGCTGGGTTATTAGCATAGCTGGTAAATTGTAAATATTCAGGTTTTTAAAATTCGTAGTAAGTAATTTACTAACAAAAATTCTAATAATATTATATATGGAATATTCTTGTTGTATAATTTTTTTCAGAATTTAGAGGTTGTGATTATAGCGCGAAGGGATGAAATGATTTTCAGATTAGTTATATTGCAAAAAATAGCCCCCTCGAAAATTAAGTTGATGTTTCTTTATGAGTATTTTTAATAAATCAATTTGAACTACCCGAGAACTCATCCGTTTCATTTTCAATTCTACACCCAGTACACTAATTTCATCCCACTTTTATTGTGGTAGTTGAGGTCGTATTCCTGGATACGTCTTGAAACCTAGAAAAAGAAAAACACCACCACTTCGAAGTGTCGATTGGCTAAACAAATAAAAACAATACAAACAACCATTAGCGAATTGGAGCTAATACTTTATATTTGTGGCTTCAATTAACTTCGCGTAAAGCGTATAGCATGATACATCTTATTTACACTAAAAGGGCTTGATTAAATGCGTCGATGAGTGTTTTTTTACAGGATATTTATTAACCTCAGCGCGGCGTTAAAAATAAATTCAATTTATATCTGTATATGTTGCAAAGAAACCATGCGTAGATAGGCAATAAATAATTTGTCTTGGTATTGATGTGAACAGAAAATAAAATTTTAATTCATGTTTCATCTATACGCCTAAAACCAAAAATATCGTACTAAAGGAGTTAATAATTATCTTCAAAAGCTGATTGTTTTGACCGTATAGCGTCCAAAGTTTCTCATATTAATATTCTTCCATACCACTATGTGAAAAAAATTATATAATTATTATTCAAGAATTTCCATTATGGGTGAGAATTATATTTTATTATACATATATTTTTTGGCATATGAAATGGAAAAAACCGCTGCCCAAGGAATCACTACTTCCACATCCAGATTTGCTACCCAAATTAACGAAAAAATTTTGTATGCGGAAATAATGGTTTATGGAACTTTAATAACGTAGTATTTGAAATCGTCTACCCCAAAAATCCATAAAACGATATCCTACGTCGGTAGGGATGGATGATGTAAAAAAATATTTTAAGGCCTTTGGTTCTTGTACACACATTAAATCATTTGTTTTATCCCCTTTAATAACGAGGTGGGGGTGGTCATGGGGGTGGCTAATTCCAAAAATTTTTTTGAGACATTAGCTTCTCTTGTATATACTAAATACCAATTTTATGGACTTTTACCTGCTTGCCTTACCCCAATTTACCCCCCAACACTTCAAGGGAATAAGATGAAAATATAATCTAGTTCTAGATCTTGTTAAAATACATTCGTGTACCAAATTTCAAGTCAATATCTTAAACGGTTCCAGAGTAATAGTGTGCACAAAAAAAAAGTTACAGATAGACAGACCGACAGACAGACAGACTTCTTTTTTCTACTCAAACTTAAAATCTCGACGTTTCATGACATTCTAAGCCTAGCCTTTTGTTGTTACTGTACTTCCACTGGATGTGGAAGTAAAAATGTCCTTGTTAAAAATTCCATAAAAAAGGTTTTCTGGCTAAATTTTGATGAGTGTCATCGTTTTGTTGTTGAAGATATCTCCATTTTACAGTCCTGACCAGGTATTCTGCTAATACCACCAGTGTGTTTAAGCCTTCTAAATGGTTGATTGTGGTCACACATAGATTTCACGCTGTCTGCCCAGCACCTTCGCCATTTATTAGAATTGTGTTCTTTGGTGGCGAATTCTATCCACATATTAAAATCGTAAAGGTAAATCCGTACATATATCGTTTAAATTCAAATGGTAATCGGATTATCCCAGACCCATTCTCAAAAGCCTGCTTTAAACAATAATCAATGACTGCCTCTTTGCATTTCCCATTTTCGCTACCAATTTCCGTGTAAGATGTAAATCAGAAAATGATGTACATTATTTTAGTGAAAGTAAAACTAATAGGTATGAGAAATGGAAATTATTGAATATCTTTGAATATCCTGAATAAACTTAAAGAAAAATTTATCTAATCATGTTTTCAATACATCGAACTGACATTTAGGTTGGTTTTTTATTTCTTAAGAAAAATTTACTTTACGTCAGTTATTTGAAATTTTGTATAATTGTTGAACATTTTATAGGGTACTACTTTTTTTTTGTTTGTCTTTGGATATAAAATGCTGCGTATATTAGACAATCCCCAAATCCAAAACCAAGGCTGTCCGGGAGGGGCTCCACATTTGAAAAAAAGACATACGCCTACATTACCAGTATCGTAGCTGGGGGTTGAACCTAGTGCACGATAGACAGTGTAGCCAAGCCTGCTCGGCATACAAGATGCAAGAAAAATACTTGTGTCCCGATTTTAAAAATCGAAGACCGCCGAAGGTGACTATTTTTAACACATTTTTTGTTGTTTTTTACAACTACTACTACATGGTAGAGCCAGTTTCATTCAAACATGTTGTAAATAAGAGAAATGTTAATAAACCTTTTACTTTATCTTTATATTTCAGTTTTTTTAACTTCATTTAACTAGCTGCAATAAATTAAATAAGAATTAATTTGTTTCTAAATTATATGAAAATGCCCCACTTGTATTTTCGCGTGTAATAAATTGAGCATAACAAAAAGACTCTTTCAAACTCTTAAATTTATGATGTAACCAAATTCTCAATTGCTTCGCAGGTGCGTTTTCATTTGTATTTCCACGCAATTTTCCCACAGATCTTTCTACTTCTTAAACACTTGCCTAGTTTCGTGAGTTGGACGTTTAAGGCAAAATATTACGTCTCGCTGAAAAAACACCGTAAGAAATATAACCGTCCATCTTAATAAGCTATTACAATCAGCAGATGCTACTAAATATCGTGAGTTGAGTATTATATTGATCTATAGGCACTTTTGGCGGGAAATTAAATATTTATGCAACAAAACAGTTCAAAACATTCTTGTTCTATCTGAATACAAATTTTTAACTCAAACAGTGTACAAATCATATAGAAAAGACTATTAAATTCTGAATATCTTTCAGTGTTATAATGCTCTAACAAACAGAGCGATGGGGTGGCCGATTTGGACGCTATTGGAATATTATAATATTGGTGTATAATAAAGACAATAGGCAAATAACAAAAACAATTTTTTTTGTAAAATATCACTATATTTTGCTGTTTGTGACTACAGTTTCGTAGTCTATATTTTCAAGCACACTTTGTTTGCCGCCCTATATATATTTTTAAGTAAATTATTAGAATTGTTTTTTGTTTCCATGACATACTTGAAAAACCAAGCAATATCTCTCCAAGATGAGGTATTTCTTGATTTTTATTGAATAACTCGATGAAGTTAGGTATAGGGAATGCTTAAGTAACTCACCCTAAAATTAAATTTTCCTTCGAATGATGTCAAAAAAAACAGTAGGTGTCATTTAAAAAAGTCGACTTTTTGACGATTTTTTTATTGCGACATTTGAAAATCGCCTGCGCCGATATGGTACAAGATGGGAAAACCAATGGGATATTATAGCCTGGACTTCCAGCTAACTGCTTCATCAATTTGGTTTCATAATTTTCAACGGTTTGCGAGATACAAATTTGTTCGTAAGCTACTACAGCGGTAATTTTTTTCAAAAAAATTGACATGTATCAAAAGCTGTAGCAGATAAGTTAACATAACTTGGGTTGCCTAAACTCAGAATTGGAAGGCCAATCGAATCATGTAATAAATATTGTAGGTTTCCATTTAAAATAAGAAAGTTGGTACTGACTTTTGGCACACCCTGTATAGCTGGAGGTCTGAAAAAATATTAGGTAGAACGGGCATAATCGATTATGGCTGTATACCAAGTTTCAAATTTAAAATCCAACTGGAAGTTGAAAAACTTTTAAAAAACGGCCTACGTGAATCACTCTGTATATTTTTATAATTCAATATTCGTCGGAGCTCTGCCGGGAAGTAACTGTTGAAAAAGAAAACTGTGACAGTTTTTTTGTTAAATATGAAAATAAAGGTAAATATTCATCGACCACTAATAAAACAATCCATACTGTGCAATAGAATTTAAGAGGTGTAAAAAAATAAAAGTAACAGTTCCGTTATAAACAAAACAGTTTTAAGAATCTGCATCTCTAAATACATTGTTGGCGGCACTTTAGTTGCAAACCCGCAAATGTCATTTTATTCCAAATTCTTAGATCAGAATATCAAATGTAGATTTGTTGCAAAGCTTCTGAAAGCTTCTCAGCGGATTTAAATATTCTGACAGGCACGTCAGCAACCGCTCTTTACAATTTATTTGTTTTCCGTACGCGTGCGGAGGAGGACTTTATCGAAAGTTTCCAGGTAAATTGATGATTTTACCACCAAGTCTTAACTATTATAAAATAATTATTTTATAATTTTAATAGTAGTTGTTAAAAACAACGATAAACTGTAATTTTCACTATATGCAGGTGGTATGTCTAGAAGCTGTTTCATTGATATGGAAATTAATCATAGTACAGTACTTTACTTGCTATTCACTACATCTGACATTTTACAAAAAAAAAACCGCTGCCCAAGGAATCACTACTTCCACATCCAGATTTTCTGTCCAAGTCACTCACAACGAAACAAATTTGTATGTGAAAATAATCGTTTATGGAAATTTAATAATATAATATTTGTAATCGTCTACCCCAAAAACCCACAAAGCGATATGCCACATCGATAGGGGGTGGGGGTAGAGGAAGGGGGTTGGTGAATAAAATAAAAACAAAAAACCTTTGGTTCTTGTACCCACACTAAATGACAATTTTATTTTTTTCACCCCCTTTAATAAATGGAGTGGGGGTTGTTAATGGGGATGGCTAATGCCAAACATTTTTTTGAGACCTCAGCTTCTCTTATATATACTAATCACCAATTTTATGGACTCTTACTTTCTTGATTTACCTATTTCCCCCATTTACCCCAATTTATCCCCCCAACCCTTCAACGGAATAAGATGAAAATATAATCTTGTTCCAGATCTCGTTAAAATACATACGTGTACCAAATTTCAAGTCAATATCTTAAACGGTTCCAGAGCAATCGTGCGCACAAAAAAAGTTACAGACAGACCGACAGATAGAATTTTCTTTTGTTCAAACTTAAAATCTCGACGTTTCATGACATTCTAAGCCCATTTGAATAATAAAAATTTTCAAAAATTTTTTTGTCGATACTTTACTTCTACTAGATATGGAAGTAATAGATATTTCAATTTAAGATTTTATAATAGGCCTATTTTAAAAATTCATAACGCGTATTACTAAACGATGCTGAAATCCAAAAAGCACAATGATCTTAGAAATTAAAACTAAATGATTAAACAATCATATAGATGATTTGTAACTTTTCCATTTGCGGACTTGTTTTCTCAAAGCCTTTGTGAAGACGGCAAATGTGTTGCCGACTGAAGCTGTAAGGAAATTCTATGCATAAAATTATAAAACATTTCATAGTTATTCCGATTACCGCGAATCTTTATTGACTCATTATAAGACTAGCAATATACAGGGTGATTCTTTTAAGGCGGTCATTAGAATATTTCCCACTTGCAGATGAGATAGAGATTTAAGATTTGGTATCCTACCATAGTCGACCATTGCGGGTCCGAAAATAATAATTTCAAGATGGCGGCACTTCTGGAAATACCGGAAGTCGATACCAACTTAAATGGAACACCATTTATTTTCGACTTTTCGAAATGATCATAAAATTTTGAGTCAAAACATGTAGCACACCCTATACCTAAACCGAGCTGTTTCGGAGATATATGACATTTTATAAGAAATTTGACAGGTGCAACGGTTTTCAAGAACCGTTATAACTTTCTTCGTGTAGGAGATCCTTATTTGCTCTTTGGTACGTAGAAAGAACACAAGATGAGCTACTCTCTAGAAAAAAAAAAATAGATACCAAAATAGGATACCAAGTGTTTTATTTTTCTCGTTACATTTTGTCAAATTCAAACCTCAAAAACTTTTTTATTTCAAATGGAACACCCTATATTTTTTTACATCAAATTATGCTAAATTAAATTCCATTTTTTCTAGTATAAGCATTGTAGTGGTTAAAGTTACAACTTTTCGAAATATTGGCGATTTTCTTAACTGTCCAAGAATTTTTAGTAAAAATTGCCATCAACTTACCCATGATTAGAAACAATAATTTATGTCAGTCATCCTCTTTTGTTAAAAAATGCTAGCACGTTTAAATTACACCCACGAAGACTTTTAGATTTGTTTATTATTTATGGAGAATGTGATAAAGTAATAATACCAAGAAAATGTAACACATTTGCTAATCGATACCCACTTTATTGTTTCAATTGTTTCATAGGCTTCTACGTTTTTTTGGATAAATTATAATTTTCAACAAAAACTTGCGAAAAATTCAAAGTACGTGTGTTAGATATAGGACATGCTGATATAACTCCACCTCAAATTTAATTCTACATCGATTGCCATAAAGAAAATTAGCACGTGCCATTTAATAGAGCCAAATATTCTAAAATTATCCAATATTCGTTTTATAGTGGATGGTGGACGGTTTCTGTTCTTGTGGGTATCGGGTAGCAAATGTGTTACATGTTCTTGGTATTACTTTATCACATTCTCCATAAATAATAAACAAAAGTCTTCGTGGGTGTAATTTAAACGTGTTGGTGTTTTTTAACATAAAATAATGACTGACATTAATGATTGTTTCTAATCATGGGTAAGTTGATTGCAATTTTTATTAAAAATTTTTGGACATTTAAGAAAATCGCCAATATTTCGAAAAGTTGTAACTTTAACCCCTACAATGCTTATACTAGAAAAAAGGGAATTTAATTTAACATAATTTCATGTAAACAAATACAGGGTGTTCCATTTGAAATAAACAAGTTTTTGAGGTTTGAATTTGACAAAATGTAACGTGAAAAATAAAACACTTGGTATACTATTTTGGAATCTACTTTTTTGTGGAGAGTAGCTCATCTTGTGTTCTTTCTACGTACCAAAGAGCAAATAAGGATCTCCTACACGAAGAAAGTTGTAACGGTTCTTGCAAACCGTTGCACCTGTCAAATTTTTTATAATATGTCAAATATCTCCGAAACTGCTCGGTTTAGGTATAGGGTGTGCTACATGTTTTGACTCAGAATTTTATGATTATTTCGAAAAGTCGATAATATATAGGATGTCCCATTCAAAATAAGCAAGTTGGTATCGATTTCCGGTATTTCCGGAAGTGCCGCCACCTTGAAATTATTATTTTCGGACCCGCAATGGTCAATTATGGAAGGGTACCAAATCTCAAATCACTATCTCATCTGCAAGTGGGAAATATTCTAATGGCCGCCTTAAAAGAATCACCCTGTATATTACAGTACAAAGTATCGTATTATGTAAGTTTATTAAATACTTATATGACAAAATTATGGTGCAGTTTTATGCTTGGTGATGAAGTCCTGCTAAGAGTAATTAAAGATCAGTTTAATTTTGTTGAATGAAAGCACATTAAAAATAATAAATAGCTATTCTGATAGGAATAAAACAGCAGTTATAAAGAAAAATGGCAACCGCAGTTGCTCTGAAAGTAGTATTTGGCTGCGCTTATAAATATTTCGCTGTATTATGGAAAACGTGACAACAGAATCATGTGATTTTTCTGAGAAATGTGAATGATAGCGTATTATAGAATTATTAAGCACAATATCAAATTATAAAATGTGCTGACCTTATTTGGGGGAGGAAATAAAAGAAACTTCGTCGATTTCTCAAATTCGATTTTTTTGCCATATAAAGACTTCCTCCAGTGTTATCTCCGCTCGAAAGTAAAACTTAAACTATAAATTTTCCAGAATTTCATTTTCAATTATATTTTTTACACTACCTAAATACCAAAGAAACAAGTATTCTCCATATTTTAAGAGTTCTTATTCTTGGATTCCTGACCTCTCCTCGCGATTCGTACTGTATTAGAAGCAATGTTTTGTATGTTATCTTTCTAACTTTATATTTTACCTTGCTATCAATGTCAAGGAATATATATTTTATATTTCGTCGAATATCGATATGTAACTTATATCCCATTTTAAAATAAAGGAGGAACAAAAGAGGTGCCGAAAAGATATGGTTTCAACATACGTGAATCTAAAACATTGGCGTAGATAGAAAAGTTACAACAGAATAATATCTGTGATATCTATAAAAATTCAATTATTTTGCCTATTACTGACAATATAATAATGAACTTTTCACTTTATATAACAATTTCACAATTTAAATTTCATCAATAGTCTTCTTTCGTGTTTTTGCTTACAGTATTTCTTTAGATTTCCTTGTTTCCACATTCCAAATTTGTTAGAATCAGACCACGTATCTCTCCGGTAGTCTTTTGAAAATAAGTAAAATTTTAAAGTATCATTGCTGTATCTGTAATTTACGCCCAATAATGTTATTACTGTCACACTTGTAGTTTGTCATAAGCAATTATTTAATAAAATAAATCACCATAAATCATATATAATAATAGAAACAAATTGTACTTAAACCAGAAGTGGAGACAGTTATACAAAACTTAAAAACTGGCAAATCAGCTGGAGTTGATAATATCACAGCCGAGGCTCTTAAGTTAGTGAGTGAAATTGGAGTGAGAATCCTTCATAGACTATGCCAAGGAAAATCAAGGAAAACTGGTGTCTGGCCCTCAGTCTTCGTGACACTACATAAAAAAGGAGCAACAGATGTGTGTGCAACAGATTGCTGGCACTAATTTCGCATGCCACTAAAATAATGCTTTATATTCTCCAATCCAGACGTCAGAATTATCTGTCGTTGCAAATATCTACTGAGCAAGCAGGCTTTGTTAAAGGACGCGGTACCAGAGAGCAAATGTTGAATTTGTCTAGAAGACAAAAGAATATTACGTGTCTAGGTACCTTTGTTTCGTAGACTATCATAAGGCTTTTGACAATGTGAAATGACACGAACTGTGGACTGTATTATTGAAGATGGGAATACCTAAACATCTGGTATTTGCTTTCCGCCCACTGTATGAAGAAAGCTCTACTTTGATGAAAGTAGACACACCAATTCCAATAATGCATGTCGGCAGAGGCGTCAGACAGAGCTGTGTTCTGTCAGCAGTCCTCTTTAACATCTATAGTGAACACGTGATGCGACGTGTGCTGGGAACTGAGAGTGGAATAGCTATAGGTGGAACCAAGATATTTAACTTAACATTTGCAGTTGATACCACCTTAATTGCAGTAAGCGAAGATGAGCTCATACATGTCTGGACAGGCTTCAGACAATAAGGGATTATTGACGGTAATAGTTTTAAGCGTGTTTGTAGACCTAAAGAGAGCATTTGAAACTATTGATCGACCTAGGTTAGTTAAAAAGTTAAGTGAATATGGTGCGGCAGAAACAGCTTCAACATGGATTAAAAATTACTTAGAAAAAACTAAAGTGAACAATAAGACATCTACTAAAATTCCTAGTTCGTAAGGGGTACCGCAGGGCAGTGTGTTGGGGCCTCTTTTATTCGTTATATATGAGAATGATAGAAATCATATCCTAAAAAATTCTTATGTAAACCTTTTTGAAAAAAGTCATATTGAAATCACATACATAATGGAAAAAGAGCTGTGTATGTTATATAGATTGTTATGTGCAAATAAATTGAAACTCGATAATGAAAAAACTAAACGTATGGTTCTTGAAATTAAAGCTAATTGCCGAAGATAATTAAATGATCAACTGTTTCTGTACATTATTAATACAAAAGTTGAATTTGTAAGTGAAATTAAATACTCAGGAATTATTTTAGATCAACAGTTGACGTTTCCAAAACATGTTGATTATTTATGCCAAAATTGGCAAAAAGATCTCCTTCTTCCAAAGAATATCTGCAGATTTAACACAGTAGTCAAGATTAATTATATACAATACTATAATATACCCATATTTTAATTATTGCTTTTCATTATTAATATCATGTAGCACATCGGATATTAAGAGGTTACATAATAAAGGAATGCATGTAATACTAAATTGTGATAGATGCATACCTATTTTTATGTTAAACCAACTGGGCTGGATTTCAGTGGAGCAAAGTATTGGAAGAGCAAATTTAATTTTAGTATATGAAATAGAGAAAATCTAACTACCTACCTTAAACCATTCTTAGTTAAAAGATTGAAACTACACAATTTTTCGGTAAGGTCTGCTGAAAACTACAACATATACCATTAAAAAATATCATTCTTAGAAACTTTTGCACACGGAAATCAAATCTTCTAGTAATTTAAAACTGTTTACTAAAGATGTTACTAAATTATATATAGACGACAGAGCACAAAATAATGAATGACTATATACAAATTTATGTGTTTGTAAATAGCTTATGCTAAATAAATGGTCTATATGGTCTAAGTGTAAACTACAACACAACGAAAATTATGATTGTAGAATGAGATATTAAGAATTGGTGACTGTGAGGTAGTAAGCAATATGGTACATCTTGGAGCCTTTGTGGACAATACTGGCAACTGCGGATATGAGATTCGGAGAAAAATGCAGATAGCAAGATCGGCAAATTGCCAGTTGGCGTGATAGAAATATCATGAGGCGCACAGAGATCAAACTTACGCCCTGGTTTTCTCCATCTTTCTTTGAGCCTCTGAGACGTGGACCATTAGAGAAGCAGACAGACGGTATGCTTACGAAATATGGCTCTGGGGACGTTTGTTATGAACTCCCTGGAAAGCCCGTCGCACTAATACCTCGATTCGCTAAGAAATACGTCCCCAAAATCAACTCTCCAGCATCGTATTCTCTCGAAGCCTCTAATTCTTTGGCCACGTCAACTGGAGAGAGGACAATATAGAACAGTTAATAATTCAAGGAAAACCAGATGGCAAGAAGCTACGATGGCTAAGATGGCGTGGTGTCTCCAGGCGTCCCAGGTAGCAAAGGCACGTGAAAATGACGTGAAAAAATAGTCAGGAATGACGAGAAATGACGAGCTAGATGGCGTAAATGAAACGTGAAAATGACTTCCTAATGTCTCAGATGAATGACGTCTTATGCTAGACGTTAATTTGACGTCTTTTTCAGGTTATATTTGGTTATCCCCCCACAGGTTTTTAGTAATAGGAACATATAAAACTACATACTAGTTAGTAGTTTACTTGATAAAAATGAAGTAATTAATGCATAAATAAGTATTGTCCTATGAATTTGTTTGTTAACCATCCGTATATTTTATTTACATTAACATACCTAATATTGATTATCATCACTCCAATTTTTTTCTCCTGTAAATTATAATGTTTATTAAGTTATTAAATTCATTTTTACTTACCTTTACCAATTGCGGTCGGTAGGGATCGAACCTACATGTCTCCGTTGTCCGTATTAGAGTACTGACTCTTCTACCAACTGAGCTATCTTGGTGACCGTTATTTCGGATGCTAAAAATAGTATTTATGGTGATGTGTATGAAGTCTTTATTATGTGAAATTGAATTTCTAGCCTTATTTAAAATATATGAAAATCTTTCAGGTTCTCTTTTTTTTTCTATTTTTTTACGTGTTCCCAAACCTGAATTTTTCGAGTTACTAGTATTTTTATTTATTTATAATTATTGAGAAGAACTTATTTAATTTAAATAAACTGTCACCAGTGTCACCTGAGAAGGACGAGTAGTTGTTGAACAACGTAATTATTACATTAATTCAGTGGCGGTTCGTTAAAAAGAAAATGTTTTCCCCGGATCTCGAAATTGAAGAGCAGAGAGGGAGAAATCCGAAAAAAAATTCCTCATCTCAAATTTGATGAACGGTGGGGGGGGGGGGGGGAGTCAGGAGTCAACTATTTTAAGTCGTTTTAAGTTGAGGTACTTATACAAACCTGAGAAACGTGTTGGAGAAACAACGGTAAAGGTATAATATATAACATAAATAGAATATTTAATGGTCTAAAACAGACCTAAAATTGAAAAAAAGTACATTCGTACATCGGTTTTATAAGCAATTATTACCTTAAAAAAAACAACTAAAATATTTTTTGCAATTATTTTAACAAAAAAAAAACAAAACAAAACGGAACGAGCAGGGGTCGAACCGTCGACCTCGTGACTTGCAAGCCGACGCCTTAACTCATTCGACCACTAACCTTTCTAAGGGTACTTACTTAAAGACTATAGTGGAACACGCAACGGCTAGATTTTGCTTTTTAATGCATTTTAATCTAATTTTATTATTAAAAGAACTCAATATCTGCACAAATAAACTGCCGAATCTTTGCAAACTCTTTCGAATATAAATTATTTTGATTATTGTTAAAAACGTTATCCTCGAATAAAAACGCCAATACTTATCCCTCACGACACGGTTTATTTTTTTTAAACTTTACACTCTGCTTACGATAACAAAATGCCATCAGCAAGTTTAAAAGTTTGTAGTCCGATAAAATATAAATAAATTTAACACCGAAAAAAGACGACAATATGACGTGATGTGTAGCACGTCGTTTTTAAGAAGTTTTGTTTGAACTACATTGGCGAGGCAAGTACATTTTTACAATCATAGTGCCCAATGTAAAATTAACTTAAATTGTTCCATATTTGCTAACAGTTATTTAATTACAAATAACTGTTCACAGAAAGAGGAAAGTAAAATTTTTTTTTATTTATCTGTTTATTTTGTAGTATTTCTTTTTTGTTTTGACCGAACTAAAATTTAAGTGATTCTTTCTTATAAATCAGGGTCTTATCAACGATTTTATTTTTCATTTGCTATAAAATGGTATACTTCGATTATAAAATTCAATACATCTATGTATTGAGAAAGACGTTCATTATTACATATGAAAAGTTTTATTATTTTTAAATTTAATATTTATAATCATTTCGTGAGCAGTAAGCTGAAAGATGATTTTGAATAAAATACTGTTTAAATCAGAATTTGCGAGTGTATCCTAAAACAACAAAATGAATATCTTTATACCCTAAAAGTTCCGAAAGCCCTATTGACCGACGCCTTTGCACTCACAATGCATTTCACGAAATAACTCATAAATATTCGATATACGTTGATATGCAAACGGAAAAAGTGACGGGCTTTAGTTTTCCTTTGAAGAAAGGGCTTTTACATCACCGCTCCGGAAGAGTGGTAGTATTGAGCATTAGACAAGTAGAAAATTCAATTTTCCGTTTATGTTTTTCTTCTGTTTTCCATATGTATAGTTTATTATTCAAATCTCGTAAGCCGTTATGAGATGTGATTGCTTGGCGTGTATCGTAAAGTCTCTTGAAATGGCATCGAGCAGGAGAAAATTAAATGGAGAATATAAATAATATTGATACAGTTGGTTTTGATACTCCAGAAACTAGTCGGTTGTTGAAGTCATGTCTGGTTAAAGTAGTTAAAAAATATTGATGAATTATTTACCAGTGGTGATGAATATTGGCAGAATTCGACAATCGTATATTAATAGTGGAGTCGGTAGTTTTTCTTTTGTCCAAATATATTTGTGGGATGATTTGTTCTTGATGTCTCAAGAAAAATTGATATAAATTTCAATTAAAAATAATTTAATGTGTAATTTCTTCGCAATTCTCTGTAAATATTCTTGGATGTACCACTTTAGTATTTGGCGATTACCCGACGAAGGTATTCACAATATTTCAAATCCTTGGAATGATTATTATGGATGGCAAGAAAATGGAGAACCTCTTCCTCCTGTCGTTCCAATCCATATAATTCAAGAAACCGTTGCAGAATGCAAACATAATGGCGACTTGAGAAAGGTACCATACGATCTCAAAATATGGTCGAATATCCACGTAAATATTTTCGAAATTTTAGAGATTTGCGTTAGCAAAAATTTTTATCGCTTGTTGCAATATATTTTTGTTTTTCTTCTGAGCATTTGTCAGATTTTTTAATAAATTTTATTCTTTCTCGTTGTGTGTGATTTTTTGCAATAATTAAATATTTTTCCATATCCATGAGAAGATTTAATTACCTGTCCCAAATCTTCCCTTCGCTAGTTCCAAAGGAGATTTTGAACAAAATACATGACACTAGAAAAAAATTTTCCATACCGCTATTTACCCAGTAAATTTAACCAATATTTTCAAGAAGTGGTCCAATATATGAAGGTATATATTACTGAGTTTTTATGTTTTTAAGTTTTCAAAAATAAAAATTTTAACTTTAATTTGTGAAAATTGTCTCAACTCTCCCACATCTCCGGTACTATTAATACAAATTTGAATAAATAAGAACAATTAAAGACTGAAATCTGTCCCACGATACGCTACTGGTGTTTCTAACCAGTATGCTTAAGGCAGAATTCTATTTAATGAAAATGTGGTCCTGCAAAGCTCAGATCTCAGCTGAAGGTTTCCACGGAAAATGCAGCCGTGAATCCATTCCAAACAATCCGCTTTTCAGCTGCCAATAAATCATGTTATCAAGTAGGCACAGCTAAATTCCGCCGCACTTCCCCCGAGAGCGACTTTCTACGTCATCATATGTGATTGACGATGTTGGTTCAAGATTTTATGCCTTCCTAAATTTTTCTTATTGCCGTCCTTTGTGAAATAGTGGCCCAATTAATTTTATCTTTGTAGTAATTCCTTGTTGTGGCTAGAGTGCGAACCTTAGAGATAAATTTATTTGAGAATGAGAACGGTTCGGTCACACGGAAAAATTTTGCTCGTTCGCACGACCCAGATTTCCTTTCTTTGCGGGTTTATTGGGAACTTAAAATATGGAACGGGAATACGAGCTGGATAAAAGCAAGAATGACGTGTGTAAGAGATATAAAGGAGGATTTTCTTCTGGAGATTTGCTGAAATGAAACGAAAATATAGAAAGGGAATTAAAAAAGTGTCATAATTGGATGATATCGAGTTTTCTTAGTGGAACTGAAAGGCATCAGTTTATAATGGATGTCTCACTACAGACTCTTGGATTTTTTAAATTAATATGGTTCTTCAATGAATTTATAGTTTTTCGGTAACCGTTATTCTTGTTCAAATTGCATACTTATCTTTAAATAAATTTTAAAATTAAAACTAAGTACTGGAAGAAACATGTATGTGCTTACAGGAATTCCAAATTAAAACACTTGTAAATGTACCTATTTATAAAGAGTTTATAAGAGGTACTTAACCTAATCTAACCATAAAATATTTATTACAAAAAAGTGAATTCAATGTGATAAATTATGAGTAACTCTATCTAAATGATCTATTGGATTATTGGGTAAAAATGTATGTTAAACATTTAGTGCTATTTAATTGTTCGTACTCCTTTTACTTCCACATCTAGTGGAAGTATAGTAACGGCAAAAAATTTTTAAAAAATTTTGATTGTTCAAATAGGCTTAAAATGTCATGAAACTTCGAGATTTTAAGTTTGAGCGAAAAAAAATTCTGTCTGTCTGTCTGACTGTCTGTCTGTAACTTTCTTTTGTGCGCACGTTTACTCTGGAACCGTTTAAGATATTGACTTGAAATTTGGTATACATATGTACTTTAACGAGATCTGGAACTGGATTATATTTTCATGTTGTTCCGACGAAGGGTTTGGGGGTAAATTGGTAAGTTTGGGGTAAATGGGTAAATAAAGCAGGTAAGAGTCCATAAAATTGGTATTTAGTATAAACAAGAGAAGTTAAGGTCTCAAAAAAATTTTTGGCATTAGCCACCCCCATTACCACCCCCACCCCCCTTATTAAAGGGGATGGAAAAAAAATTTGATTTAGTGTATGTACAAGAACCAGAAACCTTAAAATATTTTTTTACTTCATCCATCCCCACTACCACCCCCCTTTCACCACCTTCACCCTACTACCGATGTGGGGTATCGTTTTATGGGTTTTTGGGGTAGAGGATTTCAAATATTATATTATTAAAGTTCCATAAACAATTATTTTCACGTACAAAGTTTTTTCATTGTGAGTGACTTGGATAGAGAATTTGGATGTGGAAGTAGTGATTCCTTGGGCAGCGGTTTTTCATTGGAGCTGCAGGTGCTTCAGAATGAACTTGTGCCAATTTTATTCCTTTCCCTCTAAATGGCCTCTATAAACTTTTTTTTTTTTAAGATTTCCTATTTGATGAATTTTTAAACCTGGTTGAAGATTGATCCATTGTTTTATTTTTTTTAATTAAATTTTCAAAATTTATTGCTTTAATATCTATTGGAATTCAGTTATGAAGTTTATGGCCAAGATGTGTAAAACATCATTGCGATTTGATTTTATAAATGGGTAGTACTATTGTGGCGTTAGCTTTATGACGTGTGTTATAATTATGGCTAATATTAATAAGTTCTCTTCGGTATTTATATTGCCATATTTATATGATTTGACAATATGGCTGGCGTACATCAAATATTTTAGTTTCTACAAACAAATTGTGAGATGGGTAAGTCCATTTTAAACTGTATACCTTTTTTTATTATTAATTTTTGCAGATTCATTACTACATTATTAGTAACGCTACCCCAAGCTAAAAGTCCGTAGACTAGATGTGATTCAACAAGTGAGAGATACCTTCATCTGATTCACCTGAAGTACAAGTTAACCATTTAAATTTATATAACAAATATCTTAATTTTTTTTATGGATGTACTGTTTCTCCAATTTAATACCAAATGGCAGTGAAAATTTGCATAATAGACTCAAAACAATCTTATTGCTATAATACATAGATATAATCGTTTACACAATAACCTGTTTTCAAAGTGCTTGAGTGGTTTTCATTATTAAAATATATAATGCAAAAATCTACAAATATTTCACGACTAAAGCAAACAAACAAATTACCAATCGTTATACATTTAAAAAATACGTCAATGAATAGACTAAAAAATCTACGCAGATTTTTATTAAGGTTATTTTACTTCCACGTCTAGTGAAAGTAAACGCAATTTATTTTTTTAATTTTTATAGTTCAAATAGGCTTAGAATGTCATGAAACGTCGAGATTTTAAGTTTGAGAAGTCTGTCTGTCTGTAACTTTTTTCTGTGCGCACGATTACTCTGGAACCGTTTAAGATATTGACTTGAAATTTGGTACACACATGTATTTTACCGAGATCTGGAACTAGATTCTATAGCCCACAGAAATTAGTAAAAAAAAAACGAGGAAACCTAGAAAAAATTACCGGCCCCATCCAATTATTAAAGGGGATGAAAAAAATAAAATTGTGATATAGTGTGTATACAAGAACCAAAGGCCTCCATTTTTTTTTTACTTCATCCACCCCCTACCACCACCCCATCTTTTCTACCGATGTAACATATCGTTTGATGGGTTTTTGGGGTAGGCGATTTCAAATATTATATTATTAAAGTTAGATAAACAATTATTTCCACTTACAAAATTCTTTTTATTATGAGAGACTTGGATAGAAAATCTGGATGTGGAAGTAGTGATTCCTTGGGCAGCGGTTTTTTACTTCCACATACAGTGGAAGTACAGTAACGCAAAAAAAATTGAAAATTTGTATTATTCAAATAGGCTTAGAAACGTCGAGATTTTAAATCTGAGCAAAAAAAATTGTCTGTCTATTGTTCTGTCGGTCCGTAACTTTTTTTGTGCACACAATTACTCAGAAACGGTTTTGACTTGAAATTTGGTACACGTATGTATTATAATGAGATCTGGAACTATATTATATTTTGATCTTATTCTATTGAAGAGTTGGGGGATAAATTGGGGTAAAAGCAAGTAAGAATCCGTAAAATTGGTATTTAGTATATATAAGAGAAGCTCAGGTCTCAAAAAATATTTTGGCATTAACCACCCCCTTTACCACCCCCACTCCACTATTAAAGGGAGTGAAAAAAATAAAATTGTGATTTAGTGTGTGGGCAAGAACCAGAGGTTTCAAATTTTTTTTACATCATCCATCCCCACCCCCACTACCGATGTGGCATATCGTTTTATGGGTTTTTAGGGTAGGTGATTTCAAATATTATATTATTAAAGTTCCATAAAGAATTATTTCCACATACAAAATTTTTTTCGTTTTAAAAGACTTGGATAGAAAATTTGAATGTGGAAGTAGTGATTCCTTGAGCAACTGTTTTTAACTCCCTTTATATTTCGGCCAGAATTATATGTTCCGACCCAACTTTGTATATCTGCACAACATAAACGTTTAGATCAAGTACATTCATAAAATTTGAACATTTTCGAGGATCAACCAGCAATTTCAAACGTCCAATGGCTAATGTCTAAAACAGCACAGCATTGGTACACGGATCACACCATTAATAGTATCCATGCCTAATTAATTCCTCTTTATTATTCTACACTGGGAATGTGAGAATACTACGGACTGCTAAATTGAACGGAAAACTTTACGTCCACGTTCACCTATTATAGTTATCCTTCGCATATTCCCATCAAGCAATAAAATTATTTCTATTATTCACAGTTCAGTTATTTTTCCGAACAATTCCTCCGACACAATCCACCCTCATAGGTTTTAAGATCGGGCCAGTCCGTGCGAATGCACCCTCTTCGATATTATAAGTTTTAAACAAGAAAAACTTTTTTAACTTAAGAAAACTTCTATTGCCTGGCTCACATGTGAAGTGGTGGAAAGCCGGTCGTATATTTTTAACTTGCTATATACTTCTGGGGCAACAATCTTAAGTGCTAACAACTTGTGTATGAGGGATTAGAAAGAAAGAAAAACAACGAACTGGTTGAATTGCTCGAATCAAAGTGGTTCTGATACTTATTGGATATCGTTTACTTGTTCGTATACGGCTTATTTGTTTTATTCGTTTCCCAGTCCCAAAGGTGGAGCATCAGAATCTATAGGTTGTGTATTTTGTGGGGATAGTTCAATCAAATAAGTTAAGAACAAAGATTGTAACGCAATATTTTATGGTAGTGTCATTTTATACAAAAATGTGCCATATGTACATGCTATGGAAGAGCGACCATCTTGAAACAATGGCGTTAAATGTCTGTTTATCGCGATTACCTCGACAAGTATGTCAGATAAATTTTCAGTTTTAAAAAATTTGTGGATCATTAAATTTCGTATAACCTGGTTTGCAGATTGCATCCGTAAGATAAAAACTGCTGCCCAAGGAATCACTACTTCCACATCCGGATTTTTTATTCACACAACGAAAAAATTTTGTATGTGGAAATAATTGTTTATGGAACTTTAATACTTTAATATTTGAAATCCTCTACCCCAAGAAACCCATAAAACGATACCCCACATCGGTAGTGGGGTGGGGGTGGTGATAGTGGGTGGGAGTGGGGGGTGGATAAAGTAAAAAAATATTTTGAGATTTCTGGTTCTTGTACACACACTAAATCACATTTCATCCCCTTTAATAATGAGGTGGGGGGTGGTAAGGGGGTGGCTAATGCCAACATTTTTTTTGAGACCTTAGCTTCTCTTGTCTATATTAAATATCAATTTTATGAACTCTTACCTGCTTGATTTACCTATTTACCCCAAATTTACCCCAAATTTACTCCCCAACCCTTCGACGGAACAAGAAGAAAATACAATCTAGTTCTAGATCTCGCTAAAGTACATACGTGTACCAAATTTCAAGTCAATATCTCAAACGGTTCCAGAGTAAACGTGCGCACAAAAAAAAGTTGCAGACCGACAGACAGACCGACAGACAGACAGATTTTTTTTCGCTCAACATTAAAATCTTGACGTTTCATGACATTCTAAGCCTATTTGAACAATAAAAATTTTAAAAAATTTTTTGTCGTTACTATACTTCCACTGGATGTGGAAGTAAAACTGATCTATAGCTCGGCCTACGTGACGTTACATCAGTCGAATCCATAGTGGTATAGGTAAGAAAGCAAGCAACTTCGCTTCACGTAATACGTTGTCACATGTACACCTTTGTGGCTGATTTCTAAGGAGAGTAATTATTACCCCAATTTATCCCCCATCCCTTCAACGAAATGAGATCAAAACATGATCCAGTTCCAGATATCGTTAAAATACATGCGTGTACCAAATTTCTAGTCAATATCTTAAACGGAGTAATCATGCGCACAAAAAGTTACAGACAGACAGACAGGCAGACTGACAGAACGACAGGGAGAATTTTTCTTGCTCAAACTTAAAATCTCGACGTTTCTTGACTTTCTAAGCCTATTTGAACAATAAATATTTTTATATTTTTTCTTACATTGGGTACTATAATACTTCCACTGTATGTGGAAGTAAAATGTTCACTCTTAACTGAGATAAAGCGTAGAAAATGTTTCTTAATGCATTTTTGTATAAATGTATGTGCTATATAAATTGATAGAGAAACTCGAATAACAAATAAAAATGCAATATTTTTTAAGAAAATTTAGTGTAATGATCAAATATTGACGGTGACACAATTTTTTTGGTGTAATCTGTCACAAGTTGAAGCCTATTTTCACGAAATATGCAGAAATTCCTCTTACCCCAGTATATATTATAAAAAGGTTGATAAAATTCATTAGGTAAATAAATTATACTTTCTTATGCAGATAATCCTTATCTGAATTTTAAATCTGTGCTAAATTCGAAAAGGATAGCACTTGATGTACAGCTAAAAACACGCTAATTTAATTACAGATTCGTTTATAGTTATTCATTCTCGGTCAAATTCATTTGTAAGCAGAGTTCAAGATAACATTTGAAATTCAAATGCTGCCAGAGTGAAAATTTTATCTAAATATGTTTGCATTTTGCGACAAAGGTACTTTTTTCGGGACAGATCTCACGAATTTAGTGATTTAGAAAGCTGTAAAATATATTTTTTCCACGCTTAATAAACAAAGATCGGGATTCAACGATAAATTCCAGAAACGGTTTACGTACAAATAATAATACCATGTAAACATAGACAATTTCTAAATAATATAAAGACGATCAAATATTCTCATGTACTATGTAATAAGTCTGTTTTCTTTCTAAAAGTCGAAAAAAAGATTACCAATTGAAATTTACGAGATTTTACAGTGGATATGTAAAATTACTAAAAGGCTTAAGAGCTTTAGGTGTTATGAAGTAACAGAAACGTTTGCATCACCAACTTATATCACTTACCGTAACGGTTATCATATGTTATATAACACGTTTTTATAATAGTTCGAGTTATCAATTTATAAAACAATAATGTTAAGTTTCATATAGGTGTTTGCTGCAATAAATATAAAACTTACTATACCTAGTTACCTTTAAAATATCTGGGGATTATTTGTGTTCAAAGACATTGCAATAAAACTTTAATCTATATGGTGTTATGTTGACGTTCAAGTTTGTAACCACGGTTACTCTTAAGAAACCTTTGGTAATGTAGAAAAACGCCCCGTTACCAGATTTATTAAGTCGGTTGTCATTCATATAGTTAATATACATTGTTATATAGAGATGTTTGTGATGTGCTGGAAGAATTTAAAAAAATATATATCAGAATGTACTTAATGTAACATGTCTAGCACATAGGTTTCATGGAATTGTACACCTGTCGACGTTGAACAATTTTTCTCATAAGACAAGTGGATTTTTAATGAGAGGCGAGCTGGAGATTGTGACGTGTTTCTCCCAGTTGCCTAGCCTATCTCGAACGCCACCTTTACAATTGTTTTACGTGGGACAAAGGTCCCTTAACATAGCCTGTTGCAGTAGGGCTGGGATAAACTCAGTGAAGAAACGGAAATGTTCAGAGATCAAACGGCAGATTAGATTTTCACTCACATTCAACAGTAAAACACGAAAATCAGTAAATGACAAAGTTTATTTAAATATGATATAATCAAAAACAGTAATAAGAAAATGATCAGGTACTCAAATACTCATAAGGAGTTCATCACACATAAAACTTACGATATTTTATTTTACAACAGGTAAAACGATTCGGATAACTAAAACCTGGCGGAGAGAAGATAGTTTAACCAGAAGGTTGTGACTTCTGACGCTATTACTAAGTTAGTTTGGTGATTTGGATTGGTTTTTCACCCCCTTCTTATTATTTTGGTTATTAATAGCGGTAAGCAGGCGGTCTACGGGATGATAAACGGTTAAAAAAAAACAGCAAAACATTAAGCAGTAGAAAAACGGGCAGTATAAAAACAAAAAAAACAGGCAGTGCTTGAATACCAGCAATAGAAAGCAATTTTTACAGCAATAGACATGCAAATCGAATATTTTCTTTTCGGGTTGTGACTGGTATCAGTCTCTAGTGAAAATTATTTGTCAATACGGACAGACAGAAAATAATCACAGCATTTTTAGACATTGCCAGCCCAGCAATATTTTATCAGAGTAGTTTTAGCGAAATCAAAATACGAAGACAGTCTATTTTTCACGATTTTCGGATTTTTGTACTAAGCCCCGGACTACAACAAACTTTTACAAATTCCTCAAATTGCCAGATTTTATTTTAATTCGTAATAGTAAGAAATAGTTAAAATAAAATAAACAGAAAACCAGGTTTTGCCAACATGGTAAATTTACGGATATCAGTTAACTCGTTAAATAGAAAAAACGATCCAAGTTAAAAATAATATGAATGGTGAACGGTTTTCGGGTATTATTTCAAAATATCTGCTATGCTCCTTTTCTAAGGTACGGGTCTAAAGAAAAATTACTGGAACATAGTCGTTTGGACAGTCTCTTTTCAGAGCACAATTACTCTAGTAATTTATATGTACTATGAAAAATACCTGGACAGTGCGGAAATCAGGAATCCTATTTCGTTGTATTTAATTTGAATTAATTACTTCCACATCCAGTGGAAGTATAGTAACGACAAAAAAATTTTTTAAAAATTTTATTGTTCAGATAGGCTTAGAATGTCATGAAACGTCGAGATTTCAAGTTTGAGCTAAAAAAAAAAATTCTGTCTGTCTGTCGGTCTGTAACTTTTTTTTGTGCGCACGTTTACTCTGGAACCGTTTGAGACATTGACTTGAAATTTGGTACAGATATTTTCTTTAACGAGATCTAGAACTAGATTATATTTTCATCTTGTTCCGTCGAAGGGTTGGGGGTTAAATTGGGGTAAATTTGAGGTAAATAGGTAAACCAAGCAGGTAAGAGTTCATAAAATTGGTATTTAGTATATACAAGAGAAGCTAAGGTCTCAAAAAAAATTTTGGCATTAGCCACCCCCATTACCACCACCACCCCATTGTGAAAGGGGATGAAAAATAATTGTGATTTAGTGTGTGTACAAGAAACAGAAACCTCAAAATATTTTTCTACTTCATCCACCCCCACCCCACTACCGATGTGGGGTATCGTTTTATGGGTTTTTGGGGTAGATGATTTCAAATATTATATTATTAAAGTTCCATAAACAATTATTTCCACATATAAAATTTTTCGTTGTGAGTGACTTGGACAGAAAATCTGGATGTGGAAGTAGTGATTCCTTGGGCAACGGTTTTTTAAATGATATCGTTTATACTCATTCTAGCGGAATAGTTTCTCACAGCGGGGTTTATTACATTTCTACATAAGGTAGAATTCTAAAACGCGGTTAAAATGCTTATTCCATGAGAAATCTATAATGGGAGTTTCTCATTTGCATGGATGGGGGGCGATAAAAATAAATGTGATTAATTTTGAATTCAATGAATTAATACAAGTAAACTCAAATGTAAACGGAGTAAACACCGAAGCGTAGTGTTAATTAATTGCATTTTGGCATCAGGAAAAACACTTCGTTACAGATTAACTTCGGAACATTAACAACAAATATTAGTAATATTACTATTTTTCGTCTATATCAGCATCTGGATTTGTTCCTTAATGACAAATCACCCTATATAAACGACTTACTGGAATTGATACTATTTTTTTGCACATTGTTTAAAAATAATTACAGATCTCTAAGCTGCAAGAAAATAATTCTCCTAAAGACGTTCTCGGTAAGGAAGGAGATTTACATCAGCTATCTAGTTAACTGTATTTGTTTTTCTTTCGCTGTTTTCCAACGCCTTTTATATGTTTCCATTGTTTTGAGATTCGCGCACTGCGTAGGTGTAATTATTTCTTTACTGCAGACAAAACTAAGTTGATTATAAAAACATTTATTTTATTTGTACACGATGAGGATCTTGACGTTTAATTTAATCAAAACGCAAAACGAGCGTCGTTAAAAGGCCTATTAAAGACATTTCAATTAGTCGCGGAGTCAACTCGCTCACAATTCCAACCTTTGTTAGTGTCTTTGAACAGAACACTAAAAGCACAAATTTGTGTACGACAACGGCTGAGGCTCATTATATTGGTATTTCGAGTTCGCCAACTAGCAGGACCATCCTTTATTCATGCTTAAAGGACAAAACATGTCCTTTTGATTAATATCCTTTGCGAAACTGATTTTCTTTTCTTTTTAAGAAAGTCTAACAATAAATCTTCTTTAAATCGAGAATGTTTTAAAGCAGACAAAGGAGGCGGACAATACTGCCAAACGAACTACTTCAGGAATATTTTTTGTGAAACTAAAAAAAATCTTCGTGCAGGGAATACTGCAGAAGTGCCGATCGATTTGCATCCAGGTGTGGTTTACCAATGTTATTTGTTTTAAAATCGATTCGATTTGATGAAAACATTTTTTTATTAGAGAATATGCGTTTTTCTCGTTAAGGTAATAAATTAATGATATTCGGAGGATTTGAGGAAGAGAAAGACACTTTATTTTTAAGGAAATAATTCTCTTTGGCAAAGTTTACTAAATATATATATATGTTTGGTCAATTTTACCAACAATACAAAAGAATACAACAAAAGTTGAATATTTTAGAATCTATATTATACTAATCTAAACACATGAAAATGTACCCTCAGTACTGCAAATTATAATAGGATTTATCAATTAATTTTTCTTTACGGCCTTCGTAAATTGTTTATCGGATGAGATATTTTTAAATATTATTGGTAGATGATTGTAATTTTTTTTACTATTATAAATTAAAACAGTCTTTTAATACTGAAAGATGGTATAGGTAAATTAATATAATTTGCTTGGCGGGTGATGAAGCAATTTCACATATTCAAAGTTGAGGGTTAATGAGGGTTTTCTCTGTCATAATAATGGAAATTGTGCCTACTCACAAATCCATTGCGATGAAACTTTGATTCTTCCGTGAACAACACAAAGAAAAATTCTTCATTTTCTCCAATTTGGTTTTGAGCCCACTGGCAAAAATTTAATCTACGATTCAAATCCACATCCAAAAGCTCTTGATGCAGGGATGAAACTTACGGATGAAACTTATTTTTAGGACGACATAGGGAAACACTAAATCTCTACTGAACTCCCGAACACTTGCCGTAGGATTTTCGATTACCGCTAAAGTTATAGCCAACTCATTTTCTTAAATACCAATTTTATGGACTCTTACCTGCTTGATTTACCCATTTACCCTAAATTTGCCCCAATTTACCCTCAACCCTTCGACGGAACAGGATGAAAATATAATCTAGTTCCAGATCTCGTTAAATTACATGTGTGTACCAAGTTTCAAGTCAATATCTTAAATGGTTCTAGAGTAAACGTGCGCACAAATATTAGACAGACCGACAGACAGACAGAATTTTTTTTTGCTCAAACTTAAAATCTCGACGTTTCATGACATTTTAAGCCTATTTGAACCATAAAAATTTAAAAAAAATTTTTTGTCGTTACTATACTTCTACTGGATGTGGAAGTAATTAAAATGTGGGTGATTGTATGCTTTATTCATCCATGTAAAAAAAATGTAGGCATTCCATTGAAAAAAAATGAGCAAAATAATCATTAAATATCAAGAAATGTAAACAAATATTTTGGATAGCCGGTATAATAATAATTTAGGTATTTCAAAAAAAATGTTTTTCAGTAAATACATCATTATCAAATATCCTACATTTCTTGAAAATATAATTAATAAATCGCGGAGATATGGCAGTCAAAAAATTTTGTAAATTGCAAAAAAAAAAAAAAAGGAAAAAAAAATCATAATTTGGAAACTGTGCATCCGATTGGCAAAATATTTTAGAGTGTAATACAGGACCCTTAGAGGCTTAACCGGCGCCAAAGAAGTTGGTGTTCCATTTAAAAAATTATACTCTCTCGTGGACCTAGTTTTTGTAACACTTTGTATAATTGAAAATAATTTTACGTTGTAGCAGAGCTGAAACATTGAAAGTATTGTTAAGAAACTTTTTTTATAAAGGGAACACTAACTCGACACCCTGTATATACATATTTTTTTAAAATTAGTTACTTCATTATTTTGAAGATGTTCTGCAAACACAAAAGAAATTCTCACCAGCATAAGTGGTGATTATATTTGAATCTTTTTTTAAACAAAATTCATCTTTACTTCTGATACAGTATGGTATTTTTTTTCAGAGCTTTTTTTTAATGCATATACAATAACTTAAATAAATGTATGGATGTGAATGTGAGAATGTCCTTATTTTTCATCTATCTGTAAGATTTCTTATTTAAATTAAATATTATGTATTATTTGCTCTTGTATAATAAAAGCACGAGAGGCATCGGTGTAAATGCATCGTACGACACAACTTAATAGAAATCAATCTAAGTTTTGTGTTTTCATCTACATAAGTAACATCGTTTTTTAATTGTCGTTACAGTATTGCAATCATACCTGCTTACATGCATCATGTAAGACATTTCTAAATTATTATGGAAATTGCAACACGCAACTTAAATAAAAACCGCTGCCCAAGAAATCACTACTTCCACATCCACATTTTTTATCCAAGTCACTCACAACGAAAAAATTTTGTATGCGGAAATAATTGTTTATGGAACTAATAATATAATATTTGAAATCCTCTACCAAAAACCCATAAAACGATACCCCACATCGGTGGCGGGGTGGGGGTGGTGATAGGGGGTGGTAGTGGGGGTGGATGAAGTAAAAAAACGTTTTGAGGTGTCTGGTTCTTGTACACACACTAAATCACATTTTTTTCATCCCCTTTAATAATGGGGTGGGGATGGTAATGGGGGGTGGCTAATGCCAAAATTTTTTTTGAGACCTTAGCTTCTCTTGTATATACTAAATAACAATTTTATGGACTCTTACCTGCTTGATTTACATATTTTCCCCAAATATACCCCAATTTACCCCTCAACCCGTCGACGGAACAAGATGAAAATATAATCTAGTTGTAGATCTCGTTAAAGTACATATGTGTACCAAATGTCAAGTCAATATCTCATACGGTTCCAGAGTAAACGTGCGCACAAAAAAGTTACAGACAGACCGACAGACAAATTTTTTTCGCTGAAACTTAAAATCTCGACGTTTCGTGACATTCTAAGCCTATTTGGACAATAAAAAATTTTTAAAATGTTTTTGTCGTTACTGTACTTCCACTGGATGTGGAAGTAATCACGTTATAAATTTGAATCTTAAGTTTTAGCACTAAGAATTTAATTTTGTACTGAATTAAGCAAGTTTATTGTAAATAAATATTAGTCTACGTTTAAGTTAGAGTAATAGAGCCCCCGAGAATATCTTCAAACAAACTTAGGACATGGTTCTAAAGTTATTTCATTACTGCATTACTCAATTACTTTGTTAATGTGGTAGATACTTGCAGAAAATTTAACTATTTTAAACGCGGGGAAAATTTACGTATTTTGTGATAATTGCGTTTTGTAGCAAATTCTTGGGTTATTTATTGTTATTTAAACAGCAAATATATAGAACATCTACTTAGACTATTCTACAGGCATGTGCATATATTCTGAATGTAGACTAAACAATTGAACATTATAAATGTGAGAATAAATAATCACATGAATAAAATTTTTTTTAAATTTCATATACCGGATAAAGTGAATGCGCTGAACAGTGTTAAGGTCAAAATATCCTATAAGGGGACAAGTTTCAAGAGTGAAGATTTGTCAACAGCTGAAGAAAGCTTTTAGGATTTGAGCTGTAAGCGGTGTAAAAAGATAGAGCTGGCAATACTACTGTCATAATGAAACTTAACGGAGCTAATAATTAATTATTCAGTGCCAGAAGGCATACTATGGACCGACTGAACGTTTCGTGGAAAATATGTAAATCGTGTAGTTGAATATTTCGGCATTTGGTGTCGACGAACTCGTTGGAGAGGCGACAGTAACACAGTTCCATGATTCCTTTTAAGTTACTTTCAAAGTTATATGAAGCCGAATAAGGTTAAAGAAAGTGAAAATTTATTATATTTTCCTCGTGCACACTCTGAGTAAACAAATATATAGAATCTTCATCAATCATGATATATCGCTTAGAAACTGACGTGGTAGATAATTCCCATTTTTCAGATAAAATTGTAATAAAAGAATACTTATTTACCTGTCAAGCTCGTACGTTTTTTTCTAGATACTGTGTCTATAAATATACAAAAACAATCCGGAGTTACAAATCACATTCCACTTTTTTTTATCAACATGATTTATGTTCCTTGTTATCATCTGGCGGCTATTAAAAATCTGTAATTTCAGGATAGAATACGTTGGTATAATTACCAATTTAGCAAATCTGCTAGTGATAATGGATAACGATTTATAATAATATTTTTTAGCTACGATCGGTGCACAGTGGGCCATTCTCAAAAACTAGACACAATTCAAATTTCGTCGGAAATATATTAAAATTGTTATGTATTTTCGGAGTAACTGATACCGAATCTGGAGTTAAAAATTCAAAATGGCGAATACAATACGACTGTTATAACTGCATTTTTGCATGCAATTTGATACATGCAGTTTCATGATTCTTTGATAATAATCTGATGTTAAAGCTTAAAAATTTAAGGTACGGATATTTTCTTTTACTATCTAGAAGTTAAATAGAGAGGGTCAAATTTTTTTTTTTTTAATTTTTTTTACTGATGAATAAAATTTGATTAGTAACCAGACAATAGAAAGGAAGATGTAATGGCAAAAAAATACATTTAATTTGGTACATGAATGACAACAAATGAGAGAGTCATTACATTTTAGACAATATCATTATATTTTCTTCTAGTGCAGTTAAATTGATTTTTTTAGGCGACAACATTCCACCGATTTTCGACCTAATTTATTTTTGGACAAAAAAAACTGAAAAACATTTTTTTATTATTTACTATCAATATCGAGTCGATTCCACCCCAAAAGAAACTTTCCCGCACTCACCTCCCTTATTTGTACCCCCTAAACTATTAAATAATCGGCATTCAGTGGAATTTTTTGCAGGTCATTAAAGCATTTTAACATTACTGCTGAATAAGGATATCTTTGATTTTGTATTTTTGTTGTTTCAGAAGAAGTGGAAGAGGGGAGGAGGGGGTAACAGGGAGTAAAAAGGGAGGGTGGGGAAAGTTTCGTTTGGGGTGGAATCGATTAAATATTGTTAGTAGATACTAACAAAATGTTTTTCGAGTTTTTTTCTTCGAGAAATAAATTAAGCCGAAAACCGGTCTTAGAGACCCTCCTTTTATTATCCAATCTCATGTATTATGATCTCCTCATTCCGCCCAAAAATTCCTTGTGCGTCAAATGTTATATGCACTTTTTGACGCACTTTCACGGATTTTCAACTTATCTGCTTAATATAGCTTGTTCTAGTAATCGGAATGGGAATTTTAAAAATACTGACTTATTTGAAATAAAATTCTTAAAAAAATATAAACCTGTTCGATATGTAATGGTCAATCCGCCATCTTGGAAAATAATAGAAAACACCAAAAATGGCCGGAAGTATCAAAATTGAATATCTTTTCTATAAGAAGGAGTAATTTCTCCAAAGTTGGCAAAACTAAAACTCATTTATGGTCTAATATAATGCACCAATCCAGAACGCCGTATGTCAAATAGAACAGCCAAAGATGGCTGACGAAATTAAAATTTTAATTCTTCGTCAATTATCAAGAAGGCATTCATTGTACGTCACTTTTTTTTCGAATGTACGTTATTTTATGTACTTTTAGGGGATAGAGTTCATGTCACGTAATTTTCAAAAAAGTGCATTTTCGCAATTTTCAAAAATGCATTTTCTTTGACCCTCTTTTTTTTCACCCAATTTTCATCGAAACAAGATGAAATATACTATAGAAAGTCTCGTATATAATATTAATTATTATATAATATTAAATCTATCAACTAAATAGCTATAACTTATTCCTCCTTTGGATAACTTGGCCATTCTAACTCAAGCAAAGCATTATACAAATATATAGTCTGCCTTTCTAAAACTATACATTCTCTGTTTCAAGTTAGTTGAAAAAATTGTCTAATTTACATCAATATAATGAAGTCTTATATAATATTAAAGATGCATGGATGGATGATGATAATCAGGATATTATTCTGGGATTGATTGTCCTTCTATATGCAGTGCTTGAAGAAATTTTCAACTATTGACAGTCACGCACCCATACTGCTGTAGGATTTTTCTAACTATTGTACAGCAGCACAATAATATTCCACCACAACCGTCGTAATATCCAGACCCCAATCCTATTGATCACGTCTAGTGAATACATCTCTTCGTGCTCTAGACAATTTTGATGTATGTGGAATTTATATTCGATCATATCATATCTATATGTAGTGACCTCAAAACTAGAAATTTCACATATTTTAAGTCCTTGATATAAAATGTTCTACTTTAAATCACATTAAATTTTACAGCCGTCGTATTATACACGTTTCTTAAAATTAATGTCCCTGCCATTAAAATATCATACATCTTTTCACAAATTTCACTAAATATTACTTTGATATTTAATATAGTTCTGCTGCTACTTTTCAAAGTGGCATTCGAGTGGCATTCGACCAAAAGTTTTTACTGCTCTAGACAAGTTTCGACTTATGTCTGGGTACTTTAAATAATTTTGCAGTAACGATGAGTTATGTCACATGAAAAGTTTTTAGTACAGCTCTGTTTGTATGTAACCTAGGTTTAATTCACATAAATGTTCTTTGCGTGATATAAGTTGTAGACAGCAGATCTGGAGAAGCAGATCTGGAGAAGAACGACTTGTCTACGAATTAAATAAAAATACAAAAGCGTGCGGACGAAGCATCTGGAGATATTGACGTTTCGAAGTAAGTGATTCTCATCAGCGCCATTAAAGAATTGGGATCGAAACTTCAAATCATTATAAACAAATTAGATCGATAATCTGTTACTAAATCATTTCAAATCATGAAACTCGTTCCAATAAAAATTGTTATGAATGACATTGGTAATTCGGCATATATTTTTAGTCTCGGTTTTAGTACTATCAGACCTCAATTTATTTTCTTTTTCAAAATTAAATACTTAAAAGTATTACCTAAATCTGTAGTTATGTTGAACGGCTATATAATAATGCGTATTTTGAAGAGTTTTTAATTACTTCCACGTCCAGTGGAAGTATAGTAACGACAAAAAAAAATTTAAAAATTTTTCTTGTTCAAATAGGCTTAGAATGTCACGAAGCGTCGAGATTTTAAGTTTGAGCGAAAAAAATTTCTGTTTGTCTCTCTGTCGGTCTGTCTGTAACTTTTTTTGTACGCGCGTTTACTCTGGAACCGTTTAAGATATTGACTTGAAATTTGGTACACATATGTACTTTAACTAGATCTGGAATTAGATTATATTTTCATCTTGTTCCGTCGAAGGGTTGGGGGGTAAATTGGGGTAAATTTGGGGTAAATAGGTAAATCAAGCAGGTAAGAGTCCATAAAATTGGTGTTTAGTATATACAAGAGAAGTTAAGGGCACAAAAAAATTTTCGGCATTATCCACCCCCATTACCACCCCCACCCCATTATTAAAGGGGATGAAGAAAAATTGTGATTTAGTGTGTACAAGAACCAGAAACCTCAAAATATTTTTTACTTCATCCACCCCCTATCACCACCCCCACCCCACTACCGATGTGCGGTATTTTTTGGGTTTTTGGGGTATAGGATTTCAAATATTATATTATTAAAGTTCCATAAACAATTATTTCCACATACAAAATTTTAATCGTTGTGAGTGACTTGGATAGAAAATCTGGATGCCGAAGTAGTGATTCCTTGGGCAGCTGTTTCTTATCTAATGTATACAGAGTATATCAAGGGACCCCGCCTTTTTCATGTGGGAGATGATATTCTGCAGATTTGGCTGAAACTGTGCCATTTTGTAGCTCAAATGTGTTTTAATTACCTTCCATGACATCTCAATGACCCAGTTAAGTCTAAGAGATCTAGATTTGTCTGAGTAAAAGAGACGGGGTCTCACAGTTTGTAAAGGATTCCGATTTAGAATAAAAAACTTATTCACCTGACGTGGATAGTTATAAAGAAATAAGTGGTTAAAATGATCCTTAATTTTAGGTACTTGTTTAGTATAATAAGGTGTATTTTTCAACAAATTACTCTGAAAAAGAAAATCGCGAGGTAGGCCACTTTTAATTTCATTGTGTTTCGGTGGACGAGTATTTATTGTATATATTTCTTTGAAATATGATACAATATCTGTTCACTATGGAAATACACACTACTAATCTTCTGTAAACCGAAACTTTTAGTTTTTCATATAGCACCAGGGTGGTTTTTAGCTTATTTAGTAGAGAGGAATATGCAGTTTTTGGCTATATATAACTTATTTTGCGATTTTTTGCGAAAGGCTAAAATTTTCTATTTTTTAGATACATTGCGAAAATTGTTTAGATTGGAGTTTTTTAACACCTGGCGTACCTACGATAATATATTCATAATGAACGGCTTCGGAAGTTTGAAAATCACAAATGTAAAGTTAATAATTTGTCTGAAGTTGGTAGAAATAGTCTAAAATTAACAACAAAAAGTTTTCCACTAAAAACAAGTAAAGGACAGATAATCACTTAATTAGAATGTTGTTAAGAACATCTGATCCTGTAAACATTTATAAGGAAATTCCACAATGTTCTAGGTCGATTGGCTTTAAAAGTATTTAAAAAAAAATCGAAAGAAAAATTGAACCAACTTCAAAAAAGGTGGCTAAAAATTGTGAAAATAAAATTTTACTTTCGCATCGCTCAGTTAATTGAACCTTATTACCTAATATCGATATTGAAGTCGGTGTAAAAACCGCTGCTAAAGGAATCACTACTTCCACATCCAGATTTTCCATCCAAGTCTCTCACAATGAAAAAAATTTGTGGAAATAATTGTTTATAGAACTTTATTAATATAATATTTGAAACCGTCCACCCCAAAAACCTATAAAACGATATCCCACATCGGTAGTGGGATGGGGGTGGTGATAGGGGGTGGTAGTGGGGGTAGATGAAGTAAAAAAATATTTTGATGTTTTTGGTTCTAGTACACACACTAAATCATAATTTTTTTTCGTCCCCTTTATTAATGGGGGTGGCTAATACCAAATTTTTTTAAGACCTTATAGCTTGTACTCTTGTATATACTAATACCAATTTTAAGGACTTTTACCTGCTTGATTTATCTATTTACCTCAAGTTACCCCCCAACCCTTCAACTGCATAAGACGAAAATATAATTTGGTTCCAGATCACATTAAAATACATATGTGTACCAAATTTCAAGTGAATATCTTTAACGGTTCCAGAGTAATCGTGCGCACAAAAAAAATTACAGACCGACAGACAGAATTTTGTTTTGCTCAAACTTAAAATCTCGACGTTTCATGACATTCTAAGCCTATTTGAACAATAAAAATTTTCAAAAATTTTTTTGTCTACTAAACTTGGACGTGGAAGTAAAATAAACAAATATGAAATCAAACCTATATTTAACCGACTTAAATATCGATATCAGGTAATAGGATTCAATGAACTGAGCGAAGCGACCTTGAAATTTTGTTTCATGATTTTTGGGTAACTTTTCTGAAGCCGATTCATTTTTTTAAAATTTTATAAAATTATTAGTATTTTTATTATTGACGCCTTGGAAAAAATAATAACGGCGCCTATGGATAAACACTACACAATTATAAATAAACTACTAAACAATTCGCTATCCTTACTTTTTAAATTGGGTCTCAATAAAAGTTTTGTCCACCTGGATCTTGCAAACAGTTCGCTGTGGTACGTAAAGATGTCAAAAAGAGACCATTGCTGAGCTAGTAGATATATATGTATATGCGTCACTAAATAGTTAATTTTGTCTATTTGGTTTCGAATGATCCTTCATGTACAGTCCACATACTGTTATTAAAACAGAACTAATTATTGTGACCGAAATAATGTCGACCGAAACGTTTATCGTGGACGAAATAGCTTAATGAATAGAAATTAGCATAATCCAAATAAATGTTAAGCTGTACAAGCTCGGCATTTGTCCCGAAATTAATTAATTAGTATGGATGTGACAATGTGTAGCAAATCCTTGTGGATACTGCTCGGCTACACTGATGTCGGTTATAAGTATAATCCAGTTTGGCAAATAACTAATAAGCCCCAATATTATACAAAGTAACACGGTTCAATTACAATAAGGGAAACCTCGTAATCTGTCACAGGATGGTCTCCAATGGCCTGGATTGTCTATACATAATGCTCATAATATATCAAAGGGATCTGAAATTAAAAATTATACCAACATCGTGTCGTGGTTAAGTTGGAATATGCTTGTAATAATTCTGAATATACATATAAATGGGCAGGTTAAGCGGGGTACACAGCGATGTAAATAAGGCGGATGTTTTAGATTTATATACGTAACTATATTGGACATATCCACATGTCTTTTGTTGGCTTAATCGATTGTACTTGTAAATCTGAGCTCACAAATTTTTTTGAGCTTTTTAACTAAGTAAAAAATATTAAAGTTTAAAATTTTAGTACTATGAAATCACGGACCCATTTGATTTGATAGAGTTAGTTATATTAAACTATTGTAGATATTAAAAAGTATAGATTTCATGAGTATTCTATACACTCTAATAAATAGTTATTTCTCAAATAGCCAACAATGTGTTAATATTGGCAACACAGTTAGTAATAAAAAAATGGTGGAGTTTGGTGTAACTCAAGGAACTATTCTGAGACCAGTTCTTTTAAGTATCCACTTTTTATACGGGGATATAATAATATAAGTTTTACCGACAACACTGATATAATATACTCTGGAGGAGTCTTAAGAAAAAAGCTAAACGCAATTTTTAAAATGTAATTTATTAATTTAACAAAAAATTATTGACAAAAAACTATACAAAAACTTACTACGCCCCTTCTACATCATACAGTGGTAATTTACTGGATTATGACAGATCAAAGAATTAGACAATAACAAAATTTATATACAAAGCGCACAAAATGTTGAATGTTTGGGAATCTACATAGACAGTTACTTGAGATGGTATTTTCACTCAAATTATGTAACTAATAAGCTAAGGTCATTATTACGTAAATTCAAATATTTGTCCCAGATATTAAATCTAGAGTAGTTGAAAACCTTATATTTTACTTTAGTGGAAACTCGTTTCATTTCTCCTCAAATAAATATACTTATTTAAAAAGAAAGTTAAAACATGAATACAAAAAAACATATATTAGGGATATTTATAAATAAATTGATTCAGAATATTTACTTCTATAATATAAATTGTGCTATTTATTTGTGTGTGTGTTCAACATGATATATGTAATAATATTATAATTATTAGTAAAATATGTCCATTTGATAACAATATTCCAGTTTTTTTTAATATGCTCTGAATAGATAAACTACATCTTCAATTAAGTTTTCTTTCCCAGTTTATTTCAACTAATCTAACCGATGTCATACATAATAATATATGCCTGTATATAATATAACTTATTTTAGTTTTGTTGTGTTGGCAATATACCTAGTTTAGTTCTTCACACCCATCTACAGTCTTGACTTTGTAGATTATTCAAATTTATTGGGCACTAATTTTCTGTTGATATTTATGAAAAAATGAAAAAATCACGAATTCAAAAGTATTTTTAACTGACTTCTATGTCAATGTTAGGTAATGAGGTTCAATTACTGGGCGACGATGAAATTTGATTTCATAATTTTTAGCGATTTTTTTAAGGTTTTTTTCAAACATTTTTTTAACCTTGCAACATGTATGATTTTACGGATCATTTCCATTTGTTTAGTTTGAAAAATGATGTTAAATATTGCCCACTCATATTTGTTTACTAAGATAATGAAATCGTTGACTATATTACTACCCTATTTATTGACATGTGAGAAACGTGAATGTGGGTATGCACATTAGATCTGAAACTGCTTATAATTGTTATAATAACGAATTAAGAAATAAATGATGTGCCACAATTAATTTATAAAAGAAACTTTTTAGGTACACGGGTCTCGAAGCTTAAAATCGATTAGATACACCCAACTTTCCAAATTTTGTTATACCCACGTCAATTACTTCGGAGATTTAGACATTTCGTTTTCGATTGCCTAAATCATTGTGGACTCTCACGTTCACCCTCACTAGATACAATTATCTACTGTCAGTCCATTTACTTATTTTTAACGGAATCTCGAATAAAAGATAAGTAAACAGCTCCTTAATGATATAAAGCTTGAATTTAACATGTGAAGAGCCAAAGCGTGCAGTAACAGACCGAGCGAGGTCAACAAGTACATGAATAAAACCATTTTTAGGCCTTTGGGAAGGGGTGGCGTGGGCGTAGCGTGGCCTAATTGCAGACTATCCAGAGCCCTAGGCAAAACCCCAACCATCTTCCAAGCAGAAATCCAACTACCAGGAATGCATAAATAAAGAAATTTGAAGGGCGAAGATCTATACACTTCCAGACAATCAGGTAGCGTTAAAAGCTCTCAGGTCTTATTCCTTTGAGACTAAAATTGCTTGGGAATGCAGACAATCTCTGAAGCAACTGGCCAAGAAATGAACATAGTTACCTTGAGGTGGGTGCCAGGGCATAAAAGGAAATGAATTAGCTGACGCCCTTGCAAAAAAGGTGCAGAAGCCTCATTTTGTTGACCCGAACCGTTTTGTGGCTTAGCATGGATTTCTCCAAAGTCTGTGGACTTTAACTTATATATCTATACCAACTTCATCGTAAAATCTCCGGAAAGAGGCACTGACGTGCATGCAGTATACATGGATTTTAGCAAAGTCTTCGATAAGGTAAACCACACTCTTCTTATAAAAAAAAACTCCATAAAATCGGAGTTGACCCTCCTTTATTATCTTGAATTCAGTCGTATCTCTCAGAGATAACTCAGCAGATTCTTGTTGACGGATTTATTTCAGAGACATTCTCTGCAAAATCTAGAGTGCCTCAGGGCTCCCACATTAGTCCCTTATTGTTTAATTTATTCATCAATGATATCGCTAAAAATATTGACTGTGAATTTTTACTGTTTGCGGACGACCTAAAAATATTTAGCGATAATTATGCTCTGAATGACTGCCATATTTAAAAAAATCTTCAATCAATTTATTCATGGTGCAAGGTGCTTGTCGTTGATAAATGCTATTTTATGACATTCAGACGCTGGTTGTTACCCATAAGTCCTGACTACGGTATTAATAACGTGAGCTTGCATATCGTAACCACTGTGACAGAGTTAGGTGTTATATTTGACCCTAAACTTTTTTTTCTGAGCATTTTGAACAAATAATCGAGAAGGCAAATAAAATGTTAGGATCTCTTAGAGAATGGCTCAGAATTTTTCAGACCCTCGGGCATTAACTATTTTGTATATTTCTCTAGTTAGATCTGTTATGGAATATTGCAACATTATCACCTTCCTACAACATATATACCAACATACTTGAAACTGTACAAAACAAATTTGTCTGATTTATGTGATATAAACTAAGCACGAGGGGTATATCCTTAACCTGTGAGGAAGCAAAATCATATTTGGGAATTACTGTACTACAGCAGGTGCCAATATGATGATGTTTGCTTCTTTAAAGTTATCAATAACTATATCAGTTCTTCTGATTGCTTGGAGTCTATGCGTTTTATTGTACCATTTTTTAACACTAGAAATATATCCATTCTGTCTGTACCTTATTGTCGATCTACTTACTTAGTAAATCTCTCGGTAAATTTCTAGATGGTTTTAAAAACCAGGCAAAACGTGCTATACTGCAGTAATTGTTTATTATTATTGCTATTTAGTTTTTAATCTTATTTTTGCATTCGCTCTTTCTCTTAATGTTTATTTTGGTTGTTGTTAAGTTATTAGGATTAGTATCATGTTAATATAAATGTATTTATAAATAAATAAATTTGTTACGCCATTCGCTAAGGTATTACTTGTGGTACACATTGGCAATCAGGGAATCGAATATATCTCTCTTCACGAGCTTTACTATTTCATTAAAATTATATCAATTTAAAAACTGTGCGTGTGACAGGTTAATCCTATTTTGAAAGCAAAATCCACAATAATTTAACGCTGACATTGTGATAGTCATATAATTTCACAGCTATAATTTAATTAGTGAATGTGGCGGTGAGTGCGAACTATTGAATTCGGATAATAAACTGATAACTGTAGAAATTGCCACGTACACAATGTGAGAAATGGATTTAAACCGACCAGCAAGGTTCAAAATTGGTGACTGCGTAGATTTGAATCAAAATACCTAGTGAAACGCGTGAAAGTTAAAATGAATCTGAAAGTTTTCAAATTTTGTAGAAGTGTGGTAAGTAATATTTTTTTAAATACATATTCTCGACGTTAAACCCAGTCAATATCACGGAAATTAGATATAAAGAAGCGACTTGAAATAGTAATGTTCTAAAAGTTTGTTCTTGGCGTGTCAAAAAATATTGGAAAATTGTTTGATGTAAATCGTCCTTTAATCACAAGTCACAACGAGATGAGATTTTTCAAGTCGATATCTCGCCGAGATGAGACGAGATCAGAATTTTATTTTTTCCGGGGCTTAAAAAAATCAGAGTATGCCATTTTTTGATTCTGCACGTTTATTGACAACATTTTTTTGCATTAGTCACGAAATACATTTATTTGATTATTTAACTCACTAACATGGTATAGCCAATAAATTTTCATTTTTTTTTGATATTATTGCATCATTATTAATAATAAAACAACTAAAATATTTTTCGCAAATACCATTTTTGCTTTTTAGTAGGTAAGCTATATATTTTCGCCCACTAATTTATCTATCTATCTTATCGTGCAGTGAACAGCAGAAGTTAGGTAAAAAAAAAAAAACATTCCAGTAATTAATTTTCCATACATTTTTTGTTTTTTTTTCTAATTTCATTACTTTTTCTGAATTAACTTCAATCTGTATTTTGGATGTAGATTCGTTAATTGTGTTTTTTGTAATATTTTAGTGATTCATTGGTGCCCAAATTGCTTGGATATATGATACAAGAATTTTAATTTGTCATATTCCCTTGCTATTTCAGTATTATATTTCTGCTCATTAGTGTTTTTAATTTTTATTTCCCTTTTAAGACATGCAACCTTTAGGCATAGACCACTGAAAATGTATAAGAAATTCCATTATAGTAGCTATTGTATATCCGTGAAAAGGGATCGTATTGGTTAATAAAAATTTGAAACTACGCATACTTTGTTCAGAAAATATTCTGCTTAACTTTATTTCGTTATATGCAGGCCCGGACTGGCCGTTTTGGGGGCCCTCGGCTAAAGACTGAGGAGGGCCCCCCCCTTACCAAGAGGGGACAATTTCCTTTGGACAATTTTTTAAAATCACATGCCTGAAAACCACATTTTCCGCTATTTTGGCACTTGAAAAGTATTTGAGTAAAGTCAGAATCTTTATCAAAAGTTAAGCTATTCTGTTGCAGTTTACTTACGTTTGCAATACATTTCTCCCATTACAGTGGGAGATTTTGCTATACTTTTTTTCAAAATTCTGTAAGTCGCTCAATTTTGGACGGATTTTGATGCGGTTGGGATTAAAATGCTAAAAAGTTTCAGCCTTTGACGTACAAGTGCCGCTTTCTCATAAAGATAATATTTTTTTTTTAATTTCAAAATCATTTTAAAATTTAGTGCATTTAAGAAAAAGATCACTGGGCATTTCCTGGAAGTAAAATAATCATATATATGCAAATTAATTATATACATCTTTTTTTTGGGGAGGGGGGTGTATTTAGGGAGTGAATTTTTGATGTAATGGAGAAAATGAATATTGGGGGCTCAAAATGGCCCTTATAAGGTATTTTGGTCTCCTTTTTCCATTTCTGAAGTCCGTTTTTACGTAAAACCCCTAAAAAAATATCAACCCCCAATATAGGGTCTGCTCGAATCATGTTTCAAGATGAGTTGGAAAGGAGCAAGCCTCTTATATTTGATTGGTTGCAAATAAAGTAAGGAGACCAATATAATGCTCCTTTAGCAATTTTTTTAAAAAATTTCCCTATTTTTGGGCTTGATTTTCTAGGTTGTACGTAATAATTTATGAGAAAGTGGTACTTGAACGTCAAAGAGTGAAACTTTTCAAGCATTTTAAGCCCAACGGCATCAAAATCCGTTCAAAATTGAGCGACTTACAGAATTTTGAAAAAAAGTATAGCAAAATCCCCCACTGTACGCCGCGCCGGTGGAAATACGTAAGCAGACTGACTGTTTTGCCTTACTGCTGTGCTAAGAGTAAACACTAAGGTGGGAAGTTTTATGAATGTAATTCGACAATTTCTCCTACATCCTCGAACCGATTAAAAAAAAAATTGATAGGCTTTTAGAGACAAGTTTATAGAATAGTACTATGCTATTGAAAACTAAGGAAAGCAAAAACATTTTTTCTTGTGCGAAAATCAATTCAATAGTCTGGTATCATTCTCTCAGGGAGAAATTCTCGAATTACGAAACCTTTTTTGTGAAGCACGGCACCTCCACCCTTAACTGGCGTTTTAACAACAGCTTAAAATTGATTGTACACGCGTAAACTTCCTGGGAAAAAGTAAAATGACTCTAGTGCAACTAATTATAAAGTCGTTCGGTGCCCCTTATTTCAGGGGCCCTCGGCGATCGCCGACCAGCCGACCTAGCCAGTCCGGGCCTGGTTATATGTCATATTATTATCGAAATTAGTTTCTATATTGCAAATTTACTATTGTCATTGTTCGTTGCAATATGGTTGAACTATGCTGTTTCTCGACAACTTTTGTATTAAAATGGTCTGAGTCCGCTATCAAAATATTTGTGACATTCTATATTCGGATAACAGTATTCAATTTCAAACTCAATCACAATATTACGAGCTGACAAATTATCTATCCCCGATAGACTGATCCGATAGAATACACCAGTACTCTTTGTTGATGAACACAAACACTTACCGTTTTCTAGAAAATTGAAAATCAATGCTGGAGAAATGACTCCTGTTTTCTTGCACGTAAATGCACATGATACCAAATAGCTACTAGCCATGCAAATCGCTGAGTATATATTACTCCGATATCGACAAACACTTCACTGGGTTGCAAGTGAAACAAATGGGAAATAGTTTGTTTATCGAGTTTCGGAATAATTTAATAAGCTGCAATCTGGTTAAGTTAAAGTGTTCTCTGTTTATAGTGCCAGACTTTTACGCGAAGTGCTGAGAGAATAACTAAAGGAGGGTTGTTATGCAGATGTTTAGATAATGTGCTGATTATCATTATAAAAGTAAACTAATTGTTGGTGCATTAGTGTAAGGCACATGATTTTGACATTTACATTCACTAATTTTGAGGGATATGGAGTCACTGGCAATGAGTACACTGTACTAAAACACAAGATTGAGCAATTAATAATAATAATACTGTTTGTGTATAAAAGGAACAGTAATGAAATTTACTTTATATAAAAACTTATCTACAGTAAACAAATGGAACTCGAATGATTTTGACTAAAATATAAGTGGGATTAATAAGTAACCTGAATAAAAGATTAATAATAATAATAATAATATAATAATAATAATAATTTTATTAGTCAAACAGTAATTACACCGTAGTGTTTTGACAAGTCAAATAAAATAATATAAAAATATAAATAAAAACACATAAGGCTAAAATAAAACATATAACATTAGGATATGATCTGAATATAGTCAACACCATAACAAACAACATAATATATAACAAGTGTTTATGTTTATGTTATGTTATGTAATCATATAATAACACAAATTTACATGTAATTAAAATCTGTTAAATTATAGTAAGCATTTGCTAAAAGATGCAGATTTAATTTTATTACTTCCACGTTCAGTGGAAGTATAGTAACGACAAAAAATTTTTAAAAAATTTTTATTGTCCAAATAGGCTTAAAATGTCATGAAACGCCGAGATCTTAAGTTTGAGCGAAAAAAAATTTCTGTCTGTCGGTCTGTCTGTCTGTAACTTTTTTTTGTGCGCACGTTTACTCTGGAACCGGTTAAGATATTGACTTGAAATTTGGTACACGTATGTACTTTAACGAGATCTAGAACTAGATTATATTTTCATCTTGTTCCGTCGAAGGGTTGGGGGGTAAATTGGGGTAAATTTGGGGTAAATAGGTCAATCAAGCAGGTAAGAGTCCATAAAATTGGTATTTAGAATATATCCAAGAGAAGCTAAGGTCTCAAAAAAAATTTTGGCACTAGCCATTACCACCCCTTATTAAAGAGGATGAAAAAAAATTGTGAATAGTGTATGTACAGGAACCAGAAACCTCAAAATATTTTTTTTACTTCATCCACCCCCCACTATCACCCCCCTATCACCACCACCCCACCCCACTACCGATGTGGGGTATCGTTTTATGGGTTTTTGGGGTAGAGGATTTCAAATATTATATTATTAAAGTTCCATAAACAATTATTTTCACATACAAAGTTTTTTCGTTGTGAGTGACTTGGATAGGGAATCTGGATGTGGAAGTAGTGATTCCTTGGGCAGCGGTTTTTAAACTGTCTAATGGGCAATTCCTTAACAATATTTGGAAGTGAATTAAATAATTCAATTCCAAAGTTAAGTCTCTTTGTGTAAGTCAATCTCTGGCTCGGTGTTTGTATTTTATCTCGATTACGAGTATTGTAACTGTGAGTTTCACCATTATTTTCGTATTCGCTCAAATGTGCCTTTATATGAATTAAGTGACAGTAGATTACTTTTGATGGTAAAGTCATTATATTAAATTGAATAAACCATGGTTTCAAGTTGATTCACGCCCGCTAAAGCTCTTATGGCTCTTTTTTGTACAATAAAAACATCTGAAATTTGGTTGGATGTACCCCAGTTGATCAAACCGTATATCATAGCACTGTGGAATAGTGCATGATAAGCCATGAGTACAGCATCCAGATTTGACCTGTTTCTAATCTCTCTAATTGCGTATATTTTCTTAGAAAATTTTGTAGTTAAGTTGTTGATATGTGAATGCCAAGACAACTTATTATCTAAGGTCAGGCCTAGAAATTTTACGGCCTCCGAGGTATTATTCTTCGTAGAGAAAAGGTATGAGTTTGTTTTATTTGTATTTAAGCATCACTTGTTTGCATTAAACTAGTCAGAGGCTCTAATTATAATGTCATTTGCAATGTTAGCAACATTACTGCTAGCATCATTTACCTGTCTCGCAAAAGTAGTATCATCTGCAAAAAGAACTGTAAAAGTTGACATAACGTCAGGTAAGTCATTTACGTAGATTAGAAATAATAGCGGCCCCAATACACTACCTTGCGGAACACCATGTTGTACTAGCAGCATGTTGCTAAGTTTATCTTTACAAAATACACACTGATTTTATAGGTTATTAGTGTGTTCGATGATGTGCTCTAAGTTTCCACACTTTCCATATTTTTTATATGACACCACGGCCAGTTTTTTAAACGAATCACTTATTCTTTATAGCTTCGTAATTTGTATGTTTTATTATTGAGTAGAAATCTTGCGAAATGTTATTTCTTATTATTATTTTACTAACGCACATTTCATGGCCGTGGCCGATGTCAAAACAAGTTTTGAGGCCCTTGATTCTTGTACACACATTAAATTACAATTAAATTTTTCTCTCCCCCTTTAATAATGGTAATGGAAATGGGAATGATAAAAAGTTACAGACCGACAGACAGAATTTTTTTGTTCAAATTTAAAATCTCAACATTTCATGATATTCTAAGCCTATTTAAACAAATATGGAAGTAAAACAGAGTAAGGTGGTAACTAAAGATTTAGATTTTTTTTTATAAGAACCATCGTTAACTATTGTAAACGGAGTGTCTAACATGGAGTGTATTTATTGCATATCAATATAATCATTTTTGTCACTTTTGGTGGTAAAAAAGTATAAATACTAGAGCAGTAATCAAAATGAGGTTGTATGATAGATTTGTAAATAGTGATATTAGTCATTAGTGAAAAGTTTTTCGATACTCTTGAGGAAACAAAAAGTGTTTTTAGATATTTTATTTTTTACACATTAGAAGTGTTCTTTAAAAATCATTATCGAGATAAAATACCAAATATTTAATATTTATGACAATTTGAGTGTTCATTTGTTGAAAATATAGATTGATATTATACAAGGCAATACTTCTAATTTATTATAATCATAGCTTTATTGCCATTTAAGAATTCTTCAACATTGACAAGTTCTTAGTTAATTTTTTCGACAGCTGCATTTATATCCTTATCTACAGTGGCTATCAGTGTATCGTCAGCAAATAAATTAACAAAATTGCAGAATGTATATTTAAAAGAAATCATTTGAATAGATTATAAAATAAGTTAGTCCTAGTGCATTGCCTTGCGGTACACCAAACGCATTTTCTAATGGCAATGAAAAAGTAAAAAAGTATTATTTATTTTTGTAACTTGGAAACAATTTGTTAATAACTTTCAAACCATTGAAGTACAATTCCATTAATACTTTAATGTTTCATTTCTTCTACTTACAACTTCATGTGAATTATTTCAAACTCTCTTATAAAATCTAGAGATATAGCTACAATATCTTTATAACAAATGAATGGCTATACAATGGACTTAACCAGCTCTCCTGACATTATAGTTCTATGGTTTGCTGCACTTAAAAGTGTAGAGTATAAAGCAGACTGAAAAACGTCAGAACAAGTCCAGTGCGCCATCAACTATTTATTTTCATCAATATTTTGAATCCATTCTGAAATGGTTAACTATTAAAACAGTTTCTCATGTGAAATGTTTTCTAAATCTTAATTTGAAATAAATTATTGCTATTAAAATGGTTAAGTAATTGTTCACGAGGCTACTTCTAATATTTTTCTGTCGGTGGATGTGTATTTTTAATACATTTTAACACTAGTAGTAATTAAACTCTCTTAGATTAAGAGAACTTAATATTGCTGTCGAATTTGGGATACTTCAGATCCGAAACCAGAAACCCGCCGCAGCCTTGCTGTATATTGAATACCATTATTACCCTTCATTAGCATCAAACAGACCTATTCCATTGTGGCAAACATTAAAAGGAAGTGCTTATCCTCAGTGTCCCTATTAATTTCCACTCGATAATAATTTCGGATCTTCCGTCCTCCCCGCCCCTGGCTATATGTAAATAACACTTTCACCTGCTCTAGATTTGCAAATGAAATTCGCTGATTTATATTCAACACAGCGCCCATGTCAAAAGACCAACCACACTGAATCCGATGGCATAATATATTATACTTGCAAAATTAACCAAATATATTTCAATTGAAAATGTTTACGCATGGACGTTTCTAATGCGGAATCAACTTGTATTCATGTAAATTTCGCAAAATCATGTTATCATCACCTTTTCTGCTTTGAACTAGAGTCAAAGTGTTTATAGGACTGTTCAGTTCCTAGTAATGGAGGGATTTGTTCGCTGTTGTTAGTGGCTACCGGGACGACGACGCGACGTCGAAATGCTCAAACCACATATTCCGGGGAAATGCTTTCCAACTCATAAAAAGTTACCTTACAGGGAGGACTCAATATGTAAGAATTAATGAGACTGTAAGTAATTCAAAAATTATAAATTGGGGTGTCTCTCAAGGAACTATTTTAGGGCCGGTTTTATTTATTATCTACATCAACAGTCTACTTACCCTTAGTAGACTAGTTCACAAGTTCAAAGCCGTGTTAATGCTTGATAAAGCTCGTAAAAATATGAATGAGGGCTCATTGGAAAAATATGCAAAAGTTTCAAGCCCGCACATAAACAATTGCAAAAGTTATAAACAAAATAGATTGAAAAAATAACGAGTTTCGTTTTTTTGCAAATAACTCGAAAACTATTAATATTTAAGACATTTTAGAGAAGGAAGAGGAAGAAATTTCCAATAGAAAAGTCCTAACTCCCGAAACTCTATCTCTAATATATATAATTTTAATGTAGTGTTGAAAATAGAGCTCCGCGCGGTGAACACTAAGCCGTTACGATGCTCTGAAACCGGCCGTAATAAGTAAAAATATTTTTTTATGTTATTAAATATTAATTTAAAATTTTTTAGAAATTATGGTATTATTTAGACACTTAAAGGAACAATATCCTGTTGAAAAAAAAATGTTTCACCCATTTTTCATAAAATGAGCCTATTGTTAGTTAACAATTTTTTTTAGAGTTTGCGTTTATATTTCAAGTCGGATAATTATTAAACAAAAGCCACTAAAATTATTTCGCTACATGGAGACCTTATGTCAACTATACTTTATAGGATTATGACATTGCGATGTTTTTAATTGTTATAGTCTATTAGTTATTAATTATTTAACCTAACAAAAAACTAAAAAATGAAAAAGAGAGGTTGAAAATTTTTTTTTATTAATTTTAATTATTATTACTGTTTTTATATTCAAAAATACTATAAGATTACATAAACTTTAAATTTTTATTGTTATTTGTTTAAACAAATAGATAAATTACGTATTTTTGAAAAAAAAAATGCCATTATATTTGTTTATAAAATATTAAAAAAAAATTCTGAAGAAAAATTTTTTTAATTGTTTATAATCATTTTTTTCCATTTGCAATTATTTAAACAAATTATTAGGAACAAATTTTATTCTTAAAATTTATTATTTATTCTCTACAAACTGGAAAAAAAAAAGTTGTTAATTTATTTGTTTATTTAATAAACAATTATTAACAATCGCCGAATGTGTTTATATTTTTTTAGATAGAAAAAAAAACAAAAATAACCTTATAAATAAATATGTCAAAAAAAAAAAAATTATATTTTTTATAGAATTTTAAATTTTTTTTTTTTGACATGTTTATGTATACGATTGTTTTTATTATTTTTTTTCTGTCTAAAAATAATATGAACACATTCGGCGATTGTTAATAACAAATTGTTTATTAAATAAACAAATAAATTAACAACAAAAAAAAATTCTATTTTCCTTATTGTAGAGAATTGCAAATAATAAATAATTAAGAATAACATTTTTTTCTTAATAATTTGTTTAAATGAAAAAAAGAAAAAATGATTATAAACAATTAAAAAAAATTTTTTTAATAATTTTTATTTTAATAATAATATTTTATAAACAAATATAATGGCAAAACAAATTTTTTAATACGTAATTTATCTATTTGTTTATAAAATTTGTTTAAACAAATAACAATAACAATTTAAAGTTTATGTAATCTTATAGTATTTTCGAAAATAAAAGTAATAATTATTAAAATTATTAAAAAAATATTTCAACCCCTCTTTTTCATTTTTTAGTTTTTTGTTAGGTTAAATAATTAATAACTAATAGACTATAACAATTAAAAACATCGCAATGTTATAATCCCATAAACTATAGCTGACATAAGGTCTCCACGAAGCGAAATAATTTTAGTGGCTTTTGTTTAACGACTTGAAATATAAACGCAAACTCTAAAAATAGTATATTATATTACTAGGAGTAGAACGCACTCTTTTTTTGTGTTGAGCCCAGGATTTGCGGCTGAGGCGAAGCCGAAGCCGCAAACTGGGCGAAACACAAAGAAAGGCGTTCTACTCCGTGTAATATATACTATTTTTTCTTCAAGCGTATTAAAATGCAAAAATTCATTTATTTATCATAAATGTACAAATATTCAAACTACAGTCGTACATGTTGACACAATATGACAAGTGGCTAGTGGATAGCGCGCCACCGGTGGCTTTCGGTATTAACATTATGTTACTAGTAAAACAATACTCACTACGGCGGCGCTTTCGGAACTAACATTATGTTACTAGTAAAACAATGTCCACTACGGTGGCGTTCGGTACTAACATTTTGTTACTAGTAAAACAATGTCCTACTTCTACTTCTGTTTTTGGTGACATAATTTAAACATTTTAATACGCTTGAAGAAAAAAATTGTTAATTAACAATAGGCTCATTTTATGAAATATAGGTGAAACGTTTTTTTTCCAATGGGATATTGGTCCTTTCAGTGTCTAAATAATACCATAATTTTCAAAAAAAATTAAATTAATATTTAATAACATAAAAAAATATGTTTACTTATTACGGCCGGTTTCAGAGCATCGTAACGGCTTAGTGTTCGCCGCGCGGAGCTCCATTTTCAACATTAAATTAAAATTATTAATATTAGAGATAGAGTTTCGGGAGTTACAACTGTTTTATTGGAAATTTCTTCCTCTTTAAGAATCCTTCTTTAAAATTACTTAAATATTAATAGTTTTCGAGCTATTTGCAAAAAACCAAACTCGTTATTTTTTCAATCTTCATTTGTTTATAACTTTTGCAGTTGTTTATGTGCGGGTTTGAAACTTTTGCACATTTTTCTAGACGTCATTAAGAATCCAATGAGCTCTCACTCATATTTTTACGAGCTCTATCAAGTATTAACACGGCTTTGAACTTGTGAACTAGTCTACAGATGAAATTCTAAAGCTTTGCTGATGATACCGCTATATTTTATAGTGCAGACACGTGGCGGGACCTAAAACAAAGAGTAGAAAGTGATTTCAAAAACATCAAAAATTAGTTTGACACTGTAAATAACACGAAAACGAAATACCTTCCATTTACATCTTTAGCGAATAATCTACCTAACTTCGGTCCTTTGAACATAACATCAAGCCTAATCATTGAGGAAGCAAAATCAGTGCAAAACTCGGGTATTGTGATTGAGACACCTTGGTTGGGATTTGCAAGTAAATTATGCCACAAACAAAACCAGAGATTTATTATCACGTTTCAAATACCTAAAACACTATTAGTCAATTAAAAACACTATATTTTTCATTGATACAGTCACCTCTCACTTATGGAATAACAGGTTGGGGAGGGGTAGCAAATTATTACTTGAGTAAATTAATTGTTTTGCAAAAATGGTTCATAAAAATTATATTAAATAAAGAATACACCTCTCAGGCAATAGTTTGTTTCAAGAGGTGGCTGTTATGGATCTTCGACAATTATATGGATGCTCCTTTTTAGTAAACCTGCAAAAACAAAAAATGTACATTTTAAAAAACGTAATTATAACACCAGATTAAAAAATACAGTCACTGTGAACCCAAAAGTTTGTAAAACAGTTGGGATAAAGAACAACACTTATTTGTCCGTAGAATTGTGTGATTACTTACCTTGTGAAATAAGAAATTTGAAAGACGTGTTTAAGTTTAAAAAGAGGTAAAACAATGGATATTAGCATTTCCTAGGGACAAAATAAATAACATATTGCAAGGCAACTTTTTAATAACTTATTAAAATTTTTGTGATGTATTTGTTTATTTTCTTATCTGTCTAGATTTACTATTTATTAATTTATATGTGGTGTGTGTATGTGCAATATTATATCTTCCAGAACCTGCCTAATAAGGTGAGAAATTGGTTGCAATTCTCCAAAGACATTCCACAAAATTACCAAATACCTAGCTTCTTGCGTTAAAACTGAATTCAACTGTTATTACCGTCCGGATTAGGCATTAGAATTAAGATAGATGAGATAAGGATTTTACATCGTAAACTGGTTACTATACATGCAAAATTATCCTGGAAGGACTTCTAGAGCATTAGTGCTATCTAGCGACATTATCTAGTAGCCCGATGCATAATTCAAAGCCTTTATCGTTTTAGGCGCACATGGAAGTCATTTTCTCGACCAAGGAGAGCGTTTTCTTATACAGCAACAACAAATCTAGTCTAATGGTCAATTTTGAGAAGCTTAAATTTAAATAAAATCTGTTATAGCGCGGAAAACTGCTCGACTATCAATAAATTTTATATGGCGAATGTGTAGAAGAGTATAACGACATTTGTTCGTTCCCAATAGCTTTAGAAAAGCTTAGGAAATGGAGCAATATTTATACCTCAAACACGTCATTAGAGCTTATTTGCTTTTAACAGGGATAAGGAAGTCCCCATATTGGTGAAACTAATTTTAACACTGTGAATGACAATCTCTGTTTTATATATCACAATGTGAGCAAGAAGGCAGTTAAAAAGTCAAAAATGAAGTATGCTTTCCTCTTTTTACAAAGGGTCTAGCATTTATTATTTTATTTAATAGATTATCCGTTCATATTGTTATTATTAAAGTTTTTACTCACCTATGTCGTAACATTACTGGGTAACGTTAAAAATGCCAAATTTTTCTCTGAATCTAATAAAAAAATAGAGTTTTGTAGTGGGTATTATGAAATAAATATATTTTTTTAATAGTCTTGGCTAACAATTAATATTTTTTTAACAAAGATTTTGTTCAAAGTTGATCACCAATGATCAACTTAAAAAAGATGTGTTCAAATAGGCTTAGAATGTTATAAAACGTCAAGATTTTAAAGGGTCTCGCCGGTTAAGTATATGGAATTGGGCCCAGCGGCTTATTGGGCTATTCATTCACATGTTATCTAATAACACAACGTTAAATATATCACATAAATTTGTAGAAGAATGTCTGTTCATCTGTTCCATAAAGATGTGCAGGGTAACAACCATGTCCAAATTTTATTATATTAATAATAATAATCGTTATGTTACAGCTGTTAGCAAAACCGAGTCACAACAATAGAATGGAATGAGAAAATCAATTCTCACGTTAGCAGCAACCTTTCAATCAGTACGCCACTGTATCCAAACAAATAATGAATAATTAATTTCTACCACAAATTACGTTCCATCAATATTTGCACATTGCAATGTAAATTACAATATTATAATTCAATTTGTATTAAGCTGGTGGTCTAGGAAGTTCATCTCAATCAGTGCTTGAGGAGTCGTATTTGCACGTCTTATATTGCTTCTAATGTCCCTCCCATTCAAATAACATTATCGATTCTTGTTTTATTTGGATGTTTAATCTAGATGTTTGGAAGTTAAACGTAATAGATAGTATTTTAAAAAACTTAATTCGCAAGCAGGTGAATCGAATTCAACGAAATTAATGGCCGTCCTGACTGATTATTATTATTTGTCTCTTTGCTTCGTATCGATTTCGAGCTTATGTCGCTCTTATCCTACAAACTGTTGAATGTGTCAGATACATTTTATCTACCTGCCGTGAATGATATGAGAATAACCGATAGGAAATAAAGTCTTGACACTTTTCTCGCCCAGAGGTGTATTAAAGGCGTCTTTTTATGACAGAAACAAGGACCACTGGGAGGAAAGTGTGAAGAAGTTTTTATGAATTGAAATAGTCTAGTCAAAAATATTCACAAATATGCGATTTAAAGGAAAAATTAAGGGATGAATGACGCTTTCCGTGCATGGTCATTTTTACTAGGAAGCACTTAAAAGAAGCTAGAGACCAAGGCGTGGAAACAAAAATAAAAAGAAATCTGCTATACATAGATGGAACTAGCTATAATGTAGATAACTAAAGGCATTAGAAAAAGAAAAACATAGCAAAGAGGAATCGGTACCATCATTTGCCAAGGAATCTAAATCTAAAAATCCATTGACGTGTGAAAGGGCCAATTCTTCGTCAATACTGCAAAAACCTACAGCCGCAGCCGCACGTAAACCATCGAGAACAAGACAATGCACAAAAAAGTAAAAACAGTCATTTTACTAGATTAAATCGCTAAAAACCATAGTATCCTAATCAAACAAGAATCATTAAATCAAATGAAAAACTAGCGAATTTTTCAAGTAAGAAAGACAAATACAAAATAAATTTTATTAGCTGTATACAATTTATATAAACATGAATCCCCTTTTAAGAGACCTTAGTTATTCACAACTTGACACACATTGTACAGATGACATCGATGCATGCTAAAATTTAATTAAACTCGAAAAACAATTTACAGTTTTCCATACAAATATACGTAGTATACATAAAAATTTCGACAATCTTCAGGTCTACCTTTCACATCTCAATAATTATTTCGATTGCATTTGCCTATTGGAAACACACAAAATAGAAAATCTTAACAATTTTAATATACCGGGGTACCGTTGTTACTACAATAATGGTCAAATAAACCGTAATGATGGAGTAGCCATCTATATAAAAAAAGATATTGAACAAAATGTTGAAATCGTCGCATTAGGCAACATCAATATTTTAAAAATTAACCTTAAATTGCAGCATAACACTATTATGATTTCTGTTATATATAGACTCCCTTCCACAAATGTGAACGAATTTATAGGAAATCTAAAAAATTATATTGAAAACTTGGGAAATACTGACTACGACATTATAATTGGTGATCTTAACATAAATATTCTATCTAACATAATTATGCATACAATTACTAGACACATTATATGAAAATGGATACAAATCTCTGATTAACAAAGCTACATGGCATCAAGGACAACTCACTAGTTGCCTAGATCACATTTTCTTGAAAACAATGAAAAAACAGACTACACCAGTACCCATTATACTACAATCAAATATCTCAGACCATTACAGCACTATAGTTTCAGTTCCAAACATACGAAATGAAAATATAACATATAAAAAAAGGAAAGTATATATACTGAAACAATAAATCAAAAACGATTATTAAATATTTTAGGAACAAAAGATTGGGATTTCTTTTATAAGTGTGGTGATGTAGAAAACGCCTGTACCCTTTTAGAAAATGCATTAAAAATGCCATAGCAATGTCAACTGTAAAAGTAAAGCAGAAACAAATTAAGCGAAAAGAATAGATTACGACAGGGTTAGTAAAGTCAATAAAAACGATGGACAACCTTTATCAACAAGTCATTAGGAATCCCAGGGACATTGCAATAAAAGAGAGATACCGTATATTCAAAAATAAACTAAATAATTTAATAAAAAATGCCAAGCAGGAATTCTTTCAAAAACAAGTTACAGCAATAATAATTCACAAATAATTTTGACGGTTAAAAGCATTACAAATAATGAGTATACGCAAACAGAAATAAATAAAATCAAGTTGCATAATAATGAAATATCTACAAACAAACAAAAAATAGCAAACCATTTTAATAATCACTATTCCGACATAGGGAATAACATGGCCAATAAAATTAAGAAACCATCTAGAACTTTTGAGAGTCATATTCAGAAAAATGCCTTTCTTTTAGAACCAGTTTCAGGTAGAGAACTTCGAAACTATATATTAAATTTAAAAAATAAGAAATCTCCCGGTTATGACAACATAAAATCGGAAACCCTCAAAGATATTGTTGACATAATAACTCCATTAATTACTCATCTAATTAATAATATTTTTGATACCGGTAGATGTCTTTCACATTTCAAAACCGCGATTATAAAACCAGTCTATAAAAGTGGGGATAAACTGGAGGCGATAAATTATAGACCTATATCTCTCACAACGCATATTTCAAAAATTTTCGAAAAAGCGATCAAAACTAGAATGGAATCATTTATAAACAAATTTAAATTGTTATCAAGTAAACAATTTGGTTTTCGTGAGGGAACTTCAACCCCCAAGACGTAATTTCAAAATTAGTTGGAAAAATATTTAACGCCGTTGATCAAACCCTCCCTTCCATTTGTATTTTTATTGACCTTGCGAAGGCGTTTGACACGATAAGTTACAAAAAAATATTAGAGAAACTTTGGAACATGGGCTTTAGGGGTAAAATACACGAACTATTGACCAGTTATTTAGAAAATCGATCCCAAATAGCGAAAGTAGGTGATACATTAAGTGATCCCAGAACCTTTCTTTACGGTTTGCCACAGGGCACGGTCCTAGGACCAATTTTGTTTAGTATATATTTAAACGACCTGCTTAACCTACCATTAGATGGCCTATATCATTATATCGTTTGCAGATGACACTGTAATATTTTTCACTGCACGATCTTGAGAGATACTAGTGCAACTCGTAAGTAAAAACCTGAAAACCATAAAAGACTGGTTCGATAATCATCTCCTTACGATTAATATAGAAAAGACAAAATATTTACAATTCTGTTCTTATGAAAGCCATCTTCCACAGTTCACAAACATCACCATCGAAGGAACCGATCTGAAAATTCAAAGTGCCAAATCTATAAAGTATCTTGGAGTTATTCTTGACAGCCCCCTAAAATGGAACTTACACATAGAAAATGTATGTAAGAAACTAAAGTATCTCATCTATACATTCAAACAACTAAAAACTATATTAAGAGAAAAACAATTAAAAACTGTTTATTATGGACTTATACAGTCGCAATTATGCTACGGTATCCTAGCCTGGGGTGACATAAACAAAACCAATTTAGACCCGCTAGAGAAATTGCAAAAAAGATTTTTTTAAATAATTTTTAAAAAAGATTACTTTTACCCGACAGATTTACTATATAATGGATTAGAATTATTAACTATTAGAAAATTATATTGCAAAGCTTTAATGCTAAACCAATATAATTACCTAAAACATAAAAACAGACAGAGTACCTTATCTCTCCCTTTTGACTATCACACTAGAAGTAAAGAAAAAAATGTAATAACAGGCCCGAAAAACGATAGGACAAAAAAGCTTTATCTATTTAGCTCCTAGAATATATAATAGTATACCACCAGCAATTAAAAACTGTAACTTAAACAAATTTAAATACGAAATAAATAAATGGCTTCTAACTTATCCATTCCAAATACTACACAGATTTATTGACACTGGCGTCTTTGTGGTCAATTGAAAATTATATTATCTACTTTTAAATATTAAGAAGAATTGTAAATTATAGCCTTCGGAATACTTAATATACTTATCAAATAATCAGAATGTACCTAATTATAATATAACTCTTATTCGTACTGTTATGATTAATAACTTTTTTATTTACTGATTGATTTTCTTCAAAAACAATAGGGTTCTTCCTTTAACTAACACTAACTTACTTTCCAAATTTCAATACAATCGGACTTTTCTTTCTTAAGTTATCGTGTTTACAAGAAACGTGACGAACCGACAGACGGACGGACATTTTGAAAGTTGTTCGGAATTCGTTCACTAACAGAATTATATGAATTTTTTTTCTCTACGAGCGATGTTTCCGGTTTTAGAAATCAAACGCAATATACTCTTCGTTTTTTGCGAAAAGCATAATAATAAAACTTTTCAAGTATTGAGGTATTAAATTGATGGGAAAATAAATAAACAAATATATATTTTCACAAACAGATTATTTATTTTTATTTTACATTAACAAATGAATAAGAAATCCATTGGATGTAGTTGAAATGTGGATAGGTATACCTGTAATACATACAATACAGTAAAGGCAGGTAAAAATTCATGCGAGTGACGGTGCGGCAGATCTATCTCGATCCAGGGGCTATGTGCGGTGTCTGTGTATACGTTCATAATTATATATTTTCCCGCCATAGTCACTACTTATCCTCTTATTCACTAAACGATCTCTTAAAAATGTGTAATAAGAAAGAGAAAAAAGCTCTGCTTTACTCGTTAGAACTGCTAAGAATTTTTAGAGGCTCCATAGTATGCATTTAACTATGCGCTTCACCGCGCAGGGTGACAAAGTTATTTTACTATTTTTTTCCAGGAGTACCGTGGCTTTAACGATAAATTTTATTGGGACATTTTTTGTTTAGAAGCACGTGGTCTATTCACCTGTATTTTTTCTTTTTTCCTACCCTCACTTAATTTCAAAATTTTGAAAAAATGGATGAAAAAAAAATTTGTTCACTTTTTTTTATATTCTGCATCCGAACGGAATGAAAACTTATCAGAATATTATTCTACACACTTTCACGAACTCATTAAAAAAAAAAGTTCATTTTGCAAGTTTTTGGAGATTTCACTATAAAATTTTCTCTATCGCCTGGGCTATTAATGAGCCATTGTAGTTATTGATTAATTTAGCAACTGCCAAGCCTGTCATCATATTCGACGAGTTTTAACTACTATGAATTGTGGTTTTATGTTCTTGCTGTTTAATGTTTCCCATGCATGTGTTCTGTTATGAATCAAACAACAATTGAGAGGTAGGCGATATCATAATTTTAATGAAATACTATCTTGTGATGTTATCGTTATTATTTATAGTGCTATGAACATTGGTAAAAATCAAATTTTGCTAAAAGTAACATACGCTTTCTTTATTGAAAAATATATTAGTTTTATAACCTCTTTGGCGTAATTTGAGACAGGATATATCAATGTACCAATGTTTTTATGTTTTTATGTTTTTTTAACCAGAAGGAGTAAATACTGTTACAACAAATAATTACTTTACTAATACATCACTAGATACTACTTCAGTCAATTTTGATCGCGTTGTTTACTTCTTTTATCCTTCTGATCTTGCCACCTGTACTAAACTGAAACTAACTCGGCTTCTCCATTCCTTTATATACCTAAATATGAGAGCTCCAGAATGTTCTCTCCTTGTTCTGTAATTTTCTAGAAAGCTCTCTGCAATTTTCAGATTCTGACACCGCGCGCCATCTTCTGAGCCGGCTGCCAAACTAACTAACTTAATTGTTTTCCTTTACTTATATATGGAACTTGGGACTTCCTACGGATGTCTCTGGGAGTAAAAATATATAACAATACGAAAGTCACAGTCATGCATTAAAAATGCATTAAAAATTTTTTATGGTAAATTTGAATTACCCACTTAACTTTTTTTAGTCATTTCTTACCAACGTTAAGGTATTGTCAAGAGTAAGAAATAAATATTTTAAAAATAAATTAGAAAATTAGAATTAGAAAATTCAGTTTTAGTTTTATAAATAATACATGTTTAAATAATATAAAAATAATTTACTGTCTAAATTTACATCTAAAACAATACAAAATATTAACTAACATGAAATTAACAAGCAGCTGCTGATTATCTAGAACATTATATTTCGGTGCCTAATTATGGTCAGATAATTTAGCGATATTGCAAAGACAGCAATCATTTGAACAAAATGGTTATGTGTTGCAGAGTACTGAAAGACATACCTCCTTGGCTATAAGTTTAATAGCTAAAATTATGCAAATATCAAATTTTACTTCCACATTCACGTAGTGGAGTGGTGTTTAATCTCTCTCTACAAAACTAAAAACCGCTGCCCAAGGAATCACTACTTCCACATCCAAAATCACAACGAAAAAACTTTGTATGTGGAAATAATTGTTTATGGAACTTTAATAATATAATATTTGAAATCCTCTGCCCCAAAAACCCATAAAATGATACTCCACATCGGTAGTGGGGTGGGGGTGGTAAGGGGTGGTATGGGGGTGGATGAAGTAAAAAAATATTTTGAGGTTTTTGGTTCTTGTACATACACTAAATCACATTTTTTTTCATCCCCTTTAATAAGGGGGGTGTGGGTGGTAATGGGGTGGCTAATGCCAAAAATTTTTTTAGGACCTTAGCTTCTCTTATATATACTAAATACCAATTTTATCGACTCTTACCTGCTTTATTTACCCATTTACCCCAAATTTACCCCAATTTACCCCCCTACCCTTCGTCGGAACAAGATGAAAATATAATCTAGTTCCAGATCTCGTTAAAATACATATGTGTACCAAATTTCAAGTCAATATCTTAAACGGTTTCAGAGTAAACGTGCGCACAAAAAAAAGTTACAGACAGACAGACAGACAGACAGACAGAAATTCTTTTTCGCTTAAACTTAAAATCTCAATGTTTCATGACATTTTAAGCCTATTTGAACAATAAAAATTTTTGAAAATTTTTTTGTCGTTACTATACTTCCATTGGACGTGGAAGTAATTGTAAAAACAACCAATAATCAGACGCCGGACATCTCAGTGCATCTTTTTTCAAACTAGATCTGAATGTAAAAGTTCTAAGGAACCGTATCGCTGCAATCATTTCCCTTTCTGTTTGGTTAAAGTTTCTACTGAGTTCTTCCAAAGAAGCCCATTCCAACTCTCTTGTAATGGATAGACATATACATCAATTAGCTTGATGTCACGAGGGGACTCACGCGACAAAACAGACATAAAAACCAAACATGTTAACGGGAAAACATGTTTTTAGTTTTGATTTGCGTCTTTATTGAAAGCGTAGTAAGTTCTTGCTCGACGCTGTAAATTTCCAATGTAAATCATATTTTTTAGCTTCAATCAATGTGTAGTGCACTTTAATTTTGAGATATAATCGATAAATCAACGTTATTTCAACTATTTTAGATATGATGTGGCCATTTATCCACTTGAGTGAAATATGTAAATGTATATAAATATGTAAATGTAAATAAATAGTAAAACTGTAAGTTAAATCATAGGAAGGGGAAACTCAACGAGAAACCTATTTGTAGATATCACTTATACATCGAAACAAATAAAACAACTTCAGTGGTTTAACTTCATTTAAAAATCCAATTGGGCCATTCCATGCCAAATCAACCAATAAAAATAAAATTTTGAAACTTGACTTCTCCGATTTTGATAATTTTTGGTGAAAATGTTGTACCTGTCAACAACATGAAAATTTCAATTTTTCGATTTTTTTTGATTATTGGTTCTTGAGTAATAAGTCTTTGAAAATTGAAAGAAAGTCAGTAATTTTGGAAAATAGGGATTTTTAAATCACAATATCTCCAAAACGATAAGAGATATAAGGGTGGGACAAACGTCAATTTACAGTGATTAAGCAATATTTTTCTATTTGGAGTTAAAAAATGTTGTAACCTGAAATTTAAAGGTCGAGGTCAAGGTCACAAATATAAAAGTAATTTTTCTCAAAAAGTATATTTTTGAAAATTATTAAAAAAATTGTATTTGTCCCTGGTGGTCATATCTACCATTGCATACAATTTCAAAGTGGGGCAACAACGGGAACATTGTACAAAAAATATTATTTTAGGACAATGTGTACTTTCAAGACACTAATCGCAAAGTTTAGTATTTTATTTTGCAACTTATAATTTTGAATTTACATAATCAAAAGAGTTGTTATTATTAATCTTGGAAATAGGTTTGTGTAACCACCCCCACCCCCACGTTTCCCAGGGTTGGCATGTTTAAAACAAAATATTTTAAAAACATTTTTTAAAACATCGTATCATGCTTTAAACAAATGTTTAAAACATACTTAATACACAACGTTATGTTTTGAGCAACTGTTTAAAACACAGTTTAAAATATACCATTTAAAACACTGTTTTAAACAAAAAAAAACTGTTTAAAACAAAAAAAAAACAGTTTTTTTTCCAACCCTGACGTTTCCCTGCCACAACCACTTTTGTTATACATGATAACATGATTGCGATAATAAGCATAATTAAATACTAAATGGGTAATATAGAATGAAATATGTTGTACGCAAAAAAAAAACATTGATTGGTGGTACCCATGGGCGCAGCCAGGGGGGGAGCCATGCCCCCCCCCCCCCAAGCCGTCATCCATGAGCCAAAAAATAAAGAAGCAGTACAAAGCAGTATCTAAATTATCCCTTGAAATATATATTTTGTAATTAATGCCAATATTATCTAATAGAGGAATCTACATACATATCAGTTTTCAACCATTTTCTGAAAAATTTTGCTCATCCTTTGGGGAGGCCGGTTCTATTGCCCCCCCCCCAGATGATTTTTTTGGCTGCGCCACTGGTGGTACCTAATACAAAAATTTGTTTGTTTAATAATTGTTATTTATACAATTTTGAAGCAGTATCAGATAATGCCATTTCAGCTTCACTAAACTTGTAGACCCTTCCAGTTTCAGTGACAGCATCCACTTTAAGTAGTATTGTTTTTGGGTTGACATTTAAAACCTCAGGTTTATTTGGATACAGAAATGATCGGGAAGGGTCACTTGGATGTGGTGGTTGTCACCTCCTCAGTTTCGTCATTTTTACCTAGTACCCACAAGGCAGGACCCAGGATTTTGTTTCAAGGGGGGGCTAACAAAAAATGTTTGTAAATGTAAATATACACTTTTTTTTAACAATTTCCACCAAAGGTTAGCTTTTGAATATGAAAAGTATATATTTTCTGGGGGGGGGGGGGGGTGCGAACTCCGCTGATCCCCCCCCTGGGTACAGCCTTGAGTACACATCCTAGCCACCAGAAATCATCATACATGGCAGTGACAAAGCCAGAAATTTCCTCAAATTCAATATTAGGTAAGCCATCTCCAAGGTTAAATTCAGTACTCTTACTGCTATTTAAATAGAGTTTTCCTCTCAAAACCATATCTTTCTTAGGTATGAAACAATGGTATTGTTGAATTCCAAGAACAGGTTTCACTTTGTCAAATCTGCTTTCAAGAGATAAAGTATAAAGTATTCTGCTGATGGTCATCATCTGTGCAATAAATAATATTAAAATGTTTTATGCTCTCAGTCACAAAGTTGTATAGCTGTCGAGGTGTTAAAATTTGATCAGAGTAAGATCGTTATAGACTTGCTTTCGCTGCAAGTCGTTTTACAGTTCCACCTAGTCCATCACATACATTTTTGCCATGACTGGTAGCTAAAAATGCCATTCTGCGTTTACGTTATAATAATCAGACTCGCGAAAATACATATTTAACATATTTTGTCGGTTCTTATCTATTGCTCTATTGATAATATTAAGTAATATAATTTAATTTGATTTAAAATGTTCAGAACCTGATAAATATACACCCAATTATGCACTATCCGCGGCAAACGACGGGTCTAGGCGATATTTTATGCAGCGGATGTACCAATACTTTTATTATTTATTTACTTACTTATTTGTCGTCGCCCCACTTTCAATATTGGCACAGAGGTACAGGAAAGTTCAGTTAATATTACTTAATTTTTTGAGTTGAAAAAAAAAATTACTTTTTTAGATAATACCATTTGAGTATTTATGATCTTGAGAGTGACCTTGAGACAAAGAAATTATGTCAATTTTTTAAATGGAAATAAACTTTAGTCCATGCGCTACAAAACGAGTGCTTACACAAAAAATTTCTTCAGCATCCTGAGATAATAATTATTAAAAATACCCCCGTTGTAATAAAATGTGTTAATATTTTATTCTTTTGAGTCCTATAGAAAAAAAACTACTCGTCAGAAAAATTTAAAATTATGGATTTTTAATACCTTCGAGGGGTTAAACATGTGTACCGAAATTCGTTAAAATCTGAGTGGTAAATTTTTTTTGCTTGGTTGATTTGATATGGAATGACCCAATTATGGATATTGCGAAAAGCAGACTATCAGGCATGGCGGCTGTTGGTTTAAGTAATATTAATAATAATAATCTTTATTTCCCAATCACAAACGCAATTAAATGATAATCGATCAACTGACTAAGGAGTGCGTCAAAAATATATAAGATAATAAAAGGACTGCTCATAAGTATAACCTCCGATTAAAGAACTTATATCTAGATACATAATGGCATTGATTTATTTGTCGCTGAAAGACTCAATCTAGTGGAAGCACAATCTAAGGCACTTCTTCCCATAAGTTGCTGATTGGCCCATCGGCGTATTCGCGGCCGTTCGCGTACGATCGGCTTCAGTTCGACTATCATAATCTCAGTTGACAGTTCGGCCATTAATGTCAATAAATGTTTTTCGTGTTCTCCGACCAAAAACTGGAGAAAAAGTAATTTTATTTTAAGTTGTGATTTGCTTAATACCTAAATAATATTCTCTATTCATATTTACACAGTTTAGTGACAATGTATTTTGTGCAAATAAATAGTAGTGCTGTGCCGTTTGCAGAAAGCAGTTTAGAAAAGAAGAAATTCGATCGTTCCATAGTCGTAACATGATGAAGTTCAGTTTACAGTTATAAAGTAAATAGCAATTAAATTTTAATATCCTTTCAATACATATTTATCTTACTGTTTTATCTTACTGTATCGTATGCCCACATCACGTTATATAAAGAGCCGGTAATGCAGGAATTGCAATAATTCATTTTAATGAAAATATTTACCATTCTACACATTTTCTACACACACAACGCCACTGGTTGCCTATAGGATGTGGTGTTCATATATCCATTTTAATGGACATATAATGTGACTATGTTAAGAGCAAACAAAGTATATAGTGAAAAGATAGCCTGTTATGTATCTAGATATAAGTTCTTTAATCGAAGTAAATGTAAAATATAAAATAAAATATGCACGTAGAAACGTAAAATTGTTTAAAACACAACACATACATTAGTTATTTAAATTACTAGATGCGAAAGTTTACTTTTAGGTGTGAGGTGATTTTTGAATGGTCGAGGCGAAGCCGAAACCTTTCAAAAAACACCGAACACCTAAAAGAGCTTTCGCATCGTGTAATATGTTATATTTTTTTCTACTACCGTAAGATATTATGGGATTTGATTTAGGAATTTAACATTTTAATGTTTAACATAAACCTCGATGACAGATAGTAAATGTTTCGTTGGCATGGAAACACTTTTCACAGACAGCCTTCTAAACTATAAAATTTATTAAAAACGTCAAATAATTTCATGAAGTAATTAGTCTTAAATTAAAACTTCTGGTGATTTCAAACTAAAAAAAAAAACAAATATGTTTGATGGCGATGAAAATGGGATACAAGAAGCAGCCAATATTGTTTGTGCCTCGCTTTACCCCAAGAAATCCAAAGCAAGGTATATGCAAACTTATGAAGCGTTAAAAAATTTTTTTTTATTTTTCTGTCCTGGCCACGAAAGTTGCTAGCTACGAAAGTAGCGTAGCTAGCAACGCCTTAGCGACCAGGTAACTCGAATGTTTACTTTCGTTATCGCGCGTGTTGCTAGGGTTACAATATTTATTTATGTACCAAGGCTTGTAAATGTATTTTACGGGTCGAGAACATAGTGCAAACCGAAGCCCGTAGGGCTGAGGTTTGAAATGTTTGTATATGTTTGTATATATACAATACGGTGCATACGACGTTTTTCGTACTACTAGCAATATTACAATTTTTAGGAAAATTCATTCAAAATTATTATATTTCAAGATTTGTCGAACTCATTTATTAGTTGGTATAGCGACTATAGCGACTCACTCACTGGAAATCGAGAAGTTCCAAAAGCGAGAAGTTTCCATGGAGTCGCTAAGAAACAAAAAGGAAAACTCGATCCATAATGGAGAAGTTTCCATGGAGTCGCTAAGAAAAATAAAAAACATTCGATATAAAAATATAATATCAATATACTAAAAAATACCAAAAATCACATCAAATATGAACATGTATTAAAAACAATTATAAGTATATTTACTTCGATTTTAATTTTATTTATAGCGATAACGCTATAGTTGGCTTAGACTCTAATTGGTTATTGTCAGTGAGTTGTCAAATTGATAACTTCATAATAATTTCCGCCATTCAAGTATTTACGTGAGTTTTTGCAATAAAAATATGGATTATGATCGACATTCAGGAGGCAGCCAAAAATGCGTGTGCTTCGTTTGTGCTAGAATTTCGTTATTATATCACTTCTTTTTTACTTCACTTTTTTGCCCTAGGGCATAAAAGTAAATTCACTTTTTTGGTCTAGGGCATAAAAGTAAATTTTGCGCTTTTTTGCTTATGGGCTGTAAATGACACTTTCATAACACTAACAGACACCAGAAAATGACACTTACTGAGCTGTTAGTACGAAAAAGTCGTTTATGCAGACGGTAGTAGAAAAAATAACAAACTATAAAATATATAAACACGCGAAAAAATAAATAAATAGTCAAACAATAAGGAAAATTCATTGACATCATAACAACACTTTTCCATTAACAAGTTCTTTATCCTTTTTTTTAAAAACAAAGAGGCTGTTGGAATTTCTTATATCAGTAGGTAGATGATTATAAAAGTGAAAATTGATTCCAAAAAAATCTTATAAAAGTTATTGAAATCGTATTAATATAGTTGGTGATCCATTCTCATTAATTTATTAATTATAAAATAAATCCTTCTGTTCTACTAAACTTTATTAATTACAATAATGAGCATATACCTTCCTATTCTGTAGTTGGGTTTCATCTATTGTACCAAATAAATAAACAAATGAAATATATGCTCCCTATATTTCATCAATTCATTTAAACCAAATCTCGCTAAATGGAACATAACTGAGAACAACAACAGTCCGTTATTTCTATAAAATTTCGTTACAACTGTTGAAATTTGTTTTACAGGCCGCACAATACAAACTACTGTAAAACATTTTAAAGCTCTGTATCACAATTTCAGATATTACTTTTTAAATGGAGTTTTCCAACGACAAAATGGCTTTATGTTTCCGATTTAAGGCAAACATTTATAGCTTTTGAAAAGAATAACTATAAAGGTTTGTGTATTCTGTAGACAAATAATGTTAGTGGGGTAAAATTAAGAGTCTAAACCACCTAGAAAGGAATTATCTTAATGTAGCAATATACCAAGTTTTTCTTTGGAACTTGTAACAAAAAGTTTTGGAGTAAATTTGGGCCCAGGAAGCATTTGTTTAAACAAAAGAATGTTCAAAATCGTGTTTATTAGCAGTTTTTCTTAAATATCCCTGGTTGAATAACTCGTATCGCAATAAAGAAAAAAGAAGCAGAGCAATGTCATGCAACAACGATTTTTTCAGATTATATATTTTTTTCATGTAGTTATATTGACAAGAAAGAGATTTAAAATTAAAAAAAAAATGTTTAATCTTCATAAAAAACAAATGCATTTTACCTATCAATATTTTACCCAAAAATAAGAATTAGAAAAAACAAAAAAAAATTAATTTTTAATTTTTTCTACTTAAAATGGTTAGAATTTATTAGCAAATAACTAGTATATTTCACTTACCTGCTTCAGTGGGATCTGTGAAAAATTATTACTGCACTTCATTCATATTTAAAAGTAGTTTGCCCCTCCTTTGTTATGTCGAGACGTCAAGAGCCTTCGATGCCATTCATTATTCCACTTTCTTAGACAAGTTAGATTGTTATGGTGTACGGGGCATACGTAAAAAACTACTTTTACTGTTTTAAATAAAGCCCATGCATTACAGGGAATGTCTCAAGGATCTATATTTGGGCCCCCGTTATTTATTATTTACACTAACGACTGAGGAGATCAGAAGAAGTATGTCGATTAAAAAATCCGTTGTGGTTTATGCCAATAAACTTACCATAATATCCACAAGTATGGTTAAGTATTGTGGCTCGAATGGCTTCAACCCAACTGGAAGTAAACCTACTCTTCTTATGTTTTCTAGAACTATTGACTTTGATTATTCATCTTACTCTCAATTAAAGGGGCTTTAATTATACAAATGGAAAATGTTGAAAAATCTTACACTAATACCTTGACATAGAGTGTAAAGCCAATGTTATTTAATACGTTTTAGGAGAAACCAACTTTCAACAGATTTTTTAATATTTTGTTTTTCATATCAAGTATTTTAGAATAGGCGATAATATTCTGAAATTTTTTACATTGGTAGAAAGTATTTGTTAACCAAAAATACATAGACGTATGATGAATGTCTTTTACAAAGATTTTTGTAAACATTTCTTTAAAGATTTGAAAATACTTACCATCACTTCTCGGTATATATACAAATTAGTTTTGTTCGTTATACAAAATACAAGTGAGTTTACAGGAAACAACGATATAAACATGATGTCCTCAATAAGTTCCATGATATAACGTTATTAAAGCTGACAATGTCCTGCTAGGAAAATTGAAAGCCATAAAAAACATTCATTAATTTAAAACCGCTGCCTAAGGAATCACTACTTCCACATTCGGACTTCCTATCCAAGCCTCTTACAACGAAAACACTATATTTGCACTCCTCTATGTGGAAATAATTGTTTATGGAACTTTAATAGTATACTATTTGAAATCGTGTACCCGACAGACAGACATACAGACAGAAATTTTTTTTGCTCAAACTTAAAATCTCGACGTTTCATGACCGTCTAAGCCTATTTTAACAATAAAAATTTTTTAAAATTTTTGTCGTTACTATACTTCCACCAGATGTGGAAGTAATTAGAAAACAACTCAAATTGTACTTACTTGAAAATGCATTTTATTCTTTCAGCAATATAATGCACAAAAACAAATAATTTTATTAGTCATCAGTTTTATTTGTAAATTTTATAATACAATTCCTTAAAATATTTCCGTTTTCTCTCCTTCAAATCTCTCCATTTTCTACTGAACATCTGGATATTAAATTGCAGCATTTTTTTAATGAGTTTAAAAATTTAGTGTTGTACATTTTTAGCCTACAGTTCCACTGATTTATTTTTAAGCAACTTTTTTATTGAGTAAATAATTTTTTCCTACTACTTAAATATGAACGTATTAGATATTGTATAAATTACTCTAAAATAATAGAAACAATACCCAACTTGATGTGCCGCTTAATAAATTCACAACATAAACAGTTTGCCAGCACAGCTTTGTTACTCAAAGCAATGAATGTCAGCTATAACATCGCGATCAGAATAACCAACTCAAAACCGTTCTCTACCACTCATTCCTTATCGGTTAACCAAGAAACCACATAACGGTGTTTACTTTAATAAAGCGAGACCCCTAATCTAAAAGACCGCCTTATCGCCAAACCACACCCTGTATAAGTTTGAACGCGGATTATTGTACACATAGTAAAACGAAATTTTCCCAGTTGATTTCGGTTATAATCACTACCTTTTCCCCAGTGGGGGAGAGTTGTTTAAATACAATATAGTTTATACTGTCTCGGTGAGGTTTAGTCGTATTAGAGTTTGGAACAGAGACCGTGCAATATACAGAACTCCCGCGTCTGTGGTTATATTGTTAAGTTTATTACTTGGGAGGAGAGAAGATAATCTCGCACTGTAGTGGGAAAATTGTGAAATGTGTTTACTTTCAATAAGAAACGTACTCATTTAAGTCACGTTACAAAAATATGTTTTCTATACTGGAATTAGGGAATAGGATAATGTATACAGGTTGTCCCATGCTAACTCATTTCCTTCAGAGGGGTAATAGAACACAAAGAATAAGTCGAATTTTGTCTGCAAGCATTTGTTCTAAATTGGCTCAGTAGGAATAGGGATCTTTGTTGTAAATCTTATAAAAAAGACATTAACATTGTCAAAGTAATCAGGTATTTATGTTACTAAAGTTAAAAAAATGTAAGAAATATAAGATATATAAACAGCAGAAAAAAATAACAAACAACGAATCTTAGGTGTAACCTTTGGCACTAAGCTCACTTGGGGTCCACACATAACTGACTTAGCAAAAAGAACAAAGAGGGTTTTGAACTTGATACGCTCTGTCTCAAGTATCAATTGGGGAGAAAATAGAGAGATGTTACTGAAGTTATACTCATACTTGACACTGTCAAAACTAGATTACTGCTGTCATATATACTCTTTGGCTGGCAGATCCCGACTTATAGTCTTAGACTCCATACACTGCATGGGTCTCAGATTAGCAAGTGGTGCTTTCAGAACTAGCCCAATGGAGTCAGTATATGTAGAAGCGGGGTTTCCACCACTGAAATATAGAAGAGACCGTCTGCTACTAAATTACGTTACTAAAATCTGGGCTCTCCCAGATTACCCTCTCCATTCCATAATTCTTGATACAGAATTAGACGATATCTACGAGAGAAGACCTACCATCACACGTCCACTGAGGATTCGTGCAAAGGAACTCTTAGAAAAATACGACATTGAACTCCCCGAAGTCTTACGTCTGGGCAATTGTGCGCCGTGGGAACTAACACCACCGTCAGTAAGAATATATCTCACTAAGTACAACAAAAGCGAGGTAAACAACACAATCCTTCTCCAAATGTTTCACGCAGTCAAAGATGAGTATCCAAATGCACTGAAAGTTTATACTGATGGCTCAAAGACTGATTATGGAGTGGGCTGCGCCTTCCTAGCTTTGGAAAAGACTTACTCCCTGACCTAACACCTACGGCTAGTATTTATACGGCAGAATTGTATGCTTTATAGATGGCACTTAGATACTGCCAGATGTCAGTATATGATCAATTTTTAATTTGTACAGACTCGTTGAGCTGCATTCAAGCGACAGAGAATAGCCTTTTAAATTTGGCAGTCTTAGTACACACGTGAGAATATCTAAACTTTTTGTGAGAATTTAAAATAATACTCAATTGAATACTACTAATTACATCTAGTGAGCAATTGCGAAACCCATGCAGCTCTCCAAAGGTTTATAATAAAAATCAAAATGGTACATTCTATTAAAATTTAAAATAGATATCTCTTAAAACATATTTTATTTCATTTTATTACATACATGTGACCTATTTGTGTCTAATTATATACGTACAGCGTATTTCACTTCTCGTGAAGACACCCCCCTGTATCTTTTTTTATTTGTGGCCGAATTCATTTCAAATTTTTATCAGCTACACAACTCCATAAAGACGACTTTATTCAACACATAAATGCCGCCTAAATCTAAAACTCCGGCATACTGCAATTGCAGTTTTTATTAAAAGAAAATCGTTATTTTCGAGAAATCATAGTAGGCTTAGGCATAGAAAAAAAAATTGTTGATGAAAGTTGTTCGGAATCACTTGATATGCCCCCCTGTAAAGTTTTGTAAAAATCGGATTATTTTCAAAAAAAAAAAATGTTTTGTTTCACTTCCCGTGAAAACACCCATGTATCATTTACTTCCACATCCAGTGGAAGTATAGTAACGACGAAAACATTTTTAAAAATTTTTATTGTTCAAATAGGCTTAGAATGTCATGAAACGTCGAGATTTTAAGTTTGAGCGAAAAAAAAAATTCTGTCGGTCTGTCTGTAATTTTATTTGTGCGCACGTTTACTCTGGAACCGTTTAAGATATTGACTTGAAATTTGGTACACTTATATACTTTAACAAGATCTGGAATTAGATTATATTTTCATCTTGTTCCGTCGAAGGGTTGGGGGTAAATTGGGGTAAATTTGGGGTAAAGAGGTAAATCAAGCAGAGGTAGGAGTCCATAAAATTGATATTTAGTATATATAAGAGAAGCTAAGGTCTCAAAAAAAAAATTTGACATTAGCCACTCCCATTACCATCCCCACCCCATTATTAAAGGGGATGAAAAAAAATTGTGATTTAGTGTATGTACAAGAACCAAAAATCTCAAAATATCTGTTTACTTCATCCACCACCACTACCACCCCCTATCACCACCCCCACCCCACTACCTATGTGGGGTATCGTTTTATGGCTTTTTGGGGTAGAGGATTTCAAATATTATATTATTAAAGTTCCATAGACAATTATTTCCACCTAGAGATTTTTTTCGTTGTGAGTGACTTGGATAGAAAATCTGGATGTGGAAGTAGTGATTCCTTGGGCAGCAGTTTTTATTTGTGGCCGAATTCATTTCAAATTTTTATCAGCCATAAAACTCCATTATTCAACACGTAAATGCCTCCTAGATCTGAAAATCTGCCGACAGTAGAGATTTCAATCAAATTAAATTTAAAAAAATGGAAAATACCCTTAAGACATCGTACTTTAGAGTAGTGCTGCGACAAATTGGCTGTGGGTTAACCAAACCTAAAATTTGCAGATATTACTTCCACATCCCGTGGAAGTATAGAAACGACAAAAAAATTTAAAACATTTTTATTGTTCAAATGGGCTTAGAATGTCATGAAACGTCGAGATTTTAAGTATGAGCAAAAAAAAGTCTGTCTGTAACTTTTATTGTGCGCACGATTACTCTGGAATCGTTTAAGATATCGACCTGAAATTTGGTACACATATGTATTTTAAAGAGATCTGGAACTAGATTATATTTTCATGTTATTCCGTTGAAATTGAGGTAAATGGGGGGTAAATAGGTAAATCAAGCAAATAAGCCATAAAACTCCATTATTCAACACAATATAGTTTTATTAATTTTATATAATACCATACTATTAGATTATATTATGTTATGGTAATCATAGTTTACACTATGACATATAATTTCATATATATATATATATATATATATATATATATATATATATATATATATATATATATATATATATATATATATATATATATATATATATATATATATATATATATATATATATATATATATATATATATATATATATATATATATATATATATATATATATATATATATATATATATATATATATATATATATATATATTTTTATATAGCTTTATAATTTTTTTTTGTAAACCCACGCGCAGGCCTTGGCCTTTAGTGGGGCATCTTTGTGTTTATTTACACAATTATTATTATTATTATTTCGTTATACTTATTTTCAAAACTTTTATGTACTTAACTTATTTGTAAAATCGTGTAACATTTATGTAACAAATTTTGTAAATAAACCACTCATTCATTCATTCATTCATTCAAGCGTCCATAAATTGGTATTTAGTATATACAAGAGAAGCTAATGTCTCAAAAAATATTTGGCATCAGCCACCTCCATTACTACCCCCACCCCATTTTATAATGGGGTGAAAAAATTGTTTCATCGTAGATGACCATTCGAAAACTTATTTTAAAGAGGAAGAATAAATGATGTATTTATTAGAAATAAGTTGAAATTTTTTAAAATTCTATACATAATCTCAAAAGTTACCAAAAAGCCATTTTTTAAGTACTTAACCTAAAATATTTCAAAATCCTGACATGATGGGCCAATTCTGAGACCAGATTCGGATTCAGCGCGAAAAATTACTTCGGAAATCGGATAATGTTGGGGTTATTATATAATAAATGTTACTATTACCAGAAAGAATACCTGATATACTATGTGTAGAGCGGTCATCCAACAGAAAAATAATTAATAAGTATAAGATGCTAAATAAAGAGAGAGCTCCTCGGTACATTTTTTTAAAAACTTATAACTACGCCAAATTTTAGATTTCTATATGACTACTATAATTTTTCACCTTTAAGTGGTGTTAGAAGTGTTAGCGGTTAGGTTACCTATAGTCATCTTTTGGCCCTTAAAAATAAGCAAATATTCAACGTGTTAGTTCATTTTTTGAACACTATTAAACTGTTGCTTTGATTAGGTTAGATTGGTATTCCTTAATTGTCTTTCCTATTGTGAGATATACCCCCTTCTTGTCGTCTATTTGTGTAATGTTATATTAAAAAATGTCCTGACAGAGGCCCCTGGACGAGAAGAGAGTGTCCTTGTGATATATCCTTAGTGTATTTTCTACTGTCATGTTAGGTTAATTTAGACAATTAATTAGGCAACAAATATATATATTATGTAATTGGCTAATGGAGAAAATCCAATGCAAAAAAAAAACAAAAATAGTACCTATAACATTGTCTTGGTCAGTAACGCCAAAAGCAAGTTCAAGGTCTTTTCACGATATACATCTCCCTTTTATTATATACATTGCATTGATAATGAGAAATAAAAATATGAGGAAAATCCAGACAACGCATTTTGCATGTCAAAAAGGCATTTCGGGGGTTTTCCATCCTTGTGTAGTTTAGCTATAGGCTAGATCGCCGTTTACCGATCATACAGTGTTGCCAATGTGTTTGATTTATCCGGTTTTAAGGTAAATCTATAGCAAAAATAATAAAACAGTGAAGAAGAACGTCAATAAATTAAACTTTAATTGACCATTATTGATTTATTTACTACAGTGGCCAAATTTCCATTATAATAAACAAAAAATGAAAAGTTTTTATTTTCATCATTAAAATACATATTTTACAGACACTAAATTACTGACGTCAGTGACATTTTTCGGATAAAGATGCAAGGAGCTTCAAAAACCGACCTGGGCGCCCTACTTTTTCTAATAAAACCTATGAAATAGGACAGTATTCAAATGACAATGAGTAAAGTAAATTAACATTAAATGTCAACTAGCTGATTAAACAAGGTAACAGTAAAACTTTTATTATTTTTCAATGACATAATTGCAACACTGTATAACCCTTGTCAATGACGTGACAAATGAACGTGATATCCTTATCTCTTTCGTCTTATGTCTACAGTGAAAACGTAGCCTATTTCTGATTAATTTTAAATTAAAAAATAGATTTGAGTTAGAAAAAAATTATAAGAGTTTTTTACATCTTTTAGGCTGACATACCATCGTGCAAACTATTTGCTCGTATACAGCAGACGCCCTGTATAGTATAGGTAGTGCTGGCGGGCTTGTTAGAATCCCCAGATATTCTAGTTTTTATGGCCGTATCAAAAACATCCTGTGCATAGACAATCGTTGACCATTAGAAGTTTTAGTTGTCTACTATTGCAATAACTAAAAATAATAAACTAGTGGATTATAGAATATCCACTGAGAGTTTCAAAATCAAATTCCAAATTAATCCTGGTCAAACAGAACTTACAGAAAGGTGTTAATTTGAATGACCCCCTGGCTCTGTTCAAACATCGAATTTAGTTGTGTAAATATATGTCACACTATCGCATCCTCGTCGTTCCAGCGGATATACACAACTAAAGTAGACAAGATACACCTAGGTATTATGGTTTGTTTTACCAATTAATGCTGCACGGCTTTACGAGGCAACTGAAGATAATCCATTGATTACTGGCGTAACTTCAGTATTATCTTCTCGCCGTTAATTTACAAGTAAATCAACGGCATTGCTTTGTTGATTGTTTAACTTGAAATTGTTCTGTTAAATAATAATTGGAAAGACTATACCAGGTGATAAGATTGCGACACTCAAATGTATGATTATCAGTTTAAAAACATGGCAAGGATCAGGGAGGCAGAGAAATAGCGTATTCATGATTTCGACATGTGGATCTGGAGACGTCTGTTGGGAATTCCCTGGACACCAATACGCAGTGGGACACAATTTCGTAAACCTGGTCGAAAGCCAAATTTTATACTTCCTTGGAAAGTCTTGATATCTGATGTCAGATCATATACAACGGGGAAGTTAAAAACAGAAAACGAAAATAGTTAGATGGTATTATAGCAGGTTGTACGAATATTTACGTCGAGGTATAAATGCCACAGAGTAATAAGCACCGCGCGCAGTCATCACTTCGACGTCAGTCCAGAACCAGCCACTCGAGTGAACACATGAGTGCATCAGATACTCCTCCGCGGCTGTGACGTCAGCCACTATTGTAAATTGAACTATTCTATCCGTAAAAATCACCTTAGAGAAATCCACACTTGTCGTTGTAGAAATTTTCTCAATCGAAGCAACGTCACTAGATATTACCACGCATCGCTTTTGGCCATTTCTGCCACTCGACCACCGTTGAATTTACGATCGCCGGCAGTTGAAACAGTTCAGTTCCGACCGACCGCCACATTGTGAGGAAATTTCGGGTTTTACTGTTCAAAATCTCTAGAGACCTTAATGTCCATCTTATCGGCATATTTTTTTTTTAATTAAATTACTAGCGTAAATTCCCTACACATTTTTTTATGTTAATTTTAACTTTTTGACAGCTGTCAGCTGTCAAATTATGTATTTGGTAGTTTGATTTTACTACTATATAGTTTATATACTATGTATAGACAAAAAAAAATAATTTTCATATGAATATAGCGATATTGGTTCATTATTTAAATTTTTAATATTTTTTTGACAGTTTATTTAATTTAAAAAAAATGTATCCCGATTCGATGGATATTAAGGTCTCTACACTCAAAGAAATAGTATGGGTAAATTCAACACAAAAAATGGGTAACTAACAATATCGTTAATTTTGTTAAACCAAACTATATTGATGGTATTTTTAAACAAGAGGTGATTGTTATTTTAATTAATGAAAAGTTGTCGTACAACAAAACAAACATTAACTTAAAAAATAGATGAATAAGACTATTATTTTGTTCGTCTGACTATTATTTTGTTGAATTCTGTCAAATTAAACTAGATAATAGTATATTTTATTTTTAACTATTATCGAATTGTAATTCTAATCCAGTATTAGTTCGCTGTATTATTGTACTTGGTAGACAAACCAATATTATTGTCGTCTTCTAGAAGTTCTAAAAGAATTACCATAAAATTTGCTTGCTTACCACGTAGTCTATTACAGAAATTGTTCCCAGATGACGCCACATACAAATCACTGACAATAATCAATCAGGCATTATCTTATACTCTGATGAATTTATAGAAAATTAATAACATGATTGCAATGTTCAAATTCTCTCAGAGATCATCGATATATTTGGATGGATCTTATAAACGATCTCTAATCTTTGGTTTGGGTGGTCTGATGTCTCAATAATGAGATTTTGGCTAACCAAAAAAAACTTCATCATACAATAAAGTGTAGATCAACCTAAAAATTAGTTGGTGAACAAAAAACAAAGTTGTTGTACTATTTAATTGTAGACCAAATTGAAAATGGTTAGTGAACATAAAAAAATGCCATTGTACTATTTAATTTGTTACAAGAAGATATGATTATTAAACTACTATTTGTTTACGAAAACAAATAAAGTTGTATGACTATTCTTTTCTGATTGATTTAACTATGAAACTAGATAGGCGCGATTTCATATGCTCTTTTTAGTTAAATTTACGTATCATTTTCTTTGAGTGTAGAGATTTTTGAACAGTAAAATCCGGAATTTCCCCACAGTGTGCCAGACCGAACTAAGGAAATAAGTAAGTGTGGTGGAAAAATTTTCAAAAAGTCTATCGCCAAATCCTAATAAGAAGTTTTCTAAATCTGTAACCATCATCAGCTGGTGCGCAGAGAGGTACAGACGTGGATAGTAAGTAAACCGAAGGAAGTAAGTGGAGTAGAAAATTTCCCTAAGTCCGTCATGGTCATCAACTGGTGCGTAGAGGTTCCGAGGTTTTCCCACTCTACAACCGGTTAATTTGCAGCCATCCGAAACACTAATCCACAAGGACAGTTCCAAACCAGTGACCGCTAGACGTGCTCAGTAGTAAGTAATATGAGTAGCAAGTTTTAAGCCTAATCCAGGCACTGTCTGTAACGTCACCGACTTCATCGCTTGCTCTGCTAATCTACAGTTTCTTGTCACACCGCTCTATTAACCGTATGTTCGTGTCACCAAGTCTTAGCTGACATCATAATGCCGTTGTGCTTCAGCCTTAGGTTCCAGTTTCCGTCATAGTAATAAGAGTTTTATTAATAGTAGATATAACGTAAGGAACCTGTAGAATTTGATAGTAATAAGAACTATTCCGAATTGTGCATTTTACTGGTGTAGATAGATCGATAGATAGCTAATTTATTGGCCCAATAAGTAGATGCATAATTATGTACATGTGTACAAGTCAAGGATAAAAGAATAATAATAAATATAAAATATATACCTAATCAAGATATAAAATTTAAGATGTAAATATAGAATCTACGAGACAATATAATTGTATTATTGTATCTTTATGTGTGAAAAAGTCTAATTTTCCCTTTTAAACTACTGGACATTTCCGTTTCTCCACTGTAATTACTCAAACCCTGCTTCACTGGCTTTGAGAGTAGTGGCATTCCTCCCCTTGATTAGGGACTGGCGCCCGAGCAACCGTATCGTAATTACGCTGTTGCTAGGGTCTCAAAATGACACTTCACAGCCTCATAGGGAAGTACGTCACAATATATTATATTTTGCACACATGTTACATATAAAACTGTTTACTTTGTTCATCCTTGAATTTTATATTAGTACAATTGAATTTATTTGCATCAAAAAGTAATAGAAAGTTATTTTTAAGACTCTCTGTATATGAAAGATATATTGCATCATAAAGTAAGAAACCTCTTAGCTCGTTTTATTATTTCTTTTACAGTTCCTCCAGAACATGCTGTTTATTCTCTTATTCGCTGCCAAAGCACTCATTGTGTTTATTATATTCTTATTTAATATTTCACTTCGTATGGATGAAATATATAACATAAAACGTACTTAGTACCGTGCTATGAGGGTGCTTTGATTCCACTCTTGCTCCCGTAATAACACAGCCTCAGTAAAATTAAGAGGAGAAACGTATTGCATTAAGGGAAAGATTTGATTCTTATAGCTTGGGAACATGCATGTTTCTACTTAAGCCTAATAATTAAAAAAAATTAACTGTCCTCTAAAGAACACGCTCTTTTGCTATAGATAGATGATAGACACATATATATTTCACTATATGCAATTTTAATAGCAGGACAGAACAAAATGCAAAAATATAGCAACAAATCTAGTATAGATTAAAATATAAATGTAATTATATAGTAATCTAATATTTGTGTTATGAGTATCAAAAAATTTGGAAAAATGTTTAAAAATGTTTTGAAGCGTCAGGATCCTATCAACCTAATGATATAATGAGGTCGCAAAGTTTTAAACAATTTATGCTTTTATGACTTTTTAAACTGTAACGGTTTGTTGTCGGGTAGCTGGTTTGGAGATTAATCAGGGTCCAGATTAATTAATAAGACAGCCCAATCAAAATATAAACAATTTATTTACTTCAAAAGCCATATGATAATTTTTGACGTTGTGCGATTGACAGTCTTTGAAACTCTTACACGGTGGTTGGTTATTTTCGTGCCTTTTCTTCCAATTTTCGACAATTTTTTATTCTAAGTTTATTTATTTATTTGATTTTTGTTTATAATGGATTCTAAATGGCATAGGGGTTGTGCTTAGCATCCATGCCCTTCGAAGGTGAAACAAATAAGCTTCTTTCTATTTCCCAAAGATCCTGAAAGGTATGTACAAATTTATATTACTGATACAACTAGAAAGTAATGTTAGATATACTAAATTATTAGCAGTTGAAAAGAAGTAATATGAAAGGAAATATTTTCTTATCAGAAATGCAATAAGTTACAGAATATGTTCATCAGTTTCTAATGAACAGAATTGTATTGTGATCATGAATAAGGTAATTATGTAATGACTTTCAACTCGTACCATACTAAAGAACTTTTCATTGTATCAATTTAAAAAAATCGATAATTGGGCATGTGCAATAATGTGCATCATATAACTAACATAACCTCAAATTTTAAGTTTTTCAGGTTTATTCTTATTTTTAATGATTGTATACTCATTTCAGCTTGGAGCAATACTGGCTCCAAGCAAATATTTAAAAATTCAGGCTAATAATTTTTCAATAATGTTGGTTAATAAAAATAGACTGCTAATTACAGGTTAGATTTCCAACCTACAAAAAGTGTCCTATTTTATTAGGAGAAAGTATTTAGAACTTCAAAAACATTACACTGAATTAAATTTTAGTTGAAAGTATGGAAACCAAGCTGAAATTTTAACAACAGCAACGAAATACTCATAAATCTTAAGAAACATATATTTTAGAGGTTAGCTGTGCACATGCCCTATTCACGTATATTGTTATTTTACATAAACATTTTTTTCACTACTATTTGATTTGTAATATTCTATTCAACAATATAGCCAATGTAGTTATATACATAATATATTTCTCTTTCATTGTATATCCACATTGTACTACTTTCCAAGATAGCATTTTCATATTCTGGTAGCAGTATGAAAAAAAAATGCATTGGCTTAAAAGCGCATTATGATTGAAATACGGGATATAAATATAAAAGTGTACTTCTTTTTTTGAACATTCTGCAATACGCTATGACTTGGACCACCAACTTCATTAATACCGTATATACGTATTCCTATTCATGTACCATATCTACTAAATATAAAACAAGACTTTTTTCCCAGTGTACAGTGTATTGGACCGAAATATTGATATATTTTTTGTGTATATCATTTCTCTGAGTGTAATAAGGCATATTACTGTCACTTCGAGGTCACATAAATCAGACACCCGATATCAAAGAAGAAGGATTATGGAAGCGCTTTCCTTTCTGGAAGTGCAATAGATGATTTGTTCAACAATATTTTTACCAACATTAGCATAATAATAATTGACTGCATTCGCTATTTCTAGATCATCTTTTATAAAGGAGAAGAAACGGTTATTTAAATAACTTTTAAAATTAAAAACCCCGGACGGTGGTCAGTATCTAAGAACCCTCTCTAAAGAATTGTCTAACGTTTGCAGAAAACTGCATCAAAATTAGTACTCTCGTTTTGAAGATCTTTTAATCTTAATTTTTCAAGTAGCAAAATTAAAATTGTTACCTTATCAAAGCTTTTTCTAGCTTTTCTGAACAGCAAATTATTGTTTATAAATTCTCACTGCAATTTATTTTTAATTACCTATTGACATAGCAACCAAATTATTCTTGTTCGTCTTGCCAGCAACCAACATATCGCTTGTATTTTTCTACTAGTTTGATTCAATACTACCAGTATTAGCATGTTGTAGATTTGGAAAAAACAGATGTAAATATTTGAATCGAAACACATGCATCTGAACATATTTAATGTTAGATAACATATCAAGTCGGAAGTGCAAAGTCTATTCACGGTAAGGACCTATAATTAAATTCGATGACGTTATCTAACTTTATGAATAATAATAACAATCCGCCATTACAATCACGTCCGCTGTGGCTGCTGCTTGATATTCCGCCGGAACGCTGAATTATTATGCAAGATAATGTCGGTGTGGAAGCTCGTCATAAATTGTGGATTGATTGCTGCTCCAAGAAACTTAAAACTATCATTTTTAGGGTGGATTTTAAGAATCCAGAAAGTGGATTACCACAATAAATTTAGAGCTGCTACGATCTGAAAAGCTAATCCAATAAACTGTGTTGAAATTGTTAACTTTATCAAGGAGTGGTTCATTTTGTAATAACAAAGTAACTCATCCTTAACTGTACGCATTTGCGTTAAATCATTTTAAAACTTGTTAAACTTATTCTAGGACAAGCGCCTATCTTAAATGAGTAGAAGTTGCACTTGGGTGGTGGACTGCCAATATCTATTTGATTAATATTGTGCACGAATATGACACAATTCGCTTTACCGTGATGCAACTGAGATTAATTGCATACGAGTACACAGCCATTATTTTACTTTCACATCCAGTGGAAGTATACTAACGACAAAAAATTTTTTAAAAATTTTTATTGTTCAAAGAGGCTTAGAATGTCATGAAACGCCGAGATTTTAAGTTAGAGCGAAAAAAAATTTCTGTCTGTCGGTCTCTCGGTCTGTCTGTAACTTTTTTTGTACGCACGTTTACTGTGGAACCGTTTGAGTCATTGACTTGAAATTTGGTACACATACAGAGTGACCCATTTAAAAGCGGGGCACCTATCTAAAATTTGTATTTATTGTGCGATTTGAATCAAATTTTACTCAAGTATAGAACAAATTATGATCTAAATATGACCAGAAAAACATTCATCTTCTACAAATTCAAAGCCACCTGCGGTACCAAAATATGAGGAAAAAATCAAAAAATCATGTTAGGCATTTTTTTATCGGAAAATTGTGTTGGTGAAACTTGTTCAGAATTGTCCAGAAATCTTAAGTCTAAAGTTTAATCAAAATAAAAAAATATTGGAATTTTGATTAAAATCATCTGTCAGAAAATATCATTTTAATGGGTTTTTTTGTTTAGAAAACTGTACTATGACAATTTTGTTTGAAATTAAACACAAACTACCAGGTAGTTGTCAAGTAATCTGCAGTTCTTTTTAAATAACTATTTTTTAAAGTTTTTAAATTTCAATTTTTCAATTTTTTAATTTTGATTAAATTCTGGACCTAAGGTTTTTGGACAATTCTGAACAAGTTTCGTTAACAAAATTTTCCGATAAAAAAATGCCTAATATGATTTTTAAATTTTTTTCGCATATTTTGGTACCGCAGGTAGCTTTGCACTCGTAGGAGGCGAATGTTCTTCTGGTCATAATTAGATCCTAATATGTTCTATATTTGAGTAAAGTTTGATTCAAATTGCACAATAAATAAAAATTTAAATGAGTCACTCTGTATATACTTTAACGAGATCTAGAACTAGATTATATTTTCATTTTGTTCCGTCAAAGGGTTGGGGGGTATGAGGTAAATTTGATGTAAATAGGTAAATCAAGCAGGTAAGAGTCCATAAAATTAGTATCTAGTATATACAAGAGAAGCTAAGGTCTCAAAAAAAATTTTGGCCCATTACCACCTCCACTCCATTATTAAAGGGGATGAAAAAAAAATGTGATTTAGTGTGTGTACAAGAAACAGAAACCTCAAAATATTTTTCTACTTCATCCACCCCCACCCCACTACCGATGTGGGGTATCGTTTTATGGGTTTTTGGGGTAGATGATTTCAAATATTATATTATTAAAGTTCCATAAACAATTATTTCCACATACAAAATTTTTTCGTTGTGAGTGACTTGGATAGAAAATCTGGATGTGGAAGTAATGATTCCTTGGGCAGCGGTTTTTTATTTTTATTGTTCAAATAGGTATTCGTAATCAACAACTCTCACTTGTTTCGTAATAAATAATTCTATTAAAAATAACTTTTAAAAATATTTTAAGACTGATATATGATCTAAACCGACTAGCCCTAAAGATTTTTCGAATCTGAGAGACGTAATGTATATTTTACAGTTTCGATATCTTTTACATCTTACTTTTGTGTACTTAGTCTTATAAACATTAATAAAAAATTATAATTAAACATAATCTACATAAAATATGATTGCTCACACGCCTTTGCCGATCATCCTGTATACAATATTCGTTTCATAAAATCTTAAAAAATTTTACGTAAAGTTCTGTCAAATCTGAGAGATATATTCAATATTATATAGTTTTGATATCTTGTACATCTTCATACTTTTGTGTTCTTAGTTAAAAACCTTGGTAACATTTTGCTCTGAAATTATAATATAATATATTTTATACAAAACATGATAGTTTACATGTGTTTGGCGATCGCCATTATTATGGATGTGGTCCAATTTCCTTAGAGATAATTCTACATACTATTCTACTTATACGCCGAAGAAACAAAAATTTTAAGCGTTAAAGAAGTTATTGTATTTACAATAAACGGTCTACGCACACATACATACGCATATACCGACATACAGACATTTGTTCTTCGATATTTGAGTTCAGCCTATTATGATTTTTTTTCTTTATGTTCTGCAACCGAGCGGAATATAAACTTTTCAGGATATTATTTTATACACTTTCACGAACTCATTAAAAAAAGATTTCAGAAATTTCACTATAAAGTTTTCTCTGTCGTCTGGGCCACTTTAGTTCAAATCATGGTCTTTCGATTCTCTAAGCCCTTCAAACAGTCTGACTGCTGACGTAAAATCAGAAAAAAATAGTAAGGTACATTTTTTGCTGGAATTTATGTTTACAGAAAAATTTTGTATCATTAATATGTTTAAAGTAACCAGTTTTGCAAAATGCTCGTACATAGTCTTTCGATCATCTCACAATATATTATTATACTCTTCGCAAAAACGAAGAGTATATTGTATTTGATCGGCACATTTTTAAAATCGTAAATATCGCTCGTAGAGAAAAAAATTTTCATATCATTGTGTTAGTGAACGAATTCTGAACAACTTTCAAAATGTCCGTCTGTCCGTCCGTCAGGTTTCTTGTAAGCACGATAACTTAAGAAAGAAAAGTCCAATTGTATTGAAATTTGGAAAGTAAATTAGTGTTAGGTAGAGGAAGAACCCTATTGTTTTTGAAGAAAATCGATCAGTAAATAAAAAAGTTGTTAATTATTTAATATTAAAAAAAAATATTCTCATAATTTTTGTCACTTGTACTTAAATAGAAATCTTGTGAAATGTTATCTCCATAAACTTTTGCCTTGCAATCCAAAGATCGTGTGTTCGAATCCCACACAGGTTGGATATTTTTTTTTTCATTTTTTTTTTAATATAATTTTTTTCACAACAAAGATGGTATCACAAAATTTAGGATGCCCAGAAACTAACATTATTTACAAGAAAACTGCGAAGAGTATCCCATAGAATGTGTAACAATTATATAAAAAGCTCAGTAAATTGGCGAAGAGTACGTTTTTAGCTTGTTTCACTTTGTAGAAGCAAAATAAGTTCAATAAAAAGGGTGAAAAAAATTTGTTGTCAAAAATTATGCTGCCTTCAAAAAAGCTAACTAAAAACGGCCAAATAATGAAACCAGATGTATTTTTAGCCGAGAAGTACTCGTCATTCTTTTAGGCATTTCCTTCCACCAATCATCAGTTTCATTTAGATATTGTAAATAATAAATTTACCTATTTATATTTAAACCACAAATCTCTAATTATATTGTAGACATGAAAATATACCCATATAACATGAAAAATTTGCTTAGTCAAATTTTTAACAGATTTTTTCGTTGAATGATGCACCCCGTATACCCAAATAATTAACTTCACGATATTGGACCACCTTCTAATTGGAAACGTCTAGTCTAGCAGCGACGTTCATTGTACCTTAATATGGTGGAAAGTCAAACTCAGACAGGAAGGATGTGATTCTGCTATTTCTGATGTTAGAATAGCGCTCGTCGAATTCGAGAGTCGAGAAGTGAATTCACTGTTCTGTAATATAATTGCATCGATTACGACTTGGTTCCCACTATGCATATTTACACAGAAACTAGAGCTAGATTTACAACTTAGACAGCAAATTCGTTAGGTATCAGACCTGGCAAACATACATTTTACTAAATAAACACAAAAAATATAGACATAGTAAAACGTTTGCCTCGTCAAACAACCCTAAACATACAGCGGGCAGGTAAACATTAAGGGATTGTTAATTAAGATGATGTGGAATACAGTTATTTTAAAAACCATCTCTGAAGGTCCTCCATACATATTTGTTTAAAAAATTCTTAAATATTAGCAGAAATTGATTGATAGGAAACACCGCTTTTTGCTCAATTAAAAGGAAGTTGGGCTTTCTTAAAAAAATTATTTATATAATGTAGGGCAAAAAAGTAAAGTAATAAGAAAGTTAAATAATAATGAAATTCTGGCATCAACGAAGCTCACACATTTTTGGCTACCTCCTGAATGTCGATACTTTCATCATAATCCATATTTTTATTTCAAAAACTCACGTAAATAACTTGAATAGCGAAAATTATTATGAAGTTATCAATTTGACAACTTATTGACAGTAACAATAGCAGAAAGCAAATACACTCCAATTAGAGTCTAAGCCACTAATAAATGGACAAATCTTGAAATATAGTAATTTTGAATGAATTTTCCCTAAAAATTGTAAAATTGCTAGTAGTACGAAAAACGTCGTATGCACCTCGGCTTGTATTGTGTATTTGCAGGGTCCCTATTCTTGACGGCAGTAGAATAGAACAATCGAGAGAAAGTGGGCGTGTCTCTATTGAAATTCACAAAACCGTATTCTTGAACTTATTTCTATCGTCGCTTCTATCAAAAATTGATCCCCGATGCTTCTCTTGGTTATTTTCAGGGAACAGTCGGGGAATGCCGCCATTTTCTGTTTTTCTAACCTAGAAAAGTGAATGTTGTCAAAAACTAAATGTTTTATTTCACTTTTGATAATTATTCTTGTGATTTTGGACTTAATATAAAGATGAATCTGCCTGAAGTAATATATTATAAATAATCCACAACGTGAACGATTCTCAAGAACTCCTAGAGGTTGAGAGAGAGATTCTTCCTCAGAGATCAGTTTTTATTATCAAATGAAAAATTTATGACATTGTTCTGTATGACTAAGCCCGTTTGCCAGGATTTAATAGAGATCTTAGAGATGTAAAGCAGTCGGTCCCTTGTCTATTAAATGTTAGGCAATTAAAAGATCCCTACTCTTCTTACGAGAAGGAGGTTCGACAAAATTTCCAGGATGAGGGTAGCCCGTCTCCTGGCATAGGTGATAGGCCCTGGTAGCGGAAATAGGCCGACATTAAATAAATAAAAATCTTCCCTGTCTGTACAAACTATGTACAAAATATATTTTAAGTAATAATAGGTAGCATTTTTTTTTGCTTATTTAAAAATACCAGATCAACAAATTAATGTTATACATGGTAGTGTGTAGTAAAACAATATAGATAACTGAAAATAAAATAAAGAACAGAAACAAAATATTTGGTTTAACATAACAATAGAAGTATATTGATATATATCAATCGGAATCGCTACTAGAAGTAAGATATCTTGTGGTAGTATTTTTCTTAACCTATTATTACGAGTCTTTTCATTTAGGTTTAAATTTCTGGCACTTGCACAGTTGTTTATAGTTTTGAAAAATGTCTTAGCACATGATTTCATAAAGTTTTCAATTTGTGGCACGTCAAGCTCTCGATGGATTTGACTGTTTCTTATAAGCCAATGGGCATTTATAGCAGATCCCAACACTTTATTTTGAAATGTTTGCACCTTTTTAATATTAGTTTTGCTAGCAGTTACCCTTATCACACAGCTGTAAGTTACTGATGGTCTTAAGATCGATTTATATATTAATGTTGTGCACTTAACTCTGAGCTTCGATTTTCTATTAATAATGGGATATAGCATTGATAACCTTGCGTAACCAACATTAAGTTTTTTATTGATGTGGTAACTCCATGTTAGTCGTTTATCTAAGTATACTCTTAGATATTTAATTGCACTGTCTGCAGGATTCCATATTATTTCCTCGTCGTTGATGATAATATTATATTGGGGTTTTGTGGTCTTAGGGAAAGCATTATTCTTCAAATAATAATACCTACTTTGGGCTCAACTCTGTTCTTAAGAATACATATTGGTACCCCGGCACATATGAAAACATTCACATCTCTTCAACATATAATAATTATATTGCCGCTTATTTTTTATTACACCGAATCTTTCAAAACACTGCTTCATTTTCAGGTTCTAGCAGCTCTGCGTGTCTTTCAATACGTTTGTTAATATTCTTATTGTTATTGTTATGAACTTTGGTTATGCCGATTGACAGAAATTGCTCGTCTATGATTGGTGAATAAGTTTGGCAACGCTGCGGTTCATTCCCTAATAGTTTGTTCCCTCCTTTCTGTTCAAGAATACAGTTTAATGCTTGCAGTAGAACGGCAGTAGAACAAATCCGGGGAATGCTCCCCGGGGAACGTTCTATTCTATCACGGTCAAGAATAGAGGGCCAGGTCTCGAACATTGCAAACCTAAGCCCTGTGGGCTTCGGTTTGCACTGTGTTCTCGACCTGTAAAATACACTTACAAGCCTTGGTACATAAATAACTATTAAAGCATCATCAAAATAAAGAGTTGCAGTCCAAACTCTCAGTATTTATAAAAGCATGTTTTTTTTGTTTTTTAATTAAACTATTAATTTATTAAATTTAAACACTTATGCCAATTAAAAGTTTATTCTAAAAAGCCTCATTTAGTAATACTATGTAGGTATAAATATTTAACAAACGCAATTGTAGACTCTTAAAGTCTGAGAAATTCGACATATTTTAAATGTAATGAGAACTAAGAAACAAAATGGTACGTATATATTGTAATACATGGGCTTGTTCCAAGCCGCTGAGGTGTTTTTACTGCAAAGAGTTCTCACGCTCTCGTCTATCAAATAAATAATGGGTAAATAAAGAGAGAGCACTACTCATTAACCAATAGGTGAAGTGCATGTGACGTCAGCTTGGAGGACAAACTATTTGCTGTTTGTTTACATATGAAAAAATCGGCTTTGTATCTCATATTGTTGAATTCCAAAACAATCAAATTATTTTTTTAACACGAATTTAAGATATAAATACGTTTATTACAGAAAAAATTTTACTCCTACAGCTCGTGCTGTATTTTGCAACCTCAGTTGACAACACAAAAAGAAGACATATTATCGCTTAGTGAATTATATATTTGACCGCAACAATATAAATAAATGTTTTCAATAATTTGCACTTTAATAATTCACCACAGGTTGTTTTTCCTTCAGGGTGCACGTCACCTGTGCCTCGCCTATAGACACTATGTATCCATGGTCCCGTTATTAGAAATAGGAGCGGAATATGACTGGTATAACCATCTAGCGCTACTAGAACTATTCCATATACTTATCGCAGTGATAACTATTTTACGTTTTTAAGCCATTAAAGGCTGTGTTTAATATATTATAATCTTTACATGCCATTTTTCTCTGAAGAACCTTCTGTCTGATTAAATTGTAATAAACCTAGATGACAAATTATGAATTCGAAATATAGAAGTGGGGAAATTGAAATAATTACAGGTAGGAAAAGGTCAGCCTATATATTGTTATATATTATATTTTATTACTATAATTTACACGAGTTATATTGACTTTTTAATAAGCTAAAAGAAAAATTCATAGATACAGTTTAAAACCAAGTAATATTTGAAGAAAATGTTTCATGAAATAAAACATAACAATGATGGAAATAAACCATAATAAAATATACAAAATCCAAATTATAAAATTTATATTAAAATTCAAATATACAGTGTGTCCCAGGATAGATGTAACAAGAGGTGTAATGGACCAAAAATTTTGGAATTTTGGAATGGTATTTGGGGATTGAGTCCTGCTTGTTGTAAAACTAAAGTATTCCAAAAATGACTTGATTTGGTGTTCTACAGGGTGTTTTATAAGCAAAGTTGTAAAAATCACCACTAATAAAGTACCTTTATTTTTCAAAATATGAAAAAATTACACTAAGAAAAGTTATTTAGAATGCAATTTTATACCTCTATACCAAATTTCAGGAATATAAAATTATTTTTTTGAAACTTCCCATTTTTTCAATAAATTACTATTTTATTTTGAACCATTCAATTAAAACTGCATAGAAATTATTTTTTGTGAATTAATATTTAAAGTTATGTAGAAGCTAAAAGTAGGCTATGAGAAAAGCAGTGGATACACATTTATCATTTATTATTGACATATCAGTCAAACGTAGTCAATATTATCCTTAATTTCTGTTTCAAATTAACGAACCAAGCATAAAAAATTAAGTGAAAATGGTACTCACAGTGTGTGAAAAAATTTATATTGTGCAATGCTACGGAATTGGCGGTGAAAACTCGCTAAGAGAAGTGGTAAACCAATTTAATTTGAAATTTCCAAACACTGCTTTGTCACGTACTCAGGCTATGAGAATAATTAAAAAGTTTCTGGCTACTGGTAGTGTTCTTAATATGAAAATAAAAATAAAAGCATGATGAAGACAATGTTGGGGCTATTATAGCTCATGCCTCTGTTATAGAAAATCCTAGGATGCCACTAAGAGAGAGATCAGCTCTTATTAATATTAGCAAGTATGAACTATGTGGATGTGGGTGGTAGCTACATCGAATAATAAAAACATTGTAAACATTGTTTTGTATTGGTCAATAATTAATTTGTTTGTGAATCTGTTATATTTTTGACATTTATTACTTGTTATAATTTTTAAACCTCATTAATCTTCTGTTAGTAATTGTTTCTTGTTTTACAATTAGTTCGATTAACATTATACCTTCTTACATGTCGTATATTCAATATTTTATTTACCAATAGCCTACTTTTTGAGATGATTAACATTTGCTCCTACACAACTTTAAATATGAATTCAACTCTTAATTCGCAAAAAATTATTTTATATTCCTGAAATTTAGTATAAAGGTATAAAATTGCATTCTAAATAACTTTTCTTAGTGGAATTTTTTCATATTTTGAAAAATAAAGGTACTTTATTAGTGGTGATTTTTACAACTTTGCTTATAAAACACCCTGTAGAACACCAAATCAAGTCATTTTTGGTATACTTTAGTTTTACAACAAGCAGGACTCGATCCCCAAATACCATTCCAAAATTCCAAAACTTTTGGTCTATTACACCTCTTGTTACATCTATCCTGGGACACACTGTATAACATTCAATAATAATTTTTATTATTATTTATATCAATGACGATAATACTATATAAATGAATACGCTACATATACTCCCCCTTGTAAAAAGAAAAATCAACTTACCGAAGTATCAATATTATAGATGACTTTTAAAAAATCAGATTTGACTGATAGATGACAAAATAGCATGTACTTGACTGTGTAGATAGAAAAGTTCACAATCGTTAGATTGAGCGTCTTTCGGTAATTGTAACTTGAAATTCATTGAGTGTATAGAAGAAATTGAGGTAGGTGATATAATAGCATGTATTTGACTGATGCGTAAATAAATATAAAAGTTCACAATCATTAGATTGAGCGTCTTTCAGTAACTGTAAATTGATCATTCATAATTAGAATGATGTTATATCACATAAAAATAGCAAATAATTGATACCTTTATAAGATGGCTTAATAGTGCAGGGAGTTGTATAAGCAGGGTACTCACCTACACATGTACAAAATAAATAAAAATGTACAGTCTTCTGGATATAAACTTGGAGTTGCAGTGGGGGATCTAGCGATGGTTCTAGTGTTGCGATGGGGAATCTAAATTAATCTAGTGTTTATAACGGTCCTGAAATTCTGGCTTTTTGTAAGTTCCTTCTATCGAATACGAATCCTTGACTTGAAGTTGCACGATCTCAGCATACGGTATACCTTAAACTATTGATACCTCGGTCTTCGGATATTGCATCTTATTTCAGAGCTTGACGTGTTGATGACTTTGACGTTGAGATTGAAAATTCCACAAATCAATTGGTAGTGTATCGTTATTGCTCAAATTTTGGCAATAAACTATAATAAAATATAAAAAATCCAGATTTTAAAATTTATATTAAAATTCAAATAAGGCATTACCATTGATATATTTGCGATTTGTGTCATTCAATAATAATTTTTGTTATTATCTATACCCATGACGATAATTACATGTAAGTAAATACACTACAAATGCGTTTTACAGCGATAACACTGTATATGTATCGAGTCTTACAGCAATAGAACAGCATCTTGGTGCTGTGAGAAGCCCGTCTAGTTTAGTTTACCACTAATAATGTCATTTGATTAGTGCAGTGTTTTCAAATGGCCATTGGTTGGCTATCGTATTAATGAGTGAAATAATCACTAAAAATAGTTCTGAGAGATGGGCTTTTAGGTGGCTATGACTCTCTTAGAAAACATCGTTTGTAGCAAAAATATAACTTTCAATTACTTTATTTACTCCGGAAGACGATAGCAAAGATCAATAAGGCATTACCATTGATATATCTGCGATTTGTGTACTTTTCAAAGTACACACCAAACCGACAAACTAGATTAATTGGCGCCATCAGCATCTTTGCGTAACAATACGTTAAGTCGGTTTCCAATGTAGATGTGTACGCCGCCAGTTTAAAATGAATGCTTCCAGGGCTGAGTGGGTTTACAAATTATCATACCCCGCCTTTATTCCTTCTAATATGGGTTTACAGTCGATCCGCCTTTCTTTTCGCATTTGGAGAATTGATGGTTATGGTTTTCGTACGCTCTTGGAAATTTTATGCCCCCTTCGCGACATTTATTAAGACAAAAACAACGTGAGGCCTATCACAAAGGTGGAAATATTTTCATTATTAGTGACTATGGAATATTTAATACTGCTATTGACGTATTTGTAGAATTTTATAAACGATAACTTCAAATGACTTTAATTATTAAGAGTAGCTGCTTGATGGCAGGACACGTCCCCAGAAATTTAAAAAATGAATGAGTGAATTAAAAATATTTATTTATAAATAACTCTGATAATAAATCCAGGGATAGCCAGAAATTAACACATTTTGAAAGTAATAATGGCCGGAAAATTAATAATACCGATGGTTACTTTCCAGATATCTTTAAGATAGCTCAATATTTTTAAGAAAGGTGATTCAAATACCCCGGATAACTATCGACCAATTTCGATTATCCCTGTGTTTGGCAAGATAATTGAAATTATTTTAAAAAATCGTTTATCGAAATATTTTGAAAAATATTCCTTATTGCATGCTTGTCAATATGGTTTTAGACAAAAATGTTCCACAATAGATGCAATCTGTAAGATTATGAGTGACACAGTTGAAGCCCTTGAAGATGGTAAACATATTGTAATTTCGCTGTGTGATCTCAGCAGGGTCTTCGACTGTGTCTCCCATACTCTTATCATCGAAAAACTTTTTTTATGGAGTCGGGGGTATACTGTTGTCTCTGTTAAAGTCATATTTGGAGAATAGACAACGTGTCTAAAAAAACCATATGACATATCAGTAAAACATGGAGTGCCTCAGGGATCTGTGTTGGGACCTCTACTGTTTATAATTTATGCAAACGATTTATTTTATTACTTATTCCCTAGTAATATTGTTATGTTTGCTGATGATGCAACTCTCACAGCTAGTGCCAAGAATATTAATAGTTTACAAAATATCATTGATAAATCTGAAAGTCGAGCGGAACTTTGGTATAATGCTAATGCACTCAAACTAAATCGTGACAAAACATAAAATCTATTTTTTTCTGCCAGATATGACGTAACGAAGGGAGAAAGTGTCAATTTACTCGGTATAGTTCTTGATGATACTTTAAGTTGGAGCAATCATATTGAGCAACTCAGCAATAAGCTATCAAGCTGTTTATTTCTTTTACGAAGATTAAGAACTGTTCTACAACTACACACTTTGCTGTCAGTGTACTATTCATTGATCCACTCCCAAATAAGCTACGGGGTCATACTCTGGGGAACTCGAGCAGCGCTGTAAAAATATTTCGACAACAGGAAGAGTCTATAAGAATTATAACTAGAGCAGGTTTCAGAGAACACTGTCAACCATTATTTATTAAATATAGTATAATGCCTATTCCTTGCCCCTATGTTTACTACTCTTTCAGAAATTCATAAAAATAAGAATGTGTATGTAACTCCATCTGAGCTACATAAAACCTCCTAAATATCGCTTAACAAAATCAATTAAAACTCACTGAACTTGAACTTACATAATAAATTACCTGAAAATATAAAACAACAAAATGTTCAAAAATTGAAAATTATCATTAGAAACAGTTTCTTGAAATTTTGTTTTTATACAATTGAAGATTTTATGATTACCCCTATGACTGTTATGTAATATACTGTGTAACTGACGTCGTATGTTTTAAGGCCGTTTTTCATATATTATATTATCCTGGTTTTTTACATTTTATATCTGTTTTATAAACTTGTATTATATTTTACCTACGATCACTACTGTAAATAGTAAAAAACACACTACCTGCCATCTATGTAAGTTGAAATTTACATATTGTAAACAAATCGCACTGTAAACAAATCGCACGGTAAACAAAACGCACGGGACACGCAATTATAGGTGGCTTATATCGCTGACGCGGGGTTTAAAAAAACAAATGCGCCTACGTAATTTTCAAACGCTGTCAAAACTGACATAATATTTGTTGAATAATAGTGGTGACAAGTAAACTAAATCCAGATTTTACTAAATAAATAAATAAATATGATCATAGGTAAAGTATTAGGGATTGCATTACCGGTTAACCGGTTAACCGGTTAACCGGTTATTAGGACAAAAAACACATGATGATAATTACCGGTTATTTTAATTTTTTACCGGTTATTTCGGTAAATTCTGAACTTACGATATGTCGCGTATTCAACGTTTCTGTTTATGTCACTGACTAGTATTTACTAAATACTGAGTGACTGTCCCAACACCGAGCACTTTTAACAATAAATAAATAATATTATAAAAAGTAAACTCCAAACACCAAGCCCTAAGAAATACAAGAGAGACATTGACAATATCTTACGACAGAAAATTGAATATGTCACTGCCGCAAATATCCGTGGAATACATTTAGAAGTATGTTATTACCAATTCTTATTAACTTATCGACCCACCAATATCGATTGAGGAAGGGCATCTTCAGCTGGTGGTATTCTATGCACAAATATCAGACGATTAACAGATATAGCTTTGAAAAACTAACCCTTTTAACAGGCTATTTTTAAAAAATATTGTATTTTTAGATTAGGTATTCAGTAAATGCCTTATTTGAGTTTATGTTTATAATTTTTGTTATTTAAGTGGATATTTTTGTTATTTACAGAATAATTATTTATTTAAATTTATTTCATTTATATTTTTTCCTTTTGGTAAATTAACTCCTATATAAAAAGTCAATTTGACAGTCACATTTTTGTCACTTTGACTGCGATAAAAAAGGTGCATCGTTTTTTATCACCGATAAAAATGCCTGTTTCTCAAAAGCAGAGTACACCTAGTAGTCGCACGTCACTTTGAAATCTGTACTGTCAGCTATAATTTTTAAGTATTGTGGAAACTACTGTACGATATGAGTCGTTTTGGGAAAATTATAATTATTTTTAATAAATTATTGTTATTGTTCGTTCACATTCATATTCTATCGTTAATTTATCTTGCCAAAAAACACTCGAGCTTTTCTTTTATGGATAAATTTTTTTTTAACTCAAAATTTTGCCAATCAGTAATTTTGCTCGAAAAACTGACATTTGACAAAATCGCTCGACCTCCGGTCTCGCGATTTTTTCATGTCAGTTTTTCTTATAAAATCACTGATTGGCAAAATTATTTCGTTACAAAGAGAAATTTATCCGATAAAAAAAAGCTCTTGTGATTTTACTGATAAAAATCTTTTGTTTGTTCATTATATCAAATATACGTATATAAAAATATTTTTTGTTAAATTTAGATAATCTTGTATGGAAAGAGACAATTGCCATTTTCGCCACCCTAATCATCCATTCTAAAAATTACCGGTAAATACCGGTTAACCGGTTATTTACATTTTTATTTACCGATTTACCGGTTATTAAAAGTTCCGGTAAATTGCAATCCCTATAAAGTATAGTAGGTACATAATTCGAGTTGTAAAGCAATTACGTAATATGCTTCTTACAACACTCATTACGTAATATACTATAATAGTACATTACAAAGCTACAATAATCCATTATCAATTTCCTCCAAAAATTCAAATGAGGATAGTTTACTGCTGAAAAAAATTTTCAGTCTCGCGAGAATGTAAGTGCATACTATTAAATTATAACCATATAAAATCGAATCAAATGCCTTATTTCCCTTTTTGCCGTATACATTGGATGAGGTTCGTCATATATACAGTGTGCCCCATTTCAAGTGGACACACCTTCGTAACTCAGTTACTGGTCATCCAATTTCAACCAAATTTGGATCGGTATCAAAGACCTTTACTATATTCTTTTTGAATAAAACAAAACTTATTTCAGTCATTGGCGTGCATTTTTATTAAGAAAAAAAGGTCGATTTTTCGAAAAATCATAATAGGCATTTTTTTGTTGAAAAACTAATGCATATTATTGATCAACATGCTGTAGAACCTCTATATTTAGAATTTAACAATATTTCGATTTTCGGTTTTCCAAATTTTGTTACTTTTAGTTGAATTTGATATACAGATTATTTTAAGTTGACAGTTTGCACTTGGTGACTGCCTTTGAATCTCTGATCTTCAATATTCCACTGTTCTCTCAGTAGTTTAACAAATGCGAAGTTAGCAAAAATTGCAGATCGAAAGTGATACTTATACCTTTCAAAAGCTGTTACTATGTGTTCACAAATGGCTGTGCCTAGTATTCCAAACGAAATCTCAAATCAATTTCGTAGGAAAGGCAATTTTACGCAGAAATTTTCCGTTCCGTGCAGATATTTCATAAAAGACGTATTCCATGAATACTTTTACATCAATTTTGTTATAATGCACTTTCTATACTGCATGCATTTTTGTATACTTTTACATAATGGGGCACAGATAAAGCTTTATATATAATACGGTGTTTGAGGATCGGCTTTCATGGTAGTTTTTAATATTTTAAGTGGTTATTGACTGGTGCATCATCTCATATCGTTTCCCGTTCGCTGAATTCTTCTTAGTTTATTTATAGTAATATTTTATATCAAAAAAGGGCACTTGGAGATACATCATCATTTAACATACAGGACGTTTCAGAACGGATATTATACCTGAAAAACCAACTCATTTATTTTTAAACTTTGTTATTATTTTTTGTTTGCTTCTCTGTGTCATTTATCTGTCTGTGTCATTAGTGGGATCTATGTCTGTTTTTTAATAGCGAATATCTCATTATATCTTTTAAACTATTAGAGATAAAGTTACTCAATGGGCTTTGTGCCCTACACGGAAGGCGAAGTTATCCAAATCATAATGAATTTAAAAAATAGACAGTCAGTCGGAATTGACGAAGTCCCAGTAAGACTTATTAAAGAATGTTGCAACGAATTAGCTTGCTATTTAGCAATAATAATAAACAAATCCGTACTAGCTGGAACTTTTCCTAACCGGCTAAAAATATCAAAAGTTACGCCAATTTTTGAGAGGGGTGATTCCCAACAAATTGAAAACTACAGGTCTGTCACGACGTTAATTCCTATATCCAAAATATTAGAAAAGGCTGTTTATGAACGTTTAGTTAACTTTATTAATAAACATAAATTACTTACCGACACGGGTTTCGAAAAGGGCTTTCAACTGAAACTGCTGCAGTTGAATTAGTGCAGTATGCTCATGACAAATTAAACAAAAAGGAGTGTGTAATAGGCATATTTTTTGACTTGTCACGAGTTTTTGATACTCTTGACCCAGAGTACCTCCGATATTTATGATGTTGAGCTTGGAACTCCGCAAGGGGGAATTCTGGGAGCATTGCTGTTTCTTTTGTATATTAATGACTTGCCGAATCATATCACCGATGGGAGAGTATTTATATATGCCGATGTTACAACGGTGGTGGTCTCAGATGCTAATGGCGATGCGGCGATAAAAAAGCCCAACATGCCATAAAAGAATTTTATAAGTGGTGTCAAAACAATCATCTTGTCGTCAATACGGAAAAAACTACAGAACTTTTAAATAAAAATAAGACGCCATCTACTTTTAATTTGAAAATAGAGAATTAGGCGGTAGAAAACCAAAGTACAGTAAAATTCCTGGGATCCTACATCGACTCCAAGCTATCATGGAATGAGCAAATTGAACATGTCTGTAGTAAACTTAACAAGGCCTACTATGCCATATTCTCTCTAAAAAGTACACTTGATGAGAAGGCTCAAATTAACGTGTATTACGCATTAGCCTACTCAGCGATCTGTTATAATATTATTGGCTGGGGACAACCAACTTCTAATGTAAGGGTATTTATTCTACAAAAGAGAATAATACGCCTTATATTTGGCTTAAAGCGTATGTAGAGACATTTTTAAACAGAAAAAATATTAACCGTAGCTTCAATATATTTATTAAAATTATTACAGCACATTCATAGCAACAAAGATAAATTGAAAATATGCACTGACATTAACAAATACAGCACAAGAAATAATACTAATTTTTACATAAAAAAATGCAGCAGTGAAGCCTACAAAAAATCACCATATTATACAGGTTGCTACTATTATAATATGTTACCACACGAAACAAAAAATTTGAAATCACCAAAACAATTTAAAAACAAAATTAAAACCGCTTCCCAAGGAATCACTACTTCCACATCCGGATTTTCTATCCAAGTCACACAACGAAAAAATTTTGTATCTGGAAATAATTGTTTATGGAACTTTAATAATATAATATTTGAAATCCTCTACCCCAAAAACCAATAAAACGATACCTCACATCGGTAGTGGGGTGGGGGTGGTGACAGGGGGTGGAAGTGGGGGGTGGATAAAGTAAAAAATATTTTGAGGTTTCTGGTTCTTGTACACACACTAAATCACATTTTTTTTCATCCCATTTAATAATGGGGTGGGGGTGGTAATGGGGGTAGCTAACGCCAAAATTTTTTTGAGACCTTAGCTTCTCTTGTCTATTCTAAATATCAATTTTATGAACTCTTACCTATTTACTCCAAATTTACCCCAATTTACCCCCCAACCCTTCGACGGACAAGATGAAAATATAATCTAGTTCTAGAACTCGTTAAAGTACATATGTGTACCAAATTTCAAGTAATATCTCAAACGGTTCCAAAGTAAACGTGCGCACAAAAAAGTTACAGACCGACAGACCGACAGACAGACCGACAGACAGAAATTTTTTTTTCGCTCAAACTTGAAATCTCGACGTTTCATGACATTCTAAGCCTATTTGAACAATAAAAATTTTGAAAAATTTTTTTGTCGTTACTATACTTCCACTGGATGTGGAAGTAAAACATGTTAACAGATAATGTTTTTTACAATATCAATGAATTTGAACAACATATTAAATTGCAAGAAAATGAGATTTTTTAATTTCTTACAGCTTTAACAATCTTCCAGTGTTATTATAATGCCTAGTCATAGTTAATCGTAATGTCTGTATCTTATTTCTCGTTTGTTACTTACCTTTTATGTTTAACGACTTTTTATAACGAAGTATACCTATTGGTATATAGAACCTTATATATAATTAATTTATATATTGTTTTTTTATATTAATATATTTTTTTGTATGTTTCTTATGAATTTTTGTACAAACTGACATACCTTATCCATTGTACAACAATTGTAATTGTACCATTGTGGCATTTAAAGGTGAATAAATTGAATTGAATTGAATTGAATTGAAAGAAGTGCGGTTTCCACTGAACTGTTTTAAATGAATACAAATTTTTTCCTGCTTACTTTGTTTTTTACAATTCTGGAAATTTCTAAAATAAAATAGCGCCTTTTCAAATTGTTTTTGTCAAGATTTCTTAAAAACTACCGGTACAGCAAAAAAGAACACTACTTTTTTGATAAGCGAGAATAGGCGTATTAAATCACAAATAATCTTTTTATATAAGCTACTGAACAGTAAAATAGACTGCAGTGATATTCTTCTTCGTATTAACTTTCAGGTTACCTCTAGCTCACTAACTTTTCATTTACCGACGCCGAGAATAAACATCAAAAAGTTTTCTCCTATTAATCAAATATGCGACAAATATCATAAAATTCAAAATAGAATTGACATATTCAACTGCAGTGTAGCCTCCATAAAAAAACTGTCATAAGCTGTTTTCTTGCTTGTTTTGCTTATTTTTTTTATTTTCGATTGTTACTTATATGTCACTTATGTTTATGCTTACATAATATCGAATTACTATGTAAATTGTATATTTATTATTGTATTACTTTGTTCCCATTCTGTAATTGGGGTGTTACCTGTTGAATGGTTGTATGTTAAATAAATAAATAAATAAATAAATAAATAAATAAATATGCTGTGAAAAAATCAAAGTGACAATTGTAGTTTTCGATCAAAAAATATAGTTTGCCAGCGCCGTGTACGTTATGTTGACAAATTTTCAATATTGTGTCCTCCCTACGGATTTTTCGAAAAAACTACCGCACAGTTGAAAAGAATGCTACTTTCTTACTGTGAAAAAATCGGAGTTGCATGCTTTGTAGTTTTCGAGAAAAAATATATTCTGTTGAAAAATGTTCAGTATTGTGTCCTCCTTACGGGTTTTCTCGAAAAAACTACCAGCATAGCTGAAAAAAAAACTTTCTTAATATACTTTGAAAAAATCAGAGTGGCAGTGGGAGTGGTTTGTAGTTTTCGGGAAAAAATTATAGTCTGCCAACTCCGTGTACGTTATGAGTTTGGAAGATGGAGGGAGCATACCCTAGGGCCTTTGATAGCCTACATTTTAGGCTATCTACACCGGCACTTACTCTCTCATCCATCTTTTATCCATTTGTGTACCAGATAAGCGATCGTATTTCAAGTTTCAGTTCACCAGAACTCCACATCTGGCAGTCAGAAGTCATCACTTCAAAGGTTCGCTCGAAGTTAAACCTAGCCGGTGTGGAGTTTGTGGATTTGGTCATTTATTTTTACTGAAGTTCATTTAAAACAGTTAGATGACCAACTAGGTGTCCTGGTTTAAATCTCATTAAAATGTAGTCTGTAAGTGCTGCGTCCTTTTTCATGTGAATATGTAAAGGAAGCAGGTTGAAAAACGTTTCCATTGCTGCTGTTGGACAGGTACTCATTGCATCTATGATAGACATTGACATTTTAGCAACTTGTTCTCTGCCATTTTCTCTTTTGGTTTTGTCCACCATACCAGCGATGCATAAGTGATAATGGGTCTAACAACCATTAAGTGTGACCAGTAGACGGACAAGATTTAAGTTCTCGTCAGAGGTTAACAATTTTCCTTAAAATTAGTAGTTTTGTAACCTGAAGATATGGCATTGAAAAAATTCATAATATCGGTGATAACAGTAATAAAAAAACTCTCACAACAATCAGACTTCTTTGGTAATTAAAAAGGAAACGATTTTGTGTAATTTTGAAGGTATCGATTTTATATATTTCTTTACCAGGGATATTATGCGTTTCCGTTCAATAAAGAACGTTGTCATCAGTGTTAAATTAAATAAATCCTCAAAAATAAAAAGTAAACTTGTTTTCCTGTAACATGAATACAAGGACTGACTTGTTGATCGGTTTACTGGAGTGAAAACTGCAATATATAAAAGTTTCTTTGAAGCTTACATTATAAAAATATAGCATGTAGCAAAAGTTGAGTAAAACATCACCGAAGAGATTTGATCCGCAATTTTAAACAAGCTTAAATATCGCAAAGTTTTTTTGCATGTATAATTGTTGTGTTTATATTTATAAATCTTATACGTGTCTCTGCATTTATTGGAATAAACTAGAAATCCATTGAAATATTTAAACTTAGAATTACTATATTAATATATATGCTAAAATTAATGTTAATAAGCTATTAAGTAAATTAAAAATAGAAGGCAATCTTGCTATATAAACCTTACAGGCTCTTTTCAGATTCTTTTTTACTAAATGCAGTAGCATTCATTGTAGAGGAACTGAAGACTTCGTAGACTCATTGCATCTTATATCTCTATTCTGACTAACAAAAAATTCCAACAAAATTCTGACAAAAAAGTATGTCAAACCTTATCATTTTTTGCATCAGTGCTGGATCTCACAAGATATCAGTTCCAAAATTGTAAATTCCTTTTACATTTCTTTTAAGCCTTTTACATCTTCCTGACGCAACTTGGACCCTTTCTTAATTAGAAATGCTATTTCATAGCTCCTTCTCCTTCGAACTACTATTATTATATAAGCCGGTAAAGTTTACAATAAAATAGCAAAGGGTTCAATGAAATTTTTTTTTAATATCACATAGATTTTGAAATGCGTTTCGTTTTATAGATAATTATAAAACGAATGTCACTTTTATCATCACTGATAGAAAAATGTAATTCATTGTAAAGTTAGTTAACAGTAACAAACAATTTTATTTAGTATAAATATTTACAACACAAAGTTTTAATTTCATTTTGATTAATTAATTTCTAAATCAAACGCCGATGGAATGTTGATGTTTATGTAAACTGTAATACGCCTATCACTACAGACAAAACAAGTACCTAAACAGAATAAAATATTAATAGTTCATTTGATAAAATGGTTTATTTATGTATAAAAAGAGAAAGAATTCATATTTTCGCACATTAGTGATTTTTTCGTGTTACTGGAAAAGCGGTAAAAGCTACATCAAAAATGTTGTTGTTAATATTGCACTTAAGTGTAGATATGTCTGTTTAAAATATTTTTTTTTATTATTATACGCAAATAAATTATTTAAAAAAAATAAATATCTTGTATTTCTGCTTACATTATTGTTAAAAAATATTATTTTGGGTATTCAGCAGAAAACTTTCAAAGAAACCATTCGGTTCGTAAGGAAACTTCTTATTGATATTCTAGCTTGGTCCGATTTAGATCAATGATATATGAAAGGAACGAATGGTTTCTTTAAAAGTTATCTGATAAGTACCCAAGATAATATCTCTATCTAATTTTTTCTTGTTTCAACTAACGATACATTATAATATCTTATAATTGTTTTCAATATACATTTAACCTAAAGCCGAATGACAATATATTATTTCTATGTACAAAATGTAGTTTTTCTTTGATTATTATTAACGTTTCATGCAAGATACTTTGACACGATCTCGTTCCAGAAATATTTTTACAGAATAATAGGTGTGCTTCAAATTAAAATTTAAACAGGTATTTTCAGCGTTGTTTCAACTCTATATAATTCCTTTAACAAAAACATACTGTTGAATACATTTTACTGTGTTGTTGCGCATTTTGGAAAGGTTAAAAAAATGTCAAAGTTTGTCCTATATTTGACCTTCACTATTGATTATTATTAATATGCAGTGAATCCACAAATTCATTGCTAACTATACATATTTTGAAATTGAACTTCAATTTGGGTGGTCCATATTTCAGTTGTCGACTATATCTTTAAATGTGGCAAACTATTTTTCCTAAATATGTGGAAAGTACATGGAATAAGCATTCCAAATAATCCACATTTGACCCATTTTGCTCCAGCTGTTTTATTTCTACACCATTTTCAACGATATAAAATTTTTGTTACAGATATAACAAAATTTGTTCACTAAAACCAAATTTAAAACAAGCACGCATTAAAACAAATAATTAAATCAAACACTGAAAGGTTAATATAAAGGATATTCACGCGGTCCCGCATCGACCTACATGGTGGCGGGATTATTACCCCCGTGGCTCACAGGCGTGTGCGCTTTTGCATACCACTTAACTGTCTTTTTTATTCCTGTGCAATTTTTCACATAAATTGATAGTTTTTAGGTTAAACTTTAAAATTGCGATTTTAGCTTAAAAAAATGGTATTTCCAAACGGCTTTCGTCAAGTATCTTGAAAAGTATTACTTTATCGAAAAAATGTTACAGACCAATTACAGAAAGTGCAAACTGGAAATTAATTGTATTTTTTGTTTATTGATGTAGAATTAATAATTTCGGAGATATTTAAATATATATTTGGTATCCAAGTGTTTCGAAAATACCTTTAAAGTTTAAAATGCATTTTTTTCTAAAGCAAGTGCTTTAAATGAGCAAAAAAATTTGAGCATATAGGTAATGCTACATCTTAACGAAAAACTGTATTTGAGATAAGTTTTTTAAATTACTGGCTAATTAGAGTAACAAAATGGTGGCCTTTTTTATATAAAAAAAATATAAATACGCACCTTTTTCCGTCCTAACTTCTTTATTTCTTATGCTACAGGAACGAGTAAAAAATAATTTAAAAACGCATTTAATTGTCTTTAATTTCATTTCTTAGCATGCGTGACGTAGGTATCACAATTTCTGAGATATTTAATATGTAAACTGCATTTTTCGTCTTATAAACGTTCGGACGCCATTTGTAAACTTTCACATCTCCAAAATCTATGTAAATAAATAAACAAGCGAAATTCATTATCAGTTTATGAGCTTTACTTTTGGTCTCTACCCGTTTTTCAATAACACTAATATTTATTGAGACATTTGGAAAAGGAAAAAAAAATACGTTTTATCGAAAGTACCTTTATAGTTTAAATTGTATTTTTTTCTAAACCAAGTGCTGTATACAAACCAAAAAAATTGAGCATCTACGTCATACTATATATTAATGAGAAACAGTGTTTGAAATTCATTTTTTTATTACTGGCTAATTACAGTAACAAAATGGCGACGTTGTTATTAAAAAAATGTGTAGACACACATTGCTTCGATCATAACTTTTTTTATGCTACAGAAACATATAAAAAAACCAGTTGAAAGCTTAATTAATAACCTATTATTCTACTTATTAGCATCCTTGACGTAGGTGTCACAGATATTTAATTCTCACTCTAAATAATTATCTTATGAACACTTGGATGCCAAATGTAAACTTAAATATCTCCGAAATTATTAATCCTACATCAATAACCAAAAAATATAATTAATTCCCAGTTTGTACTTTCTGTAACTGGTCTGTAACATTTTTTCGATAAAGTAATACTTTTCGAGATACTTGACGAAAGCCGTTAGGAAATACCTTTTTTTTTAAGCTAAAATCGCAATTTTGAAGTCGTTATAACTTAAAAACTCTCAATTTGTGCGAAAAATTGCATAGAACCTTTTCTTCTTAAAATTTGATTCTACTTCAGCTCCAATAAGTATATATATTTTTTAAGTGCCACCGAGGGGATGGTATCCACCTTCTATAAATTAGCAAGCCTCCGCACAATATAGAAACTTTTCTGTGAAGAATTTACTATTATACTACCAAAAATGAACGAAATCCGTTCAATATGACATTATTCCGAAGTTTTGCATATTTTTTTTCCTCTAGGTACTAGTACTAGTACTAGTTCAATTTCAAAATATGTGCAATTAAGAACAGAAATTAACCTGATTCGGGCTTTTTATTAAAATGATTAGTTTATGAAAATAAGTTTATGCAATACTTTATAAACTCACTGTATTTGCTGGTAAGAGAAACAGTTTTGGTTATATTAGGGCAGTTTTAAAGAATTTCATGACAAAATCAGAACCACTTTCAAACCGTCTCTAACTGTTGTAGATTTTGGAAATAAAAATTAGAAAAACCGTCAAATTGCAAGAAATCCTGCAATTTTGCGATATTGATTGCTAACAAAATTTGAAGCACACTATTATTTCTTTAACCCATTTCCCTAACGCACGGTATATTTTCTCCACAGATAACAAAAATCAAACAGTCCCACGGATCAAACCGATGTCTTTTAACAAAAATGCAAAATGCTTCTATAGTGCAAAATTTCCCAGTGAGACCACACACAATTTAAAGTTTAGTTAGTGCTTGTGTTATCAGTGGTTTTCTATGACCGAGCCAAATATGCAAGGGAATATTCGTGGAATATTCTGAGAACATTCTGCGGCCAGATGACTGCAATTTGAAGTGTGGTAGTTAACGATGATGATCGCCATCATCGTGGTGCAAGATTAACCAAGCCTTCAGGAGTGGGCATGTGTGTCAGGGACAGGTACGACGGTTTGCGTTTAGCTGGTCAAAGCGACCGCTGCAGGATACGCCACTTTTGTTTCCGTGGAATAGGCCTAATTGAAATGTAGGGTCCAACTTGAGAGCTCTTAAGGCTTTTACTGTGCTGGATTCTGTTAAATGGGAGGGGTGGGATTTGATATTGTTGCCGGCCGTAAAGCATTTTATTTGAATTATTTTTCTGGGGTTCCTGTAAAATGCAGTTAAAACGGAGTAATATACCATTGTAATGTAGCGGTTGTTAATAGTGCCCAAAAAGTGGGTATCAGTGAAACAAAGTTACAGTTTAGCATACTGATTTCTGTTATTATATAGATTATTTTTCCAAGTAGCGCCAAATCAGAATGGCTTCCGGTTTCAAAATGGCGGCTAATTTTGAAAATTTAATAAACTGACTTTTCCACTTCAACAGCTGAGCTTAGAAAAATAAGTTCAAAGACAAAGTGTTCTATATTAAAATTCGAATGCAAAAAGCTGTATAATTTATTTGCCTATAACAAAAGGATTTAAGTATAAAAATATAAAAAAATTGTTATTATTGACATTTTATAAAATAATAGTCCAGTCACTGAATAGTTTCTAGAGGGAAATGCCGATATCACAATTTTTGACTGTTTGGACTATTTAGGACGTAAACATACCAAAAGTCCCCGAACGTAGGAGGTGGGGGTGCAGGGGGGCACGAAGAAGATCCCGATTTTTGGTTTTTCGCTCATATCTCGAAAACGGGTAACCCTAATCAAAAAGTGGCTATATGCAAAATTAAAGCTGACTAAATTTTCTACAATAATGTTTCTATTAATGACTTCCACATCCAGTGGAAGTGTAGTAACGACAAAAAAATTTTTAAAAATTTTTATTGTTCAAATAGGCTTAGGAAGTCATGAAACGTCGAGATTTCAAGTTTGAGCGAAAAAAAAATTTCTGTCTGTCGGTCTGTCGGTCTGTCGGTATGTCGGTCTGTCGGTCTGTCGGTATGTCGGTCTGTCTGTCGGTCTGTAACTTTTTTGTGCGCACGTTTACTCTGGAACCGTTTGAGATATTGACTTGAAATTTGGTACACGTATGTACTTTAACGAGATCTAGAACTAGATTATATTTTCATCTTGTTCCGTCGAAGGGTTGGGGGGGTAAATTGGGGTAAATTTGGAGTAAATAGGTAAATCAAGCAGGTAAGAGTTCATAAAATTGATAGTTAGTATAGACGAGAGAAGCTAAGGTCTCAAAAACAAATTTGGCATTAGCCACCCCCATTACCACCCCCACCCCATTAATAAAGGGGATGAAAGAAAAATGTGATTTAGTGTGTGTACAAGAACCAGAAACCTCAAAATATTTTTTTACTTTATCCACTGAAATTAAAATAAAACCTATTTTACGTATGAGAGTGTAGGCCTCTGGTTATCACCATGTATTACAGATATGGCCCAATTTCAGTAGGGATTATTGTAATATGCTGTTTTACATATGTTCCAAATTGTAATTAAATATTTTAAGTCTAACAGAAGTTATCGTGTTTACAAGAAACGGTATATACACAGACTTACAGAAGCAAAGACATTTTTTATTCGATATTTGAGTCTGCTGTGAAACGGATATCTGTACAATGGCTATTAATTTTTTATTCAATTTATAATGAAATTATAATAAAGTTAGAATACAGTCAAAATTCATTACTGAACAGATACGAGAAAAATGAATAGAAACATTATTGCATTAGTCAGCTTTAATTTTGCATATAGCCACTTTTTGTTTATATTGGGACTAACCGTTTTCGAGATATGAGCGAGAAACCAAAAACCGGGACCTTCTTCGTGCCCCCAATTTTCGGGGGCTTTAGATACTCTGGAAATATTGACCATTTTGGAAACCAAATGTGTACCTCCTCATTCGTTATTCAGTGGTGCAGTGCGTACGGTGTTAGGCTTGGTACCCTGCGCGGTTCTAGAGTTTATTGCACGTAGTGCTATATATTTATTTTATTGTAAACTGAATGAAATGATCCAATATTAATGACGTGTTAACAGCTACATGAAATAAAGAGTATTTTAATTGGAAATTTAATTGTTAGGCTTGCGATCACGGAGTCCCAGGTTCGAATCCTGGCTAGGGTATGAATGTTTAGTGACGTTTTAAACGTGTTGCCGAGACAATAGCTCAACTCAGACGTTAATATAAATAAGCTATTAAAAAAAATCAATCTAGATTTTAATGGTTTTTCCCCAATATGCTACCCACATTGTAGCATATCACACTTCCTATCGTGTGCTGGGTTTGAGTCTAGTCCCGACACTGACAATGTCGATGAATGTATGTCTCCGAATGTGTGCCGGACAGCCTTGAAGTTGGGGCTATCTATTATGAGCAATGATCGAAATTTGATTCCACTGGCGCACATAGGTATATCAAATTTTACAAAAAAAAATTAAATGTGTGTTTGTTCTTTCTTACAAAACAAATCGAAATTAAATGTAATACGAACCAACCTTATGAGTTTCTCATTTACTTTGGCATAATAGAATATATGTATAGATATGTACAACTAAAAATGTTTGCATATTTTAATAAATGCTTGTAACGACGCACCTGAAATTAAACACAAAATTCCGATCACTGATTATGAGTGATGTCCACTTTGGTAACTAGACCTAAATATGAATTGCTCCAAGGCAGTTTTCGATGGCGGGATGTTCGCGAGATGTTTTATTTTTAGATGTAAACAGTTCCTTCTAATTTTGATTGACTTCAGTGCAAGCAGAAGTATTGCAGTACATCAGCATAACACCTTCTTTTACGAGTCTGAAATATTTACTAGCCCCAAACTGCATATCCAAAGTGTTCAGATCTTGCTTATGAAATTATAATGAAATAAAATAATTAATACAAAATAATTCTATTGCAAATATATTCCAGCCTTGTAGGGCACAATCTTCTACATGCTGTATTATCTTTGAATCCGATTCCTTTCGTTCCGTCAAAATCGTGTTAACTGTATTCAGACCTTCTTGGTTATGAAACAGTAAAGAAATAGAATAACTCATGCAACAACTCTATTGCAAATAATGTATTCCAGCCTTGTAGGGCACAATCTTATATGCTGTATTATGTTTGAATCAGATTCCTTTAATTCCGTCGACATCGTATCATCTGTTGGCAAAGAAATTGTGAAGAATGGAATTTGCACTGCTGGTTTATAATACTTTGGATGTGCAGCTTGGTGTAAAAAATATTTTAGACTTATAATACTGCATGACATAGCACAAAAATTAGAAGAAAAGGAGTGTGCTGCATTACTGGGTTTTCGTTCTTTTACGGGATTTGATGGTTTCTTTTATTCCTTTGAAGGGAAAAGTTCATGCTTGAAAAACTTGGTTACAGAAGCTTTCGCTTTCATTTCGAAGCCTTAACAAAACATACCCAACGAAATTTTGAATCAATTTCAACAGTTTGTTTTTCTGATGTACTGCAATACTTCTGCTTGCACTTAACTAAATAAAAAAGAAGAAACTGTTTACAGCTAAAAATAGAACATCCTCCAACATCTCACCACAAAGAGCTATCTATCATTTACCAAAGTAGATGAATTTAGGGACAATCTTTAAAATTTAGATTGATTTTACCTCATATAAATGATGTTATATGCCATAAGACATTTGGTTGCCAAAATGGTCGAGGTATCTAATCATCTCAAATAATTAATTAAATGTAATAAATGTGGCTGCAAGAAAGCTGCTTTGCATTTTGCATTGCACTAACGCTTATTTCTAATAAAGCATTTTTAGTTTAGATAAGTAACCTTAGTAGCCATCTAAACTTCAGTTTTCTGCTCTGATGTAATTCTCCAATAAGTATACAACATTAAATTACATTATTTATAAATGTCAATATTTTTTTTAATACTTTTCGGATTAGGTCCTTTATTTTTAATTACAGGTGAACAAGTTATTGTAACTTTTTCTATTCATATTCTAATATGTAACACTTTTTATCTATAACTTGCTTTCCTAAAATCAATAATTGAAACGGGAAAGTCAAGTTATTATGTTTTAGTAATTAGCCACCTCGCCGTATTGAAACAAGAAGCCAATTTGATTTGGCGCTGCCTGTAGAAATAGTATTGGTAATAACAGGAATCTTTATGCCAAATTACAAAATTGTTTCACAAACAGTCGTTTTTTTCTGCGTCGCCGCTATACGACTGTGAAAGATATGGCATGTTATGTTTCCCATTTTTGATGACGTATCCTTTATGCTGTCAGTTTGAACACTTTTTCTTATATCCATTTATATATTTTGCAATAATTTTTTTATGTTTGACAGACCAAAACTCATTTACTGTACATAGGATAGGATGTGCGTATGACGAAACAAATTATACACTCACTTAGTAAAATTGGTAATTTCAAAAAAGGATGAGTCCAACCATACGTCGCGTCGTTTATATTATCTTCTAAATTAGTACAAGAACTAGATGGTGACCTTTTTCTTTTATTGAAATTTAATTCCCCACAACTTTGTTGTTTTTTTTTTAACTCTTGTAGAATTTCTACTGAGCTCGTGTTTTAAGAAAATTTTTGTATACAACTTCATTATTCGATGAAGTTGAGTATTTCAATTCGGTAGGGAACAAAAATATACTTATCTTAATTAGATAGGTGTGCTGTAAAAAACAGAACAATAAATATCTATATCTGAATCTATATCTAAAAGTAGGGAATAGAAGAAAAATATAATAATGTTTTGAAATCTTGGTGATATATTCATTAAAAAATACAAATTTATTTTTATCATGTTTTCGATAGGTAGATTCTGCCATAGTATAAGCTGATTTCTAAACCACGCGCGTTTTTTACGGTTTCCCCAGTAGGTCTATTCAACTTAACTCCTACGGAAGGGGAATTTTTAGTTTTACCTACATTTTGAACACGTCATTTATTAGGGACTGCCATCTGATAGCAAGATTTTCTATTAGTCCGTATACTTCTGATAACAGATTAACCAATCGCAATTTTGGTCTGTCATTCATAAACCCAACTGAACCAACCAATCCCTGACACCATACCCACACAGGGCACTGCTCCTAAGGCTATCCTGCTATGACCAAGAGTCTACCATGAGGCGGCCGGCTGGCATGGCTCTTTTCGGCATGGTCTGGCTTCTGCGGGTGCGGTCCGAAATGAAGCGTTGCGCGAAGTGCCGGCGAGAAGGCTTGGTCCAAGCCGAGAGAGAGAGACAGAACGAGTTGGAGAGGACGCCGGCGTCGTGTTCCACTTTTTTTACAATAGACACTCCGGGAGTGCTGCCGTCTACGGATACTCTCATCAGTCCTGAGAGACTGGCACCGACCACTTATTGCGAGGTGCATGGATTCAACCCTCCAAAAGAAGGTATCGTATGCATTTTTTTTCTCACAGTTGTCTTAGTGTGTTTTTGGCATGTCCGTGCAAGGCCTGGATCAGAGTTTTGGACGTCATTACCTTATTTTTATATGCATCAATAGTTTATAATTTTTTCTAGATTAACATCAGCAAAAGCTTTACCATATTCAAATATAATAAATTAATTTTTCTAATAATAATGGAGGTCCTAAGTTCGAGCTTTGCGGTACTCCTTGCATAATAATAATATATAATATTGACAATTTATTCATACTTGGCCAGATTGCAGTGGATATATATGTCAAATAAAATATTCAATAACATAAAGTATACATATAAAATCTTAGTTTAGTTGAGCTAACAAAACTAAACTGCACCCTGACAAAAAAGGATATAAATATAACAAACTAATAAAGTAAATAAACACAAACAAATATGAAGTATTGTTGGGCTTCCGTCTCACGTGGTTAGTAGGCCCCTAGACGGACCGAGGTTGTCAAACGACGTTTCGGCAGAATCATATTTCCGCCATTTTCAGATTCTTTCTGATAACTGCTTTTCATTGCTCTAACTGCATTGTGTTTAGTTAATGAGTTACTATATAGTTTAAATGACTTCACAGTAACTTTATGGAGAATTGTAGATATTGATCTCCTGAACAAAAGTTTCAATGGGCACGTCAGTAACATTTCATTTAGGTCTAACAATGTGTAGAATTCTCTTCAAAATTCATAAACTTTTAACTCAATTTTTTTTTATTTAAAATTAATTAGAAATAGGCAATATTTTCAGTTTAGACAGTACAACTTTAAACAGAAGACGGAAGGACAAGGATATTACGCTCATTTGTCGTATCAGTGACATGAGTTTTACAGTGTAGTGAGACTGTTGTTTTGAAATAAAAACTCTAACTGACATTTAATATTATTTTCTCGTTGTCATAGCAATTTTTCACAATTATTCATCACCTTGTTCATTACACGGTTTTATTATTATTTACCTACAGCCTTGCTACGGCTAAACAACGAAGTATGAAAAACAATGAACATTTCCTTTGAACCGTCGGCGCCAATAGCGGAGGATTCCTTTTCTGAAAGAGACACCGGCGTTTTTTTTAAGTTTTTTTATGTCTCTTCATCAATATAATATAGATAATAAAAAGGGAGATGTAGATCGCAAGAAGAGATTGAATTATTTGCACTGCAACACTGAACTACCCAATATTTTATATAATATTAACCGAATACTACCTGGCCTAAAATATCTGTTTTTTAGAAAATAATTAATTTAAGCAGAACCATTAGAGTAAAGCAAAAATTTCATGAGACTTTGTTGCTTCATTTGGGTCAATATATTATTATGCAAAATATTTGTATGTATACAGTAGACGCCTGGTATATCTATAAATAATTTAGACAATTTTACCTCAAGAAGTAACGCTTACTTCCGAACTTACTTACGCGGAACAACTGATATGGTTAAACACAACAAATTTTTCGTTAAATGAAAAAAACATCAGCTTAACGCTTCGAAAGAGGATTTTTATAAAATCCCGAACATATTACCAGGCCCTGAACAAACCACACGCCTCCGATGATCGATTCGGTAGTTGTTAAATTTTACGGTTAAACTAGTTAAGTACCGGTGCTGAATTTTCAACAAGCAATTTTCACAATTTTCAAAGAGGATCGACATTTTCCACTCTCATTTCCATTGTTAGCGAATTAATTATTTACATACTTCAATACACATTGATAGAACCCCCATGGACATGGATTCCAATTATGACGCTGCAATAATACAACTCACATTTTAAACGAATTTCTCTTTGTTAATAAATCGTTTAACTACACGTTGTGTTTGGGTTACAAATTAACCAAGAACTTTTTCACGTTTTATTACACTAACTAATTTTAATCGTTACAATGCGGTTCGTTTATTTTAAATTTGATGAATTTCCAAAAGATGTAGTTTGTAGTAATTCAATTGTCACTTTATGAAAAAATATATCGTACTAATAAGAAAATATATAATACTGTTCAAGATCGAACTTTTATAGTGTCGTCAAATATACATAACCAGCTGATGCCCGCACTTTCGTACACGTGGAAGACTTCTTGCGCGTGAAATTAAGGACATTGACGTAGTAACTTATGGCTCACTGAGTACTGCTATAGCACTCAGGAAGTACACTCGAGGGAAAACTACTGTGCATCTAGTGTACTCGAGAAAAGCCACTGCGCATCCATAGTACTCGAGGAAACCCACTACACATCCATTGCTTTCAAGGAAACTCACTGCGCATCCATTTCACTCGAGAAAACCCACTGCGCATCCATTGTACTCGAGGAAACCCACTGCGCATCTATAGTACTCGGGGAAACACACTGTACACCATGGTACACACTGTACACCATGGTACCCAAGGAAAACGTCTACCACCTTCCGTTTCTTACCCCTTCAAAAAGTGAAAATCGACTAGTGTCTAATAGATTCCAATAAAGAGTGTTTCTGCCAAATTTCACGCTTCTAGGTCTAACCGTTTCCGAAAAGCTTAAAAACTTCCCCCCTCCCCGTTCACCCTTCCGGGGGTCTCTTTTTGGAAGCTGTCGAATACGTGTCTTCTTATTTCCTAAGAAGAGTCGAATAATCACGGTTCTGTCTTACGCGATTTCAAAAATATAGGTGTACTTTAAATCATCTACCACCCCCGTTTTCACATTGTGAAAATCGAAATTTCGTCTTACACGAACCTAATAGATTTCAACAAAAAATATTTTAAACCTTGTACAATGTGTTTGCAATGGCGTTAATAAAAAAGTTGAAAAAAAAAGATTAGAGTAGGAAATGATCGGAAGGGATAGAAAACACCCCTTTTATCACGGGTTCTATAACTTGTAGAATTTGGTGAGAAATTAAAAAAAAAAACAATATATTTACCTTTTTTGGCCCAAAATAAGATGTTTTTACTCCTGTGATTTTTTCTAAAAATGAATATTTTTCGAGATATGGCTACTCGAATATTCCTAAAGGTGGTGGCGGGAAAATGTAAAAGTTGAAAAAAAAAAATCTGAAAAAATTCAGGTGAATGTATCATCGAAATACAAGACATTTTTTATTTGCAACTTTTTTGTAAAGTGCGTTTTCACCGAATTTTTCCGGAAAAACATGAAAAACCTTTCTTGTAGTTTAAAAACTTAAAAAGACGTATGCATTGAGGCCTTCTAACATTTTTTGTTTCTCGGAATTCTTTTGTAAATTGCTAATTTTCCGAGTTACAGGTAGTTTTTCACGATAAATAATGTACTACATTTTTTTCACATTAAAAAATATATGAGAATTCGAAAATTGAGCGTGATTTATATATATTATTATAAAAAAATATCAAACCTATATAGTTATGCCATTTTTAAAGGTAAAATATAATTTTTAAACTGAAAATGTGAAAAAGTTTTCCAGAATTTTTTTTTCACAATTTTTATTTGTTAATGATTTGTTAATGACAAAAGGTTGAAATAAGCTTATATAGTTACAAGTATAACACTTATTTTATTTTTTCTATTTATATACAAAAAAATATGCATTTTTCGGAAAAATTTACAAGAGTCAAAACATCACTAGTAGCTCCTTTGCTCCATCTATTGGTAAATTTGTAATTTTTCGGAAATGCATTTTGGTATACATTGTCATAAGACATAGTTGTTGTTCCAAGTTTTCTGTACCCGACCATTGGTACAATTTTTGGTGAATATTGTTAAAGATTTTTAGTTGTGTATCGTTCGGTACAAAAGGTAAATCTCCAGATCAATGTAACTCTCTCTACTTCCAGGCCATACGCCACCAACGGTTAGCTCCATCATCATTTTAGATAGGTTTTCATGAGTATAGTTTTACTTCCACATCCAGTGGAAGTATAGTAACGACAAAAAAAAAATTTAAAATTTTTATTGTTCAGATAGGCTTAGAATGTCATGAAACGTCGAGATTTTAAGTTTGTCTGTCGGTCTGTAACTTTTTTTGTGCGCACCTTTACTCTGGAACCGTTTGAGATATTGACTTGAAATTTGGTACACACATGTACTTTAACGAGATCTAGAACTAGATTATATTTTCATCTTGTTCCGTCGAAGGGTTGGGAGGTAAATTGGGGTAAATTTGGGGTAAATAAGTAAATCAAGCAGGTAAGAGTTCATAAAATTGGTATTTAGTACATACAAGAGAAGCTAAGGTCTCAAAAAAAATTTTGGCATTAGTCACCCCCATTACCACCCCCACCCCATTATTAAAGGGGATGAAAAAAAAAATGTGATTTAGTGTGTGTACAAGAACCAGAAACCTCAAAATATTTTTTTATTTTATCCACCCCCATTATCACCCCCACCCCACTACCGATGTGGGGTATCGTTTTATAGGTTTTTGGAGAGGATTTCAAATATCATATTATTAAAGTTCCATAAACAATTATTTCCACATACAAAATTTTTCGTTGTCAGTGACTTGGATAGAAAATCTGGATGTGGAAGTAGTGATTCCTTGGGCAGCGGTTTTTAATTAAGGTTTCTTTTAATTAATTTTAGGCCTGTTACGTAGGATTAAAGTTATACCTAGCTATAGTATAAAGTCTATGGTTTCTTTTTGGTGGATATCGCTAATTTATGCCGAAAATCTAGCAAAGTTCCGCCAATTCTTTTATTGAGTCCACACTTGCTATTGTTCCAAGCAAAATTTTTCTATACTATCCAGCTAACAGTAGTTTCCCAACATCTGAAGATATCCTGTATGCTGTATCCTGTAAGAAATCGGAGGTGATCCCGTACAAAAGCATATTTAGTTCCAGATATCACAGGCCGTACCACAATTTTTCTTTACTTCTTTTTTTGCTTGATACCGCCATATTTTTCCATCACTAAGAAGAATTATTAACGTTTTACCAAAAATAAATTTACATGTAATACGTATTTATCTATACAATAATCGTATTTAGTATTTCTATAATCAATTTCATTGATCTATTGCTTTTTATAATATTTATAATAACGCATATTTTTACTTCCACATCCAGTGGAAGTATAGTAACTCGTATAGTAACGACAAAAAAAATTTTAAAAATTTTTATTGTTCAAATAGGCTTAGAACGTCACGAAACGTCGAGATTTTAAGTTTGAGCGAAAACAAAATTTCTGTCTGTCGGTCTGTAACTTTTTTTGTGCGCACGTTTACTTTGGAACCGTTTGAGATATTGACTTGAAATTTGGTACACGTATGTACTTTAACGGGATCTAGAACTAGATTATATTTTCATCTTGTTCCGTCGAAGGGTTGGGGGGTAAATTGGGGTAAATTTGGGGAAAATGGGTAAATCAAGCAGGTGAGAGTCCATAAAATTGGTATTTAGTATTATTATTAAAGGGGATGAAAAAAATGTGATTTAGTGTGTGTACAAGAACCAGAAACCTCAAAATGTGTTTTACTTCATCCACCCCCTATCACCACCCCCACCCCGCTACCGATGTGGGGTATCGTTTTATGAGTTTTTGGCGTTGAGGATTTCAAATATTATATTATTAAAGTTCCATAAACAATTATTTCCACATACAAAATTTTTTCGTTGTAAGTGACTTGGATAAAAAATCTAGATGTGGAAGTAGTGATTCCTTGGGCAGCGGTTTTTTATATTGAAAACATTCGTAAAAGAAAACTGTACAGCAAAGTATACATGTATGACGCGCTATAGGCTCATTTAGTGATATGGCAGTTTCCTACTTTCTCTTCATTTTAAAGTATAACAAACCAATAGCCTCAGAAAAAAATTTCAGCTCAATTGAATCAATAGCCACAGAGATATTCGCATTTGAATAGAAACACGCTCGGTCGGCCGACAGTCCGTAGAGTGACGTCACTTGGCGTGCGCCGATACCTATGATTAGAGCAGCGATTTCGTAAGTCTATCGTGTCGTCTTTTTTTTCGGCGTAGGGCAAACATGTTAGGTTCCTTTTAGTATGTCACGTTTTTTGTGGTCTCGAACTTTTTAAATCAATAAAAAGTGAAAAAAATGTATTTTTAAATAAAATTGTTTTTTTTTCCACCGCCATCTTTAAAACTATTAAAGGTACCGAAATTTGTTTTGTGTCAAATTAAAGCACACACTGCAACGCTTTTACCAATATAAACGGTTTGGGCACAATTCGCACTTTCATTTCTCTAAAAATCAGATAAACTAAAAATACATATTTTATGTATTGAAATCTTCACCAATCGATAAACTTTTTTATTTTTGAAAATATTTACATACATGCAGCGAAGAAAAGAAAGCCTAATAATCACAAAAGTTTTTGAAACAATATATTTTTTCCTAAAATGTATCGTGTGGCAACAGCGATTTTTTTTATCAGCGCTAAATGCGACATTGGGACGCAATTAATACACCTCGCATGCAGGGTTGGTCAGATTAGTCGCGTAGAAGTGGCGGTTGTCGAAAATCATTAAGTATTCATTGTTCGAATAAAAATTGTGACAATCGAAAATGTGCTTGTTTTAAGGAAGGCCTAAAATGTTGCAACGAGTGCAAATGTCGTTCCTGTAACAACATTATTAAAGATTTCGAGGCAGATATGAACGAATTAGAATGCTATTAATGTAGGGCCTACATAAACTACATACTACATATTTATCTATCCAAATAGAAAATTTATTTCAACAATAAAACTCATTTTATGCGTACGTTATTACTTTCATTCATTTAAAAATGTCTAATAAACTTACTAATTAGGTGGGTAGTTAGTAACACTGATTGATATTTATAGATTAGGTATTTATATCTACCTACCTGTCTTTTTATTATTAAAAGGAGACTATTTTATATTTATTGTACAATTTCTTAATATTAACAACATATGATCAATACTACTGTACAATATATGAAATATTGAACAATAATATTGATTCCCTAGATGCTTTTGATCACTACTGGTTTTGTATCTATTGATATAAGTTAAACTACTACATGCACCCCGACCGGGACCGTCAGATCAACTTGCATTCACAGCCGTGTTCACTGGGCGGTTCAGCCATCTGACGTCACAACTCGACTACTACTACCCGAGCGTTTTTAAGCGCGCCGACTTTAATAATTTTTTTATAGATGAAGGCGGCGTCAGTAAATTCTAATTTTTGGCATACTTACTAAACTCACCAAGCTCTTTCAGAATATGTAATAATAAAAAATTGTTAAATGAGCCTATTGTGCCTAATGTTTTTTTTAAATCTTAATTACACTCTCGTAGATTTTAATATTTGTTTCATTTCTCTTACATATCCTTTTAGGACTGGTGATGGTTAATTTATTGGTTGGTTAACTTTTTCTTTTATTAGCTCTCAATTTCTTTTTGCAACTACAACAATGTTTATCATAAGAAAAGTGATTTCAGCAGAGAAGGCTAGTAAGGGAACAACAATTAAATGCTTGTTTCTGTTACATATATCCGGACATGTATTTATAAATATAATATAAAAAAATACTGTGTGGAAAACGCTTCAGGCTATAGAATATTCAAAACTAAAATACTTTTTTACACTTTTCTTGATAAATTTCATGCATTTAAAATCTGGAACAAGCTACTGCCCTATCGTTTTTATTCAACTATGCTATTAACTGTAGGCAGACACCTAAAGATAGAGCTTTCATAGTGACATCAAATCGATAGTTTTTCTAATGTCGCTCCATTAAAAGAGCTACCACCGACTCCCTCGATTCGGCTGTCAGCTTAACGTAAGATGCTTTACTTATCCTCCTAAGCATCTGTCAGGTCGATTACAATATGCCCATTTCGCTAGACGAACAGAATTGCACAAAGTATATAGCTTGAAGTATTTTAGTTCTATTTATTTCGACTTTGCTAAAGCAATTTTTTAGGATCGTTCGTCTGGCTGTTCGAGAATTCCCAGCATATAATGAACATTTTTTTTTATTTACATGTCACGAGATATTAAAAAGAAGCGACAAACACAGACTAAAAAATTCAGTTGTTTGGATAAACAATACGCCGAACTTAACTTGACTCCCTGAACACGTTAAACCAAAGAAACTGCCCTGACTAGGCAATTCAAATTTCGGATTTTATAGTCCTAATTGGACGCCACTATAAATAAAAAACCGCTGCCCAAGGAATCACTACTTCCACATCCAGATTTTCTGTCCAAGTCACTCACAACGAAAAAATTTTGTATGTGGAAATAATTGTTTATGGAACTTTAATAATATAATATTTGAAGTCCTCTACCCCAAAAACCCACAAAACGATACCCCACATCGGTAGTGGGGTGGGGGTGGTTATAGGGGATGGATGAAGAAAAAAAATATTTTGAGGTTTCTGGTTCTCGTACACATACTAAATCACATTTTTTTTTCGTCCCCTTTAATAATGGTGTGGGGGTGGTAATGGGGGTGGCTAATGCCAATTTTTTTTTTGCAAACTTAGCTTCTCTTGTATATACTAAATACCAATTTATGGACTCTTACCTGCTTGATTTACCTCTTTACCCCAAATTTACCCCAATTTACCCCATATTTGTCTACCCTGCCTAAAACTACAAATTCCTGAACTTTTCCAAGATATTAGAAGTAATGAAATCCGTCTGTCTGTGGGGGTACCCACAACCTTATTAAGATTGGTTGGTTGTAGTACCAGATTTGTATATTTGGCACGATGAGCTACAAGTATTTGATCCTTTCCGAATTTCAATAGTACCTATATGCATCATTTGAGCATTGTGTGAGGCTGTTATTTTTGGATCGAGCAATGGCTTCAAATCCTGCAATTCTAAGTACAGTCATCTGGCGTTCAAAAAGCTTATGAATTATTTGTACCCATTTCCTTCAACTGCCTCCTTTCCTAATCGTGCCTGCGCAGCTACAAGCGTTATGCTGTCGAGGATTCTCGCACAATTTCCTTTCAAAATGTTGCTAGAAAATTTGCCTGCCATTTTAAATACTAATACAACTTTATTCCGACTGAAACGCTGAAAGCATTAAAACTTTTCATCATTCATACGTTGTATAATGCTTTGTGTCTATTTACATTTCTACGTTGTTCTCTCTCGCTATTTTTCTGCACACTAGATCTCTTTTATTGGTGTGTATAAAATAATACCTGCTGGTGCGCCGCGCCATGTGCGACAAAGTATCACAATGAAAATGTAATAAATATCCCGCGTTCAACATTGGATGTGTTTAATTTACAGCTTTCGATGTCGCAGTCATAAGTCATAGGCTACTAGTTTATGATATTTATATTGGTGCGGTGGAACTGATGGTCACTTGCATTAATTTCCTAGTACTCGAACAAATTATCTGTTGGATCTGTTTAGCTCGATGGGAATAGTATTTTTAAGGCCCTCAAAGGAGGAGGGCCCATAAGGCCGGTTTTCGGCCCTTTTTATTTTTGATCAAAAAATGTCGAAATTTTGTGTGCTAATGTAAACTGGTTCTATAATAATTTAATGGGGGTTATATGGAGGAGAGGGGTTAGAGGAAGTTCTACTTGGGGTAGAATAGATTAGATACTGAATATATATGATAAAAAGAAATTTCGAAATTTTTTAACCAAAAATAAAAAGGGCCGAAAACCGGCCTTGTAGGCCCTCCTCTTTATTTATTTAATTAGAACAAAAAATATTGAAATTTAGAGGACGGCGTTATTCGACCTTTCATCGCTTTTTTATTCTTTAGCCATTTCTCCTACCGTTTTTTGACCTTTCATCGCTTGTTTTTATTCATTAGCCATTCCTCCTTCTCATTATTAGAGGTGGTCAAAAATAAAGTAGTGATTTAGTCTGTATACAAAACCCAAATTCCTCATATCGGCCACAGCCTCTATCTTCTACCCCTCACTCCATATTAAAGGGATTAAAAATTAAAATTGTGATTTAGTCTGTATGAAAGAACCAAAGGTTTCAATTTTTTTTGGCATTATATAGATAGATAGCACATTATATACATATTTGCACATTTGTAGTCAATAAAACCAAAAACAATATACTATATACACAGATTTTGTAATCATTTTATTGTATAAAACCCGTTTATACATAAAAACATAAAGGGATCCATAAAAGAGGTGGTTAAAGCTTAAAAGGCTTTTGGCCGTTTCAGGGGGTTGCGACGGTCAAAAGCTTCTCCCACTACTTCCATCGTGTTCAGCATAGGGGGAAGGTAATCTCGTCTTTGCACGAAATATTTACACTATTTTTGCCTTCGTTACATAGACTACTTGTAGTACATTGATAATCATATAGTAGTAATCAGTACATGTAAAAAAAGAAGTGTAAATCTGCTCCACATCAATATAAAATGCATTTATATATTAGATATAAGTTAATAGTTGTTGAAGTGATTATCATCCACTAAAAAAAAATGTTTTTAAAGTTAGTAATTTAACTTCAGGTGGTAGTTCATTATACAGATCAAGGTTTAGTGGATTATTTTCTGATTTTTTAGCCTAAAACGAGGGTTCTTTAGTAAATCCGCAGATCTTGAATTGAAATTCAAGACAAGACCGAGACTAGTCTCGATCTTGCGGCATCCCTAAAGCTGGATTAGTTTGAATTATACTCAAGATGCACAGTCAGAGCCCACTTTAAAAGTTTAAAATAATATCAATTGGCTTCTCAAAAATGGGAATAATAGAGATTTGACGGTACTTGTCTAGAATCCTCATGTCACCCTTTTTATAAAGGGGAAGGAAGCACTTTTGTTATTTTAAATGCGTCTGGGAAAACTCCTTCGTCGAATAAATATTGTTACGCTCATAATTTATTAATTTCCAGGCGTCTCTCAATTTGTGGCAGAGTTTGCGATATGTTGATCGTTAGTCAGTCCCTCTACCACCCTCACCCACCCCGTAATTAAAGTGGATAAAAAAATAAAATTGTAATTTAGCGTGTATTCAAAACCCCCTTCTACCACTGACCCCCTCCCTCCTATTATTTAAAGTTTTAAAAAATAAAATTGTGATTTAGTGTCTGCACAAGAACCAAAGGCCTAAAAGCATATCTAATACAGTAAAAGTAGACCTTCTCTATAGGGGGTGCTCACAAATAATTCCCAGCAAGCTAATTTTTTCAGGGTCGATGGAGAGGTGTCTCCCGAGTATCCGACCAAAAAGTCACAGTCCGCACCCCTTGGGGGGGGGGGAGTTTGCAATAGGGGTGGTTTCTTATTTATTTATTTTTTTTTAATTTTCTTTTTCCAGTTTGTACATAATAATATTCTCTACAACTTTGCCTAATAAAATTTTTTTGTAACTTTCATTTTTGACGGTCCAGCGCCCATTATATGGGAAAACATTCACCATATTTATTTATTATGGTTCAGGAAATATACAAACAAAAGGCTGAATAGCTGGTTTTTGCAGAGTTATTTGAGAACTGTCTCCTGAGTCTCCAACCATTTTTTTTTTTTGGAGACTATGGAGACAGTTCTCAATCAACCCTGCAAAAAGCAGCTAATCAGCCACCATAATAAATAAATATATGGTGAATGTTTTCCCATATATAATGGGCGCTGGACCGTCAAAAGTAAAAGTTACAAAAAAATTTTATTAGGCAAAGTTGTAGAGAATATTATTATGTACAAACTGGAAAAAGAAAATTAAAAAAAAATAAATAAGAAACCACCCCTATTGCAACCCCCCCCCCCCCCCAAAGGGTGCGGACTGTGACTTTTTGGTCGGATATTCGGGAGACACACCTCCATTGACCCTGAAAAAATCGGCTTGCCGGGAGAAATTTTTTTGAAAAATGATATCTTTATTGGACTAATCGTTTTATGGTTTTTGGGGTAGACGATTACAAATATTACATTATTAGAGTTCTATGAACAATTGTTTCCACGTGGAATGCAATATGATATCATAATACTTTCGCTTCGAAACTTGGATAGCAAATTAAGTGGAAGTAGTAGTATACTAGTATTTAGTAAAAAAAAACGCTGCCACAGGAATTTTCCTTAGGCAGCGGTTTTTTTACTAAATCCTAGTATAGTCGACATAATTCATTCCCTTTATAAACCGCTAAGGCAAATGCAATAACATACTAGATTTGCACCAATCGCAATTAATCGTACCAATGTCTTTTCCTTAAATTAAATACATGTATGGCTACTAATTATTATTTATTATTTTCAGGTATGTCACATAATCTTAAGGTCCCATCTCGAGTGTAAGTATTTAGTTTTAGTTTCTTATAGTTATTTTTTACTGGTTGACTAATATAAGCATGCTTTGTCCATGGCTAGGTCAACAAGTTAGGTACAACCAAATTAACCTGTTCAGCGTTGTTTAACTTTTATATCTTTTTAAATTATTTTAAATTTATCAATTTTAACAAGTCATATGTCATGTAAGGTTTACCTAGCAATTTCAGAAATAAAGCGTTAATTTTCTATTTCATTGTGTCTGGTCGTAGAAAAATTAGTGTATGCAACTCACATTTAATGGCAATTAAGACCCTCGCATTCATTATGACATTCGCCTACAGCTCAAGTCATAATTCTCATGCTTGTGTCTTAATAGCTGTCATTAAATGGTCGTTGCATAATACACAATATACGTTGTATATAAACAAAGATGACAGTTGACTGAGTATGAATTGTTTAACTATGCCTAGACCAATTCTGAATTAGTGAAGATGAAAGAGAGTGAACAGTTAGGAAGAAATCTGCGTTCTGCTGATGAGGAATAATAATTTCGAAACATCAGTGTCTACAGTATTCTTCCTATTTCTTATTATTTTGGTACACGTAGTGCATGTTGCTTTTATTACCTTATTTTACAGTTGCAAAGATGTTATAAATGTATTTTGTTAATTTTCAATCTCAATAACTTTAGAACAATGTGTTTTTTAAAATGGACCACCCCGTAATTTTATGTAAATTCATAAATAGCTGTTACCGTGTAATTGCTTTTAATAGCGTCTGGTAGTTGAATAAATTCTGGTGCTAGAATTTGCAGGTTGTTTCGTTTTTAATAAATCCAAATGCATTTTTATTAAAAAGGTTATTAAATCAGGTTAAAAGTAATATAAGCCTGTAGTAATTTTTCACATTCCAAATTGCCCATATACAAGAAAATGTTTTTTTTTTTTTTGTATACATGTAATAGGAAACAATAATGAAATACTGATTTATTCACATTGTAATAATGCATGTGAGTTCATTATTATTACTAATTCTCACTCATCAGGTTGTTTAATGTCAATTCCAGTGAATTTGAAAATAAAAAAAATTAAAATTGATATAACTTTTTTATCAACGATTTAAAAAAAAATGCATTTCTCTGAAACGAACGTTTATATTTTTCTGAGTAAATAGAAATATATTTTTTTTAAATTCATTAATTTTTCAGCACGCTATAATTTTTTAAAGTTTTACATATCATTCCTCAACTTCTAACCACCTAACTCTGTTAATTTTAATAATACCAAAAAAAGTCAAGAGATCATTTTTATGTAAAATTTCATGTTTTACAGTTTTTATTTGAAACTTTTTACTAGCATTTACACATTTTGAGTAATTTTGAAAAAACACTTTATTTTTTTTTTCACCCCTTCTCGGGGGTTCAAAAAAAAATTCTTTCATTAATCGTGTTCAAATACTTCAAAGTAACTTATATCAAAAATTCAAGCATTTACCTAAAAAAATTGATTTGTCGACCCATTTGATTGGACTATTATAACAGTTAGTCTAATTCTAAGCAGACGAATAATATTCAATATAACTTGTGGTGAATACAAGCAAACTTCCCATTTTGAAAATATATTGTTAGCTACTCCATTTAGGGTGATGATGCTGTCATTCAAAATATAAAGAAAATATCTATTAGATAGTGCCAAACTATTAACTTACAGTTCATTGCCATTAACGTTAAAAAAGTTTCTTTGCAACTCTTATAACACAGAAGTTATGAACTAAATTGTTTTTTTTTTTTGTTTTTTCTTAATAACTTGAAAGGCAGGCTGTGGATTGTAATTTTATTTTCTCCGTCTCGTAGTCCTAATAAACGTCAGTTTTTTTGTACCTATACTTTTATTTTTCTATATTATTACTCAGGATATTTTTAGTAGCCCACTGAAATAGGGAGCCTGCGATGTGGTTTGTTTATTTAACGTCTATAGGGATTTTCATTATTAACAAGATAAAAAAAACTTCCAGTTCTGGATTTTAACACTGTTGAAAAAATGATTTAATTAAATACATTTCTAGAATTTTAAATATGTTTTGTTTAGCTATTTAATGTTTCTTTTTTATAGATTTTATATAACGTATGAAGAATACACCTTTTCAGCCCTTAAGGGAACAAATGGTTTTCGAGGGCAGGGGCGTAACGAGTCAACTTTATTATTTATTATTTTTCAAATTTGCCAACTTCATAAGACTTAAAAAGCCAACTCTGTAAATAAATTAATAAATAATTCCTCCAAAAAAATTGATGAGCGGGGGGGAGAAATTCTAATATAAAATTTTTTTCAATAAAAATTGGCAACTTACATCTCGAATTTCCAACTTTTGAAATCAAAGTTGACGAGCGGGGGGGGGAATCTTAAAAGAAAAAAATTTCAATAAAAACTTCTCTCTCGAATTTCCAACTTTTGCCAAGTCTGACAAAGTTGGGATACCCTCCATACCCCCCCCCCTTCGCTACGCCCCTGTTCGAGGGTTGTCGCCATTTGAACATTTAATCAGAATTAAATCAACTACCAAAATCCAAGTTTCAAAAAAATTTAACCGGAAGCATAAATTAATGCTATCAAATCTAGTGAATCTGCCAGAAATATTATCAGTTTGTGAGTTAAATGTCGATTACGTTTTTAATAATACTATAAGCTAATACTTCATACCCTTGAAAGTACATAATATAACTTAATTCAATTAGGGCCATACAAACTAGGAATTTCGATAATAATTACTTACTACCACATCCAGTGGAGGTATAGTAACGACAAAAAAAATTTTGAAAATTTTTATTGTTCAAATAAGCTTAGAATGTCATAAAACGTCGCGATTTAAAAAAAAAATTCTGTCCGCTCACGATTACTCTGGAACCGTTTAAGATATTGACTTGTTTGGTACACATATGTATTTAAACGAGATTTGGAACTAGATTATGTTTTGATCTTATTCCGTTAAAGGATTGGGGGTAAATTGAGGTAAATGGGGGGTAAATAGGTAAATCAAGCAAGAAAGAGTCCATAAACGACCTAGACTAGAATACGCAAGCGTAGTATGGAACCCTCACTACCATGCTCAGAGTAACAATATTGAAGGAATTCAAAGGCGGTTTTTAAAATTCTTGGCATTTACAAACGATCACCAGTATCCGCCTATAGGATATGACCATTCCTCACTACTGAATCGTTTTATGTACAGTTCTATGAAGCAGCGTAGAGAGATGCAAAGCGTAATATTCTTATACAAGCTTCTAAACAACATGATTGACTGTCCAGAATTACTTGAACAAATCAACTTTAGAGCACCTACCAGGCCAACTAGATCTACGTCACTGTTTTACCTTCCTAATACCCACACGAATACCTTAATGTTTTCCCCACTATATAATATCTGCCGAAATTACCAAACCATAGAAAACGATGTTGACATTTTCAACACTCGATTAAGCCAAATTAAATTAAGTTTCTCGTAGTTTATGTTTATATATAATTATATTAATTTAGTAATAATAATTATTAGTTAGAGTAGTATCTGTTTAGTTCTAGGTTATAGTAATTTAGGTAATACATAATATAATAATTGTACTTCTGTTATATTCTACATATAAGCTTACGTCTGTAAGCCTTATTTGTAAACAATTTGTATTATCCCGGCCCTGTAAATGGAATGTAAATTCTGTAGGGTTCGTGTATGTAAATAAATAAATAAATAAATAAAATTGGTATTTAGTATATATAAGAGAAGCTAAGGTCTCAAAAATTTTTTGGCATTAGCCACCACTATTACCACCCCCACCTTGTTATTAAACGGGGTAAAAAAAAACAAAATTGTGATTTAGTGTGTGTACAAGGACCAAAGGCCTCAAAATACTTTTTGCTCCATCCACCCCCCACCCCCACTACCGATGTGGCATATTACTTCCACGTCCAGTGGAAGTATAGTAACGACAAAAAAAATTTTATTGTCCAAATAGGCTTAAAATGTCATGAAACGTCGAGATTTTAAGTTTGAGCGAAAAAAAAATTTCCGTCTGTCTGTCGATCTGTCTATCGGTCTGTCTGTAACTTTTTTTTGTGCGCACGTTTACTCTGGAACCGTTTAAGATATTGACTTGAAATTTGGTACACATATGTACTTTAACGAGATCAAGAACTAGATTATATTTTCATCTTGTTCCGTCGAAGGGTTGGGGGGATAAATTGGGGTAAATTTGGGGTAAATAGGTCAATCAAGCAGGTAATAGTCCATAAAATTGGTATTTAGTATATACAAGAGAAGTTAAGGTCTCAAAAAATTTTTGGCATTAGCCACCCCCATTACCATCCCCACCCCCTTATTAAAGGGGATGAAAAAAAATTGTGATTTAGTGTACCTATGTACAGGAACCAGAAACCTCAAAATATTTTTTTACTTCATCCACCCCCATATCACCACCCCCCACCCCACTACCGATGTGGGGTATCGTTTTATGGGTTTTTGGGGTAGAGGATTTCAAATATTATATTATTAAAGTTCCATAAACAGTTATTTTCACATACAAAGTTTTTTTCGTTGTGAGTGACTTGGATAGAGAATCTGGATGTGGAAGTAGTGATTCCTTGGGCAGCGATTTCATTTTATGGGTTTTTGGAGTAGACGATTTCAATTATTATATTATTAAAGTTTCATAAACAATTATTTCCGCACACAAAACTTTGTTGTGAGAGACTTGGATAGAAAATCTGGATGTGGAACTAATGATTCCTTGGGCAGTGGTTTTTTGTTTGAGGAGTAGCTTTTTTCACAACACACGACTATTAGAGCGGGAGCTAGGTGGATTTTTCGGCAGCTCATCGTTTTATGAACTTTGAAATATTTTTATGGTTTAATGGATGATAACGATTCATAGAATCGACTTCTGGCGGGGCACCTCCTGTCAGGAGCGTCACGAACACTATTTAAAAATCAGTGAAATCATGTCATCGTTACAAGGCTCATTTTTTGTGTGTGTACACATTTTGAATGAATAAAATATGATCGCCAGAAAGTGTGGGCCATCAAGAGGCGCAGCCAGGAAGATAATAATGATACAATACATCTGAGGCACGGTACGGAGTCAAGTTAGCCGAAAGTGTTAAATTCCTGTATATTTAAGAGCCTATGGTACTTTTGTTGACACTAAGAACTTTACGGGGAGGCTATTCTATTGTTGAAGGAGCTTATATTTACGTTTTAAAAAGGAGCCAGAACTTGTAACGATGAGTTTAGAGTTCTGAGATGAAATATGCGAAAAAAAATCCAATTTTCTTCAAAAATCCTAAACATTTTCTTTCTGACTAGCCTTACTGACTTTTTCTGTGTTCAAAACATTTAAATAAACATGCTCAACCTTAAAAAGTTTGTAACGATGATGTTATATACCTCCGTTTTTTTACCTCTTTGGCCTTTCTGGTTGCGCCTCTGATGGCCCACACTTTCTGGCGATCTTATTTTATTCATTCTAAACATGAAATGTGTACACACAAAAAAAATTGGCTTTGTAACGATGATATAATTTCACTGATTTTTATATCTTGAACCATGGCCAACTCCACGGGCTGACATATGCCAGAAGTCTATTTTGTCGTTATTTAAGTCCGATAGAATTAATCAGCGCATAGAAAATGCTTGTAACGATGAGTGTCCGAAAAAGCCACTTAGCTCCCGCACCATATAAAGAAAGTTCTTCGACCCGCGATGTGAGATTTTACATTTAAAAATGGTTAGCAAATGTCAGTAAAAATCCTATCGGCTGGGGGTGGCAAGTTAAAGGTTCTGCATTGTCTTCAGTTATGGTGACAAAACTCACAGCTCCAGATAAAACATTTCAATATATTAACATTTTAATGAGAATGTTTATTCTATTACTAACCTAGTGAATTTTTCATTAAATCGTCATCATAAATATGTATGTAACAGAATGATGTTTGTTGCACTGCGTAACGTGCAACATCCAAGCAGGTTGTGGGGTAGTACACAATTTTTTGTCTACCCCAAAAGGATTCCTTCATAGTTATAAACCATTCTATATAGTTTCTATATTAAAAAAAAAAAACAAAATATTTGAAGTTTTCGAAAATCAATTTCTAAGAGCATATACACAGAATTGTGAAAAATCTATAGCAACCACAGATAATAAGGCTCCCGATAAAAAAACTTTCTACCAATAATGATTAAGACATAAGAGCATATAGAATCAAAGCGCCAGCCGTATAACCTGCGAAACACATCATGAATAATTTGATTTTAAAATCCCCAGATACTTTCAAAACTTCCCCAGCGCGAATGTGTTCGATCATAAAGTGAAACATGGTGGAAGTTATATCGAAGCGAGCAATGGTCTCGCACAGCTCGGTCCATAATAAAACAAAGCTGACTTTTGACCCAAATGACGAAGTTATAGCTCAACATAATGCCCTAAATGGCCATAATAATGCCGGCATTATAGCCTTGAATGCAGTGTACGACGGCGTATTATTTCGATTTCTCCATTCATTCACACAGCATTTGAATCCGAAACTTGCCGTAATAACTGTAGTAAATGCGAAAATGTTTTTTAAATGAGTCATTACGAGTGGGTAAATAGGAGGCTTCGGCTAAATGGTGCTATAGACTTAGTAGAGGGATGGAGGGAGAGGAAGTACATCTGTGATGTTTTTAATAGGTCCATTTCTTTTATCCGCGAACCGTCCTACGTATTTAGAAGGACGTACTGAAGGATGAACGTATGTACAATCAGGCAGCTTATAATGCAGGAAAATTTACGGCACATTCATAATACAAAGTCAGAATTGACCTAGAAAAAACTTGAGAATTCATTAGAATCCTGAAATCACCAAGTATTAGTCCACAGTTTATAAATCTGAAAAGAGTAAAATGTGTTTTTTTTCTCGAATAATTTCATAGTTGTAATAATAGCGAATTTCAAAAAAATATTGTCTATGGACAGCACTTTGTATCTTAACACAGCTTTCCTCTTAATTTTACTTCCACATCCAGTGGAAGTATAGTAGCGACAAAAATTTTTTGTATTGTTCAAATTGGCTTAGAATGTCATGAAACGTCGAGATTTTAAGTTTGAGCGAAAAAAATTTTATGTCTGTCTATCGGTCTGTCTGTCTGCCTGTAACTTTTTTTTGTGCGCACGTTTATTCTGGAACCGTTTAAGATATTGACTTGAAATTTGGCACACATGTACTTTAACGAGATTTAGAACTAGGTTATATTTTCATCTTGTTCCGTCGAAGGGTTGGGGGGTAAATTGGGGTAAATTTGGGGTAAATACGTAAATCAAGCAGGTAAGAGTCCATAAAATTGGTATTTAGTATATACAAGAGAAGCTAAGGTTTCAAAAAAATGTTTGGCCCATTATTAAAGGGGATGAAAAAAATGTTGATAGTGTGTGTACAAAAACCAGAAACCTCAAAATATTTTCTTACTTTAACGATATCTGGAACTAGATTATATTTTCATCTTATTCCGTTGAAGGGTTGGGAGGTAAATGGGGGTAACTAGGTAAATCAAGAAGGTAAGAGTCCATACAATTGGTGTTTAGTATATACACTACCCCCACCCCGTTATAGAAGGGAGTGAAAAAAAAATGTAATTTAGTGTGTGTACAAGAACCAAAGGTCTCAAAATATTTTTTTTTACTTCATCCATCCCCACTTCATCCATCACTTGTAACAGTTTAGAATTAGCAATTAAAAATATAGTATGAATGCAGATATATTTCAATAAGGATACAGCAGGTGAACAATATTATCGTTGCTTAGTTTCATTGACATGCAGCATACAGGTCTCGGCACAGTAGCGGTAGCCCTCCGAACATACTTGCCTCACCATTTGTCAGGCCCACTACGTCTGGTTACCTCTTGCAACTCCATGCATTACATTACATTAAATGTTACCTCCACTGGCACCTTATAAAATCTCTGGGTCCCAATTGTTTACATTACTGCCTATAACAAATACAAGGTTATGTTGTAATCACATTATTAAGTAATTAATTAAATAAAGGACTAATAGATTACCTGGATAGTATAAGTTATATATAAATATTTAATAAACTAAATTCGTAAATATTATTCAGATTTGTTTTGATTTTGATTGACAAATGTCAAAATTTAAGTTAGGGATTTTAATAGTAATATGAATGGACAGCCTGATTTGCAAATTGGCGCAAAATCACCCTTTTTTGCTTTCAAAAAGACAAAAAAGGAGGAGACATATTTGATTTGGCTGGTTGCTGAACAGGGAGGTGTTCTCCAGATGTGAATTTAAATTCCTTATTAAAATAAATCAACCTAATAAGAGCTAAGGTCAGTAGTTTCTTTTTTTTTAATAATATTTTAAATTTTAAATAAATATACATACCTTGGTAGATGTAATAGGTGTAATACTTTTTAGGTTTTTTTGTATGCCCTTAAATACTACCCTTCAGCCTCTATCAGCTCTTATGTTGTGCCTACTGGGCATATGAGCCGTTTAAAATTCCCAACCAAATCTATACATAGCAAATGATTAACTGGTGCCAGGCGGAGGCCTGATGAAAATTCCTTGCCTTGGGTGCAGAGCTTATCTTTTTATTGGAATCGCAATCCAGGAGGCCTGATGAAAATTCCTTGCCTTAGGTGCAGAACTTATTTTTTTTATTGGAAATCACTCGTAGAGGGTCTGCATGTGGTAAGCGGAATGCTGGCTATTATTTCACCACAGACGGGTGAGTGTTTTTCTTCTTTTTGAACCTGCCAGATCGCAGTGCCATTACTTTGGAAAGAAGCAAGTAGTCTTCAGCGACACAAAGGCGTGAGCCATACATAAGTATATTTGCTGCTATAATTATCTGTGATAACCTCCACTTGCATCGTGATACTTTTGTGTATACTACCATATATTTCTATTATACTTTTTCCTTGAAGTTTGTGTTTTGTCTGCTCTTTCCCTACCTCTGCCAATTAACCTTGGCTGGCGCCCGAAGTTTACAATAAATTTCCATCTGTTCATTTAATATACACAAGTTATCTTTTAAAACTTTATAATTGACATAAGAGACCTTGCCCACGACCCGCTGTCGACATATGAGCTGCCGAGTAGCCGAATTTTAATGATCAATTTGGACCATTTAAATTTGGTCGTGACTGTTTACGTCACACACTACCCCCACCCTATACGATTTCAAATATTATACTATTAAAGTTCCATAAATAATTATTTCCACATACAAAATGCTTCGTTGTGAGATACTTGATGCTGTTGTAGCGATTCCTTGGGTAGCGGTTTTTTATTTTCTTGCTGTCTGTCTCTTTTGTTAAAATTTTTGCCGAGTCCCAGTTCATTCTATGTCCGTTCTCCCAAGCGTTCTCGCAAATATTCGATATCACCCAGATATACCAACAGTTTTGTGTAAGCAGTAAGTATCTATGGATAGTGAATATAACAAATATATTCTTAAAGCTGTGTATTTTATATACACAGTACACAAACACTTTCATAATAAGCTTTGAGAAAAGAAACACATTCGATTTTCGAAACGTCGTTATTTTTATATTTTTGTTCTTATTTATCTTTTGTCAAAAAACTCTTTTTAACTGCTCCTTTGACGTAAAAGTCACAGGCGTAGAAGTTATTTTCCAGTAAAATACTGAATAATTGTATTATTTTGTAGATACATGTGGCAGAAACATCTGTCAATCCTTTGTCAAAGCTTCTCTTGTGCAATACCCGTCTTTTTATACATTTTTCCAAGGAACAATAATGTTAAAAATTGGTGGCGCCTAACAAAACTATTTAACTAATAAGTTCAAATAAAAATTAATTTCTGTCACTCCCTAAAAGGTCTCTTGCTCGGGCTGTTTTAAAAAAATAAAATTAACGTAAATGGATTATAAATTGAAAACGGTAAGGTTTTAAGTATGCTTAATTCCCGGCTTAAATGAGCCATCTTGAAAAAGTCCACTAAAAATTATGAAGCAAAATTTCACCAAATCATCCTTTTTTCTATTTACGTGTTGCGGTGCCAGAACCTCGAGGAGTTTCCTCATCCTCACTACACATCCTACACTCTGGATTGTCCCTCGCCCCCTATATCGCCCTTTAAATATAACCTGAAGGTTTTTTGAAGTTGTGGCTTGTGCTGATTCTATTTGACTGCATGTTTAGTAGTAGTCACCTTCTGAATTGAACCGTATTACCTAACGTTGATGCTGATATCAATGAAGAATTAAAATGTAACGTACCAATTAAAGTTTTGACTTCATTATCAATATTAGATAATAAACCGCAAATATCTGGGTGACTGGTGATATTTTCTATCTTATTTTTCGTGATCTTCTTTTTAAACGGTTCATAAAGCAAAATAAATTGCCTTTATTATTGTTACTCCTTGCTACTTTTCATCCTCTATGCACAAAGCAACCCTCTTACAAATTATAATGCGGTGAAACGTTCTCATAACGGACGTAATAATTAAAGATTGTTACGATTTCGTCATACTAAAACTCTTGTTACTATTAATGACCGGCTTAAAACGCAGACTGACTTCAAATATTTTATTGCCTTTAACGTGAATTATCTCTTGCATCCCCATTTGAATTGTACAAATGCAGAGTTTTAGCTCTTGAATAAATGTCCAATTAATCTGAATTACTTAAAGCTAAACACGCTTTAATTGCAGTTTGTGAAACTCTTATATGGCCCGTGTAATTGGATTCTATTCATTGTACAATCGTGGACGTAGTAAGGTGAGAAGCTTAAATCAAACAGGTATATTATAAATAAATATGAATGCGTCACTTAATACTATCTCTGTTAGTGTGAGATGAAATTAATTATCGTAAGAAACCTGATTCAAACAGGGAAATGTTAGCAACAACTGCTTTGCGCTGGAAGCCTTATTGTGGCCATGGCTGTACCTACACACGGGATTTTAATTAAAATTACTGAATGTATTCTTCACTTTGTCAGACACTAAACGTAGTCCATTACATTGTAACATTTTATCAAATGGCTTTAAGGAAATCATTAAATGGATGCTACGATCCAACGTATACCGGCTACGAGTGAGCTTTCCACGGCTCACTTAATTTTGTTTTGATTTAATTAATAAAACGAGTGTTGAGGTGAGACGTCGTCTGTTTCTGGTCAACTCTGGGATTTTAAAGGGATATGTTATCTTTCAAAGGACAATGTCTGAAGTAGTTGAAAGATAGCGGATAGCTGATAAAAACAAAGATACAAAACACACTATGGGACTTTTGTGAAGCACGTTAAGCACCTGTTGGATAGTAATTAGTCGGAGAGCAGCCAATCTGTAGGAAGCATTTTAAAAGTAGTCTATACAACTCGCGAACACCCACCTAAAAAACAGATGATATTATGTAAAATGACCTTCTAGATTTGATTTTTGAGTTCGCCCGTTAATTTGAGATTGCCAAATCGGTCAATTCGCAAATTTTTTGAAAAATTTTAAAATTATGTGTTAATTTTTGTTTTGCACATAACACATCATATCTTTTTTATTTTAATGCCGATTTAGATCAATATTTTACACATTATCCCTCCAATATTCTTAGACAGGCTGACGGCAAAGAATATAGTGTAACTAATAATATTGTGCCTAAAAAATATATAATTACCCTCTATTGTCGCGGTTTTTTAAAATTTGCATTGAAAAATACCCGATTGAGGTAACTTTTTTATTTTTAAAGAGAGAGTTATAGTATAAACGAGAAAAATGTTCCATATACTTTAAACAAACTTTTTTATAAAGAGAATTTTTTGAAATTCGGCTCATGTAACGAGATGACGGAGTTGAATGCGGCCGCGCAACTCGTCCGCATTTATTTAAAGCATAACTTCTGTTAACGTCGCCGATCTGTGGTGTCGTTAAGCGATCAAGTGAGTCTACGGATTATTTAGTTTCTATTTGCAATTAAATGTTATAAAATTATGTAGATAATCTCGAAACATACACAATAAAAAATATGTTTTCATTAATTATAACAGCAAGTGGGTACTAAAGATTACATTTTCCTTCGCATAAACAACTTATGTTACATTGCACGTTTGCTTTGCTATACTTGCAGCTTGTAGTACAGGTATATAATTTACATTTACAAAATGGAGTTAACTCAATAAAATTGGGTTTTGGGCTTTTTGAAATCATCTTTGGAAATAAGATTTCCTCCTTTAGGTACCATTCAAAATCTAAAACATTTGGAATTCTGGGCTTAATTTGGTAGGCTGTCTTGCAAATAGCACATTGCAGAAATGCGTTTTTTACTTGTATTCTCTGTACTAGGATTTACAATTTCTGATTTTCTTTTATAAGCAGTTCGGGTATACGATCTTCTACATTGTGCATGGGTAAACTGGATTTAGTGATAAAAATAAATTTTTCTGTTCTAAATATTGTTTTAGAGCCACAGAAATGTCATCGGATTTTGCATTTGATCGGTACATTTCTAAAACCGTAAATATCGCTCGCAGACAAAAAATTTTCATACCATTGTGTTAGTGAACGAATTCTGAACAACTTTCAAAATGTCCGTCTGTCCGTCACGTTTCTTGTAAGCACGATAACTCAAGAAAGAAAATTCCGATTGTACTGAAATTTGGACAGTAAATTAGTGTTAGCTAGAGGAACAACCCTATTTGAACAAAATCGATCGGTAAATAAAAATGTTATTAATGATGTAAATTTGAAAAAAAAAAAATAATTTTTATGTTTTTGTAATTGAATAGAAACCTGGTGAAATGATATTTCATTTTAATATCTAAACATTTATATATTTTACAAATATACATTTCATAATGTAATATACAACCGTGAAAATATGATTTTATCTCGTGTCTTATAATGTAAAAATTTACATTCTTTTACGTGTAAGGTGGTGGTGTAGTTCTTTTGATTCGGAATCCAAGGGTGACGGGATCGAAACCCAAATGGAGTTTGGTATAGTTTTTTTTACCAAGTCTTTTACCAACTAAGATCGTACTATAAAATTAAAAATGTCTAAAAATAACATTATTTACAAAAAACTGCGAAAGTATCCTACTGAATGTATAACAATTATATAAAAATCCAGTGAACAGGCGAAGAGTACGTTTTTAGCTTGTTTCCTTTGATTTCCTATCCGAGTAATTATAATTTATGCCAAACTATGTGTTTATAACACACTAAATATAAGGACTGAGACAAAAAGCACTTTCAACTTAACATAAATATACCCTGGAAAATAATAATCACCCGGCACGTGCCTGCGTTTAGCTCTAGATGCGATTGCGGCCGATTCATAGTAGCGCGCATTCGTTCGGACGCTGAAACAAACAATGAATATTTCGATAAGGGAGCAAAATTTCAAAGAAAACTTCTTATAAAAGATTTTATTTAGTTCATTCGGAACATTTTCTTCGATTATAGTAGGCACCTAACTTTAAAAATAAAAAAGATACCTCGATCGGACATTTTACTCTGCAAATTTTAAAGATTTTGCGTCAAAGAAAAGTTGTTATTTTTTTTGCCAACTAATTATTTTTTAGGTAAAGTTTTTTACTTTCAACATATCAAAGAATAGTTAGAGAATATTATGTAAAAAAATTAAAAAATTCTGAAGTAAAATAAAAAATATATGACGTGTTATATGAAAAACAAAAAATAACACATAATTTTTATTTTTTTTAGAAAATTGCCAATTTGGTCATTTTGGCAATCTCAAATCAATGGGCGAATTCAAAAATCAAGTTTATTAGGTTATTTTACATCAGATTACCTATTTTTTAGGTGAGTGTTCCCGAGTTGTATAGAGGGTGTCGAATTCAGAGGGTCTGGTCTTCCACTAAATAGTGATGAAGACCTTTATTTTTGTAAAATTGCAAATCACAACTTTAGTGTTGCAGAAAAAATTCAGAAAGGTTCATGGTCAAACTAGACGCCGTGGAAAATGTTTACAACAACAAATAAAGTGGCTAAAAATACGAAATCTGACATTAATTCAGAGATCATTTATTACATTCTGTATTGTAATGAAGAAAAATCCTTACCTACAATGCCGAAATCTCTACCACAGAAGACACAGAAGACACAAAAAAAACGTAAGGATTATCCAAATTTTATCAAGATGGTATAATTATGTATTATATATTAGAAGTAAGTTTCACTCTTATTTGAATATTACCGTTGAGTTATATCAGAAGCTACAGTACCGAAGTGTGTTCTTTTTAAACATATCTGTATGAACAAATTATCGTCAATTTTCTCATTTTTCAGTTAAAATATTTTCTCGTCACGCATAAAAACTATTTAAACTTCACTTCGACCTGAAATCACTTACGAAATTTTCACTCTGCTTAAAATTCCACCCTGTGTGCCGTGTCCCGGAAAGTTCAAACGTCGAACGGCAAGAGGTAGCTTAAGGGAACAAACTGTTTGATAAAGTTTAAACTGTCAGATCATTCTTTGTGTTGAATATTGAAGGCGAAAATGGTTCTACTATTTATATAGACGTATCGCTACTTTTAGAGTCATTTTTTATAAAGAGGACTCGCTATATTCAATGCCCTTTTTCATATCTTCGGCTTTGATGTGAAAGAGCCCATACAGTTACTATTTGATTAATAGGCATCGGAATAAATATCTGCTAAGTCAGCCGATTATTGACATGTTAGAGAATTTCGTTAAAAGTCACAAAAACTGGCATAAAGGAAGGAAAAATACAAACCAGAAAGCACTATATAATTATGCCGGGTGACAACGATATTATTAGCACCCCCCCTCTTGTCCCTTGTTTTGCCACATTTTCACGTATTTTAAGATTTTTTTCGGACTTCCGGTTTAACCGGAAGTGACACCAATTCTTGATTTTTAAATGGAACACTCTGTATATTATTGCATTTTCAGAATTCTGTGAAAATTCTAAATGGGTAAACTATTTTGGTGAATTTTTACGCCTATTTGATTTTTTTAGAGCTATGTTTTATTTTTAATCTAAACTACTGCGATTAACTTTAAATCATCATAAATTATATAAAAAATAGAGGAAAATACAAATGTGACTTTAGACCAACAAATTTAATAACTAGGTACAATCTAACCTTTCGACATTAGTTTATTAGAAAACATTTTTTTTTTTCAAATGGCACACTCTTCAGTTAAATACAACTTTTCAAGACCAATCCAACGGTACCTCATACCCAAAATCCAATGAGTATTAAACTCAAAAAAACTTATTATTTGCTTTTCATTATGATAGAAAAAAACCGCTGTCCAAGGAATCACTACTTCCACATCCAGTTTTTCTCTCACAACGAAAAAAAAATTGTATGTGGAAATAACTATTTATAGAATTTTAATATTACAATATTGAAATCGTCTACCATAAAAGTATATCCCACATCGGTAGTGGAGGTGGGGGTGCATGAATTGAAAAAAATTTCGAGGCCTTTGGTTCTTGTACACATAGGTACTAAATCACATTTTTTTTATCCCCTTTTATAATGGGGTGGGGGTAGTAATGGGGGTGGTTAATGCTAAATTTTTTTTTGAGACATTAGCTCCTCTTGTACTAAATACCAATTTTATGGACTCTTATCTGCTTGATTTACCCATTTACTTCCATTTACCCCCATTTACCCCAATTTACCCTTCGGCGAAATAAGATGAAAATATAATCTAGTTTCAGATTTTGTTAAAATACATACATGTACCAAATTTCAAGTCAATTTCTTAAACGGTTCCAGAGTAATAGTGCCCACAAAAAAGTTACAGACAGACAGACCGACAGACAGAATTTTTTTTGCTTAAACTTAAAATCTCGACGTTGACATTCTAAGCCTATTTGAATAATAACAGTTTAATTTTACTTTCACATCCAGTGGAAGTATAGTAACGACAAAAAAAATTTTTAAAATTTTTATTGTTTAAATAGGCTTAGAATGTCATGAAACGTCGAGATTTTAAGTTTGAGCGAAAAAAAATTCTGTCTGTCTGTCAGTCTGTCGGTCTGTCTGTAACTTTTTTTGTGCGCACGTTTACTCTGGAACCGTTTGAGATATTGACTTGAAATTTGGTACACATATGTACTTTAACGAGATCTAGAACTAGATTATTTTCATCTTGTTCCGTCGAAGGGTTGGGGGGTAAATTGGGGTAAATTTGGGGTAAGTAGGTAAATCAAGCAGGTAAGAGTCCATAAAATTGGTATTTAGTATATACAAGAGAAGCTAAGGTCTCAAAAAAAATTTTGGCATTAGCCACCTCCATTACCACCCCCACCCCTTATTAAAGGGGATGAAAAAAATTGTGATTTAGTGCGTGTACAAGAACCAGAAACCTCAAAATATTTGTTTACTTTATCCACCCCCACTACCACCCCCACCCCACTACCGATGTGGGGTATCGTTTTATGGGTTTTCGGGGTGGATTTCAAATATTATATTATTACAGTTCCATAAACAATTATTTCCACATGCAAGTTTTTTTCGTTGTGAGTGACTTGGATAGAGAATCTGGATGTGGAAGTAGTGATTCCTTGGGCAGCGGTTTTTTATAATGTCTTTCTGATTTTTTAAATGTAATTATACTGGAAAAACTGTATGAACGGATAGCAAACATTTTGTCTTTCTTTCTTAACGCATTTCAACAATTTACTTTGTAGATGCCCGGCAGCCATTCTGCGAGACTTTTAAAATGAGTTGCAATCATATTTTAAACAGTTTTCTTTTGTTCTGCGTTATTATTCTAGTTTCTCTCAGAAAAGATTCAATTAAGTATCAAGAAAGCTCCCATTGTTTTGTTTGAACTTTTAAGGGTAGACTGTTTATTTCAATTTAACATATACCGTGAAAGTAGCGGTCCGGTGATAAATAATTCAATTAGAATGAAAAGAAATAGGATCAAATGTACTGCAGTGCAATTTCCAGTTGTCAAACACGGTCTAGTTTCAGGAACAACCCGGAAAAATTCGAGTTCAGACTAATTTAACGTCTATTCAATACTGTGTAGCCGTAGATTATGGAGCAGCGACAACATAAAGGGTCGTCTTGTATTTAGTAAGTTTTCTTAGAAATAATCTCGTTATACACTTTTAAGTTGGCAAATGTAATTTAATAAAGTTCACCAACTTTTAATTCGAAAGTTCTATAACGCTGTTGACGTTCCGTAAAATATTATTATATATTTCGTGATATTTCGGAGGGTTGTTGCCGCGTTACTTCAAATTAAACCATAGTAATTATTGCCAAATACAAAGGGTTGAAGAAACACGAGTTATCCTACGTTGTAAATTATAACTAAACTAAATGTTGTTAGAAACTTATATTACAGACACGTTCTTCCCTTTTGTACCAGCCTCAACTTTAGTCGCATGAGTTTTAACTCTATAATATACAGTGTGGAAAGTTTAACTGGGAAAAATTCTGTAACCATTTCTGTAAAAAGCTTAAAACATTTTATGCAACACTTTCATATAAAGTGGATCTTTATTGATGAAATTTTGAAGGTATAAAGCGGCCCATAAATCACTAGTGAGGTAAAGTAGTGAGCTAAAGTGTACTTTAGATCACTAGTGAGGTAAAGTGATTTAGTTTAGTCACTAAAGAGTAATTTTAATATAAAAAAAGTCCAAACAATTTATTTATTGTCTTTATTATACGGAAAATTAACAAAACAAAGAATCCATGCACTAACACTTATTTATTTACATTTATGTTAACATTTTTGTCATCATATCCGATTTATCGGGTACTTCCGGTTTCCGAACGGAGCCGAGCTTCCAGCGTTAAGGTTTTCTAAAGGTCTCCTATTAACCACCCAAGTTTTATCTAAATCCGAAAACGGATTAGGCAAATAGACAGAACGACAGACCGACTGACCGACGGACGGAATTTTCTAAATTCGCTCTCGAGTCGATAGATACGACTTTCATTTCGATCTGACGTTTTTTTCGGGTTTCGATGGTCCACCGGAAAAATGCAAAACGTATACTACATTTTTTTCAAAAAGGTATTTTTACAGCAACAAACGTGTAGGCTGAGGGTTTACTAAAAATTCCACTGTAGGTGAAGCGAAAAATAATCTTTAAGTAGAATTCTCCTTGATTTGCTGTTTTTCATCAATGTAAAAATTTAACAATTTATGTTAATTAACTAATATATCAAATTCTGAACGTTAATATTGAATAAATTTTTGGGGTACAATATAAGTAATAGTAGATTGTAAAACTACATCGATATCACCATATGATATACAGTCCACATATTTTTCTACATTGCACTGAAAGATTTGTTTTCTGGAACCAACTTACAAACTTAGCCAGACCGTAGAAATCGGCGGGTTTAAAAACTAAATAATACTGCAATCAAACAAATGGACTAGGGGGCAACGAAGTCTAAACATATGATCATAAAGATCAGAAAAAAGGAACTGAACATAAGTACACCCTAAGTTATATCTGTGTATAAGGTCAACATCTTATTGAAATGGCGGCCGCAGCGATTTGTCCTCTTTCAGTGACTTCCCCTTTCCGACAGTCAGCTGAATTTATCCGATATCTTTATTTAACAATACATTTTTGTCAACGAGTGGCATTGAGAGGAAGTTATTCCTTCTTGTTTTCTTTTCTTCCAGTTTATCTGATATTTAATGAATAAAAATGTAATAAAAGTCTCATTCGCTTCTTTCTGATTTAGCACTATTAGGAATAGAAGGAATAAAAACATATACGCATATGAAGTTGTGAGAAAATTTAACAATATGGTGAAGTCTCGAAATATAAATAAAATTCGAATCATAACTTTTTTGGTCCTATTTTTTTGACATTTTTAATTTCAGGTTTGAAAATTTTTTTTTATAAAAAAGTTACTCTTGTTCTAAGTTGCCAAGATACACCATTTTCCAGAAAAATCGATTTGATTTTTTCTTTTTTTTTTATTCTTCCAACAAACCAATAACTGATATGTTTAGCAGCTAAAGTTCATAACAAAATTAAAATTAACAACAAGAACCACAAAAATAAATCTATAAAAGATGCTCTACATAATGACCCTCTGCCTCAGTGCATAAATTTATTCCTGTGTGTAATTTTTTTTCTTTAATTTAGATTTGTTGACCTTAGAAACAAGGTCTATTAGCCAGTCTTTGTGTAAAAATCGCTCAGTTCTTTCATAAATTCTACAATTATTTCTAAGTGTTTTTAATTCTTATCCAAAGCTACTAACAAGTTTTTATTGGAAAAGAATAAACCAACGATTTCAAGTGTCCCCGAATACAAAAATCACAAGGATTCAGATCTGGGGACCTTGCTGGCCAATCCTCAAGTGTTGTCAAGTTTTATGTTTGTTCATTTAACATAATAATTAATTTGTATTACCTTATTATAGTCCACTCGTGGGTCCCTTGGTTCTTCCGTGTGTCCACGTTTTTGCACTTATTATTATTACTTGATTTATAACTTAACTATTTGGTTTATAATACTACACATACTTTTAATTGTCTACTTATATTAAGGTTTATAATTAATCTAGTCCATACAATCGGTATTTAGTATATAAGAGAAGCTATAAGATCTCAAAAAATTTTTTGGCATTAACCACTCTCATTACCACCCTCACCCCATTATGAAAGGGGGTGAAAAAAATAAAATTGTAATTTAGTGTGTGTACAAGAACCAAAGGCCTCGATATTTTTTTACTTCATTATCCTGCTAGCTGTCAGTTTAGAAGTTGGTAAATATCTTAACATTATTCAGCATAATTGCCATGTTTGTAAATGACAAAAAAGTTGTCATAATTTAGTGGTACTAGATGTTAGCAAAAATACGTTATAAGACTTGTCCTATTTAATTTTGCTCACGACAGTACTATTCTAGTTTTCGTCATGACACCTTTTACTAAACTTTCATTCGTGTAATAAGTCAATTACTACTCTTTAAAAATCACTACTTCCACATTCAAATTTCCTATCCAGGTATCTTAATTGTTCATGGAACGTCAATATTATAATATTTGAAATCGTTCACACCAAAAACCCATAAAGCAATATGCCAGGTGGTAATGGGGGAGGCTGATGGCAAAGAAAAATTGAAGCCTTTGGTTCTTGTGCACATACACAGTTTTATTTTTTTTACCCCTATTAATAATAAGGTGGGGGTGATAGTAGAAGGGCTAATGCCAACATTTTTTAAGACATTGGCTTATCGTACATACAGTAAATCCCAATTTTATGGACTCTTACTTGTTTGCCACCAGAATAAGATCAAAATATAATCTAGTTTCAGATCTCGTTATAACACATAGGTGTACCAAATTACAGTCAGTATCATAAACCATTCCAGAGTAATCGTATACACAAAAATGGTTACATACAGATCAGCAGAGAACATTTTTTTGTTCACAATTAAAATCTGGACATTTCATGACATTCTATGCCTATTTGAAAAATAACATTTCAATTTTAAAATTACTTACCCTAATAAATCGACAAAAGAAATCATGATATCATAATATGTCTTTTTAATATGTAACTTCTATATTATACCATTGTGTTATACTGTTTGTTTATTTGTAACTACATGACACCGACATCCCTTAAAATTAGACGTGAACATAGTAAACTGATATCTGACTCTTCTTAGATCACTTTTACACAGATAAAACTTCAAGATTTCCTCAAAACTTCAACATTCCCTCGTATTACTTCAATTCGTGTAATGTTTGTGCACTAGTTATCTCAAACTCCATCTCTCTCACCCAAATGATGATGTGTTCCCCACACAATCCATATAATCCAATTCTTCGGAAACCATCAAATTGAAAATTCCGCTCTCGACTCCACACTCGGAGGTTATACAGAAGTTGTAAATGTATATGCATTAAATTCATAATAGAAATAACATGCAACTCGAAACCTCAACTGCAGAAACTTGAGCACTTGGGTTTAAACTAAGTATAACCGGGACATGCCACGCTATCGTGAGCTTCTGCTCTTAGAATCATATTCCCCAAACTACCTTAAAGGGATTAATTCCCGCTACTATTATCATCTTTTATGGCGCGTAGAGTTGGACTTGCCTATGACCCTCACTAAATTATACCGCCTTAGTGCCTTAGAAACGTCCTATTATTAATAACACAGAGCAGGAGAGTTATGTTATTTTTATGCGCATAACGTCACAATTATTGTTTCTTACCTGTGTCTGAGAGTGTAGTGCTGTTTTTGCTATTACACTCAAAGCCATGGAATCAACTTGATGTTATTTATTATACGCATAAAGTGCCCCAATGTGTATTATTTAAATGAGCAATATTTTTCTCGAATACCGCACAATTCTCTCTTAGAAGAGATTAAGCCTTATTAAAAATATCTTGGTAACATTTTAATGCAAAATTACTATTTCACCTAGTCTACGTAAAGTTCATTCGAATCGAATGACTCTGAACACTATACAGGGTTGACCAAATTAGATAGGATTTGGGATTTTCTCTAAAACTATGGTATATAGACAAAAACAATATAGGTGTCCTGAGCTCGATTTTCGAGAAACAAGCAATGGCGCAAATCGCGATCGTCTATCTTTTTCACTTACCAAGCTACAGGGCGTTTTTGGAAAATTGACATTATTGGATGACCTCTATATCTCAATTACCAAGTGTCGAATCGGAAATCGAATAACACATTCTTAAGGCACTCAAGAAGAAAATTATGCATGCCTCAGTTTTCGAAATATAGAAATAACTTGTGTTTTTTTTTAAATGGAACGCCCTGTAAATCATTTCATTATTCGATCACAACTTAAATTAGATATCCAACAATATACCGCTACAGTTAATCATCAAGGACGATTTGGATTTAGTGTATGATGTGGTTTTATTTTTTTCACGGTAATTTGAATACCGAAAATTCTGTTAACACTCTACGACAAGAAATGGAGCCCATTGTAGACAATATGCCTGTAAGACAATTTCAAAGATTAATTTACCAACATGATGGCGCCCCAGGCCATACGTCAAATGAAACACGAAATTATTTAAATGCTCAATTTGGGGAGGATTGGATAGATATCTATTTATAACACTCAGGATTAGTTTATCAATGTCTAGTTAGCTAAGTTAACTAAATTGAAAACTAACAATTAATTTAGCTAACTGGACATTAATAAACATCAGAGAAGTTTAGATATTGTTTAATTTGGCCTCCATGGCCTCCTCACAAATATATTAAATTTTTCGAAAAATTACCACTTTTTCTAGACAGCAATATGACATATTTGATATATCGTTGGATATCTCGAAAATCGAGCTCAAGACACCTATATTGGTTTTTGTATATCTGTGATAGTTTTAGAAGAAACCTCCCATCTAATTTGGTGCACCCTGCATACCATGGAAGTTTATATGCCTGTAACAATTTCCTTGTAAGGCGGATATGATCCAATTTCAACAGTGAGTAATGCTCACTCATAGGGTGGTCCATCTCTATAATAGGGGTCAATTTTTTTATTCAACCCATCCTACGAAAACAGTATTAGGAGTAACGTATGTGAAAATTTCGCATGAAGCAGGGAACGGGTGCCCGTGCCGCAAGCAAGGAAAATGTTGTCGATAAGTGCCTAGGCATGTTTACTTGTTTTCTCAGAATATTCTACTGGTTTAAATATTATTATAGTAAATTTGGTAATACTAATAATTTGAAAAATTTGTATGTATATTAATGTAGCTGATATTATTGCGGTAATTTTGTAGTATTAACAATGTATACATTCTTTAAATTGCTTCTTCAATTTCCTTTAAAATCACTTTACTCCAATTCGATTTACAACTTCTAAGTAATTACTCTCCAGCTTTTTGCACTTCGCTTACTTAGCGCTGCCGTTATTCCGACTCCCCGTTATAACGACTCCTGATTTAATCCTTGATGAGGACATAAAATCAACACCTCGGGGACTCAGTCCTCGGAGATTGCCATTCATTAGCTGGGTGACCAAGCTGCGGCTGCATTACACGCATCGTCTAGCTTCGTTGCTAATTGAAATCTTATAGAAACTGCAGCGGCAGGGGCACGCTTGGTCGGGAGGTTAATTGTGATGCTCTCTGAATATGTACTCGATCTAATGGATCTGCAGCTACTGCGGATAACTCTAACTGACTTGTTACTCTTTGTTTTTTATATTCGATAATGAGCGGTAGTGGAAATTGGCGAACTATTTAGTCGAGGAGCTTATAGACTTTTGCAAGCGAAAGTTGACACGTAAGTAAAAACTACGTTGATGTACAAGTTATATTCTGCTATTGTGATCTTAGTCCGGTGCATTAAGATGAGAATGGTGATTGTTACGAAAACATTTAGAACTTAAGGAGTATGAATGAAACTAATTAAAAGTTTACTTATTAAAAAAGTGAGCAAATCAAAAACTCAAATAGAATCAATATTCTTTCAAAATATTTTGGAATGTCATAACTCAAATATTTTTCAATTACAAAAAAAAGATATACAGGAGTTTTCGTAGCTGCTGATCATGATTTTGATATTATAATTTCAAAATTCAAACTGGCGGAGTCAAAATAGCTGACCTCAACTTTATACAAAAATCACAAAAAATACTTAAGAATATATTACTTTGGGGTATTTGAGGTTCACGATTAAGCATATCAACGTACAAAAGGCATGTCGATACCTTATAAATCTTCGATATTATTATCGTCTTCATTAATCTCTCCGTGAGAGCAAAATTTATGCAGCTATGGGTGTTACAACCAGAACAAGCCTACGAGCAATATAATTCAACTTTTCTACAGCCGCAGCTGCATCATACCATTTTCAAAAAACCATCTTCACTAATTTTTTAGGAGCATGCTGTTGGTTCATCATGTTTGTTGTCAAATGACGTAGATTTTTCCATCCAGTACTAAACCTAAAAGTTCAGCCTCTTCAGATGATCTGTGGCTGCATTCTTTGCAGAAGAAAGCGAGGCTAACTTTACTTGGTTGGTTTTCCTTACAGCTTTTACAAAACATTTATATCTGTGTAAATTTGAATTTAATTCAAAATTAGGGGCACTATATTCATCTTCGATGATCTTCCCAGAATCAACATCCTTTTCTTTAAATTGTTGATCTTGCAGACCTCTTTTATTTTCCAACACTTTAGCAAATTTGGTTTTACTTTTGAAATAGAATGACGGAAGTTATGTTGGAGACAGTAAGAGCTTGGAGAAATAGAATATGCTTTGTTTGGGGAAACTTTTAAGTTCATGTGGTTGTTCCCTCAATTTTCCTTTTCTTAATATTTTATAATTTAATTTCTTTTTCGTATGGAATTAAATCAGCCAGGATTACAAAGACCATCCTGCTGCAGCATCTGTGCAAGGCACCTTTACCACTGCTTTGATTTTTGACAAATCAGCATTGCCAGTAGCTTGTTTGTACAGAATATTATTTTTTGTTCATTTTTACTTCCACATCCAGTGGAAGTAGAACGCAAAAAAAAATTGGAAAATTTTTATTGTTCATATAGGCTTAGAATGTCATGAAACGTCGAGATTTTAAGTTTGAGCAAAAAAAATTCTGTCTCTCGTTCTGTCGTTCTTTCTGTCTGTCCGTAACTTTTTTTGTGCGTACGATTACTCTAGAACCGTTTAAGATATTGACTTGAAAGGTATACGTATGTAATTTGACGAGATATGGAACTAGATAATATTTTGATCTTGTTCCGTTGAAATTTTGGGGGATAATTTGAGGTAAATGAAGGTAAATGGAGGTAAATGGGTAAATCAAGCAAGTAACAGTCCATAACATTGGTATTTAGTGTATATAAAAGAATCTAAGGTCTCAAATTTATTTAGTATTAACCACCTCCATTATTAAAGGGGGTGAAAAAAAAATAAAATTGCGATTTATTGTGTGTACAAGAACCGAGGGCCTCAACATTTTTTCTTTACTTCCCACTCTCACTTTCTGTCATAGAAACCCCCAATTTCGAAATATTCCTATTTGTCGCTTCGTATCAAAAGTATATTCATTCTGAAATACATACCTAATATGCTAATAATTTTTTAATTTGCAATTTCAGATATAAAGGCAGCCCTAGAGCTGCCTTGCCATATTTTATTTATAGAAATAGGACTTAGCTACATCGTTTTCCTTCATTCAACCTCCCATTACGAGATGCCATATAGAGCTGAAGATTAAAATTGAATTAAACTTATAAGAGCCTTATTCCAACCACTTAATAAACATACACTCTACACATTAAACTATGAGTGACAGGAAATCCTAGACAAGGACGTCTCCCTGCGCGGAGTTCGTGTGACTCGTTTCGAGAGCTCCTAATTGCAACTAAAGTTATCAAAAGCGATATTTCAGCAACGTTGCACACGTTTTAAATGATTAAATCTAGGAAATTGTAATATTCTGCGAACAGCGACACGCTACAGGAACACTCAAATGATGCCTAAGCACATTTTCAGACATTTTAGTCGCAATTCGCCGTAGTGCCGGCTGTAAAATCATAAAAGGAATGCTGTTATTTTATTTGACGTGAGATTTGATTTGCTTAACATTTCTAAATTCAGTTTGTATTTCAGTACCTGTACTAGACATTTTAAATGAAATCACAAAGAGGGTATAACTTCAGTTAAAGGTATTTTAAGTCACTGAAAATAATGAGCTCATTTAACATTATTTCTTTACGCAGAATACGCAATTATTCTGAACATTTGTATTGTGGGTAGGAAATGTACAAAAAATTCTACTTACCACTTATTTGTCAACATTAGGGAAGCACCACCTAATAACCTCAGCAATTCTATGAAGTCCACACGCCAGTGTTAAGTCGTCCCTTAAGAGTTATAAGAACTCTCTGAGAGTAGAAAGACACCGTCAAACTTTGAATGGGCCCCCCAACATATAAGTTTCGTTCTGTCCTTCAGAGCGGTGGTAAGATCTTCATAAGTCATACAAAAAGTAATTAATAAAACATCAGAATTTCTAGCTCCCCCTAATTTGTCTCTTGCTCCAGGCAATTGAGTAAATCTAAATGTAAACATTTAAATCTAAATTACATACCGCAGTTATAAGCATGTTTCGGTTTTAAAATAAACTATTTTTTGTTTCGGTGTTTTAAATTAATCAAAAGATTTATTATTATAATTTATATCCTTGACTACCAAAGGGAATTAAAATTTAGTTGGCTCACCCAAAATGAATTCCCAGATTATCATCAGTCCTGAATCCCACACGAATAATCAGTAGACATGGTCGCTCTCTTAACATAACTGTCTAATGCTTTTATAATTAGCAGCACCTAAAACAACACTCCACTATTATTGCATAAGCCCCATATGTGAAATTTAAATTTAAAATAGAAAGCATCCCTGCTTAAGCTGTGTATAAGTTGTGCAACCGTTATTTAACGGAAAACAATGCAAATTAGATTACATAATATCACAATTTAATTCAGCTGTTCGCCATGAAAAAGCTCTTAAAATAATGCAGCAAGAGCTTCTGTAGTAGATGAGATGGGTTGCATTTAGAAGGCTAGCCTGCATAATGTTTATTTTTTGGAAACTATCAACAAGAATCTAAGCATAGAACAACATGATGTATTCTTATGAAAATTGCACACCGCAATAAATATTTACGAGAAAGCTTTTTGATACACTTTCTGGAACATTTTGGTACAACTTTACGAAACTTGGTTTACGATTTTATATACAGAGTAGAGTTCGGAATAAGAGAAACTTTTTTATTTACCGATTTACGAAGAAAAGTTTATCATTATACTAAATTTTGCTTGCTTTCAAACTTTTAAATAATTATTCATTTCACATAATTAAACACTGTCTTAACTGACAAAGCTGTACAAATATGTTCTGAACACTGTAGCTATTTTAATATTTTATGTTGCAACTTAATAATGTTTATCTATTTATTAATAATATATGTATACTGTAATAATTGTATTCTTTTTATCCATAATTTTTTACTTATGGTAATACTTGTATATGTATATTTACATGAATAAACGTATTGTATTGTATTGAGACCTCGTGTCGTGTCAGTATTAATGTTAATAAACATATAAATACATTATTTTATGTTAGTAATTCCGCTTTCATCGCTTAACAGAAATCATTCGCTACCTATGACAAATTAGCACGTATTTAATTTGATTGTCCTATTATTATAGATGCCAAGAAAGTTCGTTTATTCCTGGCGACGTAGAAAGCGTATTTTCAGTCTTCATTTTATTGCTACATAGGAAGTTATCGGATCGTAAAAAGTATAATTCAAAATCGAGAATCTATTCAGGCACTAAAACTATCTCCGGGCCTTCCAAGTTCGACATAAATTGAAGCATTACCTATAAACAATTTTATATCTCTCTGGTTATCGCTGTGGGAGAATTAATGCTCGTTGAAATCAGAAAACTAGAAAAAATATTTAGTACGGATGTAACGTTCAATGCAACAATAAAAAGTGATTTATACTGAAAAGGGCGAAACTGAAATTTTGATTTCAGGCGATTGAACAGCACACTGAAGTCCCTGCAGTACACTTAAATGAACATGGGCATATATATCTTTTTTTATTTTACTATTTGATTATAGTCCACAGTACATCGCCCTTTTTTTTAATGATTAGTAACAGGCTAAATTTTTGTGAGTAGCTTCGTTTTGACGAGACGCCCAACTTTTCTCTCTGCGAAAATTCTCGGTAGAGGTAGCTAATAGCAAAAATTATTTTTTCTATTTCACACGAATTAGACAATTCGACAACCTGTCAAATTATTTTGGCAATATATTTTTCATTCATTAAACGTTTGTTAAAGAGTTTGTTTTTCGATTGCCTTGGTTACGTTTGCGCGAGTTAATCATAATAAGCCCCGTGTTTGTCCACAACAACATAATTTGACAGGTTGTCGAATTGCCTAATTCGTGTGAAATAGAAAAAATAATTTTTGCTATTAGCTACCACTACCGAGAATTTTCGCAAAGAGAAAAGTTGGGCGTCTCGTCAAAATGAAGCTACTCACGAAAATTCAGCCTGTTACTAATCATTAAAAAAAAGGGCGATGTACTGTGGACTATTATCAGGTGGTTAGGCTGCTTACAAAATTTAAACAATCTAAACTCTCTAACGCGCTAAAGCATGTTCTGTATTTTTTTATATCATGTTGGAAACAATAGCTTCCCATATTTCTGAATTACAAAGATCGAGAACCCTACTCGGTGGGTTTTAATATTTCAGTTTTTCTGAATTTTTTTGCCAAGCAAACTTTCTCTGTTAAGGCAGACTTTCGCAACAAGCAACAGCGACAGGTAACCGAAAAGGGCGACAACGACACCACCGGTACAATGAAATTCAATACGACTGTCTATGGAAATCAAAAAAAAATTCCAAATCAGAAATTATCACGTTCCACCGTAAATTTACCAACATCAAAACCTTTTCAAAACTAAAAATAAATAATGTGGTAATTTCTGAAAAGAAAACTGTTAAACTTCTTGAACTAACACTTGACACAAGACTCACATTTGCACCCCATATTACTAGAGCAATAAATAGAGCCTATACAACTCTTAGTCAACTCTATTCTTTAGTTAATAGACGTAGCAAAATATGCCTATATAAAGTAATCTTCCGGCTAATGCTGACCTATGGCTGTGTGTACTCATAATAAACAGCTACATCTATTAACACATTCGCCAAGGTATATTACCATAGAAGATTTGCATGAGTTTACGGGGGTGCAAATGACAATACATCGACGCGACTGCTCAAAAATTCCTACTATACAAACCTCTGAGTTCTGACTTATCTCGTGACCTCACACATACAAGAAGATACGACAACATTCCACACGTCCACAAACTTCTACATGAACGACTACCACTCTAAGATTTACCCAGAAATGACTGACGTAACTTCCCTCCCTAAAACCTCCACCTCTCATAAACATATAAATCCAACATACACAATTCCATATCCACTTCCCATTTCCTGATACCTCCTTTCGCTGAAATTCCTTAACATAGAAATTGCACATTGTGCAACAATACGTTTTTATATACTTGACTTTTTTGAATAGGGTTTTTATTGATTTTCCCTATACAATCTCTTCTATGACAAAATAACAAGAGCTCTAATCGTCTCATTTTCATAATTCAACATCTAAAATAAAATGCAAGCGATCTGTATAGAAACTTGCCAATTGCCTCTATTTTTACCATGTCTGGAAGTATTTCTGCCATAACACCTGGCCGCTGCGTGGCATCGCGCGGTTCTCGCTTTGTTGTTACGTAGCTCTTTCATATATTATTAATACTAATGAAATAAACGCAATATCTTTTTGACATGTACCCATACTTAAATAAAATAAAAGAGATTTACATTTAAATTGCTAAATATTGATTGGTGTCGCTGTCGCCTGTCTCGGTCTCCTATCACTGTCGCATTTTGCGAAATTGTACCTTTAATGGAATCATCTAGAACGTTGACTAACATTACGATATTTTCTTTTTTCCAACTGACCTTTCGCATTAGATTTTTATAGTCTAGACGTAAGAGAGTGAGAAAACCCATAAGTTAAAGTGAAATAAGTTCCTTTCACATTTTCTTATCGGGGTTAATTTCCTATTGAACTCAACCGAAGCCATTGTTTTCAAAAGGACTCTTTTGTTGCGGAAGTTCTTTGTTCATTTTTATACAAGTGGTTAGGTATATTTAGCACAAACGAAGAAGCTTCCCAGAGTTTTAACATTCTTATCATTTTTTAATGAGTGTGGCTTAATAAGGAATAAATGCTTTTTTACGAATAGCGGAAAAGTCGAACAAAACTGATTTTTCGCAAAGAAGTGTACAAGTAGTTTATAGTTATTTACGACACAAGTGAGATGAGAACACTATTATCGTATGCATGTGAATTTTACACATGTGGTAATAACGTTTTTCTACGATTATTTCATTGCCAATGAGAGCCCGTTTTTTCACAACATTGCACCAATCAAACGTCATTTCTGGAAGTATAAAGGTGGCGTACGAACGTCTGTGAGACGAAGATAAGCATTCCCATCTGCTTTGCTATAGTAAAAGAGTATGTCAGCATACTTTTGGTTACTAAAAGTAGCCATTGAAATCAATTTTACACAGTATGTCAGAAACTTAAATTATCAGTACAAAGAAAGCTACACAACACTGAGGATAGCTATAAACTTCGTTAAAAACACACGAAATACGAAAATGTACGCGTTGACAGCTGTCAGTGATATTATTAACAAACAAATGACTGGTTCTGACTGTTTTTGAAACGATAGCTTTGTTTTTGTTGAAAGAACGCGCATATTTAATTTTTGATTAAATGAAAAATTATTGCCGATAGTCCTTTGTCTATTTTTAGTGACTGGTAAAACTAAAACTAAAAGAGGATACAATTAAGAAGTTTTAAAAATAATTGTAATATCTAGATGACTTTTAAAAAAAGAATTGTAAGACTTCGAAAATCGACACACTTTTAATTACCATTACAATGTTCCTCTAATAAATGTCATTTTTTTTATAGGCGACAGAAACTAAAACTAAATTTTTTTGTTGGAAGGTAATGTATTTCGGGAAGAAAAAAAAATTGAAAACATCAAAAGTTAAATTTAGTACGTAATACTTAAATAAATGAAATATGGAGATTTTTAAAAAAGTATAAAATCGGCAATATAGGTATGTTTGGTCATACAGATGCCAAATGACCTTCTCTCCCTCCCTGCTCAGGGTCGGCATCGCCTTTCCAAACACCCTATATGTAGTTAATGTAATTTTATTTTACCCAATATTTGTAAGCCATGCAGAGGAGCATCCATTAATACCGAGAGATCGAGAAAGACTGAACGTGACGTCACACGGAAAAGTCACTAAAATTATCAAAATTGATTTCTATTCTACATACTTTTTTATTTTAACTATTTAACGTCGGCCTATTTCCGCTACGAAGGCCTATCACCGACGCCAGGAGACGAGCTACCCCCAACCTGGAAATTTTGCCGAACCTCTCCCTTAAGAAGAGTAGGGATCTTTTACTTGCCTAACATTTAATAGACAAGGGACCGCCTGCTTTACGTCCCCTCCGAAGGATGGTATATCCACTACGTAATCCTCGTCTGAAATTACGTAACTTCCGAGTATACACTGATATACAAGCCTCTAGAAGGTGGGACGAGAACACTGTATTTCCCAAGATAGGTGGGTCGCCCATCCAAGTACTAACCGCGCTCGACGTTGCTTCAACGGAATATCGACTGATATTCACATTGAAGTCGCCTCTACGCTCGCCCCTTCTACATACATTATTAAAACTAATTTCCTATGTTGTTAGTCACTGTTACCAATCTGATGTCTGTCATTTTCGTGAATGTTATTATTATTAGCTTGTGTTTGATTTATCATTTATCTTTCTTTCTGACTAATAAATCAGTATTTTTCAACGCAATCAGTTCACTGTCACTTGTGTGGCAAGTTAATAAAGAAACTCGCATTTTGTGTAAATACTGTAATTGACTATATTTAAGGTTACTGTCGCCAACGTGAAAATGTTGAAAGTACCAGAAAATAGTACATATGAATGCAGTATGTAGGCGGCACAAAAACAATCTTTAGGGAGCGGCACGGCATGTTCAGTCTTTCTCGATCTTCCGTTACAAAATGAATCTCTTGAATGATGAAAGAATTTCCCGAGACGGAGACAGTACAAAGATTTCATAAAATAAAGATCGACTTTTACCGAAGAATTACTACGTTAAAACAAAGCCCATTAAGAGGCCTTTGAGCCATACAAAATTGCGAGATTTAGAGAAATTGATAATCGTTCCTCTTCTTCTTATTCGCAAAGGTATGATATCTTTTTGTGATCCATGCATTTGCCTCATTTAGCTGTATGTTAAGTCTGACCAACACCTGTCAAGGTTGTCTGTCAGATGTTCGTCTTTACTAAAAAAATTACCTCCAACGGAACGGAGCAGTACACACATTTAGGGTGTAATTTTGTTTTGTTTGTTCATTCTCTCATAATAGTAAAACTAACGCCTTAATTTTGCGCAGTTTTCTGTAAAAATTAGATAGTTCTAGGTTGATGATGCAATATAATTTTAACGTTATCCAATACGTTTGATACATCTCGTAAACATTTTATTTCTGTATTCAGCAGTTGTGAGGAGATAAATTAATTTAAAAGTCCACGTCGGAAAAACTAACTTTTAAACAATTGCTGAGATAATTTAAACTGCCCAGGATAGAAAAGAATAAAACTTCTTGATGGAATATACATTTCCTTAAACTTTGAGCAGAGGGAGGAATGAAAAAAGTTTTACCAGAACGGAATTTATTAAGCCCATCGTACAAATTCTGTTGCTTACATGAAGTTTTTTTTTTAAAACCTCATTTTCTACGATATCAGCACACATATTCTGCATATCAAGTAAACACAAGACCAAGCATCTCAACACAGTCTATAATTAGTATGGCACACTAATTAGAGCATTGTGATTGTCTGGTATCTAAACCACATCATTCGCTTTTGGGTACGTTTAACCATCATGAACCTTAAAATATCCGCAGTGAAATTATGTACCGTCTGATGAACTTCAATTCGCTACGACTCGCAAATTGCTGTAATAGCTTGGTGAAATTATTGTCTGCTATATACTCTAGGAACGGCTTGCTGGAAAGGGATTAATATTTCAGGTATTTGATATTTAATTGAGTTCAAAGTTATAAATGAAAACGTAGCCTCAATTGTGACTAGAGACAGCGAGACATTAATGATATTAATAATAACAGTAATAATAATAATAACTGAGAAAAGACCGAAAGCGGAAAGTACAGAAAGTACCAGAAGTTGACAATGGAAGTCGAACGCCTATGGTAATTAAACGAAGTGAGCATTGTATCACTCATCTTATCTGTACCTATATGAAATTTCATTTGATAGGGTTACCTTATGGTCTTTTCTCGATCATGCAGAAAGCGCATCTATTTTACAGGCAGGCACCTAGTCCGTAAATTAGTATCCTTATAAAATCCACTGGATGAAGTGAATTCTTCCTCAGTTGATCTAATTGGCCGGCTCTAAAAGCCGATTATATAGTAAACAAGCCAAAAACGTAGGTAGGTACTCTTCGCCAATTTACTGAGCTATTTATATAATTGTTACACATTCTATAGGACACTCTTCGCGGTTTCCTTGTAAATAATGTTAGTTTTGGACATCCTAAATTTTGTGATACCATCTTGGTTGTGAAAAAAATTATATAAAAAAAAATAAAAATAAATGTCCAACCTGTGTTGGATTCGAACACACGAGCTTTGGATTGCAAGGCAAAATTTTAGCCACTGCACCATCACGTATTGCTACGAAAATTGATTGTTAAGTACAAGCGACAAAAATTAAGAGAATATTTTTTTTTGATTAAATAATTAATAACTTTTTATTTATTGATTGATTTTCTTCCTCTGAAAAAATAAAGTTAGTTTACAGTAAAACTTTGTTTGACGTTTTAAACATCACAAGAAAATATGGACTCTCCGTTGGAAAAAATTGACGAACGGTGATTATGAAAATTGCTATTGATTTGTCAAAGGTGTGTTATTATTTCATGTACATAATGGAATTATGACTACTTACCATTATTCGTCAATTGTTAAATGTATAGTGCAGTGATTATGCGATAACCGTTGATGATAGTTGATAATAGTATATACTCATGAACTAAAGTTATTTATGTACCACGGGTCGTAAGGTGCACCAAAAAACCGCACTGTACGACCCGCGGTGCATATTATATTTTTCGTTATACCCTCATTAAACTGAAAAAAAAACTTGAGAAAAACCAGTAGAAAACTATAATTATTTGAGTAAGATTTCATCGGTGCTATTACCAGTTCAGTCGATAAAATTTTATCTACTCGTCTATTACGAGTTTATGGTATCGGTAAAAATAACTCTTTTGGCTCAGCGGATAGGGACACTCTTGTAACTTTTGAACGGGATAATGGATTTCTTTCAAATTTAGTGTAGTGATATGGGATGAAACCAATTATATGATGTAAAGAACCAAAATGTTCGACTTCTGGTTTCGATGCAATTGACATGAAAATCAAATTTTTAAATGGTACAACCTGTATATCTTTACATATTTGGATCCTGCTGGGCAATATACAAATACTCATTATTAGAGAACCAATGAAAACAACTACTCTTCTAGCTAATACTGACGAAGTATTGAATTACATGATATGATTCACAGCATTTTAAGGCAAAGAAATATATTGAAAATACTTAAATCATTGATTCTTTTTATTGATAACAGTAAGCGAGGGAAGTACAAATTAATATCTATGCAAAGTTACTTATTGTCCTTTGTATTGCAACTTGAGGCTATTTTTACTGTACTAAAAGGAGCTGAATTTGTCGATATATTGATTAACCCAAGAAAACCACATAATATCCGTGCCAGTTGTTTTATTGTCTTCAGATTTGCCGAAACCTATAAAGTCCATGATGATTCACACTACTTTTAGTGTGTCAATCATCGAAGCATGATTAAACCGGCGCCTCGTCGAGGCTACATGTTTATGAGGAAGCTGAGATTGAACTGACGCAACGAATTCGGAACTCGCTTGTGTAAGTCTTCATTGACGTATCTAAATGGAGAAACATCTAATTTGGGTTGTCAAATATAACTGAGTATAAAATCGGAGTTTCATGCAGAGCATGTTCCAGAACTTGCAACCCAAACTTTAAGGTAACTATATCTGGTCTATTACTCTACTCGGCAAGTTTCGACCTAAGCAAAGTGAATCAATTACTAAATTGCAAATAACTAAAGTGCCAGGCTGCGGACTAATATAATGAGGGTTTCAAAAAAAAAAGACATTGTCTGTGCCAATGTAAATTTCTGTTATTAGGTCAGTTATCACATCGCGTCAACGTACACTCAAAGAAAATAATAGGTAAATTCATCCAAAAAGAGCATATGAAATCGCGCCTATCTAGTTTCATAGTTAAATCAATCAGAAAAGAAGAGTCATACAACTTTATTTGTTTTCGTAAACAAATAGTAGTTTAATAATCATATCTTCTTGTAACAAATTAAATAGTACAATGACATTTTTTTATGTTCACTAACCATTTTCAATTTGGTCTACAATTAAATAGTACAACGACTTTGTTTTTTGTTCACCAACTAATTTTTAGGTTGATCTACACTTTATTGTATGATGAAGTTTTTTTTTGGTTAGCCAAAATCTCAGTATTGAGACATCAGATCACCCAAACCAAAGATTAGAGATCGTTTATAAGATCCATCCAAATATATCGATGATCCCTGAGAGAATTTGAACATTGCAATCATATTATTAATAAAGATGAGTTGCTATTTAACAACCTGTTATTTTGTAACTGTTATTTGCAAATAGCATTAACAGACTGTTATTTCTCTTCGAAAATAACAGGTGAGAAAATAACAGATAAACAGCTGCGGCAGCAGCATGATGTATAAAATAACGTATCTGAAATAACATTTGCAAACTGCTCGCTGCGGTATGCGCATGCCAGTACTTCTCAGCGATCTGTTATTTTTAAACTGTTATTTTAAACTGTTATTTCAAAATAGCAGTAGCAGTTTACACTGTTATTAAAAAATAACTGCTTTTACCCATCACTATTATTAATTTTCTATAAATTCATAATAGTATAAGATAATGCATGATTGATTATTGTCAGTGATTTGTATGTGGCGTCATCTGGGAATAATTTCTGTAATAGACTACGTGGTAAGCAAGCAAATTTTATGGTAATTCTTTTAGAACTTCTAGAAGACGACAATAATATTGGTTTGTCTACCAAGTACAATAATACAACGAACTAATACTGGGTTAGAATTACAATTCGATAATAGTTAAAAATAAAATATACTATTATCTAGTTTAATTTAACAGAATTCAACAAAATAATAGTCAGACGAACAAAATAATAGTCTTATTCATCTATTTTTTAAGTTAATGTTTGTTTTGTTGTACGACAACTTTTTACTAATTAAAATAACAATCACCTCTTCCTCACCATCAATATAGTTTGGTTTAACAAAATTAACGATATTGTTAGTTAACCATTTTTTTTTTGTTGAATTTACCATACTATTTCTTTGAGTGTAGGGGATGTGGGTCGAAAAACTAAGTAATGGTATATAAACGCAATAGTCTGTTTTCTGATGTCTCAGTTTTTTTAGTAGACGACATTATGTGTAGATGGCGGAGCTGGGCAAATACTTTGAAAAAGTATTTAAATATTAAATACTAAATACTTTCAGAAAATTGAAAGTATTTAAATATTAAGTATTTTCAAAAGATAAAAGTATTTAAATAATAAATAACTAAAGTAATTAAATAGTTTAAACTTAGTATTTAAATACTTTCTGAATATTTAAATATTTTGAAGCGTAGTTAAGTGTAAAAAGAGCCTTTAATGGCTAAACTTCGCCAAATTATATTTTCTATTTTTGTAGAAATCAATAAAGACTTATTATTATCATTATCATTATTACCATTATATTAAATACTATTTGACTATTCGAGGTTCAAAATTTTAGGTTTCATGACAAACAACTCTGATATTTTCTGAGAGATCTCAAGACTGCCATTAAAAACTGTAATGGTGGTATCATCAGCAAATATAGTAGCACTACTCCTACTGATAAAACTGGTAAATCGTTGACATACAGTATAAATAAAAGTGGACCTAACACTGACCCTTGAGGTACCCCAAATAAAACGTCTCTTGACGGCGATATATGGCTTTTTAGTTTCACTCTCATCTTCCTGTTAGTCATATATAATTCAATCCAGTTCAACAGATTACCACGTATACTATTGTATAATTTTTGCATTAGTAGTTATGATAATGTTTGATACCGTAGATGTAAACTACAGTATCAAACAGTTCCCTGATCAAGCTCGGAATACACAAAGTTTAGCGAATGATAAGAAGCCGATTCAGTTGATTTGTTTGTTCTAAATCCATGTTGAGCTGATTATAAAATTTTATTAGTACCTAAAAAAGATGACAGTAAGTTGAGGACAATTCTCTCAATGAATTTTAAATAGGTACTGAACAATGATATTGACGGACATTGTCTATATTGGTGGGATTTTTTTTTTATTTAGAGGTAAAATACGTTCATTTTTTTATTGCATCAAGAAAACTACCTTGATCAATGGATTTCTTAATTAAAAGAGTTAATGAGGTTATTATATTTATACTTGAGCTCATATCATTCAGGCTGCACCTACGATAGCCCTTTAAAAGGGACTAAAAGATAATCCAAGTTTCATATAACGATTACTCGGGATACTAGTTTAATCACAGCATATACAATTTAAGACTGAAAGTTTTTTGCTCTCGAAAAAAATACCATTCCAAAATTTTAAACGCGCTAAACGTTCATTGTTTCAAAGAGAGTTTCTATATTAAAACAAAAAATTAATAAAAATTCAATGTTTATTTCAGGTATTTTGCTGATTATATCCATCAAAGCAATGCTTTAAGAAACTTCAGAACGTTTTTGCTCCAAATCAGCCGTCTCTATTTATTAATATAGATTTGAAATTATAGGATTTCATAGTTCACATCCTCCTGAAAATCATTGAAATAGCGGAAATAAAAATAAAAATTACTCGTTGCAATCTAATTCATAAGCGTTTGTAGTTGACAGCTTCATTTGCTAAATAACTTTTTGATTAAAATAGTTGATTGGAATAAAAAAAAACGATCCTTTTAATCAGGTTTACTTTTCAACTTTTTAATTGATAAATTGGGTTTAAATGTTCGATGCAGAAAAAGCCTTTGAATTTTAAATGTAAATTAGTGAATTAGGCAATTGTTTGCTGCTTTAAAGAATTAGGTAATTACAAATTTTTACTATTCAATAAAGTTTTAATTAACTGCTAAATATTTCTGAGGATAATTGCAAGTCAAATGTCATGTAATAATAGCAATAAAAATAAGAATATTGACCGTTTTGGGATACATAATATGTATGTGTGGTGAGTTAGCAATTAAGTAAAAATTACGAAAAAACATACAGTGTGTACATATACACCTAGGTAAATTGATAAAATAATAAAACGTTAAAATCGTATGTCATTTATGCACATACATGTAATTACTTACACATATTGACATGTATTTTTACACCCATATAAATAGAAAAAGAAAAAAAATGTTTATCTCAAAGGTTTATTAAAAATATGATAACAAAATACAAAAGTAACAATTTATCAATAAGCGAGAGAGCTCAATTTGTAATTTTATAGAATTTCGAGTAAAAAAATTAAATGAAATTAAGTATATCACAAAATATCATTTTAGAACCGCAAAACAAGATCCAAGGACATAATTCACATCAATAAAGCTGCCAAATAACTCAAGTCCAGGGGTAGATTGAAAAAAGCTGCTATTGTTAAAATATAGAACAAATGAAATTAAATGAAAATGCTTAAACATAGTGCATCGACTAGTGTTCATGGTAAAAGAAAATTCAGAAAAGTAGGCGAAGTAAAATGGAGAGAAAAAGTTGGCATCTGAAAAAAAGTAAAAATTGAGACGGTACCAAAAAGATCATCCAGTTAGCTAGAGAATATCAACAAGCAATGAGAAGAAATTAAATTGTTTCACAAGAGACAATAATGTTAATGGTAAAAAGCCGAATAGAAGAATAAGGCAAGATTATAAGAGAAAAAGTGTAAGGTGTTAATTCTTATGTATTATGATATCCTGATTACGAAAAAAATATTTGTGCACAGGTCTACAAAACAAAAATTTCTGTTCCAAGGAGTAAACCTATCATGCCTTAAGTATTTTTGTGTGCTGAATCCGAATTTTCCATTAAAAAAATTTTCTACCGCATAGATTTCGAGTAAATTCCTGTTTTTACCGTCAAAATACGGTTTTTGAGGCATGGTAGATTTAGTCCTTGGAGCAGATTTTTTTTTTTTTTTGTAGACCTGTGATTATTGAAGTTCCATTTTGTATTAAATTTTTAAAGTTATACGACATTTTCTATAGTATATTTCATTTTGTTTCGATGAAAATTGGGTGAAAAAAAGGACGGCCAAGGAAAATTCATTTTTGAAAACTGTAAGAAATGCACATTTTTGAAACCAAAAAAGAATTGAATTGTATCACCTTAAAGTACCTAAAAGAACCTACAATCGAAAAAAAAGTGACACGCAATGCCTCCTTGATACTTGACGAAGAATTAAAAAAATTATTTCGTCCGCCATGTTTGGCCGTTCTATTTCACTTACAGCGCCCGGGTTTGGGGCATTATATTTGACCATAGATGAATTTTATTTTTGCCAACTTTGATAAAATGACTCGCTCGGCCATTTTTGGGATTTTCTATTTTTTTTTTCCAAGATGGCGGATTGATCTATATATATCGAACAGGTCAATATTTTTAAGAATTTTCTTCCAAATCGATTAGTAGTACAAGATGTATTAAGCAGATAAGTACAAAATCCGTGAAACGTGTTAAAAAGTGCATATAACTTTTGACGAACCAAAAATTTTTGGATGCAAATATTTTTTTTCATAATCATTCATACATAAGAATCAACAATAAAATTTCTAGTGGAATGTTGTCGCCGAGAAAAATTGAATTAAATTAATTCGACTGTACTAAGTATATATATGTGAGATGTTTCTGATTAGTTAATTTTACAAAAAATTTGCAAAAGCTAAAAGCTGTAACTTTACAGAAAAACTGTGAATTTACAGTTTTTCTGTAAAGGAAACTACGGCTAACTTTTGTTTTAGAAATACTATGACAGCTTCCGTAATAAACTGTCTATCCTAAATAGTTCTCTTTATTGGTTATTAGATCACGGTTCGGCAAGCCAAAATAAAGTTTAGGTAAGTATAAGCGGATTGGTTAAATTAGTTCAACCATGACCGTACTTTAAGAGAAATAACACAAGCAAAACGTCTTGTTACAACTCTGTAGCTTACACTCGCTCCTATGATTATTAATCCTGATACATTTTTATCAAAAACTGCATACTTGATATTCTTTTTGATTCAACGTATACAGTGACTCTTAGAAAAGACTTTTACAGCCTATAGTACAGTAACTAGAGGTTTTAACTTCGGAATAATGTCATATTGAACGCATTTCGTTCATTTTTGGCAGTATAATAGTAAATGCTTCACAGAAAAGTTTCTATATTGTGCGGGGGCTTGCTAATCTATAGGGGGTGCCACCCCCTCTCAGGGGGTGCCACTTATAGAGCTGAAATAGAATCAAATTTTAAGAAGAAAAGGTTCTATGCAATTTTTCACATAAATTGATAGTTTTTAAGTTATAACGACTTCAAAATTGCGATTTTAGCTTAAAAAGAAAGGTATTTCCAAACGGCTTTCGTCAAGTATCTCGAAAAGTATTACTTTATCGAAAAAATGTTAAAGACCAATTACGGAAAGTACAAACTGGGAATTAATTATATTTTTTGTTTATTGATGTAGGATTAATAATTTCGGAGATATTTAAGTTGATATTTGGTATCCAAGTGTTTCGAAATTACCTTTAAAGTTTAAAATGCATTTTTTCTGAAGTAAGTGCTTTAAATGAGCAAAAAAATTTGAGCATCTAGGTAATGTTACATCTTAACGAAAAACTGAATTTGAGATAATGTTTTTAAATTACTGGCTAATTATAATAACAAACTAAGTAACTGACCTTTCTATATAAAAAAATATAAATACGCACATTTCTCCGCCATAACTTCTTTATTTCTTATGCTACAGGAACGAGTAAAACATAATTTGAAAGCCCAATTAATTGTCTTTAATTTCATTTCTTAGCATGCGTGACGTAGGTGTCACAATTTCTGAGATATTTAATATTTAAACTGCATTTTTCGTCTTATAAACGTTCGGACGACATTTGTAAACTTTCATATCTCCGAAACTATTAAATCTATGTATATAAATAAACAAACGAAATACATTATCAGCTTATGAGCTTTACTTTTGGTCTCTACTCGTTTTTCAATAAAACTAATATTTATTGAGATATTTGGAAGAGGAAAAAAAAATTACGTTTTGTCGAAAATACCTTTATAATTTAAACTGTAGTTTTTTCTAAAGCAAGTGCTGTATACAAACCAAAAAATTTGAGCATCTACGTCATGCTATATATTAATGGGAAACAGTGTTTGAAATTCCTTTTTTTTAATTACTGGCTAATTACAGTAACAAAATGGCGACGTTGTTAATAAAAAATGTGTAGACGCACATTGCTTCGGTCATAACTTCTTTGTTTTTTATGCTACAGAAACAAATAAAAAAAAACAGTTGAAAGCTTAATTAATAACCTATTATTCTGCCTATTAGCATCCTTGACGTAGCTGTCACAGTTTCTGAGATATTTAACTCTCACTCTAAATAATTATCTTATGAACATTTGCATGCCAAATGTAAACTTAAATATCTCCGAAATCATTAATTCTATATCAATAAACAAAAAACATAATTAATTCCCAGTTTGTACTTTCTGTGATTGGTCTGTAATATTTTTTCGATACAGTAATACTTTTCGAGATACTTGACGAAAGCCGTTTGGAAATACCTTTTTTAACCTCCCCACAATAAAATTGTGGGAGGTTACTACAATTAGTCCAAAATCGAAAATTGAGATAACATCAAATCTTTACGTTTTGAGGTCCCAGGAACCCAAAAAAGTTGTTTTTGAAAAATGTCTGTGTGTGTGTATGTGTGTGTGTGTGTGTGTGTGTGTGTGTGTGTGTGTGTGTATGTATGTATGTTAGCACGATAGCGGCGAAGCTACTAAACGGATTTGGATGAAACTTTGCATGAGGGTTTCTTTAGTGCTCCAGAAGATCTGAAAAGGTTTTGGTTGAGATCGGATTACATTTAGTGCCGTTTTGGCACAACAAGTTGTTTATTTTATGATTACTTACAATTTGTAATTGAACCATTGAAAAGCAGTAAAAATTCCGATTTCAACGATATATCACACTTGCACTTTTTCGATTTGGTTTCCGTGAAAAAAATTAAAAAACAAAAATTTCACTTGTTTTGTCCTCAAAGCAGTGCAATGTACAGGGTGATATTCTAATAATGACAGAGGTGTTCAGTGATTTCTGCTGATAACTCGGGAACGGTTGAAGATATCGAACTGAAATTTGAAACGTAGGTATAAATATTGTAGACGGACGGATTACGAGTGAATTAATAATACACCTACGTCACATGACGTCACAAATAAGAAAAATTCTTAGAAACTGGTGCAGGTATCGACTTAACTATTGGAAACATCCAATTAAAGTTTGAAACGTAGATGGAAATATTGTAGATGGATGGAATACGAGTAAATTAAAAATACACCTACGTTCTGATGACGTCGTAAAAGCATAAAATTCTTATAACAGGTGAACTGATGATGATATCAAAAAAATATTTCTACAAGACGAGTCACGAAATTTTTTTTTTTTTAATTTCCAAGAAATATCAAATTTTCAGAGAAATGTCACTTTTCAGAAAAATGTCAGATTTTTAAAAAATGTCAAATTTTCAGGAAAACGTCAAATTTTCGGAGAAATGTCACTTTTCAGAAAAATGTCAAATTTTCGAAAAAATGTTAAATTTTCAGGGAAATGTCGCTTTTCAGAAATATGTCAAATTTTGAGAAAAATGTCACTTTTCAGAAAAATGTCAAATTTTCGAAAAAACGTCAAATTTTCGAAGAAATGTCACCTTTCAGAAAAATGCCAAATGTTTGAAAATTGTCAAATTTCCAGAGTAATGTCACTTCAGAAAAAGGTCAAATTTTCGAAAAAATGTCAAATTTTCAGAGAAATGTCACTTTTCAGAAAAATGTCAAAAATTCAGGAAAATGTCAAATTTTCGAAAAAACGTCAAATTTTCGAAGAAATGTCACCTTTCAGAAAAATGCCAAATGTTTGAAAATTGTCAAATTTCCGGAGTAATGTCACTTCAGAAAGGTCAAATTTTCGAAAAAATGTCAAATTTTCAGAGAAATGTCACTTTTCAGAAAAATGTCAAAAATTCAGGAAAATGTCAAATTTTCGAAAAAACGTCAAATTTTCGAAGAAATGTCTGTCACCTTTCAGAATTTATATTAATTTTAGGTCCATGTGGACACATTATAATTTTAACCTAGTCTTTAAGCCTGCCTACAGAAGACAGGAGCTACTTTTCTATTTTTCTCCAAGTCAAACCGGACCTACCCCGTCCAGCCTCATATTCGCCACGGCGGTGTTCACCGTGGTTGTCTGGCTGGCCCCGGGCTAGGATCCGATGAAGCATATATTTGTATTAAAAACATTGAATAAAATATTAATTTGTGCAGACTATAAATTTTACACTCAAGTTCTTAGGTCCAAATCCCACCGAACGCAAGACTTTTTTTCTGATTTAATACGAAAAAAATATTTCAACTTAATAAATATAATTAAATGAGATCGTTCATATTGTTTAGTGCTCTTTTCGGCTTCAAAGATTCACCGGGTGGGGAGGTTCCAGCCGCTTCCAGTAGCTGCCGATTTTTTTAAGCTAAAATCGCAATTTTAAAGTCGTTATAACTTAAAAACTATCAATTTATGTAAAAAATTGCATAGAACCTTTTCTTCTTAAAATTTGATTCTACTTTAGCTCCAATAAATATATATATATTTTTAAGTACCACCCCCTGAGAGGGGAGCAAACTCCTGCACAATATACAAACTTTTCTGTGAAGCATTTACTATTATACTGCCAAAAATGAACGAAATCCGTTCAATATGACATTATTTCGAAGTTTCGCATATTTTTTAACTCTAGGTACTGTACTACTAGGAAATTTTGAAAAGAGTTGGTGATGGATTTTCTCCTCACTTACAGTTATAAAGAGAAAAACTCGCTTGAGACTATATCCAATTTTATATTCTCCTTCGCTTTATCGACTCTCTGTCGGCAAATTGGCACACTTGTATGCGAATGACTTTCCCGCTGGAAAATTTTATGGCGAAAAAGTATAAATTTCCCCTCTAACAGTGGAAAAAAAATGTTTTATTGCCATTTCCACTTCACCTACTAAATGCTTAAATTGGGAACAAACAGCAATCAATAATTCGAACGTACCCTTATGTGATAAACACGCGTGGCAGTACAAAAAGAGGATAAAACGACTAGAAAGTATAGGAAGAGTAGTAAAGCTCGGAAAACCAAATGCGAATAAAAACGTTCCTTGAATTTTTAATCTACAAAGTTCTAGGAAAGTTCCGCGGTGTAATCCAAACGTTATTATTCTCGGGAAATGTACTTGCAGATGGATTAATTTAATTAATGGCGAACTTAACTTATTCAATCCTTACTGATTTGCTCTAATTTAAATGCTACATTGTCAGTGGTAGAGACGCTTGAAGTTACAAAGTACATCGCATTTATTTGCAAAATTAACGGCCGTACTGTTATTATAATTTTTTAACTGCCTTATTTAGATTAATTTCCTGGAGAAGTTTAGCCGTCGGTTGTCCCACCTCTCAACCAGGACATGTCAAAGGACCAAAATTGTTTATTTTTGAATAATTTAATAATCAAAATTTAGTATATAATTAATACGTTCCATTCACAAATTCACAAATTAGCCGTCACAAAATTCATTAAATAATTTATTTTCAATTTTAAAGTAAATCAATGCCGGCTCAGTGGCGCAGTGCTGAAAATGTTAGGCTTGCGACCACGAGCTCCCGGTTTCTAATCCTGGCTAGGGTATGGATGTGTAGTGGCGTTTTTCACGTGTTGCCGAGACGGTAGCAGTGGGCTATACCGCGGTTGTGTGAGAGACAACACGGCTAGTCGCTCTTCTCTCCTGAGTTCGAGTCTCAGCTGCGGCAGATAGCAATGTACTAAGGTGGTGGTATAACGAAAAAGTTACTAATCTATGGAAGAGTCACTTGGAGTACCCTGCCCCCCTCCCAAAAAAATATATAATATAATAGAAGTTTAAAAAGTGTGATAATTTAATTGATGGTAATCCTGAATATATTTCTAATAACTTTACCACCCTTACTCTTGGATAGAAGCATATTAAAAAATATATATCTAATCTTTTCTGGGGATCGGAAAGGTACTCCTTACCATCAAGTCCCCAGTTCATCGGAAAGTACCTAAACGATTCACAGGACTGCTAAATGCAGATAAAAAATTGTTTTGCTCTGCTTTATACATAGAAGTAGTGTTGATAACAATATACTTGTGTCAAAAAATTCAAAAATTTACAGAATTCAAAATCGCAGCTCTAATGTGGCGTTGTAAATTTGTGTCAACTTATGATTTTTAAAGATGCCTGTAGCGGAGCATGGAGAATTTGCTAGTTCAATATAAAGCCCATCCGTTGTGATGATTTGATATGCTCCAGAGCGCCAATACTATCGAAGAAGGGTATATGTATAGAGAGGATTTATCATTTCATGAATTATAGAATAACATCACATATTTTTCTGTCTTGAATTCTGCGGTTATCCTCCGCATATATACATGGAGCAAATACAATGGCGGCAAAATTAAATCTGCATAGCATTGACGATCCACATAAACTTCAATTGTTGAAATCATTTTAAGATTTATATAGGCTTGTTAAATACAATCTATTGATGTTTAAATCAAAGAAAGCTGTCCAAAATTAACTCTAAATTATTTGCCTTTTCAATAGAGCTTATACTGTGTTCTCCGTTTTTTATATTCTATGTAGTAACTAAGATCTAACATTTGGTTGTTAATATTCAGCGAATGAGTTCTTGATTTTTCAAACACTTGATTAATTTTATTCATCGTATCTATACATTGACTTCAATTAAAAGAATGAATGTTATCGTCATACAAATACATTTAGCACTTCCTTAACATATTTTTTAAATTATGATGTATACAGCGCATACAAGTTGAGGTCCAATATTGATCCCTGTGTAACACCAGACAATACATCAAGAGAGGCAAGTCAGTATGATCAACTTTTAATGTTCTACCCATCAAATAGCTATGGTAAAAGTTAATTCTTCATTATATGAAATGCCTTTGAAAAGTCGATAAGAATCAGCACTGTAGCTTATAGCTATTTTCTTTTCCGACCCTCTCAATATATTATCAACGTTTAACAAGGGTGTTTTGCAATTACATTAAATAGGCGAATCCTGACTGTATGTCAGGTACTATTTTTGTTTTTTTTTTTTCATATGATCACTAAGTTGTGATTCTTGTTCTCTTTTTTAATAATTTTGACAGCATTGGCAAATACTTATTAGCCTTAAAGACCTCAAAGGGCCCCACATACCACAAGTGGAAATTTGGCATCAGTTAAATTCGCCCAAACTTTGATATATTGCTCTACTGGCAGAGTAGATCCAAAGTCTCTATGGGCTCGAGTCCCAAAAATACACCCTTCTACCTTTTCTTACCCTCTGATGGGGTGCTCGTATACATTTAGCAACTACATTTCTATAAAAATTTTGTACCATTCAACATGGTAAAAAACCTCGGTCGAAGGATCTGACTTAAATTTAGACACCATTCAACCCTTTCCAACCTTTTCCATCCCTTTCAGCGGGTGAAAATCGCTTTCATAGCTGCACAGCAGTATCTTTGTTCCAAAAAAAAATGGAACCACTCAGATGAGCATTATATCTCAAAACAAGGTGCAGAAATGACTCTGAGCCAATCCCTGATCACTTTCCAACCCTATATCAAAAATCGCTGCCCAAGGAATCACTACTTCCACATCCAGATTTTCTATCCAAGTCACTCACAACGAAAAATTTTGTATGTGGAAATAAATGTTTATGGAACTTTAATAATATAATATTTGAAATCCTCTGCCCCAAAAACCTATAAAACGATACCCCACATCGGTAGTGGGGTGGTGATAGGGGGTGGTAGTGGGGATGGATAAAATAAAAAAATATTTTGAGGTTTCTGGTTCTTTTACACACACTAAATCACATTTTTTTTCATCCCCTTTAATAATGGGGTGGAGGTGGTAATGGGGTGGAGGTGGTAATGGGGGTGGCTAATGCCAAAAATTTTTTTGAGACCTTACCTTCTCTTGTATATACTAAATACCAGTTTTATGAACTCTTACCTGCTTGATTTTCCTATTTACCCCAAATTTACCCCAATTTACTCCCCAACCCTTCGACGGAACAAGATGAAAATATAATCTAGTTCTAGATCTCGTTAAAGTACAAAATATGTACCAAATTTCAAGTCAATATCTCAAACGGTTCCAGAGTAAACGTGCGCACAAAAATAAGTTACAGACCAACAGACAGACAGAAATTTTTTTTTGCTCAAACTTAAAAATCTCGATGTTTCATGACATTCTAAGCCTATCTGAACAATAAAAATTTCTAAAAAATTTTTTGTCGTTCCTATACTTCCACTGGATGTGGAAGTAAAAAACCGCTGCAAAGGAATCACTACTTTCACATCCAGATTTTCTATCCAAGTCACTCACAACGAAAAAATTTTGTATGTGGAAATAGGAAATAATTGTTTATGGAACTTTAATAATATGATATTTGAAATCCTCTATCCCAAAAACCCATAAAACGATATCCCACATCGGTAGTGGGGTGTGGGTGGTGATAGGGGGTGGTAGTGGGGGTGGCTGAAGTAAAAAAATATTTTGAGGTTTCTGGTTCTTGTACACACACTAAATCACATTTTTTTTATCCCCTTTAATAATGGGGTGGGGGTGGTAATGGAGGTGGCTAATGCCAATTTTTTTTTAAGACCGTAGCTTCTCTTGTATATACTAAATACCAATTTTATGAACTCTTACCTGCTTGATTTACCTATTTACCCCAAATTTACCACAATTTACCCACCAACCCTTCAACGGAACAAGATGAAAATATAATCTAGTTCTAGATCTCATTAAAGTACATGTGTGTACCAAATTTCAAGTCAATATCTCAAACGGTTCCAGAGTAAACGTGCGCACAAAAAAGTTACAGACCGACAGACAGAAATTTTTTTTTCGCTCAAACTTAAAATCTCGACGTTTCATGACATTTTAAGACTGTTTGAACAATAAAAATTTTTAAAAAATTTTTTGTCGTTACTATACTTCCACTGGATATGGAAGTAATTGGAGAAATTTAACGGATACACGATTTCCATTTGTGGTGTGCGAGGTCGTTTAGTGGGAATACTATTTTTAGAAATGTCAGTATAAGGAATTACTTCCAAGTACCTACCTGGAAATATATTATTTTCTAAACAAAAATTTATTAGTATATTTATATATGTGAGAGGTTATGAGGACGACACATTAGTAATATTCAGTAACATTTTAATTGAGTAACATTTTGGTATACAGAAAAGATATTAAAATCTATTCCTAATTACTGACTCCATGGCGCACAACATAAAATTACTAATCTTATCTCTTGCTTCGTTGTCTATTAAGTTTCCATCAGAATGAACAGAGATTTGCAAAGGATATAACTGAGAGAAAGTTTAGTTGGTAAGTTAACTTTAGTCAGATTTAAGGAAACCTTCCGAAACTTCTCGACCTTCAAAATCGAACGGAATTAAAATTTTTTATCAATTCCATATGACCCCAGTTTACCGTGGTTTAAACAGGTTTTTAAAAACTGACGGTAGTTCATACATCGGAAAATACATCGTAACAACTTTAAGGAAACCCAAAGAATAAGATTGAATCAAACTAAAGTCCGGGATTTACGAAATTAGTTTTAAGGATTGCAATTTGAAGTATGTTGGGCAAACAGAACATCCAATTATAACAAGATTCAAGAAACATATGGGCCATCTCAAAGGTGGAAAAGCTAGAAAGTTTACTATTGCCCAGCATATATCCGATAACAGTCATAGAATAGATTCTATAACTTCAGGTTAATTAGAAAAGTAACAAATAATAGACACCTGGATATTTTTGAAAAATAGAATAGATATTGACAAAAGTCCTATTCTCATTAGGAATGTTACGCTATATGGCATCCTTGTGAAGGATGTATTTTTACATAAGGAGGATATCCTCTACTACCTTTTCACGGATAATATCAATCAGTTTCGTCGTTGTATCGTAGCACCACAAAGCAATATTAAATATTTGGGAATTTATAAAGTAAATCGAACCAAAGCAATTTTAATACTCTCTTAAACTGATAAAGTTGTCTACTTAGCTATTACAGTAAAAGCGTTATCGCCACCTAAAAAGTGTGTTATTCGATTTTCCCCTAACCCAAAGAGCTTAATAAAAGGCAGCACTTTCAACAGTCTTCCTTCAGTTAGGATCCCTTTCGACATATCAGCATCATTAACATTTCTCTGACATTATAGCCATTATCCATGAGGCTTTTCCGATGTCACTGAAATTGACAAAGACACTCGAGATTTTCCCATCATCATTACAAAAGCAATCATTCGTATTTTCTTCTTTTACGAGTGTAACTGAAAACATATTTAACCTGCTATGTTATAATTCAATTTTTCTTTTAAAATATGGCATACAAACCTCAACGATAATAAAAAATAATCAAAAATCACTACAATGAAGTACACAAAGTGTATGGTGAAAATTATTTCGGACAAATTTTTCTGTTATTGAAAATTGCATAAATAAAGTATGTATTTCCCAGTCAGTTTCTGTATAGAATATTGGTATTTCAAAATAATCATTGTAAAATGAAAAATAATAATACTACTATAATTTGAAAAAAATCTGAACACGTTTACCTAGATGATATACATTTAAAGCTAAAACGCAGAAGGATACATAAAGACCTAATACTTTATGACATGATGAATTAGACAAAATATCCAGCTTTGTTGTAAAACGGTCGGTTAAGGAAATACAGTTTTATTTCATCTAAGTAGTGGAGCGGAAGTATAGTAATCGTAAAAAATGTAGAAAAATCTTCTTCATCAATAGGCTTAGAATGTCATGAAATGTCGAGAAAAAAATTCTATCCGTCGTTCTCTCTGTAACTTTTTTACGTTCACGATTACTCTGGAACCGTTTATAATATTGACTTGAAATTTGGTACACTGATGTATTATAAGGAGATCATATTTTGATTTTATTCCGTTAAAAGGTTGAGGGTAAATGAAAGCATGTAGGTAAATCAAGCAAGTAAGAGTATGTATGGGAAGCCAAGGTCGCAAATTTGTATTGGCATGGGCCACTCCAACTATGGCTCCCAATACCACCCCCACCGCATTATTAATAGGAGTAAAAAAAATTAAATTGTGAATCAGTGTGTGTACAAGAACCAAAGGTTTCAAAATTGTTTGGCATCAGCCACTCCCTCTACCAACTCCCTTGCCACACCCATCCCATCATTAATTATAATTTAATTATTAATAATTAAATATTATTTCATTAAATATTATTTTGTTATTAACTATTCAAGGAAAAAAAAAAAAAAAATTGGAACTGAAAGAAAATCAAATTTTGAGAAGAAAAGGGGTTTTATGCAAATTTTCATATAAATTGAGGATTTTAGCTTGAAAAAGAGGTATTTCAAATAGGTTTTCGTCAAATAACTCTAGAGATATTACACTGAGCGAAAACATGCGAGAGACAAATAAAAAAGCTACAACATTGAGGACAAATTTTGTTTTTTTCTAATTACTTCCACATCCAGTGGAAGTTTAGTAACAACTAAAAAAATTTAAAAATATTTTTATTGTTCAAATAGGCTTAGTATATCATGAAATTTCGAGATTTTAAGTTTGAACAAAAAAAAAATTCTGTCTGTCTGTTTGTCGGTCTGCCTGCAACTTTTTTTGTGCGCATGTTTACTATGGAACCGTTTAAGATATTGACTTGAAATTTGGTTCACATATGTACTTTAACGAGATCTGGATCTAGATTATATGTTCATCTTGTTCCGTCGAAAAGTTAGGGGGTAAATTGGGATAAATTTGGGGTAAATAGGTAAATCAAGCAGGTATGAGCAGGTATTTAGTATATACAAGAGAAGCTAAGGTCACAAAAAAATGTTTGGCATTAGCCACCCCATTACCACCCCCACCCCATTATTAAAGAGGATGAAAAAAAATTGTGATTTAGTGTGTGTACAAGAACCAGAAACCTCTAAATATTTTTTTACTTCATCCATCCCCGCTACCGTGACTTGGATAGAAAATCTGGATGTGGAAGTAGTGATTCCTTGGGCAGCGGTTTTTTAGAGTTAATGGTTTCGGAAATATGGAAGTATAAATGTAGCGTCCGAATAACGATAAGACGGAATATTAGTTTAAATGTTAAATATCTTAAAAACTATGGCACTTACGTTAAAAATGCTAACAATCAAAATGAAAGTGCATTAATTAGGCTTTCAAATGATTTTTTGGGTATTTCTATAACATACAAAACAAAACAGTTATGACAGAAAAAATTTACTTTTTTATATTTTTTTAATAAAAACGTGCCATTTTGTTAATGTATGTAGTCAGTAAATAAAAGAATGTACTCCCATATTCTGTTTCTCGTTAATATGTGGTATAACCTAGACACTCAGTTTTTTCGTCAGCTTACAGCGCTTGCTTTAGAAAAAAATTGCATTTTAAACCGTAAAGGGATTTTAGAAAAAAACGTAAGTAACATTTTTGTTTCTTATCTTCTCAATAAATATTAATTTTAACGAAAAAATGGCGGATATCAAAAATTAAGCTTATAAACTGAGAATTGATTTGTTTTTGTATATATTTGTGTAGGATTGATAGTTTTGGAGATGTTTAATTTTATAGGTGGCATCCGATCACCATCTTTAGGATGAAGTATTTAGTTTAAATGTTGACATCCTAGAGACACTTTCATCAAAAATGCTGAGAAACAAAATTAAAGATAATTAATCAGTTTTAAAATAATTTTTTGTTCTTTTCTACATCACACAAAATAAGGAAGTTATGGCCGATACAATGTGCGTTTTCAATTTTTTTTTAACAAAATGTCGCCATTTTGTTATTGTAATTTCTGAGTAAATAGTTATTTTAGAAAAAAAAATCCATACGCCATATTAGAACCGCCATTTTGAATATTTTAATTTTGACCTCTGACTCATAATCAGCGATCCCAAAGACATAACTAAGCTACATTTAAAAAATAAATCAGTAATATTTTTTCAAATATTGTATATTTAAATTTATTGGTGGATATTGAGGATAAAAGCAAGGATACTTACCATATATAAACTAAAGACGATACCTTCTACTACAATAATGACCCAAAAAAAAAAATTGTCATTGCATATGAAATTATTCCGAAATTTTACATATTTTTTATCTCGGTACTGTAACTGTTATGTCATTGTTTAGTTTTAACGACGAATTTGTTTTGCTGCATACAATAAATCGAACATTAAATTTCTTTTCTATTCCAAATACCTTGATTTAGAACGTGTTTATTAGTTGAGAAGCTATTAAATAATGAGAATTAGTGTCTCGAAGGAAAGCAGGGTATATAAAACGTCTCAAACTTGCTGTGTAACTTCCAGAAAATCTCCTAATAACTAACTTCCTATCATTAAAGTTTTATAGCAAATTCGAAAAGTTCGGCGTTGTTTGGCTTCCATGGGATTTGGACTATTCCAAGTGCATTATAGAGTGGACCGCGATTCAAACTTGGAGTCGAGCATCGCCACTGACCCGACCCCGACTTATATTCGTTTTGCAAAAGTCGTCGAAGGTCCCTTAGTTTCTAAGTCCTGTAATCATGTAGTTCTTGCCTGTGGCATTACTAAGAGATGTCCCGACCGGACCAGGATGTGGCTTCGCCTTCTAATTACGTCATTATTAGGCTGGCGTTGGGCGTTGGTTGGCGAGAAACAGCATAAATAGTGCTTTATCATTGGATTAGTCGGTATTAGGCGTCCCATTAGCAGGATGTTTTCTTGACCTTGTTACTGAAACTTAGGTAAAACCCAGTGGTTTCAGATTCCCATACCTTTATTTATTATCAAATTGTATAGCTGAAGTATGATATTTTTCAGGGCGTGGTAGATTTAATTAGTTTTTAGGGTTTTATTCATTGTACGAGATGAAAGGTAAATAAATTGGTACGAAGCAAACTGAAAGAAAAGTATAGTTAAAACGCCACGAATTTTATTAGAATTTTATACCGTGAAAAAATTAGAAAAAACGGTTTTAAACATAAGATACAGCAAAAAAATTAAGTAATTATATGTTTCTGAAACACTATATCACAATTTAATTTTTACTCCATTTAATAATGGGATAGGGAAGAAATTCTTGAGCTTTATTGGATTTGAACAAAAATATGAGAAGCTACCTTGCAATTTTCTGCTAAAGTTAATAGTTTAAGAGTAAAAAATTCTAGAATGTCTAAAATGACGCAAATTACCTAACTTTGACAAGCTGTATCTCAAAAACTGTCCATAGGGTCGGCTCGATGCGATGAAAACTTTTGATCAGTAAGACTTGAACCACAGAAGACCTATACCAGAAACGACTCTCTGGCATTCCCGCCAATATTGAATTTTATGCGCATGTCATATGTCGGTGGTATTATTGTCAACCTATAAATCCGCAGGTTTCTAAATTCACCGGTGGAGCGTACCGGTAAGCAATAACATTATATGATTGGCTATTTTGAAAACCAAAGCCAAAATCAGCTTCGAATTTTATCTACCAATGCGTCCAGCGGTGAATTTAGAAAGGTGCGGATTTATAGGTTGACAATACCACCGAAAAGATGGCCGAAGGTCACCCCAATTTACCAATGAAAGGGTGCGTTTGCACGCACTCAGTAATTTAGTCGAGTCGCTTAGTAATTTAGTACTCGACCAATGCGGACAGCGTGTTTTAGTCAAGTAATTTAGTGGAAAGCTATTATTAAATTACTGGAACGTCTCTCTACTCGACTGAATTACTGGATGCGTGCAAACGCACCCAAACATCGAACGTGCCTGCGACAGTGACGCTTCTGGTATAGGTCTTCTGTGCTTGAACTACAAAATAGCAAAGTTTCAGCCGATTCCATCGAAACACCATTTTCATCGGTTTTGTTCCGGGGTCCTTTACTTAGCGAAATATTTTTGGAGTAAAACTCTCAGAAAATGCACTACATGTTCTAGAGTGAGGTAACATAGGAAGTAAGTCCCCTCTATACTTTCTAGAAAGGAACATGAATACAAGTTGTGGATATTTACGTCCAGCGTCTAGTTTAATGGCACCACTTCTCTTATTTACAAAACCCTTAAAGCAAAATTGCAAGTCCCTACTGCAGCCGTAACTTATCTTAATTTCCAAAGCACGTAAAACATAAAATGCATTCTATGCATGCAGAGGACCCTCCGTTTAAGAAGGAATAATTTGTGAAATTATTTCTCAGATGTCGGACAACTGATTATAAATGTCGAGCCGCTTTAACAAAATGTTTCTCCTTTTTGTTAAATCTCAGATGACATATTCTTATGACCACACTTTTGGTTCAACTCATTATCTCCATGCTTCGGATGCTCTGCGTGTCAACCAAACTATGTTTGAGAAGCTAACTTGAATTTTAACGTAACTATTTAGCAAATTTGAGATATTTTATCAACAGTTTAATATTTAAAATGCAAGGGATTTCCTTTGTAGAATGTTTTAGCGAGTGCTACTGACAATTTTTATGATTTTTTAAAATTATTTGCCATTTCAGTTGCGATAATGACAACATTTATTTGCATGAAATTAAACTGTAGAGCAAATAGAGCCTTCATACACAAGTAATTGTGGAAAATAAAGAACAAGGGACACATTTCAAGTATTATTGTATAATTGTATCAGATAGTAACGACGAAATCTTACAATTACCTGCGACATTTCTAGAAATTTTAGTGACTATGAAAACTTGAATGGATCCATTTTTTCTTTTCAAAATTTGATTTTTTCACAGTTTCAATGATTTTTTTTTTTGGGTGTCCCTAAAGATGGGTAGCATCCACACACAATTAACCCTCGCCATGTTGTTTACAATATTTTTTCTATGACTGCAAGGAAAACAAACAATGTCATAAGTAAACAGAACAACCATTTTTAATAAACTTCTTTAAAAAGGATGTGGTTTGAAGACTTCAAAACTGATGTTTAGTTGTTATATATGTCGGTTACTATGAACCTGAAGAGGCTAGCCTACTTCAAAAAATACAAATAAAAGGTGTCAGTTCTGTTTTCGACAGGACTGTGTTTTTTCGATTTTTGCACACGTTATTTGTCGTTTCTGAAGGCAAAATTGTTAAATAATACACTCAAAGAAAATGATAGGTAAATTCAACCAAAAAGAGCATATGAAATCGCGCCTATCTAGTTTCATAGTTAAATCAATCAGTTTTCGTAAACAAAGTAGTTTAATAATCATATCTTCTTGTAACAAATTAAATAGTACAATGACATTTTTTTATGTTCACTAACCATTTTCAATTTGGTCTACAATTAAATAGTACAACGACTTTGTTTTTTGTTCACCAACTAATTTTTAGCCAAAATCTCAGTATTGAGACATCAGACCACCCAAACCAAAGATTAGAGATCGTTTATAAGATCCATCCAAATATATCGATGATTCCTGAGAGAATTTGAACACTGCAATCATGTTATTAATTTTCTATAAATTCATAAGAGTGCAAGATAATACATTATGGATTATTGTTAGTGATTTGTATGTGGCGTCATCTGGGAATAATTTCTGTAATAGACTACGTGGTAAGCAAGCAAATTTTATGGTAATTCTTTTAGAACTTCTAGAAGACGACAATAATATTGGTTTGTCTACCAAGTACAATAGTACAGCGAACTAATACTGGGTTAGAATTACAATTCGATAATAGTTAAAAATAAAATGTACTATTATCTAGTTTATGTTGACAGAATTCAACAAAATAATAGTCAGACGAGCAAAATAATAGTCTTATTCATCTATTTTTTAAGTTAATGTTTGTTTTGTTGTACGACAACTTTTTATTAATTAAAATAACAATTACCTCTTGTTTAAAAATACCATCAATATAGTTTGGTTTAAAAAAATTAACGATATTGTTAGTTAACCATTTTTTTTTTGTTGAATTTACCCATACTATTTCTTTGAGTGTACAACATTCATCTTAATATTCGGAGAAATATAATACAAATCCTAGAATATTGTTGAACTCGATTATCTGCGTTCTTAGAATTAAAAGAACAATTTTATCAAGATGGTGGCTTTTCCACCGGGATAACAGAGATCAGAAACTTGTGTACTTACTCGAAATGAATTTCCCTCAAAGCGGCATGGTGTCAAATTCATTTTCATTATCACTAATGATTTCAGGATATACAGACAAGACTGTATTGTCAGTCATACCAACAAAATTCAAATTTTCTACAACCACCCCAAACCAAATAAAAATGGAATGGATGATATAGTTTAATTTTTATCGCTATTATGTTCGTTTTTGTTTCCTTGCCTTATTTCTAATGTCGAATAAGTAAATTTTAAAGAGAATGAGCATTAATAATTTAAGAAATACAGGATAATGGCCAACAATTTCGATTTGCTTACATCCTGTATGCCATTAATTTCTTCTCTGGCAATGGACGTCGAAGCCCACGAAATACGTTATGTAAAACTCTTTTTAATTGGCTTAACTTTTTGCGGACGCGGCAACCCTGCTCCCCACCGATGATGATAAATGAGATTTATAAGCTGTGCTTTTTGTGCTATGCCATAAATAACGTCCTGTGCGGGTTAGACTCAAAGCCTATTGGATGTATCTCGATCTGAATTTGCTTATAAAAAGTGTCATTACATTTGAAATTATTTCACGTTCGGCAGATTAAGTTGGATTGCTGAATCTATTAGATAAAACCATAAACCACAATGAATTATCTAAAATCGAAGAAGAACTGGAAGAGGAAAAAGTAATTCATGAAAATGGTAATATAATTAATCTCTACCTATTTGGAAACCCTATTTAATTTATTGAGTATTCTCTTCTTGCGGGATAATTATTTTGATTATTTTTTACATTAAATAAAAATTATTTCAACATTTTCAGCTTTACTGTAACCAATTTTGATTACAGAAATATATACTTATTTCTTCACTAATAACAGAAATAAAGGAGTGGTCACAATACAGTGAATAGCACTATACAGTTCGTCATGAAACACCACGGACATCATACTCCAAATACCAGTTCCACACCATTTATTACCAATCCTTCGTAATTTCGGGCTTTATATTTTCCACATATTGATATTTTAAAATTATTAATTTTATCATTTTATTTATCTCTTTATCCATATACAGTGTGTCCCAGGATAGATTTAACAAGAGGTGTAATGGACCAAAAATTTTGGAATTTTGTAATGGTATTTGGGGATTGAGTCCTGCTTGTTGTAAAACTAAAGTTTACCAAAAATGACTTGATTTGGTGTTCCACAGGGTGTTTTATAAGCAAAGTTGTAAAAATCACCACTAATAAAGTACCTTTATTTTTCAAAATATGAAAAAATTCCACTAAGAAAAGTTATTTGGAATGCAATTTTATACCACTATACCAAATTTCAGGAATATAAAATTATTTTTTTGAAACTTCCCATTTTTTGCGAATTAAAAGTTGAATTCATATTTAAAGTTGTGTAGGAGCAAATGTTAATCATCTGAAAAGGTAGGCTATTGGTAAATAAAAAATTGAATATACGAGATGTAAGAAGGTATAATGTTAATCGAACTAATTGTAAAACAAGAAACAATTACTAACACAAGATTAATGAGGTTTAAAAATTATAACAAGTAATAAATGTCAAAAACAACAGATTCACAAACAAATTAATTATTGACCAATACAAAACAATGTATACAATTTTTTTATTATTGACGTAGCTACCACCCACATCCACACACATTTCGATCCTTCGCCTGAAGTCCTTAAAACTGTTTCGAATATGATCTAACGGTATGGAGTTTACGGAATTTGTAATTCTCTGCTTCAATACTGCTACATCGTTAGGAAGTGGTTCAGCGTAAACCAACTGCTTGAGGCGACCCCATAAAAAGAAATCCAATATTGATAGGTCTGGAGATCTCGCCTGCCACTTGATCGGTCCATCCCTGGCAATCCAATTTTCTCCAAAATTTAAATTCAACCACCGATTAACCATTTCTGTGGAGTGGCCAGGGCAACCATCATGTTGAAAATGAACTAAAGGCATATCTCTTAAAATAGTTAAATGTTCTTCAGAAAATCTTTGAAGAAGCTGTAAATAAGTGTGCTGGTTTAACCTTCCCTCAATGAAATAAAGTCCAATGACTTCAACGTGATAAGAAACGGCACACCAGACATTCACTTTTTTATAATATTGTCTTCTACAATGAATTCTAAAATTTGGATTTTCAGAAGCCCAAAACCGACAATTCTGAGATGAATCAACACCATTGGTTGTGAATGTGGATTCATCTGAGAAAATTATGGAATTATAAAAAAATCTCCCTTCCATGATTTTTTTCTCCAACGGTCAAACAAAAATCCAACCTACGGCCCTCTTCAAGCGTATGTTTATAATTTGCTTTATATACCCTAATTTTCTTTGCCTTGTAAATTCTTTGGAGTTCAGACTTGCTAATATTAATAAGAGCTGATCTCTCTCTTAGTGGCATCCTAGGATTTTCTATAACAGAGGCATGAGCTACAAAAGCCCCAACATTGTCTTCATCATTTGCTTTTATTTTTCTTCTCATATTAAGAACACTACCAGTAGCCAGAAACTTTTTAATTATTCTCATAGCCTGAGTACGTGACAAAGCAGTGTTTGGAAATTTCAAATTAAATTGGCTTACCACTTCTCTTAGCGAGTTTTCACCGCCAATTCCGTAGCATTGCAAAATATAAATTTTTTCACGCACTGTGAGTACCATTTTCACTTAATTTTTTATGCTTGGTTCGTTAATTTGAAACAGAAATTAAGGATAATATTGACTACGTTTGACAGATATGTCAATAATAAATGATAAATGTGTATCCACTGCTTTTCTCATAGCCTACTTTTAGCTTCTACTAAGCTTTAAATATTAATTCGCAAAAAATAATTTCTATGCAGTTTTAATTAAATGGTTCAAAATAAAATACTAATTTATTGAAAAAATGGGGAGTTTCAAAAATATAATTTTATATTCCTGAAGTTTGGTACAGAGGTATAAAATTGCATTGTAAATAACTTTTCTTAGTGGAATTTTTTCATATTTTGAAAAATAAAGGTACTTTATTAGTGGTGATTTTTACAACTTTGCTTATAAAACACCCTGTAGAACACCAAATCAAGTCATTAATGGTATACTTTAGTTTTACAACAAGTAGGACTCAATTTAGAAATACTATTCCAAAATTCCAAAATGTTTGGTCCATTACATCTACCCTGGGACACACTGTATGTAGGCCAGTGACGCTGAATCATTTGGACCTGAAACATGCTTCTGTCCAAAATAGGTAAACAAAAATTATGATGAGTCCGATTCAAATAACTACAGAAAGAGTAATCAATCAATGTGAGATTAGATTCACTTTGTCCAGTAAGTGGGCATACTTTGTTGAACAAATAATCTAAATATTATTATTTATTCCTGCTCTGCAGGCTATTAATCAACAAACAAACTTCCAAAGTGCAAAACATTCCACGAATACCAATATAATGTAGCAGCAATCAACAACCACGTAGTATTCAGCCAATGCAACAATTTCACAGCTTTCGTTCATTTAACATCAGATAAAATTAGCTATAATTACTTCGGATCTACTCGATCTACCCGTTTGACAAAACGTTCCTTACGTCATCTCATTTTTGTAACAGGTATATTAAATGGCGGCGGGAAGCATTCCATTAGAACTCTAATTGCATTACCGAGGAAGGAACTGACAAGCATTTGAAAGCAGATCCCTTAGTAACTAGTTTTTTCTTTCTGAAGTTTCAGAATAATTCCCTGGAGCTCCACTTGTACTGATTAGCGAGAGAGCTAATCGTAAACCCAAAAGTGAAATGTGCTTCTGTGCCTTTTTGTTAGCGGTATTTGCCGTCTCCCTTTGTCTCGCGACGTAAATTTAGAGCTGTCCTCGTTTGAAAGAGGCGCACAGAACCGTAATATTAAAGTTAAACACTAAAATTAGTTTTTACGGCATCATTAAAATTTGTTTTTATGGTCAAGCTCCTAATATTGTTGCTTTATTTCGCAGCAGCATAAAAACGCCCTGTAACTTTCTTTAGAGACCGATAAAGATGTAAAACATGCCGGTCTTTACGTTGTTAGAAAATGGCAAGTAAATACTTAAGATATGTTTTAACATGCTGAAAATTTACCGTTATATTTCATAAACTTTAAGTAATTTTTTTCATTATTAAACACAATATAGTTGCTTTCTATGCAGCAGTAGACATACTTCTAATAAAAACAGTAATAATTAATTTACTTGCAAACATAAATTACATCATTATTCAAAGATTTTTGAAAATAAATAAGTAAAAAAAACACCTAATAAAATCACAGATATAGTTCAAACTCTTCTCTATTCTCAGATTTAAGCAAGAAAATGAAAATAATATCGAGAATTAATGACAATTTATTCTAATCTGTGTACTGTCAAAATTATTTGTGAGAACGTATATGACAGAATTATCTTATTTATGAAGTAAAAGTATCCCTAAATGAAATTCAGCATGGCTTTAGACCAGACCTTACAATCACCAAACTGGAATAGCATACCTTAGATATGACTCTATTATTACGTTAGATTTAATGAAATTAAATGTAAGAAAATTTCAATGGCACCATTTTTTTTTTATTAAAGAGATTACGGATCAAATTTCCTCATGTAATATCATTTTTTTTTATATTGCGTCAAAATGATGGAGTCATCGATGGAAAGCGTAAATCGATATATCGGTAGTTGCTAAGTCGTTTATATACAGCAAAAAGAAAACTGGGCTAAGAACAGACCCTTGTGGAACTCTGTAATTTATCTTACTTTCATGAGAGTATATCTTTGAAGATTTTATTGTTCCAGTGCGATCCTTAAGATTGAATCCAGGCCAATGGGGTACCTATGAATCCATAACACTGAAGCTTCTGCAGCGATATTTCATGTGGTAGGGCAGATCTTCTCGCACCCTTTCCCTCAATGTGGAAACTATTTTTCAACGCGGTGCAGTGATACAATAAAGCAGTGGCGGGGACATTTAAATTTTAAATAAATAAAAATATATAAACCTCAACAGAAACTGTACATATTAAAGAAAATCCTTCTTAGAAAACACCAAAAATGGCCGAAAAAATCAAAATTGAATATATTTTCGTATGTAATATCACTAGTGCTTAAAATTTTATCGAAAATTTTTTCGAAAGCGTGTTGCCTGGTAATATAAAGAGTGCAAATTGGCAGTTTATTATCTGATAATCTGATAATCTTTGATAATAAACTGCCAATTTGCACGAGTTATATTAACTAGGGGCAACTTAGCTTGAGAAAAAATTTTTAGATAAAATTTAAAGCACGAGTGGTATTTGAGGAGAATATTTCACGAATAAATAATTCATTAAGTACATCTTCAATATTATGTTTTCTCATTAATTGCCTTCAGACGTTTTCTTGTCACTTTTTATAGTTTACTGACCTTTATTTTCAATTTCCTCATTAATTTGATATACAGAAATATTTCCAAACCGACTCAAATTGTCAAAACAGCAAATCTGAAACAAATGCAGTAGAAACAACGGAGTTTCGCTATATTTTAAAATAATCTAGTGAGGTTTCTATGGCAACTAGTAAATAAAACGAGTTGAAACCTTAGCTATTATAATATATGGACTGGCTTAACACCTTTCAGGTTTTCTAAGGTGAAATAAGACGAGGAACGATAGAGAGAGCACTACATCTTTAATCTGCGAGCACTACTTTATTCCCGATGTCCCGCCTATTTATTACTATACACTCATGGTTCCGAGATTGACATAGACAGCGCCATCTAGCGCTACAGCTACTAGAGTTATATTCCATAATAATTGTTCATTGATTCATATTTACGTAATTAATCCTTATTTTTAACTTACGAAGTTTACAAATTATGTTGAGGTTTGCTTCGTAAGGCACAGTGAATTTTAAATAACACAAATTAAAATATTGCACAGCTTTGATTCAACTAGTTACTTTTTGATAGATTACCGTATGTAAGTAGGTACATTTTTAGTTTGTTTCCAGAGCGAATGTGTTTACTTGACATTTATAATAAATGATTTGCTTAACTTTGTAACTACGTTATTGAGCTATTGAAAGCTGTGCTTGACTTGTTCCTGTATTATGAGCTAGGTATATTAAGTACAATCTTTGTATATTATTGTTACCTGATTGAAAAGTAGGCAAATTGAAATAGTTACAGATAGGCAAGGGTTATAGCCTATATATTTGAGACAGGCTTCTCTTTGGAACTGACGATTGTTTACTATATATGTGGTGTGTTTATGTTTGCTAGTACATAATACAATATTACAATTTACAAGGTAAGTTAACAATCAGTAATAAGCTAGAGAAGATATTTATAGATAAAATTTAAAAGCGCGAGTTGCCCTATTTGCCGAAAATATTTCACGAAACAAAACGTCAAAAAATTACCGCAGTATTTGCCGCTGCAGCGACATAAAAAATTAGAGCGATATATTTTGCATGTTGGTACTTTCAAAAGCCGATCTAGCTTGAATTACCACTAATAATGACATTTGATTGGTGCAGTGTTGTGAAAAAACGGGCTCTCATTGTCTATAGCGTTAATGAGTGAAATAATCGATATTAAGAAGTAATTTCATCATCTATGGTTAAATATAGTGCACCAAACCCGGACGTTTTATGTCAAATAGAACGGCCATAGATGGTGGACGAAATATATTTTTTTTAATTCTTCAAGGAGGCATTGTGCTTCACAATTTTTTTTCAATTTTAGGTTCATTTAGGTACTTTAAGGGGATAATGTTCAATATCTTACAATTTTCAAAAATGCATTTTATTTGTTTAATTTTGAATACCGATCATATATTCATATATTATTATTATTACCATGCGTAAAATCGTACCAAAACGCATAGTTTGCGAACAAATGAAAACTCACTTTGCCATATGTAGAACCCAGGATGATTCTCTGATTCACTATTTGTCGTCATAAGAATATACGCATTTTAATGCCCTCGGAAGGTATACTGAGTAAAATCACAACCAAAAATATGTCACCAACTGCCGGTCTATAATTACTTGTATACCTGTAATAAACGCAAGTCTTCCAAATTACATTTCAGGCTATCAAAACTGAACGTAAACAATTTCTCATTAGCATTCAAAGAGCTTTATGAGTGCTTATATAATTCAATTTAATTTAGTGTAAACAAGTATCCTGTGACTATTAATATCCGGTTTGGATGTTCATTAGGAAGGTCACCTGATGATAATCGCGGTTCATCAGCATCACGGCAAGCCGTCTTATTAAAATAACGACGTTCAGCGTTCACCCGGTTATTGACTGTAAGCGAATCTCGGCTCGAAATTCAATTATCTCTGCCATTTTAATTAACTAAACGGTTAATTAAATTTAATAACACTCTAACAAATTTTGCAATTCAATACAACTGGCGACGATCTGGAGCGATATTTTAAAATGGGCTGCCGCCGCGACGTTCCAAGTTCTGGCTGGAACGCCTATTACATTTGTTTTACTTGGCAAAGGTGTGTTAAATTACGTTTCATTTCTTGCCAGGACCGGATTGTGGAGGCAGTGAAGGAAAGGTAATTTAAACTTATTACAATACCATCTTCTAGTTGGTTTTAATATTTGTTCCTACTCCAAGCAAAAATAAAACAGTAGGAAGGTTACTGAACAATTAATCTAGTTAGGCATCGAACCCTTGTGTGTAGTTGAGATTAGGCATCCCGGGATGAGTCTCAAAATTACCATGTATGTTGTGCAAACCTCTTTTGGTTCATGTACTGATTTAGTTAAGCATAGATTTTAGCTTTATGTAAATTGAATTTTATAATCAATATATAGTGTGAATTTGATACAAGCCTTTCATTGATTCCTTTATTTTTCAAGTTAGGATCTCGTGCGATTCTGAGGCCTGGATCGGTTACTAATTTTCAAGGAACTTCATAAAGTTCCTTACGTCACCTTAGCACTCCGTTCACAATATAGAAACTAACAAGGTAAATTTTAGCAGTGTGTAATATTAACACATAAAGCAGAAAGTGACATACACAGAGAACAGCAAAGTAGCAATTTAAAGTACGTAGAAATTGTTTTGAAGTATTAACTAAATAAAATATTTCATACGAAAACATTTTTTTTTTTTTCGAAGAGTCATTTCTCATTTTCTATTTATAATTCTTTTCTATCACCCACTGTCATCTATGCTTTCAAATTCGGCAATCGTTAATGCACGAATAATTTTAAGGGCTGCTGGTTCAAAATGTTCGGTAATTACTTCCACATTCAGTGGTACGTCAAAAAAAAAATTTCAAAATTTTTATTGTTCAAATAGGCTTAGAATGTCATGAAACGTCGGAATTTTAAGTTTGAGCAAAAGAAAATTTCCGTTTAAGGTATTGACTTGAAATTTGTTACACGTATGTATTTTAACATGATCTGGAAGTAGATTATATTTTCATCTTCTTCCGTTGAAGGATTGATGGTAAATGAGGGTAAACAAATAAATCAAGCAGGTAAGAGTCCATAAAATTGGTTTTTAGTACATACAAGAGAAGCTATAACGTCTCAAAACATTTTTTGGCATTACCATTATCACCCCCACCCCCATCACATTATTAAAGGGGGTGAAAAAAAATTGTGATTTAGTCTGTGTACAAGAACCAAAAAGCTTAAAATATTTTTTACTTCATCCACCTCCACTATCACCCCCTACCACCACCCCCACCCCGCTACCGATGTGAGATATCGTTTTATGGATTTTTGGGGTAGACGATTTCGAATATTATCTTATTAAAGTTCCATAAACGATTATTTCTACATTCCAAATTTTTTCGTTGTGAGAGACTTGGATGGAAAATCTGGACGTGGAAGTAGTGATTCCTTGGGCAGGGTTTTTTATAAAAGCTTTTATTTAACTTGCAATGTTTGTATGTTTGTTTGTTGGTTTAGGTCATATCTTGCAAGCTGAATTTCGACTAGTTCTAATTAAGCTAGAGCTTTGAAATTTGGCACACGTGTATAAATCCAATATGGCGGACGTCCCAAGATGGCGGATCGGCTTTTTAGTCATAACCCCCCTGATATGGGTATCAAATGAAAGGGTTTGATGAGTAAAATGCGATAAACAATGTGACGTTATTCTAAATCCAATATGGAGGACGTCCCAAGATGGCGGATCGGCTTTTTAGTCACAACCCCCCTGATATGGGTATCAAATGAAAGGGTTTGACGAGTAAAATACGATAAACAATGTGACGTCATTTTAAATCCAATATGGCGGACGTCCCAAGATGGCGGATCTGCTTTTTAGTCACAACCCCGTTGATATGGGTGTCAAATGAAAGGATTTGATGAGTAAAATACGAGAAAGTGTGTGACGTCATTCTAAATTCAATATGGCGGACGTGGGAGAGGTGGGGAAGGGGTGGGAAGAGGTGGGGAAGAGGTGGGAAGAAATGGGGAAGAGGTGGGAAGAAGTGGGAAAGGGGTGGGAAGGGTGGGGAAGAGGTGGGGAAGGGGTGCGACGAGGTAGGAAAAGGGTGGGAAGAGGTGGGAAGGGGCGGGAAGGGGCGGGAAGAGGTGGAAAAAGGTGGGAATAGGGTGGAAAGAGGTGGAGAGAGATGGGGAAGGGCAGGGGAAGTGGTGGAAAGAGGAAAGAAGTGGGAAGTAGTGTTAGAGGGGTGAGAAGACGGGAGAGGGGAGGGGTGGATGGCGGTGGCAAATGAAAGGGTTTCGTCTGTCTGTTTGTAAAATAAGTGGACTAAAAAGTAAAAAATCATCATATAGTGATATTGTATAGTTACTTTGCTCAATTGACCACCCCCAAAGCTTTTGGTTTCCATGTGTATGAATTTAAAAAAAAATTATTTTTACTTTTTAGTAGTTTTTTCAGATAAAAGCTTTTTCTTAAAAATACTTTTTTTATATAATTTTATTTTTGTTTTCAATGAAACTTCTAGGCTTATGAAATTTGAAAGAAAGTATAGATAACGCGGGGTTGTAAAAAAGTGAATTTAAAAAGAAAATGAAGAATGACTTTTTTTCGAAATACAGTCCGTTTAGAAGTTATTAATTATTTAATATTTGAAAAATATAATTTTAGGGGACCATAATTCAAAAACAATAAATGAAATATCTTTAAATTTTGGATATGAGGGTTCTAAAGCGTGCTAATCAATAATATTACATTAGGCTTTCAATAAAAAACAATGGACCCCCATTACATACACACACAGACCGACGTACCTGCAAGGAGGTGACGTCATGTTACTAGCCTCTACCTTGGTGGTGGTTACTATTGCGAATAAATGGTTAAATTATATTTATTAATACAAATATTTCGGATTTTGGTACTAGGAGCTCTAATGTATGGTTTTAATTAATATTAATGTATTTTTTTGTGGATATACCTATTGTGCCGCATTTGAGTAATATGTTAATTAAAAACCGGTGCCCAAGGAATCACTACTTCCATATCCAGATTTTCCATCCAAGTCTCTCACAACGAAGAAATTTTGTATGTGGAAATAATTGTTACCCATAAAAAGATGTCCCACATCGGTAGTGGGGTGGGGGTGGTGGTAGTGGGGGTGGATGAAGAATAATAATATTTTGAAGTTTTTCGTTCTTGTACACACACTAATCACAATTTTATTTTTACCCCCTTTAATAATGGGGTGTGAGTGATAATGGGGGTGGCTAATGCCAAAAAATGTTTTGTATGTACTAAATAGAGATTTTATGGACTCTTACCTGCTTGATTATATTTACCCCCAATTACCACAATTTACATGAAAATATAATCTAGTTCCAGATCACGTTAAAATACATAAGTGTACCAAATTTAAAGACAATATCTCAAACGGTTCCAGAGTAATCGTACGCACAAAAAAAGTTACAGACTGACCGATAGACAGACTATTTTTTTCGTACAAACTTAAAATCTCGACGTTTCATGACCTTTTAAGCTTATTTGAACAATAAAAATTTTTAAATTTTTTTTTGTCGTTACTATACTCACACTGAATGTGGAAGTAAAATGTATTCGCGTTCAACCATGACCGGCTGTAACCTCTGCTCATTATTTAGCTGTATATATAATAGGAAAGTAAACGTTGTTATTATTATTAAATTTGGGCATACAGTTCTATTTTAAAAACTTTGATGTTTAACGGAAAGATTACGTCTTTACATGTAAATGAACCGTCGCGTCGGCAGACTTAAAGACACCACTATTAAATGTCAGATCTTTATATCGCCGTATAATTATATTGCTCACTTACTATGGCTATAACGCGTAAAAAACACCATATTGTCGCTTGACACCACTATAAAGCCGTGATAGTGTTTCCCATCTTGTAAAATTTATACCCTTACAAAGCAATAAATTTAGATTTCCGAACGTAAAATCTAATATTTTTTGCATTATTTGAAAGAATCGCTGTAATAAATTTATTAAACGCATTTCGTTCTTGGGTAAAGACGAGAGGTAAGCCTCCAAACTTGAATGATATAATCTTCAATTTCCACAAAAGCTTTAAGGCCAATCTCGACATTCATCAAAAATGCTAGTAAAATATTTATCCGCGGCATAATCATTATTTCCATTCGATCGCACTTTAATTGAAAAACCTGAATGCTTCGAGATTTACCAGCTTACATTGTGTCTTCTTGTTATTCTGATCAATAATACAAAAAGATAAAGGAGGGATTAGTGCATGTCGCTTGCAGATAGAATATTTCCGATAAATAATATACATTAAAAAACATTATTTTGGATATTTAGCAGATAACTTTCATAAAAACCATTCGTTCTTTGATCCAAGTCTGATTACGTTATATTAACAAGACGTCTCCCCTACGAAACTTCTTGTCAACTTCTTTCATACCCTTGCTATCTAACATTCAGTACGAAAAACAAGAAAATAATCATTTTTTCTATATACCGATGATCTAAGTCCGACCATCCTAGCATATGACAAGAAACCTCCCTTACGATACATATTTTCTAGTATCTCTAGCTCTACCTAGAGGATACTCCATCATAAACAAACATTTGTAACATTTGAAAGGTAATGTAAAATAAAATTGTGATTTAGTGCGTATATAAAAACTAAAGCACTCAATTTTTTTTTTTGGAATTAACCACCCCCTCTCCCACCCTCATAGAAAGATGGGGGTGGTACCCCCACCTTTCTATTAAAGGGGGGTAACAGAGGCCAAGAGCTTCAAAAATGTTTTTTACACTATCCACCCCCTCTACCACCACCATCCCATTTTTAAAGGCGAGAACTGCAAACCCTCAAATTTTCATTGACTCCCTAATTATTTCTTTTTTAAAATCATTTTTTCCGTACTGACAACAGTTTGCTGTAATGAAATTTCAGGTCACATCGATGTCCAAGTCAAATTATATAAGTTTTGTACTAGTGCACTGCACTAGTACAAAATGGAGAATGATATTTAAAACTCGCTGTTTTAATTAACTCTAAATATGTTCAAGAAGTATTGGTTCACAACACAAGTAATTTTGTGTTTACTCTTAGATCATTTTGATGTATACGCACAAGTATAGTCGAACATTACCTGTCCCGATGCGAGATTTTGTGCTACGAACAGAGTACAATACAATAATACCGTTTATTAGCCTGTCAAATTTATCAGAAGCTGCCGTGGCCATCTGGAACACACGTCCGTTTGTTTCCAGACACTACCTGCAAATTACTGATAAGTTAAAATGTTTCTACATGAAACCTGCTTTGTCTACCGTCGGCGTTGTTACGTGGACGTGCACTTCAGGGTTATTGATTGCCTTCTGCTTATACTCCAAAAAGAGAAAAAGTTAGGTGTTAGATGGCCATCATGGGTGATTTATGTATTGTAGCCGTTTAAAAAATGTTTTCTGTAAGAACTGTTTCTGTAAGAACCTCGCTCATGCAGGGGTAAAACGTTTGTAGTCGAGGAACACCTTACAAAATATATTCTTGAAGCCCCGATTTGATTTGGTATTGTGGCATTGGAAAAAACGCGCGTTTCCATTTTTTTTTTTTACGAAATATACTATTTTTATTTTTCTCATGTTCTTACACCTCTATATATATTATATGTTGTAAAATTTATTTTAGTATTACAATATTCCATCGGTGTGTGCAAAAATAATGTTTTGATATGACTGAAAAAATTTTTAAAATTTATATTGTTCAATTCAACAGGCTTAAAATGTCATGAAACGTCGAGATTTTAAGTTTAAGCAAAAAAAAAATTCTGTCTCGTTCTGTCTGTCTGTCTGTGACTTTTTTTATGCTCACGATTACTCTGGAACTGTTTAAGACATTGACTGAAAATTTAAGTAAATATTTAAATGAAGCAAGTAAAAGTCAAATTAACTGACGTACAATTTAATATGACTCCACTTTTCAACCACCAGGCGTAAAAATGTTTCTCGATTTTTAATGTATAGTTAAACGTCCCGGCTAAAGCTTACATTTCTTTATAAATATCACGCAAAGTTACCCCGAAGGGGCTCGTAATTGAGCTGATTCTTAATAATTGTTATATTAAGCTCCCAGCGGGAGCAAGATATCCCCGTCGGGTTTATTAATTTTATGAACGACATCGTTGTTTTTTATTAAATTCCCGTATACATTGTGATGTTGGCTTATTATTTTTCGAAAATTATTACGTCATTGAACGTAGCTGGAAGCCATAAGTGGTTATTGAAAAACAAGTGGGTTGTGTTGCCTTCATTTCTTACAACAGAAATATAATTAATTAATGATTATAATCAAAGTTTGTTTGTTTCTTCCTTTTCAGGTAAAGATATAAAGTACAAAATCACAAATCGGAGCGAAACTGAAAACACAACGTTTGATGTGACAACAATTTCACTACATATGAATAAGTGATGATCAATTTTATTGTGTATAAAAATTTTTAAGAAATTCACTCTTGTTCCCATGCCGTGCCCTTTCTTTTTCCGATTGCAAATCAAAATACGTTAACATTGAGTTGTGAGAAAAAATCACAAAAGGTCACTTTTCAATAGATGTGGAATATAAATCGGATTTGAAAAATGTTAATGTTGAGGTACCACAAGGTAGTACACTCGAGCCAGTACTATTTATTATTTTTATAGATGATTTGATTAACAGCGTTGAGAGTAATTTGGCCACCTTATTTGCGGATGGTTTTTCTGCATCAGTCTCGGCATCTAATATCGTTGATCTAACTTTCTCGTTTAAATAATTGTAATAGAAAGCTTATTGCGTGGTCGGCGGAGGTCGGGGTCGGAGTCGTATCAAATTCATCTAAAACTAATCTAATGTTGTTTTCCACAAAAAAAATTGACTACAGTTTGCTTGTCAAATTGGATGAGAGGAGTTTGCAACAACAAATCACGGTGAAGTTTCTTGGACTACACATAAATTCTAACTTATCTTAGGTTGACCAAATAAATTATGTTAAGAATAAACTGGCCTCATATTATTTCAACTTAGAAAATCTGTTCATAAACGAATTTTAAAAAATTATTATTTTTCATTCCTTGCAGATTAGAATTAACTACCGGAAGCTCATACATAGTCCTTCTAAAATTATTTAATCGCCTTCCATTTTCTATACAGAATGTGAAACACATTAATCGCTTGAAAAATAGAGTTACAGAGATTTTGTTAGCAAATTTCATTTATAACATTGAGGAATTTTTAAATTGTACCTTGTAAAACTTATAGCGTAGCTTGTAGTTGTTTTAATTTTTTTCTGTGTGTTGTTTTATACTAAATTTATACATTTAAATGTAAAATTTGAGTATTGCTACACAAAATTTTTTCTAATGAACTGAGTTTCGAGTTTAGAGTTTAGTATTTTGGTGTTTGTGAACACTTATTTATGTCTATCTCACAATCGACAGAGCTGAATTGCAAACGTTTCAAGTACACTTAAAACTTTCAGGCGAATGGCTTGAAAAAAAGGCTACCGAAAATTGTTTATCGCCTACCCAGATGACAGAGAGGAATAAACACAAGACTAACGCGACATGAAGGACTTTATACTGTACGCTTGCTAATACAAGAGAACCCGTTGGTAGAGTTTTGGGACATTTAAAGGATTCTGAATGGAAACCGAACACCATAATTAGTGCTATTTTATATCAAAGCCGCTGCCTATTATGCCCTAATGATATTCCCGAACTCTATTCAGCTCCACATTGAGACCCAGCACTTTTAACAGAAACAGTAAACTCCAGTTTAATTTGTTTTTAATTCCCTTATACAAATACTGGTTTCTGCCAGGACGTCCCTTTTCCGATATTAAAACCGAAGTTGGTTAAACAAATCTAAATGGAGTTTTCAGAGTTGCGAAAGGCGGAGATAATATCTATTTTAGTTGGCAAGACTGCGCGACGTAGCTTTCGGGGCGAGTATGGGGCTGAATGGCGTGTTTGTGTAAATGCGGGAAAAGAAGGAAATAAACCGAAGATAATTTACTTTAGGGACACTTCATTGAAGGTAATAGAGTCGAAGTAGATACATCTTCATGGCAACATTAGGAGTATTTGTAACGTTGTTGGTGGCGAATATCCTACGATCCACATTTTTTACGTTTTAGCACGCTGAGAAGTTCTGAAATTGTTATAGTCAAACGTAAAATTCAGTTTTACCGAAAAAGCATACCCTAGTACGGATACACGTGTTAAATAATTTTTATCAGACGTTTCAGGGATGATGAAAAACTTGTTTCATTCTCATTAACTAGGTGATTTTTTTTAATATTTATATTATCGTCCTGGCGGAGTTTAGGTATAGCTAGTAGCTATTCCACTATTTACCCAGGACACGTACACATATACAATAGCACAACAACCATTTCCAGCGACATTGCCATGTGCCTCAGCTGAGACTCGAACTCAGGAAAAGAGAGCTAGTAGCCGTTTTGCCTATCACGCCTCTGCTACCATTCCGGCAACATGTGGAAAACGCCACTAGCCAGGATTTGAACCCGGGACCCCATGGTCTCCAGCTCCAGTTTACAGAAGTCTAAAATCAATTTATTCAACATGTTCAAATGGGTTGTGGCTATAATGCTTGTGTATTATTATTATTATTATTATTTTTTTTTTTCGGGTAGGCCGCTGCCGGCAAATTTGAAATTTGCCAATATTGATTTGCGCTTGTGCGTGTTTTGTATACAGTGTTTCAGAATAAATGGCAGATTGGTTAACACTGCAGGTCTTGTGTTAAAATAATACTAACAATATGCTATTGCATTAAAATAATTCTTAGAAAACTGTTATCAGTGAAACAAAATTGTAATTAGGCATACTGATTTCTATCATTACAAAGACTATTTTTCCAAGCAGCGAAAAATTAAAATGGCTTTCAATATGACGGCTATTTTCTAAAATTCGGGGATGAAATGAAAAAAATTAGGCCTTTGGTTCTTGTACACACCAAATCACAATTTTTTTTCACCCCCTTCAATGACGTGGTGGGGGTTGTACTGGGGGTGGCTAATGCCAAAATATTTTTTGAGACCTTACCATATCTTATATGTACTAAATACCTAAATTTATCGATCCTTACTTGCTTGATTTACCTATTTACCCCCATTTTCCCCAATTTATCCCTCAACCCCACAACGGAATGAGATTAAAATATAATCTAGTTCCAGATCTCGTTAAAATACATACGTGTACCAAAAGAGGAGGGTCCATATGGCCGGTTTTCGGCTTAATTTATTTTTGAACCAAAAAATTGAAAAACATGTTTTTATTGTTTGCTATCAATATCGAATCGATTCCACCCCAAGCGGAACTTTCCCCCCCATCCCTTTATATAGATTGCATTACCCACATTAAAACCGCTGCCCAAGGAATCACTACTTCCACATCTAGATTTTCTGTCCAAGTCACTCACAACGAAAAAAATTTGTATGTGGAAATAATTGTTTAGAACTTTAATAATATAATATTTGAAATCCTCTACCCCAAAAACCCATAAAACTATACCCCACATCGGTAGTGGGGTGGGGGTGGTGATAGGGGGTGTTAGTGGGGGTGGATAAAGTAAAAAAATATTTTAAGGTTTCTGGTTCTTGTACACCCACTAAATCACATTTTTTTTTCGTCCCCTTTAATAATAGGGTGGGGGTGGTAATAGGGGTGGCTAATGCCAAAATTTTTTTTGAGACCTTAGCTTCTCTTATATATACTAAATACTAATTTCATGAACTCTTACCTGCTTGATTTACCTATTTACCCCAAATTTACCCCAATTTATCCCCCAACCCATCGACGGAACAAGATGAAAATATAATCTAGTTCTAGATCTCGTTAAAGTACATATGATAACCAAATTTCAAGTCAATATCTCAGACTGTTCCAGAGTAAACGTGCGCACAAAAAAGTTACAGACCGACATACAGACATTTTTTTTTTCGCTCAAACTTAAAATCTCGACGTTTCATGACATTCTAAGCCTATTTGAACAACAAAAATTTTTAAAAAATTTTTTGTCGTTACTATACTTCCACTGGATGTGGAAGTAAAATGAAGCGGTAAAAGTTGGGAAAAAAAACTATAGGAACAAAGTTATAAGAGAATTAAATTTTACATAAAAAGTGAGCGGCGGCATATACTTATGTATCTCTTGTTGTTTTGGCAATATATACGTTTAAATACGACGATCTCGCACGATACCACACTTTGCACGCTTCCTATGCTTATATTCTAAACCGCTGCCCAAGGAATCACTACTTCCACATGCAGATTTTCCATCCAAATCTCACAATGAGAAAAATTTGTATAGGGAACTTTAATAACATAAAACGATATGGTAGGGGGGGTGGCGGCAGGGTGTGGATGAAGTACACAATTTTATTTTTTTCACCCCCTTCAATAATGGATGTGGGTGATAATGGGGGGTAGCTAGTGCCAAAAAATGTTTGAGACCTTAGCTTCTCTTATATATACTAAATACCAATTTTACGGACCCTCACTTCCTTGATTTACCTATTTACCCTCATTTATCCCCCAACCCTTCAACAGAATAAGATCAAAATATAATATAGTTCTAGATCCCGTTAAAGTACATACGTGTACCAAATTTCAAGTCAATATCTTAAACGGTTCCAGAGTAATTGTGCGCACAAAGAAAGTTACAGACGACAGACCGACAGACAGACAGAATTTTTTTTGCTCAAACTTAAAATCTCGACGTTTCATGACATTCTAAGCCTATTTGAACAATAATAGTTTTAAATTTTTTTTTGCGTTTCTATACTTCCACTGCATGTGGAAATAAAAGATAGACGTGTGCTGTCACTTAACTTGTTTTGTCGAAAATTTAATTCTCCACAATTTTTTCCTTTACAATTTTTTTATATATCTTACCATTTCGGCAGCGTTCTCATTTTAATGTGGGTATTGCCTTCCATAGATGTAGATTGGCAGCCATATTTGACGCCACCATTTTGAATTTTGCAATTTTTTTCCGAGCCAGAAAGGTACTCCCTACCTCCATACAAAATTTCAAGTTCCTACCTCATCGGGAAGTATTAAAACAATTCACTGGACAAATAAATATGGGTAAATGTGCAATAAAAACAAGCTGCTTTATATAGATTTTATTAATTTACTGGTATATTTAACATATTAGCCGTTTATCTCACCCAATCATTGAAATATGAATTGTCCAATCACATATTGTAAGCTCGTGCAGAGTTAATGTGGCAACAATGCTTCCGTTTTTATTATGTAGTGTGATGCTTTTTTAATAACGGTCAAGTTTTCCGTGAAAATCAAGTAGGTACGTAAACAAAACAAAACATTGTAGGTGTAGGTTTAGTAACGCGTGCAATTACATAGGTGTACGTGTTTGTTATAATTTCAAGCTTCGGTGTTTAAAACTTTAGTGATATCGTGATTGAACTATTTTTAATTACTTCTTGGTGTTATTAGCTGTGAATTGTGTAGGTTAGGGAGTAAATTTCGTTGCTCGTGGAACTTTTAAAACATGTCAAGTGACTTTTTGTGTACACTGGCTTTGAATCGCCACAGAAAACGGTAGAACAACGATGTCATGATTTTAAAATGTAAAAGTGTACCCAGTGAAATATAATTTAATAATAAAAATATCGTGTCATTGAAGCTAATTAAATGAGCTTCTGCAAAACTGCAAATATATAAAATGCAAAATGCGAATAATTCCAGAATGATTAAAAACTGACAGTATTGTATGTAGGTATGTTGGATGTTTTTCAGCGTCTCTATGTTTGAACTAAAAGATTAATATATGCTCTGAATGAGCTTTTGGTAGAGAATTTAATTATAAACAACTTTGTACGTGTATACAGGGTCATTCACGGAAAGCGGGTATTAGACGTTTCTCGGGATCTGTCGAGTTTAGAAATTTGAAAATTGGTATGAGGGGGTTTTTGGATATGGCGGATCCAACGAAAATATTTTCATGCTTGTGCTACTTCCGCTTATACCGGATGTAGCTCCTAACTTTGTTATTTTAAATGGAACACCCTGTAATTTATTGCATATTTCGATTCCTCATAAAATTTTAGCTTAGGTTTATGTACCATAACATACTCTTAAATATTCCGGTTTTCGAGATAATTAATATTTTTGGAGATTTTTGACGGTTCCCACCCTTCGGGAAAAAAATCAATATCTTCTATCATGTAGCCGATTAGGAAATTTTCTTTTCAAACTCTTACAAGTATCCTATGACCTAACTAAAAGTTCTCTTATGTTTTCACAATATCATACAGAGTATTTTATTTTCACAGTCGAACATTGTTTTAGTTCAAACGTCAAAAAGTCATTTTTTTCAAATGGAACCCCCTGTATATTTTCACAGAATCTAATAGAGGATTGAATTCTGCATCGATTGATATTACCATTCCCTATCCTATCTCTCTTTGTTTTCTTATTATGGTCGAATATTTGTAAAACGTACAAACAAAATCAGCACTGTTTGTTAGTAGGCAATACAAGTCATAACTCGGTTCCTTTTTTATCATAAACGAGAATATTCATGTAGATAATTGATAATCATTTGTTTTTGACAGCTTCAAAAACGAGATTAGATTTATAACAAATACTTTGGCACAAAAATTTACAAAATTAATGAACACTGAATATAAATATTTAATGCAGCAATTGTTCAAAATGCTCTCCATTCTGCTCTAAACAAGCCAATATCCTGGAATTTACGGCACTTACAATGGCTCGGCGAATTTCGTGGGTATTTATTTATTGAAATGCAGTCCGTATTCTCTTCTTTGGATCTTCTTTGGTAGTAGCCGCGATGGCATAAACAATATTTTTGATAGTATCATATCTACGAGGAGAATTTAAATAGCAATAAATATGCGAAGATTTTGCGAACAGTAACTTTTATTGATAATTTGCCCCTAAATATTTATAATTCTATGTATTTTCAAATAAATGGTTGCGGTCCACGGGAAGTTTATGATGAATTAGTAGCGACGTTCGAAGATAGGTTGTTTGGCTACCGAGGACCTTGGAGATGGCCAACAAGGTCCCCTGATTTGACCCCCTTAGACTTTGGACCTTTGGGGAATTAAAAATATTGTTTATGCCACCCCTGCTACTACCAAAGAAGATCCAAAGAATAGAGAACGGGCTACATTTTAAGAAATCCCCATGAATTAGCCAAGCCACTGTAAGTGCAAGTGGAGAGCATTTTGAACAGTTGCTGCATTAAATATTTATATTCAAAGTGTTCATTAATTTTGTAAATTTTTGTCCCAAAGTATTTGTTATAAATCTAATCTCTTTTTGAAGCTGTCATCTTGATAATAAACAAATGATTATCAATTATCTACATGATTATTCTCGTTTATGATAAAAAAGGAACCAAGTTATGACTTGTATTGCCTACTAACAAACAGTGCTGATTTTGTTTGTACGTTTAACAAATATTCGTCCATAATAAGAAAACAAAGAGAGATAGGTATAGGCAATGGTAACATCAATCGATGCAGAATTCAATCCTCTATTAGATTCTGTGAAAATATACAGGGGGTTCCATTTGAAAAAAATGACTTTTTGACGTTTAAACTAAAACAATGTTCGACTGTGAAAATAAAATACTCTGTATGATATTGTGAAAACATAAGAGAACTTTTAGTTAGGTCATAGGATACTTGTAAGAGTTTGAAAAGAAAATTTCCTAATCGGCTACATGATAGAAGATATTGATTTTTTTTCCGAAGGGTGGGAACCGTCAAAAATCTCCAAAAATATTTATTATCTCGAAAACTGGTATGTTTAAGAGTATGTTATGGTACATAAACCCAAGCTAAAATTTTACGAGGAATCGAAATATGCAATAAAATACAGGGTGTTCCATTTAAAATAACAAAGTTAGGTGCTACGTCCGGTATAAGCGGAAGTAGCACAAGCATGAAAATATTTTCGTTGGATCCGTCAAATCCAAAAACCCCCTCATACCAATTTTCAAATTTCTAAACTCGACAGATCCCAAGAAACGTATAATACCTACCCGCTTTCCGTGAATGACCCTGTATGAGATTTTTTCGTATCATACAGTTCGGTTTATAATTTCTAGCACTTGCTTTAGAGAAAATTTCCATCAGCAATATTGGAGCCGCCATTTGCATTCGTATTACCAGCGACTAGCCCACAGAAATTAGTCAAAAACGAGGAAACCTAGACAAAATTAGTAAAAATCTGAATTTTTGCAAACTCAAATCCACAAAAATCACAACATGGCTACCCAAGATATTGAAGATCAAAGTCTTTTGTGAATGTGAAAGTTGTAGAGAATTAAATTATCTACAAGTTATCTTTTTTATTTTAGCCAATGCTTCTGTCATTAAATTTAATAATTTGTTTCCTATTTTCGAGGTATGATGTTAACCACTGTTATACCATCTAGTCAATTTCATATTTTTTTAGTTTAAATACAAGTAGATTGTTAAAATAATATAAAATATGTTAGGTACGTTGTAAACGTACATTATATCAAAATTTTTTCTTAAATCCATCTTTCTGCCGCTGTATCTCATTATACATTAGACTTACAATAAAAATGTATATACAAAAAATTTAGGAAATTGTGTCCTCTTCAACTTTGTCTGGAACATTTTTCTCGCAGGATCGAGCGTTGCCGAATTATTTTGAAAAAGCAATTTTTTGCACTTTTCAGTCAAGATGGCGCTCAAAATTTCTAAAATATGGATTCTATCTAAGAGTAAACCACCTTCATTTTCCATTTTCAACCACTGAATAACTTTTGAATCATCAACAATTGGAAAACCTCATATATGATTATTTTGATTTGAAATGATCTCCCCTATCACCGCACTTTGTTTGATCGTCCACTTTTGGGAAACCTTGTATTTATTCCATAATAAAACTTCTTACAAAATAAGAAAGGTTTTTTTGAGTATATCTCGTCAAAGAAGTTTTTTATTTATTAAAAGAATAATAAAAAAAAGAATAAAATTAGAAGCTTTAATTTAACAAAGAAATTCGGTGTTCAAGAAGTTGCAATTTATTCAGATATTTTGTTTTTAAATAAAAATTTAAATAAATATATCTGAATTAATAGTGAAAATATTTTCCCCCTTTTTTGAAGGTTTCAATATCCGATTAATCTCAAATAACACAAAGTTACCGTCGATACTGGATTGAACACTGAACTTCGAAAGAGTGACATCGAAGACAAACAAAAGTCTAAAGCATCGCCTCCATAAAATTATGAATAAACATGAGGATCCCTGTATTAAGGGTAAATATTTATCTTTCAAACAACTAACAAGATTTCTATGCATAAACTTTACTCATTTCTTGCATTTCATATTAAATTGTATTATGATTGTATATTTTATTCTGTCCATCAGTGTGGAATTTGGTATTGAGTACTTAATTATTAATTCTTTTGCTAGTTTTAATCTCGGTTTTAATTTAATTTAATTAATTTAATTTTTAATTTTTTTCTAATTTCGATTAAATTATTTTATCTATAAATACAAATTTTATTTTCTTTTTGAAGCTGAGTACCGATTACTGCTTTAAAAATTTAATTATAAAAATTTTGGACTGTTTTTTTTTATTCATTTATTATATGTAATCAAAAATAATAGCCTACACATCAACACATATTTTGAGTATTATTATTACTTGGCACGATGCGATGCTTTGGAATCATTTATTGATATTTCAATTGAGTGTAAACTCATGAACCCCATTCAAATATCAAACCAGTGACTGTTATTTCACGAGACTACCATAAATTTCAGTTATTTTATGATTGCCTATTTGTGTCTATTAGGATTATTTTCCTATAAAAATACATTCTGTTTCAGAATTGTGACAAATATTAGCTTGCCTCAATCGATAATATGCTAAAAAAGTTATAGACTAATTCAATTAAAATATATCACTAACATTTATTTACTTTCAAGTAGTGTAGCAAAATGTTGGCTCCTGTTACAGGATTAAGCAAGCTAAAAACGTACTCTTCGCCAATTTACTAAGCTTTTTATATAATTGTTACACATTCAATAGGATACTCTTCGCAGTTTTCTTGTAAATAATGTTAGTTTTTGGAAATCATAAATTTTGTGATACCAACTTTGTTGTGAAAAAAATATATGAAAAGAAATTGAAAAAAAAATCAACCTGTCTCGGATTCGAACACACGATCTTTGCAAGGCAATCCACTGGCATTAGCCACTGGACTATCACACATTACTACAAAAATTGAATGTCTGTAATACAGAGCGTGTAATTGCCCATTAGGTATGTACATTCACGTAGCGCGAGAGATATGACAACACTGCAGAGCAAACTCGCCCGTCCGCGAAGATCTCAGCTCTCAATTATTTCATTTCAGCCAGCTGGCACACGCGATGTTGTAATTCTTACTCCCTATACCTAGCCCGCCACTACACACAGTGTATATGTCTTTCCAGAATCATATTTCAACGCATTGGATATATTATTATAAAATATACAAGGTGATTCGGGTATGCGGTCATTATTTTCTAGTGGTGATTCTACATAAAAAAATATGAAAAAAGTTCATATAAACATGGGCCCGGAAATCCCTCCTGAGGGCACTGCGGGTCTCTTAAATGGGCACCCAAAATTAACATTTTATTTTAATTATTTATTTATTTATTTTTATTATTTCATCGGAATATGATTTCTTGGCTAAAAATACACAAAAAAGGTTACCTTGTTGTAACGCCGTACGATCAACCGGTTTCGCGAAATTTAAACCTAAAGAAATGATGAATTCATTGAAAAAAGACTGGAAAAATTCATTTAGGTTCTTTCTCGAAACCGGTTGGTCGTACGGCGTTACAACAAGATACTCTTTTTTTGTGTATTTATAATCAATTAATCATATTCCTATGAGACAATCACAGAAAATTCACATTAAAAATTTTGGGGGGAGAAGTAAGTCCCCCCTTTTCAATTTTGATTGAATTTACCCTTGGTGGATAACATCAGATAATGACCTTTATTATTATCGAATCACGTGCAAAAACTAGTCACTGTAGCTTAATGGGTTCCTGAGATATTAAATAAAATGTTTATGTTTATTTATAGAATCACTAGAAATTAATGACCGCATATCTGAAACACACTGTATATTAGTAAAAATATTATAGAGATAACATTTCCCAAAATTTCTATTTACATACAAGCGACAAAAATTAAGAAAACAATTTTTTTTAAATTAAATGATTAATAACTTTCTTATTTACTGATTGATTTTCTTCATAAACAATAGGGTTCTTCCTCTAGCTAACACTAACTTACTTTCCATGTTTCAATCCAATCCGACTTTTCGTTCTTAAGTTATCGTGCTTAAAAGAAACGTGATGGACGGACAGACGGACATTTTGAAAGTTGTTCAGAATTCGTTCACTAACACAATGATATGAATTTTTTTTTCTCTACGAGCGAAATTTACGGTTTTAGAAATGTGCCGATCAAATGCATTATACTCTTCGTTTTTGCGAAGAGTATAATAATCTGCTAAAGGGTTAATTATAATTAAGGAAAAGAAGACTAGGAACAATACGAAGAACAGTATTCGAAGCAAAATTGAATTTAAATTATGAACTAAGCAAAGCAAATAGGTATGTAAATAATAATAATAATATGTTACCAAAGTATTTTTTTTAACTATTTAACGTCGGCCTATTTCCGCTACCAGGGCCTATCACCGACGCCAGGAGACGAGCTACCCCCAACCTGAAAATTTTGCCGAACCTCTTCCCTTAAGAAGAGTAGGGATCTTTTACTTGCCTAACATTTAATAGACAAGGAACCGCCTGCTTTACATCCCCTCCGAAGGATGGTATATCCACTACTGAAATTACGTAACTTCCGAGTATACACTGATATACAAGCCTCTAGAAGGTGGGGCGAGAACGCTGTATTTCCCAAGATAGGTGGGTCGCCCATCCAAGTACTAACCGCGCTCGACGTTGCTTCAACGGAATATCGACTGATATTCACATTGAAGTCGCCTCTACGTTCGCCCCCTTACCAAAGTATATAGCATAAATCGGTGTACTGACTGTCATGATGCAAGTACGTTCTTAATCCAACTCACATCTAGTATATGCTAGTGATGGAAGCGGTGGAAAAGAGTAATCATACCGATTAAGATTTAAATTGAAATGTTGCAAAATTGGTGCAAGATATAAAAAAAATTATAGATACCTACTAAGTTAGGTAATCAAATTTTCTACCAGAAAGTGAGTAGAAGCATATATCTATATTTTATGATATATGCAAAAAAAATGGTACAAACTGTGGCATTGTACATTCATCGAATTGAAATGCATAGGTATATTGCCAAAGCAGTAAAAGATGCATACATTTTCGTTATATTAATTTTGCCGAATTACAATGAATAGTTTTTCCTGAGCCTTTTGGCTCACTGAGTTATTTAACTCTTTAGCTTAGTATGAATTTTGCCAGCTTATTTTTTGAAACAAGCTATTTTGGATAGTTTTCAGTAAGAAATATCAGGTTCATTCAAAACCCTTTAGTAAACGGGGTGGACCATTAATATTGGAACATAGTTCAAGAGGAGACTCTTTGGACCTAAATAAGAGGATACAACCAAATATGCTTTAGTAAATTGTAACGGTGAGAAAAGGTACAGGGTGTCAAAGTTTAAGTTTTTTCTATTTTTTTTTTACAGTTACTTAACGACCTTTTGACCGATCTTCTCCAGAGGGTCTAGCATGATAACCATATGAAATATGCCCCAGAACCGAATAAGACAACTCCTATTTTGTTTAATAGGTTATCCATTTTTATACTATTATTTATATAGTTTTTACTCACCTATCTCATAACATTACTGTGTGATGTACCAGAAACGTTATTGTAGGGAGGATTATGAAGAAATTTAAATATAGTTTTACAGTTGTCTCGCTTAACTATTAATATTTATATTTAACCAAAAAAAAATCAAGGATGATTTTTATACGGTTTCATCACAGTGATCACTTTAGAAAAAATCGTAAACATAGTAATGCATATGTAGATAAACTGGTAAAAGTTTTATCAAATTCAGACTGCTGCAACATAGTAAAAAACCGCTGTGGGTGGGGGTGGTGATAGGGGGTGGTAGTGGGGGTGGATGAAGTAAAAACACGTTTTGAGGTGTCTGGTTCTTGTACACACACTAAATCACATTTTTTTTCATCCCCTTTAATAATGGGGTTGGGGTGGTAATGGGGGGGTGGCTAATGCCAAATTTTTTTTTGAGACCTTAGCTTCTCTTGTATATACTAAATACCAATTTTATGGACTCTTACCTGCTTGATTTACCTATTTTCCCCAAATTTACCCCAATTTACCCCCCAACCCTTCGACGGAACAAGATGAAAATATAATCTAGTTCTAGATCTCGTTAAAGTACATATGTGTACCAAATTTCAAGTCAATATCTCAAACGGTTCCAGAGTAAACGTGCGCACAAAAAAGTTACAGACAGGCCGACAGACAGACAGACAGACAGACCGACAGACAGAATTTTTTTTTTTCGCTCAAACTTAAAATCTCGACGTTTCGTGACATTCTAAGCCTATTTGAACAATAAAAATTTTTTTAAATTTTTTTGTCGTTACTATACTTTCACTGGATGTGGAAGTAAAATAAATAAATGCACAGTTGGTATATGGTTTCGCCCACTATACAGATTATAATTTTTCGATTCAAATAATAAATACTAGCTTTATTAATATTTTTATTAATCATATTTTGATTTAGGTATTACAATTTTTCCAATATTTTTAAATGATTGATGATTAACTCCAACTTTAAGTACCTACCTATATTTGAAGATTCTTTTACATATTGTATTTCAGGATTGTTTTGTTGAGCGATTAATAATACTCTCTACAATAATATTTTTGGTTGATCACTCTATCTCTGTTAGATTCAGAGAAAAAAAAAAGGTTATCATGCTAGATCCTTTAATAAAGAAACAATTTTTAAGCATGCAAGCAATGGACTGACTAGAAAATGCAATGATATTCTGCTCGTGAGAGCAGGAAGCCACGGAAAATGTAAAAAAAGCATTTCAGGCGCGGAAAAAATTTGAATTTATCATTTGGGTACACTTTCATTATATGGAGGCTAAGCTGATAATGGAAATGCATTACCTGCTATATCTCTATTTCCCTCCTCCTTTAATACAGACATCGGAATGAAAACAAACTGCAGGTCTAATACTGTCATCACGATAAAAAAAGATAATATTTTGGCTTAATAAAAAATCCGGTTGCCTCGTACACGACTTAATATAAGATTTCAGATAAGAAACAATCTAAGCCGAAGTGTTATTACCAGGGATTCAAACGCGTGGTTTTTAATTTCCTGCGGAAAATCCAAGGGCTAATAATGGCTGAACGAAATTCCTTTATTCTTATAAAGTACTTCTCAGCCATTTCCTTTCTATCTGTGGCTTCTCACGCTGTTATTTAAACGACCAGATTAAAGCTAATAATATATTCAATAGCCTGATAACGTCTATAGTCCTGTAATATCCTTATAATTAGTGAAAAATAGAAAAACATTCATAGGACCCATAGTGAAGAGATGCAAAGAAACAACAATATAGTTTACTATTCATAAACTGGTATTATTTTTCAAAACTTTCGTTATTTTCTTATGTTTCTTTTGTTCTTTTTGAGTTTTGGGCCACGTATTTACAGTTAAGATTTATTTTATTGACTTACCGTTCAAGTCGTTAAGTTCTTGATTACGTACAGACACTGGTTGTTCGTTCTTTCTGTGTTGCTTTTTGGATTTTGGACCAAGTTTTTATTTTTATTTTATTCATTGACGTTAGTTGATAGTTTAGTGTGGTATTTTAATGTGCATAGAATCCATAAAAAATGATCCTAATTTACCAAATGTGTTGAACGGAGAGCGTATGTCCTTAGTTCGACGTGTCGAAAAGTGTATTGATGCAGACGGAAGCCATTTCGAACAATTTATGTAAATCGATAATTTATTGGTAAGTTCTAGATTTACAGAATATTTTAGTTTTCGATACCTGATCGCGAGCCTGATCGGCAATTCGTTAAATAAATCAGATTTTTTACTAACTTAAAATACACACAATTGTTTTCTGTTATCGTATCTCAGACGTCTAACTCTTTATTTCCCAATGTCATGCAATAATTACTCATTTTTTAAGCTTTTAACCCAGAACACTCATTTAGGTTACAAATGTTAATAAATCACATTTAAATCTGATAAATTATAAACAGCAATAAAAGCTTCAATATTTTGTTCTAAATTAAAAATACACACATGTAAAGAAATGCTGTGTTTAAACCTCTACGTAGTCTACGCCCATCATTTGCTTGCAGTTCTGCAAAAAGAGATAACGAATTATTTACATTTTTATAATTGGTCTGGTTGAGGTGATCATCTTTGCTTTGAAACCGCGAGCCGCTGCGGGCCGGCGAGAACGAGTAGATCGGTAATCTTGGCACTATTTTATGACAATTTAAAAGTAGTATAATTGGGAAGTACACATCCATTGACCCATAAAGGCAGTGGTTCTCAAATGTTTCCGACCCTAATCAATTTGTTGACCTAGGTCAGTTTTTTCAAAGTGCCCCTAGGGGAAAAAAGTCATAAAGGTTTTCTGTTTGTCTAGTCGGTCCCCATCACCAGTTTTTTAATGGCATGAAAGTGATTACACCCTATATACAAGGAAGGTAATGTAAATATGTTTAGGCTGATAAAATGCAAGATTCATGGCCACTTTTTAATCCCAAAATAATTCTGCTAGCACGTTTTTGTATGGTAAAAGTAATTGTCCAGTCGGTAGAGATATTCCAGGAAATTATACCATATGAAATAGGAGCACCGAAGACTGCGTGATAAAGTATTTTCAAAATATTCTTATTTAATCCCTTGTTTGTCATAGCTCTCAAACAAAAACATGCGCGATTTAATTTCTTATTTAATGCTGCAATAATGTTCTTTCAATTCATATGTCTGTCTACAGTGGAACCAATCGAATTTATTTCATCAGTAAATTTGCCATTAAAGTTTGCAGTTGTGAAATTCGCTCTTTGTCTTTGGTTAAAGTTTATACAATATGTCTTGTCGAAATTAATTTTAATTTTATTGCCGTCACGCCAATTACGTATATCGTCTAAGCATTATTTACATAAGGTAGAATATTTGCAGAAGTGCCGCTTTTTACCAGAAAAAGTGAATCGTCAGCGAAAAGCGTTGCAGATGAATTTAATACACAAGATAGCAGATCATCTATATAGAGTATAAATAAAAGTGGACCCAGGACTGATCCCTGAGGTACCCCGCTTCTTATTCTACCCTAGTCTTAATACTCTGTTTGCTCAGCTGATTTTCTTAAAATTATTCGCTGCTGCCTGTCCACTAAATAGTTTTGGAACTAATTGAATGCTACACCTCGTATGCCATAGAATTCTAATTTTAAAAGAATTATTTCTAAATTCACGCTGTCAGGCGCTTTAGAGGAGTCACATACTATACCAGCAATTTGATGATTAGAGTTTAAACTTTCTGTAATGGTCTTTGTTATGTCATACCCTGCAGTTGTTGTTGATTAGCCACTTAGAAACCCATGCTGGCTTTGTTTTATTATATTACAGTTGTTTAAAAATTTTAGTAATTTCTTGTTCACATACAGGCATTACTTTTGTTTGACAGAGATTGTAAGTACCTAACTAAGTATTTTTGTTTCTATTCACGCCACAAGCTTTTAAGACAATTAATTCAATATAACTTATTTTTTTCCTTTTAGGTACACTTAAATAGTAATAAAAGCTTGTTTTTAAAAAGTTTTTTTTACATCTAATTTTGTATTTAAATTTTTGGTTGCGTCTTGATTATTATATATTCCTTACTTAAAATAATATCGGATCCTTCACCATTTCTTAGAATACAACGTCTGAGTGAATACACTATGCGACTATAGTGCTAAAACTAAAAAAAAGACACACTTTTTGGTACCATATTATTGTATTGTCACGAGAACTACACATGTATGCAAAATTTCAGCTCAATTGAACATCGTTAAGTGATTCAAAATTGACTGGCAAGATTTGAACTAAACGTAAAATTTGAAATAAACATACTAACTAACAAACATACAAAGGAAGTTAAATAAAAGCTTGTAAAAAAAAACTGTTTAATTTGAGATAATTTTTTCTAAGATTTTGGAAAAAGCAGACGACAAACTGCCATCAGTAAGATTAATATCTTAAAGTGGATGCATTCAATAGGTTGAGGTATTCCAAAATCCTGTTTCCATTCAATGGAAAAAAAACCGCTGCCTAAGGAATCACTACTTCCACATCCAGATTTTCTATCCAAGTCTCTCACAACGAAAAAATTTTGTATGTGGAAATAATTGTTTATGGAACTTTAATAATATAATATTTGAAATCCTCTACCCCAAAAACCCATAAAACGATACCCCACATCGGTAGTGGAGTGGTGGTGGTGATAGGGGGGTAGTGGGGGGTGGATGAAGTAAAACAATAATTTGAGGTTTTTGGCTCTTGAACTGTCGTGAGCAAAAAAAATGGGACAACTATTTTTTTTCTAATGTAAATCTATCTCTATTTGAATATGTAATGATAAATAACTGACAGAGTCACAAAAATTAAAGTTAAATGTACACAACTAGATTTTAGCAAAAATGCGTTATAAGACTAGTCCCATTTTTTTGCGCACGACAGTACACAGTACACACTAAATCATAATCTTTTCTCGTCCCCTTTAATAATGGGGTGGGGGTGGTAATGGGGGTGGGTAATACCAAAAACATTTTTGAGACCTTAGCTTCTCTTGTATATACTAAATACCAATTTTATGGACTCTTACCTGCTTCATTTACCTATTTATCCCAATTTACCCCCTAACCCTTCGACGGAACAAGATGAAAATATAATCCAGTTCCAGATCTCGATAAAGTACATACGTGTACCAAAGGACAATGTTAAAAATAGCTGATTTTTGGCCCCTTTCCCGGAACGCATAAAACCCAGAGAAAATGGTTGGAAAAGGCTCAAGATTAATAAAAATACATCTTCGTGGTACCAAAAGCCTGGGGAAAATTTTATTTCACCCCTAAAAACATAAAAACAACCACTAAAATGCTATAAATAATAGCTTATACTGAATGTGAAAATTATATTTATTTTATGATAACTATTAGGTATCGATTCAATAGAGATAACAAAAAGGTGAAAACTACCCCTATCTACACCTTATTCGGGGGATGGAACGCCATGCGCAACATGTAATATTAAAAAAATATGTACCAAGGTGATTAAAAATGTACAAAATGATTTTTTAATATTAGTTGAGCCGACCTTCAACTGATCCGACCTCAGCATCTCTATTTTCAAAAAAGGGTATAATAAAAAATAAATAATAAATTATTATATTATAATTATTACATTATTATATACATATATGTAGGAGTAAATATATATAATTGCATTTTTAGAAGAATGTTTATCAAATCTTCAGATAGTTTCGCATTATAATAATATAATAATAATAATAATAACAATAATAATAATAATGTTTATTTGGAATTAAAAGATTACACAATGTAACAATAAAGGTGTTTACCAAATAAACACTCAGGTTTCGCAGAGGTATTCTAGTGACACTTATTTGCGATTTTGAGTGTGTGAACATTTAATTTTTACACTATTTAATATATGTAATATTTACTTATATACTATAATACTGCACATATACATAGTATTATAGTTGACATTTTGCTACTTATATACAGTTAATTCACCAGTAAGATAAAAAAATAGCAAAAAAAATGTTGAATGTAAAAAGGATCGCCTCCTCGTGGTGCATCCTGGAGAACACAATAAGTGGCCAAATGATCCTTCTTTGCAAATATTCATTTACATATTTACTGTACCCTTTTCTCCAACAAGTGAAGCTTACCCAGAAGTACCTTTACATGGAATAATATAATAGAGAATAAACTAATATCATTTTCAACCCCTTACAGCGATTAACTATCTTCAACGTCTATCTATTAAATGCAGACATAAGAACCAATAGAAACCTTTCATTTTATTTTAATTTGCTCTGCAAATATTCTGTACTAGATGCTGTTCTCTCTAAATAACGGCAGTTTTTCTTTATAGGGATACTATTAGGTAATCAGTATAAGTGTTGCTGTAATATTTTCATATGATTCTATATATTTCATAAATTGGTAATCTTATTTTTTCTAACATTAGTTGTCTATAGTGCCTGTCATCCCTAAACTGGAGTTGGTGCTGATTCATTGTAATCACCTTGTTTCTTATTTTTTAGTATTTGTAGCGGTGAATACGATTCTACCACCTGAATAGGGTAGTTTGGTTGTTTTCGAGGTTGCTAAATAACTCGCTATTTGTTCTTTATTAAAAAAAATGTGTTGACTAAAACCATAAAGATCTATTGTAATATTACGTGCGGTAAATATTTTTCATATTGATATAGAGGAAGTTTTTCGTAATAATCACGTCAAGACAAAGTGAATGTCTGTCCCTCTTACTAGTAGAAAATAATTTGGTGCATTACTAAGTGCCGCCGCATTTTTTAGTATCCGATACTGTTGCACCCCGAATAGGGTAGTTTGGTGGTTTCCAGGGTCGATAACTAAAGCGCTTTTTTGTAATAATGCTTGCTGCGAATATTATTTCATACCTTTATAGGGGTTAGGTTGTTTTTGAAAACAGAGATGCTGAGGTCAGGAACAGTTGAAGGTCTGGCTCAACTAATATTAAAAAATTATTTTGTACATTTTTAATCACCTTGGTACCTATTTTATTAATATTAGATGCTGTGTATCTCGTTTCATCCCCCGAATAGGGTGTGGATAGTGGTAGTTTTTACTTTTTTGTTATGTCTATTGAATCGACATAATAGTTATCATAAAATAAATATAATTTTCACATTCAGTATAAGCTATTATTTATAGCATTTTAGTGGTTGTTTTTATGTTTTGGGGGTGAAATAAAATTTTCCCCAGGGTTTTGGTACCACGAAGATATATTTTTATTAACCTTGAGCCTTTTCCAACCATTTTCTCTGGGTTTTATGCGTTCCGGGATAGGGGCCAAAAATCAGCTATTTTTAACATTGTCCTTTCAATATCTTAAACGGTTCCAGAGTAAACGTGCGCACAAAAAAAAGTTACAGAGAGACCGACAGACAAGACAAATTTTGTTTTCACTCAAACTTAAAATCTCGACGTTTCATGACATTATAAGCCCATTTGAACAATAAAATTTTAAAATTTTTTTTTGTCGTTACTATACTTCCACTGGACGTGGAAGTAATGAGAGTGGCTAAGCAATAATTTAAAATATGCACAATAAATTGTAATAAGAAATGTAAGCACAGATCAATAATTACAATAGTAATCTGATCTCAAACAGTCTACACATTTTATAACCATTATGATTTTTATTATTATCATTATCATCGCTTTTATGATTCAGTTGGTCATTTCACTTGATATATTTACTTATTTTCGTGGTTTATATTAATAAAACTCAATTTCAAGAGGTACCAAAAATAAAAATATATAATTTTGCCCATAAACTTTAAAAAAGTTATAGTACCACTAGTGCAAAACTTTCCAATTCTAAATTCCTTTGCGAAGTGACTTACAGCCGTCCATAAATTTGTTTGGATAGTACGAGCAGACAATTGAGTTCGCGAAAGGCTACACAATAAATAATTAATAAATCTAGTGAGAATTTGCCGCGCGTTATATTTTTCCTACAAACATGATTTTACGTGCGATAAAATTTTATTTACTTCCTATGTTCCAAAGCATTTCAATTTAATGTTGCACTATTGTTATAAATCTCGGTGATGTCTGAGTTTATGGACTTCAAAAACGTTCGCCATATTTATTGCCGCTGGTGTACCGCTTTGTTTAAAATTCAGAGATTGATGAGCGCATTATTTTTGCACATAAATTTTTGCATGAAACTTAACAAGCAATGAGGGCGCTGGCTTTTTTAAATAGAAGTGTTTTAAAGTAGCAGTTTATTATTAAAGTGGATCTTTTGTTGCAATCTTAACGGTTGCCTGTCTCGGAGAAAATATTTGAATTTGTTCGTATTCTGAACAAGTTAACTTATGTTCGTTTAACCTTAAAAACGCGTACTTTCCGAGATATATACGTCCAAATGAAAAAAAAAAAAATCGGAAAAATGTATACGATCTTTTTTGTAGGAAATAGCATTCTAAACAAGTTTACTTATGTTCATTTACCTCTAAAATCGCGTACTTTTCTTTATATTTGCATTCACAATAAAGGAAACACGAAAAAAACATTTAAGTGTATATTTTTCAAGCCACTTTTCCGGAAAAACCAAAAGGATAATTGGAAAAATATATAGAACCTTTTTTGTAGAAAATTGTATTCTAAACACGTTTACCTATGTTCGTTCAGACTTAAAAACGCATACTTTTCGAAATATACATATCTCGAAAAAAAAAAAACGGAAAAACGTATATACAGTATGTCCGGCGATGTGGTAGACAAGAGGACAAACGGACCGAAAATTTCGTTTTTCGAGGAAAAGTCATTCTTTATGAAAAAATTTGCTTGCTGAAAAAATACGATTGTCGATGAAAAAAAAAATTGTATACAGGGTGTCCAAAGTGTTAAAAATTCAAATTTTTTACAGCAGTAAAGTACCCAAATTTTAAAGTTTTTAGCAAAATGCTATTTAAGAAAATTGTTTCAAAGAATTACACAAGCTGTAGAAGCAATATCCCAAGAAGAAGTGCGGAGGAGTTGACTAGCTTAAAGCCCAACTGGAAAAATGCGTCCTTCATGGTGGAGCAGTGTTTGAATAATAATTGTTATGGTCTATTTTTATGAATTATACCTTAAATTATAATCAAGTATTGGTTTCTGTTTATAGTATTTTGTTAAATGTTTTATTTAGTAATTTGAAATAAATAATTATGTATTCTTTGCCCCGTTTTTAACATTGTAAATTAACAAAATCATTAAAAGTTATAGCAAAAAAATTATTGGAAAAAATTATTTTAAAATTATTTAAAACAAAAAAAATTATGCTATCCAAATTTAATGAAAACCAATATCTTAGAAGATGCGATGATTTGAAACAATTTTCTTAAATAGCATTTTGCTGACTACTTTAAAATTTGGGTATTTTACTGTCGTAAAAAATTTGAATTTTTAACATTTTGGACACCCTGTATTACAATATTTATTTTTTTTTCATCGACAATCGTATTCTTTCAGCAAGCAAATTTTTTCATAAAGAATGACTTCCTCGAAAAATGAAATTTTCGGCCCGTTTATCCTCTTGTCTACCACATCGCCGAACATACTGTATATACAACGTGATTTACCATGATGTGCGGAAAATAAAATGGTATCTATACTAGTCTTCAATGTGGGAAAGCCTCTGCAAAATTTTAGAGTGCTTCGAGGTAATTTAGTATATTAAAAAGGGTTAAAACTTACGAAGATACGCTGCTGTTACGTGTCTGTGGTCAGTAATAGGGCGATGAACTTACTTGTGAAAGAACATATTGGAGATGTTTACATTTCCTTAATTGGCATAAAATTTCCAAAAACAAAAAAGTTTGTAGCTTAGTGAAAATTTGACTGAGTATTTTCTGAACTTTCAAGGTTATCTAAGTTTTTAACATGCTTAGAAATGTTTTAATTAACAATACTATACACAGATAGAAGCGCTTAAGTGTGTGTTTTATAACAAAAAAAAGTTTATGTGGATATCTCCATTCGTTTTTGAGATATGGCATTAGATGTTCAAAAAAACACGATTAAAAAAAAAAAAAATTTCACACCTTTTTAAAAATAACAATGTCCGTGACTACTAAAAAATGTCGTATTTCATGATTTCTAATGAACATCGACTTACTCAACGAAATGGTATATGTCTGTTTGTTCTAAGATTAAAAAAAAAAACTCGAGAAGGAAGCGACTTTTCCCCTGTTTTTTACTCCACTATGGGTGGTTATCATTCGCTCGGTATACAATCATAATTTTCCTTTTATTGTAATTTCTAATGCCCTATTTAACCTTAAACCCTGCTCATGTACAAAAATATACGAAACATAAACAATTCAAATTATCTTTCATTTGATAATATAAACTCTGTCAAAAACTTACTAGGGCCATACTGTCGCCTTATCTAAATGTTGTTCTTAAGCGTTATGCGGAAGGACGTAGCAACATGTACCGAGAACTAATTTCAACTTTGTTCTAAAACTTCTAAACCACATGTTCAATTACCTAACAAGATAGCTCATATTTGCTGCGTTCGCAGCAACATTTAATGCTTAGCATACACACTTTGTTAACTCACAAAACCTTTTATGGACTACTTTTTGCCTCTATGAATATTAGCTATAGTCCACTGTAATAGGTATAGTTGACTTGCAGATGTATTTTGTATATAAAAAATGACGGCGAGTTTGATGGTGCGGTAAAGATCAAAGACGTCGACATTTTTTATATGCAGAATAAATCCAGAGAAAGAAAACCTTCCAATGAAAATTCCCAGGAAACTTTCAGATGGACATAAGAAGCGAGAATTTGCAAAAAAAAACGATTTTCGTTATCTTTGACTATCGATATCTCACCTCGTCTTTCTTTCATTCCGAGATTTAGTCTTTATTTCGCCTTATTTGCCTGCATTAATAATGCAGTGAACTATAACCATAAAAAATTCGCCGTATTTAAGTATAATTCTGATCAAATCGTTTTCCATTTATAAGCAGGATTTTTAATATAATTATTTTAAGAACTGCAAATATTGTAGGTATTTTTCTGAACACTCTCTGTGCCACGTATATTTAAATTTTTCAATCCCTGCGGATATTGGATTTGATATTTATTATAGAGAAGTCTTTTTGTACGACTTCAAGCCTTTGTCTACGTTATTGAAACTGAATTCTCGTTCAAGATATTGAAGTAGCGGAGCCGGAAGACTGTTTGCAAGCCGAAAATATAACCCTTCATATTTAGTTAAATTAAGAAAAAGAGCATTATTATCCACACTCCATTTAACTGAAATAATAGGACCGGGATGGAGAATGATCTTAAAGTCTATATGAAAATCTAAAGGCTACCATTCACAAGCGGATCAGTCCTCCGGACAAGTCCGCCAACCGACTCGGCTGACCCGTCCTCTCGTATGGTAAACGGTCGCGGCACAGTCGTGAGTCAGCTTGTTCAACAAGCACCATTCAGAACAATTCGTGCCATTTCACTTGTGTGTGGGCAAGTGTTATTTCTGGTGGTTGCATTGTTTTTATATGTCTCGTAGCCTATTGAAAATGGCACTGAAGATATTCTTCTCAGTAATTGATAGGATATACAGTGTGACTCATCTCAAGAGGACACACCTTCGTAGCTCAGTTATTGATCATCCAATTTCAACCAAATTTGGATTGGTATCAAAGACCTTTACTATATCCTTTTTCAATAAAGTCTTATTTCAGTCATTGGCGTTCATTTTTAACCCCCGACCCAAAAAGAGGGGTGTTATAAGTTTAACGCGTATGTTTGTATGTCTGTCTGTCTCTCTGTCTGTTTGTCTGTGGCTTCATATCTCTTCAACGGATGATCCGATTTTGATGCACTTTTTTTTTATTTGAAAGAGTGTTTTGTCGAGAAGAAGGTTTTTGCCATATTAGATTTTGATGTTTGGTCGCCATCTTGATTACAAGCTTTTATTTAACTTGCCTTGTTCTTGTGGGTCAAATCTTGCAATTGAATTTTAAAATAGTTGTCCCCAACCTATTGAGCTGAAATATTGCATACACGTTTAGTTTGGATGACAATGCATAGTTAGCTAAGTGACGTCATTCCAAATCCAATATGGCGGACTCCCGAAGATGGCGGACCAGTTATTTTTTATGCACCCCCTTGATATGGGTATCATATGAAAGGGTTTGCTGAGAAGAATACGAAAATAAAATGACGTCACACTAAATTCAATATGGCGGACGTCCCAAGATGGCGAATAAAATTTTTTAGTTTTAACACTAATTTATTCGCTCATACGTCAAAGAAATGGTGAAGGATTCTGTTTAAACTATAAGTTTTATATCGGATAGGAACGACGCAATGAATATACATTTCTCCAACAAATTAACGCACCACCAAAAAATAACCGAAAGTTTGAAGTTAGTTAATTTTTAACCCCCGATCCAAAAAGAGGTTTGACGCGTATGTTTGTATGTCTGTCTGTCTGTGGCTTCATATCTCTTCAACGGGTGATCCGATTTTGATGCACTTTTTTTTATTTGAAAGAGTATTTTGTCGAGAAGGTTTTTGGCCATATTAGATTTTGATGTTTGGTCGCCATCTTGAATTCGCCATGTTGAACTTCTCTAGAAATTGTCCGATTGAAGTAAAATTGAAAACGTGCAGACAATTATGGTAGCCGAATATGATTTCGGACTCATTTTGATTCGGTCATATGAAACTGGTACGATTAGATACATTGATCAGGAGTTTTTAAAAATTTTCAATTTTTTAACCCCCGACCCAAAAAGAGTTTGACTCGTATATTTGTATGTTTGTTTGTCTGTCTGTCTGTCTGTGGCTTTATATCTTTTCAACGGAATATCCGATTTTGATGCAGTTTTTATTAAAATTAAATATAACACATAAATATATTTATAATAGAACCGGTCTTGTAGACCGTGTGCTACTGGTAGAATACAAAATTGGACCGCGTCGGTTTAAAGGTTAAAAAGTTCTATGTGGGACTAGTTATATAATAATACGCTATGTTGTATGTATATGTTTAGTTTAAAAAGTATAAAATTAAATTAAATTACAAATTTAAAAAACCCCCGACACAAAAATATCGACTAAATAATTAATATAAAAAAAAAAATAAATTAACAAATCTTTAAAAATTATGATTTATTTAAATCCAACTTACATTTTCTTTATGTCCTCGAAATTTGTTTTCTTATACGTATGAATATGTCGGGGGGCTGCTGTAAAGACGAACTACTAAATAGTTATATTCAAAACAGCAGCTCCCGATATATTCATGGTTATAAGAAAGCCAATCTCGAGGACATAAAGAAAATGTAAGTTGGATTTAAATAAACCATAAGAGTTCGTATATGAAATCAAAATTATTTCATAATTTTTAAAGTTTTGTAATTGATTTTTTTTTTATATTAATTATTTAGTCGATATTTTTGTGTCGGGGGTTTTTAAATTTGTAATTTAATTTTATTATTAAGAAAAAAGGGTCGATATTTCGAGGTCATTTCAGGCGTTTTTTGTTGAAGAACTAATGCGATATTATTGATCAGCATACTGTAGAATCCCTATAAAGTTCACCCTTTTTATCAAAATACATATGAGTGTAAAAACTACCCTTATATAAAAATGAAATACATGATTACCATTAAAATATGGAAAATGTAGAAGTTTTTGATGTATAAATTTTTGAATAGAAACTAATGAGACATCTTTTTTGCTTCTTCTGACCCAAATTTTGAAGCAGCCATATTAAAACAAAAATTCTGCAGCAAAACTAAATTTAGCATATCCAAATATTTAACTGTACCAAGTTTCGTAAATTTTTATCGAAAATTGGCTAGTTTTCCAATTTTTCTAAAAAAGCCCCACTGTGCGGCTGTGCGAATGAAAAATCGGCCCCGTCTGGTCGCAGTCGCGAGTCGGGTCCTGGTTGGCCTAGCAAAGTTTGCGAATTGACAACATTAAGTCATTCCACAATGAGTAAAACAGTAAATTAGTATATTATACATTATACATCGACATTTCTCGATACAAATCATGCATAATTAACCTTTTTCACTCGTTTTTTTTTGCAGAGATAATAATCAAAAACAATTGCCAACTAGGTCTTATTTTTTCATATAGACTATTGCCAAGTACTTAGCTTTTTTCGTAAGGGAATTAAAAATGTTCATGGTATTTTTGAAACAAAGGGATTGAGGAACGAGAGATAATGCACGCTACGGTCGACCTAATGGAGATGGGTAATTTTGTGGTTTATTAATTATTGTGAGGCCAGTGCCCCTACGATTAATTTTCAGGTTGAATAAACGGATTCACTCTTTATTTGAATTTGTATTTTATTTGCGGTAACAAAGAAATAATGTTACAACAGTCAAACTAATTTACTCACGTGAAAAATACTTTTTTATTGGATTCAAAGGTACTAACCATGAATTTTGTTTCCAATACCACAAAGACGGAACAATGGAAAATTAGATAAAAGTGAAAAATGTGTGCGATATAATATTGTAAGAAGTTTGATTTAAAAACATAACACAGACGTCACACATCGCGTATAAACAACCTCCAGAACTAAAACTCAGGCTGTCCAGAAGGGAGAAACGGAGACATGTCAGTGAGGATGGATCCTCACTGACACTGTCAGTGCCGGCGCTGGAACTCGAACCCAGTGCACGATATGCATATTTACCACACAATACGCTTATTATTTTCCCATATACAGGGCGAACCAGGACAATTCTACATGTGGCTTTTTAAAATAGAATGACATTGCCTTGTATACCTGTATATTTTTAAAGACGCTTTCTAGCCTCCATCTACTCCTATATTATTATTAACTCTGTCCTAACCAAATGGATATAATATTTTTTTTGTTAAAATAATGCCGTCTACACATGTATGTTGTAAAAATCACTGCAATGAAAACTGTGGATTTTAAGAAAACAAGGCGATTCATTATATACTGACCCCCCCCCCCCCCCCTTTATTTCTGTTATTATTGGAAATAAAAAAAAAGTTTTGGATAAAAGTTGTAAGGTTGTATACATATATATATTTTTTAAATGCAATTAATAAAACAATTGCTTGCATAGGTCACTTGATTCAACAATGAAGGTTGTTTTTTTAATTGGAAAACCCTGTATGTTTTCATATATTCTTTTAGATTTTTGTTCTCTGATTTCAAATATATAAGACTTGACAGGTCTAGCTGTAATATGTCTTGACATATCGGACATTAAAAGTTTGATATATTATAAGAATAAGAATAAAATCCTGAGGTGAACAATATTTTATAATTATTTTATGGTTATAATTCACTTGGTCTTTTAAATACCCCCAGGAAAATGCACCCAAAGGTGTTAAATCAAGGCTGTTTGGTGAATTTTTTTTATTATTTTATTATTTTTTTCAATTTTTTTTAAATATTTCAAATCTGGGAAGAAATATATTAAAAAATATGTAAAAACATACAAATACGTGAAGGCTTATAAGCATACACCAACAACAATTCAAATTAAGAAGGAAAGGAAAATACTTTTAGAAGTATCACACCAGCAGTTTTGAAAAAAGTAGAAATTTCATTTCAGAGGCACATGGAAATGTGTGTCAATCAAAATAGGCAGCATATGAAGCATTTCTTATAATTTTTTCTTTTGAATTATTTAAAAACAAACTATAATTTTTTAATATTTCCAGTTGTGGACTCTTTTATCTAGTTTATACGAAATATCGAAGTCGAACGCAATATTGCCCCACCTTGTATATTAAAATTAGATATATTATATTATACTTTAAAAGAATTTAATTCAATTTTTTTGTATGCAGTGTAAATTATTTATAAATATTATTTTATATTTTCATATTATTAATAGCGTTGGCAGACATGCTACGGTGTTCTTGCTCAATAGGAATATCGCGAATGTAAAAACAATGAAATACAGGATAAATATTGATCTGCAAAGATGACAATAACTATGCTGTTCTTGGCAGAAAATTTTCCTGATAATGTTGCTGATATTTTATTCCAGACCTATTTGTTTATATGTGTGTTCTATTTATTTATGTAGATGATATTAAATATATCAGTCTATATTTCAAAAATAAACATGGGAAGTGGCCAGAAGGTAAATATTTGTAATCAAGAAATTATCAATTTGTTGCGGCGACTATTCCATCATAAAAAATTTAAAAACCCGTATACTAAGATATAAAATTGTGTAAAACCAATTTTTTCTAAATAACGAAGTCCCGAACAAAATATACGAGAAAGTATTTTCCCTTTTTTCATTAGAAGTACAAGTTTCCCAGGAGGAGACGATTCTTGGAGCAGAAAATTGAGATGTGACTCATCATCCCTAGTAATGACTCTATTTAAGGAAATGTGTAGGTTGAATTTTTCTTCTTCCATTTTTAGCTTCTCGCCGCACTTTAAACACATAACAGTAAATGTTACATGTTAATAATCGAAATATATCGTTACAATCTACTAAATATTTTGTATTTCAAACCTATGATTGAAACTTTCTTTATTATTTGAATAAAAATTCATAAGTAAAATATATATTTCTTTTTAATGAAGGCTGAAAGTGTCCACACCAATTTGAAATAGTAAGAATATAACACAATGACGTGGAAAATTCAGACTCTTAGTCGAAGAGATAAGAATTCGCATCTACAAGGCTTTTGTAGAGAACTGGAGGCAAGTTTTTCTAGCCATAAACATTATTTGCTCTTTGCATGTTGCATTAAAATACAGAATTATAATTATGTAATCATCCTGTAACTTTAAAATTTTTAAATCTGGACAGAAGTTGCATACAAAAATTTGTTTAATAAAGAGTATTTTTGTCTTAATTTTTTAATGGCTGTGAGATTGTATTGCTAAAAAAACTAAATTTTGCTGCCATTTTTCCAATATGGCGGCTTAAAAATAGCCTAGATTTATGGTATCTTTTTATATACTAAAAGTTCTGTATTATAGTGTCAATTTGTTAGATTATCACAGAGAAATAGAAACATATTATGCGTTTTGACTGTGAATGCAGCAGGAATAATGAGGCGCTGACCTCTCACCTCTTCATTGCGACATAAATCATATCTGTAGTGTTTTCGAATGGCCAGCAATTGTTTCCATATAATAGTGATTATAGAACAGATTTATATAACATTCCCACTAATTGCATTCAGGAGTATGTGGAATCCTATTTGAGGGTCAAATCATATGTATCTTGGCCAACAGGATCGAAATATGCAAAAATCTACAGGTTGTCATTTAAAAATCTAATTTTTATATAAATTGCATCGAAATCAGCCATTTTGGTTCCTTTACATCATATCATTGGAAACTTCATCCCATATCACCACATCAAATTTGAAAAAATCCATTTGCCCATTCAAAAGTTACAAGAGTGTCAGTATCGGCTGGGCCACCCGGTATACCTGACTGCTTTTTCTGTAGTTTAAAAACTCCCAAACTCTCATTTGAAAAACCCCAAGCAGTAATTCCATACGAAAGAATTGAATGAAAATTTGCGAAATAATATATTTTTAAGACATCAAGATTTACAGTATCTCTTAATTGCTTGATACAATAACAAACAGGTGCCAGTTTCTTACAGATCTGGTCAATAAGTATCCCCCACCTACAATCTTCAGAAATGTATAAACCTAAAAACTTAGTTGAATCGGCCTGTATAAAGTGTCTTATGTGAGATCTATACATACAGTTTTTGAAACTAATGAATACAGACTTGCCTGTATTTAATAAGAGTCTATTATTATTGGCTAACCATATGTAAATACTTTCTAATTATTCATGAGCAACACCATTCAAGTTTTTATCCGTCACTATCATTGATGTGTCATCAGCAAATAGAAATATATTGTGGGCATTTAAGTCATTTATATAAATCATGAATAGCAAGTGTCCTAGAATAGACCCTGTGGGACACCAATTTTAGTGTGTAGCGTTTCCGACTGATGGGAATCGATGCTAACTAGTTGTGACTTATTTTCCAAATAGCTATTATATCAGTTTAAAGCTAGTCCTCTAACCCCGTATTTAGTCATCTCATCTAAAAGGATTTTATGAGAGTCTAAGATCTAGAAAAATACCAATAGTTTTTTCGCCGTTATCCAGTTTATCATGAAGTAAGTTTAAGAATTTGTTAATACAATTAGATGTTGACCGTCCTCTTCGAAAACCAAACAGGTTTTTATTAAATAGACTATATTTTTCGAAGAGCGCGCTATGGTTTTATTTGATGCATATTTTTCAAAAACTTCTGAAAAAGTATTTTAAAATTGCTATTGGCCTATAATTATTGATGTCATCAGCATTTCCAGATTTAAAAATGGGTACTCTTTTCGCAATTTTTAACTTATCAGGGAAAACTCCAACGCTTAGAGGGAAGTTAATCAAACAAGTTAGTGGTTTAGTAATAAAATCTTTACATCTCTCTAATAAATTTAATCTATTCTAGCGAAATTGTAAAAAAGTAAAATATGAAAAACTTCAAGTTCAACTGCAGATTCAAAGAAGAATGTATGGAGATTATTATACATATTATTCGACAGGTCAAAGTTGCTAAGTGGGATGTTTTCCAGTAATTTAGTAGGAACTTTATTAAAGTGCGAATTAAACGCATTTCCTAGTTCGACTGGATCATCTATTAGTTTATCGTCAATATTTAATTTCAAATTGTTTACTTCATTTTTATTATTAAGTTTAATAATGCCACGCCGCTTTGGATTTGTTTCTAGCGTTTGTTAAATGTTGGTATCATAGTTTTTCTTAGCTTTTCGAAGAAGTTGTCTATAGATGCATCTGTACTTTTTATAATATGAGATTAAGTTAACGTCCGTTGAGGCCAATGTCAGTAGATAAAGATCCTTCAGTTTTTTCGACGATACACGCAAACCTTCCGTTAGCCACGGGGTGTTTGTATTAATAGATACATTCGGATTTTACTGTTTTGATAAATCAATAAATTAATAAGATGGTGAATGTATTTACTCTTCCACGAACACCTGGTGCTACTCAACAACATTTGTATCGGGTGTACAAAGTGCAAAAACAAACTCAATCCTGAAGACTATCGATAGATAATGAGGAGTGACATTTTGTAGCAGATTCCAACTCTGCTACCACCTGCTCCAGACATTCTGCTGAATATCATTTTTTGCAATTGCTCCAAAGGCAGTGGATTAAGCTATGTTTGCAGGAAAATTGATTTGGATTGTTCAGCACTGTGTGGTAATTTCCATGAAATCTTGTCTCAATGCAACTCCCGATACAGTAGAAGAAAGCAATGCTGAACAACTATGAAGATGTAGATCCTGTCAATTTCTTAGCAGAAGTCACGCAAATTGAAGAGATTGACTCAGAAACGATGGACATTAAGCCAATCGAGGATACTGAAGAAGAAGAAGGAAAATAAACTTATTTTTTCATATTTATAATGAAAAAGAAACATCATGGATTAGATCTATTTTGAACACCACGTTTAAAAAACGTGCTTAGCACTCTACCTCCGAGATGCAGTGCATTACTCTTCAGAAGTATGAAGGTTGAAACTTCTTGTAATACATGAGAACGGTTAATGGTGCGGCAGCTACGTGACTTTTTTGGAAATTCGTCGTTACAAGCATTTTCTATGCGTTGATTAATTTTTTCGAACTTAAATAACGACAAAATAGACTTCTGGCATATGTCAGCCCGTCGAGTTGGCCATGGTTCAAGATATAAAAATCAGTGAAATTATATCATCGTTACAAGGCTAATTTTTGTTATGTGTACACATTTTATGTTTAGAATGAATAAAATAAAATCGCCGAAAGTGTGGGCCGTCGGGGGCGCAGCCAGAAAGGTCAAAGATGTAAAAAAACGAGTTATATAACATGATCGTTACAAGCTTTTTTTAAGCTGAGCATGTTTATTTAAATGTTTTGAACATAGAAAAAAATCCCAGAAAGAAACTCCCGTCAGTAACACTAGCCAGAAAGAAAATGTTTAGGATTTTTGAAGAAAATTGGATTTTTTTGCATATTTTGTATGCAAAATAAATGTTGTTTTATATTTTCATTTTATGAATAGCGTTGGCAGACATGTTACGGTGTTTTTGCTCAATAGGAATATCGTCAATATATAACACAACAATACAAGACAAACATTGATTTGCAAAGATGACAATAAAACTGTGCTGTTTCTTGAAAATGTGGCTGGTATTTTATCCCAGACTTATTTGTTTATATGTGTGTCCTATTTATTTATGTAGATGATATTAAATTTGTGGGTTTTCGGTCTATGTTTCAACAATAATCATGGCAAATAGCCAGAAGGTAAAATATTCGTAATCAAGAAATTATTCCCCCTTAATTTGTTGCGGCGATTATTCCATCATAAAAAATTTAAAAACCAGTATACCTATTAAGATACAAAATTGTGTAAAACCAATTTTTTCTGAATAACGAAGTCCCGAACAAAATATACGAGAAAGTATTTTCCCTTTTTTCATTAGAAGTACAAGTTTCCCAGGAGGAGACGATTCTTGGAGCAGAAAATTGAGATGTGACTCATCATTTCTAGTAATGACTCTATTTAAGGAAATGTGTAGGTTGAATTTTTCTTCTTCCATTTTTAGCTTCTCTCTCAATGCAACTCCCGATACAGTAGAAGAAAGCAATGCTGAACAACTATGAAGATGTAGATCCTGTCAATTTCTTAGCAGAAGTCACGCAAATTGAAGAGATTGACTCAATAACGATGGACATTAAGCCAGTCGAGGATACTGAAGAAGAAGAAGGAAAATAAACTTATTTTTTCATATTTATAATGAAAAAGAAACATCATGGATTAGATCTATTGTGAACACCACGTTTAAAAAACGTGCTTAGCGCTCTACCTCCCAGATGCAGTGCATTACTCTTCAGAAGTATGAAGGTTGAAACTTCTTGTAATACACGAAGAACGGTTAATGGTGTGGGAGCTACGTGACTTTTTCGGAAACTCATCGTTACAAGCATTTTCTATGCGTTGATTAATTTTTTCGAACTTAAATAACGACAAAATAGACTTCTGGCATATGTCAGCCCGTCGAGTTGGCCATGGTTCAAGATATAAAAATCAGTGAAATTATATCATCGTTACAAGGCTAATTTTTGTTATGTGTACACATTTTATGTTTAGAATGAATAAAATAAGATCGCCGAAAGTGTGGGCCGTCGGGGGCGCAGCCAGAAAGGTCAAAGATGTAAAAAAACGAGTTATATAACATGATCGTTACAAGCTTTTTTTAGGCTGAACATGTTTATTTAAATGTTTTGAACATAGAAAAAAATCCCAGAAAGAAACTCCCGTCAGTAAGACTAGCCAGAAAGAAAATGTTTAGGATTTTTGAAGAAAATTGGATTTTTTGCATATTTCATCTCAGAACTCTAAACTCATCGTTACAAGTTCTGGCTCCTTTTTAAGACGTAAATACCTATAAGCCCCTTCAACAATAAAATAGCCTTCCCAGAAAGTTCTTAGTGTCAACAAAAGTACCATAGGCTCTTAAATATACAGGAATTTAACACTTTCGGCTAACTTGACTTCCTACCATGCCTAGATGTATTCTATCATTATTGCCTTTCTGGCTACGCTTCCTGACGGCCCACACTTTCTGGCGACCTTATTTTATTCATTCTAAACATAAAATGTGTACACAGAAAAAAAATTAGCCTTGTAACAATGACATAATTTTACTGATTTTTAAACAGTGTTCGTGACGCACCTGACAGGAGGTGCCCCGCCAGAAGTCGATTTTATGAATCGTTCGTTATCATCCATTAAACCATAAAAATATCTCAAAGTTTATAAAACGATGATGTGTCGAAAAAGCCACCTAGCTCCCGCTGACAATTCCTAAGCTATAAATTATATAATAACAATTTTTGTCGTAGAACTAAGAGAAGACGAGATATTTGCAAAAAACATTCTTCTTAACTTTGAACTTCTGTAAGTTTTTTAACAGGGATCTGTGTTAGACGCATTGTTGAAAATGACGAAATAAATGCCCATACAACCTGGAGTATTACTGGTTCCCAACAAAAACAACTAATGGAATCTTATTGATTTTATTAACAACAATAATTAACATACATCCAATATGCACTTCTGCAATATATACAAAACATAAAAATAAATAAACCTAATGGAGGTAAGCCTTAGTTAAGGGAGCGGCATAGGCCAGAGGAGCGGCCACTTTAGCAACTGCTGGTGCCGCTAGGGGTTGCCTAGAAACAACGGCGTTAAATCCATTAATTGGATCAGCAGTGTAGTCCACCGTACGGATTGTTCCATCAGGATCCACAAGCGAGTAACTTCCCTGAACTGAATCCCCGTTACGTGTCTCGCTTTGGCTTTTGCTGTCACCGGTCAAAGCGTCTTGTACTTGGTACCCGTAGGAGTACTGTGGATTGGGGTCGTACTCTTCAGCCACTACCGCCTTTGCTACAGGTGCCGCGTATGCCACTGGGGCGTGGTAGGCGATAGGGGCTGCCAAGGGAGCGTTTATTAGCCCCGCGTTCGCAGCAGCCACCATAGCGAACAGAATTGCGAGTTTGTAAGCCATTTCACTGTGTTGATGTTTAGTATTGACTGATTTGTTCAAGTTTACATAACGCATTTTATAGTAGTGTAGGAAACCGGACTTGATTCTTAAAGCTGTTTGTAATATCTCGAGAATTATGTAATGTGTGTAAATTTGGTGTATTTGCTGGTAAAATTAAGTAGGGCATAATTGAATGAATATTGGGCACATTGGTTTTAGAGCCATTAGGAGTTTACAGAGAAATTTGAAACTATATAAATGTCTGTAAATGCCGATCTATATGTACTAGATAAAATTATTCAGCGTCAAATAAAAATACAAACATTTGTTGTTAAAATTGAGTAAAATGAGTGTTAAACAAACCATGAATGAATATGTAATGAATAGGTATTTGAAAATAGATTTACAGCCATAAATATTTTTCATTTTTCGATTTTTCTATTATAGTGGAGTTAAAATAAATTTTGAATGGACTTGTTTGGCTGCAGTAATTTTATTGCTTTAATGTGTTTTATGTATAATATAATAACAAATGCTATGAGCAGTTTTGGATTAAATTGGACCATTGCTTCTTGTAAAATTTTAACAATTTATTTTTCAACTGAAATTTTCTGCTCTTATTATCTCCGGTCCTAATTATCACATCACAAAAATAAAAATAACAAATTATTCACAATAAAATTTTGAATAAGACTAAGGCCTATTAAAAAACTTTTCTGATGATTTGTTAATTTGTAAAAAATAAAAACCACCAAAAATTCTCTTTTTTGTAATTTAAGAAATATAATGTAATAATGCATCAATTTTAACGAAAGTTGGTAACTATGCCCTTTATGTGGAACTAAACCTTCGTACCAAATTTTAGCGAAAAATATATATTCAAACGGCTAAAAACCAATGATAATTTCGAAAGATCCATCGCTTATTGTTATAAGTGCATCGACTAGTAGGAGGACAATGTTTTTTAAAAGAGGAATGTTAAAAGTTTGATGCGTATGTTTGTATGTCTGTGGCTTCATATCTCTTCAACGGGTGATCCGATTTTGATGCACTTTTTTTTATTTGAAAGAGTGTTTTGTTGAGAAGGTTCTTGCCAGATTAGATTTTGATATTTGGTCGCCATCTTGATTGCAAACTTTTATTTATCTTGCCTTGTTCTTGTGGGTCTAATTTTGCTACTGTATTTTAAAATAGTTACCGATTGAGCTGAAATTTTACATACACGTTTAGTTTGGATGACAATGCATAGTTAGCTAAGTGATTCCAAATCCAATATGGCGGACTCCCAAAGATGGCGGACCAGTTATTTTTTATGCACCCCCATGATATGGATATCAAATGAAAGGGTTTGCTGAGAGGAATCCGAAAATAAAATGGCGTCACACTAAATTTAATATGGCGGACGCAACTGAATTTTAAAACAGTTATCCCCAACCGATTGAGCTGAAATTTTGCATACACGTTTAGTTTGGATGACAATGCATGGTTAGCTAAGTGACGTTATTCAAAATCCAATATGGCGGACTCCCAAAGATGGCGGACCAGTTATTTTTTATGCACCTCCATGATATGGGTATCAAATGAAAGGGTTTGCTGAGAAGAATACGAAAATAAAATGACGTCATACTAAATTCAATATGGCGGACGCAACTGAATTTTAAAACAGTTATCCCCAACCGATTGAGCTGAAATTTTGCATACACATTTAGTTTGGATGACACTGCACGGTTAGCTAAATGACGTCATTCCAAATCCAATATGGCGGACCAGTTATTTTTTATGTACCCCCATGATATGGGTATCAAATGAAAGGGTTTGCTGAGAAAAGTACGAAAATAAAACGTCACATTAAATTCAATATGGCGGACATCCCACGATGGCGGACAAAATTTTTTAGTTTTAACACTATAATTTGATCGTATAGTGATCGTATTCGCTCATACGTTGCATTCTAAGAAATGGTGAAGGACTCGGTTTAAACTATAAGTTTTATATCGGATAGGAACGACGCAATGAATATACACGTCTTCAAGAAATTAACGCACCACCAAAAAATGACCAAAAGTTTGAAGTTAGTTAATTTTTAACTCCCAACCCAAAAAAGGGTGTTATAAGTTTGACGCATATGTTTGTATTTCTGTCTGTCTGCCTGTCTGTAGCTTCATATCTCTTCAACGGGTGATCCGATTTTGATGCACTTTTTTTTATTTGAAAGAGTATTTTGTCGAGAAGGTTTTAGGCCATATTAGATTTTGATGTTTGGTCGCCATTTTGAATTCACCGTGTTGAACTTCTCTAGAAATTGTCCGATTGAAGTAAAATTGAAAATGTGCAGACAATTATGGTAGCCTAATATGATTTCGGCCTCATTTTGATTCGGTCATATGAAACTGGTACGATTGGATACATTGATCGGGAGTTTTTAAAAATTTTCAATTTTTTAACTCCCTATAAGTTTGACTCGTATGTTTGTGTGTCTGTCCGTCCGTCCGTCCGTCCGTCCGTCTGTCTGTGGCTTTATATCTCTTCAACGGGAAATCCGATTTTGATGCAGTTTTTATTAAAATTAAGTATAACACATAAATATATTTATAATAGAACCGGTCTTGCAGACCGTGTGCGACTAGTAGAATACAAAATTGGACCGCGTCGGCTTAAAGGTTATAAAGTTCTGTGTAGGACTCGTGATATAATAATACGCTATGTTGTTTAAAAAGTATAAAATTAAATTAAATTACAAAGTTAAAAAAAAAAACCGACACAAAAATATCGACTAAATAACTAATAAATTTACACAACTTTAAAAAGTATGAAATAATTTTGATTCCATATACGAACTTTTATGATTTATTTAAATCCAGCTTACATTTTCTTTATGTCCTCGAGATTTGCTTTCTTATACGCATGAGAATGTCGGGGCTGCTGTAAAGACGAATTACTAAATAGTTATATTCAAAACAGCAGCTCCCTATATATTCATGCGTATAAGAAAGCAAATCTCGAGGACATAAAGAAAATGTAAGCTGGATTTAAATAAATCATAAAAGTTTGTATATGGAATCAAAATTATTTCATACTTTTTAAAGTTGCGTTAATTTATTAGTTATTTAGTCGATATTTTTGTGTCGGGGGTTCTTTTAAATTTGTAATTTTATTTTATTTATAAAGTAAATTTTTACATGTATTTTACAATGATATTAAGGGGGAAAATTATATATTTGGACCTTAGGAAATATTCAACATTTTGAAAACTGAGCCATGATTCTTTCTCGATATCATTCATTTTGGTAATAAAAAATTGATCCCTTAAAAAGTTTGTGGTTCATCAATATTCCTTCCTTTCACTTTTCTTGAGACGTATCTAAAAGGTTGTTTCCTAAATTCGAAGCGTACGATGATTTGCAATGGCCTATTTTTGCGCCATTTATTGAGAATAGAAAAATCCGTGGCCTGGTAGAGTTAATTTGATCTGAAATTTAGATATAGGTTGCTTTGAATTACTTTTATGAGCAGGTTAGTTGAAGCTTTAAACAAACAATTTTTTATAGGTTTTTAGCTATTTTTACTTCCACGTCCAGTGGATGTATAGTAACGACAAAAAAATTTTTAAAAATTTTTATTGTTCAAATAGGCTTAGAATGTCATGAAACGTAGAGATTTTAAGTTTTAGCGAAAAAAAATTTCTGTCTGTCTGTCGGTCTGTAACTTTCTTTTGTGCGCACGTTTACTCTGGAACCGTTTAAGATATTGACTTGAAATTTCGTACACGTATGTATTTTAACGTGATCTGGAACTAGATTATATTTTCATCTTGTTCTATCGAAGGGTTGGGGGTAAATTGGGGTAAATTTGGGGTAAGTAGGTAAATTAAGCAGGTAAGAGTCCAGAAAATTGGTATTTAGTATATTAGAGAAAAGCTAAGGTCTCAAAAAAATTTTTGGCATTAGCCACCCCCATTACCACCCCCACCCCATTATTAAAGGGGATGAAAAAAAATTGCGATTTAGTGTGTGTACAAGAACCAAAAACCTCAAAATATTTTTTTACTTCATCCACCCCCACTACCACCCCCTATCACCACCCCCACTCCACTACCGATGTGGGGTATCGTTTTATAGGTTTTTGGGGTACAGGATTTCAAATATTATATTATAAGCAATTATTTTGACATACAAAATTTTTTCGTTGTGAGTGACTTGGATAGAAAATCTGGATGTGAAAGTAGTGATTCCGTGATTTTTTCGTTGTGAGTGACTTGGATAGAAAATCTGGATGTGGAAGTAGTGATTCCTTGGGCAGCGGTTTTTTTTTTAAGTTAGAAAAGCACCGTGATAGAGCAATTCTAACATCAGATTCGGGATCAGTATATCAAAATATAGTTGACGTGGTGCCATCAGGCGTGCTATTCATACAGCAAGCGGAGGCCAATTAGAATAATTACGAATCATAAAAGGTCTGGCAGGAATAAGAAGAGTTTGTCAAAAATCAAGTATTTTAGATACTCAGTTGGTCATCTTCAAGGAAGGCACCCTATAAATTAAGACACGAAAAACAAAATAACTCCTAGACAATCCCGAGCGGGCTGAGGGCTCTCGAGAAACTCAGGTCCCACTTGATTTGGATTTGGCAGTTGAGAAACAACCACAGTCCCAAAGTTAGTCAATAATAGATTGTTTTATCCACTTAATTTATCAGGGAGGATCCTCGGTAAGTAATCAGTAATAAATCAAAGTCCAAGCTGGGTGAAACAGAAAATTGTTTTGCTCTGATATCCTTAGTATTCATAGCTATGCTGACACCTGCCTGATTTTACTTTAGACGCCGCGACGCGCCGCTACGGGCAGTCTATCTGTTTCGCTATCCGGCAGGACAGATACAACGAGCCAGTGAAGTCCCATCAGGGGTCGCAGGTTAAGCAGTGCCCACCGTCACCCAAACTGTAATACAGTTCTATATAACTACTGCTGTAGTATAGGTGAAACATTAACAAACAAAGGACTCTTTAATTTATATTAGTGATATTGTAACGTGTTTCCATCCCTAGGAAACTACCCTACACTTTATTAGATAATTTACTGGATACTTCACAATACTGATATTAACTTAAATGTACTTTACTGACTAAAAATAACAATGTTTATCACTTTGTTTTCACTTTGTAGTCTTAACCTCACTTGTCAATCAAAACTTTCTACTTTTCTATACTTTCCGAACTACCCGCCGAGAATGCGGTCTTTTATACCTAAAAATGACAGATCTCGATTTTTCTGTGATGACGCCACCATTCTCTAGATAATTCCGGATGTCATCGCTCTAGAACTTCTGGTAGGTTCTTTCTCGAGTAGGTGCAAATACATCTGAATTAATTGACAATATTAATGTTTCCGCGAGTTTTTGTTTATCGTCTACAGATTATTTTACAAATAAGAAAATGTCTGTCTATTAATATTTTTGAAATATAGCTACAAACCTTCAGTGTTATTGATAAAGGGGTATTTATCTGCCTGAATTCAGTCCGACCTTAAAGGGCGAACTCAAATGACAAAATCATCACAGAAATACTCTGATAAAGTTAAAATAAGTTGCGGAGTTCCACAAGGGTCTATTCTTGGCCCATTTCTCTTTTTGCTGAATATAAATGACAACTATCAATGAATCGGAAAGTTTCATGCTTCTTACCAATGACACTTTGTGGAATAATAACAATTTGAGGAAATTATGTAAAGTTCCGATATCTCTGTAGTAAAGAAAATGGTGAAATTCAAATCTTCTCACATTTAATATCGCTTAAACTAACATAATAGCGAACCACTTGGTTCAAACAGCCTAGAATGTCATGAAAGTCAAGATTTATATTTTGAGAAAGCAAAATTCTGTATGTATGTATGTATGTATGTCTGTCTGTCGGTCTCTCTGTAAAAATATTTAAAAATTTGAATGAAACTGATTAGTATAAAATCTCACACCCAAAAATATGTTAACTAAGGTGTGCTACATTTTGTAGTAATTAGAAGTATTAAAAGCAGCCCCTGTCTGATCCATTTGGCGCAGAGGTTCCTTTCATTAAAAGTTTTAAATATTTTTACAGAAAGTGGCAAAATATCCAATAAACGGTAAGAATTCATGAATATGCCACCAATAAATAATTAAAGACATTTTAATGTGTTTAGATTATTATCATTATTTAGTTTCTAAAATACACAACTTTTGTCATATGTGTTGTAATTTTACTTGATTTATTTAAAACTATTTCTTTAAAATGCCCCCAAACAAAACATCAATTGGGTTTAAATCAGGAGATCTCATTGGACACTTGAATGTATCCTTGAACACTTTCATTAATTATTTGGTTCGGTGTTGTTTAATTTAATTTTATTTTAAAACTGTTACGATGTCTATACGAATTTGATTTCTTTTTGCGTAATTAGCATAAACCAAGGTCGTTTTTAACATATACTCTCATCGTCATTGAAAGTTTTTTTTACAGTACTCGTTTGGAAATTGAACTTTTTTTCTCATAAACTTTTATCAAAGAAACAGAAACAAAGGTATCTTTATGTGGCTGCTACATTACTAAAGTATATCTACGCCGAATTTCAGATCAATACATTGAGTAGTTTTAGAACAGTGGTGATTTTTGTAAGGAAAGGTAAGAAATTCCTCAATAATCGCAAAAGTTTTAAACCATAGACTTTCGAATGACCCTATATTGTGTTCAGGGAGTTGGTAGAGATCACCAGGTTTCGTTTTGACCACTGTGTCTGGGACACTCTGTACAAGGAAAGATCTACATAATCATTTTTTTTTCGTTTGAGGACTGGCATACCGTTGATTGATCGGTTTGGATATTTACTTTCAAATAAAAAAATACTCTGGAAAACTTCCAATTTAGCATTCGAAATGTAGGAGATTTATCCTTTCTATGAACAAGGGAAAAAATTAAGCGTTATGCAAGCAAAGATCCGCCACTACAGCAAACCAAAGAATTCCAAATATTTCACTGTCCCGAAACTGTTCTAACATATGCTAAAACTTTTATCAACCGCATCAAACTTTTCCAAGGTTTCTACGTCATTATTTATAACACCAACTGAAAGAACTTGCATATTTTACGGGGATTAAAGTTTTAGCCGTGTTATCAAAAAAATACACACTGAAGTTTTAGAAGAGAGTGAATAACTCTTCAGTAAATATTATTATTTATGTATTTTGCCACACTTCCTAGCTTTCAGTTGCGCCTTGTAGCTTGTTTCAATAAATTATAAAGTAGTATTCTCCATGACAAATGAGGCGTCTACATAATAAAAATATTGCCCATTCTACATAAGGTAGCAACATTTTTCAAGAGAATGATAATAAAGCGCATAGCGCAGTAAGTTGTGTAGGTATATTTCTGAACATGATTTTTTTTCTAAAACCATGTCAATAAAATGTAAGAATTTGCAGGGGCAAGTACAGCAAACGGGAATCTTTTTTATCTTTCGAAATAGATATCAGATATATTGAAAATAAATAAAGATAAAGGATGGGGACAACTTTTTTTTTCAAACTTCTTTTCTAGGATTATAGTCCAATCAATGAATGGGGATTGTAGAGAACATTTAGGAGGGGAGAATTTTCCTCTTCAGGGATGTGTTGGGTGTAGTTAGGAGGTAAAAATACTAAAAGTCCCCGCCGCTTCAGGGGGGAGGGGGGTGGAAAGGTTCCTTTTTTCAATTCTTCGCTTATAACTCGGAAACGATACGTCGCACAGTTGGAAATTTTTCAATTTTTTAGACAAAAATCCGTCTACAATGCAATTATTAATGGATTTGAATTTTTTTTTTTTTAATAATTGTTAGGTATCACCCGATGTTTGAGCACTGATCAAAGGACAAGGGTAGATAAGCTATATAATTATCGCCCACTAATTTCATGAAAAAGAAAAGTTCTCCTTAAAATCATTAAGCTTTATTTATTTATAGTTGAACATATGAACTTTATGTTTCTATACGTTTCACATTCGAAAAACAACAGTAGGTCATAGTAATATTATTTCAAAGTGGGCATGTTTGCAGTCTTTTAGTAATTTTTGACCTTTTTCCGAACTTTTAATGTATATTTCAGTCAGATGCGCTCGATGAAACAAAATAAACTATACCTCATTTCATTATTGAGCATTTAATCTTTTAAATAATGATCAATTTATATTGTTTCATCAAGCGCTTCAATGTATAAAAAACAAAATCGTTTCCGCGGGAGTCGTAGTAGTGTCGACGTTGCGTGCGAATTTAAACGTGTCAGTGCTCAAAACCACATTGTGGTATGTATTGAATAAGAATATGTTTATCCATGACCATCGTATAATCATTGCATTCTACATTTAACAATTGTCAAATAACGATAGTCATTATTCCAACCTAACGTATAATGAACATAATCTGATTCTAACACATATTTAACCAACCAGAAACTAGTTGTTTTCATTCTAACGTACCTTTGACCAATCAGGAACTAGCAATTTTCATAAGGAAACGGCGAATCCATTTTTCCATGTTTTCGTGCGTATTTTCGTGTTTGACGTTTAACACGTCAACGTTTTACTGTAAATGAACTTTATTTTTTCGCTTTTAAACGATTAAAACAGCTAAAATATGCGATAGTCGTAGATAAATTATAGTATTCAGCTCGCGTATAATGACTATTACACATTCGGATGATTTACGACACGCCTTCGTCTCGTGCCGTAAACATCACCCTCGCGAGTAATAGTCATCATTATACGCTTACTGAATAATCTACTATCCCAAAGAACAGTTTTTTATTACTCGACAAGACAATCGGAAAATATAATGAAATATAACATGGCCGATGGGCGGAAAAAGGCCCTTATCTACCCTTGTCCTTTTAAAAACGTTCAACATAACAAATCCTATAAATATATGAAATTCGTGTATTTTACCTAAGTAAAAATGCGAATTTCTGTTTTTTAAAAGTTTTACTCAGAAAATATCCTTTACTACATGTTTTTTGGGTCGCTGATTAAGAAAAAGGTCCCGTTAACCAGAAATACCGAAAAACACCCCTGATAGGGATTTTTTCGAAATATTCTTATTAAAAATGTAAAATAGTCTAGTAAAGTGTATTTTTTATATAATAAATATAAAACCTTAGTTATTCAAATAATAATTCAGTAAACATTTACCAAGGGTTAATCAGAGGGATTGAAACAACCCCCATTTCGACAAAAAATACAAAAAATATAGTTACAATGGTTATTTTTTAGTTTTTGCTTCAAAATGGGGTAAGAGAGTACATTGTGACTATGAAAGTGTATCTCAACCCCCTTTAAGGGTGAAAATCACCCTTAAATGGCTGTAGAATTTGAAATTTTGAAATTTTAGAATCACGTCTTCTTCGATATTTTCACTAAAATCGGTCTCAAAAACCTTGGTTGATAAATAAAAATTATTTTAAAGGTTAAATTAATCATTTCTTATATACTTTGACAATGTGAATAAACAACAATTCAATGTGAGTAGAAACAAATTCTAAGTTCTTCAACGTTTTTAAAAAGCTTGTAAGTTAGAAATCGCATTTTTTCCATTTGAAAGGAAAAAAATATATTTAAAATGAAATTAAAATTTGTATATATATTTATAGGATTTTTTGAGGTTATGTTGAACTTTTTTAAAATCTGGACAGTGCTCAAACATCGGGTGATACCTAACAATTATTTAAAAAAAAAAAATTTGAAATCCATTAATAATTGCATTGTAGACGGATTTTTGAATTGAAAAATTTCCCACTATGCGTCGTATAGAAAAAGGTAATCTATGCAAAATTAAACGTAATTAAATTTTCCACAAGAATGTTTATATTCATTTTCTTCCTATGTGTTACAGTTTATGAGATACTCGCCAGCGAAAATCGATGATTAATAAAAAAAAAATCAATTATGTACCTTGAATATTTCTATCAAAGCGGTTTACCGTGGTCTGCTAATAAATCACAGTCACAAAACAATCTTTATTTTACAACACTCGACGTGTTTACTAACGTAATAATTTGTCGAAATCTATACATTTCCTTAAATATACAGTGTGACTCACTAAAAATGAAGATACCCTTATAACTTTTTTATTTTGTTTCCGATTTGAATCAAATTTTACTCAATCTTTTTCCTCATATTTTGGTACCGCAGGTGGCTTTGCCTTTATAGCAGGTAAATGATTTTTTGGTCATAAGTAGATCCTAATGTGTTCTATAATTGAGTAAAATTTGATTCAAATCGGAAACAAAATGAAAAAGTTATAAAGATATCTTTTTTTTAATCTATTTATTTAACGTCGGCCTATTTCCGCTACCAGGGAATATCACCGACGCCAGGAGACGAGCTACCCCCAACCTGGAAATTTTGCCGAACCTCTTCCCTTAAGAAGAGTAGAGATCTTTTACTTGCCTAACATTTAATAGACAAGGGACCGCCTGCTTTACATCCCCTCCGAAGGATGGTATATCCACTACGTAATCCTCGTCTGAAATTACATGGCTTCCGCGTATACACTGATATACAAGCCGCTAGAAGGTGGGACGAGAACGCTGTATTTCCCAAGATGGGTCACCCATCCAAGTACTAACCGCGCTCGACGTTGCTTCAACGGAATATCGACTGACATTCACATTGAAGTCGCCTCTACGCTCGCCCCTTGTATGAGGATATCTTCATTTTCAAGATTGTTTTGTGGCTGTGATTTATTAGCAGACCACGGTAAACCGCTTTGATAGAAATATTCAAAGTACATAATTGATTTTTTTTTTTTTTATTAATTATCGATTTTCGCTGGCGAATATCTCGTAAACTATAACACATAGGTAGAAAGTGAATATAAATATTCTTGTGGGAAATTTAATTACGTTTAATTTTGTAAAGATTACGTTTTTCCGTACGACGCATCGTTTCCGAGTTATAACCGAAGAATCAAAAAAAGGAACCTCTCTCCCCCTGAAGCGGCGGGGCTAGGGGACTTTTAGTATGTTTACCTTCTAACTACTGCCAACACATTTCCTGAAGAGAAAAAGTCTCCCCTCCTAAATGTTCCCTACAACTCTTTCATTGACTGGACTATTAACAGTTTCCGAAAAATCACAGTTGATGGCAACTTATAGATAGCAGCATTGTAGTATAACGATTTAATATTTCAGTAGATCATTAATTTATTCATGTTTTTTGTTTGACATAACAATGTCGTATTCAATTATGTTTTGACATAATATAATTAAGTTTTTTAATATTAATGTGTTGAATGAATTTCATCAATGTATTATACTCTTCGCAAAAAAAAACATTTTTTTTTCCGTGTACTAGATACACAATGTATTATTCCAGAGAACTCTTTTGTATTACTTATCAAGACATATACTACTCGGAAAATACATGTCACATGACCGATGGGCGAAAAACGGCCCTTATCTACCCTTGTCCGTTCTATTTTCTAAGGGTTATAACTTTTTAATTATTTAATTTACGGCAAAAAGTTTCTCTAGTAAAGTTGTAGAGAATTCGATTCTAAACAAAAAAACCCTCCTTTTTTCTCTAATTTTTTGTTATGGAGGGGAAAAACTGTTAGCACCCATTTTTTTCAAGATGGCTGCCAAATGGGGTGACCGCCGACCCCGAAAACTCAATTTTAAATTTACACCGCCCCCCCCCCTACACAACGAAAAAAAAACATTGTCCTACCCAAAACGCAAGGTTAGCCTCAAAAAAATGTAACATTTTAATGGACTATTTGTTTTAAGAGGAAATGTTGAAAAATCGTTGATTTGCAAACACCACTTTGATATTTCAAAATGTTTAACAAATTAGTTGAGCTTTTGCGAGCTGATGGAATGTCGAAATTACTCCCAAGGCTCTAATTGGACGTTGAGCTTCCCGTGTTAATTTCTAGTGTAAAGAAACACCAGCAAAATAATAGAGGCATTATGTAAATTATAGCAGAAATTATAGTGGTGTGGTAAGGTTATACATTGCCATTAAATACCATCACACACGTACACGCCAAGTACTTGGGCGCAATGGCCATTATACAAGGCCTAAATGAATGTGTGCTTGAACAAGCCAAAAATTATTCCATTGTGCCTAAGCTTTTAATTTACGAGTCCCAGCTCCTATCCACGATGTGATAAAACGGCGGGGGAGTGTTTGTTGGAGTATTTTCAGGAATTTATATTTAAGATAAGGAAAATAATTGAAACTGCTCCTGGCAAAAGTTATTTCATTCGAGGAAATTCTATTCTGTTTACTGTTGGGTTATTTTTAGCAACAGTAGGCGTCTTCTGGCTTACACAAAACGCTTTTTGATTGCTAGGCGATTTAAAAACATTCCTTGAGATAAAGGAAACTTGTGCACGCTTAACAACTATTTGGATAAAGAAAATAAACAAGTTAAGGTACCTAATATTGAAGGATTTGTCAAATTAAATATTCTTCTGGCTAAATTAGAAATTGTTCTCCTTAATTAATTTATTCCCTAGAGTCGTAAAAGATCATCTTTTCGGTAAACTGTGTCTTTTACTCCAGCATCCATGAAAATTTTTATGCATTAATACCAATTAAGAGCAAAATAATATGCAAGTATTAGTTGAAAATAAACACGAAAACGAATTTCATAACATGCCCAACGGTTTAAAAATATAGAAATTGCATAAAATGTTCAAAAATTATATACAATTTTTAAAAAACCAAAAAACACACTTTTAAGAGTAGCGCACTAAAAAGTTAAAAATAGTAATAATAATAATAGTAATAACAATTTTATAAGTCAAACAGTAATTACACCGTAGTATTTGACAAGTTAAATAAAAGAATATAAAAATATAAATAAAAACACATACACTCAAAGAAATAGTATGGGTAAATTCAACAAAAAAAAATGGTTAACTAACAATATCGTTAATTTTGTTAAACCAAACTATATTGATGGTATTTTTAAACAAGAGGTGATTGTTATTTTAATTAATAAAAAGTTGTCGTAAAACAAAATAAACATTAACTTAAAAAATAGATGAATAAGACTATTATTTTGTTCGTCTGACTATTATTTTGTTGAATTCTGTCAAATTAAACTAGATAATAGTATATTTTATTTTTAACTATTATCGAATTGTAATTCTAACCCAGTATTAGTTCGCTGTATTATTTTACTTGGTAGACAAACCAATATTATTGTCGTCTTCTAGAAGTTCTAAAAGAATTACCATAAAATTTGTTTGCTTACCACGTAGTCTATTACAGAAATTATTCCCAGATGACGCCACATACAAATCACTGACAATAATCAATCATGCATTATCTTATACTCTTATGAATTTATAGAAAATTAATAACATGATTGCAATGTTCAAATTCTCCCAGGGATCATCGATATATTTGGATGGATCTTATAAACGATCTCTAATCTTTGGTTTGGGTTGTCTGATGTCTCAATACTGAGATTTTGGCTAACCAAAAAAAACTTCATCATACAATAAAGTGTAGATCAACCTGAAAATTAGTTGGTGAACAAAAAACAAAGTCGTTGTACTATTTAATTGTAGACCAAATTGAAAATGGTTAGTGAACATAAAAAAATGTCATTGTACTATTTAATTTGTTACAAGAAGATATGATTATTAAACTACTATTTGTTTACGAAAACAAATAAAATTGTATGACTATTCTTTTCTGATTGATTTAACTATGAAACTAGATAGGCGCGATTTCATATGCTCTTTTTGGTTGAATTTACATATCATTTGAGTGTAAGAGTAAAATATAACATATAACATAGATAGAGTCCTTACATAGCCAAAGATGGCATGTAACATATAAATATAAACATATACATACATAAAACACAACTATATAACAAACATTAAGATATGATCTGAATATAGTCAACACCTTAACAAACATAATATATAACATATAATAACGCAAATTTACATATAATTAAAATCTGTTAGATTATAACTACGCATTGGCTAAAAAATGTAGTTTTAATTTTATTTTAAACTGTCTCATGGACAATTCCTTAGTAATATTTGGAAGTGAATTAAATAATTCAATTCCAAAGTTAGTTCTCTTTCTATAAGTCAATTTCTGGCGCGCGGTGTCTGTATTTTATCCCGATTACTGGTATTGTATTTGTGAGTTTCACCATTCTTTTCATCTTCGCTCAAATGTGCCTTTATATGAATTAAGCGACAGTAGATTACTTCTGATGGTAAAGGCATTATATTAAATTTAATAAACCATGGTTTACAACTTTCAAGTTGATTCACGCCCGCTAAAGTTCTTAAGTTCGTTTTTGTACAATAAAAACATCTGGAATTTGGTTGGATGTACCCCAATTGATAAAACCATATATCATAGCACTGTGCAATAGCCATAAGTGCAGCGTCCAGATTCAAGATTCCAGATTGTTTTTAATGTGTCTAATTGCGTATATTTTCTTAGACAATTTCGTACTTAAGCTGTTGTTTAAGCATAACTTGTTTGCATTAAACCAGTCAGAGGCTCTAATGATAATGCCATTTATAATGTCAGCAAGTAGTATCATCCGCAAAAATAATCGTAAAAGTTGACCTAAGGTAAGTCATTTACATATATTGAAAATAGTAGCGGCTCCAATACCCTACCTTGTGGAACACCATGTTGTACTGGCAGCATGTTGCTAAGTTTACCTTTACAAAACGTACACTGATATCTTTATTATCTATCTGATAAATAGGAATTCGTAAGTTTAAGTGCTACACCTCTGGAACCGTAAAATTCTAGCTTACTATGTAGAATCTCCTTGGAAACATAATCAAATGCTTTCCTTAGATCTAGAAAAAGTGCCAATATGGAGTTCCCGTTTTCAAAGCTCTCACTAATAAAATTTACTAGTTCTAGCACTGCCATTGACGTATTTTACCTTTTCTAAACCCAAATTGCCTGTTTGCAAAAATAATACAAGATTCAAAATAATTTATTATTCTAATAGCTACGATTTTTTCATATTAGGTAATTAAATTTAAAAGAGGGGGGCGCACTTTTATAGGTAAGTAGGTAATTAGGTAGGTGTTTTTTTTCACAAGAACTCACAATCAAAAACTTATCACTCACTTTGCTCCAAAATTTTTCAGTGTTTTACCTCCGAAAGTTAAATTAATAGAGCTAATAAACCTTTTAAAAACCAAGAATTATATTATAAAAATTTTATGTGATTTAAAAAAAATACTTGACGATTGTGTAATGTGTAATATTAGAACAATTAAATATTTCCCCTCTATTTAGGTAACATAGATATAGTGACACTCTCACGTTCTCATTGCTTTGGCGACATGCCTCTGTGTTTGTACTCTTTGATTACTTCCACGTCCATTTTTATTCAAATAGGCTTAGAATCGCATGAAACGTCAAGATTTTAAGTTTGAGCAAAACAAATTTCTTTCTGTCGGTCTGCCTGTCTGTAACTTTATTTGTGCTCACGATTACTCTGAATCCGTTTTCGATATTGACTTGAAATTTGGTACACCTATGTATTATAACGAGATCTAGAACTAGATTATATTTTTATCTTCTTGTAAATAGGTAAAACAAACAGTGAGAGTCGATATAATTGGGTCTTAAATTTTTTTTGGAAATAGCCACCCCCACTATCACCCCCATTACCACCACTACTCCATTGTTAAAGGGAGGATTTAGTATGTGTAAAAGACTCAAAGGCCCCAAAATTCTTTTGGTATCAGCCACCGCCACTACCAATCCCCACCACCATCACTACCGTGTGTCATATAATTTTATGGTTTTTGGAGTAGACTATTCTTTGAAGTAGACTATTATTACTGTTAAATATCATATTATTAAAGTTCAATAAACATAGTGGAGTGCAAGTAGTATAGTATCAAATTTTTTTCGTTGTAAGAGACTTGGATAGGAAATCTGAATGTGGAAGTAATGATTCCTTAGGCAACGATATTTTATTTTTCCAGCGTTATGATAGATCTTTAAGGAATAGTGGTGATCACAACAGCAGGCCAAGTGTATTCTTGTATTCAGCAAGGTCCTAGCGTGGCATCCGTTATCAAAATTTCTACATAGGTAAAATTATTTTTTCATTATATTATAAACTTATTTGTAGCGCGACTTTAAAAATTGATTTGATTGGATTTAATTTGAATGTTTCATATACATTCGTGTAAAAAATCTCACTTGTGATGAAAAATATGAATAATCCTTTTCAATCCATTAAATCATTAAAATAGTTTAGGACTGATCAATTTTTCCTCCTTTTTCGTACGAAATTGAAATTACTACGTATGGGAAGTTATTAAGCGATTTAATTAATATGTATGGCGGCGTGTGACGCCGTTCATCAGGGCAGCATTTCCCGGTGTTCGCGCTGAATTAAAGCATGTTCGGGTTTACCGAAAGTGAAATATGTGGCGAGATGTATTTATGGGACGGTCGAATTCCAGGGTAATTGTATGTACTTATCGAAGTCGGGTCACAGTATTGCATGAATGCATAAATTCTGATATGTGCATGTCGCCGCGAATGCAGCATTTCTATGCGCCATCCTGTACTGGATTAACGATTATTGATTGTAGGTGGGTATCAAAAACGTTTGTAGATGTCGTTGGTACTTATTACTACTCTTATTATTATCACAGTTATATTTATACTTTATTAGAGATATTTACTTGAACCCGTCAATAACGCAAAAACACCAACTTTGGCGGTGCTTTGTACTTACCGGTGTCCTGATTGTTCGACCGAAAACAAAAAACGTGGCACTTTGACCGCACCCGTCGGCTTCACTTTTTATGCCAATTAATGAAATGTAAACATCTCCAATATGTTCTTTCACAAGTCAGTTCGTGACTAGACAATAACAGTAGTGTAAGTTTTAACTATTTTTAATATACTAAATTACCTCCAAGCACTCTAAAATTTTGCAGGGGCTTTCCCACATTGAAGATTAGTACACCATTTTATTTTCCGCATATCATGGTAGATCACGTTGTATATTATTCGAAAAGATGGAGATGGAGCAGATTTTAAAATTTTATTTCAGACAAACTGTAAAAGGCATACCTAATCACATTTCATACACTACTGGATAGAAGAAGGTTCAAAGTTTTATGGTCATTGAGGTTGTGTGCACTCAACATGAGCACCATGTGTTGTGTGACAAACATTAAAACGGTAGTTCATTTTTGCCACACACAATTCAACTCGCGGATAGTTGTTAAATTCACACCTTCAACAATTCGATGTCTCTTGAAGAGTAGTAGGCAGGTATAGGTGCGTCAAACACTCTTGTTTCGATGTAGCCCCACAGGTAAATATCGCAGGGGGTAAGATCTGGTAACCTGAAAGGCCACCTGTTCCAATCCGTTGTCCTGCAGAATAGCAGCGCAAAATTCAATCCTCTTGACAATAAATAGAACTTTTTTATCCTTCTTAATTCGGTGTTAATATTACATTATTCCCCATATCCGGTGGCCCGCAATCGAATTCGAATTCGTCTGTCATGCCCTCGTTGTTTTAAATGCCATCAAATTGGAAATAGGCCAGTTCTGGGAGGATTTAAATAGGAAATTATAAGATAAGATATTCAATACAGATAAAAACACATATAATGTAAAAGTCACTTGCACAATTATCACACATCTAATTACACACATAACATATATAAAAAATAAAAAGTCAATAACGTACGAATCAGTTAGCTTCGTTGAAGTCGTTAAACTCTTGTAGACTATAGAAACAGTGTTCAGTTAAAAACATCTTCAGTGCTTTTCCAAGTAATTGAAATTTGTCTAAAGATTTTATTTGAACTGGAAGTTTTTAAAAAAAATTAAGCTACCGGCACAGTAAGGCGATTTTCTGAACTTGCTTAGATTGTAATTGTTAATGTGAATTTCCCGAGCACTTCTTGTGTTATGGTTATGTATGTCATTATTTAGAAAAAACAAATTTGAATTTTTATGAACAAAACAAGCTAGTTTAAATGTGTAAATATAGGGAACTATCAGAATTTCGTTTTTCTTGAAGGTTTCTCGGCAAGATTCTCTGAATTGTAAATTAAAAATTATTCTGACAATTCTTTTTTGCATTATAAAAATTCTGGTTATATTATAGTATTGTAGTTTAAGACTGAATACATGAGTGAATAATAAGCCGTTAAGAGACCCTGACAGTTAAATTCATTTTTGATGAGAGCGAATGTACTTTTTGCTAACTTTGCACATAAACAATCAATTTGTTGGCTAAATGTTGAGTACTGTCTATAATTGTTCCTAAAAATTTTGTTGTTGTGCTGGTACTTACGTAATTTATGCTAGGCAGCGTTTTATAAATGGTGGGCGTAAACTATATAAAAACGGTTTTGTTGATATTTATTATCGGTGACTTTTTTTACACCAGTTTTCAAACTGATTTATCACCGCGTTGGTTTTTTGTTCCAATTCTAGTATGCAGTTAGTATTGATAATTACAAACATATTAACTATACGAGGTAAAGAAGAGGTCCCCAACACGGAGCCTTGTAGTGCACTTGATATTAACTCTTTTCGAGACTAATTATTTTCAATAACTCTCTGTGACTTCGACCAGTAAGATAAAATTTGACAAAAACAGCTATACCTGGAGAGTCAATATAATGAACTTTTACATAAAAGTTGATGATTTAATTTGTTTGTGAAATCAAGCATAACCAAAGCTACAGCTTGTTCATTATCCAGGGCTCTAAAATATTGTCTGTTACATTTACTAAAGCAGATATTGCATTAATACTTTTCGGAAACTTCACTGAAATACAGAAATAATTTTATGTTCTTCGAGATAGTCACTTAACTGATACACATTTTTCAAGAATCTTTGATAGCACAGTTAAAATACTTACTGGAGGCAAGTCAGAAATATTTTGAGAATTACCAAGTTTTGATAGACAGACTAGCTAGTCCATTGTTCAGGGAAGCATTTTTGTTCCAGGTAACAATTCATAATATGAGTTAGATAGTCATTAATGATTAAAAAACTGTATTACTGGGAAATTTTGTCAGAACCATAAGCATTCGACTAGATTAAAAAACAAGCTAAAAACGTACTCTTCGCCTGTTCACTGAACTTTTTATATAACTGTTACACATTCTATAGGATACTCTTCGCAGTTTTTTGTAAGTAATGTTAGTTTTAGATATTTTTAATTTTATAGTACGAACTTAGTTGGTAAAATACTCAGTGTAAAATAAAGTAAAAACTGAAAAAAAAACTATACCATACCCCATTTGGGTTTCGAACCCGGGACCCTTGGATTCCGAGTCAAAAGCGTAAGAACTACGCCACCACTTTACACGTAAAAAAATGTAAATTTTTACATTATAAGACACGAGCTAAAATCATATTTTCACGGTTGCATATTACATTATGAAATGTATATTTGTAAAATATATAAATGTTTTATTAAAATGAAATATCATTTTACCAGATTTCTATTCAATTACAAAAACATAAAAATCAAAAAATTTTTTTTTCAAATTTAAATCATTAATAACATTTTTATTTGCCGATCGATTTTGTTCAAAAACAATAGGGTTCTTCCTCTGGCTAACACTAATTTAGTGTCCAAATTTCAGTACAATCGGATTTTTCTTTCTTGAGTTATCGTGCTTACAAGAAACGTGACGGACGGACGGACGGACAGACGGACATTTTGAAAGTTATTCAGAATTCGTTCACTAACACAATGATATAAAAATGTTTTCTCTACGAGCGATATTTACGATTTTAGAAATGTGCCGATCGTTTTTGCGAAGAGTATAATAATCCTGCATTCATTCATCCATAGCTTTGTACGAGTCATATCAACATCATTTCATATTTTGATAGTCTGTGTTGATCCAGTATATGTTTCCTAAAAGTGTAATGCTATTTTCCTTCATTTCCCCTTAAAAATTCACAAGGGAAGCGCTCCTTTAAATTACACAGACAAGCACATATAAACTGGAAATTCGTACTTCGCGAGCCGATCCTATTTCATTTTCATGAACGGCGGTATTCAGATTGTCACAAGTCGGAGTTTTATTAACCATTTCAAAAATTTACAGTGTTCATTGGGTTTCCCAGGGAACTTTTTTAATATACTAATACACTCTTGTTCAGCGCAAAGCTACTACTTCATGCCGAATAAAATATGTCGCATCTTTTATGTTTTAATTTTACAGCCTGTTTGTCTAACGGTCTCCGGGATACGGGAATGAGCTGGAGCGTATTAGGTTTAGTGGGCGAATAAAATAAAATTTAAAATGTAAAAGTTCGGGGTAAAAATAATAAATATATAAAAGGATAGTACACGTAAAACGAGAGAAATTTTGTGACGCTTTCATGCCAATAGCTCTAGAATAATTTGTTATTTATATATCTGACCACATCAACTGGAGAGTGAAAAATATAAAACGGTTGATAGTTCAGGGTAAGCCAGATGACAACAGGCAAATATGATGTCTTCCAATACGCTGGACTAATGTTAGGAAAAATGGTGAGGTCGTACCTCTTACAGGAATATATACAGGGTGTTCCAGCTCTATTGAGACAAGCAATATCTCGGAAACGCTTAGACATAGAAAGAAATGTTTAATAGAAAAGTTATTCTGTTTAAAAAGATGCATTTAACCATTTTATTTTCAAATGTACAAGGTGCCTCAAAAAGACGGCAGGTTATGCAACTTTACTTTTTTAAATGGAACACCCTGTATATTTTTGCATTTCTGGATTCTCCTTTTATTTCCGAACAAATTTTATTAGCCATGTCCTATACCTATCATTAACCATTGTTGAGGTATTTGCAGTTAAATTTTTGGGATAACATTTTTTTATTAACGTAATTATAAGGAATACTACAATACAAAAAACAGTAAATATTATAATTATTATAAAAGATGCTCAAATTGTCGCCCATATTCTATTTGGCATAACTCATACCTCCTTAAAAGTTCTCGTGTATAAGAACTCCTTATGACATCTGGGGTTATTTAGCAAGCATGAGTTATCTTATTTTTTAAATCATTAAGATTATTTGGTTTCTCAGAGTAGACAACTTGTTTTAAATGACCCCATAATAAAAAATCTAGGGGGCTCATATCAGGTGACCGTGCAGACCATTTAACAGGTCCCTGGTTACCAATCCAGTTCCCTCCAAATCTCTCAGTCGGGAAGCGTGTTACAAGGTTCGAATTATGCGGTGGTGCTTCGTCTTACTGCCTTATTAGTTTAAGAATGTGGAACATGGCTGAATCAAGATTAAACCGTCGATATATCGTAAACTGTTAATGATAGGTATAGAACATGATTAATAAAATTTCTTCGGAAATAAAAGGAGAATCCAAAAATGCATAATATACAGGGTATTTCGTTTGAAAAAGTAAAGTTGCATAACCTGCCGTCTTTTTGAGACGCCCTGTACGTTTTAAAATAAAATGGTTAAATTTGTCTTTTTAAACATAGCTGGGACACCCTGTATAAGATGATTTAAAAAAACGCGATATATGACGACTTAAACAGTGACCCTTCTTTGAAGGGTCACTGTTCCTTCTTTGAAGGATTCAGATCTGGACTGAACCATTTTGCTCAGACATATTGCTGGATGTGCGATCCTGCAGACGCCTTCACCTCAATATAAGAAGTCGTCCCCAATGGTATAAAAACTATAGACTTTAGTATTTTCCAGGGGGCGAGCGTAGAGGCGACTTCAATGTGAATATCAGTCGATATTCCGTTGAAGCAACGTCGAGCGCGGTTAGTACTTGGATGGGCGACCCACCTATCTTGGGAAATACAGCGTTCTCGCCTCACCTTCTAGAGGCTTGTATATCAGTGTATAATCGGAAGTTACGTGATTTCAGACGAGGATTACGTAGTGGATATACCATCCTTCAGAGGGGATGTAAAGCAGGCGGTCCATTGTCTATTAAATGTTAGGCAAGTAAAAGATCCCTACTCTTCTTAAGGGAAGAGGTTCGGCAAAATTTCCAGGTTGGGGGTAGCTCGTCTCCTGGCGTCGGTGATAGGCCCTGGTAGCGGAAATAGGCCGACGTTAAATAGTTAAAAAAAAAAAGTATTTTCCAGGATATTCGAAAAAGCATTTCGGATAAAGCTGCTGGGTTTTTTAAAAGAAAATAGTCTATTGGTCGCAAGACAATAATAATGATAACAATTTTATTAATCAACGATTACACCGTTTTGACATTCATGTAAAATAAATATAAACGAATATATCTAAATAAAAAACACACAAACGTAACATTAAGATAGAGTCCTAATAGCCAAGCACTTAGATGCATATTACATATGATAACAAAGATTATATATAATTAAAATCTGATAAATCATAATAAGCATTGGCCAGAATGTGTAGTTTTAATTTTGTTTTAAATTATCAAATGGGCAATTCCTTAATACTATTTGGAAGTGAATTAAAAAGTGACAGTAAATTATTTCTCATGCTAAAATCATTATGTTAAAGATAAATATGGTTTACAACATTCAAGATGTCTCACGTCCGCTAAAGATCTTATGGATCTTTTTTGAACATTGAATATGTCTATTATTTATTTGGATGCACTTAAGTTAATCAAACCATCTATTACTAGCACCGTGGAATAGTGCATGATATGCAACAAATGCTGCATCTAGGTTCGCCCTGCTCTTAATCTGTCTAATTGCGTATATTTTTTTGAAAATTTTGTAATTGAATCATTAATATATGAATAGCAAGACAAACTACTATCCAAGGTTAGGCCTAGAAATTCTACGGTATCCGAGATATTATTCTTCGTAGAGACAACTAACCTGTTTCATTTATCTGTATTTATGCATGACTTGTTTGCACTGAACGAGTCGAAGGCGTCATTTCCGAGTCGGCAACATTACTGCCAGTATCTTTAACTGTCTCACAAAAAGTAGTATCATCCACAAAAGTCCATTAAAATTGACCATAATGTCAGGTAAATCCTTTGCTCGATCCTCGATTTACGTTAAAAATAATGCGGTACCAATACACTACCTTGAGGGACACCAACTTTTTCACAGGAAGCAGTCCTTTCTTTTTACGGCTAAATCTTGGAAAATTTTAATAATAACTTGAAAAAAACTGGTATAATTTTAACTTCATAAGCTGACACTATGAATCATACCCTGTTAGTAAAAAAAACCCAAATCATATTGTATTCGTAACCTAGCATTATCGTGGGTTGAGTCATATCTAACAGGAAGATCACAGACTGCAAACATTATGGAGAAGAATAAAAGGTATACCTCAAAGAGCAAAATATCGACATCGGTGTTCCACAGGAGTGTGTACGATACTCATTACTATGTTTAATGTTGTCAATAATATAGTAAAAATATTGACAAAACACTTTTTTAACACTGTTTGCTGATGACACGTCTTCTGTTATGTCAGTCACTAATATTCACTATTGGCATAAATATATGTTTTACGCACAAATAAATAATTATAAGAAGTATTTTTTTTAACAGCCGCAGAAAAAAATAATATAAATTTACAAATGCCAGGGCAGGGGGAAATCACTATTTTAATTTTTAATAGAAAGAAATCAAATAGCAATGTTGAGTAACGATTAATAACTTAATAATAATAATAAATTCTTGTTTCAGATATTCAAGAATTCTACGAATTGACGCTACTGGATGAAAATAAATCGGTGCAAGAAAAAACCGCCGAAACAATTCGTATAGCCAACAAATGGGAAGCAAACGATGGACCCATAACCCCTTCCTACACCAATAATGATGTAAGTTTCTTTTAAATCATATGACACTGTAGAAAAAATAATGTTATGCGGCAAAATTATCGCTATATATTAATGCAAATGCAGAACTTTAAATTATAAAATACATAAATTATTAGAATACAAATCAGGTGTTCATTTATGTCAATTATGTGTTTTTTTTTTTGGTGATTTTCGCGACTTACAAAAAAATGGTGGGTGTTGGAGCAATTCCGACTCTGAATTCGAATTCAGTGCGTCAAAATACATAAAGATAAGTTGGTCTAGTCAAAAGAACAGCCCACTTTTTTTATGTGCCTGTGTAACCATTCTTAAGTAGTCTTGAAAATCAGTAAAATACGACTTCTTATCCATAATGTCTTGGCATTCGTTTTATGATCCATGAATTAATCAAGTTGGCCTCTCTTTACTATATTGAACGTTTAACAGTACACTCAAAGAAATAGCATGGGTAAATTCAACAAAAAAAAATGGTTAACTAACAATATCGTTAATTTTGTTAAACCAAACTATATTGATGGTATTTTTAAACAAGAGGTGATTGTTATTTTAATTAATAAAAAGTTGTCGTACAACAAAACAAACATTAACTTAAAAAATAGATGAATAAGACTATTATTTTGTTCGTCTGACTATTATTTTGTTGAATTCTGTCAAATTAAACTAGATAATAGTATATTTTATTTTTAATTATTATCGAATTGTAATTCTAACCCAGTATTAGTTCGCTGTACTATTGTACTTGGTCGATAAACCAATATTATTGTCGTCTTCTAGAAGTTCTAAAAGAATTACCATAAAATTTGCTTGCTTACCACGTAGTCTATTACAGAAATTATTCCCAGATGACGCCACATACAAATCACTGACAATAGTCAATCATGCATTATCTTACACTCTTATGAATTTATAGAAAATTAATAAGATGATTGCAGTGTTCAAATTCTCTCAGGGATCATCTATATATTTGGATGGATCTTATAAACGATCTCTAATCTTTGGTTTGGGTGGTCTGATGTCTCAATACTGAGATTTTGGCTAACCAAAAAAAACTTCATCATACAATAAAGTGTAGATCAACCTAAAAATTGGTTGGTGAACAAAAAAACAAAGTCGTTGTACTATTTAATTGTAGACCAAATTGAAAATGGTTAGTGAACATAAAAAAATGTCATTGTACTATTTAATTTGTTACAAGAAGATATGATTATTAAACTACTATTTGTTTACGAAAACAAATAAAGTTGTGTGACTATTCTTTACTGATTGATTTAACTATGAAACTAGATAGGCGCGATTTCATATGCTCTTTTTGGTTGAATTTACCTATCATTTTCTCTGAGTGTATCACACAATATCTTTTAATTTTTAAAGGTGGTTAAAAATGATTTAGTTTTACATTTACTTCAATTTAGCTCGACAATATTTTGCTCGAAATATTACCATTACTGTCGTTGGAATATCGACCTACCCAATATTCGATAGAGACGCTGTTTAGTCAGGATTTTCTACCAAACTAATCTTTAATTTCGCTCCCTCTTACATTCTTTCTGTCGCATCAATTTCTATTAGTTTGCAGTCTCTTCATCGCGCGCCAAAATCCCTGTTTATTTGTTGTCGAGATTTACAGAAACATTCACAATGTTTTGTAGCCCATCCAGTGAATCACGGCGAGTTGTATACTGCACAGAATTTATCTCATTTTACTTTAAATTACATCGTGGATTTATCACAAGGACATCTTGCAACCGGATATGTATTAAAGCCGTGGTGTAAGACTTTAAATGAAAAACGACGATGCCTTTCCTGCTGTCAGAAGTAGATGCAGAGGTTTTGATACCGGCGCGCTGTCTCGCTAACTTTAAAAAGGGGAGGCGTTTGTAAAATTCTGTTATTTATTATAAAACTAGTCGCTTCCTCGCCTTTTTCTAAAAATACTACCGGTTATTAATTCAGGACACTAAACTGAGTGATATATCACTCAGTCAGTCAGCGATCTCAAGATACTAGTAATAGATCATGAGAAATACTTCTAAATTGGTTAAGTTCTAGACCAGTGGTTCCCAAAGTGTGGATCGCGATGCTCTGTAGGCCAGGCAACGAATAATTATAGAGGTAAATTTTAGGGACAGAAAATTTGACTTCGAAACTTTGTTTGGACTAGTCTGGAGATAAACATATCAAAAGGCCCCACTCCTAGGTGGGGGGAGGGGGGCACTTTAAAGGTCCCATTTTTTGGTTTTTCTCTTATATCTCGGCTTTTGATATGTTCATCTCCAGACTAGTCCAAACAAAGTTCCTAAGTCAAATTTTCTGTCCCTAACATTTCCCTCTACACCCTTTTTTGTCGAAAAATATTTTAAAAATTTCCTATAAACAGGGGTCCGGAAATCCCTATTAAGGGAGCTAGGGCCTTCTGAAGTGGGCACCCAAAACTGGGATTTTACATAATACCTCAGGAGTCCTTTGAGCTACACTGCTCATGAACTGATATCAATAAAGGTCATTACTTTACGTTATTAATCAAGAATAAATTCAATCGTAGGAGCGCAAAATGGGAAGGGAGGAAGCCCCCCCCTCCCTCCCTCCAAACTTTTTTATGTGTATCTTTTTGTGATCGTCTTATCGGAATATGATTTCTTGGTCAAAATCACACAAGAAAGTCTATCTCGTTGTAAACACCGTAGGACCAATGTTCTTAAGAAATATGAAACAAGTGCGTCCCCCAGGCTTCAAAAACATAAAATTTGGATGTCTTCTTATTTGAGCACTGATCAACCAATGTAGTATCTTATTACTTAATGGATCGTCATCTTTTATTGTTGGTATCTGATATCATTAATGATATAAAAAAAACCTAATTTTCGGACCCATGTTTATAGAATTTTTTACATCTTTTATGACCCTAAAAATGAATGACTGCATATCTGAAACACTCTGTATAGCATTGACATTATTTAGCAACTATCATACTGGGACACCGATCAACAAAGAGAGAATTATAAACTCGATCTAAAAGCTGAAAAATCTGATTTATTAAATAAGCAATTCTATTTTACAAGAATCATTAATAATAATAAGACATTATAGCATCACAATGTATAGGTAATGCAGGATTGTTAGCATTTGCACTTTTTATTTCTCTCAGGGAAAAATTCAAAAAAACAAAAGAAGGGGGGGGGGGCAACTTAACCCAACCTCTCCCTTTTTGTTTATTGCCTTACCGGCTCAGTAGCGCAATGTTTACGGTATTAGGCTTGCGACCAAGGAGTCCCGGGTTCGAATCTTATCCAAGGTGTAGATGTTTAGTGATGATTTTCTCGTGTTGGCGAGAGACTACACGGCTAGTCTCTCAGACCTCTTGAGTTCTCGAGTCTCAGTTGCGGCAGATGTGTTGTTGTGTTATTGTCAATGTGCGCGTGTTCCGGTTGAGTGGTGAAATAGTAGCTAAACTCCGTCAGGACGTTAATATAAAATAAAGCCATTAAAAATATATATATCTTATAATAATGACAAAGTATAAAATAAATCTAATCTTTGATAAAATTGTAGGTTTAAGTGCCATACTTGCAATTTTAATGATCTCTCGTTGATAGCATCTTGACTGTCGAAACGTTGGACAGTATACTATGCAGTATCTTTGTTTTTATAGAATCGTATCAAAGATGTTAAACATTCGTCAAGTACGTGTATTTTTTTTGTTTCATAACCTTTTTATTTACTGATCGATTTTAAAAAAACGCTGGGGTTCTTCCTCTATCTAATACTGATTTATTTTCCAAATTTCAATAAAATCGGACTTTTCTCTCTTAAGTTACTTAGTTTAAAAGAGACGGATGGACGGAGGGCAGACGGACAGACGAACAGACTGACAGAAAGACGGACCGGACCTATGGCGGACATTTTGAAGGTTGCTGCAAATTCTATGACTAACACAGTGATATTTACAATTATTGAAATATGTCGATGAAATGCAAAATACCCTTTGCCTGGTATTTCCAAAGAGTATAATAACACATACGAAAAAATGCATATAACATTTTTTGTAGAGAATTTTATAAACTTAATTACTTTCATATCCAGTGGAAGTATAGTAACGACAAAAAATTTTTAAAAACTTTTTATTGTTCAAATAGGCTTAGAATGTCACGAAACGTCGAGATTTTAAGTTTGAGCGAAAAAAATTTCTGTCTGTCGGTCTGTCGGTCTGTCGGTCTGTCGGTCTGTCGGTCTGTCGGTCTGTCGGTCTGTCGGTCTGTCTGTATGTCTGTCGGTCTGTCTGTAACTTTTTTTGTGCGCACGTTTACTCTGGAACCGTTTGATATATTGACTTGAAATTTATTGTAGTACACATATGTACTTTAACGAGATCTAGAACTAGATTATATTTTCATCTTGTTCCGTCGAAGGGTTGGGGGGTAAATTTGGGGAAAATAGGTGAATCAAGCAGGTAAGAGTCCATAAAATTGGTATTTAGTATATACAAGAGAAGCTGAGGTCTCAAAAAAATTTTGGCATTAGCTACCCCCATTACCACCCCCACCCCATTATTAAAGGGGATGAAAAAAAAAACGTGATTTAGAGTGTGTACAAGAACCAGAAACCTCAAAATGTTTTTTTACTTCATCCACCCCCACTACCACCCCCTATCACCACCCCCACTCCGCTACCGATGTGGGGTATCGTTTTATGGGTTTTTGGGGTAGAGGATTTCAAATATTGTATTATTAAAGTTCCATAAACAATTACTTCCACATACAAAATTTTTTCGTTGTGAGTGACTTAGATAAAAAAATCTGGATGTGGAAGTAGTGATTCCTTGGGCAGCGGTTTTTTACTTCCACATCCAGTGGAAGTATAGTAACGTCAAAAAAATTTTTAAAAATTTTTATTGTTCAGATAGATCTAAAATGTCATGAAACGTCGAGATTTTAAGTTTGAGGGAAAAAAAATTTCCGTCTGTCTGTCTGTAACTTTTTTTTTGTGCGCACGTTTACTCTGGAACCGTTTAAGATATTGACTTGAAATTTGGTACACATATGTACTTTAACGATATCTGGAACTAGATTATATTTTCATCTTGTTCCGTCGAAGGGTTGGGGTGTAAATTGGGGTAAATTTGGGGTAAATGGGTAAATCAAGCAGGTAAGAGTCCATAAAATTAATATTTAGTATACAAAAAAGAAGCTAAGGTCTCAAAAAAAATTTTGGCATTAGCCACCCCCATTACCACCCCCACCCCCTTATTAAAGGGGATGAAAAAAAAATTGTGATTTAGTGATTGTACAAGAACCAAAAGCTTCAAAATATTTTTTTACTTCATCCACCCCCCCACTACCAACCCTCTACCACCACCCCCACCCACTACCGATGTAGCATATCGTTTTATAGGTTTTTGGGGTAGACGATTTCAAATATTATGTTGTTAAAGTTAGTTTGTCTGTTAGTCTTGTATCGTTTTGGTGCCCACAATTACTCTGGAACCGTTTAAGATATTCACTTAAAATATGGCACACGTATGTTTTTTAACGAGATCTGGAACTAGATTATATTTTGATCTTATTCCGTTGCAGAGTTGAAGGGTGAATTGGGGTAGATAGGTGAATCAAGCAAGTAAGAGTCCATGAAATTGGTATTTAGTAAATATAAGAGGAGCTAAGACCTTGCGGATCTGAATCCAGAGGGCGCCATTCTGTCCGCGATTGCAAAAAAGCGTAAAATTTTTTTTTCCGAACATTTTTGTGTCACTGAAAACTGATTAATTTTATGTTCCCACCGCATTTACAGGATTATTTTTTAACATTTGTTAATGATTCTTAAACCAACGGAAAGTTTATTCTTTCTAGATTCAGGTGCTGCTAAATAATTTTCAAAATTGTTGGTAACAAATGCTACAGAAATTGTTTAAACAAAGCGAGCCCAAAGAATGCACGGTAAATTTCAGCATCGAGACATTTTTGAAACTATTATAGATAGGTGCATGCTTCTATGACATGAAATCTGTAGAATAGAATGGAGCAGTTTTTAGTGAAAGAATTATCTGCATTGCTCTATTGTTGTAAAAGATACGATTATTTTTGTACAGCGCGCGTTGTGATCCGCGGCGTCTTTTGATAGATATACAGTGTACATGTATGTCTCGCATTGCCTCGCTCTCTTTAGGCTTGTTGACTACCTGCTTAGACACTGAGGTGTAGTGTAATAAAATAACAAAAATCTCATGAGTAGCGTATACAGTACTGTGTTGTTTATAAATTTAATGCAGTGGGGGTGGTAATGCTAATTATGTTATAGCTTCTCTTGTAAATACTAAATAACAATTTTATGAACTCTTACCTGCTTAATTTATCTATTTACCTCCATTTATCCCAATTTACCTCCCCAAACCTTCACCCCAAAAGAGGGTATTATAAGTTTGACGCGTATGTTTGTATGTTTGTCTGTCTGTCTGTTTCTTCATATCTCTTCAACGGGTGATCCGATTTTGATGTAGTTTTTTTTATTTGAAAGAGTATTTAGTCGAGAAGGTTATAGGCCTACTAGATTTTGATGTTTGGTCTCCATCTTGAATTCGCCCTGTTGAACTTCTCTAGAAATTGTCCGATTGAAGTAAAATTGAAAATGTGCAGACAATTATGGTAGCCGAACATGATTTAGGCCTCATTTTGATTCGGTCATATGATCGGGGGTTTTTAAAAATTTTCAATTTTACTTGTATTATTGCCAACATATTTTGAAAGCTGCGTATCAAATTATTCTGTAGAAAAGTTCAACTGCGATAAACTCAGAAATTCCCAATCCAATTGATTTTTAACCCCCGACCCCAAAAGAGAGGTGTTATAAGTTCGACGCGTATGTTTGTATGTTTGTTTGTCTGTCTGTCTGTCTGTGGCTTCATATCTCTTCAACGGGTGATCCGATTTTGATGCTGTTTTTTTTTTATTTGAAAGAGTACTTTGTCGAGAAGGTTATAGGCGATATTAGATTTTGATGTTTGGTCGCCATCTTGAATTCGCCGTGTTGAACTTCTCTAGAAATTGTCCGATTGAAGTAAAATTGAAAATGTGCAGACAATTATGGTAGCCGAATATGATTTAGGCCTCATTTTGATTCGGCCATATGAAACTGGTTCGATTAGATACATTGATCGGGGGTTTTTAAAATTTTTCAATTTTACTTGCGGTTGGGATTTGAAAAATAATGTACTTATACCTAAATTAATGACTATAAATCTTCGTCCTCAAAATGTATATTTAAAAAATGTACCGGAAACTGCAGTTGTAGCAAAACTGGGTTAGAATACATAATATATTGCTACTGTGAGGGTAAATGTATTAGCTATTAATTTAGTTTAAGTATAATGTATGTATATTTTATTAATATTATTTTTGTATTGTTATTTCTCAAGTGCAAAAAGTAAATTTAAGTTCATTTAATTAGCTGTACGGTTTTTTGTCTCTAATCAACATTTTAAGTTAAAATATAATAATTTTTGGTTCTCTAGTAAACTAACCTTTAAATACCTTCGTTTTTTTTTCATAATCACAAATGATAATATTTACGTATAAGTAATACGCATTGTAAATTTTTTGCAATCACAGTATATTGTCAGCAAGTTACCGATCGGCCACAGCGCGCGGACGTGTAAGCCAAAACGATAGCGGAAATAACGGAGCGCTGTACAAAAATAGTCCTATCTTTTACAGCGATAAAACAATGCAGATGATTCTTTCACTAAAAACTCCTCCATTCTATTCCGCAGATTTCATACCATAGAAATATGCATCTATATATAATAGTTTTTAAAATGTCTCGATGCTGAAATTTACCGTGTACTCTTCGGGCATCCTTTGTTTAAACAATTTTTGTAGCATTTGTTAACAAAAATTTCGAAAATTATTTGACAGCATCAGAAAGAATAAGCTTTCCATTAGTTTGAAAATTATTAAGAAATATTAAAAAATAACCCTGTAAATGAGGTGGGAATATAAAATTAATCAATTTTTAGTGATACAAAAATTTTCGGAAAATATTTTTTTACACTTTTTTGCAATCGCGGACAGAATGGCTCCCTCTGGATTTAGATGCGCAAGGTCATTCCAGATAATGTACATATTTTTTCAATACTATATCTTCGAGTACACACCCTGACATTTTAGGAGCGTCTTTTGAGATGCTTGATTCCCGACTAGAACATAAACACACCACTACCAAATCCAAAGCCAAAGTTGTCTGGAAGGTTTATAAAGAATATTTTCATTTTCTTTGAACACAAACTGTAACAACTTCGTAACTGCGTGCTGTTTCCGAATATTTGACATATTCTTCCCAAATATTAAATACACCACCCTTGATGATACATCGGTATTGTTTGCTACACCTTCAAGCACGTATTGCACAATGTCAATCGAACCCTACATGTTGCAAATATTCAACGAGTTTGAAATATGCCGAGCGAGAAACGTGTTTTTAAAAATGATATAAAACTTCGCCCAAGTGACCCGCTTACCTTAAAAAGCTGCTCGGCCAAGTGACATTTGTGGCCGTTCGATTGTTACAATGCGTTTGTGATATGCATTATGGGTGTTTACTATAACGGCCGTTACGACATTCACTTTTAGGTTATTAATTGCGTAGGTGTATCAATGAAAGGGCGATTAAAATTATAGTAATCTACTTCAAGAAGTATGCATTACTTTTAATTTTTGTTTATAAATATTGTTTTTAAGTTAATATACCTGATACCTGTTTGCTTTTAGTTAGTAGAAGATAATGTATGGTAAATGCCTAAAAGATTAACTAACTTATTGGTGTACTTGATCATTACAACATGACAATTCAATTTAAAAGAAAAAGACAATACATAAGAAAAGAATAACAGAGACATATATAGTCACAAATTCATACACATAAAACAAAAATATATGGTTATTGGTAAAACCTGTGAAGTATGTTTAATTTTACTTCCACATCCAGTGGAAGTATAGTAACGACAAACAAATTTTTTAAAATTTTTATTGTTCAAATAGGCTTAGAATGTCACGAAACGTCGAGATTTTAAGTTTGAGCGAAAAAAAAAATTTCTGTCTATCGGTCTGTTGGTCTGTCTTGTCTGTCGGTCTGTAACTTTTTTGTGCGCACGTTTACTCTGGAACCGTTTGAGATATTGACTTAAAATTTGGTACACATATGTACTTTAACGAGATCTAGAACTAGATTATATTTTGATCTTGTTCCGTCGAAGGGTTGGGGGGTAAATTGGGGTAAATTTGGGGAAAATAGGTAAATCAAACAACTAAGAGTCCATAAAATTGGTATTTAGTATATACAAGAGAAGCTAAGGTCTCAAAAAAAAAAAATTGGCATTAGCCACCCCCTCATTACCACCCCCATCTCATTATTAAAGGGGATGAAAAAAATGTGATTTAGTGTGTTCAAGAACCAGACACCTCAAAACGTTTTTTTACTTCATCCACCCCCACTACCACCCCCTATAACCGCCCCCACCCCGCTACCGATGTGGGGTATCGTTTTATGGGTTTTTGGGGTAGAGGATTTCAAATATTATATTATTAAAGTTCCATAAACAATTATTTTCACATACAAAATTTTTTCGTTGTGAGGGACTTTGATAAAAAATGTGGATGTGGAAGTAGTGATTCCTTGGCAGCGGTTTTTATATTGGTAGTAAACTAATCTACGACTAAGGTTAAGCTATAAACACTTATCTAACACGAGCTATAAACACAATATGTAATTGATTCCGTATAGTCTAGATTTGTGTATAAGTATACATAAATACAGACAAAACATTTCAAAATCAGATTTTTCATAACCAGAAGATTAAAAAAATCTTTAAGTGTTTTCACAAAACTTTGCTGTCTGTTTCTCACCTATTATTTATTAATTATTTTTTCTATTGAAAGGTTATCCTGTTACATTTCTTTTAACAAAAACTATATCAAATTTTCTTCCTGGTAATAGTGACAACTACATTCCAAATAATATTATTTTCCTCCGTCGTTTCTTAAACAATTTTTCGTATTTCCTCATAGCTGTAATTTTGATTGTAATTTTCGCATATTTTAATAAGGCATATGAATAAATTCCTTATTAATAGTTTCAGTTTCAGTATTTCTCAAAAAGTAAAAATTGGTGTGCCGCAAGGCACTATTCTTGGACCAATTCTTTTTATAAAATACATGAACTCATTATTGAACATTAAGATTAAAGGCAAGGTCATATCATTTGCTGACGATACAGCGCTTATTTTTACTGGTAACACTTGGGATGAAACCAAGAAAAAGGTCATACAAGGCTGTAATTTAGTAAAAAAAATTGGTTAGACACTTTTAATTTATCTCTCAACATTAAAAAACCAATTATATAGATTTTTCATTAAAATATATAAATAGGCCTAATTTCAATTAGGGATGCAACGGATAGTGTTTTGGCCGGATACCGAATACCGGATATCCGGCGTACTTCTTGTACCGGATACCGGATATCCGGCCAAATATCCGGCTTACATTGAAAGTTGGAATGAAAACACGTTTTGGCAACCACAACGACAAAAAATACTTACTGGCAGCTCTTCTAGACCCCAGATTTAAAACAAGTTTTTTCGATAAAAATCAGGCTGAAAAGTTCCGTCAAATTATTCTGCTGGAGGCTCAAAAAAATAGTTATGATGATTCATATTCAAGCATGATAATGAAAGTGGTTCTTCTCCTTCCAATAAACAAAGTAAGAGAAACCCACTAGATAATGTTACTGCTGATATTCACAACACTTTTTGGGACTGTTTTGAGGTAAGTGGCGAAAAAAATAGTAGTTAATGAAAACGTTTCGGAGAAAAGTTCAATGGCCGAGGAGATTGATTATTATTTTAAAGGAGCACTGATTCGAAGAAATAGTGACCCTTCGCATGGTGGTATACTAACTCCAATCAGTATACACTTTTGTCAAAGTTTGTAAACAGATATCTTTCAGCCCCTTGCAGTAGTGTATACATTGAGAGGCCCGTTTCAGAAGCTGGCAACGTATACGAAAAGAAACGCAATCGTCTACTACCTCTAAACGATGAAAAACTCATCTTTATTCTCCATAATTTACCATTGGTAAACTTTAAGTATTAATTTAGTAACTAATCTATAGATAGTGCCTGTTTGTAGTAATAATTGTAATGCAGGATAAGTGAAAAATAATAAAACTGTTTCAATTTTTGTACCACTTTTTATTTTTTAACTATCCGGTTTTGGCCGGATATTAGATCACTATCCGGTGCCCAGCCGAATAGTAACAAAGTGGCCGAATAAGCCGAATACCGGATAGTAACTGGATATCCGTTGCATCTCTAATTTCAATAGCATAAATGTAATAAGAAATCTACAGACAAATACATGTACAAAAATACATGCCACATGGAAATATACATAACTTTCGAATTTATTCCTGTCCTAATGTGATTTTACGTCAATTATCTGTTAAATTACAATGTAATTATCCACACTGAGTACACATTTGCTAGCCCTCGTGTAAATTTACAGACACGGTGTTGTAATTTTACATCCTAAATTAACATATGGCGTCCTCGTTGGATTCTAAGCATTTTTTCTTAATAAAATTTTTCGATATCTTGTCAATTTGAGCAATTTTTCGGCACTACCACAAATAAAATGCGAAAAAAATACGAGATTTACAAAAAAATGACAAGGTAGACGTTAATTTTGACATCAGATTCGGATTCAGTGCGCACCAAAATAAGTGTGGACATGATGGTCTATTTTCTGGTATAACATAGGTACTTTTACTTCCACATCCAGTGGAAGTATAGTAACGACAAAAAATTTTTAAAAAATTTGTATTATTCAAATAGGCTTAGAATGTCATGAAACGTCGAGATTTTAAGTTTGAGCGAAAAAAAATTTTCTGTCTGTATGTCTGTCGGTCTGTCGGTCTGTCGGTCTGTAATTTTTTTTTGTGCGCACGTTTACTCTGGAACAGTTTGAGATATTGACTTGAAATTTGGTATACATATGTACTTTAACGAGATCTAGAACTAGATTGTATTTTCATCTTGTTCCGTCGAATGGTTGGGGGATAACTTGGGGTAAATTTGGGGTAAATAGGCAAATCAAGCAGGTAAGAGTTCATAAAATTGTTATTTAGTATATATAAGAGAAGCTAAGGTCTCAAAAAAAACTTTGGCATTAGCCACCCCATTACAACCCACACCCCATTATTAAAGAGGATGAAAAAAAATGTGATTTAGTGTGTGTACAAGAACCAGAAACCTCAAAATATTTTTTTAATTTATCCACCCCCACTAACACCCCCTATCACCACCCCCACCTCACTGCCGATGTGGGGTATCGTTTTATGGGTTTTTGGGGTAGAGGATTTCAAATATTATATTATTAAAGTTCCATAAACAATTATTTCCACATACAAAATTTTTTCGTTGTGAGTGACTTGGATAGAAAATCTGGATGTGGAAGTAGTGATTCCTTGGGCAGCGGTTTTTTTATATCTAGGTGCTGTGTTATCTAACTAACAAAATACGTAAACTAATACATATTCTATATTTTAAAAGAATTCTTAAACATCAAATTAATCACACTAGTATTCAAATCTCTACTAGAATCATTAAAGAGGTATAGAATAATCATAAGGGGAGGAACATATGTAAACTACAACCTCTAACTGTCTTACAAAACTCAACAAAAATAGACAAATAATCTTTTTCTGAAATCTATCGGGAATGTCTACATTTTCGGCGCGATTTTAGAGCGAAAAATGCACAATTCCAGTATTTTGGTCCGTTGCTAGGAAACTATCAGAAAACAGACCGGAAAAGATCCGTTGCCAAGCAAAGATCAACAAAGCCGTACGGGAATGTTACTTCCCGGCCTAGGCCGGGAAGTAACATTCCCGTACTGTTTTTTATATATATTTTAATATGTTAATATTTTCGATTTTTATACGTTTAAAATAGTATTGATTGTGATTTCAGAATTTTTCTTTTAAATGTTTATATTTTTTTGGATTTTTATACGTTTAAAATAGTATTTATTGTGATTTCAGAAAAAATAGTATGTGTACTTCGGTGTGAAAGCACATTCCCAGACTTCGATGCTTGCATCGTCGTCCGGGAATGTATCGCTTTCACACCTAGATACACAATATACTATACCCACTAATCGAAAAACAATAAACTTAAAATTCATGGACTACTTAGCTCCCAAATTTTACAATCTTCTACCTAATAAGCAGATAAAAAGCAAGAAAAGCTTTAATAGTAAAAGTAAATAGTTTATTCAAAAAAATTATGAAGAATTTCACAAGCTTCGGATATAGGTAATAGCGTATATCAACTTGAGACTTGAAGCATCATTATTATTGCAAATTCTTGACATTATGTTCATTCAATGCTTGACTAAAAACAGAATGCAAGCACATGCAGATGTTTCCAACATCTAGGTGCTAGATGTATGAAAAAAAAATAGTAATAAATGGTACCACGGTATCAATATGATTCCATTTTGATGAACTTATTTGCTCATAAATCACAGAATTTCGTATTTTCAACGGAATTTTGATTTTTCTAACATTACACGGATCAATTAGAATAAATCGGAATAGTCAAGGCGGCACATTTAAATGGAAAAGTAAAAACCGCTGCCCAAGGAATCACTACTTCCACATCTGGATTTTCTATCCAAGTCACTCACAACGAAAAAATTTTGTATGTGGAAATAATTGTTTATGGAACTTTAATAATATAATATTTGAAATCCTCTACCTCAAAAACCCATAAAACGATACCTTTCATCTGTAGCGCGGTGGGGGTGGTGATAGGGGGTCGTAATGGGGGTGGATGAAGTAAAAAAATATTTTGAAGTTTCTGGTTCTTGTACACACACTAAATCACAATTTTTTTTCATCCCCTTTAATAATGGGGTGGGGGTGGTAATGGGGGTGGCTAATGCCAAAAATTTTTTTGAGACCTTAACTTCTCTTGTATATACTAAATACCAATTTTATGGATTTTTAGCTGCTTGATTTACCTATTTACCCCAAATTTACCCCAATTTACCCCCCAACCCTTTGACGGAATAAGACGAAAATATAATCTAATTCTAGATCTCGTTAAAGTACATATGTGCACCAAATTTCAAGTAAATATCTCAAACGGTTCCAGAGTAAACGTGCGCACAAAAAAAAGTTACAAACCGACAGACAGACAGAAATTTTTTTGTCTCAAACTTAAAATCTCGACGTTTCATGACATTCTAAGCCTATTTGAACAATAAAAATTAAAAAAAATTTTTTTGTCGTTACTATACTTCCACTGAATGGGGAAGTAATTAATTTAAAATAAATATTGCCGTTTGAAATATAACTTATATGGTATCTCTGGATTCAGAAAATGATGCTGAATTCAAAAATGCAGTAATATACAGGTCTTTCATGTTGCGACCGTTAGATCGGCCTGGCTTTTAACATTACTTACTTCGATAGCACTAGAAATATGCTGTAAAAATGACAGGCAGATAAAACACTTTTACACAGCAATTATTTCAACCGATGACTTATCGTAAAGAAAGCATAGTATTCTTACTCACGTGTAATAGCTATTACACTCTGGTTGAATAACATATAATCCGGGGTCCAAGCACTCCACACTCAAGATGACCTGTTCCGACATGACGTACAAATGTTGATATAAGTAATGAAGAGAGCATTACTTGGGGCACTAGAAAACACTTGTCGGATTAATTTTTGTTCTTGCGCAACTTCAGAAATCGTAAAAAAGATGGCGGATTGATAATTACAAAAATATGTTTTACAATCGTTATTCTCCGTTAAAAAAAAAAAAAAACTATGTAACCTACCGATCTGATTTTTGGTATGTATACTCAAAAGATATACGTGATGCTAACTAAGCTATTGGTATTTTTGAAAAGAATATTTTTTTTGGAAAAAAATAATTAAAATCAAAAAGTTGATATTTACGCTCTAACAATTTCGATATGCGGACAACTATGTTAAATTTATGAAATTCTTATATACAATTGCTTACCAAATATAGTACATATATTGAAAAAGTTTTTTTTTAAAAAGATCCTGTCGATAACGTATACAGTTTTTTGTTTATGATTTTTTTTATGAGGCGCGTAATTATGCAGCATTAAAATAAAAATAGTCTACACGATAATTGGTACAGTGTAACAGTAAAAAGCACTATATTGTTCAATATAATTGCAAATTTGAATTACTTTATGTTAATAATACAACGAAACGAATGAAAGTAGTAGTCGGGCGTTGCCGATTGCGGCCACTCATTTAAAAAAATAATAATCGATACAAAGTGAATTGTATATTCGAGCAAAATGTTAATCAATTAATCAAATAGGTATTCGCAATTGGCCATGCCCGAGTACAACTTCTACTCGTCTTTATATTGTTTAAGAAATAAAACATTAGTGAGAAATATTGTTTTAGGTATTTAGCATATTTAATAGAAAGCAGAAAAGGGGGATATTTTAAATAAAACATTAATGTTATATATTTTTGTGTATAACTATTCTTACATGTTAGTCAGAATCACTATCATTATAAAATGATGCATATTGCTTTTTTCCTTAAAACAATTTTCAGGAAAAGCAGCACACGAGCACGCAATTGAATACCACTCACAAGAACATTTTGTGTCGCATTATATTTTACAGTTGCACTTTTTAATTTAAGTTCAGATAAACTTTTTTTGTCGACATTATCGGTACCAGCTCCTGATTTCCAATTCTGCATCCAAAATTTTGTGCAAGAGGTAATTTGAATGACGGTTCACAACACTGTAGGGAGCGTAAATAACTTTTATTAAATTATTTTACCTTTTAATAATTTCCAAACGTTTACATATAATACATTTGTAAAGTTGACGTGTATGTACATTGAAAATATTTGCAAAAAACTGATGTGGGGGGGTGTAAGATGAGTAATAGAATACATTAAGACAGATTTTGGAATTTTTCTCTGTTTGTCTGCTTGTCTGTTTGAACGCGCATCACGCAGAAACTACTTAACCACCGAGGTTCATCTAAGCTTGGAGTAACATTTAGTTCTTATTTCATCGAAATCGGCCTAGACTAAGCCAAGTTTTATGAAAATCGGTCTAGTAGAACAGGAGATACAGTGTGATCTCTACAATAAGCGTATTTGCACGGCATAAACTTTTATGATTAAACTTCTGTAATATTCCAGAAAATTCGAGAGTACTTTGGAATATTCCAGAAAATTTGTGAGTTTTCTGAAGTATTCCAGAATGGTGATTCTACCTCAAACGTCGTTTATATAGATGCTTTTTAGTCAATTTCAAAATTCCACGCGAACGTAACCGAGGGCATAGCTAGTAAATAATAAATATGAACCGCAAACAATAATCAATCGATTTAAACAATCAAACACAAATAGTTTTTATAATGTTAAAATGTTAAGACAAATAACTTCACACTATATACATAAGTACATACGCTTAGTAAACATAAACATACCAGCTAATTCCACTGTAAACTGTTTTCATGCGCTTTATGAATTTTGGGAAAGCTGTCGTCTTTATTACATGCGCCGCATCATGCACCCATTTTAAAAATTCACAACTCGAATACTATATGCAATATCAACTTAGTTCTTGTCTTAAAAACATTTTCAATATATTGGGTATGTTTTTTAGCATAGTTTGTACACAAAAAATTTAAAATTGAAGTACTTGCTCATATGTCGAAATTCTTACTACAATATTTTATAGTTACAGATTTCATATTTTTTCCCCAAAAAACTAAACATATTTAAACAATGCCATCGAGTTTCATCCAAGCGCTTATGTCTTTCGTGTATACTATAAAAAAATTAGATGGATAGCACTCATAGTTTCTTTTACAGGGCGTGTTATGTATTAAAAAACATTTTTTTAGGAATTATCATTTCGTCTCTTTTCTTATCATTTCAAAAGTTATGCAAGAGCTAATAAGAATCCGCCAAGTCATTTCTGGTGTCCTATATAACTCTTTTTGCAAATCTGAAGTTGAAAAATGTACGTCATGTCGGAACAGGTTACTTGGAATTTAGAGCGATTTCGTACTGTTGGACCCCAGACTAATACTATTAAATACCTCCCCTAACAGTGCAAGTTCGCAATCGCCTGGCTACTAGTCGGGCCCAACCAGGACGCCCGATAATTACTTCCACATCCAGTGGAAGTATAGTAACGACAAAAAAATGTTTAAAAATTTTTATTGTTCAAATAGGCTTAAAATGTCATGAAACGTCGAGATTTTAAGTTTGCGCGAAAAAAAATTTTCTGTCTGTCTGTCGGTCTGTCTGTCTGTCGGTCTGTCTGTCTGTCTGTAACTTTTTTTGTGCGCACGTTTACTCTGGAACCGTTTAAGATATTGACTTGAAATTTGGTACACGTATGTACTTTAGCGAGATCTGGAACTAGATTATATTTTCATGTTGTTCCGACGAAGGGTTGGGGGGTAAATTGGGGTAAATTTTGGGGTAAATGGGTAAATCAAGCAGGTAAGAGTTGACAAAATTGGTATTTATTATATACAAGAGAAGCTAAGGTCTCAAAAAAATGTTTGGCATTAGCCACCCCCATTACCACCCCCACCCCATTATTAAAGAGGATGAAAAAAAAAATGTGATTTAGTGTATGTACAAAAACCAGAAACCTCAAAATATTTTTTTTACTTCATCCACCCCCCCCTATCACCACCCCCACCCCACTACCGATGTGGGATATCGTTTTATGGGTTTTTGGGGTAGAGGATTTCAAATATTATATTATTAAAGTTCCATAAACAATTATTTTCACATACAAAGTTTCTTCGTTGTGAGTGACTTGGATGGAGAATCTGGATGTGGAAGTAGTGATTCCTTGGGCAGCGGTTTTTTTATTATTATTTAAAAAGGCACAGAATTTTGTGTAATAAATTTTCAAGAATATACTTCACTTTTAATCAGCATTTGTAGAATTATGAATCAACCTTTAAACGACGCGCTATATAATGGACGAAAAATTTGAACCAAGCACCACTTTTAGAAGGTATTTCGAAAAAAATATACAACAAACTTAGGCTTGCATAAAAAACTATATTACAAATAAATAAAAATATACAACAAACGATTTATAAGAAATTATAGTACATTCACTCAGTCTAGTCAGCTTAATATTCTTGAAACAAAAACAAGTAAAATTGAAATAATACAATTTTAAGATAAAAACCAAATTTGAAAATCAAATTGCTAGAAAATGGAACATAATATTTTCTTTCAAGAATACAGAACAGGTTGTCATTTAGTGGAGGACGGAGGTAGAGTAAGTTAATGGGGCACCAATTTTAGCTACATGGGCGGCATAACCGATTGGGGCGGCGATTTTGGCAACGGGAGCTGCGTAGGCGAGAGGGGAGGCTATATGTTGTAATGGCGCTGCGTATCCAATAGGTGCAGCTACCTTAGCTACAGCTGGAGCTGCTACGAGAGGTTCCCTTCGAACTACAGCGTTGAACCCGTTGACGGGGTCGGCAGTGTAGTCAACGGTACGGCGGAAACCGTCTGGGTCGGTCAAAGAGTATGAACCTGTAAAAAATAAGTAAGTTTAACGATATGTTCGTTTTTAATTCGAATACAACACATTTTATTAATATTTAACTCAAATAGAATGTATTTTCAACAGCCCCGGGGCCAGCCAGACATCCACGACGCACAGCGTCGTGACATTAAGAGGCTGGGCGGGATAAAGCCGGATCAACTTCACAAAATTAGGTGTATAAAACAAAAATTCCTTTCGTCGGAGGGCGAATTACGAAATGAATATCCAAAAGGAATAATAAAACTTATATGCTAATAATATATGGCGCACACTAAAGACCAGGTGTGGTGCCAATGATTGCCTTTGATATTTACAATAGGACAATTATTATCTGTGATCTTTAAGTCTACATTATATTACTCCATTGTGTTTGACTCACAGTTATACACTGTCTTCCACCATATGGTAAACTCTGTTGTTATTGACTTCCTGTTGGTTGGTCTATTTTAAAAATAAAAATTTTCCACTTTTTCTGTTATTAATAGTTCTCTCTATGTAATAGTTTTAGTCTACTTTGAAGAACTTTTAGCAGTATATTTTTGACTAAATAAATATTTTGGGAAAAAATGTTGAATTTCTTGGTGCATAGTAGTTCTCTTTTTTTTTTCTAATATTAATTTTTTCCAAATTTTTTAATACAAATCGCTAAATGAAACTCGAAAACTATTAATATTTAAAAAATTTTAAAGAAAAATTCCAATAAAAATGTCCCAACTCCCGAAACTCTCAAAACTCTGAAAACTCTTATCTCTATTATTAATAATTTTAATTTAATGTTTAAAATAGAGCTCCGCGCGGCGAACACTAACCCGTTACGATGCTCTGAAACCGGCACTAATAAGTAAAAATATGTTTTTATGTTATTAAATATTAATTTAAAAATTATGGTATTATTTAGACACTTAAAGGAAGAATATATCGTTGGAAAAAAATTGTTTCACCGATTTTTCATAAAATGAGCCTATTGTTAATAAAAAAAATTTTTTTTCAGTTTGCTTTTATATTTCGAGTCGGATAATTGTTAAACAAAAGCCACTAAAATTATTTCGCTTCTTGGAGACCCTATGTCAACTATAATTTATGGGATTATGACATTGCGATGTTTTGAATTGTTAAAAATTCTTAAGAAAATTTTTTTTAGTTGTTTATAATCCTTTTTTCATTATTTAAAAAAATTATTAAGAAAAAATTTTATTCTTAAAAAGATGGAAAAAATAATTTTTTGTTGTTAATTTATTTGTTTATTTAATAAACATTTTGTTGTTAACAATCGCTGAATGTGTTTATATTTTTTTTAGATAGAAAAAAAATAACAAAAACAATCGTATACATAAACATGTCAAAAAAAAATTAAATTTAAAATTCTATAAAAAATATTAAAAAATGTTTTTTGACATGTTTATGTACACGATTGTTTTTGTTATTTTTTTTCTATCTAAAAAAAAATATAAACGCATTCGGCGATTGTTAATAACAAATTGTTTATTAAATAAACAAATAAATTAACAACAAAATTTTTATTTTTTCCATCTTGTAGAGAATTGCAAATAATAAATTTTAAGAATAAAATTTTTTCTTAATAATTTTTTTAAATAATGAAAAAAAGGAAAAAAATGATTATAAACAACAAATTTTTCTTAAGATTTTCTTTTTTTTTTTATCACAATATTTTATAACAAACTGGCAAATTTTTTAAAAAAAAATATGTAATTTACCTAATTGTTTATAATACTTATTTAAACAAATGGCACTAAAAATTTAAAGTTTATGTAATCTTATAGTATTTTTAAGATAAAAAGAGTACCTAATAATAATTAAAATTAATAAAAAAAAAATTTCAACCTCTCTTTTTCATTTTTTAGTTTTTTGTTGGGTTAAATAATTAATAACTATTGGAGTATAACAATTCAAAACATAGCAATGTCATAATCCCATAAAGTATAGTTGACATAAGGTCTACATGAAGCGAAATAAATTTAGTGGCTTTTGTTTAACAATTATCCGACTTGAAATATAAATGCAAACTGGAAAAAAAATTGTTCATTAACAATAGGCTCATTTTATGAAAAATCGGTGAAACAACTTTTTTCCAACGGCATATTGTTCCTGTAAGTGTCTAAATAATACCATAATTTTTTTAAATTTTTAAATTAATATTTAATAACATAATAATAATAATATGTTTATTAACCTTTTCTGCCATACAATAGAATGGATAAGGTAAGTCAGTAATTATATTGTATAAAAAATACATGAATATATAAAAACAAAATATAGTAAAAAACAAACAAATGATAACATAATACAAAACAATTGATAAAAAAAACAAGATATCAATACGCAAAATATACATACAAACATAAAAAGAAACATATAATACAGGAAATCACCACATAAGTTTTCACACGTCTTGTGTCATGTTGCAACCGGTAATGAACTCGTCCACTGTGTAAAAACAACCTTTGACTAAAAACGATTTTAACTTTCTCTTAAACTCTGCAAAACAATGTGATGATTTTATTGCAGACGGCAAAATGTTAAAAAAACTACAACCTGCGTAGACTGGAGACTTCATAAAAAAATATGTTTACTTATTACGGCCGCGCCGGTTTCAGAGCATCGTAACGGTTTAGTGTTCGCCGCGCGGAGCTCTATTTTCAACATTAAATAAAAATTATTAATAATAGATATAGAGTTTCGGGAGTTCGGACTTTTTTATTGGCAATTTCTTCCTCTTTAAGAATCCTTCTTTAAAATTTCTTAAATATTAGTAGCTTTCGAGTCATTTGCAAAAAACGAAACTCGTTATTTTTTCAATCTTCATTTGTTTATAACTTTTGCAATTGTTTATGTGCGGGTTTGAAATTTTAGTACATTTTTCTAGACGTTATTCCGAATCCAATGAGCCTTGACTCATATTTTTACGAGCTTTATCAATCATTAACACGACTTTGAACGTGTGAACTAGTCTATTAAGCGATATGTATTAAAACATTTCGAAAAAGTTAACAGTGGAAAAAAGGAGAACAACTATACACCAAGAAATACAGCATATTCTCCCAAAATATTTATTTGGCCAAATAAGTAGTGCTAAACATTCTTCAAAGTGTATTTTAATCAATTACTTAGGCTGAAATTATTATATAGAAAGAATTATTAATATCAGAAAAATATTTAAAATTATAGTTCAGGAATTATGCGTAAAAAAGTGGAAAATTTTTATTTTTAAAATAGAACAGCCAAATTTGATATCCCGATATTACTTCGCATTATAAACAACTTCTTTAAATAACATTTTTCGATATCTTCAAAAATAAAGGTAATAAAGGATAATTTTTACCGATCTCATGATAATAAAGCAACTTTTTTGCAACAGATTTCAAGCACCTAAATACAGGAAATATTTTAAAATATAAATTCAAGGAAAAATAAAAGTATTATCATAATAAGTAAGAGTAAAAAAGCGACAACAATAGGTAGTAAATCACATAAAACAAATAGATAACAGAACTTATAAATAAACAAAATTAAACGTAGGTTCTTAGCTGTAGTAATGAGAATTTTTTTTAATCGAATTATGTGAATATCGTATAAATAAAATATTTTGTTAAAGTTACTATACATTATGAATATTGGTGAATAAAGTAAACAATTTTTTCTGGGAATATTGCAAATAAATGTTTTAACAGTTGCTGCTTCTACCTAGGTAATAGAAATGATAATTTATTTAATTAGAAGTTAAATTCGATTTTATTATGAATCAGATTAAATAAAAATTTAATAAAGAACTTTGTCCGAATGGTAATAGTGGAATATATCTAGTAAAATGCTGTGGTCAATATCTAGATTAGAACATAGGCCATTTTTAAATGTCAAGAATTTCAAAAATTTTCCTTATATTGATTCTATACTCTTTATATGACACTGATAAATGGGATACCTAATAAGCATTCCATATTCAAGTTTTGACATTACGTACGAAAAAACGTAAATATTTTAGAATTATTTGCAACTTCGTAGAATAAAACCTAATTTCCTGAAGGCTGCATATACACTATGCTCAATATGACACCCCAAATATAATTTATCATCTAAATATGTATCAAAGCTTCTTTACAACGAATAATAGACGAAGATATAATATTGCATAATATTGCATTTAATACGATCTTAGTGATATTTTACGATGAACACATATAGCAAGAGAAAAATTTGACGTGACAGAAATATCATAGGACGCTCAAAGATAAAACTTGCTAACACCCTACTTCTTCATTATTTACATCTCTGAGACGTGGACCGTTAAGGAAACAGAAAGACGACAAATTGATACTTTAGAGATATGCTCCTGAACACGCTTGCTGCGAATTCCCTGGACAGCTCATTCTCCAAGAAATGCGTTCTCCAAAGCTGCTTTCCAACATCAGCCAAAGAGAACAATATAGAATGGCTGATAATTCAGAAATGTCAACACGCGAAGAGGCCGCCTTTTTAATACGCTGGGCTGCCAAGAATTTTTTGAAAAGAGGAAAAGGAGAAGAGGGAGAAGAAGAAGAATAGGGTTATTACTATTTTTATTCTATTTAGCTCAAAAAATGAAGAGGAGCCGAAATGTTAAGCTGCTAAGATGTCGTCAAAAAGAAGAAAGTAGGGAAGGAGGAGGAGGAGGAGGAGGAAAAGAAGAATATGAAGAAGAATGGAGTTATTGCTTTTTTGATTCTATTTAACTCAAATGAAGCTAACCTGATTAAGTATTTACCGTTACTGTATAGTTTCTGACATTTTTTTAAAGAAAACTCACCTTGCACGACATCGCCGCTGCGACTCTCCACTTGGCTCTTGCTGTCACCTGTCAAACCATCTTGGACGTCATATCCGTAATGGTATTGTGGATTGGGATCGTAATCTGCGTCGACTACGGCCTTGGCGACGGGGGCTGCGTAAGCGAGTGGGGCGGCTACTTTGGCTACGGGGGCGTGGTAGATGGGTGCGGAGTAGGAAATGGGTGCGTGGTAGGAAACTGGGGCCTGGTGGATGAGAGGAGATGCGGCGTAAGAGGTAGCGATTGGAGCTGCAGCTACGGGAGCACCGATGAGGCCGGCCCTGGCCACGGCGATTAAAGCAGCCAAAATGACAATCTGAAAAATTGTTACAACGTTAACGCTGATAAGGTACTAGGAAAAAAAATGTTTGTAAGGTATTACACAACCATTAATGAAATAATATATTAAATTCTTCATCATATATGAATGCCTTTAAAGGATTGTGTAAGCCCCGCATCTTGTCCCTTTAAGGTTAAGACTCACAAAATCGATATTCCCTTAAAATACGTCGTAAATTCTTAATCTTTTACGGGCGTTCATATATGAGAACTTTAAGTATAATAAACTGAGTGATATTTTTTCCGAGGTTTTCTTTGCATTCGAGACCTGAAAAGTCACTTACAATTCGTGGTCAGTACTTTTTTTGCAATACCTGTAAAAATAATAAATAATGAGATAAAATTGAATTATTAACAATGACCTGCCAAAATGGCATTTTTGTATTTTAATAAATAGGCTAGAACTTAACCAAAGAAAGCTTTATAAATAAACGATTATCTGAAAAGTCAAGTTTGACATGCAATACTCTGAATATCTATTAGCAGTTTTTTGAGTCAAAACTTCTAAGAATGGATGATATTGGATATAGAAGCAGCTGTAAGCAAGTGTGCTTAAAATCATATCTTCATTTTCCTGTATTTGTAAAATGTTTTGATTTCAACATCAGAATTTTTATCCTGGCAAGTAAATAAATTAGCACGTAATACTCACTTACAGCCCTCGGACTATAAGTGAATATTACAGCTCTATGACCATGGTAAATAGTAAATGAATTGTGTGTTCGACTTACTCTGACAAAAAAATTTTAAAAATTTGTACACTTACACTTATTACCACATATTACCCTTGCTTAATTTGTTAATTAGTTTAGATAATTTTATATTACTTTTAATTTGTTGTCATTCATTGTCTTATGTATCTATGTATCTATGTATCTATGTAGTTTACCTATTTTCAATATTTTTTATATATCTACTTTATTGTCTTACTGTTTTGACGCGTGTAAGCATTATTATGTATCTTGACACCAATAAATTATTATTATTATTATTATTATTATTATTATTATTATTAAATAATATAAATGCACAGTGTGTCTTAGTGGACTTTAACATAGTAAAAAAATTAAGTAATTTTCAATTGAAAGTGTCCTATAAGCTTATATTTTTAAACACTAAGTAAGCTACGTCCTTTTAAAGGAAAAAAAAACGCTTTTTAGAAATTCATTGCAATATGTATGTTTGAAAATATTTTAACCGTCTTTCAGGTTATCTCAATCTTCAATATAATAATTTCTTCGGATTTTGTATATGTACGGTCTATTATTTGAAATATTTTAATACATTATAAATTTGCTGAAAAATACACATTGATATCTTATTTAATGAGGTTGTTTGCTACCCACAACGAATATATTAAAAAAATAAGAGTGAAAACAAGTCCTAGGACTATTTATGAAAAAAATAAATACAACCAAATAATTAATAATTTTCAAATTTGCCGTCTAACATAATTTTTCCCAAAATTACGTCAATGAATTTTTCAGTGCACCCTTCCACAGTTGTTTTATTCCCATTTCAGCGAAAATTAGATAAGGACGATAACGGCAAAGTAACGTGAGTTAAATGAAATTTTCTTTAAAAGATTCTACATACCTTGAGCGCCATTGTTGTTGATGACTGTATCGTATCAAGTGTGCCGTTGGGGGATCTCCTCGTGCTTTTTATACCCATTTGTGGCAATTCTCGTTTTACCACTTCTTGTAAATTCGGCAAAAGGCACCCGTTGATGCAATGTGGTGCGGGAGAGATACTTAATGGAGCCACGCCTGAGGAAAGGTCGCGAGATACGGCTTAATATGTGTTTTACGGTTGTGGAGTAGCCTCGGATGTCTTTATACAAGAGTGCTCGATCGAAATCATAATAATATATGAACGTTTTAATCTTCTGAATATTTTTACACAATTTCAAGAATTCTTTTTTTCTGCGAGTGTAAAAAAATGTACTTTTTTTCATTATTTTTAGTACGTATGTTTAATATTGCACAAAATTTTGCAAAAATAAAATGTATTCTATTGTTATAATGATAACAGGCACACAATAAAAAATCGTTTTATTTTCCAAACGTGAAAGATACTCTCCTTATTTTTTTGAGCCGCTGATTTCAAATATCACGTCAAAAATATACGTTTCACTGCTCAATTTTCCGCAAATTGACATTTCATCCTTAAATTCGTGGTTAAATGGCTATTAAATCTAATATAACGACACATATTGAAATAAAACTTCTAAATCATTTAAAATGGCTTTACTCATACTCCCAACGTTCCATCGTATCACGGGAGTGATGGTGGTGCACTTTTTCTCCTAAGAAAACTACCACTACCCCTTCTAATATTTCCACAATACGCTTGAGGGCTTGACAGATCGGGGTTATTACAGGGAATATCGATAAGTCAAGTATCTTTTGACCAGGGGACGCCAAACAACCCCCGGGGGTTGGAACCACCCCCTCCCTGAATGACAAAACATTTCGAAAATATTACAAAAGATACTCCGTTTATCAACATTCCACGTAATAACCTCGATCTGTCAAGCTCTCACAAGTACGGAAAACTCAGAACAAGGTTGTTCCCATTTGGGGGTAGTTCCCAGCTAACAATTTAGGTGTCGACGACTTCAACTAAAGGAAATTCGACCAAAACAGGTCGAAATTAGGTAATGTTAAAGTTCAGTTGGTTAAGTCGCTGTGTTCCTTATTAGGTACAGGTAAATTATTAGTGAAATTAATGTCTTAATAGGTTATGACAAATATTTTAGTAACTATTTTCACCTGATAGGAGGGAGTAGGTAAAAAGTGAAACAATTTGGTAATGTAATTAAGGGGATATTCTTGACCTAATAAGTAACATTTTCGTTAAATAACTTAATAAGTAATTTTGTTGATGTTATCAATATAATCTGATAGGAGATATTAGTGAGGTTTATTCATATGACTAAATAAATGATGGTATATCTTGAAGAAAGCTTCTTAGACACCTAATAAGGACTCTAAAAATGCTTATATTTCCACCAAAAAGTCGAAATCACTTAATTCAACCAATAAGTTATTTGCACCTATTGGTCAAAATTATTATTATTACATATTTAGTCGAATTTTACCAACATAAGTGATGTGAATGAAATTGTGTATAGCATTAAGAACTTGACGTCTTTTTCTTGGGATGACTACCTTGTATTCTTCTTTAATCAAAAGTATATCAGGTTTTCTTCCTGGCAATACTGACAACTGTATTCCAAATACTATTTTCCTCTGCCGTTTCTTAATTAGTTATCTTAGTGTCGACCCTGCATACTTTTCACTAAAAGTATGTCATGTTTTATCCTCGGTAATTGTGTCAACTACAGTCCAAATAATATTTCCACCATAAATAGTTTTTATAGTGATCACCTTGTATAATTTTCATTTTTTACCTGACAGTTGTATTAACTACTTGCGAAATATTATCGTCCCTCACTTTTTTCATAAATTTTTTTAAGGTGACCACCATGTATAATTTTTTTTATATTTTTCTTTGACAATTGTGTTAACTGCATGTGAAATATTATCGTCTCCTTCACATTTTTTTATTATTATTTTGGGTGACCATTGTTTATATTTTTTAAAATATTTGCCTTGATACTTGTACTAACTACATACGAAACATTATCGTCTCTATCACATTTTTTATTTTTTTTTCCAGTGGACCATCGAAATGCTAAGAAAACGTCGGATCGAAATGAAAGTCATATCTATCTCGAATTTAGAAAATTCCGTCCGTCGGTCTGTCTGTCATGCTCAGCCCCCTAATCCGTTTTCGGATTTCGATGAAACTTGGGTGGTTAATAGGAGGCCTTTAGAAAACCTTAACGCTGGAAGCTCGGCTCCGTTCGGAAACCGGAAGTACCCGATATAGACGTTTCAAGTTTTTCGGGAAAAATTGAATAACTCGGTAACGGGCAGCCGGATCGAGATTTTTCAAAAAAGAGATGGTGCCGCTGGCAACAATCTACAGATAAGTATACCGGAGACAATGTCGAAAAATAAATGGAAATTGAATTTTTTTGCAAAAAACTGGTTTTCTCGAAATCGGGCTAGGAAGCACGATAACTGTCCAGGATATTGATCGATTTCGATGAGACTTGGTGGGATCGAAGGTACACGGCCACAAATGAAGTCTATTGCTGGCGGCCCGAATCCGTTGACCGCAAGTATTTTTTCCAAGGCCGAGTATGATTTTCCAAAGATATTGATAACTCCCGAACCGAAGGTCCGATTTTGATTTTCAAAAATGGCAATTGTAGGGCTTGATTAGTTCTATTAGGTGACGTTTGTGAGAAATTTGACAAAACAAAAGCGAATCTACAAATCCTGGAAAACTGCGTTTTTTTGATAAATTCTACAAATACCGAACAGTTTCCTAATAAAAATCGAAAATTAAGTATTCCGTTGATCAATCTCTATAATCGGTATAAGGCACGGACCTTTTCGGACAAAAAATCCGACATAGAGTTTTTTGGAAAAATTAAAAATAAAAGAGTTATTTGCAAAGATGCATGACCACAATATAACCGATGCCCTTTCTGTATTTCAAAATGTAGTTAGTCTTTACTTTAGTCAATGCAAAAAGAAAAAAAAACGAAAAATAAAACATGTCAAAATGTACTGAGTCATCCTACAGGGATAAAAAGCATATCATATTTGTCAGTTCTGTTAACTGCACACAAATTATTATTGTCCTCCATCGTATTTTTGTCATATTTTTTTTAAGTGACCACCCTGTATATTTTGTCATATTTTACTTCTTTAACAGTTGTGCTAACTACATGCAAAATATTATTGCTCTCTATCACGTTTTCAAATTTTTTTATGGTGACCACTCTGTATATATTTCATATTTTTCTTCCTTGGGAGTTGTGTTAACTAAATGCCAAATATTACTGTCTTCCGTCACATTTATTTCTTTAATTATATTTTTTATGGGATCCACCCTGTATATTTTCGCCGGAAGTATATCCCAGTTCTTCATTGGCTGTAGCGTCAACTACCTACCAAATATGATTCATCTATGTCAAGGGGTTTCCTATATATAGCGCCAACAGTCAGACACCAGACCGACGGACAGTCAGACAGACAGAATTAAATGGTTTTAATTTTCATAATTTACATACTCTGAACCACGAAAATCCGGAGAAATATCGGAAGGTGCTTTTACCACTATTACAATGCTTCCCTTCTGTAAATGGGGGAAGTGATAAAGTAACCTCTTGGTTTCATGTAAGGTCTAATAGGTCAAGTTTAAAATGGCCACCAAAACGGGACTTGTTAGGTTGTAGAATTAAAGTAGTATTACTATGAGAAGATGCGCAGAAACGAGTTTGTGCGCTCCATCATTCTAAGCCAATGAGAAAGAATTACGTGACATTCAATGTCAACACCAGTGGTGGCGGTGCCCTGCAGTAGAGCGGCGGCGACGGTAATAATAATAATAAAACAACTTTATTAGGCAAAGTTTAGTAGAACTTACTATTCTTACACTTCTCCTGAACAAAGGTTACTCGTAACAGTTGGCAAGTTTTAATCTACTCCATTTTCACAGTTCCTTGACCGCGAAACTTTTATTGCAATTACACATCCCTATACCCCAGATAAAGCTATGCCACTGGTAAAAATATTCGCGCATTTTGGCTCCGCCCTGGCATCTTCTCATAGTAATACTAGTCTACCACTAATTGGTGAAGTTAGAAATTTACCCTGAATTAACGACATATTGAATATTGCAACTTGTGTTTCTCTTCGATAAATGGGGGAAACCGTTCTTCAGAATTTCGCAGAATTTTCCGAATGTTTTGTCATTCAGGGAGGGAGTGGTTACAACCCTCTTGGCATCTCCTGGTCAGAATATGTTCGATTTATCAATAATCCCTCTAATGACCCCGATCTGTCAAGCTATCACAAGCGTAGTACGAAAAAATCAGTAGGAGTAGTTTTTTTATTTGGGGGTAGTTCCAGAAGAGTGGATGGAAAGTATTGCAATTATCGCGTTACTCACCCTCGAAAACTGGAAAACTTCAGCCCTTTCGCAGTATTTTCCGAATATTTTGTCATTCAGGGAGGGAGTGGTTACAACCCCCGGGGTTGTTTTGGCGTCTCCTGGTCAAAAGCTGTTCGATTTATCAATATTCCCTGTCAATCCCACTCAATCGTATTATGGAAAAATCAGAACAAGGGTTAGTAGTAGTTTTTTGGGGGGAAAAAGTACACCACCATCATTTCCGTGGTACGACAGAACGTGTTTTTCACTTTTGGAAAATATATATTTTTTTATCTGCCTTTGCAATTGAATGAATGGTGTTTGGTTAGGTAAGTGCACTAATCAACTATGATTGTTATTTTCTTCACAGTGATGAAATCCTTAGTGTAGTGTACGTTGAGTACGTCTGTAAATGGAACATCCTGTACATTTTTGTACGATATAATTGAAAAAGGATTTGTAGAAAAATAACAACGAATGCTGTGAAACTATTTAAATGCACGTTCAAGGTGTATTTTCCCGTAAAAATGTATTTGTGTAGCAATAAATCGAGAGAATTTAATTTTAGCCCACGCCCGAACTGTGTTGTATTACGGCACACACCGCAGACACCAGTTCTTCTTGTTCTCAGGTCATAATTACTCGTTTCAGACCTGAAAACCTGGTCAAGTTCAACGCTGATTACTAAAATGTCAACAACGCCGCGTACTTGTTTACAAATGAATCGGTTTATTATGAATATTGGGCAAGTGAGTTTTTGGTTTCACATAATATCTAGAGCATTTGCAAATCATCACAGTTTGATTAATAGCAGAAAATCACTCTAGTCCAATCAATGAATGCCCAAAAAGGAATTGTAGAGAACATTTTGGAGGGGAGAATTTTTCTCTTCAGGGATGTGTTGGGGGTAGTCAGGAGGTAAACATGCTAAAAGTCCCCGCCCCTAGCCCCGCCGCTTCAGGGGGGAGGGGGGTGGAAAGGTTCCTTTTTTCGATTCTTCGCTTATAACTCGGAAACGATGCGTCGTATGGGAAAAGGTAATCTGTGCAAAATTAAACGTAATTAAATTTCCCACAAGAATGTTTATATTCATTTTCTTCATATGTGTTATATTTTACAAGATATTCGCCAGCGAAAATCGATAATTAATAAAAAAAAAATCAATTGTGTACCTTGAATATTTCTATCAAAGCGGTTTACCGTGGTCTGCTAATAAATCACAGTCACAAAACAATCTTTATTTTACAACACTCGACGTATTTACTAACGTAATGTTTTGTCGAAGTCTAGACATTTCCTTAAATATACAGTGTGACTCACTTAAAATGAAGATACATTTATAACTTTTTCATTTTGTTTCCGATTTGAATCAAATTTTACTTAAGTATAGAACAAATTAGGATCTACTTATGACCAGAAAATCATTCACCTGCTATAAAGGCAAAGCCACCTGCGGTACCAAAATATGCTGAAAAAAATAAAACATTTTGAATGTTAGAAATTCTAAAAAATGCATCCAATCGGCGCCACAAACGTACATACACCAAAATTTGATTTGATTATTGATGGGGGATATTTCATACATAAGCTCATCTGGCAAAGGGGGTCCTCAGCTTCCGCAATTTGTGGTGGCTACGTAAAATTCATCATTCGTAAGATTAAAAATTAATATGATTTTTAATCTTTTTCCTCATATTTTGGTACCGCAGGTAGTTTTGCCTTTATAGCAGGTGAATGATTTTCTGGTCATAAGTAGATCCTAATTTGTTCTATATTTGAGTAAAATTTGATTCAAATCAGAAACAAAATGAAAAAGTTATAAGGGTATCTTCATTTTAAGTGAGTCACACTGTATATTTAAGGAAATGTCTAGACTTCGACAAAATATTACGTTAGTAAATACGTCGAGTGTTGTAAAATAAAGATTGCTTTGTGACTGTGATTTATTAGTAGACCACGGTAAACCGCTTTGATAGAAATATTCAAGGTACACAATTGATTTTTTTTTATTAATTATCAATTTTCGCTGGCGATTATCTCGTAAAATATAACACATAGGAAGAAAATGAATATAAACATTCTTGTTGGAAATTTAATTACGTTTAATTTTGTATAGATTACCTTTTTTCGTACGACGCATCGTTTCCGAGTTATAAGCGAAGAATCGAAAAAAGGAACCTTTCCACCCCCCTCTCCTACTGAAGCGGCGGGGCTAGGGGCGGGGACTTTTAGTATGTTTACCTCCTGACTACCCCCAACACATTCCTGAAGAGAAAAATTCTCCCCTCCAAAATGTTCTCTACAACTCTTTCATTGACTGGACTACTCTGCGTAGGTAAAATGTTGAAAAGTTAACTTTCATTTCGTTAATGATATGCGTTAGATTAGCTAAATAAAAATATTTGTCGTTTGTAAATCCATTATAATTATCTTGAAATTATTTTAAAAACTGTTAATCGTGGACGTTTTCCCCCTAAATGATATGCAAGAAGCGTTTCATGCTAGGCTTTAATAAATGATCACAAGACTCGTAACCACAATGTATTCAATTATACACGAGATGGTGTTGCACAAAACAGAAATCCTCTAAATTCATTAACTTTCAGTGTAGCATATGTTTTTGGGGTAGCAGAAACCGAATTTGAAACTTATTTTGTCTCATCACGCCAATTTTTTTTTTTAAATAAAGAACATTTTTTTTTAATCGACATGCATTACGAGAATTTTCAAGTTTGTTTTGAAAGAATTCTGGAAATCTATGCGGCATGAGCTCGTGATGTAATACATACATTGTTGTTTCTTAGCATAAAAAAATGTTTCCTTACCAATTTGGAGAAGATCGGTCAAGAGGTAGTTGAGATATTGCAAGAAAAATTTTAAAAAAATACAATTTTGACACCCTGTATCTTTTCCCACAGCAACAACTTTTTTTTTTCGGGGTGGAAATCCTTTATGGACACCTGGACGGTAGTGTGGGATTCACCTCTAGGCATACCCACTAAAACTACACCTCTTCGGTGTATGATGTATCCTGGAACCGCTCTCGCTTCTCTTCAGGATACACGTCAATCGTTATTCGATGTGTAGATGTTGTTTTTTGGCTAAAGCATGTTTGGTTATATCCTCATATTTTGGTCCAAAGAATCTACCCTTGAACTATGGCTGTTATTAATGGTCCACCCTGTATATTGCAGTTTCTATATTTTTATATATTCATATTTTTTGTGTTAAAAACCTGAGTAGTGAGTAACATTTATAAAAAAAATATAATAAATTATGCTGTATATAAAATATGATTGTTTACACTCCTCTGGCTATCGTCCTATGTGACGGATATGACCCAATTTCAATAGGGGGTATTTTACTATGCTATTTTATACACGTCTCAAATTTGAGACGAAAATTTTAAGTGTAAAAGAAGTTATCTTGCTACAAGAATCAACCTACACACATACATACACGCAGACATTTTTTATTCGATATTTCAGTTCAGCTTATTAAGATGAAAAGGATATTTGTACTCAAATTTTTTTCTACTATTATTGCTAAAAAAATTTGCTTAGTTCAAATAGTTATAATAATCTTTGGGTAAACTAATCATAACTTTTGTGTAAAACACCTACTTAATATTGTTTATTTATTTGGATTCCCATGTTATCGGTTAATATAGAAGGCTCATGTTCCCATTTATTCAATTTTATTATCGGCACATATAATTTAATTTTCAAAAATTAACATTTTCAATAATTTGCAATATTTTTTTTACATTACTTACACATAAATAATTGTTTGTTTTCTTAAACTGAATTGTGATTTTTTTAATTTTACATGATATTCAAATGCCCCCTGTAATCCATTTATTTCTAAGTATATCCATCTTTGAAATATTAATTTTTGGATTATCGAACAAGGCTTTGAACCAAGAAGCAAGGGGTTAAGAAAATATTGTATTGAAACAGAACTTTTTCACAATTTAGGTTCTTTTATTTACAGAAAAATACAAAATAAATTATTACAATAAATTAATGAATGAGGGAGTGGGAGTAGGTCAAGGGAGCACCGTATTTAGCTAGTGGTGGACCGTAGGCAAGAGGAGCGGCTACAGGAGCGTGATAGACGAAGGGAGAGGCAACTTTGGCAATGGGTGCATGGTAGGCCAGAGGGGCAGCAACTTTAGCTACAGCTTGAGCGGCGACAAGTGGTTCCTTGTGAACGACAGCGTTGAATCCATTGATGGGATCAGCTGTATACTCCACGGTACGTCTCGTACCATCTGGATCAACAAGGGAGTAGGAACCTTGGACAACATCTCCATTGCGTGTTTCGTATTGGTTTTTGTTGTCACCGGTCAGAGCGTCTTGGACATCGTATCCATAGGAGTATTGAGGGTTGGGATCGTATTCCTCGGAAACCACGGCCTTGGCGATTGGGGCTGAGTAGGTCAGTGGGCTTGCCAATGGGGCTCCGTACGTCGCCGCCAGGGGTGCTCCAAGGAGGCCGGCGTTGGCTGCGGCTACTAGAACGGCCAATATTACGAACTGAAAAAAAAAACTTGGTTGAATTAGTCAGTTCGAAAATAAGAAGTAATCCAAATAATAAATCAGATAACTGGATTCCTAATGCAAAAATAGGGGCTCATTTTTGAAGATCTAACCGTTTACCGTAGTTATTGCGAATCATTTCGTTAATTGTTTATTATATTTTAAAACGTCAAATGAAAATAAATTCTTCAATGTTATAAAAATAGCTTTTTTGAAAATACCTCCTAAACTATTCATCATAATCTCAAATATGCCACTGTCAATTTTGTACTTTTCCTATACAGGGTGCTCCACTTAAAACTCCCCAGACTTGTAACTTTTTTATTTTTGAAGCGATAACCATGTTGGGCACATCAAATTGTAGACATCTTTAAAGCCTTTAAACATGCATACAGAGTGATTTAAAAAAAGTTAAAAAAATTGTTAAGAAAGGAAACTTAATTTCCATGAATATTTTTTTACCTCACCCTGTACATGAACTGTGTTAATGATTTCTTATAAAGGTTTTAATTAGCTTCAATTTATGTTATTAAAATAAAAAAAATTAAAAACTGAAAATTTTGCAATTTCCTATTTAGAATATTTTAATATAAGTTTGTTTTTAAAAATATTTATTTCTATTCTTTCTTGTTGCTGTTTTGTTACGTTGAATATTGTTTGTGATATGTCTTTTACAAATAAAGCATAAAATTATTGTTTACATTCTTTTCAAAGTTATTTTAAGAAAAAATCAGTTTGAAATCGGAAAGAGTGTTTTTAATTACTTTCTCTAAAACCAAAAAGAATTTCGAATATGACGTAATAACATAAATTGAAGCGAATTAAAACTTTTATAAGAAAACATTAACGCAGTTCATGTACAGGGTGAGGTAAAAAAAATATTCAAGGAAATAAAGTTTTTTTTCTTAACAATTAAAAAAATGTTTTAAATCACTCTGTATGCATGTATAAAGACTTTAAATATCTACAATTCGATGTGCCCAATTGAATGTATAGCAATCAGTTACCAGTTACCACCTATGATTGGACTACAATAGTCTGATTTTCCGGTGATTTATACGCTTCCTTAGTGGATGCATGACGTTAAATAAACGAATGAAACATCAATTTCTACAAAAGGAGAGGATAATGACAATAGCTGGAAGACTGTAACTTCGACTGAAATACTAACGTTTAAAATTAACGATTATTTTCCATCCCGACCAACCAAAACATAAAACTATAGGACACAAACATTTTCTACAGTCATGGATTAGACCTAATGGAGAAATCATGTAAATAATATACCGAGAAGTCGATCTCCTTGGTGGTGTGGAAAAAAGGTAAAAAAAAATGTAACTGTCATGTTTCTTGTAAGCGCGAAAAATGCATAGATCATATGGGAATTTAAATAATAAACAATACTACTGCTTGTTAAAAGAATCGATCACCGAATGAATATAAGCGTTCATTAAAGGTTTCAATAAAAAAAATACTTACATGAGGTTAATTATTTTTTTTTTTAATTCTTCAAAAACGCATTATCACTCAATTTTTGTTAAAAAACGTCTTCCTATATTATTTTGTATAAAAAATTCTTTACATTTCTTACCTATTAATGTCTTTTAAAATTAAGATATTTCACTTATTAATATTTCCTATACATAATATTTTATATAATTTTCTCTAATTGTAATCTTGTTGCCTGAAATGCGATGAAAATATTTATTCACGAAATCGATAGCAAATGAAGCAAACGTCTTTTGGTTTCTATTATCATGAAAAACAAAACTACTACAACGTTTCGCCAATCAATCTGCCATCATCGGAAGACAGCGAACAACAAAAAGATAGCAATTAAACGTGAAATATTAACTTATTTTCAAGAAATCACGAAGGTTATCCTATGGAATGTTCAACAATGATATAAAAGCTTAAATAAACCGTCGAAGAGTTTGTTTTTAGTTTTGATATTGAGTTATTCAAGTTACTCAAAGAAGCACCTTCCAGTGATATTTTATTCCATTTGTGACAAAGGGCCTTCAAAAAAACCGTTTCGAAGTTATTTAAAAATTAAACTCTTACCTTAAAAGCCATTGTATGATGATTTTAGTTAAAGTGTGAAGACTATAAAATTTATCAGGCTTTTATACAAGAAAAAATTGACATCCTACTCTTGTATTTCTGGTATGGTTTGTTTCAAGCTAGAGTTCCCTTTCGATGAATGAATTCGCTTTGTACCGGCGCGGCCCAGAGGGGATTTTTCAGCGACCAAGTGAAAGGTGTACTTGCAGGTGTATATTTCGCGTTACTTTGATAAAATTTATAAACCCACAATGTGCAAAAAGATTTTACATATACAGGGAACAGTACAGTAACTTATTCGGCCTAATTCTATAGCAGTTTTAAATTCAAATATTTTTGGATAATTTGATTCAAAATGGGTTATTAAAAAGAAATAAGGGTGCTTTTTCACCCTTAGTGAAAAGTTATGAGTTTCGAAAAAAAAAAGTGACTATTGGAACTTGTAGATCGTCAAATTCTACTTCATAATACCCGCCGAGTTACAGGGGGTTGAAATCGTTGATTTTTAAGCAAAAAAAAACACTGATTTTTCAGAGGTTTTACGCAAAGTATTCAAAGAGGATCAAATTTGTGAAAAAGTTTGCCATAACAAAAAAGTTAGCTTAGGAAATAACAAAAATAATCCATGAAATAAAAATTTGTTTAGGTTCATCGTTGCCGAGATACAGTTAATGTTAGGTACATTTGTACGTAGCCCTGAAAAGGTCACGCTCTTCAAACAGTCATAACTCTGGTTTAAAAAACCTTAGCTTATAATTTTCTTTTGGCAGATTTTAATATCTGCAAAATCAAAATTGATACAAGGAAAATATATGCAAAATTTTGATTTTTAACAGAAAAAATGCCCGTTTCTTGGTTCCAGTAAATTCCAAATTGAAAAAAAAAAATTCAAATCGTGTTTTTTGTTAGTTCTAACTATTATATATGGGCTCAACTTTTTTTGACCGCGATGGATGCGTTATCTAAAAGATTTTACACTTAATGTATTTTGAGAATTTTTGAAAAAATTAATTTTCTTGTCTTTAAGGCTAAATAAATAAATTTTGATTTTTTTTTTTTTTCGTTTCAGAGATATTTACTGAAATGTGTGGCGGCGATGTCGTACAAAGATTGCACATTTTACTTCCACATCCAGTGGAAGTATAGTAACGACAAAAAGGGCATAGCAGGATAAGCATGTGTTAGGTGCCCCCGCACCAATCGGGTCGAAATTTTTAGCACAAGTTGATAGTAGTGTTAGATGAAATTTCCCAAAATATTATTTTTGGAAAATCATTTTTACGGGAGTTATGGGGGTAAAGAGAAAAATGAAAAAAAATTTTTTTCTCGAGAACGGGTAAACCGATTTTCATGAAAAAAATATATGTTATGGCTTTTGATGGTGCAAATGTGGGAAAAAATTATTGGACCCATTCGTCAAAAAAAAGTGGTGAAAAAATTTTTTCAAATTAAAAAAAAAATTTTTTTTAGGGGATGTTCCAGAGGCACACCCACCATTTTCTTCCAAATAAATGCTTATATGCCCCTTTAAAACATATCCAATTTTCAAAGCGATCGGAAGGGTACAACATACTCAAAATTGATAATCATTGGCAGACTGCGGGCGGCGTGTAGTCTATGTAATGAAGCATTATAAGACTTTTTTGTAAATATTTCGTGCAAAGACGAGATTACCTCCCCCCCTTCGTTTTCGAGGGTGCTGAACACGATGCAGGTGGTGGGAGAAGTTTTTGACCGCCGCAACCCCCTGAAACGGCCATCCCTCTTGTGGATCCCTTTATGTTTTCATATATAAACGGATTTGGGGAGTGATTTATCAACGGGTTATACTTGAAATAATATGGAAGGGGGTTATAGAGCAAGTAGAGTCCAGACAGCAGGCCTAGGGGGTTGATTAAACCCTCTCGAGAGGTGTAGTTTTTTTTTTTCAGATGATCGCTGATCACAGGAAAAATATTTATTTTTAGCTCCAACCCCCTCAAACGGGCAGAAATCACCTCTCACTCACCGTCTGAGAGATGAAGAGGGGTTGGAGCTAAAAATGAATATTTTTCCCATGATCAGCCCAAAAACGGGGGAAACGCGTTTGAACCCGAATTATTTGATAAAAAATGATTTTCCACTCCTCGGAAGGGTTTAATTAACCCCCTAGACCTGCTGTCTGGACTCAACTTACTCTATAATCATCTTCCATGTTATTTCAAGTATAACCCGTTGATAAATGACTCTCCAGACCCGTATAGAAAACAAAGAGATCCATAAGGAGGTTTTCGGCGGTCAAAAACTTCTCCCACCACTTGCATCGTGTTCAACACCCTCGAAAACGGACGGAGGAAGGTAATTTCGTCTTTGCAAGAAATATTTACACTATTTCGGCCTTTATTACATAGACTAGCGGTTCATTACTACATCTTACTACATCTTACTACATCTTACTACAACGGTCACTGGCGGCCATTACAACCCTACCATTTAAATCAGTATCAAACTTCAAGAAGTGTGGTGCAAAAATTCTCTGACGTCAACTGTGGGGTCAAACAAAATCTAGTTTGAAAATCTGAAGATTTTGCAAGGATGACGTCCGCAGTCAGCCTTCGAAAGAACTAGTTCTCAAAGTCCACTACGAGGAGGTTACAGTGCCTTTCACTAGTGAAGGTGCCTGTTTATTGTGAGTCCTCTTGCCTCTCATGAGTCGGGGTGTTTATTTATTGTGAGTCTCCTTGCCTCTAAATAGTCGTTTGTTTATTGTAAGTTCCCTTGCCCCTCATTAGTCGAGGTGCTTGGTTATTATGAGTCCCCTTTCCTCTCACAATTCGGGTTGACTTTTTTGCGTGAGTCCTCCTGCCTCTCACGAATCAGGTTACTCTATATTGATGAGACTTTTCTTAGTCTTCATTCTTCAAAAAAAATTATTTTGAAAAAATTTTTCAAAAAAGTTGCAGGGGGTTGCGGCGGTCAAAAGCTTCTCCCACCACTTGCATCATGTTCAGCACCCTCGAAAATGAGGGGGAGAAGGTAATCTCGTCTTTGCACGAAATATTTACAAAAAAGTCCTGCTTCATTACATAGACTACGCGCCGCCCGCATTCTGCCAATGATTATCAATTTTGAGTATGTTGTACCCTTCCGACCGCTTTGAAAATTGGATATGTTTTAAAGGGGCATATAAGCATTTATTTGGAAGAAAATGGTGGGTGTGCCTCTGGAACATCCCCTAAAAAAAAATTTTTTTTTATTTTGAAAAAATTTTTTCACCACTTTTTTTCGACAAATGGGTTCAATAATTTTTTCCCACATTTGCACCATCAAAAGCCATAACATATATTTTTTTCATGAAAATCGGTTTATCCGTTCTCGAGAAAAAAATTTTTTTTCATTTTTCTTTTTACCCCCCATAACTCCCGTAAAAATGGTTTTCCATAAATAATATTTTGGGAAATTTCATCTAACACTACTATCAACTTGTGCTAAAAATTTCGACCCGATTGGTGCGGGGGCACCTAACACATGCTTATCCTGCTATGCCCTTTTTTAAAAATTTTTATTGTTTAAATAGGCTTAGAATGTCATGAAACGTCGAGATTTTAAGTTTGAGCGAAAAAAAATTTCTGTCTGTCTGTCTGTAACTTTTTTTTTGTGCTTTTTTTATTTATATTGACTTGAAATTTGGTACACATATGTACTTTAACGAGATCTGGAACTAGATTATATTTTCATCTCGTTCCGTGGAAGGGTTGGGGGGTGAATTGGGGTAAATTTGAGGTAAATAGCTAAATCAAGCAGGTAATAGTCCAGAAAATTGGTATTTAGTATCTACAAGAGAAGCTAAGGTATCAAACAAATTTTTGGCATTAGCCACCCCCCATTACCACCCCCACCATTATTAAAGGGGATGAAAAAAATTGTGATTTAGTGTGTGTACAAGAACCAGAAACCTCAAAATATTGTTTTACTTCATCAACCCCCCCACTACCACCCCCCACCCCACTACCGATGTGGGGTATCGTTTTATAGGTATTTGGGGTAGAGGATTTCAAATATTATATAATTAAAGTTCCATAAGCAATTATTTCCGCATACAAAATTTTTTCGTTGTGAATGACTTGGATAGAAAATCTGAATGTGGAAGTCGTGATTCCTTGGGTAGCGGTTTTTTGTTTAAATAGTTGGTAACTCCTTAACCTTGGCTCTTAGGTCAAAAAACTACTCTAAGGCAATTAACTAAAATTGATCTCAAATATGATGTCCTCTTAATATCATGTATAGACGCTCAATTAATTTCTGCTCTTCGAGGCAAACTTTTCTGGAAAAAATGATTTTTTTTATGATTTACATGCGTTTTCCCCAAAAATCTCGAGAATTATCAGTTTTTTCAAAATATTTGTAGACACCAATTTTAAAGAAGATTAATTGAGCTTTTCGACACTTAATTTTTTCTGTAACATAAAAAACAACAAAGTTATGACCGAAAATATGCACCTCTTCGCATTTCCTAAAATTCATAAAGTATTATTTGCTAACTGGAAAACTATAAGTTAAAACATTAGTATTTGTTCATTTGGTATTGACAGGGAACCAATCTAACAACAATAAAATTACCTCTAACCGTTGACGTCACGCGTTAATAAAATTTAAGATAAGTAGTATAGTATTTGTGAATTTATGAATTAATAAATATCAGGGTGATTTTAATTTCTGTTACGTTATCCTCGTATATTTCACTGTTCACACTTGAAATAACCCATTACATATTCTATCTACCGTTCCTCTACATTATTACTTCTCTATGTGAATCATACCGTGGTGCTCATTTTGTAGTTTAAAATTGGAAATATTCTTTTCACAAATTCCAAAATATCTGATATGTATATAGAAGGAAAAGTCAATATTTTTTCATTAATATTGTTTTTGCATGATTGACGATATTTCAAATCAAACATACATTTGCATTATGAATATGCTACTAGCTATACGTAATAAATTATTCCATACTTATAATAGACTCGAAATATGAGTAATTAAAAAATGTTGTAACTTCTTTACTAGAAATATCATGAAGCCTCTTTAATGCAAAACATATAATCCAGCCCCTTTTACAAACATACATGATCGTGCCACGTTAATGATAACTCTGTGTATACACCGAATGTTGAATTAATTTTACATTTAACCTTATTAGAGGGCTACCGTAATAATTGGCACCATGTGGATGAAATCGTAAAATATAAGTTTTTTATTCATTCATTTTTGAAGGAACATTAGTTAAATATTTGTATATGTCTGATACATTATCTCTATCACCACCCAACTCCATCATCTTAATTTTTATCATAAGCAAGAAGTGTGTCACCTGCAAATTCATAGTGAGAAACTAAGAACTATTTGTTTATATCATTTTAATAAATTAGAAATAACAATGGGCCCAGAGCGGTCCCTTGTGGCACACCAATGTCAACTGAATATTACTAAAATATTTCACAAATTGCTTTTTGTTGATCTTAGTAAGTCATTGCATTTTCCACGCAGGCTATAATATTCAAAAATAGCATGGTTATCACAATCAAATGCTTTTTGAAAAGTTCATGAGTTGCTTTTACATTACTATTGTCAAATTTTCTATATGTTATGTGTTCTGGCCGCTGTTTTTCGGGTTTTCTTCCGCGTTGTCTTTGTTGAATGCTTGACGTTTCGACCATCTTGTCGTGGTCGTCTTCTGAAGCCAAGTGATCACTTCGCCTCAGAAGAAGACAGCGGAAACCAGCAGCCTGGTGACCAGCTCCGCAAAAGTCTTAGCACCAAGATTTCTATATGTTAAGTCAAGAATACTTAATAAAGCCGATAGTTGATGTCTCAAATCATGTTGGGCAACAGATAAAACGCTGTAATTCTTTTAGAGATAATGATTTTTAAGAACACGCATAAAAGAGAATTACGAGAATTATAGAGCTGTACTTTAACTCTTTTTTATGCATAATTTTCGAAATTTTTAATATATGTGGGGAGCAACTTTGCGAAATACAAATATTGATGATATAACATAATGGTTTTAAAATGTTTGTTTCTTAACATGTTTTCTTAACTGCCCCTCAAATTAACGAGGTAACTAACCCTTGAAAATTTTGTGATAGGTAAAAGAGACACGACTAGTTTATAGTAGAGTCCAAACCACTTTTGGGGGATCATTTTATAAATTACATTATTTTGCAGTAAGCATGGTTGGAACCTGCTTTGCTAGGTAAATATATGCACATTTTTTAATAATAGATGCAGAAAATTCTTCAGGGCCAGAAGAGTTTGTATTTTTTAAATAATTTATTAAGTTAATAATTTCAGGTGTTCTGTCCTAACTTGTTTAAGATGAATCTGTTTGTTTGCAATACTGCACCAATTATTATAATTATTATTTGTTGTGCTATCATATTGTTTATTTTAGTTAGCTATTTTTTATGAATTTATAAAACATCAAAAGCCTCGTTTGGTTACACCACTGCATGGACGACGCCCACTATTAGTTACTGCAGCTCGCTTTTAAAGTTTAAATAAACCACACTTACTCGTTTTAGCGTACTTACACATAATTGGATGGCTATTTGCTTTTGAATTTCAAGTATTATGTAATTTTCGTAATTGTTATTCGGTGAACTACATTTTTGTATAAATTAGATCATGCAATTTATATGCAACGACGTCCGCGTTACATTTTTAATATAGGTTGTGTCAAAGAAACTAGACCAAATTGCTCTGTAACTTCTTGTTGTTTCTTGCCTTGTTGTAAATCTTGTGTGAATATTTATAACGGACATTTAAGGACGGAATACAAAAGTCTTAGCTTTTCAAGTACATTTACGAATTAAACATATCTCTTCTAAAACACCACTGACTTCTTTGTTGATACTACATGTACTTTGTTACTAATGATGTTCCAAGGAGCGATTATCGGAGTTATTAATATTACAAACTAAACAAATAAGAAATTAAGTCAACTTTTTAATTGAAACAACAAAATTGACAGAAATATACAACTACAAATCAAGAGATAACAAATAAAACTACTACTAAAACTACTTGGTTAAAATGAATATACTAACTTTTTATCAATAAATGAAACACCTCATAACATGACTTTTATTGGTCTTATTCTCATACTTTCTGGATACTTACTAAATCATTCTAGTGTGCAAGCTTCAATGTTTTGTCTTTTTGCTGCTGACACACCCAAGGACAAGAAATATTGCATTCTCTAAAATTTCAAAAGATTGTACAGAAATAACTATACCATGTAATATACAGCCATGTTCATGTTCCATGTTACAGCTTAGCATGATTTACATATTTTACAGTATTTTGTGTTTTCCTCAGTAACATAATTATATGCAAATTGAAATGAAGACGTGGCGTGTGGTTTCCACATGGTCGGTTACCTCTTAATCACATTCGACAAATCAGAAGTGGGTGATAGCCTATCCTAGGTTATTATGTCTGAAAGAAACGTTTAGATTGGCTACCCTGTTACACAGATCTAAGCCCACTTGATTTTGTTGGTCACATTTTCTACAAAGCAATGTTATCTGATCAAGGCTAATATCGATTTCTTTGAATAACTGAAAAATATTGAGCAATCCAAGACTGTAGTACACCAAATTGAGGGCTAATATTTTGGGATGTTTTAGAGTATATTATTTAAAACTTGGACTTGTGTGTGAAGGTTCCTTTTAGATCTTACTCACGGCATAAGACGGTGTATCGTGAAAGACCTCAAGGGACAAGCGTCTAAGTTCGCAAGGTGTGCCTGTTACAAGGAGTGCAAGCGCATTAAAATGGTGTCATTGGTTTCATACGTGTTTTTTATTGTTTTGGCAATGTATTTGTTTGAAGAATTTGAAATGTCACACTTTGAACGCATACTTTGGACATAAAATAATCTCCCGCTGATTCCTTCACAGGAAATTTACTACTATACAACTTTGTTTTTTCATAACTTTCGCAATGTTTCGATTTATGGCTTAAACGGCCTACCTGCTCCCCTCTGCCGTGCCCTTCTCTCCCATATGCTAGCTGTGGGCTAGATTAAGAACGTACTTGCTGTTTATGCTAGGCTAGCATAATGGTGATCAGTACACCGGTTTACCTTCTATACTTTGGTGCTATATTGTTATACTGATTTGATTCATTAAATTCTTGATTATAATCTTTAAAATATCTCCAAAGGGATATCTTGATAGTAAGGTTCATGATTTCTTATGTTTGTTAGGTATTTTGTCAATGTAAAAATATTTAAAAATTTTGATGAAATAAGCCTCTGCGCCAAAACGATCAGAGAGGGGCTGGTTATTAATACAAACATAAGAAATCATGAATACGCTGCAAATAATGAATTATACACAATAGTAAGGTTCATGTAACAAAACCGGACAACATTGAGGGACTACAGCAACGTATCAGCCATAAAATTAGAAACATCTCACCGAAAATGGAAATAGAAAATAAAAAACCGCTGCCTAAGGAATCACTGCTTCCACATCCAGATTTCTTATCCAAGTCTGTTACAACGAAAATACTATATTTGCACTCCACTGTGTGGAAATAAATAATTGTTTACGAAACTTAATAAAATATTTGAAATCATGTACCCCAAAAATCCATAAATGATATGCCACATCTTTAGTGAGGGCGGGGACAGGGTGGTGGTAGGGGGTGCATGAAGTGAAACAAAATTTTGAGGCCTTTGGTTCTTGTACACACACTAAATCATAATTTTATTTTTTTTACCCCCTTTAATAATGGGGTGGGGGTGATAATGGAGGTGGCTAGTTCCAAAAAATTTTTTAGACCTTGGCTTCTCTTATATATACTAATTATCAATTTTATAGACTCTTGTTTGCTTGATTTACCCAACCCTTCAGCAGAATAAAATCAAAATATAATACAGTTCCAGATTTCGTTAAAACACATAAGTGTACCAAATTTTAAGTAAATATCTTAAACGGTTCCAAAGTAATCGTGCGCACAAAAAAAACAGATTTTTTTTTAAATGATATTTTATGATATTCTAAACCTATTTGAACAATAAAAATTTTCAAAAAATTTTTTACGTTGCCATGCTTCCTTTCACGGTGGGGAAGTAAAATTCATTGCCTCGTTCTCGAAATAAACTGTCAAACGATGTGTTATTTGATGCTGTTTCATTTGAAAACAAGCGCGGATTTATGGGGGGGGGGGGGTAACGTGGTAATTACCCCCCCAAGATTCTGTAAACTACCAACTTTCTTTTTAACATTTCATAATTTTTATTATTTTATTTTATATTTTTGAATATATATTCTGTTTGCTTGTGTTTATAAATTTGTTTGTGATTTTCTCCCCGCCCCCACTCATCAATTTCAATTTTCGAGGAAAAACATTTTTGTTATTTTCAGCACGCGGCTGTGTTACATCCCCCCCCCCCCCCCCCCCCCCCCAACGCGGCTATGTTACCTTTCCCCCAAGCTCAAGGTCCAGATCCGCCCTTGTTTGAAAAAAAATATTGGTAGGTGCATCCCCTCTGGGTGACTACCGTTGAAATGTAGCCAGTGAAAAAGTAAAGTTGGCGTGTTTTAGAATTTTTTACAGAATTATCGAATATCCATGTTACAACGTTTATTAAACTTAAACTATCCATACTGTAAAACTCAAACGGTAAGTTTTCAATTTCCTCTCTAAATTACAAAGACAAAGAGAACTAATTTTTTTGTTACTGGGTGTTTTCCTCATGATTTATGTTATTACCAAGATATGCTGTATTTCCTCGTTTAGATGCTTTGAAACAATTGTCATTTAAATAATAATTACCCTATAAAGAGCCTTGCTATGCGCAGAAACCCCACTTGATACGCTCGCATTTCACTTAATCTACCTAATAAACTTGACATTAGGCGCGGCTGGGCTGTTGCGAAACCCACACTGGAACCTGAAACACTAGCTGCACGTGAGATTTTTAAAGGAGTCCTTTTAACTGACACCCGAATAGTGCAGTGCAATAGGATCGTTTCCTTCAACAAAATTTATAAAATATTGTTATATGATCAAGAATTATATTAAATATACATTTTATATATCATATTAGACAAAGTCCTAATCATCACATGCAAGAACAAATTGGCCATGCCCGTCGATTACTCCTTTATCTGTTTATTGAGCATGCTCTCACATCTGACGTCACCATGGTGCCACTTCAAAATTTTTTAACTTAAATAATTAATTTCACTGTTAAAATGACTTTAGAATGTAAAATAAAAAAATACGGGTCAAATAAAATTTAATAAAATACTTGAATATAAAAAACCGCTGCCCAAAGAATCACTACTTCCACATCCAGATTTTCTATCCAAGTCACTCACAACGAAAAAAATTTGTATGTGGAAATAATTGTTTATGGAACTTTAATAGTATAATATTTGAAATCCTCTACCCCAAAAACCCATACAACGATACCCCACATCGGTAGTGATGATGGGGGTGGTAGTGGGGGTGGATGAAATAAAAAACATTTTGAGGTTTCTGATTCTTGTACACACACTAAATCACATTTTTTTTCATCCCCTTTAATAATAAGGTGGGGGTGGTAATGGGGGTAGCTAATGCCAATTTTTTTTTTCGGACCTTAGCTTCTCTTGTATATACTAAATACCAATTTTATGGACTTTTACCTGCTTGATCTACCTATTTACCCCAAATTTACCCCCAACCCTTCGACGGAACAAGATGGAAATATAATCTAGTTATAGATCTCGTTAAAGTACATATGTGTACCAAATTTCAAGTCAATATCTCAAACGGTTCCAGAGTAAACGTGCGCACAAAAAAAGTTACAGACAGACAGAAATATTTTTTTTTCGCTCAAACTTAAAATCTCGACGTTTCATGACATTCTAAGCCTATTTGAACAATAAAAAATTTTTAAAATTTTTTTGTCGTTACAATACCACTGGATGTGGAAAAACAGTAAATTTTTCGTTACTCAAAAAAATTAATTTTTGGTGCCACTTGATTTAGCTCGATGGGAATAGTATTTCTGAGTAATTTTAAGGCCTCCCATTTTATTTAAAATGTTTTTAAAAGTGTTGACATTTTGATGATGACGTTCTTTGACATTTCACCGCTTACGTAGCAAGAACAGTATTAGATATATCAACATTGCTCTAGATCTTTCTGCGCAGCATCGAATTTTCTACAAAGAAGACCGCGAGAGCATATTTTTATATATTGTAGGATACGAGTTACAAGCTCACGCGCGCAAAATTTGAAAAAATATATGAAGCTTTTAAATCGAATCGTCTATTCCAGGCCGTGGTTAACATCACGTCTTCCAGATGGTTCCTCTGCGTCCATTTGGAATGTCAATAGTTTAAAAGCTAAATACAAAGTATAGAAGATATATTTAAGTTTGCATAAGTAGGTGGCGTGTGTTTGGAAAATATATATCTCGAGACATATTTAGTAATTTTACAAAAAATATTCGTTAGTGGTTAATTGGGTACATAAACTAACACTACCACAGTGTCTCTGGAATAACGCAGTAAATCATGGTGCAGTGCAATGATATCGTCTACCTATTGACAACAAGAAATAAATCAGATACCCGAAAAGGAAAACACAAACAATAGAATAGATTTTCACCATTTTATTTGCATTAATTACAAACGCATGAATGTAAAGTTATGACAATTACTAATTTATAACATTAAACAATTACAAACAAGCCTGTCCAAACCTTACACTCTAGGTATGTCTGAAAACTGTTAATTAAGCATGTACTAAGATTATAAATATTCGGAAATCAGTTGTAACGGAGAGTCTACTTCGGAGCCGTCAAGAGCCTAGTATGGACTAGTTGGTAATAGATCAACATCGCCTTTGGGTGGTGTAGAGTTGACACCTCTCTTCCATGATGTGCATATTGTAAAATCTTATGCATTTAATTTAATTTACCATCCAGATATAACTGTTGCGTTATCTCTTATCCATTTTGAATAATTCCCCTGACAACGTTAAAACCTCTCTAAAAACCAAATGGCCTCTAGTTATGACCATCGGAATGGGTGGTCGTCACATATGGTGAAGGCATCAGAATTTCCATCATGATGTATTATGGAGGCGCCAGTGTTACCAATCGTATTACCAATGCTGAAATACTAGATTGTATGAAAAGAGCGTCTAACGGATTCCTTAAATAAACCCTGACATGCGTTTGTTATCCGCACATTAAGTCCCTGAAGGTTCTCGTACAGATGTAATAATAATTTAGGTCTAGGGAATAAATTCTCAAAAATGTTCTCTAAGGTTGGCCAGGAAATAAAATTTTCTTTTCTTTATCCTTCAAGTAAAGTCCGCCCCACAATTATTAACAACAACCGAATATTGAATCTAAATTAAACCCGAACTAATCATAACACACTATTAATATGCTGCTCCAAAACTTGATTTTTCCAGTACATCGGGGGAAGTACACGTGATATAAATTTCTTTGAAGAAAATAACATGTCTTCAAAAAACACAAAAATAATTAAAATGACATATAATGTCGCGAGGACAACTCTACGACCAAAAATAAGTCTTTTTTAGACTACATTTTTTCACCCTCAGAAATGTTCATTTCTTTATGTTTCTGCATCGAAAAATGCATATTTAAGAAAAAGTGTTTGTCATAAGCCGGCTGATATGTAAGTTTTAAAATAAAGGGCGATAAAAAGTTGCGTTTGCATTTTCGTCAAAAAAATCATTCATGCGATTTAGAAGCTACAAGATTTTTTTCAATTTTTTCGGACAGTTTTGAGAGAAGCGCGAACAAGCGTCATTTTTTAAAAATTTAATGCTCTACAAGTGCATTTTTGTTGTATCTATTACCATTCTCTATACGTAAACAGTGGAAGCTCAAAAAACACCGCCTTCAAAATTTCAACAATTTTTCTCTAATTGTCTTAAAAAATCGGGAGACCTTGGAACTACTCACATATTACACTATTTCCATCGAGTTCAATCGAATGGAGCACCGGGAAATTAATGCAAGTGATACGGGGTCTAATAGCCCCCGTGCAAAAAGTATAATTTTAGTATTTTTAGAATCTTTACTTGATACAAAACACAATGTGTAAAGGAGTTTTTCTTATTTTTTCTTTTACAAACTCTATTCAACATTATAAAGTTTGCATAAATCCGTTAGACACGCAAACAACGCGTGACGTCATGTAACATAGTGCTGGCATATATTTTAAATTAATTCCACGTTGCCCTTGTAATAGCGTGAAGCGACATAGACCATAAAAATCTCTCCGTTCTCGAGAAAAAAAAATCAGCGTTGAACCAGATCAGACCTTAAAGTTTTTATAAAGTGAACAATTCTGCATAAGAAATGGCTGTTTACGACATTTTTTTGTGGTACAGATATTTTTTATTTCGAAAAAATTTGAGGAACTGATTGATTATGAAAATCGTGTTTCTTAAATTTACACCGCCATATCTTCAAATCTAATCGAGCTATCGACCTGAATTTTTTTTTAAATGCAAGTACACAAACAAGCGCTTCCAATGGTCTTTTTGTTTCTATCGATTATTGTTTATTATTTTCTTTCAACAACAATGCACTCATATTTTGACTAAGCGACAAACTTTTTTATTTTGCAAATTTTCATATACATGTATCGAAGCAATTGAAGCCAAGATACAAGAAAAGTTTTTGAAGAAAAATTTTCATCTAGGACGTTTTTTATTTATGAATATTTTTGTGACGCAGTAGCGTATGGCATACACCCGGCAGGTGTATGGCGTAAATTATCCGATTGATCTTTGAAATAGCCTTTTTCAGTCATGTTTAAAACAATTTAAACACAGACCGAATAAAACTAAATAATTTTAGAAAACAACCGCAAACTGCACGAATGATATGTCCGAATCATTGCACTCGCAGAGATACTCTGTTAGATGACGCCACATCCAATATGAGTGGGTTCTCAGATACGCCCCTTCTCCCGGCTATTTAAATACTTTCCAGATAGGAATTATAAAAACAGATTTGATAATTACTAATTACAGTATATTAATATGTATATAAATTAATTTAATATATACGGCACATGCAACGGGCCTATTGCACTGGTCTATAATACAAACAGGCAGCAAATATATCTTATCATCACGAGAAGTATCCGACGAAGGCATTACAATGACAAAGTAAGTAACTGCTGTTCTCCCTTACACGGTGCTAGATACTTTATTACCTGAAAACTTGTGTTTTTGTATTCTCACTCCCCACTTGTTATATAAATTATGTTCTGTCTACGTGGTATACTAGTGGCTTCACTTCCACTTGTTCATTTTTAAGTAACACTGCTAATAATTTCTTTACCTGTAAACAATTTGTAACGATATTGTCAACAATATTGGACACGGTTTTTTTCGATTTTAATCAACAAATACCCATGGGTGTTTATTAATGACATAGCAAAAACTGATAATTCATTAATACGACCTGAATGAAGTGTGAAACAGTTTATATACTATTATGCATCGAAAAAGATTTAGAAAATGCATCATCTGGCATTGCTAGATACATCATGACGTAAGTTTCGGATATAAAATAATAATATGAAGTATCTCTGTATTAACATGTGGCAGTACTAAAAAACATATATATGGGTCGAACTGAAAATGCCCTTGCGGATGAACAATGCAGAAAACGGAATTAGTCACCTCGTCCATTATTGGAATAGAGTCATATTGAAATTCGATATTATCAGTGTTGTAGTTTAATTGCCGTAAGTAATTATTTAACAAAACACACAATGAACGCACTAGCTCCTACATACAGAGTCAGAAAATTTTTCATTTGGGTCGGCAATGAGAGCAAGCGAGAGCGAAGCAACTAGGCTATTCTTTTTTATCGTATAACACATCCTTCTGATGCCACCTGCTTTCCCCACCACATGTGCGTGGGCAACTCTGCTTGCGGAATTTCAATTTGTTTCCGTCTTCCACTTGCAATGTAAAGAATTATTTGACTCGTTTTGAAAGTAAAACGGGTTAAATAATTTCAGTTATTAAAGCACGTAATAATATTACCTATACTGAACAGAGCCAACTACATCCTTCCTTTGAATAAATGGTACTGAAATTTTTAATAGCAATAATGATGTATGTGCGTGTTTTCTTGATAGCGCGTCATTATTTGCTCCCTCTACTAGAGCACTGGTACACGCCTTTATTGTAGGCGGGTCTGTCAGGCCGTTGAAACTATGCGTGCCACCCAAATCCAACATTTTCCGAATGTGTATAAGTTAATCTGAGAATCTAGTTTTCCTGCGAATATATTTGAAGCAATTGAATTATTATGATTATTATTAACCTTTACTATTTGCTAAAAACAATGTCTAAATAAAAATTTGTTTTTCATAATTGTCAAGTATAAAATAGAAAACAAAAACAGCTTTTTTTTTATTTGTTTATTTTTTATATCCATACATTTTTTCATTTTGTCTGACCCATTAACAAACTAAAATTCAAACGATTTTTTTTGTGGGAATCAGGGACATTGTCTATTGGGTAAAGTAACTTATGGGGCGCGCATTTTTTTTTACTTTAGTTATTAATTCGTTAGTAAGTTTCTACACAAGTTTTTCTTTTTCCATGATTACTTGTTAATGTTTAATTGGGCACAATAATGGTTTCAATTAAAACAAAAACAAAAAATCAATTTATTTTTATTAACGTCCTGGCGGAGCTTAGCTATAGCTTCTCCACCACTCAAACAGGACACGCATACATAGATAACATCACAACACCCACTGCCTGCGACATTGCCATCTGCCGCAGCAGAGACTCGAACTCAGGAGAGGAGAGCGACTAACCGTGTAGTCTGTCACACAACCGCGATCTAACCCACTGCTACCGTCTCGGCAACACTTGAAAACCGCCACTACATATCTATATCCTAGCCAGGATTCGAACCCGGGACCCCGTAATCGCAAGCCTAACATTAATTTTCAGCATTTTAACCGGTATATCATATATATCTCATTTATTTAGTTTACAATATGATAAAATAAGTCGAGCGTTACAAACGTCCGCGAACGCCAAACGCTCAACCCGCCGATATTAGACCAGAGAGAATTTTTTACAGCACGAGTTGACAGATTGATCGCACTCCAAAAAAATGCTTATGCGAATTATATTTTGAAATATGTTTAAATTATTAAGTATTTTGGATCTTAGTTGAAATTTGGATTGTTTTTTTTTCTCTTTTATACGAGAAAATAATTTCATAAAAACCTGTTTAACGAGATATCGTCATGATATAAAACTGTGGGTTTGAGGGGAAAAATAAAAATTTCTATGTAGAATGCAGTGTGATTGTGAATGTGAAAAATTAAATCTGTGGAAAATTTTTCCTCACTCACTGGATTCCTCAAGGGGGATTTGAAAAGGGGATGTTGGGGGGGAAGGCAAGCCTAACACCATAAGCACTGCGCCACTGAGTCGCTACCACTGATATATGTATGTTAATACATAGCAGGATATTGGAAGCAATAACTTAGGTAAATTATATTAAAAAATCGCTGCACAAGAAATCACTACTTCCACATTGAGATTTTCTATCTAAGTGTCTCACAACGAAAAAATTTTGTATGTGGAAATAATTGTTTATGGAACTTTAATAATATATTTGAAATCGTCTACCCCAAAAACCCCTAAAACGATATCCCACATCGGAAGTTGGGTGGGGGAGTGATAGGGGGGTGGTAGTGGGGATGGATGAAGTGAAAAAACATTTTGAGGCCTTTGGTTCTTGTACAAACACTAAATCACAATTTTTATTCACCCCCTTTTATAATGGGGTTGGGGGTAGTAATAGGGGTGGCTAATGCCAACATTTTTTTTTGAGACATTAACTTCTCTTGTATATACCAAATAACAATTTTATGGACTCTTACCTACTTGATTTACCTATTTACCCCCATTACCCCAGTGAAACAGGATGAAAATATAATCTAGTTCCAGATCTCGTTAAAATACATACGTGTACCAAATTTCAAGTCAATATCTTCGGTATAACGGTTCCAGAGTAATTTTGCGCACAAAGAAAAGTTACAGACAGATTCTTTTTTTCTGAAACTTAAAATCTCGATGTTTCATGACATTCTAAGCTTATTTGAACAATAAAATTTTTCAAAATTTTTTTGTCGTTACTATACTTCCACTGAATGTGGAAGTAATTTACTGATATAATGAACTTATTGTATTGTCTTTTATTAATAAAATAATAAATTATGCTATTCTATTGTATTTTATTTAATTAAAGCCACCATAAATATAGAAGACAGTCTTTCACCGAAAATCCCTCTTTGGGATACTTTCATGAATATCACATAAATTTTACCTGTATTTGTCAAATACTAATAAATTGTCGTTCCTTCCCGTCCCCTACGTCTATGTGCACTGCAAATTTCTAAACAAATTGCGACTGTTTGCCTTGCTATAGTTCCCATAAAGTAAAACGTGTGTTATCTTACGTTGAAGTTAATGAAGACACATAAAGATGTAGAAGTAATGTCCCTTTTTGTTTCTACATGGCGTGCTTCATTGCGTCTTATGTCTTCGAGTACACATTTACTCGAAACATTAAAGTCACATTATAAAATACAACCCATTCCATATATTATCATTGACCACGCTCCAACTACAGGTGGTACATATTTTTATGGACTTATTTTGTTTCCTATTCCGGCTGGATTTTATACAGGTATTATAAGAATTCATAATTACAACTAACTGTAAGACAGTGACAAAGTTGTTACTTCTTCTTATCTCGGAACGTCTCGGTAAACGTTTTGATTCTACTTGGCTTCTATTTGCTGTATGTCACGTTTGACAGTATTATGCCTTCTGCCGTGGTTGTCTGTTAGGCGTAAGGCTAACCAAAGTTTTTTTCCATCAGCTCCTTGGTGAAGTTGTCACAGAAAAAATCTCTTGTAGGAATTATTCACTGGTGAAATGTAAAAATTGGCTGACAGATGTTTCGCGACTCATGAAAATTATTTTAGTTGGCTTCCGCTTACTGTATAGCAAGTCTTTCAGTAAAAAATTATTATTGCGCAGTCACTGATAACCAAGAATTATCTGAAATATTTGCAAAACTGTACATCTTAAAATAAATGAACATTTTGGTCACTGAACAAGACGTTGCTATAATTGACAATATGAAAAATAAAACCTGTAACAGAATTGTTGGTGTTTCTTCCAAATTGATAAAAAGTGTTAGTAATTACATAATTACACCCCTAGCTAGTTTTGTAGATTCATTATAAAGAGGTAAATTTTCAGACTTAATGAAATTTGCTATTTCTAATTAAACGTTGACAATTATAGACAAATATCTTTGGATTAATTTTTCAAAATCCTGGAAAGGCCCGTCTCTAACAGTTATTAATTTTATGGAAACAAATGATTTACTTAACAGTTTCTTAACAGGGCATCAAAACTCATAACTCTGAAGAGACAGCAAGCTATCACTTATTATATATTTTGTATATTCTGAACTAGGTAAAGGAAAATGTGTAACGACTTTTAACTTTGATCTAAGTAAATCGTTTGATATTATTGGCGTACCATATATTTTTAAAAACTTGATACCTTGGTTGTAAGGATAAACTCATAATTACAAAACCGATATATGCTAGTAAAAATGAAAGATCAAATATCTAGTCAATATCGGTCTCACTTGAAGCTCCTCAAGGATCTGTATGAGGCCCACTTATATTCTTACTTTATATCAATAACCTTTATTCATACATAGGCAAGGGGCAGGTAATTATGTTTATATACGATACAAGTATTACTGTATCGAGTAAAAACTCTGAGGAACGTCAAGAAAACATTAAATTGACACTTGAAATGTACAGTTGGTGTCAAAGAAATTGGCTTATCCTCAATGATCTGAAAACAGTTTACATTAATTTTCATATTAAAGAAGAGCTTCAAGTGGATTTCCAAATAATAAATATCTGCATAGCTACTAGACTTCCTAGTACCTGACTAGATAAATCTTTTATTTAAAACACATATTGACAATGTTTGTATTCTTTTGAACAAAGAATATTATGCTAGAGTGCAAATGAAGTTATATTCGAAAGAACAAGGTTTTGTAGGTCTGTATTATGCTTTTGCTTACAGTCACATGTCATATGTTGTAACCTAGGGAAAATTTTCGCGTCTTATTTGTCGTGAAGTACGTAGACACTTTTAAACGTGAAAAATATTAACATTTTCATTCATTTTCTTTCTAAAATCACGTTTGTTAAACGTTGGGTTTCTGATTTTCCTGTTAGGAGATCAAAGTAATTATTACACTCGCAATGTAAACGCGTTATTTGCGTTCAAACATAAATCAACTATGATTAGAGAATATTATTTAGGTACTAGCTGACCCAGCAAACGTTGTTTTATCATATATATTATAAATTTTTGTCCAAAAAAGGAAATTTTTGGATAGGGCCACCCTTATTACCTAGGGGTATAAAAATAGCCTACGTTATACCAAATATAACCAAAAATTTCATAAAAATCGGTCAAGCCGTTTCGGAGGAGTTCGATAACATACACTGTGACACGAGATTTTTATGCATTAGATTATGCAAATTACAACTTACACACTTTTTTTATTTATTATGAAAATACCTACTGAATTTCAATAAATAATTCAAATATTTTCAATACATTTTTTTTGCCTTAAAATGCCAGGTATCCTTTCATGTAATTCAATACTTCGTCAGTATTAGCTAGAAGAGTAGTTGTTTTGATTGGTTTTCCAATAATGAGTGTTTTAAAGTGTTTTCCTAAGTAGTAGTGACCCGATTAAGGTACCAATATGCAGAAAGTAGATAATTTCATATTAAAAAAAACCGCTGCCCAAGGAATCACTACTTCCACATCCAGATTTTCTATTCAAGTCACTCAACGAAAAAATTTTGTATGTGAAAATAATTGTTTATGGAACTTTAATAATACAATATTTGAAATTCTCTACCCCAAAAACCCATAAAACGACACCCCACATCGGTAGTGGGGTGGGGGTGGTGATAAGGGGGTGGTAGTGCGGGTGGTTGAAGTAAAAAAATAATTTGAGGTTTCTGGTTCTTGTACACACACTAAATCACAATGTTTGTTCATTCCCTTTAATAATGGGGTGGGGGTGCTAATGGGGGTGGCTAATGCCAAAAAATTTTTTGAGACCTTAGCTTCCCTTGTATATACTATATACTAATTTTATGGACTCTTACCTGCTTGATTTACCTATTTACCCCAAATTTACCCCAATTTACCCCCAACTCTTCGACGGAACAAGATGAAAATATAATCTAGTTCCAGATCTCGTTAAAGTACATATGTGTACCAAATTTTAAGTCAATATCTTAAACGGTTCCAGAGTAAACGTGCGCACAAAAAAAGTTACTGACAGACAGACAGAAATTTTTTTTCGTTCAAACTTAACGATGTTTCATGACTTTCTAAGCCTATTTGAACAATAAAAATGTTTACAAATTTTTTTGTCGTTACTATACTTCCACTACAGAGGCAGTAGCTAATACCGTTGGGAAAAATCATAATCTAAGGTTTGTTATAGTTTATTTAAAGATTACCAAGTTAAAATTAAATAAAATTCATTTATTTCTAACACACCGTGTTTTATGTTTAAAATCAAAACAATGTAGTAGGTGGCTCATTCAAAAAAGAATACAATATGAAAAAATGATGTTTTTACCGTACATTTTGTGCAGTCTCACATACATTTCACTTGCAAATGTAATGAAATCAGACAACTGTAATTAATTTAGATAAATGTTATGAAAATACAATAATCTTTTAAATTTTTATTTGAAAAACTGAGGTAATATGTTTTTTATTTTGTTTCTGGCAGTTATAAATCTTTAATCTAACCGATAGGTGTAATCTTTGATATATTGCGTCAGATTGATATATTTTTTCAGATGTATAATTTTTTTTCAATGACATTTTTAATGTATTCAAGCTTCCTCAAACTTGCAACTTCAAATTCCGTCTATAATGGGCGGGCCAGCATATAAAAGACCTGCAAATTTCTTTAATAAGCACAAACAACAATTTGCATTCTTTTAGTAGACATGGCATTTAAGGTAAGCCACAAAAATTTCTAAGTAACCTGTAGTCCTTAATTATTCTAATAGGAAATAATTTAAAAAATAGAGTAGCAGCCTATTAAGTAATAGTATATAAAAAAATAATACCAGATGTAATCGTTATACTCTGCCGATTTATATAATTACTGAATTATCTAGAAAATACTGTTGCCAGTTTTTTGAAAATAAGTTAATTTTCTAGAATCACTGCTATATTTGTAAATTTATTTACATCCCTCGTTGCTGACAAGCTTGTTGGCGAAAGTCTCATTCATATAATATGCAGTATTTTGTAGAATGTTATAAAAGATCAAAGCCACCTTCACGCAAATTTTGTTTATTAAAATATTTAATTTTTATACTTACTGGTAGATTTTTTCAAAAATTTTTCCTCTAGTTAACGCCAACTTACTGCCTGAAGTTTAATACGATCAGTCGAATTTTTTCCTCTCAAGTTAAAGGAAGTTTTTTTAACAAGTAAAATTATTTTAAACTATGACAGAACAGAGCAAATACAGGAAATAGATTCGTAAAAATTCAAATCTTAAACTGATAATATTCATGTCAATAATGCATCATAGTTTCAAATATTTTTACAATATTTTTCATTTTAATATAGTGGAGTCGATGAGGGTTTAAAACACTGGAACCTGACCAACAAGGATGAAATATCCTGAAACATTTTGCAACGCCTTTTTGATACTGAAAACTGCAAAGTTTACCTGTTTCTCTTGTACGCTTGTTAGTAATTAATTGTTTATACAAATAATCGTTAAAAATTTAAAAATTACTATAATATTTGCTAGAAAAATTAAGTTTGTATTTTTTTGCAAAATAAAGCCAGTGAAGAGAAAAAGCAAGAATTTTTATAACAAAAATGCGTCTTCGATTTTTAATCTCAGAATTAAGTGTCAAACGCAAACGCAATAAGTCAATTGGCGCTACTGAGACTCGAGTAGTAAATTCTAATATAATAAATATACCTAGATTTTAATTTAGAAAGATTGTCATATAAATTGAACTTCGTTTTTTTTCTAATTTAATGCATGAAAGAAATATATATATATATTATGCGAGTGCTTGCCATTTTTAAAATAAAAATGTCGCCATTTGGTTATTCTAATTAGCCATAAATAAAAAAAGTAATTCTCAAGCACTTGATGTAGAATAAATTCCGTTCGGCATATTGAATATTTTAATTTTCACTTTGGATTCGCAATGATCAAGCTCAAGAAAATACCAACATACTATATAAAGAGTAGTACTTCGTTAGCTAATTTGTCAAACTAAAAGCTGTGTTATTGCAATTTTTTCATGGAAAAATTGTTTATTATTGATTGTTTATAACAAAATACAGTAGGTAGACATTGCTGTTCTTTGTATAAAATGCACATTGCAAAAGATTTCTGACGATTTTTGCAGGCCAGATTTCGATGTGTTGCAATTTTTAAGTAGAGAGAATGGCTGAAAAACTTTGGCTTTCAAAATCATCTTTTTAAACTGAAAATGTATTTATTTATTTTCTTACTTGAAATCATTTGAAATTTTGTTTAAAACATTTATATTACACCACAGTTTCCAAATCCAAAACCAGGACGGTCTGAGAACGAGTTACATTTCGAAAAAAAAATAAGAAACATGAAACTTATAAGCCTGTCTAAATCTATTTGGTAAAGACAGAAAGTTTGACTGACCACCATAGTTGTTTTTCTCTTAAACATAAAACACGTTTATGTATTTTTGCAGTTGGTAATACTTGCTGCTTTCGTAGCTGCGGCTAGCGCCAGTGGAATCAGCACACCTCTGGCCGCTCCAGTTGCTGTAGCCAGAACCGTAGTAGCTGAACCTTACGACCCAAACCCACAGTATTCCTACGGCTATGAAGTCCAGGACCCTCTTACTGGAGACAGCCACGGACAAGTGGAAACCCGCAGCGGAGATGTGGTCCAAGGATCCTACGCCCTCTTGGATTCTGACGGTACAAGACGTGTCGTGGATTATAGCGCAGATCCAATCAATGGCTTCAATGCCGTCGTCTCCAAACAACCCCTTGCTGTCCCAGCCATCGCTAAAGTTGCCACTCCTATTGCTGCACCTGCCCCTGTTCTTCGTGCTGCCCCTCTCGCACCTGCTCCACTTGTTTTACCTGCACCAGTTCTCCGTGCCGCCCCAGCTCCTGTTGCACCTGCTCCAATTCTGCGTGCTGCTCCTCTAGCACCTGCTCCAATTCTCCGTACTGCTCCCCTTGCACCTGCCCCAGTAGCTTTAAGTGCTCCATTACTCCGCGCTGCTCCTCTAGCACCCGCTCCCTTATTGTCAGCTCCTCTAGCTAGGACCACTATTGTTCAAGGGGCTCCAATTCCGTCTACTGTGATTTCCGGTGCCCCGGTGCTTCGTGCTGCCCCCCTTCAAGCTTCCACTACTATTCTATCCGGTTCCCCGCTACCTGCCCTACGTGCTGCACCTCTCCTCAGATCTGTGCCTTTGGCTAATGTGTGGTAGAAATATCAAAATTTATGTTTGTGTATAGCGTTGTATGTACGTGTAATTATTGCAAATTTAAATAAAGGTAATTTATTACATTGAAAAGTGAAGTTTTTTCCCCTTTTTTAAGTAAAGTTGTATTAAATATTTAAACTGATTTAACTTCTTGACTAGACATTATTGATTTTATATTCATAGTAGATAGTCATGCATATTAGAAATGATTTTAAGACATACACTATCTCATTATCATGTGGGTCGTAAGCTCAGTGATTATCTGTCTAGGTAGCATTTAAATGGTATTATTTCGTAAGTGTAAAAAACTGATTTGGACCGCAGTATATGCGGGAAACAGTATTATCTCTTAATATACTTAACATAACTAAATATGTAATTAAAAATTAATTAAACAGTAGAAGCCATTTATTGCTCTTAAATTGCTAGATTGTCGATACAAACAATGTGGAAGAGGAAGAAAGTTAATTACAGGGCTTAACTTTGTTAAAGCTAGCAATACAAATTTGCCAGAAGTGAATTACATTAGGATACACGAATTTTTTTCGGGTATTAATACACAAGAGGTCGATTTTTTACCAGGTAAATTTTTTTTGGACAAGAACCTGTTTTCCCATGAAAATTATTCGAGAATTAAGGGCATGGAAAAATTTTTCCTATGTCCTTTAATTCGAGCATAATATTCATGGAAAACAGGTTTGAGTCACTCAAAAAAAATTTACCCAAGTAGAAAATTAACCTCGTGGGTATTACAGAAGATTAATATATGATTAAAAAATATTATCTAAAATAATTGAAGACACAAGTGGATGAATGGTCTATGTGACATTTTCGAAAAAAACGAGTTTTTTATATGAATGAAGGCTATAAGTACACAAAATTCCCTCAGGTACATTACATTTGTTTCTAATGCAAAAATATCTGATTTATAAATTTATAAAGGATCTACATACTGTTGAGGTTGGTAGGTTTTTAAAAACTTTGAGATCAATTATCTCAAAATCACTTTGTTGTTACATAGATCCTTCATCCAGTTGTGTCTTCAATTATTAAAACAACCAAACTGTTTATTTAATGTTTTAAAAATAACGATTTATAATAAAAAATAAAAACATTAGAAAATGTTCTTTATCATGTTATAACCCCTGTCAGTCAAAATATTTGCAAGTTCATCATAGTAGTCGTATCTTTTTCGAGGGAATAATACTCTTTGCAAAAAGCTCTAAATTGTTTCCATATAGAATTTTTAGTGTTTCTCGTTTTAACTGGGACACTTTCATTCATAGCTTCGTTAATATTTTCTTGTTAAACATCACCAAATCGTTTTTCTCATTCATTTTGTGTACAGAAATAAAGATGAAAACGGGAAATGTCAGATTTTAATAATTTCAATGACTTTTTTAGTTTGACACATGGCTACTACGAAAAAAGTAACATACATTTTTCTCGATTTTTTCCACTTATCGATAGCCGTTTTTCTCACTTTAAACAAATCCTATTGGTCGATATTTTTTAAAATGTACGTTTTGATTGGTTAATAAAGTGAGAATATATTAATCGGAAAATAACGATTATTTCAGTGCTGAGTTTATGAATGTGAAGAATGTCAAGTATACTACTCACCAACTTAACACTACTACACGTACTTATTTATGTACGATTCACAGGATAATGAGATGAAAACAACAAAACGAGAAAGCAAACAGTATGAACGACACAAACAAGGCAATGAAGACAATGAAGATAAACAAATTAAACAAAACAAACGCCTTCTCAAAAAAACGTCACCTCCATGACGAAACATCATAATGACGAATAGTCAATTTACAAGCTGGTGATGTTTGAAACCCAGACATAAATTTAACTATAAAAAAAGCCAATATAGTTCACGAGCTAAGTGATTTTTTGGCGCGTCATTGTTTTATGAGTTATTTTGATAGTTTTATTTTTTTTATCTATTTATTTAACATCGGCCTATTTCCGCTACCAGGGTCTATCACCGACGCCAGGAGACGAGCTACCCCCAACCTGGAAATTTTGCCGAACCTCTTCCCTTAAGAAGAGTAGGGATCTTTTACTTGCCTAACATTTAATAGACAAGGGACCGCCTGCTTTACATCCCCTCCGAAGGATGGTATATCCACTATCTTGATCGTTTTATGGATGATACAAATCACATATCGATTTCTAGTGGCCAAATACTTTATAATCTCCGTTTAAGAACTGGTAAAAATACGCCGTCATTACAAAGCACATTTTTTGTGCATCTAAACGTTTTATGCCTCAAATGAATAAAATAAGTTCGCCAGAAAATGTGCAATGTTAGAGAGAGCAGCCAAAAAGCTCACAGTTGTAAAAGAGTGGAAGTATAGCAGGTGATCGTTAAAAGCTTTTTCAAATCGATAATATCTATTTTAACATTTTAAATACGTAAAACTATTCTTAAGTACGGTTGCTTTGGCGCTAGTTACTAATCAAAGTGGAGGAACACCCTCAAGAGTCAGTTAAGCAGGACTTGATTAGCAATGAAGCAATGGTAATATTCAACGGGTCAAAGGGAAAATTAGACTTCATAGACACAACACTTCAAATCACTGTACATTTTTGTCGTGCTATGCATAGATAAAATTTTGGCTGGTGTAAACTAAAAATACAGGTCTTCGGACAGTTTTAACTATTTTGTGAATCATTTGAATCGCTATATCTCCTGCTCTATTTACCGCAGTGGGTTCAGTTTCACTCATTTTATGCAGAATATCCCTTCCCATATAAAAAAGAAAATCACTAATGTGTATTTCATAATAAATCTTCAGTCCATATTATAATTCAAAAAATCAGTTTGACAAATCCCTTTGACTCTTAGTCGTTTTAGTTTCCTCATAATTATTTTAATTATTAATTACTAAAAAAGAGGAGAAAAAACAATTTTGTCAATTTGCTTACAAGTCGCATCCAAAACTGGGTTGGGTAATCAAATTTTAACGCTGCGCATATCGCAATTTGATACTGTACATATTGTATATTAAGAAGTAGTTTAAATGTTTAAATAATATTAATGTTTTTGTGTTGCAAAGCATTTGAAATAGAAACTTTGACGTTATGCAGTAGATTGCATATTTCTAGCAAGTTTTCAAAACAGCCGAAAGATTATTGCATTTTCATGTTACAAAACAGAACTTTTGATGAATTATTTATTAGGACATTAATATTTGATACAGTTCTAATTAGGTGTGTTCGACTAACCTTGCTTTGCAAGGATGTATTTTTACACCGTGGACGTAAGCTAATTGTGACACCAGGGGAGAAGTGAAATTAACATAAATAAATTTACTGTTAAATATGTTTTATTTTTACTGTCATAATTATCGCAAAATTGTTATTTTGGACATTTAGCAGATAACTAATATTTAATATAAAAAACAAGAAATCGCCTATTATTCATGTTATTTCTACTGTTGAGTAATTCTGATGGTGCTTGTGTGCTAATAAAGTTAATCAATGATATATAGTAATATCTAATTTTCTGGAAAACAGCATGTCACTACTAATCTCAAAAAAATATAGTAGTGCTCTAAGATACTTCATTCACAAAACACATAATAAATAAAATTTGTTACATTTCAAAGTCAAAAATCGTTAAAATGTAAAAAAAGGCGCTGCCTAAGGAATCTCTTATTTCACATTCGGGTGTCCAAGTTTCTTACAACTAAAAATATGTTGATACTATATTTGCACTTCACTATGTGGATATAATTGTTCACAGAACTTTAATAATAAAATATTTTTGAAGTCAAAAACCCATAAAACGATATTTCTCATAGGTAGTGGGGGTGGCTGATGCCAAAAAAAAATATTGAGGCTTTTCGTACTTCTACCCATACTAAATCACAATTTTTTTAATAATGGGGTGGGGGATAGTAATGGGGGTGGTAGTGGAGGTGGCTGGTACCAAAAAATTATAAGATAAGTTCACAGTTTTACTTGCTCGCTTGCTTTACCCATATACCTACCCCCATTTACCCCCAACCCTTCAGGTCAAAATATAATCTAGTTCCATGACTTGTTATAATACATAGCAATCGTGCGCACAAAAAAGTTACAGACCGACAGATCGACAGACGGAGAGACAGAAATTTTTATTTTGCTCAGACTTAAAATCTCCACAATTCATGACATTCTAAGCCTATTTAAACACAAAAAAAAATATCAAAACTTTTACTGTACTTTCACTGCAGTGCACTGCAGCTAATTAAGCTATTTATGAAGTATCAGAGGGTATTTTCCTTACTTTACAAAACATCCGACTAAAATTTATATATATTATAGAGGAACAGGACAAAATTACCTCGATCTGCCTTGTCTCCCGTTAGCGGTGCCATAGGGACGCATTTTTAGTATTTCACCTATGTCATCGAACATCATTGTTATTTTTTTTTCTATTTTAAAGCTAAAACGGTCTTCTAAACGAATATTTTTGTTGGAGCAAAAACTGGCATACATGTATTGCAGACTAGATTTGCATGAGCATTATCCGCCTGGCAGAAGATCTCGAAATAAAATTAAATCGTTCTTTACCAGCATTTTCGCTTTCATAGGTAGTGATTACATTGCAGCTTTTTTAAAAGAGCAAAAGTAAAACTCTTCATGTTTTAGTACAGAATGAACAGCTTCAAATTATCTTTGAATCTCTTACAAATCCTAGTGATATTTTTGATGATACCAAAATGGAAATAATTCAACAGTACATCGATTAAATAACGTTGAAAACAGTGCAGATATAGCCCGTTTTGAAATTTTTCAACAACTCAGTGGTCGAGTAATAAAGGTGACAATTTTATTAACAATCTTGAAAACCTTAATTCATTTAGCTGCCCTTGCTGACGATCGTAAGCAAAGAAAATTAAGAACTATTCTTGTTAATTCCATGTGACAGAGTACAACCAATCTGCATTGCATTCTTCTTCCTTCAGAAAACTTCTACCATTTTGGTACAGAGGAGAGCCAACTAGAGATGAGTTGCTATTTAACAACCTGTTATTTTATAACTATTATTTGTAAATAGCATTAACAGACTGTTATTTCCGTTCGAAAATAACAGGTGAGAAAATAACAGATAAGCAGCAGCGACAGCAGAATGATGTATAAAATAACGTCAACATTTGCAAACTGCGCGCTGCGGTAAGCGCATGCTAGCATTTCTCATCGATCTGTTATTTTTAAACTATTATTTTAAAATAGCAGTAGCAGTTGAAACAGTTATTAAAAAATAACTGCTTTTACCCATCACTAGAGCCAACAATATTACCTGATGAAGATGTTATTCTGAATGATGTAGAAGAATATATTAAAACGAAATTGAACGATGATTTAAAAACTCTTAACATTCTGACGTATAGTTGAATCGTAAGAGTATTGAAAAGAATTGAAATTGTTTCACAAGCTTCGCTTTTTTTTTTATTTAGCCTACCTATGCAGCATATGTTTATAGTAGGATCTCATATTGAAGTAAATCTGATGATGAAAAAAATTTAGAATATATATAAACCATACTTTTCACGAAATATTGAAAAAATCAAGTTTATTCGGTAAATCGACACAATGTTGATTGTTTCTACAATTTTTATCCTGTTTAAAATATCTAAAACATATTAAAACTATTCACGTGGTACAGGGCCATGAGTCGAATTATAATACTTGAATAATAGAAAAAGATTGAAAGTAAAACAACATTTTCGCGGGAAGCATTGCCCCGCACGCTGCGCTGTGTGTGTGTGTGTCCGCAGAGCATTGTAAAAGTAGTTTGGGCACTTTTTAACAGATCATCTTGTAATGCTATGTACAATAGCACGTTTTCTCAACTTCTTTTTAAGTTTTTATGTGAATATTTAAATTGTGTTTTTAATTGAATAGTGTTTTGAATTATTTTATTACTTGATGGGAGTCGGCCATATTGGATCAGCCATTTTGGATTACCTATTTTTGACATCATAATCTCTTTCAGCGACCTCGAAAACCCTCTTGTATGTCAATTTGAATTAAATTGCTTTAAAATTTTTCAACTTATAATAATTTTGTTAACAAGAAAAGTTTCTTTTTGTTTAAATAATTAATAAACAATTTCCTCACGATTAATGTTTATAACTTTTTATTTTAAGCTGTGTAAAGGTGATATCAACAGGTTTTATAAAAATTGAAGCTCCCCGTAATTATTCCGAAATAATGCATATTTTCAGCCTCTATTGACTCTACTACTTAGTTATATTATCATTGCTTGATAAACTATAACTACTTTAAAATCTCAATTGAACAGAATCTTGTCAAAATCTGATCTGCCACATATTATGTGCGTCAGTCTTTTCTCCGGCAGACCAACGGTTTAAGCTTTCAAATAAAAAAAATATAATCTGATACGCGATGACATAGGCGAAATACCTTAAGGGCACTTCCGCCAAGGTGGAACCTGAACAATTAATATTTCTCCATTATCCATATAAATTTTAGCCGGATGTTCTGTAACGTAGGAAACAACTGCTTATGCTCCATAATTAGCTTAGTTAAAGGCCTCCCGCCAGGATATTCTTAGGCATATCAACGGTTTAGTGTTTTTTTTTAATTTATATTCTTTCGAATTCATCATGTATTATGATGACGTAGGGTATCATACGGTCCTCTCTTGGACTATATTTTTTTACCTGCAGACATTTTGATTCATAACCTCTTGTAGATTTAACACTGACAAAAATAACGGCAATATCAAATTGTACCACCTATCTTATAGCAGACACTGTATATATTCGTTTTTTTTTTCACTTTTCCTTTGGCTTAGACTGCGGAATGGAATAAATAAATAGCAATTACAGCATTTAAATAAATAAATTTATTCTACGATATTCTCATTCAACATTAGTAGTATGCTCTGGACAGAGGAGCAGCGTAGCCAAGTGGAGTAGAATATGCAACAGGCGCTGCCACTAAAGCTTTCGTAGCAAGGGGCTGCTTAGAAACCACGGCGTTAAAACCATTAACAGAATCGGCGGTATACTCGACAACACGCAGGGTACCATCTGGCTCTACAAGAGAGTAACTACCCTGGACAACATCTCCGTTGCGTGTTTCGCTCTGACTTTTGCTGTCACCCGTCAAGGCATCTTGTACTTGGTAGCTGTAGGAGTACTGTGGGTTGGGGTCGTATTCTTCGGCCACGACGGCTTTGGCTACAGGGGCGGCATAGGCAACGGGGGCGGCTATGGGCGTCGAGTACGCCAAGGGAGCGCTGATCAAACCTGCTCTCACAACGGCTACGAAGGCAGCGAGGACTAACAATTTGAGAGCCATTTTACTAGAATTGACGCGATTCGACTGACGTGGGATGTATGGAATAATTCTGTTTTATATGTAATTCCAAAACCTGCTTTAATATTTAAATCGGTTCGGTAATGTTGCGATGTTACGATTTTTGTTTGTCAATAAGTAAAGTAGATCAGTTTCACCCAAGTGATTTTTATCGTGATAAGTATATTTATCATAATTATGAAATTCTACTAAAACTGAATATTTAACTTTTAAATACAGACATTGGGTAGTGGATTTTTTAAATGTCTGCAGATCGTAGTTTATGACGTGATAATTTCCGAATTATTACTCGTATAAAATTTGTTTTTGCTCTATCGTCTCTTTATTTAGTGTACTTCAAATAATTATATGCATTTTTGTCATTCGATGCGTAGAAAAGTGTACCTTAGGAAAAAATATTGATTTTTCAAATACTTTTAACCATAATTTGTATCATAGAATAGAATAGAATATAATTTTATTCATGCTGTACATATATAAATAATATTTACATACGTCAATAATAAATAACTACTTAATTTCGAAACAATTATAAAAATGTCAAGATAACACAATGTAAAAAACCGTTGCCCAAGGAATCACTACTTCCACATCTAGATTTTCTATCCAAGTCACTCACAACGAAAAAATTTTGTGTGGAAATAATTGTTTATAGAACTTTAATAATATAATATTTGAAATCCTCTACCTCAAAAACCCATAAAACGATACTACCCCTAATCAGTAGAGGGGTGGGGATGGTGATAGAGAGTCGTAATGGGGGTGGATGAAGTAAAAAAATATTTTGAGGTTTCTGTTTCTTGTACACACACTAAATCACAATTTTTTTTTCATCCTATTTAATAATGGGGTGGGGGTGGTAATGGGGGTGGCTAATGCCAAAAATTTTTTTGAGACCTTAGCTTCTCTTGTATACAGGGTGCGCCAAAGTTCTGAATTTGGTCGATTACGGCTGTATTTGAAATGGTGGAAAGATATTGTCTATAGATTATTTTCTTGGTTTTCAATTCTGAATAACCAGAAAATATGTATAATTATACAGGGTATTCCGTTTTCGTTGGCCGGGCATCAACTTCGTTATTTTAAATGGAACACCCTCTATTTTTTTCTTTTATCGAGTCACCCATCTAATTATATTCATAACTCTATTAAGGTGGTAGGTACTTAAAATGAACCATTTACGAAATAAAACAGATTTTTTGACAAAAAGTGAGGTTTGCGGATAAGTTTTTGAGTACCTCTGATTTCATACACAAGAGAGTTTTCATAATTCTGCTTATACTGTTATGTTGGGCATATTGAGGGTAGAAACGTTATACAAAGTGCTGAAAAAATTTAGTTTATTTTTTCGCTAATAAAAAAGGCCGTAATTCAATTTTTTCAAATGGGACGTACTATTTTCAGTTCTGTCATCTAATGAAGTGTTAAATTATCTTTCCATTGATATATCATAGTAGGTATTTATCTTTAGGGGTTGAATAGATATTAAGGTTAATTGTCTGGATCAGATTAATTGTGTAGTAGTACAAGCAGTTTTCCATAATTAATTATTAGTCTTCTGAAATATTGAACTGAATTATTATTTTTTTACTTAGAATTGTTGGACAAAGAATTGAAATTAATACCAGCACGTATGTAATAAAGAATTTACTCATAATAAAAAAACAATTATTTTAACAAGTGTTCAAAATGTTCACCATTTCGATCGAGACACATCTGAATCCTCTTCCTAAATGAATGACGCATTTCTTGCAGCATCTGCGGAGTAATGGATGCAAAGGCACATCTGATCCTATTTTTCATGTGATCAACAGTGGTGGGAGTGTCGCGATAAACTATATCCTTTACATAGCCCCATAAAAAAAGTCCATGACATTCTAAGCCTATTTGAAAAATAAAGATTTTTAAAATTTTTTTTGTTTACTTAAAATGGATGTGGAAGTAAAACAAGTGGTAGTGATAAAAACTGGTACCTCAAAGTAGAGAGAAAAACGTAAATATAAAATTGTCTAAAAACACAAAAAACAGTTAATACAGAAATCCTAGAATATATTCTGTCTAATTAGATTATTATATTTAACGCTATAGCGTTAAATATAATAATCTAATTAGACAGACAAGGAGTCAAAATAAAAATAATAATAATAATAATAAATACATTTATTCATAAATGAAATGGTACAAATTCGACAATTCTGCTCTCATCCATTTGCCCAGTACTACTAACTAAACTTAAATTAAAACTAAAACTAAAATACCTCTATTCATGACAATGACGTACCACAAGCTAACCGGGATGTGTGCGATGTCCCCGCACAAAAGTCTCTAATAAATATCCTACATAACCCATAAACAACAGAAAATACAGGGGGTACCACAGAACTTTTGACGTTGGATTAGCAACAACTGGGTTTCAATATATTCTGAAAATTTTTTATATTTTTTTAACTTTTATTAATGAAAAATAATCGTCCTGTCAGGGACTATTACAAAGTTGGTTACTTTTCTGGTATCATGACTGTGGTTATGTGTAATTAATTTAGAACTTAAATAGTCAATGTATTCGTCATACTAGTAAAAGGCATTCTGTAAAAGGATATTTTTTATTTTTATCTTAAACGTGTTTACACTCATATCATGATTTTGTAAATCTTTAGGTAACACATTAAAAAATTTTATTGATAAATATAGGCAAAAATGTTGAGATTTGCTTAGTTATGTATGTCCTCCTGCTTGGTAATTTTGTTATCACTTTTTAATTTCTTAATATGATACAAGCATTCATATATATAACAAGACGGCAGTGTTAATATTTGGAGACTTTTAAAACCGGGGTTTGCAGTGGTCATCATATTTAGCTTGAGTCATTATTCTTATAACTTTTTTTGTAATTTAAAAATTTTGCTCAAATGACATGATGACTCCATACGTCATTATGCTGTGAAAAATGGAAAAATATGCTACTCTTAAGCAGTCAGCTGTAATTTTGTTGCTGATTGTCTTAATATATAAATACAAGTCGACAACCGTTTTGAAGTTGTGAATTTAGTTAGAACTGAAAATTTAATGAATTATCCAAATGCACACCGAGGAGTTTAATAGGTTCATTATTTATTTCTCTATTTTTCATTGCAAAATTTAAAGTTTTTATTTAACCATTATTTATGGTAAGATAGTTAATCCTTGACCAGTTTTTTATTAAATTATCAGCTTCTTCTTCTTTCGTGCACAAGTTGGAAAACATCAGAATACATTATTGGAGACACTTCTGTAGCACAATTGAATGATACATCATTAATGTAAATTATGAACAGCAGAGGATCCAGAACTGACCCTTGTGGCACTCCATAACCAACGCCAGAAAGTTTTGATACTCTACTATTAAACTTAACAAATTCTTGACGGTTCACAAGATAAGAGACAAATAAATGTTAGGCTTTTTCTCTGATCCCATAGAATTCCAATTTTTGTATTAGAACACCATCGTTAACGGAATCAAATTGCCTTAGACGTATCGTAAAACTTTGCAGTGTGTAGTTTACATTTCCCAAAAGTTTCAGTAATATTTCCGTACGTTTCACAAATTGCGCCAGTAGTGGATCTCTTCTGTCTATAGCCGAATTGAACATCTGTTCGTAACTTGTTTTTTTTTTCAACAGTCTATTTTTAAGAACGATCTCAAATGTTTTTGAGATAATAGGTATAATAGAGATGGGTCTGTAACTATCTGTATTATTAAAGTCATCTGTGCAGATGTAACTTGAGATTTTTTGAAAATATCAGGATACATTCCACCTTCAATACATGTGTTTATTAAAAGTGCAACATTGGAAACCTGTGGTTAAAGTTTTATTATCCTTTAAAACTTTTTCAATCTATTTTGCAAAATTGAGTGTCGTAAAAATACATTATATGCTTTATAAACTCATAATAAAAAGTAATGGCGGTGGGAATTAAGATGCACATCATTTATCTATCAAGACGGAATAATTTTAAACAGGAGAAAACTCTTTGTATACGTAGCTTTATACACTTATAATGATTTCTGATAAAGGATAAAGATTTGGAGAAGCTCGGGTTTTCAACATCAACGGCGTGGCGTGTTAAGTACGCAAAAGGAAGAGAACATATTAAAAATGCATTATAAGTAGGTAAATGGCTGTAATGGACTTAGATTCTGCTTTAAAATATTCTATTAGAGTCTAAAAAAGATTTAAAAATATCACAGCTCTTTTTAGGTTACGAGTTTTTAACAGAACGACAAAAAAGAAAAATCAAATACCGTCCAGACAGCAAAACGTATAATTTTAATATGCATTTTCCAGCTCCATCTACTGAAAATTGTTCATACTTGACATTTCTGACAAATATTTCTGTGGGTACATAGCATAGAATAGAATAGAAGTAGAAATTTTATTTAACCAAGTTATACATTACTATATTTTTGGCAAGTCGAGACGAAAAAAATGTCTATATGTAACCATGTCCCAAGAAAGGGACCTTATGCCTAAAAGAATGTTTTTGAGAAAAACGCGTTTAAAGTTTAACAACACTGAATGTGTAATTACTTCCACACCCAGTGGAAGTATAGTAACGACAAAAACATTTTTAAAAATGTTTATTGCTCACATAGGCTTAGAATGTCATGAAACGTCGAGATTTTAAGTTTGAGCAAAGAAAAAATTATGTTTTTCGGTCTGTAACTTTTTTGTATGTACGTATGTATCTTAACGAGGTCTGGAACTAGATTATATTTTCATCTTATTTAGTTGAAGGCTTGGGGATAAATTGGGGAAAATGAGGGTAAATAGGTAAATCAAACAGGTAAGAGTCCATAAAATTGGTATTTAGTATATACAAGATAAGCTAATTTGGCATTTGCCTCCCCCATTACTACCCCCACCCCATTATAAAAGAGGGTGAAAAAAATTGTGATTTAGTATGTGTAGAAGATTTAAAGGCCTCAAAATTATTTTTACTTTATCCACCCTCACTACTAACACACTCTCAGCACCTCCGGTAGCGTGGGTGGGCCGCTAACGATGTGGCATATCGTTTTATGGGTTTTTGGGATAGACGATTTCAAATATGATATTATTAAAGTTCCATAAACAATTATTTCCACGTACCAAATTTTTTTCGTGGTGAGAGATTTGGATAGAAGGGTAATTCGCAAAGACTGACATCCTCAAAAATAAAAGGCCTATATTTTTCCTTTTTGACATTTATCAGTTTTTTCGGGATAAGAAAGAGTCAAACATGAATTCTGAATATAGTTTTGCTTACATATCTTTTAGTCTGTGTCCGATTTGTGTGAAATTTGATATGACATTACAGAAAAAAGTTACAAATTTTTTTATTAAAATGTTTCTAGAAAAAATGAGTAATGAGTCGTAATTGGTTTTAATGAGCCGTTACCAACTGCGAATATGTATTTGAACAGTAAAAATAAAAAAAAATGGCTATGTACTTAACCTCAGTGACACAACGTAAATATGAATTGTACCGTATTCGAGTAAAGTCCGACTGCAACTTTTGCTCGTTTTAAATATGTTCGAGTTTAAGACAATGGGCTAAAATTTAAATGCCTCAGTAATAAAAATGTCATATGCTAGTCAAATAGACAAGAAAATTAACAGTTTATACATTTTAGTGATTTTTTTAAAATTTTGAAAAAATTTATATGTATTTGCGGTCAGCATGAACATACAAATTTGGATTTTTTATATAATTTATCACAACTTAACGTGTATTTCTTTATTTCAGGTGAGTACTCTTGGTCTCTAAGTTCAAGTCGAAAGAATTCGTAAGTATTGTATAAGCATTGTACCGAATAGTTACACCACTAGGAAATAATAAATGGGTAATATAGTTTTACATAAGGGAATAATTTTCAGATCAAAACATTAAAAATGAAAGCAATTATTGTAAACTTCTACCAAAATTGCTATGATAATAATTTACATACAGAAATTAAAAAAATCTAGATTGGGTTTCTTGATAAATATTATAGTTACTACCCTTATATACCAGGGGCTGAAAATGTAATTTTTCGTCACAAAGGCTAAATCATTTGTTCTCAGTTAAGTCATGTTTTATTTCTGTAGTAAGAAGTATAGTTTAGTGACTTTTACACCCTCATGGAAACCCTACCCCTGTTCCACATAGCTCCGTTTGTTTTATTGGTCCAGTTGCTCTGATGTGAGTTATTAAGAATGCCGAATGCAAATAAAATTGTGTATTACAAGTTTAAATTTTTTTTTTAATGAAATCAAGAAAATCGATGAAATGCTAACAAAAACTTCTGGAGCCTTCACTAATCCTTCAGCATTCTTTAGATTACTGAGAGTTGTTTTTCCAACATTTAGTATTTTATACTTTTCATTTTTTAAGCATTTAAAGAAAGGAGTAATGTTTCAGAGACACTGTATTTCTGAAAAGAAAACCGATTGTATTTAATAAGTACTAAAATAAAAATTATTAGAAAATATTTGATTACTATGAAAAAAAGAAACTGCTTTCCTCTACGATAAAGTTTCTACTTTTTATTTAGCAACACTCTTAGACATCTAACATGCTGAAATAAAAAGTCGACTGGCATTAGAAACAAAGGTTACTTTATTATATTAGTTCAATCCCACGATTCTGTGAAAATATCATATTTTCTTTGAGTTACCAATGTTATCAAAGTTTTGCATTAACTGTTTCAAACCCTGTTTCCGCCAATAACGTTATGGTCCTACTTAATACTACTATGTATATCGTGCAACTTACATCAGAGCGCAGTTAATACTATGGAAAATAAATGTGAAACACAGGAATTTATGAATAAAAACAGAGTTGGGATTTCTCAGAGAAAAAAATTATTTCTCATCTTATACAATAATCTCGACAATAATTTAGATATTTTTCATACTTTTTGCTATTTATTTGGATGCATGGTACCAATTGATTCTTTAAAGGTGACATATCTTTTTCTCCCTTCTGCCTGCCACCCCTACGACAGAGGATCTATACCAATTATTCATAATCTATGAGTTCTTCTGAAAATTGTAACGTATCGCACGATATTGTATCACAAAGTTGCACACGTAATATCTGGCAAATTCAAAACAGACCATGATTTAATACCATCCCTTTGTAATTGTATATTTAGATTATACGTGCTAATAAAGTACGTATATGCTTTTTAAATTAAGAAGCCCGTTACAGATATTAGCATTTTTGTAAATATCACTTGTTGTACCATAATTTTCTAAATCTTTCACTAACACTCCATAAATATAGTTAAAAAGGCATACAATTTAACTCATCCCCAATTAGCATTCCCGGTGTGCAATTTTCCTCACAAAGTTTTATATATTACTTCCACATCCAGTCCTTCAGTAACGACAAAAAAATTTTAAAAATTTTTATTGTTCAAATAGGCCTAGAATGTTATGAAACGTCGAGATTTTAAGTTTGAGCGAAAAAAAATTTCTGTCTGTCTGTCTGCCTGTAACTTTTTTTTGTGCGCACGTTTACTCTGGAACCGTTTAAGATATTGACTTGAAATTTGGTACACATATGTACTATAACGAAATCTAGAACTAAATTATATTTTCATCTTGTTCCGGTGAAGGGTTGGGGGGTAAATTGGGGTAAATTTGGGGTAAATACGTAAATCAAGCAGGTAAGAATCCATAAAATTGGTATTTAGTATATACAAGAGAAGCTAAGGTCTCAAAAAAATTTTTGGCATTAGCCACCCCCATTACCACCCCCACCCCATTATTAAAGGGGATGGAAAAAAAATTGATTTAGTGTGTGTACAAAAACCAGAAACCTCAAAATATTTTTTACTTCATCCACCCCCACTACCATCCCCCTATCACCACCCCCACCCCACTACCGATGTGGGGTATCGTTTTATGGGTTTTTGGGGTAGAGGATTTCAAATATTATATTATTAAAGTTCCATAAACAATTATTTCCACATACAAATTTTTTTCGCTGTGAGTGACTTGGATAGAAAATCTGGACGTGGAAGTAGTGATTCCTTGGGCAACGGTTTTTTTATAAAACGCTGGAAGAATCTAACAACAAAAAATTATGAATAGATGATATTTTCAGAAAATTATCCACTAAAACACATCGCTGACGCTTGTAATTCTTTTCTAATATTTTTCTCGTTTCTATAATATGCCTTATTCTAAAATCATTTTGCCCAAAATCTGATTTTTAAGTACTCCTTCTAAATTCGAATTCACTTTGTATTGTCTGGAGAAGGATTCAATTTTATGATTAACGATTTTCATTTATTGCTATTCCAACAGTTAATCTTACTTGCATTCCTCTTTGAAATAATGCATATCTTATTTCACTTTTCTCGTATTTTTACAGGAATAATTAACACCACAAAATTTATCTCGACTTACAGTCTTTAATTGTCTGAAACTCTCCATTCTCGAAATAATTACATAGCCTTATCCAACAAATCTTGTCTAAATATGATCCATTTAAAACAGTACATGCATTTTCACATAGAAACTTATTGGGGTAATCTCAGTTTTAACATTAAAAAATAATCTAAGTAGACAACAAAGTTTAAAATTAGATTTATATTCCTTTTAGGATATCTTGCTTAATTTTAAAATACCAAATAAGTTGGGAAACCCAAAAAATATTTTAGAAAAAAGTTTCATCATTTCAAGATCGTAATCTAATGACTATATATTTTTTTTAGTTTGATGGAAGACTTCACCGGTCATTTGAAGGTCAACATTGTATTGTTTTGCCCCCATTGTTTGTGAGCAATTAAGCATTGGACGTTGAAACGTAGAGGCAGCACATGTTTGTAATTAGAAAACAAGGAAAATTGGAAAAGTATTATGCATACCCTTTTTTACAGATATCCCCACAAAAAAATCTGATGAAATCAAGTGAGGTTATCGTGCGGACCAGTGTACTAAACCACCTCGTCCTATCCACCGACCATGATAATCTCGATCCAATACGGTTCACTGCATAATTTCTTGAAGATTTACCAATATAAAAAGTTATGAACATGTGGTTCCAGCACGATTATTATTCAGCACATTATGCAGACATTTGTCATAAAATCACTTGTTTTTTAGTTACATAGATGTGCTGCTACTACATCCAATGCTTAAGTACTCGCAAACAATGAGGCCAAACAAAAAAATTACTCTTGCGTACACAAAAATAAATTTTGTCAGCGCTTTTCAATTTTTATGGCCATGGTGCATCAACATAATTCACTGAATTCAAATATAATTACAATTTTCTTCTATCACGTAGACGTTTATATTGGCCTAGCAAAAGCTTTTGATGGGGTTAACCACAATATTTTGTCGAAAAAATTAAGTACGTATATACTAAGTATATACCAAAGGCTATGGCCTTTGATAATGAATTAATAGCCCTTATAGGATGCTATGTCACTAATCGAACTCAATTTGTTAAATTTAATAACAGCAAATCTAATATCTTTATAGCCACCTCAGGAGTGCCGCAAGGCTCAATCCTGGGACCACTGCTGTTTGTTATGTTCATCAACGACATATCTGAATAAATTTGAGTACTCTAAGTTCCTGCTTTATGCAGGTGATTTTAAAGCATATCGAGTAATCGAAACCGTAGAAGATGTTGATAAGTTACAGAAAGATATTGATGTAGTAACAGATTTCTGTCAAGACAACGACCTGGCCTTAAATGAATCTAAATGCAAGATAATTTCTTATTCGTGGAAACATGATCCTATCTTTGGTTGATACATGATTAAAGGCATGGGAATTGAGACCCTACATGAAATTAAAGACGTAGGTGTATAAGACCTTCTCTTTTAATTACCATATTGAAAGGCTTATCTGCTGAATGTTACCGAAGACTTGTCTTTGTTTTTCGAACATGCCATGATTTTACACACACTACATGCATGTTGCTCTTCAATTCTTAGGTCCGTTTAAAATTGGAATATTGTGCTGTTATATGGGGTTCTAGAGGCTCTCAGTTAGACTGAAATTATAAAGAAGGTGCAAAAAAGATTTTTAAGAACATTATACTCAGAAAGGAATGGAACCTGGCCTCTCTTTGTATCATTCGAAAATCAAAGAATTGAGTTCAATATACCTATGTTAAGCCAACGTCGAAAGCTGGCACAGGTCCTCTTTATACATGACATTTTACATAATAACATAAATGTAGCAGATATTTTATGTTCGATCAACATAAATGTACCTGAAGTTAGATTAAGACGCAGAGATTTTGTTCAATATAAACTAGCCCACTGAAAATTGTTTAAGAGTAGTGAATTAAATTGTGAGGGGCCATGATGTAGACATTTTTACGATCAGTAGAAATAAACTGGTGTTAAAAGTCCATTAGAAACGAATGTAAAATAAGACTGATTGATACTTCTGTGATATGTGTTTATATTATATGACTACTAGATTTGATATTTACATTTTTTTATATTTTAGCTGTTATACTTTGTATCTATGTATATCTTTATTTTACTTTTACATATATGAATGCGCCACATCAAATATGTCGTCGCCTATTTCTACTGTGTATATGTAATTGGAAATTGTTCTGTATATATGCGGTGTAAATCAAATAGATACTTAAATGCTCCTTATATTTTGCAAAAGACTTTACAATATGCGTTATAGCAAAAATTGGCTGCCATTTTCGTATTCTGCACGTCAAAATTAACTCAAAATGATACCTAGTTGCTTCTAAAAACACCATTTTGTTATTAAAACAAAAGTTGTTTTTTTCACATAGAATACGAATCTGTAAAAGTTAATTTCCATTTAAAAGAACAACATTGACCTTTAGATGGCCATGAAGTCCTGCATTAAACTAAAAAGATATATAGTCATTATATACATACCGCCTTTGAAATGATGAAACTTTTATCTGAAACATTGTCTCGAAAATGCTTCATTTTCAAGTTATTCGCATTTGCCAACTTAAATGCTCCACCTTATATATGAAATGGCTGCACAAGTCGTTTAGAAACTTGAGTGTACTCTAAGACAAGACGGAAGTTCGTCTACCAATTTTAATATTATATTTCTGTAATGATGACTGAAGAGAATTTGTTTTTATTTAGCTCATTTCCAGAAAGCTTTTAAGCTTGCAAGTATATAAGAAATACGTTCCACTTATTTAAAACAGTTCCCAAAGGACGTTACATTACTCCGTCTAGAAGGCGACTTCGTGAGAATTGAGAAAAACCAAATATTTGCAGACATAATATGCATTCCTCGGCAGTACGTGTGTAGCAAAATACTCCAGTTTATTAGAAAGAAAATCTAATAAATAAATATTAAATAAAAGCATGGTCGACGAAGTAAAATAACTTGGGACGAAATATGACTGCAGCATCCAATAAATATAGATCAGATTGAAGATATGCATGATGTTCATATAAACTTTTCTGTAGTAATAATTTAAGTGCACTAAAAATTATCGAAAATTTAGCGCATCAAAACGTGTTGTCTAGAAACAGCCTGAGTTCATTTGTGTATTTAATGTGAAATAATTGATTTAGTAATTTGTATTTAATTTTAATTGTGAAAATTATTTTTGTGATTCGGTGTTTTCACAAATTTTGAAATCTCATTGACTGTGAAGGTAATACTTAATTATAACTAAAAATATTTGAATTTCCACAATCAGTTGAGTAATATCCAAAAAAAAAGAATTTTTAAATTTGAATTAAAATTTTATCGCAAAAACACTAAGCCATATTGTTGACGTCATCGGTTATATACCTAACCTCAAAAATACATATCTTTTAAAAATTTCCGAGTTATATGCCACTACACCTACAGATAGTTGTAAATCGGTATTTATAAACAGAGGCATACTAACACTCACAAGCCTATACATTTATGAAGCAGCAATATTTGTAAAAGAAAACATCATACTGTTCAAATCTCTAGAGCATGATTATGACACAAGAAACAAAAATAAATTAACAACCAATAAAAAAAACTTCTCGTATATACAAAAAAATGTTGAGTATTCTATAATTAACATTTTTAACAAATTGCCGGACAACATAAAAAATCTCACTTTAAAAACATTAAAACTAGAACTCAAACGGATACTAATAAAAAAGGCTTACTATACGGTGGACGAATATTTCACTGATGTTATAATACATTAATAAAAAACTTATTTTTGTACTCTCAAACTAGGTTGTTCTCAAATTTATCATTGTATTGTATTGTTATACCATTTTAATATTTTAACCAAAGACATTTTTATCCAAACTAAGCATATTATCTATTTTAAAATTAATTTTAATTACTGTTGTCGTCCTCTATTTATTTTCACTGTTACCATTTGTTAGTGTTTTCAATTTTATTATGATATGTATTTTTTACATTAATATTAACTATATTCTTTTTTTCTGTTGTATTCTCTTAATGTTTTTGACGTGTTCTACACCCAATGAGGTATTGTATTTAAAAAGGAACAAATAAATGTATCTATCTATCTATCTATCTATCTATCTATATCTATTATGAAAATGTCCTCTTGGTTCTCGTACTTTCAAATAAAACCTTGTTCAATGTAATGTTCATAAAGTTTTAAATATCTTCTCCCGATAAAATAAGGCGATTTTTGTATGTTGGAAATCTGACCTATAATTAGCAGCCCATTTTTAGTAATCAACAATATTGAGACATCATTTGCGTCAATTTTTAAATGTTTTCTTGAAACCATACTGGTTTCAAATGAGAAGTGCGGATAGAATCATTAATAATGACAATAAACTTAAAAAATCTAAAAGTTGAGGTTATGTTGGTTATATTAATGCAACCGATGATGTCACATCCCGTTTTGTATAATACCCGTTCAGTTATTCAGTTTTGTTATTTATTTGTTGAAATTTTAAATTGATAGGTGAAAGAGGTGTTTAAATATTGGTAAGTGCTTTAATGTATGGAGTACTCCATTTTAATATTATCAAAAAAGCAAATTTGCGAACTGTATAAACTGTACTCCAAAAATATATTATTTATATACACAAACTGTTCCTGCCATTTTTTTAAGACCAATTTGCCGTGAAACTTTTTACAATTGGGAAAACATGTTTTAGATTACTTATGATATAATAATGAAGTAAGATAAATGCCTCACAATTTTATTTCAACGGTCACAGTACATATATACAATTTTACACAACAATAAATAAAAAAGGTCGCTTAACTGTTAGCCTAATGAATAATTGTGCCTCTTACAGCCAAGGGAGATTGGGCGATAGGGGAGTAACCGATGGGTGCATGAACCTTAGCTATCGCTGGGGTGACTACTGCTTTGGCTACAAGAGGCTCCTTGTGGACGACAGCGTTGAATCCGTTGATGGGATCAGCGGTATATTCCACGGTACGTCTGGTACCATCGGGGTCGTTGAGAGAGTAGCTTCCTTGTACCTGTAATATAAATATGCTATTTAATACTGGTAATTTTGAAATTCTTACGTTCTTACGTCAGTGGATAATATGTAAACGTATATAGGTTATATTTTCCGAATATGACTCGATGTACATAGGGCAAACATGTTGATGAGTTGAAACAAGACGTAGAGAACATAGTATTGGCCAACATAAAATATATTACATTTCATAACGTATGCAGTAATTGTTAACAAAGCTCGTTTAATTTTACGTATTTTGATCGTCTAGTTCCTGCTACACTTTCACATAAGAAGTAAATGGTGCTACATAGATTATATGGAAGACGAGGCCTCTCTGTACGCCCATACCGAAAGATCTCAATATGTTATTTTAAGGCATTATTGTTAAGTATACAGTTATGTTGTTGTGATTTTGAGTGAATGCTTATTAAATAAAGATTATTATTATTATTAATTTTTGTGTGTTTTTTATTGGGATTCAAAATACGTTATTTTTATATTTTTGTTCTTATTCATTATTTGTCAAAAAAACACCCACTAACTGCTTCTTGTGACAGGCGTAGGAGTTATTTTCCAGTAAAATACTGAATAATTGTATTATTTTTTAGATTTCACGGACACAGAATAGAAGAAAATATATGTGGCAGAGCATCCCAATAAAAAGACAGAAAAAATAAGAAAATGCCTTAACCAACATTTAGACAATATTATTATTATTATTATTATTATATACTTAAAAAATTTAGCAACATATGTTAAACAATGAGCAGTGTTTATATTTTAGATCGTGTAGACCTTTGAGTTTGTGCTCTGCTATCGCCGATCTGTAAATATTACATTAAACTTTTAAAACCTAACATTAGGCAAAATGTGCACTTTAAAATTAATTTCACTTCTAAATTAAACCATTTAGATTGTAGAAGTTTTAAAATAACTTTCAGAGTACTTTTATTAAAAATTCAGTTGCATTTCTTAGCTAAGTTCTAGTAAGATCGAGAAAGCTCATAAGAAATGCAAGACCGAGAAACTTTAGTTCCTTGTGTTTTAAAATTAGTTGGTATATTTTTTGCATCTAATATGCAATGAGTAGTAAATGTCTATAATGTTTATTTGTGACAAAGTATCCTCTAGGTAAAGCTAGAAATATCACCGTGGTTGTGGTCCGACGGTGGCCCCACACTGAATCAAGATACGTTTGGTGTAAGGTGAACAAAAATTTGAAACAATTTTGTATATTACCAGCATTTTCAATTAAAAACTTGTTCTTGATTTATAATAATAATTTTTCACAAACAACAGGGTATTATATAACTTCCTAACGTGTCATATACCATTCCGCAACGAAAGGGAGCCTTACATAGAGGCGAATCTGCTGAAAAATATTTTCTACGACAACAATATGAACTGGGACTTTTATTGAAAAACACGCCCTTTGAACAATTTGCTTTTACAAGCAAATTATGCAGCTCGCTCTCGCCCAGGTCTCAATGCTAATGATGACGAGAAGGAAACTGCATTACAGACCTGACCGATTTCATTGTATGATGGGTTTTGAGATGTGATAATGCCAACAAATTTTTCGCGGATTTACGTGAACCTGGCACGTGTGGATTTCAGTATTTGGCGACGCGACAGCTAGTATGATGACGAATTCAATATGGCAGACATAATTGAAAACTATTCGTAGATTTGTGTGGTATTTGACACATGAGAGATTTTTGTCACTAATTTTGATCTGAAGTCAAACTTCAAATATATCGGTCATAAAAAAATATTGTGTATGTGTGTACGTCCGTGCGTGTATACCATTGATCACGAAAGTCTTCGTAATCTTTGTATTTCTGCAAGGTTTTTTATAACCTTGTTAGATTCTAAATCACATAGAACCAAGCCACATCAATTTTTAACTCTGCTCAGAGCGACATAGACTTATCCTTTTGCGAAAATCTTTTTCCCAAATCAATTACGGAATTTTGATTTATTGCCAAGAGCCAAGATCATTCCTCTAGCTCCTACTGTTTTTGAGAAAAAAAATATATAGGCAGATACAGGCAGCCCCTTTGAGGGGGGGGGGGGGCAGGGGGAGCAGACATGATTTCTCGAGGTGGGTCTGTTCGAAAATCTACTTATTTTGACTAGTTCTATTCATGGTTAAAAGGATTTGCTCTTACTCAAAAGTAGAAATATCAAAACAACTAATTCACTAAGAAGTAACTCGTTTTTTGATGATAATGACCTTTTGAGTAGGACATTTTTTGACGGCTTTGAGATTTTGAAACATCAGTATATCATCATTAATTTTATATCAAATTCAGCCTGTAACAACGAAACCCCCACGGAAGTCACAATAAGCGTATTAATGCACTCTACTAATATTAAATAATTAATAACTTTTAAACGAATTTTATTTCCAAAAAAAAAGTCATTCTTCATTTTCTAAATTCACTTTTTCTACAACCCGGCGTCATCTGTACCTTCAAATTTCATAGTCTAAGAATTTTCATTGAAAAATTACCAAACATTTTGAACCAGCTGCCCCGTAAATTTATTCGTGTATTAAGGATTGCCGAATTTGAAAGCATGGATGACAGTGGGAGGTAGAAAAACTGTTGTTAAATAGAAAGTGAGGAGTTACTTTCTTCCGAAAAAAAATTCGTGTTCAAGTTATAAATTGTTTGATATTACTTTTAGTAATTTTTCAATAAAAATTCTTCTGAAAGTACAGATGACGCTGCTTTGTAGAAAAAGTGAATTTAAATAGAAAATGAAGAATGACTTTTTTTCGAAATACAATTCGTTTAAAAGTTAATATTTGAAAATTATAAGTTTAAGGAGCCGTAATTCGAAAATCATAAATCAAATTATCTTCAAAATTTGGATATAGGGGTTCTAAAGCATGCTGATCAATAATATTACATTAGTCTTTCAATAAAAAACACATACAGGACTGCGTACCTGCAAGGTAAGTGACATCATATTACTAGCCTCTACCTTGGGAACGTTTTTTAGCCTCGCTGAGTGGCCCCTGGTATTGTGTAACTTTGTTAGTAAAATTAAGAACTGACATGCATACGACTTTAAATGATCTCACGCTAGACAAATTTTCGAAATTAAAATTTACGAGTAATGATTTTAGAATCACACATATTATTATTATGGCAAGGTTATTTACAACACATTATTTAAAGAATTTTTCTTTTAATTCCTGCACATTTGAGGCTGAAACACAAGTTCATAAAATTAAATTGAACAATTACTAGTATAATCGATCAGATTGAATAAAGGGGATGATTTTGAACATAAAAATTACCGCAATATTTGGCAAACATTTATGTGAAATGGCATATAATACAGTGAGAGCACCGATAAAATAGATTGCCGCGTGCCCATAAAACTTAAACAAGCGTCGGAAAATTTATGGAAGGTCATTAAAAAATGTCATCAGATCAAACATAACGTTTGATTGATTATTTATTTTAATATAAAACCGCTGAATATAGACGTACGAAGAAGAGAGAAGGCAAGAGACACATCGCTGTTACTGAAAGAGGGTTGGAGGCGAAAATGCGGGGACGCTTTTTCATCAATTAATTGGAAATATGTAAATATAAGATTGATAGCAATGAGCTAACATTTTTTGTGTGTTTTTATATGCGTACAAACAGAGTATATTGAATATATATTGAGCATGACGCAATTTGGGTTTTAGTCTAATCTGCAAACGCTCAAAAAATAGGAATCCAAATATAGTGGATTTGAATTAAAAATTTTTGGTTTTTGTAGTAGTTTCTCATGCAAATTAAGTTGCTGTCTTTCAAGTCAAGTCAAAAGTGCGATTGGAAAACGGTTTTTTAATAAGTAATTGTATATGTTTTTTTGCTAGGAAGCAGTCATTTTATATTCACCATCACTTTGTTTTGCAAATTTTGAACTTCATATCCATAATCAACAATTCAAAACACATTCTATATGTTTTACATACCAGACTGTTATAGTTATCATAGAAAAAAATTGAAATATTTTTTGCCTAAATAGACTTAGAATGTCATGAGACTCCGATATGGAACGGTTTCTGATATTACTTTGAAATTTGGTACAGCTACGCATTATCACGAGATCTGGAATTAGATTATATTTTTATCTTATTCCGTTGAAGATTTGGGGTGTAAATGGAGGTAAATAGATAAAGCATGTAAGTAAGAGTCCATAAAACTGGGATTTAGTGTATGTAGAGAATCCAAGGTTTCAACATTTTTTGGCATCAGCTACTAGCATCTCCATTACCACCACCACCCCATTATTAAAGGAGGTGAAAACAATAAAATTGATTTAGTGTGTGTAGGCCTAAAAATCTTTTTGATATCAGACACCACCACTATCGACCCCACGAAAATTTGGACATGGAAATAGTGATTCTTTAGGTGGCGGTTTTTTTTAAACAGTTCGTCATAACTTGAAAGATAATGAAACCAAACATAATAATTAAATGTACTTTAAAGAGTTATATAGACATTTTTTTTGTCTAAATGTTAGTTGTCAAGATATAAACGAATAAGTATTTTGCGTTACTACATAGTCAATACCCTTGAGTATTCAGTTGTCTATCCCCAGAATATTATGTTATATGACAAAGTAGAGGTCACGCAAGCATGATAAAAATTTAGCAAACAGTTTTCATTAAAAGTAATTTTTAAAGTTTTTGGAACAAAGTACGATTTATTTAATTTAGAACATAAGTGATCAAATTGCTCACTCCAACTAGCTAAGAAAGTATTTAGAATTTAGTGGATTTATTTATTTTAACTTCGCCTCAGCTATTATCATTATTAATAAGTAGGCCTCAAAATTTTGTATATACACCAGTAAATTCACTACACAGTTTTGTTCAAGTGTTTGTTTATTAGGTGATTAGCTGTACACGCTCTGTAAACTTCCGGGTTCTCTTTGTAGGTTATTTCCTCTTTCGTTGTGCCCGAGACTAGGATAGTGATATCTTCAGCGTACATTGTACCATGCATATAGTTTTCCAAGTCATTTATACATAAAATGAATAGTAGTGGCCCTAGAACACCACCTTAGAGACTACCTAAATTAAACATCATAGAGTTCTTCTGTCTTAAGTACTAACTGTTGATCTGTGCTTGCATTTACATGGATAATTCTGTATAAATGAACTACTTACCACATCCCCATTTCGGCTCTCGATTTGATTCTTGTTGTCGCCGGTCAAAGCGTCCTGTACCTCATAAGAGTAAGTGTATTGTGGATTGGGATCGTATTCCTGGGAAACGACGGCCTTTGCCAAATGAGGTACTGGAGCAATGTTGTGTTGAGCAACGATGGGTGCTATCCTGGTGGCAATTGGGCCAGTCGCGATCTGGGCGCCAATAGGGGTAGCGATGTGAGCGGGTGCGAGATGGGCGACTTGGTAAGGCGCTAGTGGTGCTGCGATAGGGCCGGGGGCGTATCTAGCGTATGGGCCGGCTGATAACTGGGCCTCGAGGGGACGGTCTATCCTGTAATTCAATTTAATCCTGTCAAAAAAGATGGCAATTTTGTTTTAATAATTGTTATATCCCAAAAATTATGAATTAGTTATGTGCAGAACCTTGTAAAGTCGAGCTATTCCTCCATAGATGGCGATTCTGTCTAGCCAGAAATTATTTAATGTAAATATGATATGTGATAAGCCTAAGTTTTTAAGCAAATTAATGCCTAAGAACTTGTTTCATTGTAATGTTGAAATAGCTCAAAGCAAAAAGAAAATTTAATGTCCATGGTATAGATTTTTAAGAAGACCATAATTTATTTAACATTTTTATTTTACTTTATATATTTTTAGGTGTGAGATATTTTATAGTAATCAGAACAATTGAAAAGCTAAGCTCTGTCTGATCCATTTAGGGTAGAGGTTTTTTTCATTACATTGTTTTAAATATTTTTGTAGAAATCAAAATAAAATTTCATTTAAGCAAATGGTCTCCAATTTTTTTTAAGCCAACCATCAGTTATTTGTGGTTTGGCCGGAAATTACACTTCTTTTCTTTTTCAAATGAAACACCCTGCATATTTTTTATAATTCTGTCTCTTGCCGAAAGAAAGTATAGTAATCGTGAACAATTTACTCTTCGAGATTTTGGGATTTGTACGTTCAGACTATGTAGATTACGAGAATTAAAGCACTTGTCGGTCTGGTGTTTGTTTGTTGTCGCTATATGTAAAAAACCATTTGATAGAGAATATTTGGTAGGTATTTGATGCTATTTCCAACAAAGAAATGCTATGAGATATTGCTGGTTCTATATTTGTGTGATGCATTAGGGTGGAATATAAATAATTTTGACCTTTTTGAAGCTATCTAGATTAAAAATTAAAATGTAAATAATTTTTTACACAATCCTTATAAATTTTTCAAAATAGTGTTACTGCATTTCGAATGTAATGTTAATTTCAAAAATCAAAAACATAGAGGATGGTATTTCTAGAAAACAAGCGTTAGATCCATGTCGGGTCAAACCAAAGATGACAAAAGTGGAGGTTAGACTTCAGAAAGTTTGAAATCATAACTAGTTTTTCCGTATAAAGTTTAATTTCGATATCTTAAAACTGCAGAATTTGCAATTTGGTTCCAACTTTCATTTATATGCAGTAAGACTTCAACCACTTTACAGCTAAATAATTACATTTTTATTTTACATGTAGATTACACAGAATAAATAGCAACATGGTTTTTGTTTATTTCTTACGAAGCAATGTGAGAATCTTTGGCAAACTATCCCTAAACTATTAGAGGACATCGAGAAATTAAATTAGTAGAAGAATACAGCAAATTTTATCAACTGTCTTCATAGAAAACATAGTTAAATAAAATTGGCCAGGAAAATTTAAACATACAGTGTATCATCATCAATGGCAACCAAATGTTTGACACCCTTAATCGACTGAAACAGGAATATGCATCACACATAATTAATAATGACTAACTTTTGATCTAAATGCACCTAATTATGCGAATATTCTGAGCGTAACACAACTGTAAAAGTATTTGGAATTTTATAAAACACGTACACAACTTTTTTCTCAATAAAAAAATGAGCCCAAGAAAAGCTCTCTCTCTCTCTCTCTCTCTCTCTCTCTCTCTCTCTCTCTCTCTCTCTCTCTCTCTCTCTCTCTCTCTCTCTCTCTCTCTCTCTCTCTCTCTCTCTCTCTCTCTCTCTCTCTCTCTCTATGATAAATAATTTCGGAGATAGATTGGAAATATTCAAGCATAGGTAACAGTACCTATATTTTCATACATAGCTTTGGCATTCTTTTCTGACACCCCGGACGACAAAAATGAATAGAACATGATTTGAAGTAAGTAAATAATATAACTGCAGAAACGAACTCACGTAGAAGCCGCCACAATCAACAGGACCGGAGATATGAAGTCGCAAAATAGATGTAAAATTTGTTAAGTTTACTAATAAGGTATGAGATATACAAATGATAAATATTCACATTAGAACAATAGCTAAACAAGTTAACTAAACTCTCACATATCCCACCAATAGACAGTCAGGGAATATCAGCCATATATTCCAAAGCTACCTGGTATAACGTTATTAAAATAAAGACAAACCAAACTGCAATTTCATTGCTATTCAGCCGACTTCTAGTGATAATTTCATTTTATGTTGCCCAAAAATTGTATTTATTTTGTCTAATTCAAATTGGAATCTATTAAGTTGCTGACTACAATCAGATCTAGGAAAATATATTAAAACTCATACCTGTACACGGAAGCTAGAGGTCCACCCGCTGCTCCATGATAAGTAAAAGGAGCGGCGATCCCCTGCTGGTACTGCAACTGAGCATAGGGTGCAGCAACTTGGGAATAGCCCAAAGGTTGTTGTAGAAGCCCGCCTTGTGCGAAGGCAACACAGGCAGCAAACAATACCAAGTTAAACGCCATTTTTAATTGTTGTACTGTGTTTATGCACTGGATGCTCTTCATGTCGAACGATGCAGTTTATATAGTAAGTTTAGCGTCAGCGAGCTTGTTTGTGTAAGGAGGGCGTTGATGCAACGAAACATGTTTTCGTTAGGTACCACGAAAGTCCTTTTTTAGTAGTGGTTTATGGGTAGGATGCATATTTTGTGAAAAAATCTTCATGCCTTCATAGCTTAATGCACGTGTTTCACTGAGATACAATTACATTGTTATATTACACAAAGATACTACAGTTTTTTTACTATGTTATACAATGTTTTGCATAATGACAATACATACTTCAGCAATATATTCCAGAGGTGGAAATGTTAAGATTGAGTTAAATATTTAATTTCATTTCATTTATTTTCCATTTTGCTACAATGTATTACTTATTTCAAATTAATACATTAATTTGGGCAACTAAATTAAAAAAAATGTGATGTATTTATAGATGTGCAGTTAGTGCAAGTGCTTAATGTTATTTAATGAAATGCCCATATGTAAATAAGAACATGGGTATGGATTGCAAGAAATAAAAAATATATACATATATAACCTATAGCGAATGTTTACCTACCTGTGTATATTATATATCTAAACAACACCGTTGCAGTAATGGAATCCATCTACAAAGCAAATACAGGAATAGAACAGAGAACCAGACCCCAGTCCGTGTGATTTAGCAGAAAACTTTTAAATATATTGGAAGAAACGATTTTTTTCTGAAATCGATAAGCAATGTTTTACACTTTCAGCGCGATTTAAGATCGAAAAATGCACAATTAAAGTATTTTAGTCCATTGCTAAGAAACTATCAGAAAACAGACCGGAAAAGATCCGTTGCCAAGCAACGATCAACAAAACCGTACGGGAATGTTACTTTCCCGGCCTAGACTGGGAAAGTAACATTCCCGTACGGTTTTTTATGTATATCTTAGACAGTAAATAAATACACGCAGACAAACCAACTCACATCAAAATTGCATTTATTAGTAAGCAGTTAGATTGTAATGAAGAAATGTTATGCATTAATACAAATTCCTTAATTTATAATAATATTGATTGTGATTTCAGAAAAAATGGTATGTGTACTTCGGTGTGAAAGCACATTCCCAGACTTCGATGCTTGTTGGCCTCGGCTAGCGCCTCAGCCAACAATGTGCATCGTCGTCCGGGAATGTATTGCTTTTACTCCTAAATACACAATATACTTACTGTTGTTTTGTTTTGTACAGTTTTTTTTTAACGTACAATTTTATTATGTATTTAAATGCTTTTACATTAGTTACTTAAAAAAGAAAGAAATTTCCGACATGTTTTTGTAATAAATTGTTCTTGGATTTGATTATTTGTTATTACCCAGGTGTTGGTATTATGTTTCATTATTAAAGGTGTTAATGAGAAGGAGTCAATTGTAGCAGATAAAGATTGATTAAACAACTAGCTAAGCACAAAGAAACTGCTTTAAGAACCTTTAATAGTCTCCCATCTACAATCCAATAAAGTCTCGACATAACTGTATTAGAATTTGTATCTCAGAATAGTTTGAAGAGCATCCATGCCATGACGAACCCCCCGACGACATTTGGAACACTGTATTTAAGCCACGACTAACTTGCGAAGTTTAAAATAGCTCGCCTACTATTATATAAGCAATTACTCTCATCCATTAATTAAACTGCCATTTAGTCCTGCATTGCCTTTAGCAGGAAGGAGCCGTAGCAGAGACCAGAGAGTACACACTATCCTGTTACGTGGAACATAACGTTTGAAGTTTCCAGAGTGGGTACTTTACTATTACTCGTACACATACAAGGGATTACTTGGGTCGAACACGGAATTCGCTTTAGCCGGATCATTTTGGATTCCACTGGAATCACAAGACAAACGGTTTCATTTATAATGCATATGAGAAAGCTGGCGGGATTTTTATAGCGGACGTGTGTGTATGGATGCTGATTATTTTTTTTCTATTTGTTCTTTTTGTATTTACCATTAGCTGCATACAGAATCAAGTTTGCTTTGGTATGCAAAGCGCTTGTCTTACAGTCTCTTAGATGTTTTTACTGCGCTAAGAAATTACTTTTATCATTGTTAATAATGAGTAGTAATACTAAGTAATGGAAAGATCTGGTATATTACATTATTGTACTTTTCAGGATTTTTTTAAGAGTTAATATAATCTACAATAGATTATGGAGTGTGCATTTATTTAATTTGGAAATCGATTTTTTTACAGAAAACTGTTGTTTAGGGTCGACCAAAATCAGTTTCCGAATATTTAAGAAAGGCTTATTGTAAATATCTTGAAAACTACTAGTTGCGTCAAAAAGTGTTAATTTAAATGTACAAGTTGAAAATTATGAAATTACATTGAATTTTAATCCAGCTTCGTATAATTTGGTGAAAAATTGTTCGAGATATAATTTGATTAAGAATTAGCTTTTTTCAACCCTTTCTGATAGTCAAACAACGCGAGTTTTTTGTGACCAAATTAGATGGGATTTGAAGCTTTCTCTGAAACGGTGGTTTTCGACAGTTTAAGGGTGCAGAAATGGTCGAACCAGCGTAAAACGATTTTTTTCTTGATCAGCATCCTCGAAAACGGGGGTCTTTAACAAGAAAGAAAAAATAAACATTTATACACCCCTTAACAGAGTAAATTCCACCAAGGGTGGTTGTGGTCTACTATATCATCTTTCATCATCTGTTATATCCCCATGAAAAAAAAAGAGAATCCCTGTAAAAATAGTCAATGCCAAGCCGATGCATATGAGAAGTAAGTAAAAAATGGGGTGGTTTTTGGCCATTTTAGGGGGTGCGCATGAGTAAAAACTTTTTTCACCCTGTTTTCGTGTTCAGCACCCTCGAAAACGAAGGTGGAAATATTTCATAACTTTAGCACGATTTTGCTTTTCTTCGAGAGAATTCCGATTCCTTACTTCCACTAATAGGGCTAAATTTAATTTATGTGTAATTAGAATAAATGGTACCTAGTAAAAATTATGGTAAAAATCTAGTATCAAATTTGACGGATATTTAAATTTCGATAATTTCATTATAGAAAAATATAAACAATAATTTGCTATCAAAAGTATTAAAAATGTAGTTATAATATTCGAACGTTGATATAAAAAAAAATCATTAATATTTATAGAATTTTGAATGTTTCTAGTCTTAAATTCGGCCATTTTGGAGCCACCATTTTGTTTATTAATTTTGATTCGTAATCAGCTACCTCGTAAATCGCTAGAGGAATTTTTTAAGGTCAAAATAACCTAAATATTTCGAGTTATATTTTCACTTATAATATCCCTAGAGCTTAAATTATTTCCGGAAATTTTTTTGAGGTCATGAATATTTTGAAAATTATCCCGAGCCGCAGGCGAGGGATAATTTTCTTAAAATATTCATGAACGAGGAAAAATTTCCGGATATTAATTTAAGCTCGTGGGATATTCGGTAAGAAAATTTCACACCATTATTTTATAAATATTATGCCAAAATTGAACATTTTTATTACGAATGACAAAAATTCATTCATTATAGTGAGCCATGGAATAACAACTGGTGGTTAATAAAATACGAAATTTCTTAGTGAAATAACATACCATTCTCCAAGTTTAGTTACATGAACTTTTTATAAATAACTTAAAAACATATTATATTTCTGGTTTTTATTAATTTTGGTCTACTAAAATTGGTGGAACATCATTTATTTCTGATATTACTTAAATGCGAGCACAGGGAATGTATTCATTCTTGTCGCCGAGACAATAATTAACAACATCTAGGCGGCCATGGAATAATTAAAGGTAACAAGATAGTAATGGCTGCCGCACTTACAGACGTCAATTAGATTAATTTTTACATTCTAATCATAACAGAATTTGATAATCAGCCAAAAGAATAAAGTGCATGGGCATATAGCACAAAAATGGCTCCAGGTTCTGAAACAATAACATATTAATTTGTGTACCTACTTATAATATCCTCGTGAATATCCTCTTTTGCGTCGCCAAATAAATTTAATTTTAAAAGCACTCCAACTCCCGCGTCCTTACTTTGACATTTTAATTGACAGAAAAATTTCCACTTATTAATTTGACAGAATGCAAAAAATTTCCGGAAATTTTTTGGGTTGCCATGGTAACTTAACAAAAAACAAGCCTATGATTGGTTAAAAAATGTGGTGTGAAATTTTCAAAATAATTTTTCGGAGTCGAGGGAGTCGAATTTTGTTCTAAAAAAAGTGGTTGACAAAAAAGTAGTAGAAAACATAATTTATGGTAATAGAAAACCATTGAAAAAGTTTTTAGGCAAATCCATTCCAATCGATTTCCTAATAACTTATTTTTTTCGTCTAAATGCGCTTCACTATATTGAGCAGTGTAATGAAATAAAACAAAATACACTAAGTAATAAATGTATTCAAATTGTGCACTTCTTTTTAAGCACATCCCTTTCTACATATTTCACGTAAAATTACTTTTGAAATCACACTCTTGCAAAATGACGTTACAAAAGGTACCTTGATGATTGCTAAAACTCATGCATTTAAAATAATTCAATCGTAGATAAATTATATTGTCAGTAATTAAGCCGTTCTCGAATACCTACACCAATTAAGCAACAGAAATGCGGGCTTATGGAGTCAGCTCTTCTGAGAGAAGAAATTACTTTTACTTTCGATGGGTCGCGCCCAATCGTTCACATTGACATTGACCCACATCGAGTTTGTTGTGATATAATAAACATAAAAGGTCACCGATACACTTTGCCTCTGCATTCTTGTTCAAAAATAACTTGCCATAGTACGGTGGCAATTAGTGAATTGTGATTCTCTGATAAGTGAGGCTATACGACTACCATGCAACCACAACAGATGGCGTAAAAGCGTTAGACGTGACATACAGCAAACGTTGACCGACTAGAATAATGCTTACACCACAAAACCAAGATATCGTGAGTAAGAAAAAGAAGGATATCAATAGTTCTCCTACACGAAGGAGGCCAGTTAAGTGGCCGTAAATTCAAGAGTCAAGCAGAAAATTATATTTATTAGAAAATTGAGTGTGGGGCGAGCGTAGAGGCGACTTCAATGTGAATATAAGTCGATATTCCGTTGAAGCAACGTCGAGCGCGGTTAGTACTTGGATGGGCTCCTCCCATCTTGGGAAATACAGCGTTCTCGTCCCACCTTCTAGAGGCTTGTATATCAGTGTATACTCGGAAGTTACGTAATTTCAGACGAGGATTACATAGTAATCCATCCATCCATCCTTCGGAGGGGATGTAAAGCAGGCGGTCCCTTGTCTATTAAATGTTAGGCAAGTAAAAGATCCCTACTCTTCTTAAGGGAAGAGGTTCGGCAAAATTTCCAGGTTGGGGGTAGCTCGTCTCCTGGCGTCGGTGATAGGCCCTGGTAGCGGAAATAGGCCGACGTTAAATAGTTCATAAAAAAAAAAATAGAGTGTGAGATCAGTTTTAATCTCTCCTGATGATGCACACATGGTTGGCGAAACCTGTATTGAATAATAGCGTTTAAGTGTCATGCTATTGTTTTGGTGTTTGTGAAAGCTGCTTGAAAGACACACCATATATTTCAATTCCTTTCAGAACTAGAAACTTGATTATCGAAAAAGCTAAAACAGTAATATTATAAGAACAGAATTATTTGAAAATATATTATTTATTAATATCGGGTATCATTATGAGGTAATTTCCTTTGCAGTAAATTTTTTACTACACAGCTATGTAAAAGTGGTAATAATGAACATTTATTTTGTATTTCAAATAGCGTATAGAAACATTAATTTTTATATTAAAATTTGCTATATAATCCTATGATATGCACTGAAACGCTATTTTAACTTGTAGGATATAAACTGAATTTGAATATAGTGTAATATAATGTAGCATGGAGTGCTGGTTATAATTAATGTTATTTATGCAAATAAATATGCCGTTAGCTAAAATGGGTATAGACTTTTGAAATATATATTCATTTATTTATTTTGAATAAATCAAACTTTATGACCTCAACTGCTAAGCCAACGCAAAAAAGCAAATATCGCACGTAATTTAAATGTTATATTTGTTTCTCTCCAATGACTGGTCAACATTTTTAACTACAAACAGGAGAAATAAGCAGATAGGTACCGGACTGGTTTGATAAATATATTTTAATGTACAGGTTACATATACAGGGGCCACAGGGTTATGATACCTACGGAATAAATTTGATATCGCAGAGATGACAGAATTTGCGAACAAATCATGGCAAGTTAACGTTTTTGCCGTTATTTTTAAAGTCATCGGTGGAATTATGCGGTCATCCTGAACGATACACCGGAATATTTTTTGATTTGAAGAAAAAGAAAATTTACATTTTTCACAAATATAATTAATTTCTTTACTTATTTATTACATATACCATTCAATAGGTAAGGTCCTCAATTACAGGACTGGAACCAAGGAACACAAGGAAATACAACAAACATTTAGGTATATGAAATTTACAACAGATAATATGAAAAATAAAATTCAGCAGTCTCGACGAAATACCTATTCGATTACACAGCCCCACAAAAAAAAAAAAGTTCAGACCAGCGAACCAGACCCATGTATCCCTATGTATTTTCGGCCGCTGAATCCGAATCCGAGGTCAAAAAAATTCGTACACCCCCAAAATCTTGAGCTAGAGCCAAAAAACACCCCTGGACTGGGGTAAAAAGAATATTAAGCTACGAGAATAGTTGTTACATCCTAATCTATCGAATTATACAAATTAAGGTTAAACAGCAGCGTACATACAACAGATATGAAACACACCCCCAGGGAGGGGTGAGAAATCGATCGAAAACATCAATGAGTACTGAAAAAGCTCGAAATGTCTAAATTTTGTTAAAGTGATAACAAACTTCATCAGGTCCAACGTAATCTTCATAAACTGCCCCTATAGGGTTGAGAACAACCACCTTCAAGTTTAAAGGACACGAGAAAAACAAGAAAAAACGTAAAATCCAACAGGATTTCTATTTTCATGAATGCTATGATTGGCTGAAATTGCGTAGTACTCTAAAATAGAACTAGAAACTTACGTATCATTAACGCCCTACAGTGTCAACCCTCAAAGGGTGTGAAAATTACCCCCTAAACTAAAAAGTTACAGTATAAAAATGTAGTGTAAAAATTCGAAACACCTACGTTGTGTGGAAGTGAGAAGAAACTAGACTATGTTCGACGCTATGCTTGAAAACCAGCCACACGGGGTTGCGAGATACCATCCCTATATCTGTAGGATGCTGGAAAAACAGAGAGAAACTAACCGGATTTACATTTTTATGCTATGATTAGCAAAAATCGTGATGCACACTTCCAGTGTCCTACGGATATAGGGTAGCATCTCGCAACCCCATAGGGGTGGTTTTCAAGCACAGCGCCGAACATAGTCTAGTTTCTTCTCACTTCCACACAACGTAGGTGTTTCGAATTTTTATAGAAGTCACTGTAACTTTTTATAGATAAATCTTACATAGGGGGTAGTTTTCACACCATCTGAAGGTTGACACTGAAGGGCGTTGATGGTACATAAGTTTCTAGTTCTATTTTAGAGTACTACGCAAAATAGAAATCCTGTCGGATTTTACATTTTCTCTTGTTTTGTGTCCTTTAAACTTAAGGGTGGTTGTTCTCAACCCTATACAGGCAGTTTATGAAGATTACGTCGGATCTGATGCACTTTAACAAAACTTAGACCTTTCGAGCTTTTTCAACAGTCACTGCTGTTTTGGATCGATTTTTTTATAAATGGGGGCTAGTTTTCACCCCTCACTGGGGGTGTGTTTCATATCTATTGTATATACGCTGCTGTTTAACCTTAATTTGTATAATTCGATAGATTAGGATGTAACAACTATTCTCGTAGCTTAATATTCTTTTTACCCCAGTCCAGGGGTGTTTTTTGGCTCTAGCTCAAGATTTTGGGGTGTACGAATTTTTTTGACCTCGGATTCGGATTCAGCGACCGAAAATACATAGGGATACATGGGTCTGGTTCGCTGGTCTGAACTTTTTTTTTTTTGTGGGGCTGTGTTATTAAAGTTTAGTGAATGCGTTACAGCAGATTCTCTTGCATGAACTTAGCATAGTTTCCGAATATTTTAAACCAAGGTAAACTATCTCCTTTATTTGCATTTGGTAGAATATCATAGGCTCATAACTTTACTAAGCTACACTTATCTAAAATTCCTTAGAAAGCAGTAGCCTATAGAATACACCTATATTTAGAATCAAATAGTTTATTTACTGATACTCAATAGATAATAAATCCACAAAACAAGCAACACTAGAACTAGCACACTGTAGAATTTGTTTAAAAAAATGTACTACTACCTTGATAAAGGTAAAAAAGTTGTCAATTTTATTTTATCTAACTGCAGTTTTTGATTCAGTTAATCGGAAATTTGTGAAGATCAAGTTACAAATAATAGAAATGAATGGAAATATCGCCTAACGCCCGCTCTCCTGCATAGGTGATTACTTATGATGTACATGGTTGCAAGGAATTGGTTATATGTTATTTATGTCCAGTATTCGTATAGGAACAAGAAAAATAATTTATATTAGAAACTGGTGCAGTCGGTCGGATTAAAAAATAATCCACCGCATGTAATGCGATCTCCTTTTCCAATGAGGAGACCTTATGTGGGAAAAGGCACCATATTTAGAGACCACGACAATTTTTGGTCCTTATTACTTTCTAACAATACAAACTCTAGAATGATTTTATTTTAAAAGATCTATCTGAAACTTTTATGTTCAAAAGGACTAACCTCGAAATGAATCTGCCATTCTATCTCATCCAATCGTTTGAAAGGTTTTTCGCCCTTGTTATGAGCGACACGAAGCCACGCTAAAGGTATTTCATTCAATAATCAAGAAAATACTTTAAAACATTTTTCATAAAAAAAGAAGTATTGCAACAATTGCCAAATGTTTGACGAACAAAATATTCATAGATAAAAAATAGAATTCATCTATATAGCAACGAAGCCTATATACTCTCACTGTTATAAAGTGAATATTTTTTTTGTTTGCATATAAGTATAATATAGTATAGTATAGTATAGTATAGTATAGTATAGTATAGTAAAAGTAATTTATGAAAAATCAAAAAAGTAAATATATCTATGAAAATGTTGTTACCTGCATGTGATATGCAAACATCACTGTTAATGATTTATTTAACATGGAACCTACTCAGATACTGGATACCATATTAATTCGGAATAGTACCAGTAGCGTTAACAAATATATATTAAAAAAATTAAATATTTCTAATATTTTTGTAAAGCGTCCATAATATTCGTAATTTTTCATATGTAGGGCATCTGTTAACATTGCATATTTGAATATTTTGCATTTTAAATGCCATTTTCCCCAGTAACTTTATCTGTGCTAATTGACCAATTATCGTTCAAGTAATGTCTAGATCAAGCTTGCGTTACCTAGAAATTTCTTCCTCCGCTACCAAAAACGAAAGTACATAAATAATGTAACAATTCATCATAAGAAATTCCTGACAGGGTCAGTGTTAACATTTGCGTAACAATCTAACTAGAGCAAAATTATTCGGTGTATATAAGCAAGAAATATGAGAAACATGTATCATTCATAAAATTGGTTGAATACTTAATAGACATGGCTTTCAAGGTATGTTGAAACAGGTGTTGCAGTGACATATTGTTTTGGATTACGTTACTAGTTTAGCTCCGTGAATTAATAAGTGATTTAAATTAAAATTTAACCGTTGTTAAATTGTGTCGGCGGCCATATAATGGCGCTTCCATTCCGAGAATTATTTGTTATAATTTCGACAATGGAGTGTTAAGTGATTAGGATTTTTAGGATCAACATTAGAGATTTTATGACGTAGGTAAACAAACAAATGGAGCTTCTTCTTTTTATTCACAGCTGTTGCCAGTTGTTTTGTGATCCGTATTCTAGTTGACCCCCGTTTGGTGTATTATACGTCTGACAGCATCTCGCCATGGGTCGCGGTTGTCTGTTAGGGAGCACTATATCTTAAAAAAAGAAATTTTAAAATCGGCCAACGCTTTCCAAAATAACGGTATTAACTAGCACACACTGTATAAAGAAATAATGAAAATATATTTATATGCTTTTAGTTCCTCGCATTCGTCGCCATTGTCTCTACAGCTCACGCAGGAGCTCTTCCAGCTGTCATTCCTACTCACACCATAGCCAAGGTAGCTTCATTTCCTCCGGCCCCTTCCATTGCCAAGTATCCAGTTCCTAAAATCGTGATAGCTGAAGAATACGACCCTCATCCACAATACAAATTCGCCTACGAAGTCCACGATGGTTTAACCGGAGATAGCAAAAGTCAGCAAGAGGTTCGGGATGGTGATGTAGTCCAGGGCAGCTATTCTCTTATCGACCCTGATGGTTTCAAACGCACCGTAGAATATACTTCTGATCCCCATAACGGATTTAATGCTGTGGTACACAGGGAACGGCTTGCACAGAAGGGTGTTGTATATGCCGCCGCTCCTATTAGTAAAATTGCTGCACCTCTCACTTATGCTGCCCCAACACCTCAGTACTATCACCGGTAGGATGTTGAGTTGACTGAGTTTGTACATACATATTTATTAATAAATTATTATTTTATTATTATAGTTTGTTCTGTAACTGAAAAGAGTGTTTCAAAGTCGCGCGAAAATCTACACTTTGAGACTGCGCCAATTTTGCACAATGTTAAAATTTGCGCATATCAGCTGTTATTTTTTCCCAGTTCACTCTGTATTTTCTAAAACTCCAGTGTTATTACTGATACACCACAGGCGTGTGTACTAAATTTTAAGTATTTAGAAAGAACTATAAAAATGTGAAAAGTGAAAAGTTAGTCAAAAATTCGAAAATTTCCTATGTATTTTTTTTTACTTTACTTTAATTGGCTTATTTATATTAACGTCCTGGTCAAGTTTAGCTAATGCTACTCCACCACTTACCCAGGACGGCGAGATGAGGTACGGTCATCCAGCCAAGTGCCAGACTCGCCCGGCGTGCCTTTACTTTGCCGATTGAGGTCTCGCCACTCAACTCAACAGATATTTATTCAAATAAAAAATTTGCAAATATGAACCTAGCCGGGACCTAGTCCGGAGCCAGTCAAACAACCACTGAAATCAGTACCGTACCTCGCCTCGCATAGATTTGCCGCGAGCCTCTCTATAATGTCTTTACGAGATCACGCCTTGAGTACTCCTCCATAGTATAGTGTCCATCATATACAATGACAATGTATATAAATAACTTAGAAAACGTTAAGCGTAATTTTTTTAAGTTTATGTGATTTGAGGACAATGGAACGTATCCATACATTGGTTTTCCCCATAATTTGCTTTTAAGTATGTATGAATTTGTATCGCTGAAGCAGTCTATTATATTTTTGTATAAGAACATTAAACGTATGTTTGGCGGACAGTTCTTAAAATAGTACAGTAACTAGAGGGTTTAACTTCGGAATAATGTCATATTGAACGGATTTCGTTCATTTTTGGCAGTATAATAGAAAGTGCTTCACAGAAAAGTTTCTATATTGTGGGGGAGGGGATGCTAATTTATAGAGGGTGGATGCCACCCCCTCTCAGGGGGTGATTAATAACCTATTATTCTACCTATTAGCATCCTTGACGTAGGTGTCACAAGTTCTGAGATATTTAACTCTCACTCTAAATAATTATCTTATGAACACTTGGATCCCAAATATAAACTTAAATATCTCCGAAATTATTAATCCTACATCAATAAACAGAAAATATAATTAATTCCTAGTTTGTACTTTCTGTAATTGGACTGTAACATTTTTTCGATAAAGTAATACTTTTCGAGATACTTGACGAAAGCCGTTTGGAAATAACTTTTTTTAAGCTAAAATCGCAATTTTGAAGTCGTTATAACTTAGAAACTATCAATTTATGTGAAAAATTGCATAGAACCTTTTCTTTACAATGTAGAAACTTTTCTGTGAAGCATCTACTATTATACTGCCAAAAATGAACGAAATCCGTTCAATATGACATTATTCCGAAGTTTTGCATATTTTTTACCTCTAGGTATTGTACTAAATCTCAGTGTGCCAAAATCTTTCTATCCAAGTACTCTTCGCATAAACTTACTGAAATCATTGCCAATATTTTGGGATCTCTCTAATTATTCAAAAGTCAGGTACACTAGTGTTATCTTCCACTATAAAATACAAGTAAAATTGAACATTTTTAAAAACCCTCGATCAATGTATCTAATCGTACCAGTTTCATATGACCGAATCAAATAAATCATGTTCGGCTACCATAATTGTCTGCACATTTTCAATTTTACTCCAATCGGTCAATTTCTGGAGAAGTTCAACATGGCGAATTCAAGATGGCGACCAAACATCAAAATCTAATATGGCCTATAACCTTCTCGACAAAATACTTTTTCAAATAAAAAAACTGCATCAAAATCGGATCACCCGTTGAAGAGATATGAAGCCACAGACAGACAGACAGACAAACATACAAACATACGCTTTTGGGGTCGGGGGTTAATAAAAGAAATCGAGAACAGATTGTTACAAAATTAGCTGTAACATAAAGTAAGTTTTTTTTGTATTGGAATCACTTTACTGAATTACTGCTACTTCTTACCTTTAATAATTCATTTACTTATTTTTTTTTGTCTTTTAGTCAATAAATCATTAATTTCTGGCAATTTTATGTTATTGATGTGTGACAACTACACATGTCCTGGATTATATGTCATTAACTGCTACTTCATATATCATATAATTTTATTCAACATTCTGTTACATTTTACTATTTATACGTATTCCTATGCTGTAATTGGAACTATGTTGTGTAGGATGGTGTATTTAGATAAATAAATAGATAGATAAATAATTTCGTTGGACTTCTTTTGAAAATCATGGAAGCGAATATATGGCAATTCCATATATCCAAACTATACTAATTCAATATCGATAAATCCGCGGTCTGGGTTTATTGAATTTCTGATACGTGCATTTAGACAGGCTAAAGCAATGTCGACCGCAAATGGCAGACAGGACCATGTTATAAAGTTTGCTAATTGAAACACAGTTTTGATCCATAGATCCAAAGCCACCAACCTTCACAAAAAGGATTAACATATTTTAATGAAACTATAGATAAATATTATTTGACTCGCGCGCATTCCAGATAGTCCAGAGTTTAATTCCTAGTTATTAAGTTTGATACGGGATGTCTCATCTCTTGTTATTCCTGAAGGGGATGGGGAGTATGATTGAAACATTTATATGACACTAGCATAGATCTAGTTAAAAAAAAGCGAAATGTTAATCACAGTCTTTAACGGCATTTCACCAACACAGGTAACATCATCTGGAGTTGATTAAGAGCAATACCACTGGATCAGTGTGGAGCGGGGAGCAATGCGCCAATGAGAGAGACCATAATTGATTTAAAAAATAACCTTGCACATTTCTAAAGTTAATGAAAGTAAATTTAAATATAGCTAATCTTGTCTTTATATTTTTATTCCCATTTAATAGTGAATATTATTTTGTTTGTTTTCATTATATATGTACTTGTGATAGTATGTCGCTTTGTTTAAATAAGTTTTAAAATAATAGGCTAAATAATATTAAGTGTTTTATAGTTTTACATCTGAGTCACTTTTAAACTTAAAAAACCGCTGCTCAAGGAATCACTACTTCCACATCCAGATTCTCTATCCAAGTCACTCACAACGAAAAAATTTTGTATGTGGAAATAATTGTTTATGGAACTTTAATAATATAATATTTGAAATCCAAAGACCCATAAAAAGATACCCCATATCGGTAGTGGGGTGGGGGTGGTAGTGGGGGTGGATGAAGTAAAAAAATATTTTGAGGTTTCTGGTTCTTGTACATACACTAAATCACAATTTTTTTTCATTCCCTTTAATAATGGGGTGGGGGTAGTAATGGGGGAGACTAATGCCAATTTTTTTTTTGAGACCTTAGCTTCTCTTGTATATACTAAATACCAATTTTATGGACTCTTACCTGCTTGATTTACCCATTTACCCCAAATTTATCCCAATTTACCCCAACCCTTCGACGAAACAAGATGAAAATATAATCTAGTTCCAGATTTCGTTAAAGTACATACGTGTACCAAATTTCCAGTCAATATCTTAAACGGTTCCAGAGTAAACGTGCGCACAAAAAGGTTACAGACAGACCCGACAGACAGAATTTTTTTTTGCTCAAACTTTAAATCTCGACGTTTCATAACATTTTTAGCCTATTTGAACAATAAAAATTTTAAAAAACTTTTTTGTGGTTACTATACTTCCACTTGATGTGGAAGTAATTATTGCATTTGCAGAATTTTGAACGTCGCTTCATTTTCTTTACAAGTGCAAGAGTTTTTCATATGTTTTGCAAGAATAGATTAAAAGAAAACTCTCCAGAATGCAACACAAATTATTAATTGATTCTAAAATCATCATTCGTCATCAGTCTCTGGTTCAAAACCGTTTTGGTGACATCTACTGACTCATACTTAATTATTCCTCTATGAAAATTCAAATACAGATGAACAGGATAGTATGCTGTTTTAATGTGATCAGCACAAATAAATGAGACAGGTTGTAAATGTTCTGGAGGAAAATTGTTTTAGTTGTGTTACTTTAAAACCAAGCCCTTAGTTCAAACGATTTAGAAGAAAATTGTAACACTTGAAAAAAAATGGAGTGAGCCTTATTCAAACTTCTGCAAATGCATAAAAAATCGCGTAGGATTTTTTTTACGTAAAATTTGAAGCAGATTTGACATAAAACCCAAAATGACGGCATTCCTCACAGTGTGTTTGAAGGTGGAAAAATTATGATGAAAATGAGTCCAAAATCGGCTTGCGCAGGCTGATTCTATATTAAAAGTAGATTCAAAATTTATGAAATTTAAAATCGTAGCTGATCCCTTTTGCGTTTTATCCACATTTTTGGATTTTAACCCTTTGCAATACAGTAACTCGTATACATCAACTTTTTCTTCGAGCACTTAGCACTTTTAGAAATAAAACTATCGAAAATAAGTTTATTATATCTTGTAAATACAGTTCTATAATTAAAAAAACTTACTCCACAATATTTCATTACTAAAAATTAAATTTCATTTGTTGTAAAACATTTGGAAATAACCAAGAAACAAAAACGTTTAATTAAAATTTAATTATCTTTTTACTTGTAAGTGTTTTAATGTTTATACATTTTTTCATTACTGACAAAATAATTTATTTGGATTACACTCTTTGCCGCTAGGTAGCTACTCGTATTTTGTTTCCAAACATAAAGTGTAAATCTCAAAAGTATATAGTATACTTTTTTCCAGAACCAAAAAATAAAAAAAAAATTCATTGGTTAAAAGTCTGTCAAATTATAACGATTTCAAATGAACCATGGAAATAAATCCTCTCACGAGAATAATCGAAAAAAGGTATGTGCTCCATGTGGAAAAAAAATTATATTTGGGAAAAATTTTTCATAACTGAAAACACTGAAAAATTGATTAAAAAATTTATATTTGAAGACTTTGATCTAAAAAATGAAAAGTATCCTTTAAGTATATGTACAACTTGTTCTCTCATACTACTTGATGCTAACAAGGGTAAATTTCAAAGACCATTTTAGAAAATGCCTAATTATACAGATGTCATATTACCAAAGGATACTCGTACATCACAAAATACATGCAACTGTTATATATGTTTGACTGGTCGTTTCAAAGGCCACGTTAAAATTGATAAAGGTAAAGGATATAAAAGAGATTTAGAAAAACAAAATTGATGTTTCTACGGGACTTTATGGGCGTTCAGCAATAGATAGCCTGCCGATTTCATCTATAGAGAGTAAAGATACTAGAAATTTGTTGTGTGGTGATTGTTTTCAAGAGATTGGAAGGGGTAAAAGTCACATTTGTAAAAATAGCAAAGAAAATGTATTAAAAATTGTAGAAAAGCTCACTGAAAAAAATCTAAATAAAATTCTAAATACTATTAAAAAAAAGGTTCAATCTGCTAGTCTTCTTGCAACTAAGAAAAATGAAAATTTTAGTTTTAATGTATCTGCTGGTGGAAAAACAAAAGTTGTTATATCACCACTACGTCCTCGTCGTTAACCCTGGGGTAAGCTAAAAGTGGTTTAAAATATTCAATTTTTTTCAAATAAAAATAATTTATAATTTTAAAATTACATTTTAAATTTGACTAAATTTAAAGCGAGATTTATTATGAGCTTTTATACTTTCTTAAAAAATAAGTTGAAAATTTATGTTTGTACGAGAAAATACAATTTTTGGATTTTAATAATTTCCAAGTGTTTTATAACAAATGAAATTTAATTTTTAGTAATGGAATATTGTCGAGTAAGTTTTTTTAATTAAAGAACTGTATTTACAAGATATAATAAACTTATTTACGATAGTTTTATTTCTAAAAGTGCTAAGTGCTCGAAGAAAAAGTTGATGTATACGAGTTACTGTATTGCAAAGGGTTAAAAATCCAAAAATGTGGATAAAACGCGAAAGGGATCAGCTATGATTTTAAATTTTATAAATTTTGAATCTACTTTTAATGTAGAGTCAGCCTGCGCAAACCGATTTTGGACTCATTTTCATCATAATTTTTCCACCTTCAAGCACACTGTGTCCTTTCACTTTCTGAGATGTCTACCTCATGGTTTTCTGACCTATGTAGTATGTATGTCCCCAATTAAGGTTCTCAATGCAAACTCTCCACATTCCCTGCATCAATAAAAGCCTCGTCGGACGAATTACTATAAATAAAGAGAGGAGATTATGATACGAAATAATTTATTAATAAATAGCTATATACAGGACGACGTCATTTATGCATTTTAGTGACGATAGTAGTGGGCAGTGGGAGCTGCGTACGCAACTTTCGCTACAGGAGCCGCATAGGCAAGAGGTGCAGCTATTTTGGTCACAGGAGCTGCGTAAGCAACTGGAGCAGCAACTTTAGCAACTACAGCCTTTTGGGCAAGCGGCTCTCTATGAACAACGGCGTTGAATCCGTGCACAGGGTCGGCAGTGTAGTCCACTGTACGCTTGAATCCATCGGCATCGATAAGGGAGTAGCTTCCTTGCACGACATCCCCGTCGCGGGTTTCGTGCTGGCTTTTACTGTCACCCGTCAAACTGTCTTGGATTTCGTAGGCGAAGTTGTACTGTGGATGAGGGTCGTAGTCATCGGCTACCACGGTTTTTGCAACGGGGTGGGCGTATTTGGCAACGGGAGCGGCGTAAGCTAGTGGGGCCGCTACTTTAGCAAGACCTGGAGCTGCGTAGGTCAAATGGGCTGTCGGGAGCACGCCAGCTTGGGCGATGGCTACAAGGGTTGCGAAGGCGATCAACTGCGAACATAAAGAAAATAATTATTTTAATTTATTGAAAACATTGTATACTAAGAAAATATACCAGTAATAGTTTTCCACTGAGCTCATTTGTTTTATTTAAATCTCCATGCCATAGTAATTTATTTGTAATTTTTATAAAAATGGATAACATAATTCTGGAAACGTCCTAATATTTGCAACCGAAATGACCAAAATAAAGCTAAAAATTTTACGTTTCTAAGAGATTGCCTACATGTTCTGGGACATCCTGTATAATATATAATATAGAAAATAATGGTTAAGAATATCTAATTTAAGCCATATGCTATTAGTCCAATCAATGAATGCCCAAAAGGGGATTGTAGAGGATATTGAAGGGGGAGAATTTTCCTCTTCAGGAATGTGTTGAGGGTAGTTACGAGGTAAATATACTAAAAGTCCCCGCCCCTTCGTGGGGTGGGGAGTGGAAAGGTTCCTTTTTCGATTTTTCGCTTATAACTTGGAAACGATTCGTCGTACAGAAAAAGATAATCTATGCAAAATTATACATAATTGAATGTCCTACAAGAATGTCTATATTCATTTTCTTCCCATGTGTTATAGTTTACGAGATGTTCGCCAGTGAAAATTGATAATTAATAAATTAATGAATAGGCTCATTTAACAATTTTTTATTATCACATATTCTGAAAGGAGCTTGGTGAGTATAGTAAGTATGCCAAAAATTAGAATTTTCTAACGCTGCCTTCATGTATAAAAAAATTATTAAAGTCGGCGCGCTTAAAAACGCTCGGGATAACCATGTAGTCGAGTTGTGACGTCAGATGGCTGAACCATCCAGTGAACACCGCTGTGAATGCAAGTTAGTAGAGTAAAATCTGGAAGTAAAGTCGCTTAGTTTTCGAGAAAAAAAAATAAACCGGCGTAGAACCAAACCAGACTTAGTGGGATTCTTTAATAAGATAATCGTGTACACGAAATCATTTTTTACGACATTTTTTGGTGGTCGAGAACTTTTTTATTTCGGAAAAACTCAAAACAATAGATTTTTAATGAAATATGTTTTTTAACATCTCCACCGCTATATCTCTGAAAATATTTGTGCTATCAAGCTATTTTTTTTTTAGATTAAAGTAGACACAATAGCGCTTCGACCACGTGTACCCAATTTATTTTTTTTAAGTTGGAAAAATAATAGGAACTCAAACTTATTATTTTCAGTAGCGTAATTTTAGACAATCGAGAAAAAAATTTATTTATGAAAATTTGTATATACATGCTGCGTACAAATTGACGCCAATAGTTGAAAAAAGTTTTTAGGATAAAAATTTTTCATGTTCCGTTCCGTCAGCGATTTTTTTTAACGGGCCAAAGTCATATTCTTACGCGCTCGGCTGTAGTAAACCTGCCGACTGCAACGATCTGACGGTCCCGGTCGGGGTGTATGTAGTAGTTTAACTTATATCAATAGATACAAAACCAATAATGATCAAAAGCACCTAGGGGATCAATATTATTGTTCAATATTTCATATATTGTACAGTAGTATTGATCATATGTTGTTAATATTAAGAAATTGTACAATGCATATAAAATAGTCTCCTTTTAATAATACAAAGACAGGTAGATAGATATAAATAGCTAATCTATAAATATCAATCAGTGTTACTAACTACCCACCTAATTACTAAGTTTATTAGACATTTTTAAATAAATGAAAGTAAAAACGTAGGCATAAAATGAGTTTTATTGTTGAAATAAATTTTCTATTTGGATAGATAAATATGTAGTATGTAGTTTATGTAGGCCCTACATTAATAGCATTCTAATTTGTTCATATCTGCCTCGAAATATTTAATAATGTTGTTACAGGAACGACATTTGCACTCGTTGTAACATTTTAGGCCTTCCTTAAAACAAGCACATTTTTGATTGTCACAATTTTTATCCGAACAATGAATACTTAATGATTTTCGACAACCGCCACTTCTACGCGACTAATCTGATCAACTCTGTATGCGAAGTGTATTAATTGCGTCCCAATGTCGCATTTAGCGCTGATAAAAAAAATCGCTGTTGCCACACGGTACATTTTAGGAAAAATATATACTTTTGTGATTATTAGGCTTTATTTTCTTCGCTGCATGTATGTAAATATTTTCAAAAATAAAAAAGTTTATCGATTGGTGAAGATTTCAATACATAAAATATATATTTTTAGTTTATCTAAATTTTAGAGAAATGAAAGTGCGAATTGTGCCCAAACCGTTTATATTGGTAAATGCGCTACAGTGTGTGCTTTAATTTGACACAAAATAAATTTCGGTACCTTTAATAGTTTTAAAGATATGGCGGTGGAAACAAAATAAACAATTTTATTTAAGAATACATTTTTTTCACTTTTTATTGATTTAAAAACTTCGAGACCACAAAAAAATGTCGTAAAATATGATTTCATATGCCCGGTGACATACTCAAAGGAACCTAACATGTTTGACCTGGTTCTACGCCAAAAAAAAAACGACACGATAGACTTACGAAATCGCTGCTCCAATATAGGTATCGGCGCACGCCAAGTGACGTCACTCTACGGACTGTTGGCCGGCCGAGCGTGTTTCTATTCAAATCCGAATATCTCTGTGGCTATTGATTTAATTGAGCTGAATTTTTTTTCTGAGGCTATTGGTTTGTTATACATTAAAATGAGAAAGAAAAAGTAGGAAACTGCCATATCACTAAATGACCCTATTAGGTACATGGAAATTTTCTATCAAAGCGGTTTACCGTGGTCTGCTAATAAATCAGTTACAAAACAATCTTTATTTTAAAACTTTCGACGTATTTACTAACGACATATTTTGTCGAACTTTATACTCCTTAAATATATAGTGTGACACCACTTTTTTATTTTGTTTTATTTTGTTTCCGATTTGAATCAAATTTTACTCAAGTATAGAACAAATTAGGATCTACAACCAGAAGAAACATTCACCTGCTACAAAGGCCAAGCTACCTGCGGTACCAAAATGTGCGGAAAAAAATAAAAATATTTTATATGTTAAAAATTCTAAAAAACGCATCGGAGCAGCGCCACACACGTACATACACCAAAATTTGATTTGGTTATTGATGGGGAATTTCTCATACATAAGCTCATCTGGTAAAGGGGATCCTCAGTTTCCACAATTTGTTGTGGATACGTGAAATTCGTCATGACCCACTAATATGATTTTTATTTTTTCTAGCATATTTTGGTACCACAGGTGACTTTGAATTGGAACAAACGAATGTTTTTCTGATCATAAGTAGATTCTAATTGGTTCTATACGTAAATAAAATTTGATTCAAATCGGAAACAAAATAAAAAAGTTATAAAGCCTTCATTTTGAGTGAGTCACACTGTATATTTAAGGAAATGTATAGATTTCGACAAAATATTACATTTGTAAATACGTCGAGTGTTGTAAAATAAAGATTGTTTTGAGACTGTGATTTATTAGCAGACCACGGTAAACCGCTTTGATAGAAATATTAATGATTATTAATTATCTATTTTGGCTGGTGAATATTTCGTAAATTATAACACAGGAAGAAAATGAAAATGAAAATTTTTGTAGGAAATTTAATTATGTTTAATTTTGCATAGATTACCTTTTTCCGTACGACGCATCGTTCCCGAGTTATAAGGAAAGACTCGAAAAAGTAACCTTTCCAGCCCCCTCCCCCCCCTAAAGCGACGGGGCTAGCGGCGGGGACTTTTAGTACGTTTACCTCCTAACTGCCCCAAACACATTCCTGAGAAGGAAAATTCTCCCCTCCTCCATGTCCTCTACAACTCTTTCGTAGACTGGTCTATATTGACTTAACCTATATGAAATATTTTTGTAGTATTTTTCAAATCAAACAAATTATGTTGTATTTGATAGGACCTGCATTTGTGTATCAAGGACTGACTGCACCAAACCAATCTCTAACATGAGGGTAATCCAGACTTAAAATTCTGTAACAGATATTATTAAATTTAAATAGAAGTTCACGCGCTCTGCAGTAGTAAAGCCTTTGCAAATATATTAACCGAGAGAATTTTAAGTAATTAAGATTTAACGATTATGACGTCATCAAACGAGGGAATTTTCACACCGGTACACCATTCTATTTACACCATACACTTAATCATAAACACATTTATTTTATGGAGGTGCTAGCCCCAAACCCTTTTAATTAAATTAGAAGTGTTCACATTCTCACTAGTACACGTACCTTTAGGGTCATTTCTACCGACCGTTTAGACCGTTTAGCTATAGTATCTCAATGATGAATGATATAATCATCTCTCCTCCATTTATATATCATATTTTGCTGCTCCAGATTTTTAATTTCATAGTCTGAAGTCATGACCTTGTTGAAAATTGTATAGACGATGTAATCGTCTATAACACTTTCATTTTTTAACGTTCTGGGTGTTACCCACCTTACATGTAGAGGGTATTGTTCGAGAGAAAAGTGGGCGAAGTATGTAATGTATCATAGAATTGTATGTAACACTTTGTCTAGAGCAGGTCAGATTGCTATCTTACTGTTTCATTTAATAGAAACGCAGTGCCAAACAAGCTAGTAACTCGTTATTCCAAAAACCTTTGCTGACTTTTTAAAAATTGCTATATAGGGTGGGCCAAATTAGGTGCGATTTGAGGTTTTCTCTAAAACTATGGCAGATAGACAAAAACCAATGTAGCTGAGCTCGATTTTCGAGAAGCAAACAATGGTGCAGACCGAGATAGTCTATCTTCTTTGACTACCGAGCTACAGCGTTTTTGGAAAATTTGGCATTTTTGGATGACCTCTATACCTCAATTACCAAGTGTCGAATCGAAAATGGGGTAACACACTCTTAAGGTACTTTTTTGAGTAGAATCCGTTGCTGATAAGAAGACAATTATGAATGCCTTAGTTTTCGAGATATAGACATAACTTGTGTTGTTCTAAACAGAACACCCTGTAAATCATTCCATTGTTCGTTCACAACATAAATTTGCTATCCAACGATATATCATATGTCATATTTATCTATAATTTTTGAAAAATTTAATATATTTGTGAGGAAGCCATGGAAAACTATTAACAACAACACTTCTTATAAAATAATTTTGCCAATAATAGGAAAAACTAAACTACAATAAATGTTAAAATTGTCTTCCATTGATGCATCTATGCATTTTTGACACCTTCTCCTTACAACAATGTTGCTTTGAACTTTACCATTGTTGCTTTTGCTTTTGCAAAAATCATATTAATTCAGTAATATTACGGTTCAAATTGCGATATATCCGACAAAATTCATAAAGTTTTGAAAATTGATGGAAATAATCAGGACAGCATATGTAATAATAAACCGAAAAGTTCCCACCCCTAAATTGTGTGCTTCATCCCCTACGACATAGTATTCACCCCAATTTTCGCTTTTTTAAAATTATCCATGAAATGGTGCATTTTACGACAAAAATACCTATGTACAAAAGTGTTCTACAGGAAATTCTCTACAAAAAAGGTTTTTAGACCATTTCTGCTTAAACGAATAGTACGTTGGTAAATCAGGGCCGTAATTAGCGCAAGTCATATAATTCGTTATCTATTTACCATCACCGAAATGTTCGGTGGGAGAGCGATTTATTTTAGCTTTATACAACTGTACCTCGGCAGAAAAAAGTCTAGATGAATACAGATTTATGTCTTTTAACAGACTAGTTGGTAAAGCCAGCAACACTGTTATGTTGTCAAAACTTCCACCAACTTCTGCTGCCGCTCGGCAACACTGTTATTCACTAGTTTTTCACCAAATTCAAACATGGCAAAACGTGACTCTCAAAGCTACCGATTGGGGGTGGAAAAAAGTTGGCGGTATATTAATCCCAATAATGACTATAAAAGAACCAGCTCCCGAATCTGTTTTAACGCTTATTTCATGTTCATGTAAATTAGGGTGCGAATACAGGTGTAGTTGCAGAAGCGCAGGCTTGCGTTGCTCTACAATGTGTTATCATTGCCATGGACAATCATGCTTGAATGTTGAATCTGTGGAAGACGACCAAGATTTATAATTAACATTTGATAATTAGGGGATTAGGCCTACAGGGGATACCACTTTAAAAAAAACGCGCCAAGTACTTTACCTCTAGAGTGGTGTGGAAATAAGTACAACACGGTCTTTTTATAGAGGTGAGGGGGTATAAGTTGTATATTTATTAAAATTGTAAATAAATTTTAGTGCCTACTGCTATTTTAAGCGTTAAACGTTAAGGTAGATCGTACTGTAGAGAGTGCTAGTCAGAACCAACCCTTATGTTTGCGCCATATTTCCCACGTTATTATTAATTTTAGGAAAAAAGTGGTAAAAACCTTTTTGATAGAGAATTTTCCAAGGAACAATTTTGTATATAGGTATTTTTGTCGAAAATTACACCGTTGCCGAGATAATCTAGAAAAACTCAAAATGGGGGTAGAAAGGACGTCCTGGGGGATGAAGCACACTATTTAGGGATGGGAACTTTTTGGTTTAGTAATCCTTATGCTATTCCCAACATACCCACCAATTTTCAAATCTTTATGAATTTTGCCGGAATAAAAACGTAATATTCCTGAACTATATGTCTAATACTGAAATGTGAATAACTACCTTTTTGGTTCTCTCTTTTGTTTCTCAATATGTATAGGTACTAGTGCAAACTATAAGGATCAAAAAAATTATTTTGAAAGTGATTTTTTATTTATAAATAAATTTAATAAAATAGAAAAATAAATAGCCTAGATTTTAAATGGATATCAATGAATTCAGAAAAAAATCTGTAATTTATTGAACAGTAGGAGCCACCACCTTCCCATTTGAAAAAAAAGTTTTTGATAAAAAAGTGATTTATTCAATTTTGGAGGCTTCGTAAATAGTTATTAATGAAATTAAACGGAAAATTATATTTTTCCCTTGGTCTTTACCAGTCGTAGAACAAATTTTGCTATTCCAAAGCACTCTAGACGAATGCCTTAAGCTGCTTATGAAAACTGAAAATCGACTCAAAAATTCGCGAAAATCTCATGGTAAACTTAGAATGTTGTCTTGAATCCAAATATGTAAAAATATACAGGGTGTTCCATTTAAAAATCGAAAGTTGCGGTCATTTCCGGGTAAACCGGAAATGGTCTGATACCATTTTTTATGTTCGAAAATACATTTTTACAGCTAGTTTATGCACTCCAAATTTCAAGTGGATAAGTTAAAAAATAAAAGAAATATAGGGGGGTAGCCACTAGGCTGTGGCACCGGTGTATATATAGTGCAAATGACTAAAGAACGACCGAATGTAGAAAAATGTGAATCTTGACTTATATCATGTAAAAGTGCATAAAATAGCCTACCTTTTGCCATAAAGCAAAATTCGATCCGATTTTAGGTCCGGAAATATTTCAATTTGAAAATTTCAGAAAATTTGACTGAAACTGTAATTTCAGCCAAACTATTATTTCAGCCAAATCGGCTGAGATCTGATCAAGATAGCCGAAATTTAATTTTTTTATTTTTTTTTTCGTATTTATATTTCTATATCAGGAGGGGGGGTGGGTAGGTGGTCAAAATAAAATTAAAACTGCAAATTTGACCCTTAAAATGTCCAAGAAATTTCTTTTCGGCCAAAAAAACACGGTTCCACCCCTCTTTGGAAATCAAGATTTTAGAGTTTTGTTATACTCGTCATGACAAACAATTTCTGCAGGGTCCGCATCCATGTTAAAAAATTTACCAACCCTTTCCTAAACCGACTCCACTATAGATGGTGACTAATCCTAATTTTGTAGGGTTTGAATTTTTTTTTTAAGCAACGCAACGCAGTTGTTTTTGGGATTCCTAAGTTTTCTTTTATTTCGGGAGACGATATATTAGGATTTTCTCTTACAATTTCTAAAACAATATTTTCTACAGCTGCTCTGCCTGCTTTATCATATATTTTTGCTCGAGGTTTTACAAATGATTCAAACTTTATTAAATTTTGTTGTAGCCTTTTGAATATTTTTGTCAGGCTGTCTCTTTTCTAAATCTCCTTTCTAGATCTAAAAATATTGTTTAGGCGCCACTTTTAGCACAATTTTTTGCTGTCTATAACTTACCAATTAAAATAAAGCCCGGAAGCTACGTGAGTAATTCTCGAAATTTTGCATCTCGTTAGGGATACTGAAAGAAGCTACTGGAAAAAGTTGGTCAGGATCTTACTTTAACTATAGACACCCAGTTTCAAAACAAAATTCGAATTTTTAAATTTCTAGTCATTTTCGCTCGTCCGAATTTTTTAATAGTGTTGACCAACAAGCCAAGGAAACAATAAAGAGTAATGATAAATTAATTATTCAACAAAATTATATCTGGAATTGAAACAAAAGATAGCTATTGATGTATTAAGAGCGGAAAGTGCCCCATTGTTGCTCGAAAAAGTAAGAAGGCGCGCGGCGTGAAGCGAAGTGCTGCAAATACTCGAGAGCAACACTGACACTTTGCGCTCGAATTATACACATGGTTTTATCTATAATTGTTTGGAAATATCAAAATAAAAAAATAATTACGTTAGATTTTGACTAGAAATAGCGATTCATCAATATTTTATAGTATACCTTGCATATGTGATTAAAATAAACAGAGGAACAAAACACACTGTCAATTTATTTAAATTGTATTTATTATAAAATTAGCATTTTTCTTATAAGTGAAATAGGTATCTAATTGTCTGCCTGTCCACTTTAACCTCATTATGTGTCTGAACATAGTGAGTGCATTTTAGTAGTTGGTCGAGATGAACCACAGTTACGCCTATTCGATTACCAGATCTTAATTCTATATACGGATATTTTTTAACGTGTTCACATGTCTATGAGGAGAAGGGTGAAATCATATGTCATGCGTGACGCAGATATTTTACTTCCATAGCGAAAACTATAATTATTTTAGTTATAATCGAACTATATGCAGGATTATCACCTATGAATAATTATGTGTTGTTATTTACTGCGTGTTATTGAATGAAAGAGAACTCCTGTTCTTTCTGATTTATGAGAATAACATGGAATCAAAGTAAGAATCATCGAATCATCCCATTAAGTCAAAATTGATGCAGGAAAATTATTGGTTACGTCGTGCCTAGAAACATCAATAATATGTTCAAAGGTTCACAGTGTATAACAAATTGGTCAATTAACTATTGCAAGCTTGGCTTAAATTGGATTCCATTTCTCATTATCTAGGCAACTGCTATGCTGATGTCTAGTCAACGTAGTTCAAATGCGCTGCAGTGAACTTGATAGAAATGTAAACTTTTACTTTCTTCTTTGGACAGTAGTTAATTCTTCCACTTCTAGAGTACTTAACAAAGGAAATTAGCAATAAATTTGTCTTATCAAAATAGTCCCTTTCCTAACAGTTTTATGATTATGATATACGAATTCTGTATTGCGTTGGTGTTCATATCTCTACAACGTACAAAGAAAGACACAATATACAAGAAGTACAAAGTTCTTCATATCGTCTACGTTTATTTATTGAATTACCTACTTTCTGTATATTGTTGCCCTAATCTGGGCACGCCAAAATACTAGCTAGGTAAATACTTTGAAACACTCATTATTGGAGAACCAATCAAAACAATTACTCTTCTAGCTAATACTGAGGAAGTATTGAATTACATGATAGGATTCTTCATTTTAAAGCAAAAAGATATTAAAAATACTTAAATCATTTATTTAAATTCAATCATTCACACTTTTTTATTCAATACGAAATTATCTACTTTCTGTATATTGATACCTTAATCTGGTCACGCTAATATACTACTTAGGAAAACACTTTAAAACATTTATCATTGGAGAACCAATCAAAACAACTATTCTTCTACCTAATACTGACGAAGTATTGAATTACATGATAGGATTTCCTAGCATTTTAAGACAAAGAAAAATATATTGAAAATACTTAAATTATTTATTGAAGTCATTCAGTCATTCACAATAATTATTAAACCTTACATTCTATCAACTCTAGAAAGGTTGTACAAGTTTTTTCGAACTCGTTAGTTCTCATCAGTAGAATATAGGAACATTAATTCATTATTTATAAGCCTATTCTTGATTTATTTTTACAATTAATTATTTTTTATTTATTTGCTTTCATCATGATGAGAACTAACGAGTTCTAAAAAACTTGTACAGCTTTTCTAGGGTTGAAATAGAATGTAAGGTTGAATAATTATTGCGAATGACTCAATTTCAATAAATGATTTAAATATTTCTAATATATCTTTTTGCTTCAAAATGCTAAGAATCCTATCATGTATTTCAATACTTCCTCAGTATTAGCTAGAAGAGTAGTTTCTTGGATTGATTCTCCAGAATAGAAGAAATTAGTAATCAGCTGATCTTAACGGGAATATTTAGACCTGCCAAAAGTCCCATTCGCTCCCAGTGGGGAAAGTTCGAAAGAAATGGCCGCCATCTTGGTTTTTGGCTGTTTTTTTAGATATTTTAATAACAATGGATTTTATGAAAAAAATTCAAGAGATCCTTTTGTGAGAAATTGAAAAACACACGACCTACTGGAATGTTTTTTTCCTAAAATGATAAACATCAAAATATAGTAAGGAAAATATGGCTGTAATCTTGAATTTTTAGTTTTTTTTTCAAATATTGTTAAATACTGTTTTTACTAAAAAAATTAAATATACCTTTATTATTCAGCACAACACACAACATTGCCATCTGCCGCAGCTGTGACTCGAACTCAGGAGAGGAGAGAGACTAACCGTGTTGTCTCTCACACAACCGCGGTCTAGCCTACTGCTACCGTCTGGGCAACACGTGAAAAACGCCATTACACATCCCTGCACTAGCCGGAATTCGAACTCGGAACCCCGTGGTCGCAAGCCTAACACAAGTACTGCGCCACTGAGTCGATTATCGAAAATTATATATGTATCTAGTACAGACATAACACTGACGCTTTTCAAAGTTCTCAACAACTCCTTTTTATGATTAAAATTTTCTATAACCATAAAATCATCATTATAAGGCCAAAGAACACCTATAGTACAGTAAACGAAGCTCAAAATGGCGGCCAAATGAGAAAATTTTGAAGAGTTTGGGATATTTGGACTCTTTATGTAAAGACATGCGCTGATCACGAAAAAAATTCTAACGAAAATTCCAAACATGTCATAACATGTTCTTACATATTTGTTTTAGTAAAAATTGCAAATATATCATAAAATAAGCATTTTTAAAAAAAATACAAGAATAAAAAGTGTTTAAAATCGTATTTTCCATATGACCATTGCATTAGATTTCCCCTTTAGTTTTCCGGAAAAACGGAAAACTAACATATATAATTATATAGTTTTCCTCAATTATCTCGTTATCTATGCGTTTTTTCAAAAAAATTAGAAATGCAATTTTATGTTTAGTTTTATATGTTAGTTTTCCGTTTTTCCGTTTTTCCGGAAAACTAAAGGGAAAATTGCAATACCATGGTGAAATGGAAAATGCGATTTTAAACAGTTTTTATTCTTGTATTTTTTTTTTTCAAAAAAATGCTTATTTTATGATATATTTGCATTTTTTGCTAAAAAAAATATATATAAGAACATGTTTGGAATTATTTTAGTATTTTTTTTTGTGATCAGCGCATGTTTTTACAAAATTTTCCCTGCCATTTCTTTCGTTTACTGTACTACTAACTATTCCTTTGACGTAAAAATCACATGAGTAGAGGTAATGCCTTAATAATATACTGGGTACATGGTTCACGTAGTATTTTGTAGATTCCCTAGATATTATTTTTGGATAACGATACATAGTACGTGAAAATTATATTAAAAAACAGTGAATATAAGAAATGATTTATAAGGTAATAATATTTGAGACGAGTACTCTAAATAGGATTAGAAATAGATACTCGAAAAGTTTCCCCCATTTCCCTTTTTTTCCAAAAAACACCTCTAACGGGCAGGTTTTTCACTTTTATCTTTTAAACCGTTTGTCGGAAGAGGAAAAAGCATAGGAAATAAAAAAATTGTCGTTAAATTCTGCATATAAAAATGTTCTATTAACCTTGTAGCTTATCCTCACCTATTTCGTGCTAACAGCGTCCAAACAGAGGGGTAGTTTGGAGCGCACAGTTAAATATCAATCCTATTCGAAGTTTCACAGCGAATATCTTATCTCTGTATATTTTTAATAAATAAAAGAAAAATAAATAAAAAAAATAAAAAGTCATTCCTGAGCATTTTTCTCGTTAAAGTAACCGGTTTTAAGATATTCGCTGTGAAACGATCGATTTTTACCTATGCGCTCCAAACTACCCTTCTATTCGGAGGCTGTTAGCGCGAAATAGGTGAGGATAAGCTACAAGGTTAATAGGACACTTTTTATGCAGAATTTAACGACAATTTTTTTATTTCCCATGCTTTTTTCTCTTCCGATGAACGGTTTACAAGATAAAAGTGAAAAACCAGCTTTAAGTCCCCGTTAGGGGTGGTTTTTTTGCAAAAAAGGGACGTTCCACCCCTAAATGGGGGGAACTTTTCGGGTATCTATTTCTAACGCTATCTAGAGTACGAATCTCAAATATTATTACTTTATAAACTATTTCTTCTAAAATGTCTAATTTGCATGGACTAACATATATGATAGAAAATCTCAAAAAGAGGAACGTAAAACATTTTTACTTGCACTGTTATTTAATTGAAGCTTTAATATGAACTTATTGCAGAGCCATAATCTTCTAATAACTAATGAATATGAGACACAATGTAACTATTATAGTACCAACGATATAATAACAGAAACATACTCTGACACACATACTTAATTATTCTCAATTTCTTTGTCACCTATTAATCAATTCCGGTTACAAGAACACTGCTGCAGAATATTAATACCGTTTAATAGCCACTGACAGTTTCACTGATTCGATATTGCACAAGGAGATATCATGTGCTAATTGGGTTTTTCATTATTAAGTAATTGCTGTATAATCAATCAAAGCGTGAAACGTGCGGAATTGGATCTGAAATCCAAGTCAATGCCAATGCAGACGGGGATGCCTTACTCGGCTCACGTTACACGGTCTCTGATTTCTAATGCGAAAAGTGCTTCTTGTGGAAACGCAGACAATTGTAAATATTCCTGATTGTCGAAGAATATTGACTAGATATTAAGCCAGTAATGGCTTGCTGTTGCACTGAGGGGCGTGGCGTATATCATCAAAGATAAATAATTAACAGAGTTCTCTGACATATTCTATACGTTCACAAGACATCCATAGTAATTTTTGCCTTTGTCTCATTAATTAGAACTCCAAAAACTGATGGTTCAGGGGATGCTAACAAGGGTTGAGCTGATTTAAATCATTTGATTAAAATCATGATTAAAATCGTGATTTTAATCAAGCGATTTTCATTTTTAAAAATGGGTTTTTTCAGGTTTAAATGTTATAAACTTTATTAGTAACAAATTTTTTTTGCGGAAATAAAACTTTAAAAAGCCTTTAATTTAAAGGCTTAAAACATTAACATAACAAGTATTAATCCAGTAACCTTGTCATTAAAAAGGAGGGTTATCTGACGTCAAATCGGGTATCTATCCTTGATTAAAAATTAATGTTAACTCCGAGTTTACGACCTCGGCAGACCTCTGGGTCTTGGTAAAAAATAAAAGAAAAACTGCGAGATTTTTTTTTCTTTCAGTTTTTGTTGATTTTGGCCTACTGTAAAAACAAAATACTTTTTAAAAGTAGACTAAATGTGCTACAAATTGGTACCAGAGCGGACTCTGTAGATCAAATAGTATCTGAGATACAGCTGTTCGAAGTTTTGCAAAGTTTTCATATTTTGACATTTTTAGCGATTTTTCGTGTTTTTTTTTTTTCACTAACCGCCAACTCAGGCCGGTTTTCCACCAATGAACCCAAGCGTGCTCTAAAGAGCTAAAGAGGGGGTGGGCACCCCACTGTCGATGAGGCCATGGGACGAATTTTTTCCTATCTTGATGAAAACTCTGAAAAGTATCAGTTTTCTTTTACGGAACTTATTGACCATATAGACGGAGAAAAGCCTGCTATTCGAAAAATAAAAAATCGCCTATTTCAAAAGTATGGAGTGTACTGCATCTCAACTTGTACAATGGAATCCTTGGAGTTGGATACCTTCCAACATATGAACAATCGACAATTAAAAATGACAACGTTGACAGCATACATCCACTATCTGATGATATCGTACCATTCTCATCGGAAATCTCATGGCTCTATGGTAAGAGTCTAAGAAAGAATAACATACCGGGATGGAACGCATTCATGGAAGAGGCTACACATGACAAGCACTTTGAAACATCAGAAATGTTGTGCCTACTATTCATAAATCATCCACCATCGCAGTACGACACCATATTAAAAATTGTTAAAAATGTCAAAATATAAAAACTTTGCAAAACTTTGAACAGCTGTATCTCTGATACTATTTGATCTATAGAGTCCGCTCTGGTACCAATTTAGTCTATGTCTATCTTTAATGAGACCTAGAAGGTGGGATATACCCTGGTCTTAGAAATTTTCTATGTTCAATGAACTTAAAAGAACGATTTGTTGTAAAAATTGCCCTAGCTATAAAGTATAACGACAAAAATTTTTTTAAAATTTTTATTGTTCAAATAGGCTTAGAATGTCATGAAACGTCCGAGATTTCAAGTTTGAGCGAAAAAAAAATTTCTGTCTGTCTGTCGGTCTGTAACTTTTTTTGTGCGCACGTTTACTCTGGAACCGTTTGAGATATTGACTTGAAATTTGGTACACATATGTACTTTAACGAGATCTAGAACTAGATTATATTTTCATCTTGTTCTGTCGGAGGGTTGGGGGGTAAATTGGGGTAAATTTGGAGTAAATAGGTAAATCAAGCAGGTAAGAGTTCATAAAATTGATATCTAGTATAGACAAGAGAAGCTAAGGTCTCAAAAAATATTTTGGCATTAGCCACCCCCATTACCACCCCCACCCCATTATTAAAGGGGATGAAAAAAAAATGTGATTTAGTGTGTGTGTACAAGAACCAGAAACCTCAAAATATTTTTTTTACTTTATCCAAGACGCACATTGTTTCGACCATAATTTCTTGACTTTTGTGCCACAGAAATAGACAAAAATCATTTGAAAGCTTAATGATCCATCTTTAATGTTGATTTTTAGCATATTTGACGTAGGTATCATATCCTCTGAGGTAGTTTTCAGTTTTAATCATCTGCAGATGATGCCAACATGGTTGCCAAAACTTGCGTCGAGTGATAGCATTCGAGTGTAGTATTCAAGTGTTTTGGTGTGTGTGGAAACGATTTCAGAGACTTTTTTATTTAAATGTATGAACAATATGGGAGATATGGAAGAGTTGGAACAATTTTCACGAATTAATTTTAAAAATTTTTATTTTTGAAAATTTAAGAAAAATAAAAACAGTAATATACCTTTATATGTTGGACCACTTCTTGCAAATATCAGTTAAATTTACATGGAAAATAGCGGCATGGAAAAATATTTTCTAATGTCATGTATTTGTTCCAAATCTCCCTTTTACGAGGGAGAATTGGGACTAGCGATAGGGAGATTTGGAACAGGTAATTACATCTTCACAAAGATATGGAAAAATATTTAATTATTGCAAAAAATAACTAGTGGAAGCATTATACTCTTCGCCGATTTACTGAGCTTTTTATATAATTGTTACACATTCTATAGGATACTCTTCGCATTTTTCTTTTAAATAATGTTAGTTTTTGGATATTCTAAATTTTGTGATACCAACTTTGTGAAAAAAAAATATATGAAAAAAAAAATCACCATGAGAGGGATCGAACTCGAGACCTTTGGAATGCCATTTTTTTGCCATTTAAATATCTTTTATTCATTTATATGTATACAATAAATAAGTAGTATTTTATATATCTTAATAGTGAATACAATTTATATAAACTGAAAACGATTACAGTCGCGGGGACGCGATTTGTCAACAGTTGGGCTGCTGGTAACCCAGAGACATGACACAACTTTTTCCATTTTACGCTTTATTGCATTTTTTCTTTATGATTAAATGCATTTATTTAATTGTGTTAAAAAAAAAGCTTTAGTACATGATAGATAACGAGTTATAAAAAAGTTGAAAGATAATCACTGTCGTGCAGGTAAAGATAAAATAAAAACCTGCTTTAGATAAATAGATAAGTCTACTAATAAAAACACATTCGTGTAAATATGTATATCGATAAAACGATACATAAAATGTAAATAATTTTATACGTTAAATACCTATTTAGGTTTCTGATATCCTGCTACAGGATTCCTCAAGGGAGGGTAATTCAAGGGAAAGGATGATAGGGGGGGTGGATGTTTTGTGGCGGGCTTTGGAATGCAAGGCAAATGCTTTACCCATTCGGCCATCTCTCCTTACCAGAAAACTTGAATGAATATCGTTCAAGAATTATATTTCAACGGATTAGATACATTATTATGAAATATATATATTGGTAAAATGTAAAAACAAAAAAAAATTATAGAGAACAACATTTCGCAAGATTTCTATTTAAGTACAAATGACAGAAATTTTGAAAAAAAAAAATTTTAAATTTAGATGATTAATAACTTTTTTATTTACTGATTGATTTTTTTTTCAAAAACAATAGGGTTCTTCCCCTAGCTAACGCTAACTTACTTCCCAAATTTCAATACAATCGGACTTTTCTTTCGTAAGTTACCGTGCTTACAAGAAACGTGACGGACGGACGGACAGACGGACATTTTGAAAGTTCTTCAAAATTCGTTCACTAACATTATGATATGAAAATTTTTTCTCTACGAGCGATATTTACTGATTTAGAAATGTGCCGATCAAGTACAATATACTCTTCGTTTTGGCGAAGAGTATAACAAACAATGAGAAAGAATAAAATTAATTAAAAAATCTGACAAATGCTCAGAAGAAAAATAGAAATTATTACAATAAACGATACAAATTTTTGCTAATGCATATCGCTAATATTGCAAAAATATTTACGTGGAAATTCGACCATATTTTGAGTGCGTATAGTACTTTTCAAGCCGCCATTATTTTTGCATTCTGCAACGGCTTCTTAAATTGTGTCGATTGGAACGACAGGATTGTTTGTTTTTTTCTTCTAGCGTAACGGCATACCTAAGAACGATCCAAATAATATAAGAAAATTAATTAATAATTGAAATGGGGGAGACATGGGATGGGCCAACTCTCCCTTAAAATAACGTTATAGCCAAGTAAGGCTATTAAATAAGTCAATAATTAAACTTGGTAAAGAAGTTTTTAATTTGATTTCAAAATAGAATTCTTATAATGATAATTATTGTTTTTTTTTTGTTATTTTAATATCCATAGTGATATTCCTAAATATGTATGTAGGCTAGTACCCTACATATACTCCCCTTCTATAACGAAGAAACCAACTTACCAAGGTATCAATATTAAAAATCTGATTTAAAATAAAAGTTAGATTTGATGGATAAATGACATTAGTAAAAAAATAAGTCAGATTGAGTGATAGATGACAAAATAACGTAACATAAGGAAATTTGTTTTTGTAATAACATTATCCTTAATGTGACTATGTTATATGTCATTGATGAATTGAAATAAAATAGCATGTATATGACTGATGCTAAGTGAATAAAAGTTGGCAATCATAATTGGATTGAGCTTCTCTAATAGGTAATTGATAAAAATAGCAAGCAAGCGAGTTTGCAATCATAATTGGATTGAGCTCTCTAATGTTAATTGATAAAAATAGCATGCGTGTGCTAAGTGAATGAAAGTTTGCAATCATAATTGGATTGAGTATCTTTCAAAGATGTCGCACCAGCTATAGCAGCTTTGGCTAAAGAAAAGCTGGCGAGACAATTTAAATAGTGAATAATTGATATATTGATACACTTGATAAGCTGGTTTTAAAAAAGTAGGGAGCAATATAGAGTACGTACCGTAACATGTACATAATAAAATAAGTAATAACAAGTCTTCTGAAAATCTAGTTTGATTCGTTTCTCGGTACTATCTTCATGGAGAGACTGAGGAATCTGTGTCTAGCGAAGATACCTATGGAACGGTCGACCTTTAGCTGGCTGTCTTCGTTACGGACGTCGTCCGTCATCAGCGGTTAGCAGCATGAGCAGTTTGGTTCGGGCCCATATTCTTGTCGCGACTGGAACAGCTGTCTAGAATGTCCATGACATAATTTATTTAAAAATACTGTCAAGAGATATCAAACTTCAGTCTTCGCTATTAATTCTTGATAATTGTCTTCAACTCCCAGGAGGCATATAATGCGTGAAGACGTTCGGGGTCACCAATATAGCCAAGTAAGGCTATTAAATAAGTCAATAATTAAACTTGGTAAAGAAGTTTTTAATTTGATTTCAAAATAGAATTTTTATAATGATAATTATTGTTTTTTTGTTATTTTAATATCCATAGTGATATTCCTAAATATGTATGTAGGCTAGTACCGTACAAACGTCCCAACTCACTCTCACTGCTCGGTATCATTAAAAATGACCATATTTATTTTTAGGTGAAAGTGAATCATGAAATGACCAACGTCATTCGTTACATATAAAACAATGAATTGGATAATTTGAACAAAAAGAAAAGTTACTTTTCAGTACATAAAACAATTAAAATTACCTGAGATTTGAGGTACAAAACACACGGGCGAAATAAGGCATTTTATTTACTTCTCTCACAAATATACATAACCTGTATGACACACAATATCAAACTACCAACCAATCGGTATAAAAAATCACTATCCCAATTCTCCCATGGTGCCAACTCTCTCACATCTCCCCTACTATTGTGTGCCTATTCACATCACATGTTTACCTCTTCTAATGAATTTTATTTAGAGCCTTAACAGAATTATTTAAGACATTTTAAATAAATTCCACTTTATATGAAGATCTAACACCTTTTAAACGTTACTTACAGGCGCTTTGACAAAGCAGTTGCCGAAGTAAATTATTGAAATTAATTTTCCTGAACTTTGCAGTCGGTTTTAATATGACAATACTAAACTATTGTTTCTAGCTCCTTCAAAGTTGGAAGTATACTTTGTCTGATTATCAAAGTCGAAAGCTGTAACGTTAACGAAAATATGCTTCGGTTGCTGTTCTTATCAAAGTTGGGAAGTGATTTGTTGTTGGAAGCACATTTAGTTGACGGAACAATGAGTCTTATATCTAGAAATGGTGAATAAAATACGTTGAAATTAAATTAGCATCGAGGCCGCAGCCTTATTATATAGAGAAATACCCAATAAACTATTTGAAAGTCATTTGATCTTTAGGAGGTTTCAAGAAAGTTTTTTCAGGGTTACAAAAAAAGTCTATCGCTTTATTGATGTTGTGATTAAAATTGTTTAGGCCTCAAGTATATTTGCTCTTATAAAGCTAATTTGCTGCCAGGATTATTTGTTTTTGTAATGGATTTATTATATTTACATTTTCAATGGCTATTAGTACTTATTAAAGGCCATTACAAAACTAGTCTCCTAAAACATCCTTGACAAATGTTTTGATGAAACCTTATAAGGAAACGAGGGATCTATAAATCTAAAAGACAAATCTTAATTCTATAAAATACTTTTAGTCCAGTAGAATTAGTAAAAAAAGACTGAAATTTATTCTAATTCGTTTCAGGATGCCACGTGGATTAAACGATAGTTTTATTGATTACGAACATGACTCTGAATTTGGTCCACTTTTTGACCACCGGAACATTGTTTATTTAACGGTTTATTGTTGAAAAATTCAAAAAAATCGACTTCTTTAAAGATAACTCAAAGACCTTTGACGATAGGTTTTTCAATTTGAAGATACTGTTAGGAAAAACGGTTAATTTGAAAGATGTTTCGTTTGAAACGCTTGAAAATTTGTTTAAATAATTGCAAAAAACCGCGAAAATTTTCGCAATTTGCAAATATTTTTCATTCTTTAACAAAAGCACTTTAGTGCTTGAAACTTTGAAGAAATATGTCTTTTATTACCCCAAAGTTATCCCTAAAATTTCATCAAAAAATTTTAATTAGTTTAAGAGATATTCAATTTGTTTATTAAACACATAAATAATGTAAAATGCAAATTCACCCAGTTCCCGTTGTCGTACAGGGTTGATCTGGACATCATTTTTTTGTTGAGACTTAAACTTTGTTTTCATTAATGGCAAATCAAATTTGCATTATTTTCAACTTCAAAATGGCGTTTGAAAAAGTGTCACATATTGAGGTTAGGTTTTTTGCTAATAACTTTTAAACGAATGAAGATTTTGCAATATCGTTCTCATATCTTTGTTGCTGGGGTCTTTTCACACATTTTCAAAAAATAATGACTCTTTAGCCTTATTAGAAGCCGAGATGATTTTTTTTTAATAAATTCGTAAAATTAAAAAAAAATAATTGTTTATAACAAATTATTGTTTAATTAGGAAAAAATCGACATGACAGATATTATTATTTCATCACGCTACCCCAAATTAAAAAAAAAGTCAAAATCGGAGAAACGGTAAATTTTTGGTTGACGGATTTGAACTCGTCTCTATCATTTTATGAACGTGTTACAGATATGACTCATGCTTCTCACTCCTGTTCTGACGCTGATTTAAAATTAATTATTGTTATCGTTACAAATTGAATTTTTTCACCCAAACTCAGCTCTATTACAAAGATAGACTATTAAACTAGTTGTTCACCAAGTTTCAGCTGTTAATGTTTATTAATAAACAAATTACGAATTTATTTAAAAAAAAAATCATATCGGCTTCTGGTAAGGCTACAGTGTCATTTTTTTTGAAAATGTGTGAAAAAACCCCAGCAACAAAGATATCAGAACGATATTGCAAAATCTTCATTTGTTTAAAAGTTATAAGCAAAAAAACTAACCTCAAAATGTGACACTTTTTCATACGCCATTTTGAAGTTGAAAATAATGCAAATTTGATTTACCATTAATGAAAACATAAAGTTTAAGTCTCAACAAAAAAAATGATGTCCAGATCAACCCTCTACGACAACGGGAACTGGGTGAATTTGCATTTTACTTTATTCATGTTTTTAATAAACAAATTGAATATCTCTTAAACTAATTAAAATTTTTTGATAAAATTTTAGAGGTAACTTTGGAGTGATGAAAGACATATTTTGTCAAAGTTTCAAGCACTAAAGTGCTTTTGTTAAAGAATGAAAAGTATTTGCAAATTGCGAAAATTTTCGCGGTTTTTTGCAATTATTTAAACAAATTTTCAAGCGTTTTAAACGAACCGTTTTTCAAAGTTCTAACAGTATCTACAAATTGAAAAACCTATCGTCAAAGGTCTTTGAGTTATCTTTAAAAAAGTCGATTGTTTTGAATTTTTCAACAATAAATCGTTAAATAAACAATGTTCCGGCGGTCAAAAAGTGAACCAAATTCAGGGTCATGTTCGTAGTCAATAAAACTATCGTTTAATCCACGTGGCATCCTGAAACGAATTACAATAGGCATATTTGCTAATTCCACTGGCCTATTTCTAAAAACTCAATTCATGACAACAAGTGTGTTAGAAGCATTTCACGACTTGTAGTTACATCTTTTCTGGAAATATAGACGAAGGTATAAAAAGTGGCAATACGTTAAAAGAATTGCTAAAAAGCAGAGAGCTGTGTGATGCATTTGTTTATCTAAACGTATATTTCTTTATGTGATGAGAGTGAAACAGGCAACCTGTACTGTAGAGTTTCAAAATAAAAAACATTTGCTACTAGACGAAGAGCATGAAATGGAAAAAATTTCACTTAATCTTTTTTAAATCACATCTGTGATTAATAGGTGAAATGAAAATGTTAAAATGTTGTTTTTGTTAATTTAACTGCGTGATATTACTCTGAATTGAACACTTCTAGGTTGAAAGCACCAAATAAAAACATCCAAACAAAATGATATCTTAAAAAGATGTGTTAGTTTTTATTGTTTTGCTATTATTTAGCAAAATTTAAATGTTACTTTAATTAACCAAGTACCTCTATTTTGCATGCATATTATTTATTACTATCTAAATATAACTATAGTTATGTGTTTTAATAATACAACAAGACATAAATTAATTATCAGTCTACAAAAAAAAAGCCTTGTTCTAATCTTACTTTTCTGAAGTATATTGACGCGCTGAAGCCAATTTTGAACAAAAAAAGTTTTCTACCATCTCAGTTTCATTCTACCAATCCCCTTCATCCCCTAAAAAGGGCAAAAGAAAGTCTTGTCCTAAGGTTTCTCTAACCTTTCTGAAGTAATTTGGCGCGCTGAAACTAATTTTGGACAAAAATATTTAGGGGATGAAGGGGGTGGGAAACTGAACCGGTAGAAAAAATTTTTTTGTTCAAAATTGGCTTCAGCACGTCAAAATACTTTGAAAAAGTTAGATCAAAACCTTGGGACAAGCAAGACCTCATTTTTGCATTTTTTTAGTAGATAATAGGGGGTGGCAGAGGGAAACTGATACGATATAATTTTTTTTGTCTAATATTGGCTTCAACGCATCAAAATACTTCAGAAAAGTTAGATCAGAACCTGAGGACAAGACTTTTTTTGCCCTTTTTAAGGAAAAAATGAGACAGTAAAAAAACATTTTTCCCCAAAACTGGCTTCAACGCGTCAAGATACTTCTAAACAGTTAGATGAGAATCTTAAAACAAGACTTTTTTTGTAGACCAGAGTGTTATGTATGATTTTCGTTCTATGAATTACATAAATATTACTTTTTATTATTTATACGTACCAAATGTACACTTAACATATGTATCTAAAATTTGTTAAATACATATATAAATGAATAAATAAAATAAAAAATAAATATATTTCGAAAAAACGTGAGTATGGTATAACACACATATTTTTATATTGTGAAAAACTCATCTGCGATAATGGGTTATAGCATCTAGGTGAATAATGTGTTGTTTAAGTCCTAATTTAAAACATTACCACATTTATATCTGCTTTTTCATTAATTTCGCGCATTTTGGTTTATCTACATATTGCGTTTTATATTTGAATGGATATTTGTCCATTTGTAATTGCTGCAATTCAGCTATTTATTTATCTGCCTTCCTTTGATTTGTTAAATTTCATTTAATTAATTCTGACTATTTAATTCAAGCTATAAACAAATTTATAGCGAAATCATCACATTAACAAACGTGTATTACTATTAAAACTATGAAAACGCCATTATTACCAGTTTTAACGTTTTGCATGACGTATTTGTTTGAACTAGCCTAAAGCAAATAAAACGATTCAAATATTAGTTTGAGTTTTCCATAATTAATTATCTATTTATTTGTCGGAATAAATATTGGATGGTTTAAAGCCAGTATATTGAAATTACGTTGCATTAAAACATGCATTTTTCTCTGTTACTTGCTGTGTATAACATTATTAATTAGCATCATGTTAAATGCAAATTGCAAATTCACAATGATTAATAAATTATGTAAAGAAATTTTGTTAATACGCTGATAATTTATGTATCTTTGGTACAGTAGTATTCAATTTCTGAAAAGGAGAAATGTATAACAAGCTAAAAACATCAACTTTGGACATCCTAAATGTTGTGATACCAACTTTGTTGTGAAAAAAATATTTGAAAAAAATTTGAAAAAAAACGTCCAACCTGTGTGGGATTCGAACACAGGATCTTTGGATTGTAAGCCAACAAAACAACAACAACAATATTTTATTCAATACTTTTAGTACATATATACGCCTCCTCCGATCCTAACCCAGAGCCAGCCAGACAACCACGGCAAACACCGCCGAGGTGGGTATGAGGCTGGACGGGGTAGGTCCGGTTTGATTGTAAGCCAAAAGCTTAGCCACTGCACCATCACAGATTACTACGAAAATTGAATATCTGTAATATATATATTACGAGAATTATGTTTCAACGCATTAAATATATTGTTATGAAATATATATTAGTAAATGATTATTAACTTTCTTATTTACTGATTGATTTTCTTCAAAAACAATAGGGTTCTTCCTCTAGCTAACGCCAACTTACTTTCCAAATTTCAATACAATCGGACTTTTCTTTCTTTAGTTATCGTGTTTACAAGAAACGTGACGGACGGACAGACGGACATTTTAAAAGTTGTTCAGAATTCATTCACTAATGCAAATATAATTTTTTTCTCTACGAGCGATATTTATCCAAAGGGTCTAGCCGTACTTCCATGGCGAAACTGCCCCCGATAGGAACCTATATCATAACCTATGTTATATTGTAGAGGGCGCTAGTAATAGTTGATCGAGTAGATATTAGCTCTATATCTTAGTTAATTGAGGAGCTATTTGAAAAAAAGTGTCCGGAGACGACTTTTTTTCGAAGCGATATATCTTAGTTAATTTTAAAGCTAGGAAAATAAAACCAAATGGCAGTGTTATGGTACACTTTACAGTTTATTTTATAGCATTTCCTATGGGCCAAGCCTAAATAAAAGTATTTAAAAAATGCAAAGAAAAATTTTGTCAATCGATTTCTATCAGATCTAATTGAATTACCACTTTGAAAAAAATATATAATAATAGTCTATGTCTTGCCTAACAGCATGCCAAGTTTCATTAAAATCCAAGAGTTGCAACATGCTGAAAAAAAATTTAAAGTAAGTGGACTGACTACCTTACGACCACTATGTTGACGCTTTTAATTTGCATTACATATCAATAGTTGCGTTTTGACAGCTCATAAAAAGTATATCAACGGTTGGTGGTGTCAACTAGCCTATTACAATGTTTTTTTGATCTACTTTTATAGTGACTGTAGTCGGTCTCAGTTAAGAATGCAGTTATTTTCGTTATGAGCGGAGCACAGTTTACACAGGATATGGGAATTCCCAAGTAAGTGGAATCCCCCCATGGCCGACTCAAGCCAGTTGGTACGTAAAATAAAAATTAAAGGTTTAAATTAAAGTCCAGCATTCTGGAGTACTGTCCAGCATTTACATGGAAAATTTTTTTTTCGGATACTTGCTTCCCGCTCATCAAAAAATTTTTAGATTTCTCCCCCCGCTCATCAAAAAATTTTGGGATGAAAAAAAATTTTTTCCGGATTTCTCCCTCCCGCTCATCAATTTCAATTTTCGAGGAAAAATATTTTTGTTATTTTCAGCCCAAGCTCAAGGCCCAGATCCGCCCTTGAGTGCCCCGCCCCAGTAACCTTTCTGGATCCGCCCTTGGCAGAAGTGTCTAGCATTCACTTAACAAAAATCTGGTCACCCTAGTTTAAATTGACTTTTATTTGGCATTTGGCTCTTTTATAAATACATTGAAATTATTTAATTCATACTCCAGCATATTTTATTTAGATTAATGAAAGCTTATTATAGACGTAAATGCTCTAAAAATGTCAAGTGTTATAAGAAATGGGTAAATCTACTACTTTGCTTGTGCTCGATATCAGGCGAGCTGTTCTTGTCTCTGCTGTTCTGAACTGTATCTTTGATCTCTCTCGCGCAGCGCACATCGCACATCGCACATCGAAGTTTATTTTATTGTTTTATGATATTTATAAATATTAATACAAAAGAAATTGTACTAATTGTTCATATATTGTTCGGCTATATCCTTCAATTTTTATTAAAATCAGACTGCTATAGTTATATTTATCTCTTTTGTTACAAATAAGGATTCACAAACACGGTATCGCCTGTGCTAAACGCTGTGTGATGTGCGAAGCTCAAGTTGTTAATTTCATCACTCTCATTTAAGAGCATGGTTCTATTTAATTTTATTGTGCGATGTGCGAGGGGCGTCGATATGGCCACTCTCATTTAAAATAATGGTTTTATTTAATTTCAGTGTGCGATGCGCGTTGTGCGGTGCTATGTGCCACGGCCGACTCTGTTAACTAGAGTCGGCCATGTATGTGCGCTGTGCGGTGCTATGTGCGCTGTGCGGTGCACCGACGCGACGTGACGACGTGGTCATGCACTTACACGGAGGTTATGATATTTGTGTACACTTTTTAGGCAGGTATATGAGAGAGATCAAAGATACAATTCAGAACGGCAGAGACAAGAACAGTTCGCCTGATATCGAGCACAAGCAAGTAGAAGGGCGCAGTTACACGGCGCGTGATTAGGAGAGCCTGGCTCGGCGAGTCACGAAACACGCGCCGTGTGACATAGGCAACTTGGCATGGCTTGCGACGGGCAGGGTGTATTTAATACACCCTGGACTCGGGAGACGTTGCTCGCGTCGGCTCGCGTCTTCCATCTAGTTGTCGGTAACTGCGCCTGAAGATCAGTCATCAGTCGATCCATGCAGTTTTGACGAGCCTACAATCCACAACCCCACACGAAATCTGCATTGGTCACGCGCCTTATTGACACATCTGGCTCGCTATCCGTTACACGGCGCGCGGTTTGCCGAACCACGCACCAGGTTCGTGGATCGGCGAACCACGCGCCGTGTAACTGCGTCTGTAGGTTTACCCATTTCTTATAACGCTTTGACATTTTAAGAGGATTTACGTCGATAATGAGCTTTCATTACTCTAAATAAAATATGTTGCAATATGAATTAAATAATTTCAATGTATTTATAAAAGAAAAATGCCAAATAAAAGCCGATTTAAACCGTTAATTTTTATTTTATGTACCAACTGGCTTGAGTCGGATTACATTTACTTGGGAATTCCCATATCCTGTGTAAACTATTCGTGCTCCGCTCATAACGTAAACAACTGCATTCTTAACTGAGACCGACTATAGTCAAAAAAACATTGTAATATTCTAGTTGACACCACCAATATACTTTTTATGAGCAAAACGCAACTTTTAAAAAAGATTAATGAAATGTAATGCAAATTAGAAGCGACAAGTGATCGTGTAAGGTGGTCCACTTACTTAAAAAAATTTTTCGACATGTTGCACCTCTTGGATTTTAATGAAACTTGGCATGCTGTTAGGCAAGACATAGACAATTATTACATATTTTTTTCAAAGTGGTAATTCAATTAGATCCGATAGAAATCGATTGACAAAATGTTTCTTTGCATTTTTTAAATACTTTTATTTAGGCTTGGCCCATAGGAAATGCTATAAAATAAACTGTAAAGTGTACCATAACACTGCCATTTAGTTTTATTTTTCTAGCTTTAAAATTAACTAAGATATATCGCTTTGAAAAAAAGTCGTCTCCAGACACTTTTTTTCAAATAGCTCCTCAATTAACTAAGATATAGAGCTAATATCTACTCTATCAACTACTATTAGCGCCCTCTACAATATAACATAGGTTACGATATTGGTTCCTATCGGGGGCAGTTTCGTCATGGAAGTACGGCTAGACCCTTTGAAGCATATCGGTAATCATATCAAGTGAATAGGCATAACTGAGTTGAATATTATAGGCATATAATCGCATTTATGCTAATAAACCAAAAAATATCTGAATTATAGATAATAAAAAGTAGTAGACCCAGGACGGAGCCTTGTGGCACACCTCAAATACCCTCATGTATATTGGACATACCTAAATTAGTTTTATTTGATGTGTACGATTTGTCAGAAAAGTTTCAAAGAACACTGTTGCTGTGTCACTGAGATCATAATAACTTAAAAACACACCACAGATAGTAGACAACCCCCAAATCCGAAGCCAAGGCTGTGCGAAAGGGGGTTACACATTTGAAAAAACGCAGACATACGTCCACACCCACCGGTGTTGTCAATACTGGGGCTGGGGGTCGAACCCAGAGCGCTTAATTTTGTACATAATAGCGAATGATCAACTAAATAAAAAGTCTTGGAGAAGTCTAAGTATATTAGTGCTACAGCTTTTTTATATTCAAGCATTCTTATAATAAATTTCGAGATCAATAAATCCAGTTCGTGCTCTCCTGAGCACGACATCTCTCCAGATTCTATTAATACATAATTCTTTACAATTGCTGAACAAGTGATTCGTTTGTTGTCATCAGTGGATGCTTCTGCTACATACAATTTTAAAAACCGCTGCCCAAGGAATCGCTACTTCCACATCCAGATTCTCTATCCAAGTCTCTCACAACGAAAAAAATTAGTATGTGGAAATAATTGTTTATCGAACATTAGTAATATAATATTTGAAACTGTCTACCCCAAAAACCCATAAAACGATATGCCACATCGGTAGTGAGGGAGGGGGTGATAGTGGGGGTGGATGAAGTAAAAACAATTTTTGAGGCCTTTGGTTTTTGTACACACACTAAATCACAATTTGATTTTTTTCACCCCCTTCTTTACCGAGGTGGGGATGGTCATGGGGGTGGCTAATACCAGAAAATTTTTTGAGACCTTAGCTTCTCTTATGTATACTAAATACCAATTTTATGGACTCTTACTTGCTTGATTTACCTATTTACCCTCAACCCTTCAAAGGATTAAGATCAAAATATAATCTAGTTGCAGACCTCATTAAAATACATATGTGTACCAAATGTCAAGTCAATATCTTAAACGGTTCCAAAGTAATCAGGCGCATAAAGAAGTTAGACAGATCGACCGACAGAACGATAGACAAAATTTTTTTGCTCAGCCTTAAAATTTCGACGTTTCATGACATTCTAAGTCTATTTGAATAATAAAAATTTTCAATTTTTATTTTGCACCACTGTACTTCCACTGGACGTGCAAGTGCTAATGCTATCCTCTTTTTCCTTGAACCAGTAACCTCTATTAAGGTTAGAGAAGCAGTCAATAGCTTAAAAAATTCTAATTGCATTCATGTATATGGTATAAATAGTAATCCTTAAATGTGCCATTGATAAAATTATGCACTTACTCTTCTTATTAATGCCTGCTTTAGCGAGGGGCACTTCCTTACGTATTAAAAGTTACCAAAGGTTTACCTCTTTTTAAAAAAGGAAACATATTATCGACAACTACCGTCCTATTTCTATCATCCCCATTTTTGGAAAAATCTTAGAAATTATTCTAAAAAAAAAACACTTGCAAACTACTTAGGCAATAATACAATTACTTCCACGTCCAGTGGAAGTATAGTAACGACAAAAAATTTTTTAAAATTTGTATTGTCCAAATAGGCTTAAAATGTCATGAAACGTCGAGATTTTAAGTTTGAGCGAAAAAAAATTTCTGTCTGTCTGTCGGTCTGTCTGTAACTTTTTATTGTGCGCACGTTTACTCCGGAACCGTTTAAGATATTGACTTGAAATTTGGTACACATATGTACTTTAACGAGATCTAGAACTAAATTATATTTTCATCTTGTTCCGTCGAAGGGTTGGGGGTAAATTGGGGTAAATTTGGGGTAAATGGGTAAATCAAGCAGGTAAGAGTCCATGAAATTGGTATTTAGTATATGCAAGAGAAGCTGAGGTCTCAAAAAAATTTTTGGCATTAGCCACCCCCATTACCACCCCCACCTCCTTATTAAAGGTGATGAAAAAAAATGTGATTTAGTGCATGTACAGCAACCAGAACTCTCAAAATATTTTTTTACTTCATCCACCCCCACTACCACCCCCCTATCACCACCCCCACCCCACTACCGATGTGGGGTATCGTTTTATGGGTTTTGGGGTAGAGGGTTTCAAATATTATATTATTAAAGTTCCATAAACTATTATTTTTACATACAAAGTTTTTTCGTTGTGAGTGACTTGGATAGAGAATCTGGATGTGGAAGTAGTGATTCCTTGGGCAGCGGTTTTTTAAATTGTTGTCAATTTGGTTTTAGAAATAAATGTTTCAACACTATAGCAGTTTTTAAATTAGTGTGCGACATAGTTGGAGGCTTTGAGGAGGGCGAACATGTAGCTATTAGCTTCTGCGATCTCTCCAAGGCCTTTGATTGTCTCACATGAAATACTTCCAGAAAAGATGAGTTTTTATGGTATTCGAGCCATTGAATGTTTTCTATTCCTATATTAACAACAGACATAAGTGTGACGAAGTTCTTCCGGTTAAACGCGGGGTGCCTCAAGGCTCTCTTCTGGGGCCCCTACTGTTTATCTTGTATGTTAATGATCATTTTCATTTTGTCACCAAAAAAATGCATTGGTTTTTCTTACGATTCATCCATTATTGATTTTAATTTGAACACTCTTGGCCTAAGTGAGGATAGCTTTAGCTCTGATAAACAAGCTGTTGCTTGGTTCTTTTCAAATAATATTAAATTAAATGAAGAAAAAGCCCAACAAATCGTTTTTTCAACAAATAAGTCACTAGGTTCTAAACTGTTCTAAAACCTCATATTAATTATGCTATTCTCCTATGGAGTGGATCGTCTCGTATAGTTGTAATCTTTCGTTTATAGAAGAAAGCAGTCAAGTTAATTGTTAATGCACGTTGGAGGGATCACTGTTTACCAGTATTTTTATTTTTACCTATATTTTTATATTTTCTATTTTTGACTTGCCAAAAACATCACACTTGTGGAACTTGGTCAAATAAAAATATCTTGTCTTATCTTATCTTAAGATGTTATCTGCGATGTTCAGGAAGGCGGTAAAGTACTGTATCTCTTTCTAAACCCCGAATGATTATTGGGAAATAAATGAGACTGACAAAAATAATTACATAATTGGAGATGTAGGTAAACATTTTTCAAGAATTTTACTAGATTCATAAAAAGCTTATTGGTCTTAAAAAACATCACCATCTTTAATTACTGAACAATTTGCATCTTCGTGGATACGTCGATGATAATGCTTATGAAGGATGTTTGATTAATATTTTGTTTATGCCAGGCCAATTTCTCGATTAGCATATGACAGATTATGATGTATATGCGGCAGTAGATTTTAAGGGTGTCTATCTTAATGAATTGCCTTAACTGAATAATGCAAAAATTCTTGTGTCAGGACTTGACAACTAATTTATATGTATATTTTATGAAAAATGCGTATCATTACGCCTTCTAAAGATAATGGGGTTACGAGGAATCGAGAAGATTAACTTGCAGTAGGCAAGGAACTTACCCACAAAAAGGCGCGTATACTGTATTATTTTGTGAGAAATTCGTATCCAGGTACATACCAGTTATATAGTACATATATATGCAACTATCAAATGTCGCATTTTATATTTCATCTGTAAAAAGAAATATTTGTTTAGGTTGCTTATATTAATTTATTACTTGAATTCTGATAAAATCACAAAAAATCAGTGATGGTGGTTCTGTGATAAAAAATGAGCTCACCGAATTTTTAACTTTTCTTATTTAAATATTAACATTTCAATTCGTGTTTACATTTAAAAATATCTAGAATGTCAGGAATAAATATGAATTGTGAACTTTTATCTGTTCAGGCGCTGTACATGTTTGGTTACAGAAACGTATATTGATAGTATAATTTAATCCGACACAATTATAATGCCCCTTGTATCTCGTTCAATAAGTTAACATATTATGTTTCAGATTTGTTCATCCGAATGTACTGTTCCTTTTCTAAATAATCAGGAGTTTTGCTCGATGAGACGTCAATATTTAATCTATAAACAAGAAAGTAAAAATATCGTCTGCTCGTAAAAGAAACTAAATTTTTTCTTTAATTTTTTGCTCACAATATCATGAAATGTCGAGATTTAAAGTTTGAAACTAGATTATATTTTGATCTCATTCCGTTAAAGGAATAAAGGGGGGTAAATATATAATGCAAGCAAGTAAGAGTCCATAAAATTCAGATTCAGTGTTCAAGTTCCCAAAATTTGTTGACATCAACCTTTATTAAAGGGGGTGAAGAAAATAAAATTGTGATTTAGCGTGTGTACAAGAACCAAAATCCTCAAGATTTCTTTCGGCATTAGCCACCCCCTACCAGAAATTTGGATATGGAGGTGGTGATTTCTTAGGCAGTGTTTTTTAATTAAATATTTGAAAAGTGCCTTTTTCTCCAATTAGAAAAATATTTTTGTCAATATGATTTATTTCCCAATTATCAGTCGGGATTAGGGGCGTAGCGAACCAACTTTTTTGGGGGGTTATTTTTCAAATTTGCCAACTTCATAAACTTAAGAAGTAAATAAATAAATAATAATTCCTCCAAAAAATTGATGAGCGGGGTGGGGGGCAAATCAAAAAAAAAAAAAAAATTCCCACCGAAATAAAAGTTTCCGACTTATTTCTTCTCAAATTTCCAATTTTTGCCAAGTCTGACAGAGTTGGGGGGGTAGCGCGAAGTGTATTCCACGGTACGTTTAAATCCATCGGCATTTTTTCTACCTTGGACGACATTGCGGACTTCACGTTGACTTTTGCTGTCTCCGGTTAAACTATCTTGGGCTTCGTAGGCGTAATTGTTCTACTTCGGAAGTATTCGTATAGGGATGAAAGCGAAAGTCTTCATACTGAACAAATTGTGTTCAAATAAATATGAAATAAATGAATTGATTAAATATTCTGAGGAACTAAAAATATACAGTTTTTTTATTAATGAATATAAATCAGTTTGATCGAATGCTGTTTAAATATCCATATATATAGTGTGTCCCACTTTGGTGGTACCACCTTCGTAGCTCAGTTATTAGTCATCCAATTTCAACCAAAGGTATCAAAGGCCTTTGCTTTTTTTTGAGTAAAACTAAACTTATTTTAGTCATATTAGGCATTTTTTTATTGAAAACTAATGCAATATTATTGATCAGCATGCTTTATATTGTCTTGATTTTTTTTATATGCAAAATGCAAAATTTAACGATATTTTGGTTTATGGTTACTGCCCCCGTAAAATTACATTTTTCAAATATTAAATAATTATTAATGATGACTAATAACTGAGCTTTGAAGATGTTACCGTGAAAAGTGGGACCCACTGTATATTGGGTCTACTTGATCTTGCATGTCAAGTGTTTCTGGCATGAACTGTGTTAGACATGAACTGTGTTAGTAATTGTAAACTTTGCTTAAAGATAAATTGAATTATTTATTAACATTAAAGTTCTACCAAAATTGTTACTATACAGGGTGTTCCATAATTAAGTGCTTTTCTTCGAGGAGGTGATAGAGCAGAAAAAAATAAGTTAAATCTTGTCGGTACTATGTATACTTTGAAACGTAAATAATAATGTTAATACATAAAAACAACAAATATCTAACGAAATCAAAACCGACAATGTCAAACCTATAAATATAAACTGCCAAATAAAATTTTCAGGATTGTCTGCTTGACAAAGCTGCTATCGTATAAATAATATTATCTAACAAGCATTTAATGGCTGGTCAAAAAAAATACGAAACAATTATCAATTTATGTTATTAAGCATAAAACCTAACGGAAGTTTTGTTAATTTAACAGTCAAATATATTTTCAAGTTCTAATTGTCTTGATTTTTTTTTTAAATTTGATGTATGGCAAGCTTGTTGAGTGAGATGCGCAGACTATTTCGTTTAATTTTTTCCGCTCTTGTCAAATATCGAAACAGAACTACAAAATATTGCTATACAGGGTATTGATTTTGAGATATTAGAAATTGTTCTTTTTATAAAGGCGAATATTTCGATTTTGGTTTATATGGAATTTTGTCAAGTAAAATAAGTGAAATATATGTACAAGGTAATTCAGGTTATAACCAAAAAATATTTGGCCTGAAATCAATAAAACGTCCTGTATCTCAATAAGGAAGGACGATGGACATATTAATAATGAATGATTTTGAACCATCAAAGTGTCCTCTATCCACAGGTGTCGTATGTACATTTATCTTTGAAACATCCTGTATAACTGTTATACTTAGGTTTGTATGATAAACCACCATTTTTGTATAACATAAATACATATTTGTCAGACTACTAATAACCATTGAGAGACTCTAATAACATGGGCAAATAAACTGTTACAGTGCTGTTACGTACCTTGAAAGCCATGCCTAATGATTGTTCAACGACTTTTTCTAATGGTACATGTTTCCAAGCTCGCTGTAGCTTATATGCCCCCACGGAACAATCTCGCTACGGTTAATTCATTTCATAACATGTAACCATGACCCTGCGAGTAATCTCTTTCTTTGATAAATTATCCGATTACTCCTTTCATATGGGAGTACATGGTCCGGGCAGTCATTGACATACAAATCGATAGAAAGGTACGCGGGGTTGTTGCGAACAATGTTCTTTTTGTTGAGATTGATGAATGCGGGCTGAATCAAACGTTGCGTTGTATGGTTTAATGTCAGACCATCGGAAAAAATACAGTTGATTTAAAGGCGAGTTAACGTGGAGAAATAAAAAGACAATTACTGGTAGCAGATTTAGTCTTATTTTAAGTAAGAAATTATGCATATCAGTACATTTAAACCAGTTTGGATAAACCTAGATATTGTGATATTTTTTTATGCATTTTTTACCAAAAAAACATATTTGAAAAGAGAGACATACGAGGTAACATTTTAACCCATTAGATCCCACGAATATTTTTTTCTTTATTCTTATGAGTTTTTTGCTTTAGTTGGCCACTCCTATGCACACTTTTACTAAAAAAATTAGTTTTTCAAAAAAAAATGGTGTACTCAAATGGGTACAATGGGAGAATGTATAAGAAAATAATGAGAAATTTTAAGTCATAAAAAATTTCTTATTTGTTTTAGAAATGCATTACAAATGAATATTATTTATTTCTTTGAATGAAATGCTATGAAACAATCACGCTCAATACATAAAGCGACGTCACACTGTAGACAACTCCATCTTGCTCGTAGGTAACACTGACGGCACCTTAGTGTTTTTCGATTTTTTTTGGAAAATGAAAAAATGTAACAGTACCGAGTTGAACTACAAACCATCCAATTCTTGAAACCAAATCTTACCGGTTTCCCATTTAAAAATTGCTTGCCGGAGTGGTGTCCAAAGTATTTGACCATAGCTCCACCTATTGAAAGAATTGGGTGAAGAATACCCCATTGACCAAAATTTGTATTTAACAAGTTCATCAGTGGGCGTAGCTTATACATTTTATCAGACTTATCAAGTTTAGTATTGTCAGCAAAGTGTATGTACCTCTTGATTTCTTGAAATTTATTTCGAAACATACTGGGAGCTACGAAAGGAACGGAAACATCTTCGTCAATGCACCGATACATGGGTTGATGGGGTAATTAGTGGGTATCGGGGTATCCAGAAATCAATAGAATTCCTAAAAATATTTTTATTTCTCTCTCCCCACCGCAAAACCGTAGTTATTTTTGTTATCCATAAAGATTTGATTGCTTATCGATCAATTTTATAACCTTAACGTCCAACTACCTTTCAAAAGATAGAACTGGATTATTATTCACATCTTCTATCATTTTCCTTAGTCTTTCTTCATAGCCCGTAGTTTTATCCTTCATATAATATCTTCATAATTCCTTGTCAACTTCTCCCCTTTTTACCATTACTTTTTGAACTTCTAATTTTCTTGGTAAATAGTACCGATAACGGCACGTCGTTATCGCTATCATAGTCGTTTTCTACATGTTCCCTATTTCTAGCAGCTACTTCGGATCAGGGAATTTCGTCGTCTGAGGAATAGTGAAGTTCTACTTCTCCAGGAACTTCTTCTATTACTTCTCCCAATGTTTTGAAACGTTTGCCGTAAAAATTCTTGGAGCGATTGGCTGGAATTCAGAATCCATGTCTAAGCAACTTATGAAAAGATATTCTGAATTTACTTCTCCATATCTTCCCATTGTACTCAAATGGCACTGCCATTTCTCTCAATTTTTTTTAGAAATAATGCAAAATGGTGCGTACCGATATTATAAACAACTAAAATACATACCTCATAACCCAATTTACCACCTCAAATGGAATATAGTAACTTTCACGTTATAAAAACTAATTTTTGAAAGCGTAGGATTTGGCACAACTTGTTTACTCAATCTCTTAAGTTATTGTACCAAAGAGGTTTGTAAATATAGCGCCAATAAACAGACACCAGGTGGACAGACAGACTGACGAAATTCAAAGTCCTTAATTTTCGTAATGTGTATAATTTGAAATATGAAAATCCTAAAAAATGTCGTAACGGGATTATAATACTTCCCATTGGTAAGAGAACGTAGGAATGCCCATTTAAAACAAAAATTGAAGTCTGAATATTTTCCAGGAATAGTCTGTTCACGAAATAATTGAAAAATTAATCAACTTGCCTGTAGGAAGTGTGTGGAGGATATTGAGAAATATAATGAATACTAGCTGACCCAGCAAACGTTGTCTTGCCATATAAATTATAAATTTTTGTCCCAAAAATAAAAAGAAAATTTGAGGATAGGGCCACCCTTATCACCTAGGGGTATAAAAAATAGCCTACGACCTATTCTCAGATCTACCAAATATACACCAAAAATTTCATAAAAATCGGTCAAGCCGTTTCAGAGGAGTTCGATAACAAACACTGTGACACGAGATTTTTATATATTAGATTTTCCATTCTCTAGCATACCGTATATATGTATATGCTTGCGAAATTTTTTATTGTTTATTAAATTCTCCGTAATATTTAAAAGAAATAATTGCTAGTCGTTTTGAATACATTTCGCGAGGTATCCAGCTTTTTAAAGTACAGTACAAAGTAGGCAACACGAAACGCTGATCAAAAGAAACAACTAAAATAATTGTTTTGATCCACTTCAAGCTTTGTCCAAATCCGAGATTATTTTTCGCCCATTAGTTTCGTCGATAATTCACAGGGTATTATTTTTCTTTTTTTGCCGAGTGGAATTCACTTTTATCGAAAGCAATGAATATAATAAGAGGAGTTTTAAAATTACTGAAGCCGCTGGTGTGGCAGCAAATTAAAGCAAAAACACGGACTTAACAGACTCTTAAGATACGAAAAATTAAAAGAATCGAATAAGAGCTTGAGTTTGCAGTAAAACCGCGAATAAACAGTTTTGTTTTCGTTTATAAAGTTAATTGGTTCATTATGTTTCCCGGATTTACATAAATCCGTATAAAATCCTTTACTTTAGGATTAGAGTGAGAGCGGGGCCAAATTATTGAGAGTTTGGTTTTGAAAGGTAAACAGTACATCATTCGTGTACATGTTTATTTATGTATTTAACATTAGAATACAATGCCCAACAGAGCATTCCAATTACAGGGCAGGAGATAATAACTTACTAATATATAAGAAAGAGTTGTAGAGACATAACAATTTTAAATAAACAGAAAAATAAAGATAAAATAAAACATAAATTTTAATTTATGCAGTTAATTTATTTATTGTTGTGGGAACACCGAATCGACAAACAAAGTTTTGAAATAAAGTACGCGCAACTGTTTCTGCTGTGATGTCGCGAAGAGGGTACGCTTCCGGCCACCTAGTGGCCGTAAGAATGAAAGAGTTACCTTTGGATGGAGGTAATGGTCCTACCAAATCTATGTGGATGTGGTCGAATCTGATTTTCGGGATGGTGAAGTTCCCAAGAGGACTTCGCGTATGTCGACTGACTTTCACAGCTTGACAGTTAATGCACGATTTTGACCATAAATTGCAATCTATGTTCATTTTCGGCCAAAAATAGTTATTTGAAATCAACGGTCTAGTGGCTTTAATACCAGGATGAGATAAGTTGTGAAAAATATCGAATATCGTTCGTCTGTAAACAAGTGGAACAAAAGGTCTGACTTTTGCACGAGAAACATCACACCAAATAAAATTATTTGAATCTGGAATTTGTATCTTTTTTAAAATGAAATTGGTTTTAGTTGGTGATGATTTATCTGACAATAAATAGTTGAAATTTGAATCTTTCTCCTGAGCTTCACTAAGCAACTTTAGGTCAAAGTTAACATTAAGGAAGGGAGAATTTTCAAGTTGAAGTGGTAAAATATCTTGTTTTAAGGAAGAAGTGTAAATACGTGACAAGCTGTCAGCTATTACATTATGTTTTTCTTTAACATGTATTTTACAAGAAAACTGAGCTATGTATTCTAAATGACGTATTTGACGAGGAGATCTTTCTGCTTTTGTGAATAAAGCGTTGATTAAAGGTTTGTGATCTGTAAAACAATTAAACTTTCGACCTTGTTTAATTGCAGTATATAATGCTAAAAGTTCTTTGTCAAAAACCGAATAATTGGTTTGTGCTGTAGTTAATTTACGGGAAAAGAATGCTAAAGGAGTAAGAGATCCCTTATTATCTTTTTCCTCTACAACTGCACCCATGGCAAGGTTAGAACAATCGACTGAGAGAGATAAGATAGTATCGTCATTATTGCAAGGATGAGCTAAAACTACTGCATTACTTATAGCGTCTTTGGCTTTCGAAAATCCATCTAAACATTCATCAGGCCAACTATTTATCTTTGTAATTTTATCATGAGATAAACTGTTACAAAGAAAATTTCAGCAAAATGAGGTATGAAACGATGATGAAAATTCACCATACCTATGAAACGTTGTAGTTGTTTGAGAGTTGTCGGTAAAGGGAAATTATTAATGACTTCGACTCTCTCAGTTGATGGTAAAATACCTGATGAAGATATGTGATGACCTAAAAAGGTTAAATTTTCAACTCCTAAGATACATTTAGATGGTTTAATGTTAATTCCGTATGTGTCTAATCTTTTGAAAACTATTTCCAAATGTTCCAAATGTTGTACATCTGATTGACTTGCGATTAATATATCATCCAAATAGACGAAAACGAAAGGTAAATTGACAAGTACTTCATTCATAAAACGTTGGAAAGTTTGACCGGCATTGCGTAGACCAAAAGGCATGCGGAAAAATTCAAACAGTCCGAATGGAGTTGTTATAGCTGTCTTATAAACGTCATTTTCAGCGACAGGTATCTGATGGTACGCTCGCACTAAATCAATCTTGGAGAAAATAGTGCAGCCGTGCAACTGAGAGCTAAAGTCGTGGATATGGGGTAACGGATATCTGTCTGGAATGGTAATTGTATTTAATTGCCGATAATCTCCACAAGGTCTCCAGTCATTCTTCTCTTTTTTCGCCACTAGATGGAGTGGAGAGGAAACTTGAGAAGATGATGGTTTGCAGATAGCTAATTCTACCATGTTGTTAAATTCTGTTTGAGCTATTTTAAATTTAAGATTGTTTAATCTACGAGGTCGTGAAAAAGTTAAATGACCTTCAGTAACTATATGATGTACAATAGAATGTTTAATAGGTAAATTGTAATCTGGTGAACTAATTAAATTAGGAAATTGTAAAAGTAATTTGTTATATTTATCTGTCAAAGGAAATAATTTAGGTGAATCTAATCTATAATTGTCTAAAGGACTATTTTTAATAAAACAATTAATTGACAAATTAGTCTTGTTATCAATTATTCGAGCTCCTTTAAGATCGACAACTAAACCGAAATGAGACAAGAAATCTGCTCCCACGATTGGAATGTCAATGTCTGCGATATTGAAAACGAAAGGAAATAATCTACGTAAGTTTAGATTGACTTTTAACAATTTCTTACCGTATGTAAAAATGGTTGAACCGTTAGCTGCGGTTAATATCGTATCAAAATTCTTTTTTAAATCTGTGAAAGCATTACGTAGCACCACAGATAAATCGGCGCCAGTGTCGATTAGGAAGTTCAGATTGTTAGATCTGTCGTAAATAAAAAGTCGACGTTTGCTGTTAGAAATGTCAAAATCAGACGTCATAAAATTATCAAACTTCAGTCATCTTTGAGGATTATCAGATTTTTTACAATTCTTACTGAATTTGCACCATTCACCTCCACAACGATAGGCATTGGCACCATAAAGTTGACGGTAGTAACAAATAGTATTGTCCGTACGATCAAACTTCTTGGGAAAATTATTACGGCTGGGTGAACGATTGCCATTGGAAGTACGAGTTTGTGAAACGTTTCTACTTCTATAATTACTACAGAAAGAAGTAGAAGACTTGATTAATTGAATCATGGAAAGTGATTGAAAAATTTTTGATAGTGGTAGTTAAATCTGATAACGGGGTTGATTCAGAGTCAAGAGGATTTTTGGAGTACGATGCAACCATTGAATTTTGATAGGACTCCAATATCCGATCCGCAATATCTAGAATCTCTTTTATGTCTGTTTTCCCTGAAGCTGTAATAGCGATATATACAGTTTGAGGCAAACGTCTTTTCCATAGCTTTATCAATAAATCTTGACTAACCATGCTGAATCCTCCAACCATATTCAGCATGGATCTATAGAAATCTGACGGTTTCAGATCTCCCATTTGGGAACCTGATAACAGATCATTGAGGCGTTTTTCCTCACTCGATGATAAACGTGAAATTAAAATTTTCTTTAAATTTATATAGAGATCCGTTTCCGGAGGATTAGATATTATATCGTATATATTATCTATCACATCTAATGGCAAATTAGCTATAGCCTGATCATAATTTTTCTTGTCATTGCAACAGAAAACTGTGATTCGATTTCGGTAAACCAAATTTCTGGTTTTGATTTCCAAAATGGGGGTAGTTTGACAGACGTGATATAATGGGTTTGAGGAAAATCCTCGTCTGAAGGTTGTCTTGGCATAATTAATCGATTGTGATTGATTGATTGACTACTTTCTTAGATAAAAAGGGAATGTACTTTAACTCACTCACCAACAGATGAGAGTACTTGTAGTGTACAACTTAAATTGATGGAATTAGGAAATTACCGTAATAGTATATTGTGTATTTAGGTGTGAAAGCAATACATTCCCGGACGATGATGCAATTTGTTGGCCGAGGCGCTAGCCGAGGCCAATAAGCATCGAAGTCCGGGAATGTGCTTTCACACCTAAGTACACATACTATTTTTTCTGAAATCATAATCAATATTATTATAAATTAAGGAATTTGTATTAATGCATAACATTTCTTCATTACAATGTAACTGCTAACTAATAATTGCAATTTTAATGTGAGTTGGTTTGTCTGCGTGTATTTATTTACTGTCTAAAATATACATAAAGAAACCGTACGGGAATGTTACTTTCCCGGCCTAGGCCGGAAAGCAACATTCCCGTACGGTTTTGTTGATCGTTGTTTGGCAACGGATCTTTTCCGCTCTGTTTTCTGATAGTTTCTTAGCAACGGACTAAAGTATTGGAATTGTGCATTTTTCGAATTGTAGTAAATATACGTATATTCGTTCTTGTTTATACACGTTCATATTTTATGTGATTTAATATTTTTTAAGTATATATATTATTATATATTTTATCGAATGTTTTTCTTTTTTCCTTAGCGACTCCATGGAAACTTCTCCATTTTGTATCGAGTTTTCCTTTTTGTTTCTTAGCGACTCCATGGAAACTTCTCGATTTTGGAACTTCTCGATTTCCAGTGAGTGAGTCGCTATAGTCGCTATAACACCATCTTTCTTGTGATTGACAAAAATATTTATAATAAGTATATAGTAGTATGCAATAAAAATTATTGCTTGCGAAATGCGAAAAATATTTTTCCATACATAATTTGGTTGTGTGTTAATTCATATAATACTAATTGATGGAAAACCATGATTAATATAAGTCGGTTAGGCCCTGGCAAATTATGTAATTAAGGACGCAAGGACAATGAAACCCAATTAATAACCTAATTTAAAGTTAGCGGCTTAAAACGCTGATTCGCATTTTATTACGCACAAACTAATTTCGTATAAAATTAGAGAAGTTTTTCCCCGAAAATTATTTTGAAATGATTACGAGAAGACCACATTTCAAGGAAATTAATTTCTGCTTTAGGTAGATTAAATCATTATGAGGGAGGCGTTAAAAAATTGAATTACGCGAAAGGAAATTGAGTTTATATTCGTAATCTGCGGTTTTACATTTTATGTCGGTACGGCTGCCTCTTGAAACTCTTAATTACTTCCACATCCAGTGGAAGTATAGTAACGACAAAAAAAATTTTTAAAATTTTTATTGTTCAAATAGGCTTAGAATGTCATGAAACGTCGAGATTTCAAGTTTGAGCGAAAAAAAAATTTCTGTCTGTCTGTCGGTCTGTAACTTTTTTTGTGCGTACGTTTGCTCTGGAACCGTTTGAGATATTGACTTGAAACTGGGTACACATATGTACTTTAACGAGATCTAGAACTAGATTATATTTTCATCTTGTTCCGTCGAAGGGTTGGGGGGTAAATTGGTAAATTTTGAGTAAATAGGTAAATCAAGGAGGTAAGAGTTCATAAAATTGATATTTAGTATAGACAAGAGAAGCTAAGGTCTCAAAAAAATTTTGGTATTAGCCACCCCCATTACCACCCCCACCCCATTATTAAAGGGGATGAAAAAAAAATGTGATTTAGTGTGTGTACAAGAACCAGAAACCTCAAAATATTTTTTTACTTTATCCACCCCGCACTCCCACCTCCTGTCACCACTCCACTACCGATGTGGGGTATCGTTTTATGGGTTTTTGGGGTAAAGGATTTCAAATATTATATTATTAAAGTTCCATAAACTATTATTTCTAGATACAAAATTTTTTCGTTGTGAGACTTGGATAGAAAATCCGGATATGGAAGTAGTGATTCCTTGGGCAGCGGTTTTTTTGATATTTTATGTAAACTACTAGACAATATACAGGTTCAGCCAACACAACCAGCATGCTCCTGATTTCTTTTTCCACTTTTTTGTTTCACTTTTTTTCAAAAATCATTTCTGCAATTTATTTTTACTTAACCCACCACATATATTAGACAACGTCCAAATTCTAAGCCAAGGCTGTCGGGTAGGAGGTTACACATTGCCGGTGTAGTAGCTGGCGATGTCGAATTTCTCTGCATCAGTACTAATTAGATAATTTTCAAAGCATCTACTGAAAAGAGGTAACGTGTTTATTATATGTTCAGCAATCGTTCCAAAATAGTTATTGAGATCTGTAGATGTAAAGCGTGAATCTATTTGAAAGCAAATTTAGCAACTTTGGTTTAATTTCAACAGTACGTATTAAAAATAAGTACCTAATTGATACAAAAAAATTTGTCTTTATTAATCAATAAAATAAATACAAGGTACAAAGTTCATATAAGTTCGATAAAAAGAAATATAAAAGCACAGTCTAGAAGTAGTGAACAGTCTTGTAATGCGGTAGGGCGGAGTACAGCGCCGGGTTTACATAGCCATAGGTTAAAGGTCCTAGCCCAGAGTAAGCTAAGTGACTTACGACAGGGGTAGCATAAGCAGACAGACCTGAAATAAAAAATAATTTAACTCAATAATCCTACAAAGTTTAGATAATAAATTTTGGCGCTCATGAGGCGTCCTTCGTGGGCCAGCGTGATGTGATACATAAATTATTGTTTCTTAGCTAAAAAAATGTTCCCTTACCAAATTGAGAGAAGATTGGTCAAGAAGAAGTTGAGATATTGAAAAAAAAATTACAATTTTAACACCCTGTGTCCTTTTCCACAGCAACAGTTTACTAAAGCATGTTTAGTTATATCTTCATAATTTGATCCAAGAAGTCTACCCTTGAATTATGGTCTATTGATAATAGTCCTCCCTGTATATAGATTCAATACTCATTTGCTTTGAAATTTTTCGATTTCCTTCTGTTGCTATTTTCCCTACCATGTCGACCATTGCGAGTGCGAAAATAATAATTTCAAAATGGCGGCAAGTCGATACCAACTTAATTATTTTAAATGGAACACCCTATATATTTTCGACTCTTCGAAATGATCATAAAATTCTGAGTAAAACATGTATACCCTATATCTAAACTGAGCAGTTTCGGATATTTGACATTTTATAGGAAATTTGACAGGTGCAACGGTTTGCAAGAACCGTTATAACTTTCTTCGTGTAGGAGATCCTTATTTGCTCTTTGGTACGTGGAAAGAACACAAGATGAGCTACTCTCTACAAAAAATAGATTCCATAATAGTATACCAAGTGTTTTATTTTTCACGTTACATTTTGTCAAATTAAAACCTCAAAAACTTTTTTATTTCAAATGGAACACCCTATATTTTTTTACATCACATTATGTTAAATTAAATTCGCTTTTTTATCAGTAGCAACTGTGTTACATGTTCTTGGTATTACTTTATCACATTCTCCATAAATAATAAACAAACCTAAAAGTCTTCGTGGGGGTAATTTAAACGTGCTGGCGTTTTTTAACATGAAAGAATGACTGACATTAATGATTCTTTCTAATCATGGCTAAGCTGATGCAAATTTTTATTAAAAATTTAAGAAAATCTCCAATATTTCCAAAAGCTGTAACTTTAACCCCTACAATGCTTATACTAGAAAAAAGGAAATTTAATTTAACATAATTTGAAATCCATTTGAAATAAAAAAGTTTTTGAGGTTTGAATTTGACAAAATGTAACGTGAAAAATAAAACACTTGGTATACTATTCTGGAATCTATTTTTTTTTTTTTTAGAGAGTAGCTCATCTTGTGTTCTTCCTACGTACCAAAGAGCAAATAAAGATCTCCTACACGAAGACAGTTATAACGGTTCTTGCAAACCGTTGCACCTCTCAAATTTCTTATAAAATGTCAAATATCTCCGAAACTGCCGGGTTTAGATATAGGGTGTGCGACATGTTTTGACTCAGAATTTTATCATTTCGAAAAGTCGAAAATATATAGGGTGTTTCATTTAAAATAAGCAAGTTGGTATCGACTTCCGGTATTTTCGGAAGTGCCGCCATTTTGAAATTATTATTTTCGGACTCGCAATGGTCGACTATGGTAATGTACCAAATTTCAAATGGCTATCTCATCTGCAAGTGGGAAATATTCTAATGGCCGCCTTAAAAGATTCACCCTGTATATGATGTATTGAGTTTTACAAGCGAGCATATATAACTGAAAGAATTGCCTTCGTTCCACCACCTATTTTCCATTATATTGTCAGCCATTACTGTTTTACTTCTAGCTATAACAGTTTAATATTTACCTAGAGGAGTAGCATAATGAGCGACGACTGGAGCCCTACTGTGAACAACACTGCTAGAAGTGTGACTGACGGCAGAAGCTCCTGGAGCTATTCCAGCTACAACAGGAGCTACTGCCTCCACGCTGGCGACTGGAGCTGCTGCAGCCGCAACAGAAGCACCAGAAAGTTCTGGACTCGCTTTAGTTACCACTGGAGCTACCACAGCAGCGGCGTGTACTAAGGGAGTTTTCCTGACGACGGCGTTAAATCCGTTGATGGGGTCGGCGGTGTAGTCGACAGTGCGGCGGGTTCCATCAGGGTCGTTTAGAGAGTATGAGCCTAGAACAAACGTTTATTTTAAATTAATAAAACTCATAGTTTTGCCACGTGGCTGTCTTTTCCAGGTCAATTCAAAGATATAATAATGTAATGGTGATAATATCACATTTCTCATTGATTATTATACATTCTGTTAAAATAAATGATATGATAAATAGTTAGGAATTTTTAAAGCCCCGCGTTGTTTAAGTGTGTCTAAAATAATAATAATAATAATAATAATAATAATAATAATAGTGTTTATTTTCAAAATATTTACAATCTAGTTAATTACAAAGTTGTATATACATATATATTTTTTAGAAAAGTAAAAAATTTAATGTGTTAATTAATAACATTTGAAAAATAAACAACGAAAATTCACAAAAATAGGCACAATGCCTACTTGTTTGTGATACACACGCACGCACACACAAGAGCATGTGAGCGCGCGTTCACACACACACACAAAAATATATACTACTAACTTATGTTTAAATTTTTATTTGTATTTTTTTTAATTTTGATTAATAAGAGTATGTATGATTTGTCTTGGTGTAAGGAGCAACCATTTCTTTATTTCCTGTTTGTAAACATTTATTTTCTGAATATTTTTGAGATTCACTGGTAAGATGTTGTGAATACATGGTGCAAGGTAAGAAAATTGTCTTTTACCTATCGTTTTTAAGCATCTTGGTTTCTGATACGTGCTATTAGTTTTGTTCCTTGTTTGATATTTATGATCAGTTAAATTATAATGTATTTTATTTTTAAAATTGTGTATTAAAATGTTAAAACAAAATAGTTGTCGGATATCCAAAATATTGCTTATTTTATATAGATAGATTTATTTTATATAAATACATTAATAAACTTTGATGAAGTAACTGTAATGACAAAATTGTGTGAAAATGCGGCTATACATAAAGACAATTTGTGTTATTTTTATATCAAAAAAGCCAACTAGTGCTGAAATCAACAGAAAGAAACAAAACATCAAAAGGGTCTCGCCGGTTAGGTATATGGAATTGGGGGTCATTCCATGCCAAATCAACCAATAAAAATAAAATTTTGAAACTTGACTTCTCCGATTTTGATAATTTTTGGTGAAAATGTTGTACCTGTCAACAACATGAAAATTTCAATTTTTTTATTTTTTTTGATTATTGGTTCTTGAGTAATAAGTCTTTGAAAATTGAAAGAAAGTCAGTAATTTTGGAAAATAGGGATTTTTAAATCACAATATCTCCAAAACGGTAAGAGATATAAGGGTGGGACAAACGTCAATTTATGGTGTTTAAGCAATATTTTTCTATTTGAAGTTAAAAAATGTTGTAACCTGAAATTTAATGGTCGAGGTCAAGGTCACAAATATAAAAGTAATTTTTCTCAAAAAGTATATTTTTGAAAATTATTAAAAAAATTGTATTTGTCCCTGGTGGTCATATCTACCATTGCATACAATTTCAAAGTGGGGCAACAACGGGAACATTGTACAAAAAATATTATTTTAGGACAATGTGTACTTTCAAGACACTAATCGCAAAGTTTAGTATTTTATTTTGCAATTTATAATTTTGAATTTACATAATCAAAAGAGTTGTTATTATTAGTCTTGGAAATAGGTTTGTGTAACCACCCCCACCCCCACGTTTCCCTACCACAACCACTTTTGTCATACATGATAACATGATTGCGATAATAAGCATAATTAAATACCAAATGGGTAATATAGAATGAAATATGTTGTACGCAAAAAAAAACATTTATTGGTGGTACCCATGGGCGCTGCCAGGGGCGTACCCAGGATTTTGTTTCGGGGGGGGGGGGGGGGGGTTTCGACTAACAAAAAATGTTTGTAAATGTAAATATACACTTTTCTTTTAACAATTTCCACCAAAGGTTAGCTTTTGGATATGAAAAGTATATATTTTCTGGGGGGTTCGAACCCCGCTAACCCCCCCTGGGTACGGCCTTGAGTACACATCCTAGCCACCAGAAATCATCATCCATGGCAGTGACAAAGCCAGAAATTTCCTCAAATTCAATATTAGGTAAACCATCTCCAAGGTTAAATTCAGTACTCTTACTGCTGTTTAAATAGAGTTTTCCTTTCAAAACTATATCTTTCTTAGGTATGAAACAATGGTATTGTTGAATTCCATGAACAGGTTTCACTTTGTCAAATCTGCTTTCAAGAGATAAAGTATAAGTATTCTGCTGATGGTCATCATCTGTGCAATAAAAATATTAACATTTTTTATGCTCTCAGTCACAAAGTTGTATAGGTGTCGAGGTGTTAAAATTTGATCAGAGTAATGTCGTTATAGACTTGCTTTCGCCGCAAGTCGTTTTACAGTTCCACCTAGTCCATCATATACATTTTTGCCATGACTGGTAGCAAAAAAATGCCATTCTGCTTTTACGTTATAATAATCAGACACATATTTAACATGTTTTGTCGGTTTTTATCCATTGCTCCATTGATAATATTAAGTAATATAATTTAATTTGATTTAAAATGTTCAAAACCTGATAAATATACACCTAATTATGCACTATCCGCGGCAAACGACGGATCTAGGCTAGTCGCGCGCCGGGTCTGAGCGACGCGGTTAGGCGATATTTTATGCAGCGCATGTACCAACACTTTTATTATTTATTTACTTACTTATTTGTCGTCGCCCCACTTTCAATATTGGCACAGAGGTACAGGAAAGTTCAGTTAATATTACTTAATTTTTTGAGTTGAAAAAAAAAATTACTTTTTTAGATAATACCATTTGAGTATTTATGATCTTGAGAGTGACCTTGAGACAAAGAAATTATGTCAATTTTTTTTAAATAGAAATAAACTTTAGTCCATAAGCTACAAAACGAGTGCTTACACAAAAAATTTCTTCTTCAGCATCCTGAGATAATAATTATTAAAAATACCCCTGTTGTAATAAAATGTGTTAATTTTTTATTCTTTCGAGTCCTATAGAAAAAAAACTACTCGTCAGAAAAATTTTAAATTCTGGATTTTTAATACCTTCGAGGGGTTAAACATGTGTACCAAAATTCGTTAAAATCTGAATGGTAATTTTTTTTTGCTTGGTTGATTTGATATGGAATGACCCTTGGGCCCAGCGGATTATTGGGCTATTCATTCACATGAATGTTGCTTATGACTAGGAATGCTCAATAAAATATATAATAAACCTCTATCCCCTATATTACCAGAGTTATGGGAGTAACAACCCTCAACCTGAAAATAATTAATTTTAAAATTGAGTAACTCTGGTAATATAGGGAATGGAGGTTAATTATATACTTTATTGAGCATTCCTAGTCATAAGCAACATTCATGTGAATGAATAGCCCAATAAGCCGCTGGGCCCAATTCCATATACTTAACCGGCGAGACCCTTAATCAGTCTAAATAGGAAAGAAAGAAAAACACAACCATCGGAAGATAAGTTTTAATACACTTTTTTAATTGCATATTTTGTGGTTGCGAAGAATAACTTTTAGCGTTATAGTTAAGTTAGTTAAGTTCTACCAGAAGTAGTGCGTAACAATTTTTTTTAAATAAATAAACTCTGACGTATTTATATTAATTTAATGTGTATTCCTAAAAGAGTCGGCCAAGTCGTAAATTTGTCATCCCAAGACCAGGCTATAAATTCGTAGGCAATAAATTCTGTAACTAGGCCTTTCATCCAGGAGAAAATAAACTGCCCGCCATTATTATCAACAATACTGGCAACTGTGAATATGATATTAGGCGAAGAATACAGATGGAAATATCTGCAAATTGTTGAATGTGTAAAGACATAATTTTAAAAAATAAATTGAAGAAAGATCACCTTCAGTTGCATTTAAGGTAGTACTATTTAAAACTTTAACAATATATTTTTTTTATTATTTATTTAATTGATTTATTATACTCTTCCCAAAAACGAAGAGTTTATTGCTTTTGACCGGCACATTTCTAAAACAGTAAATATCGCTCGTAGAGAAAAAAATTTCATATCATTATGTTAGTGAACGAATTCAGAACAACTTCTAAAATGTCCGCTTGTCCGTCCGTCCGTCCGTCACGTTTCTTTTAAGCACGATAACTTAAGAAAGAAAACTCCGATTGTATTGAAATTTGGAAAGTAAGTTAGCGTTAGCTAGAGGAAAAACCTTGTTGTTTTTGAAAAGAATAAATCAATAAATAAAAAAGTTATTAATCATTTAAATAAAAATATATAATTTTTTAATTTTTGTCACTTATACTTAAATAGAAATGTTATTTTCTATATATTTTTTTGTTTATACACACATTTTACTAATATATATATATATTTCATGATAATATATCTAATCCGTTGAAATATAATTCTCGAATAATATCTACTACAGACATTAAATTTTTGTACTAATGTGTGATGGTCCAATGGCTAAAGTCTTGGCTTGCAATCCAAAGGTCCCGTGTTCGAATCCTGACAGGGTGGTTGTTTTTTTTTTCCATTTTTTTTTTCAAATAAAGAAAACTGCGAAGAGTATCCTATAAAATGTGTAACAATTATATAAAAAGCTCAGTAAATTGGCGAAAAGTATAATGCTTCCACTAGTTTATATTAATGTCCTGTCGGAGTTTAGCCATAAGTTATTCTACCACTCAACCAGGACGGACACACAGACACATAGACAACATCACAACACCCATTCCCTGCGACATTGCTATCTGCCACAGCTGAGACTCGAACTAAGGAGAGGAGAGCGACTAAACCGCAGTCTAGGCCACTGCTACCGTCTCGGCAACACGTGAAGAACGCCACTACACATCCATACCCTAGACAGGATTCGAACCCGTGGTCGCAAGCCTAACACCTTAAGCACTGTGCCACGAGCCGGTAAATTTTGAACATCTTTGAAATTAAAACTAATTTGTAAATTACTTTCTGTCTATGTTCTGTAGTGATTTATATTCGGACTGTACTGAAATATTGCACATAATTTTAGACAAAGAATCTCGTCCGGATATTTGATTTCAACTAAAATAAATGTATATAAACTAAAATGTTATTAAATTTATGATATATGGATATTTGAAATTCCATCGTTGCGCTGGAATGAATTTAATTTGAAACTGAATATAATAAAATAGAACTATGGCGTACACTACATAACTGAAATATATTATGTGACAAATGTTAACCATTTATTTTATAAAAAAATACAATTATTTTTTAATTTAACATTTATATTTATTATGTTGTATTCTTATCTTCACAGGTACGGAGAATATGTATTTCCCTGATACTTTCATATAATAATAATTAATATAATCGAATTCTGAACTTTCAAAAGACTGGCCATCTATCCGTCCGTCTGTTTGTTCGTTCGTGTGTCACATTTTCTGTAACCACGATGACTTAAGAAGAAAAGTCTTATTATATGAACTTTATACAGTAAGTTAGTGATTTTGGAAAAAATAGATCAGCAAATATAAACGTTATTGAATATATAAAAAAATGTACATGAAAAGGGTTGCCACTTTTGATGGTTCTTAAAAAAAATACTAGATTGCATACTAATGAGCATTTCAGGATTTGATATTTGACGTCATGGTAGTGGTGGAAAAAGATAGTATAGCAAAATTTGCGAAGCTATGCTGTCCACCCTGAGTTTGAAATTTTGTTTGTGCAAATTAATTCTACGAACATGTGAGCCCCAAAATGTTCACTGTGTTCTAAAACAAAAACTGCAGTTTATTGCTCAGTTAATAGTTGTCGAAGTATAACGAATAAATTTTAAATGTTCGGTTCCATTCCAAGACCAACATATTATTTGGTATACGTGGAAAATTTGTTTGGAAAAAATTGACTAGTTAAAATCATAGAAACGTGGCAATATGAAAATGTGCCCATTGCATCTTATAAAAATATTTACTGCCGGGTAAGTCAATACTTAGTGAAAAAATCACAAAAACCCTGCCTAAGGAATCGCTACTTCCAAATCCAGATTTCCTATCTAAGTCCCCGGCTGCCTCCTCCACCACATTATTGCTTGGGGTGTAGTGGACAGACAGACAGGAATTTTTTTTTTCTTAAACTTAAAATCTCAACGTTTCACGTCATTTTAAGCCTATTTGAATAAGAAAAATTATTTTTTTGCCCTTACTATATTTCAGCCACGTGGATGTGGTATTTAGATTTTCTCTGTACATATTTATTTACACTTTGCTGATGTATAGATATATATAAGAGGATATTTGAAGAAGAACGTTTTTCCATCGTTAGTGGAGTTAAACCAAGCATATAAAAAAAATTGAACTGTCTTCGATAAGGGCAGCTAAAAATAAAATTTCACCATTGACGCGGCGTGGTATTGGGTATTGAGCATTATTATCTAATATCGATATTGAAGTCTGTTAAAAATACTTCGAATTCTTTATTTGACAAACGAAATATCAATGTGTGTATACAGCGTGATTTACCACGATATGCGGAAAATAAAATGGTGTACTAGTCTTCAATGTGGGAAAGTCCCTGCAAAATACATGTATTTTTTCAGATTTTTCTCGCAAAAAATAATTTTTTTTCCAATTTTGGCAAAAAAAAATTTTTCAAAACAAAAACCTGAAAAAATACATGTATATTCTACCTAAAAAAAAAAAAAGAAACAACTTTTCTCTTTTACAATTTTCACTAGAGCGCATACTTTCGCCGTAAAAAAAACCGCTGCCCAAGGAATCCCTACTTCCACATCCAGATTCTCTATCCAAGTCACTCCCAACGAAAAAACTTTGTATGTGAAAATAATTGTTTATGGAACTTTAATAACATAATATTTGAAATCCCCTACCCCAAAAACCCATAAAACGATACCCCACATCGGTAGTGGGGTGGGGGTGGTAGTGGGGGGTGGATGAAGTAAAAAAATATTTTGAGGTTTCTGGTTCCTGTACATACACTAAATCACATTTTTTTTTCATCCCCTTTAATAAGGAGGTGGGGGTGGTAATGGGGGTGGCTAATGCCAAACATTTTTTTGAGACCTCAGCTTCTCTTGTATATACTAAATGCCAATTTCATGGACTCTTACCTGCTTGATTTACCCATTTACCCCAAATTTACCCCAATTTACCCCCCCAACCCTTCGACGGAACAAGATGAAAATATAATCTAGTTCTAGATCTCGTTAAAGTACATATGTGTACCAAATTTCAAGTCAATATCTCAAACGGTTCCAGAGTAAACGTGCGCACAAAAAAAGTTACAGACCGACAGACAGAATTTTTTTCTCGCTCAAACTTAAAATCTCGACGTTTCATGACATTTTAAGCCAATTTGAGCAATAAAAATTTTTAAAAATTTTTTTGTCGTTACTATACTTCCACTGGACGTGGAAGTAATTATTGAAAGTTGAAATAGCTCTGATGCAAATTGGCCTTGGACTAAAAAATTGCAAAGAGCAAAAGATTGATATTTTTTGGCGTAGAATCGAAATCCACTATAAAAAAACATGTTACCCATAGAAACCCCTATTAAAAGTAAAACCCCATAGTGCCGTTATGTAGAGCCCACAAAACTGAACAACTTTTGTCTGAGACTTTTTTTGATTGGACGTCATGGAAAAGCGTCACATTCAAAAATTGTTTGAGCCATATAACAAAAATGCGCTGTTGCAACCCGGATTGCTATGACCGACTACACACGTTCAGAGAATGATTTGATAAGCATCCCCACCAATTTTTGACTCTCCAGCTTATGAGTTCCATTTTTGTAGGTGGGCTCTCGTGCTATCTTAGAAATAATATTAAGCAAGTGTGTAAGCAAGTTTTTTTGGGTATTATAGTAACAAATTAAAGATGCATTCTCGACAAAACTAAGTACATTTCGGCATTATTTAAATCTTAGTAAATCCTAACCAAATACATTGATAATTTATAAGAGACACCCACAAATAAACCTGCTTTAATCCCCTTGAATAATATAGAACTAATTTTTTTCCTCGACACAACCAAGCGTTTTGTAGAGTTTTAACAAGTTCCTTTAACTATAATGAGATAGTTATAAAATCGCAAATATGCTGGTTTAAATTACTGTGTAGCTTTCGGTGTTCACAATTCAACTTTTAATTACAGTTAAAGCTTTGGAAACTTCCGAGGTTACCTTTACCTCTACAACTAAAACGTTTGTTTCTGAACCAAAAGCACATTTAATTTATTCTCTGTTATTTAAAAGAAGTAAAACACTGCACTGAAATTCGCAACTATTTAAAGTTTACAAAGCTCACGGTGAATTTCGAACAAAAATATGATAATTATAGCATTCAAATTGAAGTATATAAAATATGCAAAGTGGTTTCCTAATTCTACTTATGTCATATAATGTCAAATAATGTATTTTTATTTTAGGCCAGTGGAATTAGCAAATATGCATATTGTAATTCGTTTCAGGATGCCACGTGGATTAAACGATAGTTTTATTGATTACGAACATGACCCTGAATTTGGTCCACTTTTTGACCGCCGTAACATTGTTTATTTAACGATTTATTGTTTAAAAATTCCAAGAAATCGACTTTTTTAAAGATAACTAAAAGACCTTTGACGATAGGTTTTTCAATTTGTAGATACTGTTAGAACTTTGAAAAACGGTTAATTTGAGAGGTGTTTCGTTTAAAACGCTTGAAAATTTGTTTAAATAATTGCAAAAAACCGCGAAAATTTTCGCAATTTGCAAATATTTTTCATTCTTTAACAAAAACACTTTAGTGCTTGAAACTTTGACAAAATATGTCTTTTATCACCTTAAAGTTATCTCTAAAATTTCATAAAAAAATTTTAATTAGTTTAAGAGATATTCAATTTGATTATTAAAAACATGAATAATGTAAAATGCAAATTCACCCAGTTCCCGTTGTCGTAGAGGGTTGATCTGGACATCATTTTTTTTGTTGAGACTTAAACTTTATGTTTCCATTAATGGTAAATCAAATTTGCATTATTTTCAACTTCAAAATGGCGTTTGAAAAAGTTTCACATTTTGAAGTTAGGTTTTTTGCTAATAACTTTTAAACAAATGAAGATTTTGCAAAATGTGACACTTTTTCAAACGCCATTTTGAAGTTGAAAATAATGCAAATTTGATTTTCCATTAATGAAAACATAAAGTTGAAGTCTCAAAAAAAAGGATGTCCAGATCAACCCTCTACGACAACGGGAACTGGGTGAATTTGCATTTTACATTATTTATGTTTTTAATAAACAAATCGAATATCTCTTAAACTAATTAAAATATTTTGATGAAATTTTAGGGATAACTTTGGAGTAATAGAAGACATATTTCTTCAAAGTTTCAAGCACTAAAGTGCTTTTGTTAAAGAATGAAAAATATTTGCAAATTGCTAAAATTTTCGCGGTTTTTTGCAATTATTTAAACAAATTTTCAAGCGTTTCAAACAAAACACCTCTCAAATTAACCGTTTTTCAAAGTTTTAACAGTATCTACAAATTGAAAAACCTATCGTCAAAGGTCTTTGAGTTATCTTTAAAAAAGTCGATTTTTTGTAATTTTTCAACAATAAATCGTTAAATAAACAATGTTCCGGCTGTCGAAAAGTGGACCAAATTCAGGGTCATGTTCGTAATCAATAAAACTATCGTTTAATCCACGTGGCATCCTGCAACGAATTACAATAAATTTCAGTCTTTTTTTTCTAATTCTACTGGACTATTTGTGTATTTACCAAAAAAACGTAATTTCTCTGAGGTAAGTGACAAACGAATAAAAGGAGGATGAGCCATATCTCAGTGTCACCCGGTATAGTGAAATTTTGTGTAGTGGTCGAGACACAAAACGAGCAGGTTGGAAATTTCGACGAAAATTTGCTCCAAAAATGAAAAAAAAATTGAATTTGTTTTTTTGTGCAAAAGGCAAATGTTACGATTAAAAATTCATTATATGATAATGATAGCTGCACAGTTCCTCTTTAACGGAAATTTTTGGTAAGGACATTTTTGTGGACAATTTTATGGTATTTAATTTTCACCTCTGCGATTTTTTGCATTAGTATGATGACGAAAAGTTTTTCCAAATAAAGCAAATGAGGGTTTGACATTTTGTTCGATGTTGCAACCACCATTCTGGAGAACTTTTAGCCCACGGAAATTAGCATTTGACCTGAACAAAATTAGAAAAAAATCTGAATTTTTGGAGACATTCCAAACCCAAATCCACAAAAATCACAAAAATCCCAACATGGCTACCCAAGATATTGAAGGTCAAAGCTTTTTGCAAATATCTCGCGTCCTATGTATCGGATGTCCATGAGGTCAATGTGAGAGTTGTAGAGAATTAAATTATCTACAAGTTATCTTTTTTATTTTTTACCAAACCGCCCCCCCCCCCTTTTTTTCGCAATATTCAGGGTCAAAGTTTCAATAACATAGTTCTTCGCGAATATCTTGCGCCGAAAAAATCAGGCAGCAATAAAATTAACACAAAAGTTGTAAAGAATTCAATTGTCTACAAGATTGATATTTTGCATTTTTGCCCAAAACCTCGCCATTTTCGAAATATTCAAGGTCGAAGTTAAAAAAAACTGTTTTTTGCATGTAGACTTCGTCGCGGTCTAATGCATAGGGAGCGAGATATTCACGAAGTCTACATGCAAATAACAGTTTTTTTAAACTTCGTCCTTGAATACCCGAAAAGGGCGAGGTTTTGGGAAAAAATGCAAACTACCAATCTTGTAGATAATTGAATTCTCTACAACTTTCATGTTACGTTTATTACTGTCCAATATTTTTGGCGCGAGATATTCGCGAAAAACCATGTTTTCAAACTTTGATCTTGAATATCTCGAAAAATGGGGTTTGGTAAGAAATAAAAAAGACAACTTGTAAATAATTTAATTCTCTACAACTTTCACGCATAGAACGCGATATATTTGCAAAAAACTTCGACCTTCAATATGTTGGGTAGCCATGTTGGGTTTTTGTGATTTGTGTAGAAGAACGTCTGTGCAAAAATTCAGATTTTTACTAATTTTGTCCAGGTTTCCTCATTCCTGCAGTAAAATACTTTTCTACTACCAAAAACTTGTATGCAAAAATTCATATAAGAATTATGTCAATCTAGCTCAAAATCCCTGGGAACCGGGCTACATGAGAATATGATTAAAGAAATGAGGAATAACAAATGTTTAATTAAAAGAAAATAATCCGAATGCTCGTACTTATATTCGTAGCCTTTCAAAAAACTTTAACGAATTAGAACTTTATTATCTGAGCTAAAACCATTTGATTGTATCTGTTTAACAGAGACATGACAAATTACAAACAAAAATGACTTTCATTTAGATGCTTATGAAGTATACTATAACATGGGAAATTATAACCAGAATGACGGTGTTGTTTTATATGTTAAAAATAACCTTAATCATAAAGTAGATATCATCAGCCTTGGTTCTCTAAAAATTATTAAATGTTCTTTAGCTATTAACAATAAGTCATTTATAATAATAGGCATATACCGTCCTCCTTCTATAAATGTAAATGAATTTTTAGAAGAGTTCAGAGCGTTTATAGAAAATCTTGAAATAGTAGATTATATTCTGGTTAGTGGAGACATAAATATAGACATTTTGTCCAATGATCTAATCGCCAACGAGTATTTGAACATACTGTATGGTAAAGGTTTTGAATCCCTCATAAACAATTACACACGAGTTCAGCAGAACAATAAAAGTTGTATAGACCATATATTTATTAAAATAAAAACGCAAAAAAGATTAGTGCAATACCTCAACAAATTTAATTTATTATCAAAAAACCAGTTTGGGTCAGAGAAAATACATCAACAAGTGATGCTATAGCCTGCCTGACTAAAAAAGTTTATGAATGTTTGGATAATAGTACATCATCCCTCTGTGTTTTCATAGATCTGGAAAGGGCCTTTGACACAATTAGTCACAATAAAATATTAAAAAAATTAGAAAATTTTGGTGTAAGAGGTCTTTGCCACGATTTATTGAAAAGTTATTTAGATAAAAGGACACAAGTTATAAAAATAGAAAACCAAACAAGCAAAGCAAGAACCGTGCTCTATGGTCTTCCACAAGGTACGGTTCTTACCCCAATTTTATTTATTATGTATCTAAATGACATATTAGCCTAAATATTAGAGGAGATATAGTATCATTTGCAGATGACACCGCCATATTTTTTAAAGGAAACTCATGGGAGGAAGTGAAACGAATTTCGGAATTGGACTTAAAGGTGATTAAGGATTGGTTTGATGAAAATATCTTGACCCTTAGTATCTCAAAAACAAAATATTTGCCATTTTGCTCCTATAGAAGCAATTTACCTTTATTTAATGAAATAAATACTGTTAACACTAATTTGGTCATAACTACCTGTGAAAAAATTAACTATCTGGGAATAACTTTAGACCCTCATTTAAAATGGAATCATCATATCACCAACACTGTAAAAAAGATATTTAATTTATATATTTAAAATATTAAAAGAGGTTCTAGGCTAAACAACTTAAGAATTTATGGCGTTAAGGATTCCCAGAAAGATAATTCAGAGGATGAAGTTTTAAGTATTATTGCAAATAAGCTAGGCATTGTATTACCTAGAACATCCATTGATAGATGCCACAGAATTGGTAGTTTCGTTGCTCAAAAATCTCGTCCTATTCTTGTAAGGTTCGTTGCATTCCGAGATAGATGTGAGGTTTACAAAAACAAAAAAATGCTGAAGAAAACCGGATATGTTATACGAGAGGACCTTACAAAATCTCGATTAGAAATTCTAAAAAAAGCTGTCAATAAATTAGGCCCCAAGAATGTATGGACACTAAATGGAAATATTTACATTATACACGAAAATCAGAAAAAAATTGTAAAGTGTACTGATGATTTGCCGAAGTAAGTACTTTATCCATGTGGTAGACATATGTGTGCAAGTGCCGTCAACCATTCTTTCGATGATCTGTTTTTATTCAATCTAAAATTTTTTGTTAAATTTCTTTAATAGATATATTTTTATTTCCTATCTCTATAAAACATTCTATTATAACAATTACGATATAGTTAATTAAAAATGAATAATTTTAGTTTTATAATTTTAGCATATAGGTATTTAAAATTTGTATTTTTCCTACAATAAAAAGTTGATTTTACTTAATACACGCGGAGCAGTAACTGCTGTTTATACTTTTTTGAATTTATTTCCTTTTTGTGAAGTTTACCACTTACTTTAAATAAAGTGAGAATATTTTTTGTTGCTATTTTTATATATATTGTAATATAGATTTATTTCTTGTTGCATATTATTGTAAAATTAGGATAAGCTAATAATGAGAGATTTAAAAGTTTGTTTTTTGAATTTAAGGTCTTTAACTCATAATTTTGCAGATTTTAAAGCTTTTGTGGAAAAAGAAAATTATGATATCATAGGAATTTCTGAAACTTGGTTATCAGGCAACATACCCAGTAATATAGTGCAAATTAATGGATATAACTTTTTAAGAAATGATAGAGACTCAAGGGGTGGAGGTGTAGGAGTTTATCTGAGGGCAGGTTTAAAGTATGAAATTTTAAATAATAAATCCCATGAGGCATTAGAGCAGCTATGGATAAAAGTTAATTTATTTAATAAAATATATATTATTGGTACATTATATAGACCCCCAAATAAAAACTTCTTGGATTTTATTAATATATTTGAGGATGCTTTATCTGATTTTATACCCATTTGTAATGATATAATTTGCGGAGGGGATATAAATATAGACCTACTAGATTCTGAAAATCGTAAATCTATAATTTTTAATGACTGTATAGAATCCTTCAATTTAAAACAGATAATTAATAGGCCTACCCGTATTACAAAAAGTTCTTCTACTTTATTAGATGTGATTCTAATTTTAAATGATAAGGACAACTACATATGTGGTACAAATGATGTGTACAATATATCAGATCATTCTTTGGTATTTTGCTCTTTCAAAATTTGTTCGCCTAAAAATAATCAGCAAACTTTCAGAACTAGGAATTTAAAGCGCATTGATCTAGATTTGTTACAAGAATTTTTAATGTTAGCACCCTTTGAAACTGTAATAGATATACGAAATATTAATGATAAAATTGAGTTTTTTAATACATTAATATTAAATATTTTTGACACCCTTGCTCCTGTTAAGGATATTGTAATAAAAAAACACAAACCAGCTTGGCTAACCGATAACATAAAAAAAATGATATTATTAAAAGACAAAGCGTTAAAAAGGTTTAATAAAACCAAAAATGTCGAACACTGGAACTATTATAAAAGTTTACGAAACCAAACAAATATTGCTATAGCTAACGAAAAAAAAAGTTACCTTGAATTTTGTATAAACAATAATGCAAATAATGCCAAAACTCTTTGGAAGAGACTTAAGGATCTTAATATTTATAATAAAGCCGCAGTGAACACACTTCCTGACATTTTAAATAAACCTGATGAAATTAACTTACATTTTTTGCAACGTTCTACTAATTTATCTCCCCCGGACAATGAACTGCTACAATATTATAATCTAAATCTAAAAACAAATTTTAATGATTTATTTTCATTTGTACCCGTATCAGATGAGATCACTTATAAATATTTAGTGGAAATAAAATCTAAATCTACAGGGTCTGATCAAATTAACATTGATATGTTACTTTTATGTTGTCCACGTATTCTACCTTGTATTACTAATATAGTAAACACATGCCTTCTAGAAAGTATTTTCCCAGATTCTTGGAAAATATCACGTGTAGTTCCGCTACCTAAAAAAAGTGACATTTCTAATTTTAGTGAGCTTCGACCTATAAGCATTCTTCCAGTGTTATCCAAAGTGGTGGAAAAAATTATGAATTTTCAAATCCGTAATCACATTAATGAACATAATATTTTACCAGTATATCAATCTGGATTTCGCACAGGTCACAGCTGTGCCACCGCATTACTAAGTGTCATGGATGATATTATTGAGGATATAGACGCGGGAAAAACTACAGCTCTAATTTTATTAGATTATTCAAAGGCCTTCGACACGATTAGTCACGAAATTTTATTTGCTATTTTACATTATATTGGCTTTTCGGAGAGTGCTATCATTTTTATCAGGAGTTATTTAAATAATAGGTCTCAATTTGTAGAAACAAATAATGGCAGATCAAACTATGGTAATATATTGTGTGGAGTACCACAAGGATCAATCCTTGGCCCTCTGTTGTTTTCTATATATACATGTAATATAACAAACTGTCTAACTCATTGTAAAGTACATTTATATGCGGACGACACTCAAATATATTATTCTTTTTTTCACAACGATTTGAATCAGGCAAATGACATTATCAATAATGATTTACAAAGACTTATAGAAATGTCTACACGTCATAAATTAGCTATAAATCCAATAAAGTCGTCAGTTCTTATATTTGGCAAACTTAAAGCTCAGGTGGAGGTAGATATGAGAGTCGCAGTAAGTGATACTGATTTAGTATGTACTAAGGTGGCAAGAAATCTTGGTGTAGAAATGGATACAGATTTGCGGTTTAAAAAACATATAAATAAATGTATGCAAAAAGCTTATGCTAATTTAAAATGTTTATACCCTCACCGTCATTTACTTTCACCATCTCTGAAAATTAAACTCACTGACACGCTAGTGCTAAGTCATCTCAACTACTGTGATGTTGTATATGGTCCCTGCCTGGATAAAATGGACACTAATAAAATAGAGAAAATCCAAAAGGCGTGCTTAAGGTATATTTATGGCATCAGGAAATATGAGCACGTGTCACATAAATTAAAAGACGCAAAATGGTTGAACATGGAATCTAGACGACAGTTTCATTGTGCCACATTGTACCATAGTATAATCGTAAATAAATGTCCCCCATATTTAAATAACAAAATTAAATACCGTAGTGATGTTCATACCTTGAATTTGCGGTTCAGAGGAATGATATCACCTCCGCCTCATAAAACTGCTTTATATCGTAGAAGCTTCTCATATAATATATTTCATTTATATAATAATGTACCTACTGCTTATAAAAATGCTGGGTTATCTAAATTCAAGCTATTATACAAACAGTTTCTTTTATCCTCGTAAATAAAATAAATATGTTCCTTACATTCAGTGTTATATTTAAATGTGCATATCCTAATTTTAATTTAATTAAGTTTAAATTTGCAACTTTATTTCGTTCTCACTGCATTATGTAGTACTGTCATACTTTTATTCATATTTTGTTTTATTTTTTTATTATGAACACGTGATATAATAGTTTTGCTAATGGGGCTGAAACTTTGATCAATAATTGTATTGTTTTTCAGTCCCCTTGTAGCCATATTTAAGTTTAAATATTGATTTATTATCATTAATATGCATGTATTTATATGGACTACAATAAACGTTATTATTATTATTATTATTATTATATATTAAGCAAAAAACACATTAAAATCATTTACTATGGCATGATTGAATCGATTTTAAAATATGGGCATTATAGCATGGGGAGGTGCAAACAAAACTAACATTGCACCGTTAATATTAATCCAAAAAATATATTTAAAGACCTTATATGGAAAACCCAACCTTTATCCTACTGAATTATTATACAAAGAGTAAGAATTATTAAATGTGCGTAAGCCATATTCTCAATGTTTATTAATGTACCGATACAAAATATACTCAGAAACAATACTCGTTGATCATAGCTACTACACAAGAGGTAAAGATAAAAAAACAAATAAAGGTAGTCGTTGCACAAAAGACTATCGGAACAAAATGTTTTGTCTACTTAGGTCCTAGATTATACAATAAGCTCCCAGAAAATATTAAACAAGTTAGATCTGTAACAAAATATAAAAAAGAAATAAAAATACGGCTGAACATAAATTACACAGAAATAGATACACTTATTAATACTGGAAGTCTTTAAGCTTTCTTTTAGTCTTTAAGTTCTCTAATTCCTCAAATTTATGTTTTTTATTTGTAAATTTTCATTTTAAGTTAACTTCTAATATTTTAATTTTAATATTTTTCTTAATATTGATACCTAAAAATTCACCCACATCAAATTCTTTTATAATTAAATGTAAATACATGTTTTATAAAATCCATGAAAACATATATTTATAATACGCAACACTGGTCTATTGCCTTTGCATTCAGGTTCTTGGGACCCTTCGCAAAATAAATAGAACTTAGTTGGGTATTTCGCATATGTACGCAGTCAGTACGCACACACTTATCAAACTACCCATTGCTCACAGACTCTAACGAGTCTAAGCAATCACTCATTTATTTATTTATACCTATAGATATTAAAATTAATCATTGTATCTTTTGTTAACCTATATAAATAAATAAATATTCTATTCTATTCTATATAATTGTAGTCAAAACAATATTCTTTTAATTTTGTTGCAATTGTTTTAAATGTTTCTAAGAACATTGCAAATTATCAATTTCTTGTTTAAAATAAATTATACATACATCAAAACTTAGATTAACCGAGCCTTTTTAAAGCTAGTAAACATTGTGATACGTCTTATTGATTCTCCTTATCTAGAATATGTAAATGCTAACAACAGTACTTACCATGTACGACGTCTCCGCTTCGGCTCTCAACTTGACTTTTGCTGTCACCGGTGAAGGAGTCGTGGACGTCGTAACCGAAGGTGTACTGTGGGTTGGGATCGTATTCGCTGTCTACGACTGCGGCGGCTACGGGGGCTACTACAGCGGCTTGCTGCAAAATCCCTGCTCTGGCAACCGCTACGAAAGCAGCCAATACGATTACCTGGATGGAAGCATGAATTGAATAGATTTTAAATATTCGCATGAGCCAAATTGAATTCAATTTTACGCAAAAATTAAGAGTATACTGCATTAGCTAGGCAATTTCCTAAAACCGTAAATATCGCTTGCAGAGAAAAAAAAATTATGTCACTGTAGTAGTAAGTATTTTTTTTCCTAAGACATACATATATATGGAAAATGGAAATAAGGAAAATGTGTACATATGTATGCAGTGTGTCCCAAATAAAGTCGAAATATAGTCGAAAATGATATAAATAACATGATATTTCATCGACAAAAACACAATTAGGGGAGTAAAATAAATCTAAAAATCAAAATAAAAAAAGTGTCTTGGGACTGTAATTTTTTTTGCTGAGACCTGAAGTACACGCATAAAGAAGTACTACTACAAATTTCGGATTCATTTAAACAATTGAAGTCTCAAAGTATCACACTCAAAGAAAATGATAGGTAAATTCAACCAAAAAGAGCATATGAAATCGCGCCTATCTAGTTTCATAGTTAAATCAATCAGAAAAGAATAGTCATACAACTTTATTTGTTTTCGTAAACAAATAGTAGTTTAATCATATCTTCTTGTAACAAATTAAATAGTACAATGACATTTTTTTATGTTCACTAACCATTTTCAATTTGGTTTACAATTAAATAGTACAACGACTTTATTTTTTGTTCACCAACTAATTTTTAGGTTGATCTACACTTTATTGTATGATGAAGTTTTTTTTGGTTTGCCAAAATCTCAGTATTGAGACATCAGACCACCCAAACCAAAGATTAGAGATCGTTTATAAGATCCATCCAAATATATCGATGATCCCTGAGAGAATTTGAACATTGCAATCATGTTATTAATTTTCTATAAATTCATAAGAGTATAAGATAATCCATGATTGATTATTGTCAGTGATTTGTATGTGGCGTCATCTGGGAATAATTTCTGTAATAGACTACGTGGTAAGCAAGCAAATTTTATGGTAATTCTTTTAGAACTTCTAGAAGACGACAATAATATTGGTTGGTCTGCCAAGTACAATAATACAGCGAACTAATACTGGGTTATAATTACAATTCGATAATAGTTAAAAATAAAATATACTATTATCTAGTTTAATTTGACAGAATTCAACAAAATAATAGTCAGACGAACAAAATAATAGTCTTATTCATCCATTTTTTAAGTTAATGTTTGTTTTGTTGTACGACAACTTTTTACTAATTAAAATAACAATCACCTCTTGTTTAAAAATACCATCAATATAGTTTGGTTTACCAAAATTAACGATATTGTTAGTTAACCATTTTTTTTTTGTTGAATTTACCCATACTATTTCTTTGAGTGCATTTTTTCTCTTTTTTTGCCAATATCTCCGGCCGTATTGGTGGTATTGCAAAACTAAAAATGAGTTTGTTTGCGATAAAATTTCGAACAGAGCTAGATATACAAAACCTCTATTAAATATGTATTTAACTCAAAAGAAAAATGAAAAAGCCAATATATACCTTTTTTACTATTGAATATAGCATTAGCAATACTATATTGGTTTAGATAAAATTTCAAAAAATATATTCTTGGTGGACGTTAACAACCACAGATAATTAGAAGTGAAAATATTTGATACTTTTGATTGGCCTTTAGGAAATATTTTTTTTCTTTATTTTGTATTTGTTCAAATTACTGTATTTTTGTAATTCTCTTTATATTACTAAAATGTTTTAACACGATTAAGAAGTATGCAAACCACTCCACATTAATTGGAAGCCGATATGTCGTAATTTTGCGTTTATAAAAAGAATAAAATTTAAAAGACCAATCAAAAGTACCTTTAAAAACCTAAAATTAAAATATTTCTCTACTACTTCATTGCATAAATTAATGATATCACAAAGTTTTAAACAATTTATGAATTTTTGGGCATTCAGGCAAATATTTTTAGTTGAAATTTTGTTCCTGATAATGCAAAATCATCAAGAGAATTTGGTGTGTAATAATAAATTTAAATTATCCAAATCATCCGCTTGTTAATGTCAGCAACTTTAGAAAAATCAGTGTTTTAATGATACATAACCTTTGCATGCCATAATTATTATTACAAGAAAAAGTTTAAGTAAACAAAACCTACAAAAATTGACAATTAAATAATCATTTGTCTGTTTTCTTTGAGAGTTTCAATTAAGGCACACTTTTAAATACACAATCCCGTGCAACAGTGTATTTTCATTGACAATTTGACAATTTCAGAATTTTTATTTATTTCGGAAAAAATTCAAAAATAGAAATTCTTTCACGAAATTTGGTACAAACCCATTTGACGTGTTACCAAATCTAGTGGTGTACTCGGATTTGAAATAAAGAATGGCTAATAAGACTTCATCAGTTTCAACCCCTCTTATATTCTATAAAAAACCGCTGCCCAAGGAATCACTACTTCCACATCCAGATTTTCTATCCAAGTCACTCACAACGAAACATTTTGTATGTGGAAATAATTGTTTATGGAACTTTAATAATATAATATTTGAAATCCTCTATCCCAAAAATCCATAAAACGATACCCCCCACATCGGTAGTGGGGTGGGGGTGGTGATAAGGGGTGGTAGTGAGGGTGGATAAAATAAAAAAATATTTTGAGGTTTCTGGTTCTTGTACACACACTAAATCACAATTTTTTTCATCCCCTTTAATAATGGGGTGGGGGTGGTAATGGGGGTGGCTAATGCCAAATTTTTTTTTAAGACCTTAGCTTCTCTTGTATATATTAAATACCAATTTTATGAACTCTTACCTGCTTGATTTACTTATTTACCCCAAAACCCTAATTTATCCCCAACCCTTCGACGGAACAAGATGAAAATATAATCTAGTTCTAGATCGCGTTAAAGTACATGTACCAAATTTCAAGTCAATATCTCAAACGGTTCCACAGTAAACGTGCGCACAAAAAAAGTTACGGGCCGACCGACAAACCGACAGACAGACAGAAATTTTTTTTCGCTCAAACTTAAAATCTCGACGTATCATGACATTCTAAGCCTATCTGAACAATAAAAATTTTAAAAAATTTTTTTGTCGTTACTATACTTCCACTGGATGTGGACGTAATTTAGTGTACCACAAGAATGCATTTTTCAAAGATTTAGATTATAAAAAAAACGATCTAAATCGGACTTAAAATAAAGTTTTCATGGAGGTGGTGCCAAGTAAAATGGAACACACTGTATATGTATGGAAATAAATGGCTGAAACGCAAAAGATAACATATCACAGCTTCTAATTAATGCAGAAGGCACTATTTTGTTAATTGTTAGTTTTTTTAATCACTTTTAGCAAACGATATTTTTAGCTTGAATCGTCCATTCCCAATAAAGGCTCACCTCCCAGATTGGACTTTACTGTCACTTTCTAATAACATACAGACTACATTTGCCCAGAAAAATTGCCCCCACTTCCCAAACAATTCTCGAAAAAAGCACAGTTTCACTCGACGATTTACCTCATTTAAAGTATTGAAAACTACTAGCATGTAAGATTTCAGCTTTTTAGTTTTAATGAGAGATTATACCCTTAGTTCGACTTTTTACGCATTGAGTTATTTGACAAAAACGAATAAATAATAAACAAATAAGTCTACTGTTTGACTGAAAACATCAATTCTAAATTATACAATTTAAGTATAAAAGTTGAATCCGTAGATCAGGAAATGAAAAGCCGCGAAATGAGCTATTAGTTATCGTGACACAGGTAAATAAATACGTTAAAAACAATAGGACTAACCTTGAATGACATCTTGAAGGAAGCAGCGATCTACACTAAAGTGACTTAAGTCAAGTTGTGCCTCAAGCACCCGGTAGCTAGTTTATATAGGTCGGTATAAGCCATCTTTGAGCACTTGATTCGCCCGTAGGGGAGACTTGGGCCGAAATAGGTAAAATTGAAATTGTCAAAGCGCAAATAAAACATTTTTAGTGCCTATGAAAATCATATGTATATAAATTTTACCTGCGTGTGTATTGCAAGATGCTCGCTTCGGTTTTATCACATAAAAATCATTGGTAAAACGTCAAATTATCATTTGCTAAAATAAAGGAAATGAAGGAATATAATAAATAAACAAAACAAGAAAAAATTTCTGTTTTTTATTTTCTCTATTTTATAATTATGAAAAAAACATTTTTTTTTGTTTGCAACAATTAATAATGATATGCTGCAACAATAGACTTAGCAATAGCTAATTCATGTTAATTCTATTATCACAATAAATAATTTTTTTGAAATATATTATAGTCCAATCAACCTGGGTTCTACCTCTAATTTGAGTACTAATGAATGGATTTTGATAAAACCTTGTGCAATGTGTTTGTAATGACGTTAATAAAAAAGTTGAAACAAAGATTAGAGTAAGAATTGATCGGAAGGGGTAGAAAACACCCCTTTTATCACGGGTTCCGTAACTTGTAAAATTAAGTCAAAAATGAAAAAGAAAACAATATATTTACCTTCCTTGGCCCAAAATAAGATGTTTTTACTCTTGTACATTTTTACAAAAAATGCATATTTTTCGAGATATGGCCACTCTAAAATTCCTAAAAGTGGGGAGGGGAAATGTAAAGTTGAAAAAAAATCAGAAAAAATTCTGGTGAAAATACAAGACTTCTTTTTATTTGCAACTTTTCTGTAAAGTGCGTTTTCACCGAGTTTTTCCGGAAAAACATGAAAAACTAAAGAAAAACTTCTTTGAAATTGTAGCACTTTAAAAATATATAATTTAAAAACCGCTGCCCAAGGAATCACTACTTCCACATCCAATTCTCTATCCAAGTCACTCACAACGAAAAAACTTTGTATGTGGAAATAATTGTTTATGGAACTTTAATAATATAATATTTGAAATCCTCTACCCCAAAAACCCATAAAACGATACCCCACATCGGTAGTGGGGTGGGGGTTGTGATAGGGGGGTGGTAGTGGGGGTACATGAAGTAAAAAAATGTTTTGAGGTTTCTGGTTCTTGTACATACATTAAATCAAAAATTTTTTTCATCCCCTTTAATAAGGGGGTGGGGGTTGGTAATGGGGGTGGCTAATGCCAAAAATTTTTTTGAGACCTTAGCTTTTCTTGTATATATTAAATACCAATTTTATGGACTCTTATCTTACCTGCTTGATTTACCCATTTACCCCAAATTTACCCCAATTTACCCCCCCAACCTTTCGACGGAACAAGATGAAAATATAATCTAGTTCTATATCTCGTTAAAGTACATATGTGTACCAAACTTCAAGTCAATATCTCAAACGGTTCCAGAGTAAACGTGCGCACAAAAAAAAGTTACAGACAGACCGACAGACAGACAGAAATTATTTTTCGCTCAAACTTAAAATCTCGACGTTTCATGACATTTTAAGCCTATTTGAACAATAAAAATTTTTAAAAATTTTCTTGTTACTATACTTCCACTGGATGTGGAAGTAAAATTTGGCAAAATTCAGACGTATGCATTGAGGCCTTCTAAACATTTTTTGTCTCTTGGAATTTTTTTGTAACTTGCTAATTTTTCGAGTTATAGGCAATTTTTCACGAAAAATAATGTAGGTAATACATTTTTTGAAAACTTTTTAAAAATTTCCAATTTAAAAAAAACAACCCCTAAAATTGTTTTGAATAATAACTTATACTGAATGTGAAAAATAGATTTATTTTATGGTAACTATTGGGTATCGATACAATAGAGATATCAAAAGAGTAAAACTACCCCTATTCACACCCTATTTAGACTAGCACCTACTATTAAAAAGATAAGTACCAAGGTGATTAAAATGTACAAAATGATTTTTTATACTAGTTGATCCTGACCTCAGCATCCCCATTTTCAAAAACAATCCCTATAAGGGTATGAAATAATATTCGAAGCAAGTATTATTACAAAAAAGCGCTTTAGTTAGCGACCCTGGAAACCACCAAACTACCCTAGCCGGGGTTGCAATTCTATTGACAGTCTCGAATACTAAAAAAAATGCCACGGCACTTAGTAATGCACAAATTATTTTCTACTAGTAAAAGGGACAGACATCCACTTTGTCTTGACGTGAGTATCCTTATTACGAAAAACTACCTCTATATGAATATGAAAAATATTTACAGCACATAATGTTACAATGGATCTGTATGGTTTTAGCCAACACGTCTTTTTAGTAAAAAACAAGTAGCAACCTCGAAAACAACCAAACTACCCTATGTAGTATGTATGCAGGTGGTAGAATCATATTCTCCTCTTCATATACTAAAAAATAGGAAAGAAGGTGACTAAAATGAATCAAAATCTACTTCAGTTTAGGGATGACAGGCACTTTAGATAATGTAATAGAAAGAAAAGATCTTTATTTTATGAAATATATATAGACTCAAAATATTATATCAACACTTTCATTTATTAGTCAAAGCAATTTTAGGGACTGTTTTTATGTTTTTAGAATTGTAAAATAGAATTTTCCCAGCCTTTTGATACCACGAAGACGTATTTTTATAATTTTGAGCCTTTCCCAACCATTTTCTCTGGATCCTATGCTCTCCGAGATAGGGGGCAAAAATCAGCTATTTTTTACATTGTCCTTTATTAATCATTAGTATCCAAAATTCTTGAGCTTCATCCATTTCACAACGCTCGATTGCAGCTTCTACCCATTTCATTCATGGGCTCTTCTCCAGTTCCCCCTCACGCAATTAACTTCCTTTACACCTATGATTCTCAGGTCCATGCCTTAGTCCACACCTATAGAGATTGCCCACGCCGCGCCGCGATCAACCGGATCAACAAACAATTTAAGATATTTCTGTGTTTGTAAAAAAATTATATAGATCAGTGTTTATTTACTACGCAAAATTTTTTATGTAATAAATTTAAACGAATTACAATAAACGACAAAGGTTTAATACAAATGCCATAATTTGCAATAAATACTGACATTATGAAGATAATTTTGCAATGAATTTTGTTAAATGGTAGAGATAACGCGTAATGCCGAGAAGGTATTAAATTTTTAATGATGTAAAAAATTTGTACATGGGTAGGTCTATTTATTATGCAAAATGTAGCTGGACTGTGATTTTAGATTAGAGGGTAATGAATGACGGAATTTGTCGGGATTCTGTAATTTATTATGAGATAGGAACAGATAAATGCAGTTTTGCAATGATTTCTATCAAATGGTATCGAACGTAATCTGAGAATTAATAAAATATAGATCTAAATAGATATTTTTTGTGAAATACCCATTGAGCAGTTGTTTTTCTATTCCTCAACAAAATTTTTAGCTGTTTCCTGGGGTATATTTGTTTAATATTTGGTGTTAGAGACAGCGCTAGAGTACAGTGAATACATTTTTTTTTTTTTTGAAAATTACTCGGACATGTCAAAAGGTTCATATTGTTTGCCACCTTTTGATATACTTTTTAATTTTTTCATCAATATTTTTCTAAATGGCAACCCTTTTTATCAGAATAAATGAAGAAACACAAACAACTAAATTAAATGTTCAAATTGCGCTCTATTCGCAGCCTGATAATAGCCAAGACGATTAATAAACTCTTTTTGAACGTTGTCGATAATTTCCGGTGATATGTGCCGTATTTCTTATATCTTCCACATTCACTGGGCGATTTACGTATATTTTATTTTAAAGATAACCCCATAGAAGGTAATCAAGGGACATCAGATCTGGCAATCTAGCTGGTCATTCAATTGCTTTCTTTTTTTCTATTCAATGATTTGGAAGCGAGTGGTATACAGCTAATTGGACCTTTTCTCGCATCCTAACCGCCACGCTCTTTTGTTCATCCATGCATTTCCATCCATGTCTTTTCTTTCCACCGCCTCCATCACTCCCTCCATCCATTCTCTCGCAGGTTTACTTTTTTTCTTCTTTCTGGGGAAGCCCACTACCACACTCTATACGCCTTAAATGTCCATACCACAGCAACCTTTTCTTCCCTATATCTTCTGTAATTGTTTCTTTCGTGTTCATTCTGTTCCAACCTAGACATCTTACAGCTTCTTCTCAACGCGTGCATTTTCACCGCAGCCTTTCCTTATTTTTTTTGTTATTTCCCTCGTTTCTGATCCGTATGACATTAGGCTTTGACCAACGCTTTTATAAATTCTTTCTTTTGTCGACTTCTTTATTTAGTTCTGCTTCTGAATAGCCTGTTTGCTTTGTATTATTTATATCTCGTCGGCTATTCCTCTCACTCTGACTTAAAGGCTCCTAAGTACGTGTACTCACTACAGAGCTTTATTTTTCTTCCATGTACGTCCATGTCATTCCCTTCTTCCCCGATCACCAAATATTTGGTTTTGTCAAAATTAATGTTCAATCCTCATTTTCCGTAAATTTTCGCATCATGTAGTTGATGTCATCTTCTTCTGATGCAACAACCACTGGGTCGTCTGCAAAAAGAAGGGAATGTAGGTATTCGTCGTTTATACTCATGCCTATACTCCTGCACTTGGCCTGCAATTCTTGTAAAGCCTTATCTATATGTAAAGCCTTATCTATCTTCCCCGATCTCGATATCAGATTTCGTCAGAATCAGACATATTGGGATTTATGATTATTCCCCACAATTACGTGTTCCTTTCAAGTTTCTAGGTCCAATGGGAGTTCTATATATGTTTTAATTACTGTAGAAGCTAATTATTACCCTCTTCTTTGTGGTATATTACAGGAATGTTGGAGTTTTTGGAATTTTCCTTTTAGTTATGACTTAAACCCTACCTTGTCCCAAACTTGAAATTTTTAACTGGAACCCTATATTGTTTGATTGGTGTAGGAGCTAATTTCACTTAAATAAAATGTATAAAAGATAATATTTATTTGTTACTCCATCAAGAAACTTATCAGGTAATAATTACAACTAAACATGTGTTGAAGGGCTAAAACTAATAAAAAGCACACTTCATGATTATTAACTACATGAAATACTGTCCTGAGAAAGTCCTGCGATGGCCATATCAGATCATTTTAATTTTTAGTCGCTCGTATACGAACGAATATAAAAGATGTAATATACGATAATGGCATTCTACACAAACATTAGTTTCAATTTTAATATCTCGAATTTAAAATACACACTTTTAATCATACTGCCACGTAATATAAACAAAATATATGATTCCATTACAATATTATTTTCCAGGAGTTAAAAGCTGTTATAAAACTCTGATATGATCTCATGTGTGAACCTGTGAAAATATAAAGTATATAATAATACAAAATTGTCTCTTTAAAATTATAATTATATTCGTATGGAATAATTCCCAGCAAAAATGAATGTAAAATAGATTTTATTATGTAGTTTTTTATTTATGAATGTGTATGTATGGCCGTAAACTGTATTATTTATTGTTTATTTTGAATGAAGTATAAACTCAAATGTAATATAAACAAAATATTAGTGAAATAAAAAAGGTATTGTCTACAATGGTGCATTTTGATGCACATTCTCGCTATGGCTTCATACATAAAATGGTTAGAAGCACATAGCAAATCATATGTTCGATTTTTCGTTAACAAAATCTAGTTTGATTTATGTGAAAAATCGAAATGAGAACTCTTCAATGCAATAACCTATTAATGCGGATTTTCAACAGATTAAAAAAATAATAAAAAGGAAGATGTTTTAAATTTGATCCATATATGCTTTTATCTACTCTTATTAGGTTATGTACTAATTAATGAACTGCTCTTGAACAATTAATAGTATCCATAAACAAATAGCGTGAGTTATAATGAGTGAGATATACAGAGCCAATCACCTTTATCTTCATGCCTAGCCTGTCCAATCGACGTAACGCGTGACACGAAGATGGCTCTGTTTGAGAGAAATTTTTCCGATACGGTGAAATAGAACGGTCCATTATTATTGAGGGGAGGAAGGTGATTTATCATGTTTGAATAGTTTCGACGTTTTCAAATCAAGTTAAATAATAATTGTGCCAAAAATGATGAATTTGGTTAGTGAAGATGAACTAATATGTACACCTCCAGAATGCAGACAAGTAGTTAATGATACAATACATAATTTAAAGTGTGTACAAAAATTAAATTTTACGGTTAATTTTATTAACAAACTGAGTAATTTAAACAAAATTTTGTCAATTTAATATTTATTGTTATAATCGTAGTTAAAGTATAGTATTCAACTTGCGGTAATGGTAATAACCCACTTGATGAACTTCATCTGCGTGAGTTATTACCTACATTACCACTCGTTGAATAATATGCTATTTTTCATATATGTGGTGGTCCTTTTGCAGTTTCGTCAGTTTACGTCTAGTGTAACTTCCAACATTCAGGAAATGTAGAGATTCATAATGCAATATTGAAAAAAAATCGTAGTGGGGTGATGCACACATTAGCATTGTCTTTGACAAAAAACTGAGCAAATTCTGATAACTGACCAATATTGATGGTAGGTTACTTATGATATCGGGAGATGGCATTTTATCTGTGGATGGCGGGTAAACTCTATTCAAGAATTCACTAAAGTTATTTACAATGTCTTGTGGGTTGTCAATTTCCTTTTCCTTGAAATACATTCTAGTAGCGCATTTTTTATTGTTTATAGGTCTTAAATAATAAGTCATACAGTGCTGTGTAGTTTGTTTTTCTAAAATTATAATTTTTCTCTTTTGAGTTTACTGGAAATCTAACTGATTTTCTAATTTTTATTATTATATATTATTAAAGAAATACTTAAGGCTGGATGGTGTATATCCGCACTTACCAGAGGGGCATTATCGTCAGAGAAGTACAGTTTGTCAAATTGGATATTACTAAGTCCAAAAGTCTCCCATGTATAATTTCAACAATATTAAACTGGACCATATTGCATATTTTTTTACAAACTCTGAGGTATTATTGCTTAGCGGTGGTCCCTTTCTGATTTTGTCATCAAGTTACGGCCATTACACAGTGTACAAGGCTCCCAAAAACTAATCAAAACTCGAATTTTGTCGAAATTCGTTAAAACTAACACTTAAATATTTTCGCAGTAGGTGATGCCTAATCTGATGTCAAAAGTTAAAAATTCAAAAAATATTGAACAAATTGAACTACCTTAAAGAAAAAGTCTTTTATTCTGTAAATTTTAGGGACCTTTTTTGAAGGTGGTTCAATTATTTTCAAGTTTTTTTTTTTTCATAAATAGACCATCCCACGGCTTTCCACGAGAAGTAACCCGGGAAGCATCCTTGTATGTTGTTGACAGGGTTGGCATGTTTTAAACAAAACATCTTGTTTAAAACATCGCACCATATTTTAAATAAATATTTAAAACATATTTAATACACAATGCGATGATTTTGAGTCAAATGGTCACATACACTGTACTGAACATTTTATTTGTAGAGTGCTGTAAAATCCGTTTAAGAGCGTCATCTGGCATCAAGTAGTAGTAGCACCATTTAATTTTAGGTTAATAGAGTTTTAAACTTTTTAAACCTGTTTTAAACATATCATTTAAAACATTGAAAAAAACTGTTTTAAACTAAAAAACTGTTTAAAACAAAAAACAGTTTTTTTGTTTAAAATGCAAAAAACTCTTTTTTCCAACCCTGGTTGTTGACTTGAACTTTTATTGTTACTTGAGTGAGAACTCCACCTCTCAAAAATTTTGATGTTATTCCCTCGCTCCCTGTATGTTCGTACCCAGTAATTGAAATATGGATTCGGTTGGCTTTGTGAAATAAAGCAGAACAAAAATTGGACATCCAGTAATATATAGTCCTTCCGTTTGTCGATGACAATAACAAATTATTCAACTGCATTGTTTTTGTGAACAATTTGATTTTAAAATTCCAGTTTCATTTATGTGAACTATGTTTTATAACAATTTGTTTTATATTCACTGTGATCTCCAAATTTTTCAAATTATTGTCTCTGTTATATAGTCCAGTGCTTTTAGTGCCCGTTAACGAAGAGTCCAAGAAAGCCACATTTTTTTACACGTAATTTCGTCGTTCTAAGCAATGTCTCAATATTCCTAGGTATTCCGTTGAACGCGTATTTTTTTTTTTTTTCGATGACTAATAATCCATTCAACGAATGATCTAAAGGGTAGTGTAGAGTGCGTGAGCAGGGACCTGAGCGATTACTTTAGAAAGTTGTTCAGGGTGTTTAGGGAGTGAACATACTGAAAGTCCTGACGTCTAGGAGGTGAGCTGGAGGGGGGGCACAAAGAAAGTCCCACTTTTGGTTTTTTCGCTTATATCTCTAAAATGGTACGTTGCAGGGAAAATTTCTTATACAAAATGAAAGCTCATGAAATTCGCTACAACTTTCATTTTATATACTTTTTTCGAATTCGCAACCGTTTTCGAGCTACACGCTCCGGAAAAGTGAAAATTTTTGGTTTTTACCTATCTGCCGTTTTAGAGAAAACCCCAAATCCTATCTAATTTGGTCCACCCTGTATAGTTGAGCAACGTTCATCGTGGTCAGTGCTTAGATAAATATGCACGACCGTCCGAGGAAACCCAATGATCTCGTTTTATATTGACGTATGCTCAAAAGCTATGTAATTTTTTCTCATTTTTTCAAGTTTTCTAGAAAATTGCAACTGGTATGACAAAACGACTGATAGTAGAGTGCTCGGTTTTGAGTAATAGCAAATCCTTTTAACCATGAATAGAACTAGTCAAAATAAGTAGATTTTCGAACAGACCCACCTCGAGAAATCATGCCTGCTCCCCCTGCCCCCCCCCCTCAAAGGGGCTGCCTGTATCTGCCTAGATATATTTTTTTTCTCAAAAACGGTAGGAGCTAGAGGAATGATCTTGACGCCATTCGATAGAGTATAAAATTTTGCATAAGACCCTCCATTTGTTTTTTGCTATTTTCTTTTTTTTAAGGCCCCACAGCAAAAATAATAAATAATAAATTATTTTAAATAAATTCATTATGCACATGTGCATTTTTCTCTTTGTACGCCACTGATGGCTTTACATAAACAAATAACATATACAAATAATATACCAATCGATAGAAAAAATAATGGTCTTTATTTTTATATCTTGTAGAATTTTGATTTATTGGGCCGTTTTAGAGGTATAGCCAAACATGTGTCGTTGTTGGAAGGCTCCTCACCCTTTTGTTTGATGTGGGGCCTTAAAAAAGAAAATAGCAAAAAGCAAATGGAGGGTCTTATGCAAAATTTTATACTCTATCGAATGGCGACAAGATCATTCCTCTAGCTCCTACCGTTTTTGAGAAAAAAAAAATATATATATATGTATAGGCAGATACAGGCAGCCTCTTGGAGGGGGGGGGGGCAGGGGGAGCAGGCATGATTTCTCGAGGTGGGTCTGTTCGAAAATCTACTTATTTTAACTAGTTCTATTCATGGTTAAAAGGATTTGCTATTACTCAAAAGTAGAAATATCAAAACACCTAGTTCACTAAAAAATAACTCGTTTTTTGATTATAATGACCTTTTAAGTATGACATTTTTTGACGGCTTTGAGATTTTGAAACATCAGTATATCATCATTAATTTCATATCAAATTCAGCTTGTAACAACGAAACCCCCACGAAAGCCACAATAAGCGTATTAATGCACTCTACTATGAAGGGCCTTTTTTTAGATAATTATTTAATCTTTTGATGTTATAATAACGGCTTAATCGTAAAATTATAAAGAAGAATTTTATGGATCGAAAAAAAATATGCGTACAACGTCGCGCCGTTTAGAACGATGAAACTAATGTACAGCTTTCTTAGGCTTTTTTTTTCTTTAAAAAATATATTTGTTGTCTAAATGCGCGGGACTAATAAAAGGACCGCTTTATTTACAACATAATAATATTATTTCACCCAACATATTTGGTGACCTGAACCCCAAAAAAACAAGTTACGCATATCACAGTTCTGTAACACCTGACACTAATATAAAGATGTCCAAATGTTTGCTGACATCCTTTTTTTAAAAATGGCGCAACCATCTACGAATGTCGCACTAGAAGCAATTGATATTCAATGTACTGTGCGTATTGGAAAGTTTCCAACTCCCTATAAAAGTCTAACCAGAACGCAAATGAATTATCAGTCGATCTACATTGATATCTTCTAACACTAGACATGGCTTTCAAGGTAGGTGTGAGTGGAAAAAGTGTGAGGGTGTAAATCATCTTTATTGCAGTCCAGTTAAAGTGTCAAAGTTTGTGTTGTAACGCAGTGGAGTGATATAAGATAGAAGTTTTACAACGAAATTCGCAATAAAACAATGCAGTGGATGAAATATTGGGAGATAAAAGTGATATGGACTGTGTGTCGCGGTACAAGTCAGGATTAACTTCCATTGATTGGAAATTGCGGGTATACACTCAGAGAAATAGTTGTGGAAAGGTTTCGGTTTATGACAATAAATTTTAACTCGACAATACCGAAAAAAAATAGCAAAATCATGGATTATCGGAGACACAACAAGTTTTACTATCATTTATATAACTCTAGTAGTATCTTTCTGTGGAAAAAGCCACAGGACCACAAGCTGGATAGTGATGCAAATTTGTATCTGATTTAATAGTATTTGAGATTGTAGCATTTTTAGTTTCAATTCTCTTTTCTGAGTGTATTTACGTTTTCCAACTTTTTCCAGTTACTATATTACAGAAAAATTCGTACTATATTAAACACCTATCACATGCTTTAATAAAAAGCTTTTTTAAAGAACTCTAAAGGCTTATCGAGGAAATTCATTAAGCTTTGTAATTTTCCACAAAATAAAAATTGTATTCTTTTAACTGAGTCCCTCAAAAAATTTCGTGAGATTTTGCAGTTTCATGTCTTATTCTAATACTTTGTTTTAATATGAAAGCAAGTTTGATTGCTAATCAAATAGTATTCCATAAACTCATTTTTTTCTAATCAATACTGATAGTTGGAAGTTACAGCAATACTACAAAGATAAAAATAATCTAAAAACATTATTTTTAAATGTTTTTTAAAAGTGAATTATTTTTAAACGACAAAAAAAATATTTGTGAAAAGTCAGAAAAGAAAATGTATCTGTGACAATATTATTTTCAAATTAATGTATTTACAGAATATCTATCTGATTAATTAGAAATGGAAATCTAATTAAAATGTCAATTTTAAACTTTATAATACTCTGAAAACCATCATCTTGTTTCTCTAAAACTCTAAAACTTATTTATTTACAAAAACCTATCTCAAACTCAACAGAACTCTCCTCGAAATTAATATGACATGTCAACAATATTTGTTTGGTCCGTTTAAAAACAATAAAAAAAATAGAAAAATACAATTTAATTGATTTAAATTATTTTTTTATTAATTAAAATATAAAAATATTATGTTACACACATCAACACACTCAGAAGTAGTCAATCGTAGATTCGAGACACAGACAGGTTGGACGATTTTTTTTTCTTCCCGTTTTCATGCTGGCGAGTGTTTAATCAACTAAGTTAGCATCATATAATTTAAACTTTCCAAAAACTAACATTATTTACAAGAGAACTGCGAAGAGTATTCTATAGAATGTGCAGCAATTATAAAATTTCGACAAATCTGCGAAGAGTATAATATCTATTCTAGTTTTTATCTGGGTATATTTCAAAAGCGAATTTTAAGAAAAGATTTATCTTATACACCCTACTGTAAACATCAATAATATTTTATTTGAATTTCTTTTGTGATTTACCACCTAATAAACAAATTTGTTTTATAATTGTCATTCCTACAACAATTTTGTTTTATTGCTATTTTATTACATTCGTAAAATTGCAATAAAACAAAATAGTTGTATAACATTTAAATTTTACTTGTTGGGCATATTTATAGTTCTTTAAATTTTTTTTTTAGCTGTTCCTCTTTGCGGCCCTTGTAGCCGTCGCCAGGGGCGGAGTAATCGGTGCGCCTGTTGTAGCACCCGCAGTGGTAGCCAAACTCTCCGACGCAACAATAGACCCAAACCCCTCCTACTCCTTTGCATACGACGTCCAGGACGCTTTGACGGGAGACTCCAAGACACAAGTAGAAAGTCGCGCTAACGGCATCGTCAAGGGTCAATACACCGTTGCCGATCCCGATGGCACCCGTCGTATCGTCGACTACTATGCAGATCCAGTCAACGGTTTTAACGCAGTAGTCAGGAAAACTCCCTTGGCCGTAGCGGCGCCGGTCGTCGCCAAAGCTGTGGCAGCTCCCGTCGTAGCTCCCGCTCCCTACGTAGCTCCCGCACCCGTCGTAGCACCAGCTCCCTATGTAGCTGCAGCTCCCGCTGTAGCTAGAGCTGTCGCAGCCCCAGCTCCACTTGCCTACGCTCCAGGATTCGCCCGAGTAGCCGCCCCACTCGCAGCTCCCCTAGCAGTTGCACCAGGACTAGCACGAGTAGCCGCGCCTTATGCGGCGGCACCAGCTCCCTTTGGTGTCGCTCCAGGATATGCACGCGTTGGTGCTCCCCTAGTAGCCGGTCCGGCTGCTTACCCGTACGCAGCTGCGCCATTTGCAAGATTAGCTTCGCCATACTCTTACCCTCTATTGTAGATACTGACTGATACCTATGTAGTTTAGTTAGTATATTTGTATATGTATTGTAAATAAATAATTTTATTGATGCGTGTTTTTTTTTTGAAATTGGTTGACAATGTAATTCATAAGCATTTGGTTGGATGGATGCTATAATAAATTGAGGTAATTTATTCAGACCTTACATATTTTTCTAATAGATTTAATATGATAATTTTCAGAGCATATCAAAATATAAAACCGCTGCCCAAGGAATCACTACTTCCACATCCAGATTTTCTATCCAAGTCACTCACAACGAAAAATTTTGTAGGTGGAAATAATTGTTTATGGAGCTTTAATAATACAATATTTGAAATCCTCTACCCCAAAAACCCATAAAACGATACCCCACATCGGTAGTGGGGTGGGGGTGGTGATAAGGTGGTAGTGGGGGTGGTTGAAGAAAAAAAATATTTTGAGGTTCTGGTTCTTGTACACACACTAAATCACATTTTTTTTCATCCCTTTTAATAATGGGGTGGCTAATGCCAAATTTTTTTTGAGACCTTAGCTTCTCTTGTATATACTAAATACCAATTTTATGAACTCTTACCTGCTTGATTTACACCAAATTTACCCCCTAATCCTTCGACGGAACAAGATGAAAATATAATTTCGTGCTAGATCTCGTTAAAGTACATATGTGTACCAAATTTCAAGTCAATATCTCAAACGATTCCAGAGTAAACGTGCACACAAAAAAAAGTTACAGACAGACAGACAGAATTTTTTTTGCTTAAACTTAAAATCTCGACGTTTCATGACATTCTAAGCCCATTTGTACAATAAAAATTTTTTTGTCGTTACTATACTTCCACTGGGTGTGGAAGTAAAACGTAAAATGATACGAAAATGCCAAAAAGCGTTATAAGATTAATAAATGTTATGGTCCCGCTCGATATATTATTATTGTTTTATTTTTTTCTTAATTATAAAACTTATGGCCATTCTCTCACAAAGTAAAATCTTTATTATATAATTGGAACCTTATATACCTATAGCAATTGAATTTTGTAAAATAGTAAAAATGACTATATAAATTTCCGAGCCAATAATGACATTTTGGTAAGTTTGAAATATACTAATAATGCATAAAAATTGAGCAAAATTCTTGAAGCCGTTTTCGAATAAATCTAGATCGATTTTGAAGAAAATGGCAAATTGTTAGATTTGTACTATTGTACTATTCACGTTCAAAATTTAGGCAAAATCGGTCCAACCGTTTTTGAAAAAGTTTTCCATTTTTTGGTATCCGTAATAACCCATAATTTTAAAGGTAGGTGAAATATTTAAAAAAAATCAATACTTGTAAACGGCACATGCACAGAGACATTTCTGGTAGACCTCTTTGTCAGTATGTGAGAGTGATAAAAAATAAAAATTCGAAAAAAACTCGAAGTACAATTTTTGTACGATTACATTCACTCCTAGTGTCATTCAAAAGTAAAAAAAATGTACTATCAAAGGAAAGTTACACAATTTGCCTTAAAAACCCTCATTGTGTCTATGTATGTACACGTTGATTAAAAGTAAGTACAATAACTAATCTAAACTTACGAGTTTTTTGTGGGAGGGTGGAAATGGGGGTGGATGAAGTAAAATTTATTTTGAGGTTTTTCGTTCTTGTACACACACTAAATCACAATTTTTTTTCACACCTGGTGGCTAATGCCAATACAATTTTTGAGACCTTATAGCTTCTCTATATACAGTGTGTCCCAGGATAGATGTAACAAGAGGTGTAATGGACCAAAAATTTTGGAATTTTGGAATGGTATTTGTGGATTGAGTCTTGCTTGTTGTAAAACTAAAGTATACCAAAAATGGCTTGATTTGGTGTTCTACAGGGTGTTTTATAAGCAAAGTTGTAAAAATCACCACTAATAAAGTACCTTTATTTTTCAAAATATGAAAAAATTCCACTAAGAAAAGTTATTTAGAATGCAATTTCTGATTTATCTATTTACCCCCATTTATCCCAATTTACCCTCAACCCTTCAACGAAATAAGATGAAAATATAATATAGTCCCAGATCACGTTAAAATACATACTTGTACCAAATTTTGTCAATATTTTAAACGGTTCCAGAGTAATCGTGTGCACAAAAAAAGTTACCTACCGACAAACAAAATTTTTGTCGTTACTATATTTCTACTGGATGTGCAAGTAATTTTACTAGCTTTTGAATGTTAAGAGAAACTTAGTCCAATATTTTTTGTAAAATATAATATGTAAAACGTACAAAATTTCGCCTTGGTCAAAGCCTTTTTTAATTACATTTGTAAGAGAGTTGATGCTAAAGTTAACAAATGTTTATATCAAGATTCACAATTCTGAATTGTTTTGTAAGGAACGAGGAGTGAGCTTGCGTTCACATGCGCTTAGACTTTGAAGATAATCCATCTTACTGATTCCACAGATAGTGATGTTACCACCAAACCTCTTATTCCCCCAGAGCTAACCAACACTTGTGAAGAACTTGAAGGACGGACTCGGCGGTACGTCAGCTATACTCGCCGTACTAGGCTAGAAGTCCTCCGGCATGGATATTCTCTTTGTAGACAATACACACAGTACAACGTCATGATGGACTGCCTAGTGTTCAAAGTTGTTTATTTAGTCTGCAGTCTGCTAGTTGACCTACATATATGCCTAGATTATTCCTGAACATCTGGAGATAGCTGTCCTATGTATGTAACTTCTTAGAACACTCCTACTGTCCGTATTGCGTTTGAGTATATAGTTCTTTATCAGAGAACTTTGAACTTAATTCGCAAGCGCTGTTGTTGTTTCCAAACCATATAGACGGCTCTCAGAGCCCTTACGGTCTAGGACATCCGCCGCATGGTTGCCCTGAATTCCAACGAATCTTTTTACCTGTAAGAAAAATGCATACTAGTCTTTGTATATGCTCTAGTTGAGATGCTGACCCTACTGCTCTGCAAAACTGCCAGAAAGCCGCACATCTCTCTTTCAGGATTATTCAGGATTTTGAATACGGTAACAATTTCCAATGATGCCCGAATCAACTAACATATAACTTGGAGTACATCAATTTAAATTTGATCCAGATTTTAACTGACTGTCTTCAAGTTTCCTTACAATGTAGTATCCACAAACATTAACGCTTCGTACTAGGTTGGGGAGTTATTTGAAACTATTATTTATGTACTACGATGGTGCGTAAACGAAATATAAAAAATTCACCACCTACTTACTTCAAATGGTATAAATAATCCCCACGTTTATTCTTGTGGATTAATAATAATTCGTCGTATCTCCACGCCACCTTCGCTTTATTCTCATTCTTACTACTAAAATTTTCCAGCGAAAATATTATCATCTCTCGTGTGTTACCATTATGTTAAAACGGTGTTTACTGCTTATTGGATATTTCTCCGGGATACGCAGTTTACGATCCACAGTGTGTTATCATCATAGGCAGTTGCTTTAGAACGCGTAAAAAGTTCTAAATGCCTGTTGAAAGCGGAAGAAACTTCTGAACTTATGTATTTAAACAGGCAATGAATACGATGAAAGCGCGGATCTGGATTGGTTTTTAAAAAATACAGTGTGCGGTTATAATGCTAAATACCATATTTTAAATTAATCTAATCATTAATTTACAGGATGAAATAATTGCAGATGCTTTTGGTCTGCACTTCGCGACATCTGTAAAAAACATTGTTGGACAACTTCCTCCAAATGTCAATACGTGTACAACGTGTGAAGTAAACAGTTTCTCAATGGGCTTTGTGCCCTACACGGAAGGCGAAGTTATCCAAATCATAATGAATTTAAAAAATAAACTGTCAGTTGGAATTGACGAAGTCTCTGTAACACTAATTATAGAATGTTGCAACGAATTAGCTTGCTATTTAGCAATAATAATAAACAAATCCGTGCTAACCGGAACTTTCCCTAACCGGCTACAATCAAAAGTCACGCCAATTTTTAAGATCCCAACAAATTGAAAACTACAGGTCTGTTACGACGTTAAGTACTATATCCAAAATATTAGAAAAGGCTGTTTATGAACATTTGGTTAACTTTATTAATAAACACAAATTACTTACCGACACTCGACACAGGTTTCGAAAAGGGCTTTCAACTGAAAATGCTGAAGTTGTGTTAGTGCAGTATGCTCATGACAAATTAAACATAAAGGAGTGTGTAATAGACATATTTTTCAACTTGTCACGAGCCTTTGATTCTCTTGACCCTACATATTTAGCCCAGAAATTTGATGCATTTAGTATAAGAGGCTCCATTATTAATTAAATCGTTTCATGCATGACCAGTAGAAAGATAACAGTTAAAATGGATCAGAGTACCTCCGATATTTATGATGTTGAGCTTGGAACTCCCCAAGAGGGAATTCTGGGACCATTGCTATTTCTTTTGTATATTAATGACTTTCCGAATTACATCACCGATGGGAGAGTATTTATATATGCAGATCATACAACGGTGGTGGTCTCAGATGCTAATGGAGATGCGGCTATAAAAAAAGTCCAACATACCATAAAAGAATTTTATAAGTGTGTCAAAGCAACCGCTTATAAACTGAATTGAATTGAATTGAATATGTAAAAAAAGTATTAGGTTAGAAAGGAAAGTTTTTGAGATAATGCGATTTTAAGGTTTCAGATGCTGAGAAGCACTAAAAATCGAGTTACCTATGGAATGATTTTGTGGCAGATTAATATTGCCGTCAAAACGCATAATAGGCGCATGTCAAGTCAATAGAAGTTTGCGTTGTCGTCTTTGAATTTAGTATTTCAGACAATAAAAAATGTTAACAGATAATAAAAAACAAACAAAACAATAAACATTTTTGTTTCAAACAGTGACAACAATTTAAACATGAAGCTGCAATGACAAGGAAATTATCACAAATATTTTTCAAATAAGCCACCATTTTGATCTAAACCCTTTTCAACTCTTCTCTTGACACTTTCTGTTGTGTTTTCAATAAACTGGGCAGATTTCACGAATACGTGCTTTCAAAGCCGCTCTTGTGTCGCGTTAGAATTTATAAACATTATCTTTAATTAAAAAATCCAATGGATTGAGATCCGCTGGCCATCTAATCGGCCCGGAGGTTCCGATCCACCTGTCCTCAAAAATAACTGTTAGAAGACCGTCCACTTGTATTGTTCATTGTAAGGTGGGGCTCCGTCTTGCATAAAATGAATTTCTCTAAGTGTTGCTGAAGGTAAATTAACTAGATAATTTTCTTCCAAGAAAGGCAATATGTTTTGGGAATAAAACGCTGCATTGAAATTTTGATCATAAAAAACAGGTCCAATTAGTTGGTTGTTAATAAGCCCAACCCAAACATTGAACTTCCAAACTATCTGAAAGTTGCTGGATTTAGTTAAGTGTAAGTTAACCGTGGACCAGTAGTGTGCGTTATGTCGATTGAAAATACCGTTATTGGTAAAACTGGCCTCGTCACTCCAAATTACTTTGCGCCAAAACCCCGGATCTTCTTGATTTTTTATCATGAACCATTCTCAAAACGCAGTTCGTCTGGGAAAATCTCCAGGAAGTAACTTTTGATGTATCGAGTATTTGTAAGGATGCTGCCCGTATCGTTTCAGTATTTTCTGAATTGAGGAATATGATATGTCAAATTGCACTTCTAGTTGACGAATTGAAATACCTGAATTTTCCGTAACGGCCAATAGAATATGTAATTCATTATCCTCTTGCCTCATCACATAGCAAGTTCTGTTGAGCTTCACTTTAAATTTTCCTGAAGTTCTCAAATTTGTAATTATTTTTTTTAAAAAATCAACGATCAAGACTTCTTTTCTCGGGATATTCTGCATTGAAACTACAAGTTGGTAAATATCTTTGACCATTTTGGTTAAAAATCATAAGGATGTTAAAAAAATCTTCGTTTGTATAATCATTTTCCATTTTTTTCACTAATTTTTTGTGAACTGACGCCAGAAAACTTTGAAATGCTAAATTCAAAGACGACAACGCAAACTTCTATTGACTTGACATGCGCGTATTATGCGTTTTGATGGCAATTTTAATCTGCCATAAAATCATTCCATAGGTAACTCTTAGTAGTGCTTCTCAACACCTGAAACCTTAAAATCGCATTATCTCAAAAACTTTCCTCTCTAACCTAATACTATTTTTTACATATTCTAACTCAGAAAAAAAATCTAGTTTTGGAATTCAAAAGAAAAACTATAGTGTTTCATTTGAAAATCGAAAGTTGACGTCACTTCCGGTTAGGCGGGAAACCGCAGAAAAATTTTAAAAAGTACATTAGATGCAAGAAATGCCACTAAGTATGCCTGCAAAATTTCAAAACTCTGTCTTCCATAATAAGCGAGGAAAAGGTGCTGTACCAACTAAAAAAATCACCCGGTATATGTTAAAAAAAAAAATCGAATTTTTTTGACCAAAAATAAATAGGCCCGAAAACCGACCTTATAGGCCTCCTCCTTTGACATAAAAGATATATTGTGTCTTTGGTATGACATTTCTCAGATATTTCTTTGTTTCAGGTAAGTCTCTTAATCCCAAAGTTCAAGTCGGAAGAATTTCGTAAGTATTGTATTTGCATTCTATCTAATAACATGCAATTCAAATATATTGAGCGAATATCTCAAAAACGAGTGAAATTTGTTTTTTAATTTTTTTTTTTTTTTTTCAAAATAATTGTGCCCCAAAATAATTAACTAGTGCTTTAAAAACATATTACACTAATTTAACTTGTTTGTTTCCGTCTTTTTATACAGATAATATTGAAAAATTATGATTTGTCATTTTCTGACTTGTTATCTACCGTAAGTTATTTTAAATATCTGTGATATGTTTTTTTCTTTATACATGTTTGTGTTTGTTAACATAATTTTTGTAGAATTTCACTGTACCTCCCTGTCTTGTTGGGCAGTGTTTTCAAACAAATAAATAAATAAAACAGTAGTAATAACGCATCTAAATTTGAGATAGCTCATCGTTCTTTCTCATCCTCTGTCTTATCTCTATTATCAACAAAAAATATCATGTATGCGTACCGCTTTAACGTATACAGATTATGTCTTGGATATTGACGCTACAATGTATCATCAGATAGCGATTGGCTCAGAAGAACGTATACGAGTACATTACCTTCCATACAATAATCAATTTTCAGCTGTTGACTCCAACGACACGCGAGAAATATTAATGACCTCTGAAGGTATAGCATGATTGCAATTGAATCTTAAGAACAGATTACCAATAATTAAACAATATGATACGATGTCAAGTACGAATAATAACCTAAAAATATATATTTTTTAGGTATTCGGGAGGGTTATCACATTAGTATTCTATTACAATAAATTTTATTACTTATGAAATGCTAGGTAGAAGTATATAAGCACAGATTATCTGAGGTACATTATCAGTCGATCCACAGTGACAAAAAAATCGAAACGAAATGGCATTCATGGTAGGTTATACCGCAGTGATTTTTTATAAAGTGTAGTGAAGTTTTAAAAGGGTGGTAAATGAGTGGATGAAAATTAAGGTTTTGTTTTAACCATCAGATCAGTGCAAGTTGATAGTATAAACACTTTTCATTAGGAAAGAATGGAAACAATAAACAAAAATTTGTTATGCCGTGCGTATGATACTGAATAAGTTTCTGAACTGAATAAGAGTTATTTGTACTAAAAAGTTTTCAAAAGCATACAGGAATAGACGGTTTAGTCACAGAAAGCTAGAAAAAGGTTTTTTGTGACTCCTGGTCATATTTACATGGGATTCGAATACACGATCTTTTAATTGCAAAGCAAAAGTTTAGCCACTGAACCGCCACCTATTGCTACGAAAATTGAATATCTGTGATATATATCTTTCACAAGATTTCTGTTTAAGTACAAACGACAAAAATTTAATTTTTTTTTTTTTTTAATTAAATGATTAGTAACTTTTTTATTTACTGTTTGGTTTTCTTCAAAGGGTTCTTCCTCTAACTAACACTAACTTACTCTCCAAATTTCAATACAATCGAACTTTTCTTTCTTAAGTTATCGTGTTTATAAAAAACGTGACGGACGAATGGACATACGGACATTTTGAAAGTTGTTCAGAATTCGTTCACTAACACAATGACATTAAATTTTTTTCTCTACGAGCGATATTTACGGTTTTAGAAATGTGCCGATCACATGCAATATACTCTTCGTTTTTGCGAAGAGTATAATAAGGACAAAACGTTGGATGCTAGATAAATATAAAGTCAAGATTTGTATTTGGATTTTTAATCCACGTTTTGAATTGTTTACTGTATAAAATGATGCTACTATTAAATAGTCAAGCTCATATATTTTAGATAGGTAATATAAGAAATATTTTTAAGTTGTTTTATGTCAGATGAGAAGTGTACATTAATTTGTGATTTTTTATAGTTCTTGTGTTATATCGTGTTAAAAAAGTTTTACGGAAACTTTTATGCTTATAATAATATTTTTTATAGGTAATTGGATAACGCATTAGTTTTCTCAGAAAGTCTTTTAACAATTATTTTCTGACACACAAATGCTTAAAGTAGATTAGTTTTTTAAGTTCCACCTCAGAAAAAAATGCCATATGTTAACATTGTACAAGAACATACAAATTCCTAATCAGTTTACTAGTAAAAATACAGTTTAAACTTTTAAATATGAACATGCATTTTTTGAATTGTTTTGTTAAACATTCATGCCAATGATTACGCCGGGGTATTTGATGTTATCAGTTTTTTCTACATACGAGGTAAAATACCATGCAATTCTGCTGCGTATATCGTGATGTAAAGTTAATTAATGTAAGTCGACTTTATCACGAACTGAAAAACATGAATTTTGATTTTAATACATTCAGTTTTAACAACCTACTATTCAGCCATATTGTTATAACACGTAATGCGTGCTCAAGAATCACCGCTAACGTGGATACTGTATTATCAGCATAAGTAAAGATACTCAGACCATCCGTATCAGTATTCATAAACAGATCATTTACATAAATTATGAAAGTACCGGGCCAAGAACTGTGCCTTGTGATACATCACACGTTATTGTGAATTCTCTGCATTTTTCATTATTTGTTACAATATAGTGTTGCCCGTTAATTTAAGTTGTAGGAACAGCCTCGGACTTCGTACGTTTCTAATTTTTCCAGAAGCTTTATATGCCTGATAGTACCAAATGCCTTTGCTAGATGTAGAAACATGGTAGCTGTCGGTATACTTTTATTTACATAAGTATATATTTTTGTTGTCAAGGCGTAATTGCATCATCGGTACATTTATTTGATCTAAATCAGAATTGATTATTTGAGAATGTTACATTTTTCAAAAGATTTATTTAATGGTGTGGTTACTGCTTTCTAAAAAATTTGGCTATATAATCGTGATCATAAGTATATTTATTTTAATTGACTAACTCAAATAGTGTGTACATCTGAGAACCGCTGACGTGACTCTTTCTGACGTACCATACAATAAAGGGAAGGCACCAAGAATAATTTTTAGGTTACAAACTGTTTGACAAAATGTTGTGAATAAGAAAAAGAACGACTAGTTAAATAATAATTTTACCATACATATCGATAATCATAAGTTTTAAATTTTCATAAGTTTCATCTTTATCCAGTATTTTTTCCAAAGTATTGCTGATGTTTAAAAATATCGCCATATTTCTGGAGCTTTACCTAAGTACTACATATGACTTAGTTAAATTATCTACTTTTCTTACAGTTCTTCGTACTTGCTGCCTTGGTAGCCATCGCCAGCGCTGGAGTAGTGAGCGCCCCAGCGGCAGTAGTACCGGCTCCAGTACTTGCCAAAGTCTCAGACGCCACCTACGATCCCGCTCCCCAGTACTCCTTCGGTTACGACGTCCAAGACGCCCTAACAGGCGATTCCAAGAGCCAAATCGAAACTCGCACTGGTGACGTCGTACGCGGCCAGTACAGCCTCAACGACCCAGATGGTACCCGTCGTATCGTTGACTACACTGCCGATCCCATCAACGGTTTCAACGCTGTTGTTAGGAAAGCTCCGTTGCTCGCAGCTGCTCCAGTAGTTCCAGTTGTTCCTGATGTGGAGACTATCGAAACTCTTGCCGAGCCGCTGAGAGCTGCGCCTTTGGTTGCGAAAGCTGTAGCTGCTCCGTTGGTTGCTAAGGCCGCACGAGTTGTGGCGTCGTCAGTATCTCCTGCTGTTCCTGTGGCCGCTCCAACTGCGGCTCGCGTGGCTGCTCCACTTGTGGCCGCTCCTGGTCCATTTGTTTACTCTGCTGTGCCCGCTTTGGCTTATTCCAAATTTTCAGCACCGTTAACTTATACGTTCTTTTAGATGTTCTAGTCATTCATTTGTATATAATTTGCTCAATAAAATAATAATATGATATGAATATTTTTCAATTACCCTTAGAAAATGACATATCTTTTTGAATCTTAATACAGCTAGTCAGTCAAATTTTCAACTTTAGTGACGTGCACTTAGATGAAAAAGTTATTAGAAAATCGATTTGATCTGAATAGGCTAAATACTTTTTTAATGACTTTCTGTAATCATAACTAAAGTTTTCCTCTTCTTTTTTAGAGGCTAGTTTTATTTGAAATTCCAAAAAACTCATTTTGTTATTAAAAATCATTTTGAAAATGTTATAATTTCGGTTATATTGGGCTAAAAATATTTTCCTATAAGTTTTCGAAGTCATTGATTACGAATTAAGTGTTTAAAGTCCGCCGAATACGTTGCTACCTGTGGAGTACCACAAGGGTATGTTCTTGGACCACTGTTTTTCATCATATTTATTAATGACCTAGCGTCTGCCTTAACAAACTCTCCATTAAATCAGCAGGAATGCAATGTTATGTCTTTTACACTTCAGTTCATTCCTAATTCCTAGGATTATAACATAGGTAATAATATACTTCACCGGCCCGAAACACTACGTGACTTAGACGTTATCTTTGACAAAATTATCTTTCAGTATACATATTACACCACAGCCTAACAAGCCAGCAAGACTTATAGGTTTATAACTCATATTTGTAGAAATTGACTATGCCTGCTAAGCATCTAGTGGACAGTGGAACAAATAAATAAATGAAGAACTTAAATACCTTACAATCTTTATTTATTATTAGCTAAGAAACAAAAATGCTGATGTTTGATTAAAACTTTATTGTACATGATGAAATTCGATGAATTTTGATTATTTACAATTTACCAAAAAGCAACTGCTAGAGGAGCTACAAGTCCATTGTAAGCTATAGCTTGAGCTCTATAGGTAGCTGGTGCTAGTACTAGAGGCGGATTAGCTGCGGCTGGAGGCGCAGCATGTACATCGGAAGAACTTTTAGCTACTACAGGATCACTTGATGCTGTTGGGGCAGCCACTATAGGAGCTGTCTTAGCTATAGGTGCAGGAGGTGCTGGACTCGCTTTGACCAGAGGGGCTGATTTGGCTTTTGTAGAGGGTTCTTCATTTTTCGCCACCAGTGGTGCTGCTATGGCCTTTGTAACTAGAGATTCTGCGACTGGAGCTGCTGCCACTCGAGCTACAACCGGTGTTGTTGCTACTCGGGTTACAACTGGTGCTGTTGCTACTCGGGCTACAACTGGTGAAACTAAGGCCAGGGGTACTTTTTTTACCACTGCGTTGAAGCCATTAATGGAGTCCGACGTATAGTCGACAATGCGACGCGTACCATCGGGGTCGTTCAAACTGTATTGACCCAAGACTATGTCCCCATTTCGGCTTTCGATTTGGCTTTTGGAATCTCCTGTTAGGGCATCATGGACGTTGTATCCGAAATAATATTGTGGAAGGGGGTCGTAAGTTGCGTCAGAGAGAGGAGTAAGTATTGAGGCGGGTAGAGCAGCCCTGGCACCCACTACTTCGCCTCTAGCGGTGGCTACCAAAGCGGCGACTGCGAAGAACTGAAATAGTTCATAATTAATAATAATAATAACATGTATTGTGTATTTATTGGTGTGTACAACAAAACACAAGAGAAAATAGAAACAAAAAACATGGTATGCGAGAATACATTTCAAGAAAAAAAATTATAAATTCATACATTGTAAGAATAAACAGATGCAGTCATTAATAGCAATGAAATAGAAAGAAACAATAAAAAGCAATAAGTTTTTCAATTTTGCTTTGAAAATATGAACGTTCTTAGATTTAATGTAAAAAAATGTTATGTTGGGTATCTAATGGTTCTTCAATAATAAATGAATGAATGTTAAATTATTAGCTCTTTTTAGTGGAAAACACAACTGGAAACAATACATTATGGTATTACTAAAAGTTTTGCAAGCTTTGTTAGGACAATCCTGAGCATGTTTCTGACCACTTTTCCTTCATTAAGTAGTTACAAAATTGCATGTTTTCTTCACAAAAATTTCTACGCAATATCATAACATCCTAATAAATATGTTAGAAGTGTCAAGTTAGTACTATATGTGGTAAAATATATATTAAAATCACCTCCTATAACTACAAAGTCCTTAATTGACAGATATTCAAATGAACCATTAAATAACTTTAATAACAATTGGAAATCTCCATTAGGTGGTAACAGGGTGTTTCATCTAAAAGTCCCCGGGTCATTATCTCGTAAAAAAAAGATACTTAAAATTTGTAAATAGCGGATAATTGACACCAAAAAAGGTCTTAAATAATTGTAGTTAGAATTGTTCCTTCGCAGTGCACAGAGATGGCGCTGCGGTGAGAAATTATTTTTCGATGGCTGGAGCCCTGAAACATGATTTGTACGATTAATGAATAAATTGTGAATAATTTTGATTATTTAAAGAATTTTGTAAATACCAGCCGTTTTGGAGTTAATGAATTTTTTTCTCCATTTTTTTGTCTCTGTAAATTTTGAAAACTCCTGTAACTTTTCTGTTTATCATTTTAGAACACCAATTATTTAGAACTTTTATCTTATTAAATTTCATACTTCCTATATTATTACATATTTTGAAAATGTTTACTACTCTAAAATTTTAAAAATTAGTTGCATTTGAAAAAATCTGAAAATTATAAAAATTTTCAAAATATGTAATAATATAGGAAGTATGGAATTTAATAAGATAAAAGTTCTAAATAATTGGTGTTCTAAAATGATAAACAGAAAAGTTACAGGAGTTTTCAAAATTTACAGAGGCAAAAAAATGGAGAAAAAAATTCATGTGCCTCCAAAACGGCTGGTATTTACAAAATTTTTTACACAGTCAGAATTATTCACAATTTATTCATTAATCGTATGAATCATGTTTCAAGGTTCCAGCCATCGAAAAATAATTTCTCGCCGCAGCGCCATCTCTGTGCACTGCGAAGGAACAATTCTAACCGCAGTTATTTAAGATTTTTTTTGATGTCAATTATCCGAGATTTACAAATTTTAAATATCTTTATTATTTTACGAGATAATGACCCGGGGACTTTTAGATGAAACACCCTGTATATATAGCAACAGTTAATAAATTAGCGCTACAGAAGTACAATGGAGTGATATTTAACAAACGATAATTACCTTGAGTGCCATTATGCTCCGTTATTTGACAGTGAGGATCAACTGATACAGTTCAACAGATGTAATCACTTTATATACTATGCTTGAATGTTTCATAAGCAAAACCATTTGTTTTGATAGAATACTAAGCAACCTAACCCACTCAAAAATCTCCAAATTTATTTTTTAACTGTACTTGTGGTACATATTTAATTAATTTGTTGCAAATGGTCTATTTTAAAACAGTCATTGCACTAGAACTAATGTTTTTGCATTATCTAATCACATTGCATTCATGGCACATATTATTTAAATAAATTTTCTGATTATCATAGTTTACGACTTCACGCGAATCACATTTTTTAGGTATTAGTACACGCAAATTAGATTAAAAAACAGTGAATAGAAGAAATAATTTATAAAGTAATAATATTTGAGATGCGTACACTAGATAGGGTTAGAAATAGATATTCGAAAAGTTCCTCCTCACTTTTTTTTACAAATAAACTACCACTAACTGGGATTTAAAGCTGGTTTTGCATTTTTATCTTGTAAACCGTTCGTCGAAAGAGAAAAAATCATAGGAAATAAAAAATTTGTCGTTAAATTCTGCATTAAAAATGCTCTATTAACCTTGTAGCTCATCCTCACCTATTTCGTGCTAACAGGGTCTGAACAGAGGGGTAGTTTGGAGCGCATAGGTAAAAATCAATCCTATTCGAAGTTTCACAGCGAATATCTTAAAACCGGTTACTTTAACGAGAGAAATGCTCGGGAATGAATTTATAGAGAGGAATTCACTCTATAAGATGCATGTATGGCGGGTTTTGACGCAAGTGATTTTTATTTATTTTCCCCTTTTTGATTCATCGAGTAGTATGGCCAAAGCAGGTACCTTTGACGACATTTATACAGCCTACGTTCACTTTATTCGTAATCATTTCGGCAAAAAAGTGACTGTAGTGTTTGACGGGTATGCTGACAATGGCTGCAGTTCGAAGAGCATCGAAAGACTTTTGAAACGCATCTCATACGCCACTGACCGAAATGCAAAATAAAATGATAAACAATCTCACGAATAAGGACCGCCATTATTTCGCCATTGGTGGAGATATTTAAAAACGAGGGAATCAAAACAATTACTGCTGTAGACGACGCTGACGTACTCATAGTTCAAACCGCCTTAAATGAATATCATGAAAATGATACAGTGGTCATCTTCGGAGAAGATATTGATCTTCTCGCATTGATTATCGCTCGCGCACCTGAAGATAAAGATATCCGTTTCTTAAGAGAGGCTCAGGGAAAAATGGAAAATAAAGCGTATAGTTCTCGTGACTTGCAGTCCTCGGAAGTTTTAAAAAGCTGTAAGGAGATAGTTTTGTTTGTCCACGCGTTCAGATGCGACACCACTTCAGCTTTCTTTGGTAAAGGAAAAGTGCAAACGGTGGAATGCGTCAATAAAAGAAAAGATCTCGAAGAGGTTGTCCGTATATTCAACAACCGTAGCTCAACGAAACAAGAAATTACAAGTGTTGGAGAGCAATTCGCGCTTGCATTATACAAAGCCCCAAAAAAGAGACATCTTTGAATCATCAAAGGTTCATTATTTTCAATAAGTTGGTCGGTCAATCTAGTACTACCGGGATTCTACCAAGACTGACACCAACGTCTGAGGCATTACGTCAACATTCTTACAGAGCATTTCTCCAAATTCAATCTTGTCGGGGAGAAAAAAGTAGGCAACATCTTAGCACCCATTTATACCACCGAGTTACCAGCACCAATTTCCATCCTACACTAATATCCTGCAGCTGCAAAAAGGGTTGCGGAAAACAATGCAGCTGTGTTAAGGTTGGATTGCTACTGATGAAAACTAACGAGTTCGAAAAAACTTGTACAACTTTTCTAGAGTTGAAATCGAATGTAAGGTTCAATAATTGTTGTGAATGACTGAATTTCAATAAATAATTTAAGTATTATCAATATTTTTTTTTTCCTTAAAATGCCAGGAATCCTATCATGTAACTCAATACTTCGTCAGTATTAGCTAGAAGAGTAATTGTTTTGATTGTTTTTCTAATAATGAGTGTTTTAAAGTGTTTTCCTAAGTAATATATTAGCGTGGCCAGATTAAGGTACCAATATACAGAAGGTGGATACTTTCATATTAAATAAAAAAAGTGTGAATGACTAAATGTAAATAAATCATTTAAATATTTTCAATATTTTTTTCTTTAAAATGTTAAGAATCCTATCATGTAAGTCAACACTTCGTCAGTATTAGCTAGAAGATTGTTTTGATTGGTTCTCCAATAATGAGTGTTTTAAAGTATATACCTAACTAGTATATTAGCGTGCCCAGATTAGGGCAACAATATACAGAAAGTAGGTATTTTCATAATAAATAAAAAGTGTGTAAATTGTGATTTGCTTAATACCTAAATAATATTCTCTAATCGTGATAAAAGCAAATAAATAAAAAATAATTAATTGTAAAAAATCTTTCACACATTTTTAAAACTATTGAAAGATAAAATATTTTATACGACCTTATTTTAATATTAGGAACACCAATGCAAATTTTTTCCAATGTGGTTGTATCATAAGCTAAACTATTAATTAGTTTGTACAAATAAACAATACTGAAATAAATTCGTCTATTATGGAGAGTCATAACGTTACATTTAGATACGTTTTCTGGGTAATTAGAGTCACTGTACCGGTAGGAATATAATTAAAATCTTTGATAATTTTTTTTATATATCCTCTTCAATTTGAATATATCTAGTATAAAAAGGACTCCCTCTATACCACAGAACAATAATCAAGTCTTGGATGTGTAAAAGTTGTGTCTAATAATAATAAAGTTTTTATATTTTTAAAAGATTTCGAATTACGTATTATAAAGCCAAGAAGTGATGGGTAATAGACGAGCAATAGGCGTGACATGATTATTAATTAAACATTGAATAGAACACCCAGATACATTTTTCCTTCAACTCTCTCAAATGTACATTATCCATGAGGTACTGAAATTGCATGACTCGTCTACTTCGTATATAGGTCATAATCTTACAGTTTTGAATATTAAATGGTAAATAGTGATTAATTGACCACTCGAATATTTTATTAATATCGGCTTGCATTAATGTACAATCTATAGGATTTTGAATTATTTTTATGTCATCAGCGAAGAGTAGTATTTCACAGTGTTTTACAGACTCGACAATATCGTTTACGAATAACAAAAACAAAAGAGGCCCCAGGTGTGAGCCCTGCGGGACACCTGAATCAGCAGTAAACATATCAGATTCAGATTTATTAACTCTGACAAATTGTTTTCTTTCTAACTAATATGGGGAAATGAACTGCATTAAATCACTGAAAGAGAGAAAATTGTTTTTACTTACTTAAAATAACATAATAATCCACTTTGTCAAATGCCTTGGCAAAATCTGTGTAAATATCTTGTACGTCTTACATATCTACTTATTTTTGGGTGCTTATTCAAATACCCTAGTAACATTTTGCTCTAAAGTTATGATAAATTATAGTTTCTATAGAACATAATAGTACGTGCCTCTGGAGGTTGCTGTACATAACGGACATGACCTAATTTCAATAAGAAACATTCCACGATGCTATTTTACGTCTGTTCCAAAGAAATAAAAATTCTAAATCTAACAGAACGTGTTTACCAAAATTAAAAAATAAATAATAAATAGGTATATATTTTAGCTGTAGGCACGGTAGCTAATCGGGCTAAAACCTGTTGTGTGGCAGACCGATTGGTCACACTGTCCATCGTGTTCCGGGTTCGATCTCCAACTCTAGCACTGGCAATATCAGTGCGTAATGAATATTGCCTGCGTATTTCTAATAGCAAAAAAATTAAATTTGTAAAGTAAGACCTACTCACAAACATGAGTTAATATCATTAAAAATCCCGTAATCCACAAAAAAAACACTTTTTAATTTATTTTATGAAATATTAGCTATAGTCTATATAATTGAAGCTATTCTTGTTACGCACTATCATTGAATGTAACGTGAAACAGTGTGCTGACATATGGCCCCACACACACGCTTAGACTACGAGAACGTATTCAATATTTGTTTCCTGTTCCTCGTAGCAATTACCACTTTAATTATTTGTTACAAATTAAATTTTTTCGATTTAAGGGTTGGTATTTGGCATAGCCTATTTAAAAAAAAATGCAAGTTGCTTATTGTGTAATCTTCCGGGGAGCTTCTGATTTGGGGGCTGTGTATTATTTATGTTTATGTATACCTATAACTCAATAAATACCTCGTAGCTGCTCTGTTTTAACTCTGATAGAGTTTTAAATGCTTAATATTTTTATATTAATAAGGAAAATTGTTGATTCACGTTGATTAAACTGATCTCATTGAGAAGTGTTTATCTTATTTTAAAAATTTCAAACATAAATTTCCCTTATTAAATTGTGTAAAAATCTTATATCCTTGGAAAATTAAGTTTTTTTTGAAATTTTTAAATTTTTCATAATGTTCAGTTTAATGTTTTTCCAGTTTCCAAAATTCAGTTTACAATATTTTACAGATGTTAATATTAATGTTCACTTTAAATTTACTTACACTGCTAAAGTTTAAGCCTTCATATTCTTCCTGAGACAAACTTTTCCATATCATAGAAATAAAACCCTATGTAACTTTCCTCATTTTATTATAATACAAGATAAATATATACAAAATAATTAATGAACCAGTCGTCTACATTCACAACACAGAATATCCATGTGGATATGCCGCATAAGGAGAGGCTACTCGAGCTATAGCTGGCGCTCCAACAAATGGTGCAGCTACACCTAACGGTGCGTTCCTCACTAATGCATTAAAACCATTTACTGGATCAGCCACGTAGTCAACAATACGACGCGTTCCGTCAGGTTGGGCCACGTTGTATTGCCCTTGGACGATGCCATTAGCCCTGGATTCGACCTGACCCTTAGAATCCCCGGTTAATCCATCCTGAACGTTATATGCGAAGGAGTAGGCTGGGTTGGGATCGAAGGTTGCATCAGAGACGAGCACTCCTCCCCTGGCGACGGTTACCAATGCGGCAAGAACCAGAAACTACAAAAGATATAATGAGTTTAATATGTTTTTTTAGCGAATTAGGAGGCGAGTTAAAATTGCGTAAAATCAGTTATTGGATTGAGAGAATGTCTGGTACATATGCAGTACTTATGTGGTAAAATAATTTAAACTCAAAAACAATTTGGAGTAAAATAAACGTTTTGTAATATTAAGTCATATTTTTGAGATTCAGCTTGGAGTCTGTGAAAATTAAAAAATAGTAATAAGCATCCTACCTTAAGATGGGATGATTAATGCAAGGTTTTTCCTCTCTAAAAGCATAATATAACTATCATAAATTCAATTCAACTCAATTCAATTTATTCGCCTTTAAATGCCACAATGGTACAATTACAATTGTTGTACAATGGATAAGGTATGTCAGTTTGTACAAAAATTCATGAGAAACATACAAGAAAATGTATAAATATAAAAAAATAATATATAAATTAACTATATATAACGGTTCTATAATATACTAATATGTATACTTCGTTATAAAAAGTAGATAAACATGAAAATACTAATGTTAATTTAGATGATTAGATTATTTTGCTAGTGCATTGTAAAAGAACGTATAAAAACTCTCTTATCCCCTAGTATTTTCTGATGTATCAGTTTCATTCCTTCTCGTGGTAGCTAATCTAAATTTTCTCTTTTTATTTAATATAGTACAGGGTGAATCACCATAAATACTCACTAACTTGACTTGTCAATTCAAGAATTTACAAAACAACAAAAAATCATTTTTTCACAATGTTTCGTACGCCATATTGAAATAATATTGATCCCTAACCTGAGTTCTATCTGATTTGTTTAAATGAAACACTTATATCTGACTCGAGAATCGGAATCCTCATATCTTTTAACCTAATAATATATTTCATATTAGTATTGCTAATATTTATAAGAATGTCGATAATTTATTAACTACAAAGAGCAATGTGACAATAATTTGTTTATCTAAAATTTATTTTTGTCGATACAAAATGTCAACAGGTACAAAACATTACACCGATGGAGTCATATTAGATACACTAACAGTATACCTCGCTAATAATGAAAATGCCTAGCTAGAACTTCAATGAGAGAGTCCAGGAGACTTTATCCGGATCGTCCCGGCGGAATACTTTGTTTTCAAACTTTCGGCCAAGATCTGTAATGCAAAGACATTGAAAAATAGAAAAGAAATAGGACTATTAATAAAAACCGTAAGTTGAATATTTTGTTATGTTTTATTGAGGACCGAAAGAAGTTCCTGAGGGATATTTCAAGAGATTTAGATTCTGTATTACAGAAATTATATCTCAGTGATAATATTATAAGAAGAAATTTTTGACAAAATATCCTGAAAAAGCATGGTGAAGATCCACTAATTTTCAATAATATTTTCTGGATCGATAAAGTGTCATTCCACCCACCAGGAATAAATAACAGAATCATTGCTGAACATGGGCAATTTTTCCATATAGTAGAAAAAATCCAGTTCCAAGACCGCAGAACTTTGAATGTATTGGCTAACATATTCAATAAGAGAGTTATATATACATTTTGAAGGCAATACGATTAGTGCTAAATGTTTAGATATATAAAGAAATAATCGAAAATCACGTAATCTTCTTACTGAATAAAATGATTAGAACCATCTAGCAGCATGATGAAGTCCCTTATTACAATAATCAGAATGTAACAATTTTGTTGAACCAAAATTTCAACTAATGCGTAAGTAGATAAGGACTTCTGACATGCCTTTCCCCCAGAAGTCCAGATTTCACGCCACTTGATTTTTCTAGGGCTATATGAAAAATAAAATTTCGAAAAAAGATCTGGTAGTATCGATAAAGTGATGGAAAAATCATTGGAATAATTGATCACATCAGTACAAGCAATATCATGAAGGAACTTTGATAAAATATTGAACCTGTGTCGAAATAGTGATGGTTCTCACATAGAACAATTATTGTGATTTTCTTGTTAATTTCTTTCAATAAATCTCTTGTTTTCTTTTGAAAATAATATTATTTCTGTGCATGGTGTTTCATAATTTTCAATACCTACTGAAACTTTTTATGGTGAAGCTCTCTGTACTTGCTTACTTAATTACTAAACAGTACTTTTAATACTTAATATGTTTCTTTCCCTTGTAAAACGTTGAATTCAATGCTAGTTTAATTGTTTTTACACAGCTATATAACTATCGAATGCATCAAAACAAATAGAATGTCATCGCTATACCACGACATTTGCAGGACATCAACGTCATATTGTAGCAATTTAAAATAGTTATATATTGTAGATTTTTCTTGGATAACCGATTATATTTCTACCGCTTTTCGTAACTGAGTAATTTTTACATAATTACATGTAATTTAAAAATCATGAGTATACCAAACTAATATAAAAGATATTAAATTCAAAATTTTTGTGACTTTCATCGTATTAAGAACATAATTTTCACCCAGAAGAGAAAGTATAATTATTAAACACAAATTTCAAGTGCTTCTTTTATAGTTTCACAATAATTTCATTTTTTTTAATTTACACTTACCTTGAATGTCATGTTGAGTCTGTTGCTTGTCTGTAGATTGACTGATATCGTTTATTGGGATGTGCACTAGTTTATATACTAATACCGATCGTTTCACAGGTAGTGATAGAATACTAATTTAAAAACACACCTGTGTGGCACGCTTTGATACATTTATGCAGTGTCAATCTCGAAGATGTTTCCCAAAACAGTCAGGACTGTCTTTCAACTCATAAATTAATCAGTCGATAGAAGCACCATGTATTAATAAAATACATATGTAATGAGATCTTAATCTGATATTTAAAGTGCATTAGAAAAAAATTAAAATAATATACAATATACAATTTTATCAGGGCCACGCAAAATATCTCGCTTAATATCTATTCTAGAAAAAAAAGATTTAGTAAAAGTTATCCCAATTTTTGTGAACTTTATTTCAGTGTTCATAGCTTACTTTGTAAGGTATAATACAAAATCATGAAAAATAGGAAAACCCCAAATGCCCATCTTTATTTGAGGGATACGAAAAAATTTAAAGTGATGAAAGTTGAAGATAGATATAGATATACAAAAAATTCTAAAAACGCAGTAGCTCTTGACATACGCTTTTGTGCAAAAATAAAAAGAACAAATCACAAAGCATGCCAAAGCATTAAATTCGTTACTTTTTTCTCTTTCCAACGATATAAAACATGTCACAAAAATTTTAAATTTTATGAAAACCATATCTACATATTGAACCGTAAAAATTAGCCGACAGACAGACAAACTACGGACAGAATTTTTTTTATCTTAAACTTAAAATCTCGACGTTTCGTGACATTTTAAGCCTATTTAAAAAAAATATCAACATTTTTTTACAATTATTATACTTCCACTCCACTAGGTGGATGTGGAGGTAAAAGAAAAGAAAGACAAGAAAATGTCGGATTCGTTCATATAGCACTAATCATTTTCTTCGAAATTTATTTAAAACTTGTACTGACAAAGATGTGGTTGAAGATCTAATAAAATTCCAATTTTCTGTATTTTGTTTACGTGATTTTTCTAATCAAATATGGAAACTGAGACATCTCGTGGCATTTTACTACAAATGTTTTCATAACTCAGATTACTTACATAATTAATATATTTGAGAGATTTTAATGAAAAGATAGACATCAAACCTTTCGGTTTAATAATGAAAACTTAACCCGAAATAATATGTATAAGTTTTGTTGCTTTAGTTTTCATAACTATGACTAGAGTACATGAATATATTCAAATATTTAGTTCAAATTTTGTAATACTAACGTATTTTAAGTAATTTCCCTGTTTTGTTTTTCTTATCAGGGCCGGATTTACGTTTGAGAGGCCCCTGAGCACTTCTTATGTGGGGGCCCCTTGTAATATAAAAATTATTTGAGATTTGGATGTTACTCTTGTTGAATGGAAAGTTTAATTTTTTTAATTTGTAAATTAACTTTCTCTTGCGTTTTTATCTCTTTTCATTTGTATTTTTTTCATTTATTCCTAAATTTTTATACATTCGGGGGCCCCAATTACGTGCCCCAAGTGCCCTTATGTAAATCCGTCATTGTTTCTTATATAGAAATCAATAAATTGAATTTTAAATATTAAAAAAAAATGTTTTTGAGGCACTAATTAAGGACATTCACATATTACCCAAGCAGCATTCAAAGTGACGGGAACTGGCATCTGAGGCATCGGAACTTTAATATAGTAGGAATGATATAACTGTTACTAAATTTGTGACTTTGGTAATATTTACTTTGTGGTATGCATTTGTAGTGACAATTATGTAGATTCTACTGAATTCAGGCATTGTATAGTTATAACACTTTCAGGTAACTGCTGCACAATCTGCAACGTCGCGGATACCACTCTGCATTACTTTGAAGGATCCTCAACTGCAAAGTGAAAATTGGTAGTAATGCCGACCGCACAGCATTACCAAAGGACCACTTCAAAGTAACGATAACTTCAACATAGGGGCTCTGAAGTTATTTTTACTGCTCCCCACTAATTGAAAATGACTACAAAGTTACATATACCTTGAACACCTACTATAAAGTAATATTAACTTTTAAGACAATTTATATAATTATTTACATTGAATAAAATGGCGGCATCTGAAATGCTCAGTAAAAGCGAAATAAAGTTTATCGGCACTCATCCACGTTTTATACACTCAAAGAAATAGTATGGGTAAATTCAACAAAAAAAAATGGTTAACTAACAATATCGTTAATTTTGTTAAACCAAACTATATTCATGGTATTTTTAAACAAGAGGTGATTGTTATTTTAACCAATAAAAAGTTGTCGTACAACAAAAGAAACATTAACTTAAAAATAGATGAATAAGACTATTGTTTTGTTCGTCTGACTATTATTTTGTTGAATTCTGTCAAATTAAAATAGATAATAATATATTTTATTTTTAACTATTATCGAATTGTAATTCTAACCCAGTATTAGTTCGCTGTGCTATTGTACTTGGTAGACAAACCAATATTATTGTCGTCTTCTAGAAGTTCTAAAAAAATTACCATAAAATTTGCTTGCTTACCACGTAGTCTATTACAGAAATTATTCCCAGATGACGCCACATACAAATCACTGACAATAATCAATCATGCATTATCTTACACTCTTATGAATTTATAGAAAATTAATAACATGATTGCAGTGTTCAAATTCTCTCAGGGATCATCGATATATTTGGATGGATCTTATAAACGATCTCTAATCTTTGGTTTGGGTGATCTGATGTCTCAATACTGAGATTTTGGCTAACCAAAAAAAACTTCATCATACAATAAAGTGTAGATCAACCTAAAAATTAGTTGGTGAAAAAAAACAAAGTCGTTACTACGTACTATTTAATTGTAGACCAAATTGAAAATGGTTAGTGAACATAAAAAAATGTCATTGTACTATTTAATTTGTTACAAGAAGATATGATTATTAAACTACTATTTGTTTACGAAAACAAATAAAGTTGTATGACTATTCTTTACTGATTGATTTAACTATGAAACTAGATAGGCGCGATTTCATATGCTCTTTTTCTTTGAGTGTAGAAAACTGAAGAAGCAGTTAAACAGTAGTGGAAATAGTGATTCTTCAGAATATATTGCACACATGAAAGATTATTTCGCCACAGCAAAACCATCATTTTTGGCAACAAGAAGTGCAAAAGTGTTCCCATCAACGCAAGGAGAAGAGTATTCGAAAACTATAACAGTTTGTAGTGATATTAATGATACTGTGTACTGCACGAACGTTACAACTTATCTTTAAAACACAGATTGACCAATAGTTCAGTTAGTGATTCACTGAGCATATTAAATGAATTTGCCGATTATTGTGTCGATGGGGAACGGACAATATCGGTATAACGACATAAGACATTGTTTGTGTATATACTGCGCGGCTTATAAATATATGGAACACCACTTGTGAACTGAAAACCATGAACTTAATTTATTGGTAGATTGTGATGTTCTCTCAAGCTTCTGAATATTACTGATTGTCTAGACATCGTTACTGTTTAAAATACTGATTTGTGATAGATTTTATTATTGTCAAATGTGACCAGTCTAGTCTTCTTTGCATTGATAAAATCGAAGTGTACTATGACGCGCAGTGTACAATAAATTGAACTGAATGAAATTAAATATAAACTGATCACTAAAATATGAAAACTCTTATGTATTCTTTCCATTATTATTATTACACACCTTACGTTAATAAATACATTTCCAAGACATACATTGTACAACATCGTTTTCAGTAAAAAAACAAATATTTTATTTGCACAAGTTTATTAACAACTTAATAATATCAGATAATAAAAAGTACTTTGTAAAAGTATAATAATTATTTTTAATCCACATCACACACAGTGACACTTTAACAGTTATTACGTTGCCAATTAAAAAAAAAAAAAAAATTACCTATCTCGGATCTGCCAATTGTACCAACATGAAAATAAGTTGGTAGCAATAGTTACCAAGATCTTATAGCGTCATTGATCCCATTTCGTACATCTAGGTAAATATAACTACACAGTGAAATTGTTGTAGTTCCCGTCACCACTTTTAAAGTAGCAACAACTATAACGTTGGTGGCATCTGCTACTTAATGGGAAATATAACTTGTAGGGAAATAATTTTGGTTTTTGCCACCTCTAATATGTGACAAATACTTTGCTGACATATATACCACTACAAAGTGACTGCAATTAAAATCCCCATTTTTCTGTTGTTGAATGAAGACAGAGATTGACACAGATAAAAATATAATTCAATATATATTTTTTTTTATTATCGTCATTTGCAAATATGTTTTATAAACAGATTATTACTTTATAATATATAAAATTAAAAAAAGAACATTTTCCATAAAAAATTTTGCAGTTTTGCTTGTACACATAATTTTTGCAAAAATTTTTTTTTCCGAAAAACCCATTTTCTCGAGGGGGCGTCTTTTTTATCGAGGCATCATAATAATATTTTACAGAAAACAAGTGGTAGTTTTAATATCCACACCCAGGGTAAATGCAAAACATCATGATTTATAATGCTTATGCATGTTGTATATAATCACCTTAACTTGGACCTTGGACATATTATGTGCTCTAACTCAATAAGTCATTAATTTGCTATTCGAATAACAGAGAGCCAAATATATAGTTTGCGCTCTCATTCCGGTCAGTTGAGCTAGGACATGTGTTGCACACTTAGAGTTTGAAACTCATGTCCTATAAATGTTATTAAGTAACACCCCCAGAAAGGATGTAAACTACCGTAATTCAAGATATAACGAAAAAGCTATCCTGTTGCTTATTCGTTTCATTTCCATAGTTTTTTTTATAGGGGTGGCGTCTCTCAACCCCGTAGGGGTGGTTTTCAAGCACAGCGTCGAACATAGTCTAGTTTCTTCTCTCTTCCACACAATGCAGGTGTTTCGAATTTTTATAGAAGTCACTGTAACTTTTTATAGTCAAACCTTACATAGGGGGTAGTTTTCACACCCTCTGTGGGTTGACACTGTAGAATGTTGATGGTACGTAAGTTTCTGGTTCTATTTTAGAATACTACGCAATTTCAGCCAATCATAGCATCAATGAAAATAGAAATCCTGTTGGATTTTACGTTTTTTCTTGTTTTTCTCGCGTCCTTTGAACTTAAGGGTGGTTGTTCTTAACCCTATAGGGGCAGTTTATGAAGATTACGTCGGATCTGATGTAGTTTCTTAACGCTTTAACAAAACTTAGACATTTCGAGCTTTTTCAGCAGTCATTGCTGTTTTGGATCGATTTTTTTATATAGGGGGGCTAGTTTTCGCCCCTCCCTGGGGGTGTGTTTCATATCTATTGTATGTACGCTGCTGTTTAACCTTAATTTGTATAATTCGATTGATTAAGAAGTAACAACTATTCTCGTAGCTTAATCTTCTTTTTATCCCATTTCAGGGGTGTTTTTTGGCTTAAGCTAATGATTTTGGGGGTGTACGATGACCCCAGATTCGGGTTCAGCGACCGAAAGTACATAGGAATACATGGGTCTGGTTCGCTGCTTTGAACTTTTTTTTTGTGGGGCTGTGTTATTTTATGTTGGACGACAGCCTTTTAGTAAGCGGTCAGGAAAATGTATTGAGGTAAATGGTGGCCATTTCGAGCATGTCATAAAATAATCGATATCTTTAAAACTTTTAAGTTTGTTGTGTTTTATTATCTTTTTACGAAATATAGTTGTTGGTTAAATTGATGTGGTTCTGTTGTTTTCATATTTTTTGGCCTTGACAAGTCCCGGGATTGATCCCTGGGGTACACCTAAGGCTTGGTGGTATGAATTTAAGTTACAACCTCAATATTGTGTAAATTAAAACCGACCGGCAGAGGCTTAATATAGTACAGGTATTTTTATATATATATTTTAACATATTTTTTTATAAAAATCGGGTTTTTGTATGTATAATTTTAAACAGTATGACACTTCACATTCATCCATGTTAGTTTGTATACACGCTTTGTATTAAATACATATTTGTTTATTACTAGTGAGTTTAATTCACAATAATTAACCACCCCTAGAGTTAATACAGAACAACTATAATAAATAAAAGTTAGCCTAAACTAAGAATAGCAATGCAAGTCCATTATTTTTAAATGCCTATAAAAATACTTACTTTTGATGAAACCGATGAGTCCCTAGCTATCTAGACTAACTCAGTATGTAGTATGTAGATTTTTCAAAAATGATTTTAATTAGCGACTTCTAACAAGTATACGTTTTTTAGAAATAATGACTCCAATAATTTCTCGTACAGTAACTAGAAGTGAAAGAGATACAAAACTTAGAAATAATGTATTGATAATTTTTTTTAGTAGTTATTGTGAAAGATAAGTTCTTCAGTCCACATGGTTCCAATACTTACCCTTACCCCAAAGAGGTGAAAAAGAGGTGAAAAGCTGCCACCATCCTCATGTTGAAAAATGTAATATTTGATAAAGTATTGGCGACTTACTTTTGAAACCTAATGTTTCTGGGATCGTTGATTACGAATCTGAAGTTAAAATTACTAAATTCAAAACTACGATTACAATATGGCAGAGAGATTGTTTGTCTAGAGCAAGTGCTTTCAACGGGCAAAGAAATAGGTATCTAGATAATGCTGTAAATTAACGAAAAATAGTATTTAATATATTTAAATACTGACTAATTAGAGTGACAAAATGGCGATATTTTCATTTAAAAAATGTGAAGGCGCACTTTGTTTTGATCATAACTTCTTTGTTTGTATGCTATAAAAACAAAATAAATGTCACTTAAAAATTAATAATCAGTAATTTTTATCCTTGTATTTTTGACGTGTGCCGCAGTTTCTGAAATATTTAACAATGAAACCAAATACTTACAAAAGTTCCTGTTTTTCTCAAAATTTGATTCTCTTTCGGATCCCCAATGTTTTCTTTTTGGGTTCCTCCCCCTGAAAAGGGGCGGTATATAGCAATCTTCCTAAATTAAAATCACTAGTTACTGTACTATTAACAGAAAGGGCATAAAGCTAACAGACTATTTCTCTCCCATAAATGTTTTTCTACCAATTTTGAGGCTGATGTCTAGAATAGTTTTCGTGCTATCGCCAATAATGCTTTTAAACTTAACGCCTTTTATCATATTATGATTACAATATTTTTCTAAGAAATATTGGAATATTTGGCTCAGTTTTCATATTTTACATACACCTGAAGTCTACAGACTTCAGGTTTGTGAAACACCCTACATTATAGTAAGTTTTGATCTTTGTAGTGAGAAACTAGGTAATTTCTCTTCAATAGTCTGTATCAACTCTCTATAGCTTCTTATTAATTAATTAAAAATGCGTTTATTAATTTTTTCTTTATTTTTTACGGAAAAAATATAAAATGATAAATATATTTACAAAATAATAAATCAGCCGACTTCTATAACACATAAGGATAACCGGGCGCTGCTAGATAGGGGGAGGCTACTCGTGCCACAGCTGGAGCAACGGCAAGTGGTGCAGGCGCTGCCACATATGGAGCTGCCCTAGCTAGAATAGGGGCAGCAACACCTAAAGGCGTTTTCCTCACCACAGCGTTGAATCCATTGATCGGATCGGCGACATAATCCACAATACGACGGGTACCATCGGGTTCGGCAACGTTGTACTGCCCTTGGACGATACCATTAGCCCTGGACTCGACTTGACCTTTGGAATCACCAGTTAAGGCATCTTGGACGTCGTATGCGAAAGAGTACGATGGATTGGGGTCAAAGGTTGCGTCTGAGTATCTCGCGAAGACTGGGGACGCCACCACAGCAGCTGGGGTACCGATTACTCCTCCCCTGACGATTGCTGCCAATGCAGCGAGAATGAAGAACTAGAAAAATGAGAAAATTGGTATGTAGGAAAGTTAAAAGTACGTGAGTTTAATACTGTAAAATGCATTTAATTTAATAAATAGCAAAGGTATTTAAATTTTATAATAATAGTAATAATAATATTACAAGTAACCCTCTGCTTTTTCAATTAACCAGAAGTCTTTAACATTTTTTCATAACTTAATGAACATCAGATATACCGAGTCCGGCAATGGGACACATTTTGGCGCGCCACTGTCTAACACAGGAAAGCGTAGGTGAACTATCCCTACTACTGTTGTGTTTGTTATTGAATGCAGTTTAGTAGCTGTGGAGAATTGGCCAGTGAAAAAATCGCTCAAACAATTATGAACTTTTTCAGGAATAAGTTTCCTACTCGATTAATTTTCCGATATGGAGACATTGCTTGGTTAGCGCGTCAATGGCTTCGATTATTTTGTTATGGAGATTCCTAAAGTCTAAAATGTATATAAACATAAACAAGCCCCCATACACTCGATGAACTAAAAGTTAATATAATTCAAGAGATAAGAAGAACTTCGACGCGTAGTTATGACCCACGTTCGAAAAAATATTGAAAAGTGTATAAGCATACTGATGTAGACATAAAAATCCACCATTTAAAAAAAAAATTTGTACTGTCAAAAACTGCATTCAATAAGTACTATTTTTCACATTTTTAATAATTTTTAAAATACATTTTTCTTATCACAATATAACGAAAGACGACACATTCCATTGTTGGATAGTAATAATAAAAATAAATGTCTTCATTGTAAACTACAAGTTGTAAAATTTACAAATGACAATGTTCGGAAATAGTTACAGGTAATCCTCTGCTCTTCCTCTTAATCAGAAGTCTACAACGTTTTTTTATGAAATTTGAAGATTTATTTTTAATAATAGAAGGCCATGTCCAACGTCAACATGAATTTCAATTTTTTTAAGTCCTTTTTCTTTTTCCACGAAAATTATTTTTAGAAAAAAATACGTGGCAGAAAATCCCGAAAGAACAACAGAAAAATTAAAAGCACAGGCAGAATGAAACAGTTAGTTTTAAATGAGAGCATAGTTTATAGAGTAAAATGCCTTTGATATGAGAAATAGGAAGGATATTTAAAATTTGTGAATTTACAAATATTTTTCAGAAATTGAAAGGCCCTCCGACATATTTTTAATAAAAGAGGAAAGCCCAGATCCCATTTCAACGTGACGTTTGTGAATAATAGTATAAAATTATACGATATATATCATATTTATCCCATGGCTTCAGTAACTTTTTTTTTAAAAGAACTTAATTTACATGAACTATAACCGATGAACTATTAATATTCTAATATCTCCGCCCTCTATAGAAATTCACTTTTCACTTTCCACTATCCAATTTAGGTACACAATTTCACTAAACCTACCTGTAGCGCCATGTTAAGTGTTAGAAATGTCAATGTTGATCGACTGATATCGCTCACTGCTCGCATTTAGTTTATATACGTACCTACTTAAGTTTCATAAGTGTATAATCGTCGCTAGGGAATACTAAGTACTTTGGCAACATTACCAAAACGTTTTCAAATTCACATAAGCTTTCTTATTACCATAAGATGGGTATATTCTTGTTTCCAAAGTCGCATAATGCTGTTATCTAACTTTTGGGAAGGTGCATATCAGAATGTCGCGTATGCAAATCTATTTAGTCTAGACGCTTTTAATAAAGAAAGGATGGTGTGATTAAATAGAGTAGGTTCAGCGGAAAATAAAGAAGTCATAGTCATTTATCGTTCGGGAATTGTCTGATGAATATCACTCTCTGATGTAGAAAATTGATTCAATCGTCGTTTTTTGCATTTTTGGTACATTTTGATGTCAGAGATGCAACTAGTTTTGCGAAAACGCACTTGTAGAAAAAAAAGGTACGTTTTTTAATTTTTCGTGCGAAGCTCGAAATATTTCGAAATATGGTAAGAAAATATGTAGTACTTTTTCCTTTACTTTTTTACAGAGAAAATCGACCCTTCTACGGTAAATACTTTCTAGTAGGTACAGTATTTAGAGGTAAAAAAATATGCAAAACTATCAATTTATATAAAGAATTATGTTCCCTCTCTCTCTCTCTCTCTCTCTCTCTGTGTCTGTATGTCTGTCTCTCTATCTCTATAGAATGACAATTTCCGCATACTACAGCGTCATTTCTTCGAAGTATTTACTATTAAATTATCAAGAAAAAGATAAAATGTATTCCATATGACAATCTTTCTGAATTAAAATCTCTAGGTACTGTACTATCCGAAGATATTCCGATTTGAAATCGGGTTAGAAAATAATAAAAATCGCCCAAAATTTTTTCGTTTTGTCTCATCAAACTTTGCATGATCAGGATGTCAAAAAATGATATAAAATTCATGAAACTACATTATAGAATGGAAGAAATAGGAATATTAAAGGAAATGGAAAAAAATGTGATTTAGTGTGTGTACAAGAACCAGAAACCTTAAAATATTTTTTTACTTCATCCACCCCCACTACCACCCCCTGTCACCACCCCCACCCCACTACCGATGTGGGGTATCGTTTCATGGGTTTTTGGGGTAGAGGATTTCAAATATTATATTATTAAAGTTCCATAAACAATAATTTCCACATACAAAATTTTTTCGTTTAAGTGACTTGGATAGAAAATCTGGATGTGGAAGTAGTGATTCCTTGGGCAGCGGTTTTTTTCAGGGACAATTGTTTTTTTGTTCTTGTCACAAAAAACTATTAAAAATAAGTGGAAATAATTGTTTATGGAACTTTAATAATGTAATATTTGAAATCGTCTACCCCAAAAAACCATAAAACGATGTCTCACATCGGTAGTGGGGTGGGGGTAGTGATAGAGGAGTGGTGGTAGTGTAGATAGAATAAGTAAAAAAATATTTTGAGTCCTCTGGTTCTTGTACACACACAAAATTATAAATTTTTTTCACCCCCTTTTATAATAGGTCGGGGGTAGTAATGTGGGTGACATTACCTTCTCTCGTATACACTAAATACCAATTTTATATACTCTTACCTGTTTGATTTACCTATTTATCCCCATTTACCCCAATTTACCCCCAACCCTTCAACGTAATAAGATGAAAATATAATCTAGTTCCAGATCTCGTTAAAATACATATATGTACTAAATTTCAAGTCAATATTTTAAACGGTTCCAGAGTAATCGTGGGCACAATACAAGTTACAGACAGACAGACAGAATTTTTTTTGCTCAATTTTTTGCTATTTTGAGTTACTATACTTTCACTGGATGTGAAAATAAAATAACTGGAAGCAAATTAATATATCTCGGAAATAGAGATGGGTTGTGACTTCCGTAACATTATTTTGTTGTGATACATAAAGGAGCCGCTTTTTCCATCTCTAAAAACTGTTACATCTCTTCTCCTTCTTCTTCATCATCGTTATCATATTCGTCTTCTTCTTCATTTTCTTTTTCGTCGGTTTCTTCATCTGTTTCTTCTTCCTAATGCAATGACTTGACAGGCGTTTTACTATCTACGTATTTTCCTAGTTGGCCTCCCTTTGCTGTAGGGCACGCGTGACAGAGACAATGTTAGGGTTGCCTGCTCGTACATACTGTATCGTCTGTGGCGCTCTCTAAGAGCTGAATCAAAATAATTAACAGATTATTATTTTTCTCCCTTAAGGTTTTTGATTCATTTTAATAATGATATCCAAAATAATTTAAAAAAAAATTAAACAATTTTAACTTGGATGCCCAGTACCTTATTAATTGGAAATATTTTACTAACCGGGATCGGTAGCTCATTGTTTAGTGTACCTATCTTGTGGGTGTATCTAGAGAAGTAAGTTCGAGCCCCATACACAGCGAAATAATTTTTCGTTATAAATTATTTCCACGCAGTGGTTTGAATTTCACTACAATCTGTAAGGCTCCGTCTTACTTAACTTAGACAACTCTAGATCTCCTAAACTTAATAGGGTCATTGAGATAACCTGGAAGGCTAAAAACATTTTCAAAGCATATTTGTCTCAATCTTCATATTTTAATTTCTGTAACACACAACTGTAGTATGTACTATAATTTATAAAATATGCTATCTACATATAGGTTTGTCTAGAAGTGATGATATTTTCTTAATTTGATTGTTATTTCTTACAATTATGTTATTGAAACTAGATATATTTGATCAGGGTAGAAAACTCTGAGTAGTGTCTCCATATAATAGTAAATATTTAAACAATGAGGACATCCTCTACTATTTTTTTTTCAAATTTAAGTAATAACGACGAAAATTTATAAAACTTTTAATGCAGTTTACACAAAATGAAGCTGTAAAAATAAAATCATTTGCAAGCTGATTTATTTTATTCTTGTATGTAACTTTGCTATTCTAATATTCAATTACTTCTACGACTGATCCTACCCATTTTGTTTTCATCAGCATAGAGCCATTATAAGTCATTTCATTGGTCAACATATATTGCCCTTTAGGAAATGTTGGCCAGTTTTCTTCTGCTATGCCTATATTGTGAATCTCATAGTAACCCTAAAATAAAAGAAATTAACTAATATAATATATAAATATGATATAATTGATTGACAAGTCTTCTCCGACACTCACTGGCAGACTTTACAAGCATCTCTTGTGTTTATTTGATATACTCCAGAGCGCGTTTTTTTCAACACGGCCGCCTTGATTTGCAAAGAATTCAATTTATGTGAGATCTAACATTGTACAAAAATTTCACATAATGTTGGCGCATAACACAAATTATTCCAAAAATATGTTTGAAAAATTGTTCATGTCACTTTTATTAGTCCAATTTGAAGTGTAATTTTCTACAATTGGAATTATATGTTACACACGTTTTTCTCTTGGGAGTCTCATCAACATCATTTTTATCAAATAATGACCACAAAATGTTTTTGTTATTTATCACTGTACACTATACAGGATGTTTCACCTAAAACTACACAGATTAATATGTTCCAAACCAAAGATGATATTTGAAATCTACGATTTGAAATAACACTTATATGCAATTATTTATGACATACACTCAACATGAGTGGTACCTGTGCTTATAAACTCCACTGCTCTAATATTTGAAAGAATACATGCCAACTTACTGCTTTTATGGGACATTTCGTTAAATTTCCATTTTCCAAAATAGTGCCTATGCCAAATCTGTTGTGTTCTAATCCATCGCATATGTTGGCCGAAAACTTCAATCCAGTGGGTTTTGGCTGATTATTTATGTTGCGATACAGTGTTCCCGTTGCCTGAAATTTTATTGTTACGATGAAAAAAAAGCAATAAAAAATAGTAGTAAAATAAGATATTAAAAAACAGCTATTGAATTTAATCTAAATATTGTATAGCGTTTTTCCCCGTAACAACCGTAATTTGCATGCCGATCGCGTCTGTATTGAAAAATTGAAAATTACATTTTACTGAATTCTTCTGATGATAATTTTATCTGAAACAAGCCACAGGGGAATTTAAATATTAATATTAAAGCAACGTTTACGATGAGTTTTATACTGTATTGAATTTTTAGGTTAGATTTTTAATGCAAGAATGACGCGGAATGTACGAAGCTGCACATTTACAAACCTACAGAGGATTTTATCATTATACTCTTCTCAAATACGAAAACGACGAGTATATTGCATTTGATCGGCATGTTTCTAAAACAGCAAAAAAATTCAAATCATTGTATTGGTCATCGAATTCTTAACAACTTTCAAAGTTTGTCTGTTTAATTATCTGATCTGTCTGTCTGCTTATTCATCAGTAACGTTTCTTGTAAGAAGGATAACTTAACAAAAAGTTGACTTAATTTCAACAATGAAGAGTAGACTGTTCAGCAATTATATCTTGCAATCCAAAGATTGTGTGTTCGAACCCCAGACAGGTTAGATGTTTTTTTTTTCAGTTTTTTTTCATATATTTTTTTTTTCGCAACAAGGTTCGTCTCACAAAATTTAGGAAGTCCAAAAACTAACATTATTTACAAGAAAACTGCATAATATCCTATAGAATGTGTAACAATTATATAAAAAGCTCAGTAAATTGGCGAAAAGTACGTTTTTAGCTTGTTATTATTTGCAGCGACACTATGACGATACATTTGAATGTGTTAATTGTTTATTATATGACAAAAATTGATTTGATGATTTTTCATTAAAATAATTAATCTTGCTGAAAATCAATTTCTACAATACGTTTGACTCTGTATCTTTTGAACATAAGCAAGGCTAATTTCTGTTTCCAAAAAAATGCCATATGCACGCTATACATTTTCAAGAATTATCTAACTATCTCTTTTTAAAAGCTTATCCTCTATAAATACTTACCCTGAAGTCATGAATTATTGCAATTTTTAATCTTAAATGCATATTGAAAGCAATAGAGGTCCTATTGTAACGTGATGTGTTAAGGAAGCAATCACTCATGTATTCTTTGTTGTAGTGTAACAATTCCACGCGGTCATGCTGAACCAACTGTTTCTTCTAAAACATACAAACTTTATCATAAAACGGAGAGCAAAAAATCCTCTTAATTAGACACCCATTTTTTTTCATTCAGCTACTGCTTATTAACAACGTTTTGTGATCCATACATTATTTTAGTTCTAGTTGGTCTCCGCTTGCTGTATGGCACGTTATCTTTTGCGGTTGCCTGTTAGGCAAGCAACAAGTAATTTTTGAAATCTTTATAATGGTGGTAACTACCTAGGGGGCGGCACTACCAGAACATATACCCATTATGCAACTTGAATACACATATAACTTAATATTTACTCTTCTTAGCACGTTCCGTGAAAGTAGCTTACCTTTGCTTCCATTGTATAAAATACAATAAGTAAAAACAAAGCGAGAAGGGTGTTTTTAATAAGCATATCTCTCAGTTACTAAAAAACAACAGACTGCCTTAAAAATGTAACTTTTTCAAGAGATTTAAAGTTAGTCACGGGCAATAAGTTTGGTTAAAAAATAATTATATTGTAATTTAACATCAGTTCCTATCGTACTTTATCTAGAACGAGATGCTAATTGCTTTTAAAGTAGATTCTAATTTCGCCCTAAATAAACGTCCATAAATTTTATGCAGAAAATGTGTCCATATTTCACGGTATAAATATACTAGGTGGCATAGACAATGCAAGACGTTTAATATAATCGTTAAAATGGTATATGCTGAACATTTGAGGTTAGAAATAATAACAATAATTATATGATGACGGTCACGATGACGACAATGGCAACAACGACGATGATGACCACTACGATGCTGACAACGATGACGATGACAACGACGGCGTTGGTAAAGACGACTACTTGATTTACCTATTTATCCCAGTTTACCCTCCAACGCTGAAGCGTTGAAACGAAATAAGATTAAAATATAATCTTGTTCCAGATTTCGTCAAAACACATATGTGAACCAAATTTCAAGTCAATACCTTAAACGGTTCCAGAGTAATCGTGCGCACAAAGAAATAAATTTCTTTTGCTCAAACTTAAAATCTCGACGTTCCTTGACATTAGATTAGATTTGAAAAAGGAGCTGGCTGATTGGCCTTGGCCCTTGTCTATTGTGACATTCCTTGTCTAATTTTACTTAGATCTCCTTATCCATCTTTGTCTTTTGAATCAGAATCCATAGCCTTAATAAGTGCTCCTTGGTATAGCTATCTGCCCTTGGTTTCTCTTCGCTAAGTAGTTGGAACCTCAGTCGTCTGGCTAGACCTTTGCAATGGCACAGCATATGTACTGAGGTTTCCTCTTCCTCTTGACAGAATCTGCATGTTGCATTATCTGCCAGTCTCATTAGGCTCATATGTCTTAAGCTCACAATGTCCAGTTAGAAGACCTATCATTATCCTAATGGCCTTTCTATTTTGGCGTAGTAGGTCTTCCGTGAATTTGGCCGATCGTTCTTTAATGAACTTTTTGGCCTGTCTCTGTTGTGGGAAATTCTTCCACCACTCTAGAGATTTATTTTGTATCCATTCATTAATGGATGTTCTTATGCGTGACTTAGCCACACCGCAAAGGGGTTCGGGTCCTACTAGGGCCTTAGATGCGCCTTCCCGGGCCAGTTCAGCAGCCTTCTCATTTCCCCTGTGTCCCTCGTGCCACGGTCACTTTGTTCCGACATTCTAGGTCCGTAAGGGAATTAATACAATACCATTTTAGTCTTGAATCGACCTGCATGGAAGTGCCTTTAGCGCTGTTTGGCTGTCGGCAATTGACTGGTTTACAGTTCCTTGTCTCATTGTTTCCTTTGCACACCACTGTATAGCGGCCACTTCAGCCTGAAATATTGTGGCGTGTATTCCTAGACTTATCGGGGTTTTCGTTTTCGACCTTATCCCGTAAGTCCCAGCTCCAACTCCCTGTTCTGTCTTGGAGCCGTCCGTATACTAGATCGGTTGCGCCGATATTGGAGGACAGTTTTTCCAGTCCTCTCTGTCTGGTATTTTGATTTGGAAGTGTTTGTAGAAGTTATACTTTGGGACCATGGTATCCTTGGGCGTTATTATAGCCTATTTGCTATTTTGCGTAACTATACTTCCACTAGATGTGAAAGTAAAATAACTGGAAGCAAATTAATATATCTCAGCAATGGAGATGGATTGTGACTTCCATAACATTGTTTTATCGTGGTACATAAATGGGTCGTTTCTCCATCTCTAAAAACTGTTAGATTTCTTCTCCTTCTTCTTCATCGGCGTTATCGTCTTCGTCTTTTTCTTTATTTTCCTTTTCGTCAGTTTCTTCGTTTGTTTCTTCATCTGTTTCCTCTTCCTAATGCAACGTCTTTGCAGGCGTTTTGCGATCTACGTATTTTCCTAATTGGTCTCCCTTTGCTATATGGCACGCGTGCCAGGGAAAATGTTGGGGTTGACTGCCGGTATATGGTATATACTATGTCGTATGTGGCGCTCTCGAATAGTCGAATCAAATAACATTAAGGCTTTTGATTCGTTTTGAGAATGATATCCAAAGTAATTGAAAAAAAAAAGCTTCGAAAAAATTTTAACCTGTTCATTGTTTAGCGTGTGAAGAAGGGTTCGACCCCCATACGGAGCAACATATTAATTGAAAATTATCTCTACGCAGTGGTTCAAATTTCAGTACAATCTGTAAAGCTCCGTCTCACTTACTCAGTCAACTCTAGATCTCCCAAACTTAAGAAAGTCATTGAGATAACCTGGAAGGTGGCTAAAACATTTTCAAATCATATTTGTCTCAATCTTCATATTTTAAATTCTTTAATATTTAACTATAGTATGTACCTTTATTTAAAAAATATGCTATATACATTATACATATAGGTTTGTCTAGAAATGAAGTTATTTTCTTAATTTGATAGTTATGTTATTGAAACTAGATATATTTGATTAGGGTAGAAAACTGAGCAGTGTCTTCATATAATAGTCAATACTTAACAATAAGGACATCCTCTACTATTTCTCTTTCCAAATTTAAGTAATAACGACGAAAATTTATAAAATCTTTAATGCAGTTTACATAAAACGAAGCTGTAAACATAAAATCATTTGGAAGCTGATTTATTTTATCCTTGTATGTAACTGGTATTCTAATATTCAATTACTTCTACGACTGATCCTACCCATTTTGTATTCATCAGCATAGAACCATTATAACTCATTTCATTTGTCAATATATACTGTCCTTTAGGAAATGTTGGCCAGTTTTCTTGAGCTATGCCTATATTGTGAATCTCATAGTAACCCTAAAATAAAAAAAAAATAACTAATATATATAAATATGATATGATTTATTGACAAAAAATCCTCTCCGACATTCACTGACAGACTTGGCAAACATCTCTTGTGATTATTTGATATGCTCCAGAGCGCATTTCTCTCAGCTCGGCGACCTTCCGGTCGTCTTGATTTGCAAATAATTCAATTTATGTGAGATCTAAGATTGTACAAAAATTTCACATAGTGTTGGTGTATAAACTAAAAACTAAGAAACTAAGAAACTATTTCAAGAATATATTTGAAAAATTGTTCATGTCACTTTTATTAGTCCAATTTGAAGTGTAATTTTTTACAATTGGGATGATATATTACACAAGTTTTTTTTCTGTGTATAGTTTTGGGAGTCTCATCAACATCATTATTTCATTATTACCAAATAGTGTACTAGATAGTGCAATAGTTGTAATAGACATTCTCTTGCCTTGGCAGACGATGTATGATCGATGAATTATTCTAGTTGGCCTTTACTTGTTGTATGGAACGTTTAACAGCATCAGGTCACCTGTCGTGGTTGCCTGTCAGGCGATCGGTCTCATCAAAGCTCTGTAATTACTTTTCTGATAAACTCAACATTACTGGTTCTTGAGCTTATAAACTCTACTGCATTAATATTTGAAAGAATACAGGCCAACTTACAGCTTTTATGGGACATTTCGTTAAATTCCCATTTTCCAAAATAGTGCTTATGCCAAATCTGTTGTATTCTAGTGCATCGCATATGTTTGCCGAAAACTTCAATCCGGTGGGTTTTGGTTGATTATTTATGTTGCGATACAGTGTTCCCGTTACCTGAAATTTTATTGTTACAATGAAAAAAAAGCAATAAAAAATGGCAGTAAAATAAGATATTAAAAAACAGATATTGAATTTAATCTAAATATTGTGTAGCGTTTTCCCCCGTAACAGCCGTAATTTGCATGCCGACCGCGTCTGTATTGAAAAATTGAAAATTACATTTTACTGAATTCTTCTAACGATAATTTTATCTGAAACAAGCCACAGGGGAATTTAAATATTAATATTGAAGCAATGTTTATGACGAGTTTTATACTGTATTGAATTTTTAGGTTAGATTTTAATGCAGGAATGTCGCGGAATGTACGAAGCTTTACTTTTAACACTGAGGATTTTATCAATATACTCTTTCCAAATAATAAAACGACGAGTATATTGCATGTGATCGGCACATTTCTAAAATGGTAAAAAAATTCAAATCATTGTATTGGTAATTATTCATCAGTAACGTTCTTGTAAGAAGGATAACTTAACAGAAAGTTGACTTAATTTCAAAAAACTACGAAGAGTATACTGTTCAGCAATTTTATCGAAGAGGACAATGTTTACATGTAGTTTTAATTATTTCTTTTCGTCCAATCTCTTTAGTATGTACACCTCCTGAAATAACCGAAAAGTTAGTTAATAAATATTCAGTCGAATAACCGAATAGTATCGACTATTTTCATTATATATTATTGTAAATAATTTTGTTAGTTAAAGAATGCTACTTAAACCAAATGGCGAACGTGTTATTATGATTATCCTTCCATTCAAAAAGTCTATATGATGAAAACTAAAATGGTAAAGTGGCAACATCAGAAGTAAGGCCGAAAGAGAAAAACATAATTTGTTACATGAATCATGTATTATATACATAAGCAGGTTTAGATAATTTACAACAAATACATATACCGGATGTCTAAGAATTACGTTAACAGATAACGATTTGAAAAGGTAAATATAAATAAACAAAACCTGTAAAAAGCATGAAAAATTCCTTTTGATAACACCATGGAACTGTGTTGCCTCTTTCAACCCGTAATAAACCAACCCAACCCAACTTTTTTTTCAAATGGTGCCCTGTATAGTATCCTGAAAAAAAAAGTTGAAGGTGGCTTCTTGGGGGTTGCAGAGGCAAGACGGTTTCAGGGATGTTATCAGACGGAGTCTTTCATGCCTTTTGCTGGTATTTTACTTACATTCTTCTCTTAAAATAATGGAGATATCGTCTGTTAACGTAATTCTGAGATACCCGGTATAGTTATTCATTCATTACTTAATTAAAATTTAACAGTGGTAAATCGTGGTGAAGAAAAATGTTACCGAATATGATTAAAACTGTTTTACTCCACTAATAGGCCGGGAGCCCGTGTATAAAATGACTGACGATCCGGCGAACTTTCACAATATATAAAATGGATTGTTCTTATATAAGTTAGCAATGAATGGACCGTCAGCTAGTTGGGTAGCGGTGGGGGCGGCTGTCAAAGGGTTGAAAACACGTAAAAAAAAATTGAGAAAAAAAACTATCCGGCGAATGCTGAAACTTATATGAGGGGAAGATTATGTTATATAATGAAAGTAGAACATAATCAGCTGGACGGAGGGTGGTGGATTTAGCGACAGCTGATCGACCAAACAGGTCCAAAAACATGAAAAATTTAAATTATTCGGCGAATTATAAAATTTGGATATAAGATAATATTTATACTGAGATTCACGAAAAACATAGTCAGCTGCAAGTATGTGGGTGGAAAAGTCGTCAGCTGGTACAGAACAGCGCTGAGTGTTGATCGCCTGCGAGGCAGCGCGCATCACCTTTCTTGCATCAGCTGACGATTTTGCTACCCACATACTTGCAGCTGACTGTGTTTATCGTTAATCTTAATATGGATATTATCATATACCCGAATTTCAAAGTTCGCCATAAAGATTTAATTAGTAATGTCGGTATTGATAACTTAGGTAATGTTAGAAAACGTGCGTGCGGCATTCCCGAGTTTCTTTTTTTAATTTGATTAAATATTCAATTTATTATTAATAAGAATACAAATTAATACATTCATACATTTCAAAATTATACAGAAATGATCTGCTCAGAAAATTATAGTTTAGTAAAAATAAAAATAAATTTATTCGGCTTCCGATAACAGATCTTCCTCATTCTCATTTTCATCCAACTCATCACTTTCTTAATGCTCAGTGGGTGCAAGATCATTTTTCTCTTTGTCGCATCTAAAAAAAATATTTATTTATAACAAATTGATTAAGATTATAATAAGATGAAAAGTGAAGAGCACAAATTATATAATACCTCCAGTACTTTCGGCATCTCGGATAATCATTTCCACTTATGGAGGTAATTGATCTCCATCAAACCACTTGCAAGTTAAATTTATTTTCCTCAAGCTATCACCCATAACCAAGGGATCTAATGTAGATGGCACTTGTTTGTGTGCGTTGTTCCAAATCGTATACATACATACACAGTTCTTAAAACGTGCTGTACAAATTCCGATTTCGACGGTGGTGAGAGAGATGCATCAAAATTTTTGTCTGGTAACCACGAGTATCATTGACGTTTTTCATAGCTTTAAACATCGAGCAAACAAACTTCTCTATTATGTAAACGATATTATTTAGGTTCTCCTCTGGTAAATTATTCAAACTTTTAAATGCTTCAATAACTTCTTTTAGAAGCTCTAATCAAGTTTCTTTCAATGTATTGGGCAAGTGATGAAATGGCTTAGGTAATAAAACCCTATACCTAAATGCTGAAAACTGCTATAGTTATTCAGTTCGAAACGACGATATCCGATCTAGTGTCACTCAAGAAATCGTGGAAAGCTTATCGTGTTCTAGTCCCTAGGAGGCGGACACTAAAATGATTTTTCACGTATAAATAAGAACACCAATGTGGTCAGTATTAAGAAAAGATTAAGAGTTTATTGAAGCATTTGAAAGTTTGAATAATTTACCAGAGGAGTACCTAAATAATATCGTTAACACAATAGAGATCCACCGCCCCCGTCCAGCTGACTATGTTCTACTTTCATTATAGTTTCATCAAGTTTCAGCATTCGCCGGATAGTTTTTTTTTCTCAGTTTTTTTTACGTATTTTCAACCCTTTGACAGCCACCCCCACCGCTACCCAACTAGCTGACGGTCCATTCATTGCTAACTTATATAAGAAAAATTCATTTTTCATATTGTCAAAGTTCGCCGGATAGTCATTTTATACACGGGCTCCCGGCCTATAATGGTAAAAATTGTTTCTTATAATATGAATTAAAATTATTTAATACATTGCTTAGCAAAGTCATCAAAGTTATTTTTAGTCGACTAAATAAAATGGTTAAATTAAGTTATTGTGGGATTGAACAAAGTAGAACAAAACATCTTTCAATCTTTTTCAATCACTTACATCTTTTTCTATTTTTTATTATTGTTTCTTAATTAAGTTTATGTTATCACTATAATCACCCATTGTGTGATATGCACATCATAATATAAGCCCTTGGAACGTTTGTAGCAGTTTTAGTTTTTTTTTATCTATTTATTTAACGTCGGCCTATTTCCGCTACCAGGGTCTATCACCGATTTGCCAACCACCCATTTGCCGAACCTCTTCTCGGGTGAAATCGCTGTGTTTCCCAAGAAGGATTTCACTCATCCAAGTACTAACCGCGCTGAACGTCAAGGCGCATCTACCCCCCCCCCCCAAATTTTAGGATTAATAAAACGTATTACAATTATTATTTGCAGCCGTACTATGACAATACATTTCAATGCGTTAATTGTTTATTATCATAGCACAAAACCTGATTTGATGATTTTTCATTAAAATAATTAATCTTGCTTAAAATCAATTTCTACAATGCTTTTGACTCTCTGTATCTTTTGAACATAAGCAAGACCAATTTCGAACTGTTTCCAAAAAAACCTCACTTGCACGCTATATATTTTCAAGGATTATCTAACTAACTCTTTTTAAAAGCTTATATTATATAAATACTTACCACGAAGTCATGAATTAATGCAATTTTTAATCTAAAATGCATATTGAAAGCAACAGAAGTCCTGTTGTAACGTGTTGTGTTAGTGAAGCAATCACTCATATATTCTTTGTTGTAATATAACAATTCCGCGCGGTCATGTTGAACTAATTGTTTCTTCTAAAACGTACAAACTTATTAGTTATCCATACATAAAACGGAGAGCAAAAAATACTCTTAAATAAACACCCATTTTTTTTGATTCAGCTAGTTCTTATTCACAACTTTTTGTGATCCATAAATTATTCCAGTTCTAGTTGGTCTCCGCCTGCTGTATAGCTCGTCATCGTTTGCAGTTGCCAGTTAGACAAGCAAGAAATAATTTTTGAATCTACATAATGGTGGTAGCTACCTAGGGGCGGTACTACCATAACATATACCCATTATGCAACTTGAATACCCATATAACTTAATATTTACTCTTCTTACCAGATTTTTAATGAACGTTCTGTGAAAATAGCTTACCTTTGCTTCCACTGTATAAAATACAGTAAATAAAAACAAAGCGAAAATTGCGTTTTTAATAAGCATAGTTCTTAGTTACTAAAAAAACTACAAACTCTGGTAAAAGTGTAACTTTTACAACAGATTTAAAGTTATTCACAGGCAATAAATAATTATATTGTAATTTAACATCAGTTCGCATCGTACTTTATCTAGAACGAGATGCTAATTGCTTTTAAAGTAGATTCTAATTTCGCACTAAATAAACGTCCATAAATTTTATTCAGAAAATGTGCCCATATTTCACGGTATAAACATACTAGGTGGCATAGAAAATGCAAGGCGTTTAATAGAATCGTTAAAATGATTATATGCTGAACATTTGATGATGTTAGAAATAATAGCAATAATTATATGATTGACGAAGAGTGCGTTTTTAGCTTATTTTTTCTCAGTGTGCTGTTATAATACATCAAGATAACTCTACTTGAGCCACCCTGTACAGATCACGGCACTGCGTACCTCATACATCGTGAATGCACGGTACGCCATGGCCTGGTGGTCTGCAGTCACTTTGAATACAAATGTGATATGCTCTCGCAACATAATTTTCTGTCAATGCAACAGGACATTGACTAATGCATTAGCTCGATAGCGAAGGCTTCGCTCGAACAACCAATCTGAATATATGTATCTGACTTGTCTAGAATGTTTGAGCACATATATCGTACGCGATGATTCATTCCTATCCGCACCTGAAACTTATCCATTTGGTAATTATTAGTTAGGGATTTCCTTATTAGCAATATTAATAATAATCATTTTTTGATGCTACTATACAGAATTAAGTGTTCACAGGTCAAAATACGGCTAAAGAAAATTCAAAAATAGGTGTGAAAAGGAAGTATAAAAAAGAAGATTCAATCAAAAACATTGACATATTTCTATATTAATGATTGTAGAAAATAACAAAATAAAAAGATCAGTTCTCGATTATGATGAGGCAGCGAGTCATCTTCCTTCGCCTGGGAAAAATGCTTGTTTGAAAGTAACATTGGTCATATACGGAAAATGTTGGTTAATTTTGAAAGCAATTACTAAAAGTATAAACAAGCCAATGTTTAACTAATAACAATAACAAAACAAAATGTTAGTATAAATACAGTGTCAGTGTGTTCCAAATATTCTAGCTATCCGTTTAGTGCAAACGAATTTAAGTAACTTGTGCCCTATATAGCACATTCTAATTTATTTATAACCACAGAGGAGTGGTTAACAATGTACGTGGGCATTGTAAATTGTTTTATTTAACTGTGTCAGTCATATGAGTTAATGAAAAATGCATTCAAATTTTTAAATTATCCTTTATATCATGTGAATAGTGTCATAAATTGAGATCGAATCAACATCAGCTGCAAACACTTGTCGAAACAATAGTAACGAATTTTATGACTTTCTTTTATACGTTCTATCTTCTACTTTTTTTTCACAATGTCTTGGCAAACGAATTATCACCCATGTATAATGTCCTCTCTTTGCTGTGTGGAACGTCTGATAGCATCATGCTATATGTCGGGTTTGGTGTTCGGCTCACCAGAGCTCTTCACCATTGGCTTGGCACTGTCACCAAACCAAAATATTTAGGCTTTTTCATAATGTTACATTTCAAATGTTACATTTAACTTGCATTTTGTTTAGGACAATATTTTTTTTCCTCGTGTAGGGGGGCCGGTGTAAGTTTAAAATTTGATTTTCGGGGTGGGCCGCCACTCCATTTGGCTACCATCTTGAAAAAAATGGGTTTTGCCGTATATATCCGTAACGGTACATCTTACAAAACACGTATACAGTGGTTTTGTGTTTAGAATCGAATTCTCTACAACTTTACTAGAGACACTTCTTGTCGTAAATTGAATAATTAAAAAGTTATAACACTTGCAAGATTTGACCTAAACATAAGATTTGGACTAAATATCCTAACATACATACAAACAAAGCAAGTTAAATAAAAGTTTAATGTTTAGTTCAAATCTTGTGTTTAGGTCAAATCTTGTAAGTCAATATTGAACCACTTAATGACGTCCAATTGATCTGACATTTTGCATACACATGTAGTTCTGGTGATAATACAACATATATTTTAAAAAAAATGGGATCAAAAAGTGTTTTTTTAGTTTTAACACTATAATTTTTGGTATTTTTTGATCGCATAATGTATTTTCACTCAGATGTTGCACTCTAAGATATTCTAAGAAATGACGAAGGTTTCGGTTTTAGATCCGGTACTAAGTGTGAATATAAAATAAAATTAAATGTGAAAAAAACCTTTTAAAAACAAGCTTTGATTCCTTCGCAGCGCTGTAAAACCCTTCAGAATTAAGGAAATTAAAAAAAGTATAAATGAAAATTATTCGTTATGAAATCCTGTACAAAAGACGTGATGTATTTTTTTGTTAAAATTGAAGAAAAAAAAGTTTTAGCATTTAAAAGAAATTTTTGTGAAAAATTCCTATCTTCTAAAGGTTGTAACTTTTTAATTATTTAATTTATGACAAAAAGTATCTGTAGTTGTAGAGAATTCGATTCTAGGTAAAAACATTTTTTGTAAGATGTACCGTTACGGAGATATAAGTCAAAAACTATTAGCATCAATTTTTTCAAGATGGCGGCCAAATGAGGTGACCGCTGATCCCGAAAACTCAATTTTAAACTTATACCGCCTCCCCTCCTACACAACGAAAAAGCCTTGTATTATACAACATGCAAGGTTCCCAGAAAAATATAACATTTCAATGGGCTATAAGGTCTGATCCATTCATGGTGTCAAATGCTTTAATGAAGTCCAAGAGAATTACATGTATTCTGGTCTCTATCCTGATAGGTATACTAGCTGACCCAGGAAACGTTGTTTTGCCATATAAATTATAAATTTTTGTCCAAAAAATAAAAATAAAATTTCTGGGTAGGGTCACCCTTATCACCTAGGGGTATAAAAAATAGCCTACGACCTATTCTCAGACCTACCAAACATCAAAAATTTCATAAAAATCGGTCAAGCCGTTTGGGAGGATTTCGATAACAGACACTGTGACACGAGATTTTTATATATTAGATATATTCTAGATAAATATTTGTTTCTCTGATCGGTGCCAATTCTTTCAAGCACTTTAGTCAACGTTGGCAGAATGTTTATCGTTCTGGACTGAGAAAGTTCGGTAAGATTATTGTTTTTAAAAAGTTATTTTATATTTACAATTAATTATTTTTTGTTTATTTGTTTTCATCATGTTTGGAGAATATTATTTAGGTATTAAGCAAATCACAACTTACACACGTTTTTATTTATTATGAAATTACCTACTGTATGTATAGTGTTGCCCTAGTCTGGGCACGTCAATATACTAGTTAGGTAATAGTATTTTATATAACAAGTGGCTAAAATGGTGTTTTTACAAGAGGGGCGTTTATATATTCTATAAACCACACGAGTAAAAAAAAACACATTTTAGTCTCGAGTTATATACAAAATTTTTTGTATCGCCATTCGAAACTAGAAAACGATATAATTTTGTAAAAATCGACTAAATTTTATTGCTGTTTCCATAGAAACCAACAAGTTTTATTTCACACAGTTAAATAAAATTCCTTTATTTCACTCTTTTTTCTTTATTTTACACTTGTCAATAATGACATTGTTTTGATTCACGGAAACTGTCAAATAAATGCCATTTTAGGACATGGCGTTACAAAAAAATACTTTAAAACACTCATTATTGGAGAACCAATCAAAACAACTACTCTTCTAGCTAACGAGTATTTTAAAGTGTTTTCCTAAATAAATGTCTATAAGTCACAACAGTAATATCTGGTCACGTTTACATAAAATTTCTTCTGGCAGTTGTTAATAACCCTGTTTTAAATAAGCCCCAACATTGTGCAGGATTTATTAAAAGTTGGCAAGCTTCAATTAGGCGCTTTAAAATTTATCACCCAGACTGGCTAATATTAAAGATTGTAAATTCATATTACATGATCTAAAGAAAGGTACGTTACTTAAGAATGTCACCGCGGCTTGAATTATTAACGAGCGACTTTTTCAAGTCGGACGTTTTGAGACCACGCCCGCCTTTCTTACATTATTCGACATTGACACACTTCTCCATACTTGCGCTTTTTTTCACCACTACACGCTGCTCCACTTATATTTTATAGGTTTATCAGTTATATAACACGAAATACTTGAAATTTTATGTTTATCATCGATGAACAGTTACAAAGAACTCCTAGAAATTGTATCTCATAAAACTGATATGAGCAAATATTGTGAAATATGAAAATTTGTTAAAAAATACTATAAAATTAGGCGCATTTAAATTTCAGGAAACCAAATAAAAATGTCTTGAATTCTGGATCTAATCACTCCATAGTACTCAATGACATATAGGCAGGTAGATTAGATTAATCAATTTAAGTTACAAACAAAATAGAAGTGTACATATAACATCTAATACGAACTACGTCGTAAATCTCGTAGATCAGAAATATATAAGTGAATCATAATACACAAATTACATAAAAATATTAAAATAGAGGCATATAAATCTACACAAGAATATTCTACTAGTAAACCCGTAAATAAGCACATATTAAAATTACACACAAAGGTAGTCTATAATAGGGTGACTATACGTCCGGAATTTCGCTGGAAAGTCCAGCATTTTGGAGTACTGTCCAGCATTTACAAGTGTCCAGCAAAAGTTCAGGTTATAGTGAAGTTACAGCATTACGTTTTGCTTGGAAAAATTTTTTTTCGGATACTTCTCCCCCGCTCATCAAAAAATTTTGGGATCAAGAAATGATTTTTCAGATTTCTGCCCCAGCTCATCATTTTTTTTCCTAGCAGAAGCGTCCAGCATTCACTTAACAAAAATCTGGTCACCCTAGTCTATAAAAACATTTCTCTGCTAGATATGTTTTAAGCGTTTTTTGTTCCCCTCTACTCCTCTTGACCCCTCGCAGAAACCTAAGCACCATCTAAGAATTTGCTCACTAGAGTAAGTAAATGTTTTTAAACTAATGACAACTGCAGCAGGGTTTTTAGAATCATTTTCCCTGCATATTTTTATTAGTACCCCCTTCTCTCTTAAAACAAATAAAATCATGATGTGAAATCCTCTGATATAACTCAATATAATATGGTCAATCTAGCCAAGGACCTTTTTAAATATAAAAATACCTATTCTGGAAATCTCCCTTGCCGAAACACCTGGCCGTTGTGTTGCTCTTCGTGATCAACATGCGATTTGTGACGCAACGTAAACTTACTGAAAGTACAATGAAATAAATAATGAGATACTAATGAAATGTAAACCACATTTAAATAAAATAAAAAGATACTTAATTTGGTAATTTGGTAAGCGGTTTTTAAATACGAGTAATGTGCCACCTTCTCTTATGTCGGGAGGCAGGCTATTGTAGGCCCTAAGTCCCAGGCTATTTGGCGAGTTATATGTGATATTCAGTCTATGAAATGGTATATGGAAATCATTTTTTTACCTGGTATTGATGGAGTGCATATTTTTGTTGTCTGTTCCTATTCTTGAATACATACAAGCATAGCTCATATATAAAGAGAGAGGGTAATGGTAGAATTTTAGATTTTTTAAATATGTCCTTGCAGGAGTCAGTATTTAATATACCAGTCATGCATCTTATGGCCCGCTTTTGAGCTATAATAACATTATGTGATAAAGTGGTGGCGTCCCAGAAGCACACTCCACATCGGAGTCTAGAATCCACTTGTGCATAATACAATTTTATCAGCTCATGAATATTTAGTACAGTTCTGATGCTTTTGAACTGGTAAGCAATGGAATTTAATTTAGAAATAACATTTTCACAGTGGACTTTTCAGGTTAGACATTCATCCACGTGTATTCCTAAAAATGTTACATGGTCATCTATACATGGCAATTTCTGGGTGTCTATTTTTAATTCCGGATTGTTACAGGCTTTTTCTCTACTGTAGAATCTCGGAGCCTGAGTTTTAGTTGCATTAAAATGAAGACTATTTTGGCTAAACCAATCGTTTAATTTATGTAAGATTATGTTACATTTGACTTTTAACGATTCATCATTGCTATCAGATACAACAATTGACGCATTGTCAGCGTAAATGGTAAAGTTTGCTGGGGCAGTCAAGGCATCAAGATCATTCATATCCAATAGAAATAGCACCGGACCCAGAATAGAGCCCTGTGGAACTCCCGTGGTAATTTCGACATACTCTGGATTGACATACTCTATAGTAGAGGCCTCGTTATTGATAAGTGAGACGTATTGTTTACGATTGTAAAGGTAGCTCTTAACCCATTCCAATGAAATGCCTCTTATACCATACACTGATAGTTTGGCAAGCAGCTAAGTGGTAATGGTTCTCACAATTTCTCGAAAAGGACGGGGTTTTGGGAAAAAATGCAAAATACCAATCTTGTGGATAATTGAATTTTGTACAATTTTTGTGTTAACCTTATTGCTGTCCGATTTTTTTGACGCGAGATATTCGCGAAAAAACATGTTTCTGAAACTTTTACCTTGAATATCTCAGAAAAAGGAGTGTGTACAAATAAAAAATACAACTTGTAGGTAATTTAATGCTCCTCAACTTTCACATTGATCTCATGGGCATCCGACGCATAGGACGCGAGATATTTGCAAAAAACTTTCAATGACGTTCAATATCTTGGGTAGCCATCAGGGTTGGAAAAAAACTTTTTTCATTTTAAACAAAAAACTGTTTTTTTTATTTCAAACAGTTTTTTTGTTTTAAACAGTTTTTTTTTCAATGTTTTAAATGGTATGTTTAAAACAGGTTTAAAGCGTTTAAAACCCTATTAAACTAAAATTAAATAGTGCCAAATTACTGTGTCTGCTACTACTACTTGATGCCAGATGACGCTCTTAAACGGATTTTACGGCACTCTACAAATAAAACGTTCCGTTTAGTGCAAGCAGGTTGTATTAAATACACCCTGAATGCAAGTGACCACTGACCATTTGACTCATAAGAGTAAGACTACAGAGGCTATTTTTTTGTGAGTGTGTTTACTGTTTATTTTGGAATTATTTATCGGAATGGAATATCCTCGGCACTTTTCCTACTTTTCCACAATCTCCAAAATAATACATTTGTTTAAAACATCGCTCTGAGTTTTAAACAGTTGTTTAAAACAATTATGTATTAAATATACTTTAAACATGTATTTAAAACACGGTGCGATGTTTTAAACGTGTTTTAAACATCTTGATTAAAACATTTTGTTTTAAACATGCTAACCCTGTTGGGATTTTTGTGATTTTTGAGGATTTGGGTTTGGGACACCTCACAGAACGTATAGAAATAAGGGAAACTACCAAAATAATTATTCCTTTTATTTTAAAAACAGCGTCTTAAAATTTGTCAACTGTGGATTAGTTTTCGAAGTAAGAATCTAACTACAGTCCACTAGATATGATTGTACGGAACACAACAATGTAGATATCCATTTTTGTCTTCGAGTTACCCATGCGTGGGACAATTAAAATAAATTTTGTTGATCTATCGACTATTTAAACGCATAACCACAACAGTGTACGCTTCCTTCGCAGGGAAGGAAGATTTACGCTCGAGGAGAGCAATCAAACAAGAGGTAATTTATTAGTTAGTCGTTCCGTGAGTGCCACGGTGATTTAAATTCTCGGCGAGAAAAGTTATAGTATCACGTATATGGGCAGCAAGTAAGATGTAACCGCAACCTCATTGATATTGTTTTGACCAGAGTGCGATGTGAACCTTGTATTTCTTACACAAGGTCAATGAAATCGAAAATGAGCAACGGCTGAATGGGCGGTGTCGCGGTATTATAATACCTTAGCAAATATAGTAATTTATGTAATGGACACTCGGAGTAAAAACCGATATTCGATGAAAAAAAAATCGACTTGAAATTCAGCACATTTCCCATCTAGTAAACAAAACTATTCATAGCCATATTATTTACTAATTGAGTTATCGCACGTAATATTATAGTCTCCCTTTCAGGGGGTGGCAACTAAAAAAAATCAATGGGAAATCAAATTTTGAGAAGAAAAGGTTCTATGCAACTTTTCATATACTTTGATAGTCTTTAAGTTATAAAGACTAGAAAATTTGGATTTTCGCTTAAAGAATAGGTATTTCAAATAGGTTTTCGTGAAGTAACTCGAAAGGTATTACATTGAGCGGAAACAAGTTAGAGACAAATAAAAAAGCTGCTAAATTGAGGATGAATTTCGTCTTAATTTCTGTAGAATTAATGGTTTCGGAGATATGGAAAAATAAAGATGGCATCCCAACGTTTCGTTAAGATGAGGTATTTGGTTTAAATGTTAAATATCTCAGAAACCATGGCACTTACGTCAAAAATTCTGACGAGTTAAAAGAAAGGCTATTAATTAGGCTTTCAAATGATTTTTGACAATTTCTAGAGCAACATAGAAATATGATCGAAACAATGTACTTCTTCACATATTACTTCCACATCCAGTGGAAGTATAGTAACGACAAAAAAATTTTTATTGTCCAAATAGGCTTAAAATGTCATGAAACGTCGAGATTTTAAGTTTGAGCGAATAAAAAATTTCAGCCTGTCTGTCTGTCTGTAACTTTTTTTTGTGCGCACGTTTACTCTGAAACCGTTTAAGATATTGACTTGAAATTTGGTACACATATGTACTTTAACGAGATCTAGAACTAGATTATATTTTCATCTTGTTCCGTCGAAGGGTTGGGGGGTAAATTGGGGTAAATCAAGCAGGTAAGAGTCCATAAAATTGGTATTTATTATATACAAGAGAAGCTAAGGTCTCAAAAAAATTTTTGGCATTAGGCACCCCCATTACCAACCCCCATCTCCTTATTAAAGGGGATGAAAAAAAATTTTGATTTAGTGTACGTATAAGAACCAGAAACCTCAAAATATTTTTTTACTTCATCCACCCCCACTACCATTAATAGTTTCGTAGATATTTAACTTTCTAGATGACATCTAAACGTTTTATAGGATGAAGTATTTAGTTTAAATATTGAATATCTTAGAGACTATAACACTTCCACAAAATAATTTAAGAAACAGTATTGAGATTTTGTCATAACTAAAAATTTTTCGGCCCAAAAAGTTTTTATAAACTTCAGAGAATACCTAATTGAGCGCATACTATTTAAAATCTCGAGAGTCTGGCGAGGTTTTGGTGATTGTAAATAACAGCCAGATTTGTTTTTTTCATCGAATTATAGACTATCGTGGAAAAAATTTTCAGGACTGTGAATATAAGGACAATAATTTTTTATTCCTATTCTTCTGCAAATTATTATTCATTAGTCATTTTGTAATTTCAAAAATCAGCCAGACTTAGTTTTAATTATATTCCATGATAATATCAAGTTTCAAACCTGTATAAAAAACCGCTGCCCAAGGAATCACTACTTCCACATCCAGATTTTCTATCCAAGTCTCTCGTAACAAAAAAAATTTGTATGTGGAAATAATTGTTTATAGAACTTTAATAATATAATATTTGAAATCGTCTACCCCCAAAACCCATAAAACGATATCCCACATGGGTGTAAATCACAATTTTTTCTCATCCCCTTTAATAATGGAGTGTGGGAGGCTAATGCCAAAACATTTTTTGAGACCTTAGCTTCTCTTGTTCATACGAAGTGCCAATTTTATGGACTCTTGCCTGCTTGATTTACCTATTTACCCCCCATTTACCCTAATTTACCCCCCAACCCTTCGACGGAATAACATGAAAATATAATCTAATTCCAGATCGCATTAAAGTACATAAGTGTATCAAATTTTAAGTCAATATCTTAAGCGGTTCCAGAGTAATCATGTGCACAAAAAAAGTTACAGACCGACAGACAGAATTTCTTTTTCTCTCAAACTTAAAATCTCGACGTTCCATGAAGTTCTAAGCCTATTAGAACAATAAAAATTTTTTTGTCGTTACTATGCTTCCACTTGATGTGGAAGTAATAAGGGAAATCGATCTGATTTTCCGATCACCGAATTTATTGAAACACTTCAGTCAGATTTACTTTGTTCAACTTGAGATAAGCCAGATTGCTTTTTCAGTAAGTTTTATGATCTATTTAAGTAAATCTAAAAGATTCGTAACTGGAAAAATAAGTTCAACTCATTTGCGTTTTCCACCCATGAACCCACCGGAGAATTTTTGCCAGACTCAAAATTTGTCGATTAGTATCACTAACAGAACAATCCTATCGATGTTCGCTGATTGGAAAAATAAGTACCAAAAAAATTCACTGGCTCTTAGTCTATTACTAGTACTTTGAATTTTATCAACAATTTTTTTTTCGAAAGCCTTGTTGCTTAGTAATATAAAAAGTAGAAACTTATTTTCTTATTGTCTGATTTAATCTTTGATAATATACTGTCAGTTTACACGAATTATGTTACTTTTAGCAATTTAGCTCGAGAAGAACTTTATAGGTAAAATGCACGAGTGGTATTTGACGAGAATATTTCACAAATAAATTAGGTGTATTACCTAAAATATATCTTCAATATAAGGTTTTGCCATTAATTGCCTACAGATATTTTTTTGGAATTTTTTAGTGTTTACTGGACTGTTTTTCAATTTCATCATTTACGTCAGATAAAGATGCAAAGCAACTCGTTTAGTAAATAACGATGTGATTATAACATATTCCTATGACAACCAACAAACAAAGCAGCACATTGGAACCAGAGATATCGTAATACATAAAATGCCCAAAGCCGCTGAGGATTTACAGCAAAAAATTCTCGCGCATGCTTTGACCAATCACATGGCGAGTAAGAACTGCGAAAAAGCTTTTCTAATAAAGTTTTGAGAAAGGAAAGTTAGCAAAATTTATTATTTTTATATTTTTAATTTTTATTCATATTTTTTGTAGGTGTAGGAATTATGTTTCAGTAACACACTGAATACTGTATTCTTTTGAAGCTTCCATAGACATTACTTTTAGACTTATGAAAAGAGATTGTCGATGTATTATGTACATTTTCGTCTTCGGATAAGTTTAGTTTTCATATTTCATTTCTTCCTAAAACCCACCCTAGCAAAAGATGCGTCCCCGCATAACTCCCCGAAGGGCTAATTTTCCCTCTCTTAAAAGTAAATTAATCTCATTATTAAATTTAACAATAATTACATTCTCTAGACTCCTCAAAGAAATACCCTTCTCCGTGAAAGCATAAACTTTTTAATAAGTTAATCTTTTAAAATTAAAAAAGACACTCTGAGCCGCAAGCTTTGTTTCCTTTATTGTTTCTCGACTGTATACGGAGAGAGTACAAAACAAAGTTAATGTAACAGCGATCCCGCTACAAAACCAGAAAGTCAGTGAGCTTATTTAAAACAAACAAAGCTTATTGTGAAGTTATAATTGACAAAAAACTGCGGCTGGTGTTGAACTTAACGGTTCGCGGTTGGGTTCTTCGTGGTAATCCAACGCTATATCAAGGAAGTGGGAATCAGAGGTTAACAATTTTCATAATTGCACAATAATATTAGAAATTTGTTTAAACAAAATTCATTATTGTTTTTTCAGCCATGTTATCTATAATTATTTATTTGTGCATGTTCTTGTTTTCTTACTTTTTGTTGGGTATTTTGCCACTGTGGAACGAAATCGACCTAAGAATGTCGCGTTTATTTTTTTTAGAACCACATGAGACCTTATAGATCTTGTAGAGTAGGTTATTTGGGACCCGTAATGATATTTTTCTCTGGTATAGAATTTTTTTATTTCGAATAAACATCAGAAATTTACTGTTTAGAAGATTTGTGTTTTCTTTAATTTACATCGTCATTACTTTGCTAAGAATGTACTCATACTTTGACTAAGCGACAAACTTTTTTATTTTTGCAAATTTTCATATACATGCAGCGAAGCAATTGAAGCCAGGCTACAGGAGGTTTCTGAAAAAAAAATTTCATCTAGGACTTACAGTTTTATTTATGAATATTTTTGTAACGCAAGAGCATATGGCATACATCCGACGCCCGGATGCCACTGCATGATCAAATATTACGACTGGCATAGACAAACATGTACGGGAAAGAAGTAGAAAGTATCAGTTTTAATCAAAGGTCATCTTAGCATACATATTTATTATATTATAAATTATTTAACGACAATTAAAAAAAATGCTTCATCCCCATTTCATCGTAAGTTTTATTTGGGAACTGGTCAGTCAAGCACGGATTTTAGAAATAGAAATATTTAATATAGTATTACATAAAGCATTAACATACAAACATAAATATAATAATATCCATATTGTCATAATTTAAGAAATGGGGTTAAAATAAATACACAATTAAATGTACAAAAATCTTACACACAATATCTAAAAAAGCTAAACACTCATCGATGTTATAAAAGTCATTTTCTATAAGTATTTTTTCATTTTAATCTTATAATGAAATAACTTAAGATTTTTGTGATTTTCATTTAGGCTATGATACAATTATAGTGAAGTGATTCTTTAATTTTCTTTTTTAAATGTTGGAAATTCAAAACACCCCATAATTGGAGGAAACATGGAATCCCTCAAGGATCTATCATAGGACCATTGTTGTTTATATATTTGTAAAAGATATTAACATTTTCTGTATACTTCCAAGGGTATTCTTGCTGGCAATACACCCTTAATCACTTCAAACGCAAATTATTCTAATTACTAAATTGCTTAGATAAAATTTAAAAAACTGCCGATAGATGGTACATGGCAAATTAACTTAAAGTAAATAGTGATAAATCACAGAAACTTGTTCTGTCGTGGAATCATGCTATCAGTAAGGGAGAAAGTGTAAAGCTACTAGGTGTTGTTTTAGATGACAAATTAAGTTGGTTTGGTTCTGTTGATTGTTCGAAAAAATCACTTTCGAATATAATTTATTTATTAGGTCAGTCGAGGTTAGTCATAGAAGATAATACAATGCTCTCAGCATATTTTGGCTTGTTTCATTCCCGTATTTCATATGCGTTCATTTTATGGGGAAACTCTTCTCATGCTGGAATAACTCAAGGGAGCTGTCAGAGTACTTTCTGGAATTACTGATAATAGAGAACTTTATAAACCATTATTTATGTAGTTTGTCATAATGACTTTGCCATTTTTATATATTTACACAAAAATATCCTTAATTTCAGAACACATTTAGATTATCTGTCCCGTTTTAGGTTAAGAAAATCCGATAAAAATCCTTTAAATCTAAAAATTTATATTATTCTTCCGAATAATATCAAATCATTAAATTTAAAGTGCTTCAAAAATATTATACAGCATATAGAAAGGAATTAATAGGGTCAAAAACAAATGGCGAGGAAAATAACGCCTTACACCCCAAAGAGGAAACACGAAGCAGCTACGGACACGTGTTTCGGAATTATTGTTCCTCATCGGCGTAGCGTAGCAACAAAAAGGATCTGGAAAGGACAGATAGGAACAATAATTGTTCCTATCTGTCCTTTTGTTGCTACGCTACGCTGATGAGGAACAATAATTCCGAAACACGTGTCCGTAACTGCTTCGTATTATAAAGAATATTTTGCGCTATTATTATTCTGTTGACAATTTTATGATAACTCTAATCCAAACAAATATAAATTGACATTGATATGGGACGAATTACTATTTTTTTGATATTGAATGTATTATAATTATTTTTCTCTGTATTATTTTGTATCTTCTTATCCTGACATAAAGCAGTTTTTATAATTACTACATTTCTGTGATATTTTACTAATTATTTATTTTATATTTACCTTTTATATTATTATTATTTATTATATATATTAGAAGGTCTCTATCTGCTGACTTTTCAGAACTATGCTTTGTTGTATATAACCTTGTTAAATATGACTATCTCTTTATCTATCTATCTATGCGCACACACACACAGACATTAATCAGAAAATGGGAGTGAACAATTCGTAGTATTAAACCGGAAAAGTTTGTTAAAATTCCAAAATACTTTTCCAGGACTGTCTCAAGTACTTACCCACCCTTTGAGGTGGGAACTGAGATCAAGCACTAAAACGATTAAAATACTTTTCGTTGCTCTCAGCATTTATTTGCTTCCGCTTTTCTTTAATACTAAGCAAATAACCCTAAAAAGATCCGTTTCTTGTCGGTATCTGAAACTAATTAAAATCCACACTGTTGAGCTCCAACGGACAAATTGCTTTATAATTTAAATCATGCCTGTGTTTAAATAATAATCATCTTGGGAAAGCAACTTCCGACAAACAACGCCACGCCACGGTAATAAACGCGATAATTTAATTGAATCGTTCTTTCACTTAGCTTGATTACTTCTTAGGCTTGTAAAAACTTGCTAGCGGTTTATAAAGCCATCGAAATGACGAACGTAAATACAGCAGGAACGTGAGGTGATTGCGATGAACTGAGCAGATATTCCATGCTAATCGGAAATATACCATGTGTCGTAAAATAGGGGGAAGATTTTTGTCTAACTCTGTGTAATTTTTTTCATATACTTACTTTCGAAATCTCGTCTCCAAATTATCATTATCACTTTTCATAAATCTACATAAGCTCTTGCATAACAAAAAGTTAGACTAGTAAGATCTGGTACACCCATAAATATAACGTCTAAAAAATTTCTCGAGCAGTTATGTTAATTTGTAAGTTTAAAGTAAAGTAACATACCAAAATATGGCATTTCGCACTTTTTAAAAAACTATCCCAGTTCCACCCGTATCTTCATCAGCAGATTCTTTAGTGTCATTAACATCTTCTATAATAGCAATTGGATTCAAGCACTAAATCCCATGGCAATGCTTGTGGAGCTGGTTCTCTATGGTCATGAAGGGCAAAACCGCTTTACTAAGACGTTAGGATTTGGTGACTAACTGTGAACTTCCATCAAATGTTGGTGATAAAGATTCTAGTTTAGGTATCTTTTTACCGAATCTTAATATTGTTCGTCATTCATTGAGATATTTTTTCGTGTCCTTGCATCCGTAAAAAAAAAATAATATAAAGTTTTACTAACCTTCTTTATGTCTGTATTTGTAGATTCTTCGTCATTAAAGCTTACATCTTTCAGTCTTGATTCTTGCTCTAGACCTTCTATGATATGCTTTTTCCTTTAGTATTACTGGAGCCATATCCTGTAAATGCATGAGCTAATAGGATATAATTTTGGATATTAAAAAACTGTTTTTTTAAATAGTTGATATTTTTTTATTTGACACTTATGGCACCAAGCTTTTGTACCAATATCAAATAGGGTACAATTTGTACCTCATATTTCCTTTAAGTATTTTGGGTATATCAACTATCTTAGCATTATCACAAGAATTTAATTATTTTGGAAACATTAGTTCATAATTTTATTCGCGATTGCATATTAGTTATTAACAGAATACGATAAATCATTATGATTTACTTGACATTTTTTTAAGATCTTAATTACTTCCACATCCAGTGGAAGTATAGTAACGACAAAAAAATTAAAAAAAAATTTTATTGTTCAAATAGGCTTAGAATGTCACGAAGTGTCGAAATTTCAAGTTTAAGCGAAAAAAAATTTCTGTCTGTAGATCTGTCTGTAACTTTTTTTGTGCACACGTTTACTCTGGAACCGTTTGAGATATTGACTTGACATTTGGTACACATATGTACTTTAACGAGATCTAGAACTAGATTATATTTTCATCTTGTTCCATCGAAGGAAATTGGGGCAAATTTGGGGAAAATAGGTAAATCAAGCAGGTAAGAGTCCATAAAATTGGTATTTAGTATATACAAGAGAAACTAAGGTCTCAAAAAAATTTTGGCATTAGCCACCCCCATTACCACCCCCACCCCATTATTAAAGGGGATGAAAAGAATTGTGATTTATAGTTTGTACAAGAACCAGAAACCTCAAAATGTTTTTTTACTTTATCCACCCCCTATCACCACCCCCACCCTCTACCGAAGTGGGGTATCGTTTTATGGGTTTTTGAGGTAGAGGATTTCAAATATTATATTATTAAAGTTCCATAAACAATTATTTCCACATACAAAATTAGTGATTCCTTGGGCAGAGGTTTTTTTATTTCCTGCTACAATTCTTCAAAACCTAATTGGCATCTCTTTTCCAGAAGAACTGCAATTATTTGCGATAATAGTTATGCGTCTTTCTGTCGTTCATTCTTGGACAATATACACAGCGACCAAAAGATATATGTTGTTCAAGAATTGACAAATTTTACATAACTTGACGAATCAGTAACAGTACACACTGTACTCCGCTTCACAAATCTACCCAGTACTAGTGAATAGATAATTATACTATTGTGATAATGACATTATAATGGTTAGGATAATATGAAAGAAATTTACCCAAAGGGATTTTTTTTTAATTGACTAATATATCCAAAATTTTATACTATGTATATATGGATATAAATTGACCCCGCTTGGAGGGTTAATAGGATTTTCCAAGTAAAACACCATAAATCATAATTCAGCCCATAATAGATACATTTTAAACTACTTTATCTCGGTCAATTTTTATCATACAGTAGCAAAATACTTCCACATCCAGATTTTCTATCCAAGTCTCTCATAACGAAAAAAAATTTGTATGTGGAAATAATTGTTTATGGAACTTTAGTAATATAATAGCCTACACCAAAATGATGGATGAAGTGAAAAATAATTGAGGCCTTTGGTTCTTGTATACACACCAAATCACAATTTTATTTTTTCACTCTCTTTAATAATAGTGTGGGGATGTTAATGGGAGTGGCTAATGTCAAAAAATTTTAGTACCAATTTTATGGACACTTACTTGCTTGATTTACCTATTTATCTCCGTTTACCCCAATTTATCCCCCAACCCTTCAACGAAATAAGATCAAAATATAATCTAGGTCCAGATCTCGTTAAAATGTATGCGTACCAAATGTCAAATCAGTATCTTAAACGGTTCCAGAGTAATCGTGCGCATAAAAAAAAGCGATAGAACGAGAGACAAATTTTTTTTTGCTCAAACTTAAAATCTCGACATTTCATGACATTCTAAGCCTATTTGAACAATAATGATTTTAAAAAAAATTGCGTTACTATACTTCCACTAGATGTGGAAGAAAAATAAAACAAATTAAAGAATATTTTGTCTGTTTTAAAGAAGTTTACTAATATTTTTTTATTTAGTGCATATCTTTCAAATAATAGGCGAAGAATCGTGATTCCGACCATAATGAGCTTTTTTCAGTATGTTCCGCCCAACGTGCAACTAGGGATTCATGTGTTTCTTCAAAGGTAGATATTTTTATAGCCATTTTCAAAAAAAAACTGGATCACACTTTCTATTCCTTGTTTAGGCGAATTTTTAAATTTTTTACCTGTACTATAATAACACAAGTAATTTTCTTCACTAACTGCCAAACCTTAAGGTTACATAGATTCCCTTATACTATTCAAATTAAAGAATAGACCTTACGTCTGACTTTTGCTTAGAATTGCCTTTTAATACGAAACTTGTTCTGAACGTATTTATCATAAGATCAAAATAAAACTAATGTAGCCATATCCATCGGCGACGTCACATTCCGAATGCGTGCCATTGACATTTAACAATTTGCTCCAAATATACATAATAAGTGGTTTTATCATTACAATATTCAACTATTCAACTTCTCGAAGTCGTATAAAAACAAGTGCAAGCAGAGAATGTGTATCAGTTCAGTTTGTGCAACATAGTAAAATGTCTCTCGTACTTATCGTCCTCGCTGCATTCGTAGCCGCTGCCAACGCAGGATTAATCGGCGCTCCCCTTGGCTACGCAGCCCCTGTAGCTAAGGCGGTGGTCGCAGAGCCCTACGATCCCAACCCTCAATACTCCTTTGGATACGAAGTACAAGACCCTTCAACCGGCGACAGCCACGGCCACTCTGAGACCCGCAACGGAGACGTAGTTCAAGGTGCGTACGCCCTACTGGATTCCGATGGTACAAGACGTCTCGTGGAGTATACTGCCGATCCTATCAATGGTTTCAATGCTGTTGTCCACAAGCAACCCCTTGGAGGCAAGGCTATTGTAGCAGCACCAGCTATCGCTAAGGTGGCTGCCCCTCTTGGATATGCAGCGCCACTTGGTTATGCTGCCCCTGTTGCCAAATTTGCTGCACACTTACCTTACGCCGCCCCTTACGCCGCTCCTTATGCCGCTCCTTACGCGCATGCCCCAGCGCCTTTGGCTTATTATCACTAAGTACTTGTATATTTAAAATAAAGCTATTTATTGTCTGTTGAAATTTTGTGCAGAAACTTATTTCAAACTAATCGTAAGGTTCAGTAGACTAATTATGCCAGTTCTGGAAGGGTGAAAATCAAATGAAATACAGATATTATATTATCTGTATTTTACTACGACTAGTGCCTCGTTTGAAATTAATAGGTAACGCTTACAACTTTAATTATTTATTACAAATTAAATTTTTACGATTTGGGGCTAATAATATTTGGCATATTCTTCCATTTAAGTAAAGACTCTAATGAAATAAAAAAAAACGCAAGGTGATATGTTAATGAAAGATGTGCATTTGAAAATTCACAAGTGTCCTTGATTGTTTTTTTTTTGTTAATCTTTCGGTACATGTGCCACCATATTGCGATTCTCCAAGAACGAACTCGTGGGAATTTAGAACTATAAGATGGTTAATATTGAATTCGGTTTAATTTTAATTAAATTCTTGCAGTAAAACGGATTCCCAAGAAATTGTTTTGTCGGTAATAAGTCGAGTTTAGAGCTGTTGATGAAATATTTCTTGCAAGGCGTTCAATCTGCTTAACAATTTTCACACAACTTTACCAAAACTTCTTGTAATTACTAAAGCGATCTTTTTAATTAAAACAACAAAGTACAGCCGTTTGTCTTCCTTTTTCGAATGGAATAATGAGATCTATTTGATTTAATATTATCGGAAAAAAAGAAGCTTTAAAATGTAAAGCAAAAGTAGACGGATAATAAACGTTTATATTTTTTGCTAATAGCACGTTCCATCGGTAAGAACACATTGACTATTGGTAGTGAATACGTAAATTGCTACAGTTTCCAAAAAAGTCTCGATAATGACAACTTGGTCGGCGAGGGCCACAGCGAGCGTTGTGTAAAGTGTTTTGGTGTTGCTGAAAACTCTTTGAGTGTCGGAATTACATCAAAGGTTCTGTCTCCATCAGTAGGTATTAAGGCTATATTAATGAGATAAGTTTTATAACAAATCCAATTAATTTGAAAGCTCAGCTTTTTTCAATAAAAAGTAATAATCCTTCCGAGTTAGCTGTTCGTTAATAAAAGCCCCATTAGGAGTTCTTTTAATTACTACTCAGGGAAAGAGCAAGGACAATACTTAAAGTAAAATCTAATAATTTATACTCTAGGAACTTCAGACAAGCAATGGAGTCTGCAATTAAGCACAATTAAAACATTTTTATGTCATTTTAATTTTTCGGATTACTCATTTTTCTGCATTTTACTTAAAATAAGTGCCAGAGTTTAACGTTTAAAGAGCTCGGTTGCAGAGTTCATTAAAAAGGAACAAGAATGTAATAATGCAGGTTGAGGCTGGAAATATTTTCATTTAAAAATAAAAACAAGTTTTAACTAAAATAAAATAATTAATAGGTTAATAAGTTGCGTGTCTAGATAGATTCTTATTGGGACGGTATGGTCATAGTTGTTCGTAGTTATTCCTTAGTTAAATTGAAAAAAGTTCATATAAACGGGTGTCCCAACTCTTCGTTTTGGAGATACGGGGTGTTAAAATTTACAAGAAATATCGAATATTTCTTATATTGGCATTAGTGCAGCTATTTAAATTATTTGGCATACAGTACTCTTAGATAGAACGCCTTAAGCTGTGATTACATCACGCATTACAATTAATCAGCGAATTTTGTGTTTGTTCTTGACCTAGTCTTAGATAACCTCTCTAGTCGACCTTCTGATGATTCTCAGCATGCACTGTGGACTCGAGAATGTATTAGCTGTTCTTAGACCAGTCAGTGTGTCAGTTCTTTCGCTACCACGCATTCCAGGATGCCCGGCAACAGGAGTAGTTTGACTCTGTTCCGTTCTCCCAAAATTTTAAGCTGTTCATAGCAGTCGCATACTAATCTGAATTACACTTTATTAGAGCTTAATATCCTTAATGTCGCCTGGCTGGCTGATGCAATGTATATCTACTACTTATATTCTTTATTAACATTTTAGCATACACATGCAAATATAGCCAGAATTTCTCTCTGGAATACAGTAATGTCTACGAGACTCGCCTGATACTGGCTTATATTGGCCTTTCTTCAGCATCTGCTTCCCTCTTAGAGCCGTTATGTCAGTGCACCAGATTAATCCTTTAGGTAATATATCAAGAAATCATATTAGCCAATCCTTTCTATTCTAATGCATTAGAGATAGAAAGGTGACATTAAACGGCTTGTTGAACCTGATTTTTGGGATCATGTGGTCAGACACCATGTCTAGTAGAAGATCTTTCACCATATTTACTGCCCTGTCCCGATCTTGCTTCGTGGAGACTGGGGTTGTTTGAGTTTTGTAACATGTATGTTCCCATATTGGCCTATCTTTAGCTCACTATGTTAAGTGGAGGGAAATTTAGTAGGGTTTGCATAGCTGTCATGGATGAGCTTTTCATAGCGCCCGTGATTCTCATGGAAGTCAGTTTCTTCGGCTTGTTCGTTACCGTTCTTTGAGTTTTCTGCGACCACCCATCACAGCATATACGATGGTGAGTCTTATTACGCGGGTACAAAGAAACAGCAGATTTAAGCTTTCATGTGTTATGTATTGCAATATGATCACCTGTAGATTGCCAGTATGACTACCAATTTAATTATCATCCTAACTAGATTGACTCTAGGCAAATCTAGAGTCCATAATGATACCAAGGTATTTTATCTGTCCCGATATCAATAGCTGCGTAGAACTAAAAGTCGTGGTTCTTACAAGTTTCCCCTGCGAATAAATGGAATGATGTTGGTTTTTGATGGCCTCACCTTCCGCCTTTCCTCATTAATCCGTTTTTTTACCAAATTTTGGGCCTTTTGTAGACGATCCCTGTCTATACAGAAGAATCAATTGAGAAGAAGAAAAAAGTGTGCAGAATTTTAATGGGGGAGAAGAAAATTGAACCATCGAATAACATAATATCGGTTACTACTAGAGATGGGCACGTGACGTGAATTTCACCGTGTCACGCCGTGTCACGGCGTGAGCGTGTACATTTAAGGTACCAAATCACGGAAGATTTCGTGAGTGTGCGTGAGTCAAAAGATCCCGTGCGTGAGCGTGCGTGAGATAATATTCACGCCGTGACACGGCGCCCCATCTCTGCTTTAAAACTTCAACCTGTCGTGTCTTGACAAGAATAAGAAGCGAAGCGATAGACGGAACACGAGCGCGAGAAGGGAGGGAAAAGGACAGGAGATAGGATGAATGACGCAACATTCAAATCAAACTGCGTATTTGCAATCTCTCTCTACTGCATTCGCCAGTCGACTAGCCCTCCTAGCCTGGTCTGGTCACTCTGGTCCAGAGATGGGCACGTGACGTGAATTTCACCGTGTCACGGCACGAGCGTGTACATTTAAGGTACCAAATCACGGCAGATTTCGTGAGTGTGCGTGAGTCAGAAGATCCCGTTCGTGAGCGTGCGTGAGTTTGCCTTAACATATATCAGTCGTGCGTGAGTGTGCTTGAGCTAAAGGTTTAAAGTCGTGGGCGTGCGTGAGCGTGAGTCAAAATCGACTTACGCGCCCATCTCTAGTTACTACCGGAGCTACTACCACATCATCAAAAGAAATTAACACTCGGGTTCGGGTACTTCGTTTGGGGGTAATAGTTTTGAAGGTGCTCAAAATTGTTCATTTAATTTTCATTTTGGGCCATAATCATTTAAATATTATTAATTTAACTTACAAACCTAATAATTAAGTCATATTGTTGTGCTTATTAGATTAAATAAAGTTGTTTAATTGTTGTATGAACCATTTTGCCTTATTTACCTAAATAATCCTCAAAAGTTGCCAAGATAACTTTTTTGGATTGAGTCCGGAAAAGACTCATTTTACGGACTCAAATGAATCTGCAAAATAGCCATTTTAGGGACCAAACACAAAAAACGTTTTTTTTTTCTATGCCCATTTAAATGTTACCTGAATTCGATTCTGAGTGAATGTGAGTACGTATTTCTTTTTGTCTTATATATTACACATTAGCCTTTTATATACATATCAAATGATATATACTCTGAACATGCATCAACTATAACGTTTTCAGACATTCCTAACCAAATTCAGCCATACTTTTCCAAATAACTTTTCTCAATCAAATTGATATGCTGAAAATATTACGTAATAATCTCTCTAATCCAGTAAATTTTTCGAACCACAGCCGAAAAATAAAATTCAAGGCAACGTACATATATTGAATGAACTGAGTTTATCGAGCAGATCCGAAACAAATATGGCATATTTCAAAGTTTTATGGTTTCCACTCCACCTTCCAATACACTACGTGGTAGTATTATCCGGAATTTATTATTTAATGACTTTGTCTGCTTTGTTTCTCGATGCCACCAATTTAATAGTACACTATATTACGTTAGCACCCAACTGAACGCTTTCGCTCTCGATACGCCTTGTACGTCGTTATCTAGAATTTATCTCTTTAGCGTTAATAGACTTTTTATGCTAACTGAAATCGCTAATTTATGAGATTTGCATAAATTACTACAGATACTATAATGGTTTGCCCAATTTGAAGACATTAAGGAGTTAACACGTAAATCACCTACCGAGATTGTCCAAGATTTTCTAGAGGGTTTATAAATTATCTATTTTACTTCCACATCCACGTAGTAGGAAAAGGATTTGAATTTTTTTTTACCCAAATAGGTTTAAAATATCATGAAATGTCGAGTTGTTAAGTTGAAGCAAAAAAACTATGTATTATATAACTGCATGTTTATAAAGTCGAGTTATAAGATAAGGGTGTGGGTGGTAAGTGGCGTGGTGGGGGGAAGGGATTAGTGGGGAAGGTAGTCCAGATGAATTTTTTTTTGAGAAAAGAGACTTTTGGAGGGTTCTAAGTACTTCTTAAATGAAAAAAAAATAGCGATACCGTTCCTGGATTCTGGGTATCTATTACTTAAAAGAGGTAGAAGTGATATGTGCGAGTTAGGGGAGGTTCCGTTTAGGGTGAAATCAATTAAATATTGATGACAGATGATAAAAAATGATTTTTTAAAATTTAAATCCAAAAATAGAATAGAACCGGCCTTAGCTACCCTCCTCCAAAAGAGTCCAGCCCAAGTAACAATTTAAATTTTATCGTAATCTTCAGAACCTCTTGAAGTCTATTTAATAAAACTTTGACAAACGCTATTAAACCTTTATAAAGCTTGTATAAAGCTAAGAGCTAAAAGATTTCTGAGGGCCTTTTTTAAAAGTCAATTTTGAAACCAATTGATTTTATTCTAAACAGCCTTTATAACGTTCTGAAGACCTTGATAAAACTATTCATAAAACCAACAATAAATCCTGAAACCATAATTTTGGCCTTAAGGGACTATCTACAAACCGTTGTTTAAACGATTATAAAACCACTTCGTAAAGTCATAAAACTAAAATGCTTTAGAACTGCACTTAAAAAAGCTATTTGCTCTCTTAATATGGTTATTTTTAATGAAAAGGTTTTATGCTTGCCATCATATTAAAACCAAGTTGGCAATGTTGGAAAATTAGTCGCATGTTGGTAATGGATATTATAATAAGAATTTGCTGTTTTTCAGCTTTCAGCTGGTCTCTCTATACTGGTTAAAATTATCAAGTTATCAGCGTGAGTGAAAATTTAGCTGCGCATTAAATTGTACTGATGTTATCACAACTAGTAAGTCGAAAAATACGGAGGCCCTTGAAAAATATTGAAAATTTTGAAAATTTTAAAAAATATTTTAAAATTCAATCAAAAAAAGACTTATTTTTTGTTGACATCAACTTAAATCATACGTTAGTAATAATAATCATGATTTTAGTCCTTATTACCCATAAATTGTTGCAAAAATTGCAACTAAGTAATTGTTCATTTGAATAATTCCAACATGACAGCTTTTATTTACAAAAATATTTTTGTAGAAAAATGTCGACATTTGATTAAAGCCTGTTGGTTGCCGGCAATGCCACAAAAAGAGTATTTGAGTATAAGATTCTCACAATGCTCTCGTATAAGAACATTTGCTACTAATTACAACCAATTCAAGTCTTCTTACATTTATGTAAGTCCATTTGGTATTATCTAATACCGATTGATCTTGTCTGGATTTAATCACAACCATCATAAAACCTATTGCCCAAAGATATTTGAATTTTTTGGCCTTTATTATACTCTTCGCAACTACGTAGACGAAGAGTATATTGGATTTGATCGGCACGTTTCTAAAACCGGAAATATCACTCGTAGAGAAAAAATTTTATATCATTGTGTTAGTGAACGAATTCTGAACAACTTTCAAAATGTCCGTCTGTCTGTCTGTCCGTCCGTCACGTTTCTTGTAAGCGCGATAACTTAAGAAAGAAAAGTCCGATTGTATTGAAATTTGGAAAGTAAGTTAGTTAGTGTTAGCTAGGGGAAGAACCCTATTTTTTAACAAAGTCGATCAGTAATTAATGATTTACTTAAATTTGAGAATTTTGTTTTTGATTTTTATGTTTTTGTAAAATTTACATTTTTTACATATTTTTTATGTGTTAGGTAGTTCTTATGCTTTTGACTCGGAATCCGAGGGTCCCAGGTTCGAAACCCACATGGGGTATGGTACAGTATTTTTTTTTATTTTTACTTTATTTTACACTGAGTCTTTTACCAACTAAGTTCGTATTATAAAGTTAAAAATGTCTAAAACTAACATTATTTACAAAAAACTGCGAAGAGTATCCTATAGAATATGTAACAATTATATAAAAAGTTTAGTAAACCGGCGAAGAGTACGTTTTTAGCTTGTTTACATATAACCTCACATTTGTTAAATACTTTTTCCTTACCTTAGCTGTGCTGTAATTGCTCTGAAAGGGTCGGCTATATGCCCTTATACCCAGATGCAGTGAACTGCACTGTAATGTGAATAACAGAGCAAAAAGTTTTAAATAAGAATAAGAAGATAGCCGCTCACATTTATTTGATTATTTTGATTAGTCAAATGTGTGGTTTGGCTCTAATAGTTTAAAGTAAGTATCAGGTTAAAAATATAATATTCAGAATACAGTTAACACAAAAATCCTTGTTAGAAAGCAAAAACAGACACTTGATGTTGACAAAAAAACAGTGTCATCAATAACCTACCTAATTCGCGCGATTACTTATAAATTAGGGAATCCAACGACCTGTTAAAATTGTTTTTCAATATGGCGTCGTTGACAAACACGGGTATATTTTTACTAAATTCCGGAAACGTAGCCAAGCCAACAGAAAAACACAGACCTTTAACGAATGAAAATGAATGTTTGCCCTCGACTCCATCACACGCCATATTGGATGTCACGTGGTTTGGATTGCCTAATATAATTTTGTTGCATTTGATAGAGAGTTATTACTCTCTATCAAATGCAACAAAATTATTCCATAATAAAATAGCTGTTAATTGTTTGTTAAAAATAATTGTAGATTTTAAAAATAATTGCAGCAAAACTATCCACCTGTCAAACTGCAACTTTTGCGGTTTTATGAAGGAATTTGTCCAGATTAAATAGTTTTTATGTTACATTTGGCATTATACAAGCCAATACAGCTTTATAGCAGTTGTATGCTTAGTATATTCAGGTGCCTCTTTAAAACTCTTAGGCATACTGGTTTTATGAACGTTGTCTCTGAGGTAAATTGGTTTCCTGGGCCAAATGATTTTATCGTGGTAGAGCTGACCACCACCATAAAACCTTTACAAGGGCCAATAGACTCGATTTAAAACAAATGCTAAATGGTATTGAGACTTAGAACTCCAGGAGGTTGGTAAAACACTTAATAAAACTACTTAGGTTGAAAGAAGTGTTAGCCTGCTATACTACCGCTATAAAGCCATTTAGCAAACTTATATCCACAATAAAGCTATTATAACACCTATTCAAGTCCACATAGCAATCGAATGTTCTTAATTACAAATCTGCACTAGCAAAAAATCGGAAACCTGATGTAAAAATTGTCTAGGTCTCAATCAATTAAGTAGATAAAAATAATCGTTTTTACGTTGTAATAATTAGAAAGAAGACTCTAACGCTGGCGGATTAATTTTTTATGTTATAAGTTGATTTAAAATGATTTTTTTGATGAACAAAAATTGCAAAAAGTAACATGACGCGTATATGAAATCACTAAATCCTTCTTTTTTTTTTCTAAATCGTAGGGCCACATTAGAGTAAATAAATGAAAATATAACAGTAAAGTATCAAAATTATAATTAATTGTCCCCTTTGTTTTCTGTTATACTCGCGTGATGATCACCTCTCAGTGCAATCGCACGCAATAAATCAGTTTGTCATTTCCACCAAGGTTTCAAACGACATTCTCAGAGCGAGTGTTATAAATCGTATCACTGATTCTTAAATATCAACTTCGTATAAAGTAGTAGTAAAGCTAAATATGTGCCGTCAAGTATAATGAAAAATTAAACTCGACCCTCTTTCGTCTTTTTTTATCCATCCACTGTTATTATATTGCCATTGTGACCTTAAACTACATATGGAACCTCGAAGGCAGATGCTAGATGGAAATAAGGGCTAAAACTATGGAAAGTCTTTGATTTACGATAGCGCAATACCAGCTCAGGCCACCGAAATATATTTCTATAATAAAAAAGATTGAGATTGGAGATCTCGGACATTTGTTCGAGACTGCCATAAATTGTCTGCTGTTCTATTGGTTATTACTTATCGATATGGGGAATGTTAAATTGGTTATTTATAGTCGGTCGTTTGCTAATCGACGCAGAAGGGAACGTTTTCGGTTATTTGAAAGTTGAGGCTAAGATACAATTCAGATAAGATTCTTAATTTGCAATCGTTTTAAGTGCAATATATCACACTGGTTGTCATATAACATTTATTTGTTCGTTCATTTTAATGAAATCTTGGCAAATATATAAATTAGGGCACACAAAAAGGACTTGTTGAGAACGTGCTGTATGGCACTGAAAATAGATTAAGTCGTTTGCATTACAAACACTACCCCTAAGAAGTTTATATAAACAAACCTCCAATTCTTTGTGCGATATGATGGATTCAATTATTGAATTTTTGAAAACTATTTTAAATAATGGGGCATCAGAGAATATTATTTAGGTATTAAGCAAATCACAACATACACACTTTTTTATTTATTATGAAAATAACTACTTTCTGGGCACGCTAATATTCTAGTTGGGTAAATGTAAATACTTTAAAACACTCATTATTGCAGAACCAATCGAAACAATTACTCTTCTAGCTAATACTGACGAAGTATTGAATTACATAATAGGATTCTTGGCATTTTAAAGCAAAAAAAAATTATTGAAAATACTTAAATCATTTATTAAAATTCAGTCATTCACAACAATTACTGAACCTTACATTCTATTTCAACTCTAAAAAAGTTGTACAAGTTTTTTCGAACTCGTTCTCATCAGTAGAGTATAGAAACATTCATTCATTATTTGTAAGCCTATTCTCGATTTATTTTAGTTAGGTAAATACTATAAAACACTCATTATTACAGAACCAATCAAAACAACTACTCTTCTAACTAATACTGACGAAGTATTGAATTACATGATAGGATTCTTCTTTCTTACAGAAAGTAGGTAATTTCATGATAAATAAAAAAGTATGTATGTTGTGATTTGCTTAATACCTAAATAATATATACCAATTACATAATCTTTTTCGTATTATCTACCAATATACGCACATATAAACGTATTAATTCATAGGACTTAAAAAAATAGTTTACATAGGAAGCAACTGAAATTTCAAAACAGTAACTCTGCATTTTATACATTAAACAGGAAATGTTTTTGCAACCACTCCGTACAATAGTACATATTGGAATAAGATATACATTTATTATGTTTACATCAAAATTGAAAAAATAAATTAGAAACTTGAGAATGAGGGATCGCAACTCCACAATATCCCACTGACGGCGACAGCAAACTTTTTGGTACATTACTTTATATTTCGTGCCATGTTATGTTATATATTGTATAGCAGATTTTTCATTATAAATTTTACAACATGCTGAAAAATGATAACTGTAAAAGTTCAGTCGTGCTGTTTTAAATTTCAATTACAAGGCAAATCTTGAAAATGTCATTTGATACTTACTGCAGAAGTCACAGGCGTCGCGGATAGAATTTTTATTGGAAATTTCTCATAAACCAGTATTTTTCTTTTTTAATCTGAGACATAAAGCGGCAATTTAATTGTAAAATTATTGGTATCCGTTTCCGTTTTACTTAAATAAAAATTTGATAAACGATGTATTTAGTAAAAAGATGTCAATATTAGTAGTGGTAGGTAAGATACAGATGATTAAAGCTGACAGTTTTAATCATATCTTGGTGATTCCAACATAGTGTGCGAAAGGCACGTCGAGAATAGTATTCGAGTATTGTGCTCAAGTGATTTTGTGTTTCAGGAAACTACTTTATATAAGTTTTCCCAAAATTCATTATATTTTAATGTAAAAAAATAATTCATAATAGTTAAACAGAGTATATTTTTAAATTTTAATATAAACGATACTCTTCTATCTACTGCCTATGGGGGAATTCCACTTTTGGGCCTCATATTTTTATAGCCCAAAAACTTGTTTTTAAGTGTATTGCTGGTGTTTCAAATAGCCAATCTTTTTCAAAATTATGTGCTTTTAACTTTAACAGGTGTATACATTTTGAAAAGTTACACATATGTTTTTAAAAACCAAAAATGTTTATAATAAATAGACAATATAATGTAAATATGAGACAAAAACACAATTATCTTGTTTCCTTTACTAAATTAGAAATAACTTCCAAATCTCCTTGTCGTTTAAGGCCATATTTTTTTATCTTGTTACCGGATGAATCAAAACTTATATAGAATGAACGATTTTATTTAAAATGAAACTAAAAGAATTTTTGTCAAATAAATGTTTTTATCTCATATTTGATTTCCTGTGAATGTCTTAGTTTGTAAGTTTTGTAATTACTCCATTTACTGTCATACAGAAACAATACATTATATCATTATTTATACTTTAGATAAATTTAAAAAAAAATTATATGCCTAGTAATTAAACAAAATATTAACTATGCTTATACAAATATATCTGTCTTAAAGAAAGTTTAAAACAAATACTTATACTCACAGCTGCAGGTCCTTATTAAATATAAGAATTCCGATATCGATTTCAAGTCGTATCATGCTTGTACGCCACTGTGTTCTTCGCCCTCAAATAAACTGCTTTACAACAGTGCTGCTACAGAGATTGATTGCCAGACGGACAAGGAAAGTCTGCACTTTTAAATTAAGATTTATTTAGGTATCAGTCTCGGAAATTGAGTGTGTAAGCCTTCGTATAACAAACCGAAACCCGGCAAGGGCCAGATAGGCATTTCTTTAAAGTCTAACAAACTGGTAGAGATTTGTCAAAATAATTAAATTTGTAGTAGGGTGGCATCGCATTGCCTTCTAAAGTTTGATTGTGAGAAAATTCGATCGGCGAGGCTCCCGATTTACTTAGTAAGATTTAGCAATTTCATTCTTATAGTATAGCATTTTCAATTCACGGTTAATATACAGGGTGGTTTAATTGATGGTTATAACTTTAGGGAAAATCGTTCTCAAGTAGATGGGTAGAGAATATGATGCTTTGCTAAACCGGCCACCAAGTTCTCCTGACACAGCACCTCATGACTATTTTTCATAAGGTGCTGCATAAATCATAGTGTATTCCACTCTAATCAATATAGGAAAGAAGCTGAGGGGATGAGTTTAAAATGCGCTAAATTTTCTAAAAAGTGATGCCAAACTTTTGCAGAGTATTTTAACATGTTACGCAAAATTAATCTTACTTAATGCATGTGGTTATGTCGAAGATTTGTGTTACATCCAAAGAAGTTTTTTTAGCACTGTTTTCTATAGATGTTTTAGCAAAGTGACTTGAAGGTGAAACATATAGGTAGTGATGTGTGCTTCTTGTTAATATTGCAATTGAAATTACAACGTTTGGTTAAACTATTTTTTTGCCAAACTGTTTTAATAATTCTACATTTACATTCGGAAAAGATGAAATGGCAACATCAATGGTGTTGCAAAAGAAAGGACACCTCATAGAAGCTTCCCAAACATTGAAAATAGGAACGCACTTAAAAAAATGTCGGTGTGGAGTTTCGAGAAAAGATTTTTTCTCACATCATACGGTCGATATTCCTGTTTCAAGAAAGAAATTGTTGCTAAACCAAAAGAGAATGCCACAATACTATAGTTTTTGAGTCAGGCATACCGTAGCAATAATCTATGTACTAGAAACTATGGCTGATAAATTCAAACTAATTTTTCTCTCAAGTTTTCCTCTGCACCACGAAAATGTTCTTGATTTCATTTTTTGTTCCTGCAGAACAGGATGCAGCCGCCACAAACTGGGGTTACTATGTACTGATATCTGTTAGCCTAGCATTGGTGTTTTTTTCCTACTTAATGAGAATGAAGAGGATAAAGGACGTACAGGAAATAACCGAATCTAGCTTTCTACAATATCTAAGTGACGAAGAAGAAAAAAGAGCTGAAAAAAATTGAGGTGGATATGGAGGATAGAGAATACGAGGCAAGACTAAGACCCAAGGATTTAAACGGAAACGACAAACTGGTCTACTAAACAAGATTTTGAACCAAAGAAAAAAAACCGCTGCCCAAGGAATCACTACTTCCACATCCAGATTCTCTATCCAAGTCACTCACAACAGAAAAACTTTGTATGTGAAAATAATTGTTTATGGAACTTTAATAATATAATATTTGAAATCCTCTACCCCAATAACCCATAAAACGATACCCCACATCGGTAGTGGGGTGGGGGTGGTGATAGGGGGGTGGTAGTGGGGGGTGGATGAAGTAAAAAAATATTTTGAGGTTTCTGGTTCCTGTACATACACTAAATCACAATTTTTTTCATCTCCTTTAATAAGGAGGTGGGGGTGGTAATGGGGGTGGCTAATGCCAAAAATTTTTTTGAGACCTTAGCTTCTCTTGTATATACTAAATACCAATTTCATGGACTCTTACCTGCTTGATTTACCCATTTACCCCAAATTTACCCCAATTTACCCCCCAACCCTTCGACGGAACAAGATGAAAATATAATCTAGTTCTAAATCTCGTTAAAGTACATATGTGTACCAAATTTCAAGTCAATATCTTAAACGGTTCCAGAGTAAACGTGCGCACAAAAAAAAGTTACAGACAGACCGACAGACAGACCGACAGACCGACAGACAGACCGACAGACAGACAGAAATTTTTTTTTCGCTCAAACTTAAAATCTCGACGTTTCATGACATTTTAAGCCTATTTGGACAATAAAAATTTTAAAAAAATTTTTTGTCGTTACTATACTTCCACTGGACGTGGAAGTAAAAACAAAACATCAAAAAATTGAAGTGCGAAATAATTCAAATATAAATTCATTACACCACACTATTGGTAGGGCACGTGTTACTACGTGCCGTGGAGTACCATGTCGTACCGTTTCGTAAGAGTCTTTCTACCCTTAACAACGCCTGCTTGCTCAGGGGGTATTTGCCAGGACAATTATTAAATAAATTTTATGTTTCCGAATATTATCACTACAACTGTAGTGTTTTACAAGTAAGTAAATACGTTTCTCTCTGTCTACGTTCTAATAACCATCGTACATAATTTTATATTGGGTTTTGACACACAACAGAGCATTAGTATTATACTCATTTTGTCAATTATAGGCCGACAAAAGAAAGATTTTTCCAATTATCCTCCCACTCGTCGAGATACCGCCGAACTATGCCCTGATCCCAGTCGTTAAAATGAAAAATGTCACTGCTATTCGGTCCAGATGGAGATTGTGCGTGCGAAGATGCAATCGATTGGGATGAAGTCATTCGCTGTTACTATAGTAGTTTTGTCGATTGTGATATCCATTATCCATTATATTTGTCACATGATATGGGAACGACAAGAAATATGACAAATGGCCGAGATAAAATGTTTTGAAAGGGACTTGAAAATGTAGGACATGCCGAGACGCTTCCTTGTTTGCTAGATATGGCTGGGTGTCGCTTTACAGCGGCAGGAAGGCTGGAAGTTTTAATACATTTTTTTCCTGGCCAGATAACCGCCCTTTCTTGGGTGAGATCAATATATTAGTAGTAAAATGTAATTCTTTACAGTGGTTTATTCTTAATGAATGATTTACGCAATGGGGGTAACAATTATGTTATTACAATGTGGAATGCAGACATTTTTTTTTTCGGCAACTACTGTGAAAACATCCATTTTTGGAACTGTTTTGTTCAGAAACAAGCATTTTTCAGGACTAGTCTGGAAAGCGATATTTTTTTTGGCAACTGACAATTATCATGTCAGAATTAATCGAATAATCATAGCAACCATAACGCTCTCAGCATTTATTATACGATTTCCAAATAAAAGTGATTTTAAACCGGAATTATGGAACCGATAGCGATATAAATAACATGTCAGATGAAATTTTTGAAGCTGCGACTCAGGCTACTATGCAGTTATTGCCGGACAAAACAGAGGTATGAAAATGTCTGCTACTCGTTCCTCAAGAAGAAAGGGTCAAAACTATTACCGAAGATGTTATTTTGACTTCATATCTAAAAAATCGAAGACGGCTTTCTTGTAGAAGAAGAATGTTGACAATGGAACGATGGATTTTAGGATACCTTAGGATAATACTTTAATTAATTAAAATTGCTGATTATTACAATGATACTAAAGAAACTGTAACCTCAAATCTTATATTTAAAACTGTCACAGAAGTAGACATTTCCAAACACTTACTATCAATTAAATCTAAGGCTATAGGCGCTGATGGTGTGCACGTAAATTTTATCATATTATGTTCTTTAATTCTAGAATATATTTGTCATATTGTTAATGTTTGCATCAATAATTCAATTTTTCCTAAAGCCTGAAAAGTAGCACAAGTTGTTCCTCTATCTAAACCTGAAAATCCGCTGGATTTCAAAGATTTGAGGCCGATAAGTTTACTGCCAGTCTTGTCAAAAATATTAGTATATGAGGTTAAAAGACAAATCATGGGATACATTGAAAAAAATAAAGTTTTACCAGAAACGCAATCTGGTTTTAGGAGAGAACATAGCTGTGCAACTGCCCTTTTAAATGTTACGGACCATATTCTTAGATCCATCGATTCTGGGGAATGTGTACTATGCTGGTGTTGCTTGATTATTCTAAATCCTTCGATACTATAAACCACGACATTATGTTATTAATCTTAAAATATATAGGCTTTGATACAACTGCAGTAACTTTTATTGCGAACTACCTACAGGAAAGAAAGCAAAGAGTCGTCTTAAATGGGGAGGTTTCAGATAGTGAACAACTTTCATGCGGGGTACCACAGGGATCTATAATGGAACCATTTTTATTTACAATATACACATCCTTTCTACCAGAATTGACCGAAAAATTCAGCATACAGATGTACCCAGATGACACACAATTGTTTTATTCCTTTGAACCCGCAGTTTTCAAAGCAGTAAGTGTGCTGTAATGCTTTTCGGCCGTCCGGCTAATAGGATTAACCTAACCCCAAATATTGACAAAAATTAATAACGTAACAATACCTATAAAAAACGGTATAAAAAATTTAGGACTAATACTTAATACCGAGCTCAGATTTCAAGAATATGTTTCGAGCTGTTTTAAAAAAGCCATATGCAGATTAAAATTACTTTATAATTCCAGACATATTCTTAATCAACAGCTTAAACTACTTTTATGTAATTCTCTGGTTCTCTCTGTTTTTAACTATTGTGATACTGCTTATGTCTCACAGCAATTTCTTCTCAACGCCTACAGAAAACCGCTGCCCAAGGAATCACTACTTCCACATCCGGATTTTCTATCCAAGTCACACAACGAAAAAAAATTGTATCTGGAAATAATTGTTTATGGAACTTTAATAATATAATATTTGAAATCCTCTACCCCAAAAACCCATAAAACGATACCCCATATCGCTAGTGGGGTGGGGGTGGATAAAGTAAAAAATATTTTGAGGTTTCTGGTTCTTGTACACACACTAAATCACATTTTTTTCATCCCCTTTAATAATGGGGTGGGGGTGGTAATGGGGGTGGCTAATGCCAAAATTTTTTTTGAGACCTTAGCTTCTCTTGTCTATACTAAATATCAATTTTATGAACTCTTACCTGCTTGATTTACCAGTTTACTCCAAATTTACCCCAATTTACCCCCCAACCCTTCGACGGAACAAGATGAAAATATAATCTAGTTCTAGATCTCGTTAAAGTACATCTGTGTACCAAATATCAAGTCAATATCTCAAACGGTTCCAGAGTAAACGTGCGCACAAAATAAGTTACAGACAGACAGACCGACAGACAGACCGACAGACAGAAAATTTTTTTCGCTCAAACTTGAAATCTCGACGTTTCATGACATTCTAAGCCTATCTGAACAATAAAAATTTTTAAAAATTTTTTTGTTGTTACTATACTTCCACTGGATGTGGAAGTAAAATTGAGAATTATTATTTGATATTCGTATATGGAATCAGAAAATGTGAGCTAGTCAGTCGCAAATTACCAGAGGTCAAGTGGTTAAACACGAAAAATAGGCGTAAGAAAGCTACATTGCGCTACATTATACCGTAAAATAATACTGTTTCATAGTCCTAGCTACTTATTTAGAAAAATTGTATTTCGGACTGATGTACACAACATAAATATTAGACATATTAGTGTATTTCTGTTGTTTAGTTAAGTGTGTATAAATATATATATTTTTTATATATATAAATTTTATTTATATTGTTATATATATTTCTATTTTCAAAATTTATTGCCTCTTTTTTGGGTTAAGTGGAAGAACAGCTTTTACAGCGTCTGTGCTGTACTAAGCTGAACTTCGCTCTTTCATGTCATTACTGAATAAAGTATATTATTATTATTTTTATTAATATTTATTTAGTAAACATTAATCCCATACAATTATCTGAATGAAAATCCTTAAATTTACTAAAAAAAAATGGCATATTTATAGTTTACTTTAGCCTATTTAAGTGAACTATTTGACATTTTCAAGATTTCCATTCAAACTGCAGAGAAAACGAACTATCGTAAACATAACAATTAATACACGATGAATATTAAGCAGGCGAGTTGCAATTATTATTGGCATAGTGATCCAAATGTGTCTGGTGAACCGGTTTCGAATTGTGTAACGTTTTTAATCCGATAAGTTAGTTTTATTGTCTTGTCTGCAAAATGCGGGAATTTTAATCGAAATTAAGTAATAATTTTAATGTAGGCTTAAACCAGTCGTAAATATGTATTCGGAGTGAGTCAAGATGACCAGTTATTTTTTTTAGTATTTGTATAATTATAATGTATAATTAAACACTAATTACAAATAATTAAATTGGAAATAGACTTTATAACGACTGTGCAAATATAAATTCAGTTATGGTAGCTAATGCATGTCAAAACATATGTCGATGTTTGTGTTGCAGAATTTAACTAACAACAAATTTTCGACATGAGGAAAATACATTTATTCAAAATATACTTTGTGATTTCTTGGGTTTATAGAATCGGGAATAAATATTTCACACAAAATTATAAATTTATTTATGACGAGGACGTTTTTTGTGAAAGAAAATCTTCTGGTCGAATTTCGTTGCAGCTTAAAAAAAATCCATTTGTTCGACAGACGAAAAATGTCCTGGACGAATGAAATTTTTTCTAGGGCCGAAAAACGTTCTAAGCCTTTCTCCATTGCAGCTTCGAAAATTTTCCATTTATCTCACAGATGAAGAACATCCATCTGGAGGACGTTCTTCGACAAAAAATTTTCATTGCAGTCTGATCTCCAATCTGATTTTGTTGATTTTGCTGAGTTCTATAACAATATCGTCTTCAAATCTCAAGTTAGAATTAATTATTCTACCTATAACTACTCTACCCTGCCAATCCCCAGCACATTATGTCATTATGTTATTATAAACAGTTTCAATCATTTCCAGATGATGTTAACATGATAGATAAAACGCACGTCGTGTGTACATTTTTTACATTCTATTTTTTTATAAAAAGACAAACCATGAAATTATTGGGAATCGTCTGAAAGATCTAAAAACTTGGTAATGTAATTTCTATAGTTCGTAGTAGTTTATAAGATACATATTTTCCCATTCTCAGAGATTAAGTTTCTGTTCATACACCAAATAGGTACTAGCCTATCAGAGTTAGCTTAACGACTTTGCTTTAATAGTCCTGTTGGCCACACCCTTATTAAAAACGTAGTTCCGCCAAAACGTAAATTGGACAAGTTAAGCTGCAAAACCAAATATGTATACTCACGTTTTGTTTATAATGTTAATAACAGCCGCAACGAGTGGGTTTAAGCCGGGCAATTCATGTTAATGAACCCATAAAGTTCCGTTTCGTTTCGCGATAAATCATTTTCCGTCTTTGGAGATAGAGGATTACAAGTTTTAGTGCCTAGATTAACATTACGATATAAACTTAAAGCGGTGTAAATTGTTCACCGACGAATGTAACAAAATTGTCCCGCCCTATTCACACATTCACATGTTTTGTAACTATTAACAATTAATTTCATTTTATACAAGAAGATCCATAATACTTATTTACCACGTCTTGCCAACATTAGACTACCCAATTCCTTGTAATTTCAGCTTGTGGATGGTGCCATTTTGGTCTAAAAAAATGTAGTGACGTCATGTTCAAGGGAAAAAACTATAACTGGCGAACAGTGGAAGATAATCAACTTTGATTGACTCCTACGTAATGACTTCACACATATATTTTTCTTGTTCGCGGAAGGTACAAATCGCTTATTATATACAGGGTGATTCGCGAGGAATGTGCTATAGCCTAATGGCAGATAGAGCACTTCAAGGCGAGTCTAGATCGTCAACGAAAAAGATGTTTTGGTAACTGGTTAAGAATATACAGTTTTATGCAGTTGGTCTGAAAATTCAAAGAGCTATATATCTCTGCAACTGTTGGATGTAATAGAATGAAATTTACCAGTAACATTCTTCAGCTGGTCCTTGTCAGAATGGCCTACTTGATTTTGAAAAATCCAGGGCCGAACTCGGAAGAAATGTGCCCTCCTTGTTTTTGACAAAAAAGTACATTTTTCTATCGCGTTTCTGAAAAACTAGTAGCGGATTCGGAAATTACAGAAAAAATGCTATCAGAAAATCGATTCAATTTTGACGTTTCGGCAAAAAAATCACAAAACAATTTAGCGCATCACGACTAACACTTTGACCAGGCATTATCTATGGAATAGTTTCACAGAGTTTATTCAGATGCTTCAGATCTATATCGTTTCTAAGACTTCACATAATACATAGCAAAAAGTCGCCCTACCCAGCAAGAAACATACAAGGTGGTACTTGTGAAATTTTTTATTTGTTCCGAACTATGGTATCTAATCTATCTATTTAAATGATATAATCTGAATGGATTATGGTTAGAATCTAGAAAAAGCATGCACACATAAATGTGATAACACTTTGCAGCGTCACCTTTTCCCCCAGTTGGCGGCTGAAGATCAAAGGTGAACAAAATGTAGCAACCAACTAAGCTCAGTGGTCAAGGTTCGAGTCGTTTAAAAAACTAGTTTTGGGCACCGGCATATTCAACAATACTTCAACAATATTTCTAAACAAAAACAAATAAGTTTTGATATTCTGTAATTACTTCCACATCCAGTGGTATAGTAACGACAAAAAAAATTTTAAAAATTTTTATTGTTCAAATAGGCTTAGAATGTCATGAAACGTCGAGATTTCAAGTTTGAGCGAAAAAAAAATTTTCTGTCTGTCTGTCGGTCTGTAACTTTTTTTGTGCGCACGTTTACTCTGAAACCGTTTGAGATATTGACTTGAAATTTGGTACACATATGTACTTTAATGAGATCTAGAACTAGATTATATTTTCATCTTGTTCCGTCGAAGGGTTGGGGGGTAAATTTGGAGTAAATAGGTAAATCAAGCAGGTAAGAGTTCATAAAATTGATATTTAGTATAGACAAGAGAAGCTAAGGTCTCAAAAAAAAATTTGGCATCAACCCCCCCCCCCCCCATTACCACCCCCACCCCATTATTAAAGCGGATGAAAAAAAATGTGATGTAGTGTGTACACAAGAACCAGAAACCTCAAAATATTTTTTTACTTTATCCAACCCCCCCACTCCCACCCCCTGTCACCGTCCACACCCCACTACCGATGTGGGGTATCGTTTTATGGGTTTTTGGGGTAGAGGATTTCAAATATTATATTATTAAAGTTCCATAAACAATTATTTCCAGATAAAAAATTTTTTCGTTGTGTGACTTGGATAGAAAATCCGGATGTGGAAGTAGTGATTCCTTGGGCAGCGGTTTTTTTACTTCCACATCCAGTGGAAGTATAGTAACGACAAAAAATTTTTTAAAAATATTTATTGTTCAAATAGGCTTTTTTGTGCGCACGTTTACTCTGGAACCCTTTGAGATATTGACTTGAAATTTGGTACACGTATGTACTTTAACGGGATCTAGAACTAGATTATATTTTTATCTTGTTCCGTCGAAGGGTTGGGGGGTAAATTGGGGTAAATTTGGGAAAAATAGGTAAATCAAGCAGGTAAGAGTCCATAAAATTGGTATTTAGTATATACAAGAGAAGCTAAGGTCTCAAAAAAAATTTTGGCATTAGCCACCCCCATTACCACTCCCACCCCATTATTAAAGGGGATGAAAAAAAATTGTGATTTAGTGTGTGTACAAGAACCAGGAACCTCAAAATGTTTTTTTTCTTCATCCACAAAAAAATTAATTATATTTTTTGTTTATTGATGTAGGATTAATAATTTCGGAGATATTTAAGTTTACATTTGGCATCCAAGTGTTCATAAGATAATTATTTAAAGTGAGAGTTAATTATCTCAGAAACTGTGACACCTACGTCAAGGATGCTAATATGTAGAATAATAGGTTATTAATTAAGCTTTCAACTGTTTTTTTATTTGTTACTGTAATTAGCTAATAATTAAAAAAAAAAGAATTTCTAACACTGTTTTTCATTAATATATAGTATGACGAAGATGCTCAAATTTTTTGGTTTGTATACAGCACTTGCTTTAGAAAAAAATGCACTTTAAACTATAAAGGTAATTTTGATAAACGTAATTTTTTTTCCTTTTCCAAATATCTCAATAAATATTAGTTTTATTGAATAATTGCTAGAGACCGAAAATAAATCTCATAAACTGATACTGAATTTCGCTTGTTTATTTATTTACATAGATTTAATAGTTTCGGAGATATGAAAGTTTACAAATGGCGTCCGAACGTTTATAAGACAAAAAATGCAGTTTAAATGTTAAATATCTTAGAATTGCGACACCCACGTCACACATGGTAAGAGATGGAATTAAAGACAATGTGCTTTTAAATTATTTTTTACTCGTTTCTGTAGCATAAAGAATAAAGAAGTTATGACGGAAAAATATGCGTATTTATATTTTTTTATATTAAACGGTCGCCATTTTGTTACTCTAATTATCCAGTAATTTAAAAGAATTATCTCAAATACAGTTTTTTGTTAAGATGTAGCATTACCTAGATGCTCAAATTTTTTTGCTCATTTAAAGCACTCTCTTCAGAAAAAAAATGCATTTTAAGGTAATTTCGAAACACTTGGATACCAAATATAAACTCAAATATCTCTGAAATTATTAATCCTACATCAATAAACAAAAAATATAACTAATATGAACGAAATCCGTTCAATATAGCATTATTCCGAAGTTAAAACCTCTAGTTCCTGTACTATAAATAGTACTATCCGTACCAAAATTCTACTATAAACGAAACCTCTGCTAACAACAGCGGACAATAAAAATCCATAGGTTACTATTCTTTTCAGTTTCAAAATCAAACGGTGTAGGTATTTTTCTTAATCAAAACAATCATTTAGCTTATAATTTATTATTATTGTTTTTTCTTCTTCTTATTGACTAGGTAGGAAAGTTTTTTGCTATGTATTATGTGAAGTCTTAGAAGGGATATGGACCTGAAGCATTCGAATAGACACTATGAAATCATTCCATCAGTGGCGGATCCAGAATAAATTAACGGGGGGGGCACAACCATTAAATAATGCGCCGCCGCAAGCGAACAAACATTTTTTTACTCAGAAATAAAAGTTGACGAGTGGAGGGGGAAAAATTACAGTTTTTTTTCTCTTTTCATTCAGCAATGAAAATTAATGAGTGATGAACGGGGGGGCAATATTTGTTTTATTTTCCTAGAGTGATAAGTTTTTTACACGAATCATACTAACTACGTAGAAAACCATAATGCATAAAAAAAGGACTATTGCTCGTAGTGTAAATTCCAGTTGACTTCGGATATGATGTGAAGCAAACCATATTTCAACATTAACTAAAATGTTCTCCTAGTTATACCTTTTTTTCTACTTATAATTCCTAGCCTACTAATTAAAGGTACTCGCACTGCTAATGCGAATGTAAAATATACTTCGTTAGCATTAATATTTTCCAAAAACTACAAAAACCTAAGACAAATTACCAAAACATCTCCACCAGATAACTGTAGTTTCGTTAACACTATTTTGACAATATTCCGTTTGTAACAATGATTGCTTCCGTTATTTTTGTTGCCTAAATCTAAGTAGTTTCCCCGCTTTAAAACAGTTCTGACCAATAATCCCTATAATAATAAAATATGATGCTGTTTTTCATCACCACTGCCTTGAACGAACTTTGCAAAAACAATTCAATAAAACACAAAACCATGCCTTCTATAAGTCTTATCGCACTTTTTGTTCTACACAGAATAAAGTGGACCGCATATTGCAGAATTCAAAGATCGGATTTAGGTGATATTTCTACTGCAGTAAAATGCTGTGCTTTTCTAACTTGATATTGGAAGCATTTGGGTTGTGATATCAAATCGAGTTTAAACCTATGCGGAAATTGAGATTCATATCGGGCAAAAACGAATATACGGTACAGCGTGCTGCATATTGCACTTTTCAGTAGTTAATTTTCGCCTTTTAGCTCCTAGTCATCGCGCATCATATGGAAGTTGGATGTCCAAAAAGCTGCTGAATTTTTCAATCCAATTTCCTTGTTATGAACTACACACTGATATAAAATTATCAAAATCGTTCCCTATTAATTTACTCTGTGGATATGCAGGACCATACAATGTTTTTCATAGTATTTAGATAACAGCTAAATGAAAACTAGAGTTGACTTTACACTCTTCGTCAATTTATTGTATACAGGGTGTTTCAGGTATGCAGTCAATAATTTTTAGGGTGATTCTATATCAAAAAATATTTCAAAAATTTCTTGTAAACATGGGTCTGAAAATTCCTATAAGTGAATGATGAAAAAATATGACATCATGGGAGAGCGAAACATCTTTATTTGATGCATTAGAAGCCTGAGATGCATATGTTTCTTTAGGTTCTCGAAACTGGTTGGTCCTCCGATCAAAGAACTTATTCCTACAAATATAACAGCTATCTCTACTTTATACACCTTGTTTGCTTCTAACATAGTCACATTATCTGTTCATTAAAAACGATAGATAAACATAACATCCCATAAGCAACAGTGGCGGGTATGTGTCGAAGCAGTGACGGCCGGTGAAATTTCAATAATTTTTTTCTCGTCTGTGGCGCATGGGACCTATACTAAATATGGGAAATAACATCTAGAGAAGCACTTCTCTAACGACCCCTAAAAAATTTTGAAAAAGCAGTTTGCGAAAAATTTTTTTAAAATTCGGTTGTCACCCCTGATCTAGGGACTCCCGTTTAAAATTATCCTTCTTTGTCATACACATTTTACTTTTCATAAAAATAGAACAATAGGTTTTGGAGTTTGTGAAAATATTTTCATTATTAACTGAAATACAATGAACTGAAATTTTGTAATTTACAATTTAACAAATTACAAAATTTTAATTCGTTGTATCTCAGTTAGTAATGAAAATATTTTCATAAACTCCAAAACCTTGTTTTTTATGAAAAGTAAAATGTATATAACAATGCCAAAAAAAATTTTGACACCTTAATTTCTCTTATATATACTAAATACCAATTTTATGGTCTCTTACTGCTTGATTACCTATTTACCCCCATTTACCCCAATTTATCTCCCATCCTTTCAACGGAATAAGATCTAATCTAGTTCCAGATCTCGTTAAAATACATACGTGTACCAAATTTCAAGTCAATATCTTAAACGGTTCCAGAGTAATCGTGCGCACAAAAAAAGTTAGACAGGCAGGCCGACAGACAGAAAAGTTTTTTGCTCAAACTTAAAATCTCGACGTTTCATGACATTCTAAGCCTATCTGAACAATAAACATTTTTACATTTTTTTTGGTCGAAACTATACTTTCACTGGATGTGGAAGTAATTACATTTAATAGTAATGAAATTAACATAGTGGGCACATAATGCGTTGTGTGATAAACACATTTTTGTTTTTGTGTAATTTCCATGCATTGAAGTTTATCCAAGAAAATAAATATGTATTTATTAAAATAACGACAATATTTCACCTATTTTACCTATTTTAGGTAATAATTGTTGGTTAAATTTTCATAACCTCTAGGAACACAACCGCGGTTTTAAAAAATATAATAGGTAGAGATGTTTTATTTGAGGGAAATATGTATTGAAAGAATATTAAAATTTAATTGCTATTCACCTTAGTACAACTGTAAACCCCATCATGTTACGACTCTGAAGTTTATACCTACTTACTTATGAAACGATCTCTATTTTCTTCTTTTCTAAACTGCTTTCTGCAAACGGCACAGTATTTCACCATTTTGCACTAAATATATTGTCACTAAACCGTGTAAATACCTTTTGATCGGAAAACACGAAAAACATTTATTAACATTAATGGCGGACACGTCAAACTGAGATTATGATAAACCGAACGACTAGCGAATAAGGAACTTATGGGATGTTGGCAATTGAAGTGAAATGTGAAGTGCTTTAGACTGGAACTATCTCGACAACAAACAAACCAATACACATTATGTATCTAGGTATAAGTTCTTTAATCGGAGGGTTGGTCTTACGGTGTTACAACAAGATAAGCTTTCTTCTTTATTTTTGACCAAGGAATCATACTCCGATAAGACAATCACAAAAAAGACAAAAAAGTTTGAAGAGGGGGGGGGAAGCCTCCTTTCCCATTTTGCGTTTCCATGATTGAATATACTCTTGATAGATAACATAACATTATGACCTTTATTGATATCAGATCATTTGCAAAAACTGGTCAATATAGCTCATAAGGTTCTTGAGATATTAAGCAAAATCCCAATACTGGGTGCCCAAATCAGAAGGCCCTAGCTCTCTTAATAGGAATTTCTGGGCTCATGTTTATAGTAATTTTTTAAAATATTTTTCGACATAGAATTATCCCTAAAAATTAATGGCTGCATACTTGAAACCTCTGTATAATGTTGAACATTCTATAGTATAGTAACCTGTAGACCTGTAGAAAAAAATTTTGCAGTACGTGGCCATCCAACTAACATATTAAAAGTCCCCGAAAATCAAAGTTGTGCTTCGGCCTAAATGTTCCAAAATGGCCGGCAATCAGTTTTTTCCAATTTTTTCAAAAAATATGAAGTGTATCGGAAAAAGGTTCAAATAAAGTTTGTCTACCATAAAATTACCAATATTTTTTGTTTTTACAATTTTTTTGATTTGACCAGTCCTAAGGCAACAAAATGGCATCAAACTAAAATCGTTTTCCATAAATTTGTCTAATTACTTCCACATCCAGTGGAAGTATAGTAACGACAAAAAAAAAATTGTATTGTTCAGATAGATTTAGAATGCCATGAAACGTCGAAATTTTAAGTTTGAGCGGAAAAAATTCTGTCTGTCGGTCTGGTCTCTCTGTAACTTTTTTTTGTGCGCACGATTGCTCTGGAACCGTGTAAGATATTGATATTTTCATCTTATGTAAGTTGGAGGTAAGTGGGGGTAAATAGATAAATCAAGCAGGTAAGAGTCCATAAAATCGGTATTTAGTATATTCAAGAGAAGCTATAAGGTCTCTTTTTTGGCATTACCACCCATCCCATTTTTAAGGGGTGATGAAAAAAAATTGTGATTTAGTGTATGTACAAGAACCAAAAATCTCAAAATATTTTTTTATTCTTCCATCCCCACTGCCACTACCCTATCACTACCCCACCTCACTACCGATGTGGCATATCGTTTTATGGGTTCTTGGGGTAGACGTTTTCAAATATTATATTATTAAAGTTCCATATACAAGTATTTCCACATACAAAATTTTTTCGTTGTGAGAGACTTGGGTGACAAATCTGGATGTGGAAGTAGTGATTTCTTGGGCAGTGGTTTTTTTTCGATGAACAAACTTTATTCGAAACTTCTTTCTATACACTGCATATTTAATTTTACTGCAATCGCTGCAAATACACGATTGAGGTGAAGCACCCACGTCGGCCGTTAGACCACCATTCTTTACTTTTACCGAGAGAGAAATATAAATAAAGACTATCTATTATTATTATTTCGAGTAGAATGTTTTTTCATTTTCAAAAACAATTTTCAAATAAGTATTTTTGATACATGTTATCAAAATGACATTTTTGTATCCATCTGTCAAGTATCTATGACTTCTGGTTTCACCGAAAGTGGCCCCTACTTTTGATTTTTAAAGTCATTCTGCTTATGACTGTGCTAATTTCATGACGACAGATGGATTAAAAAAATTTCGTTTTGGTAACATGTGCCACATGCCTAGTTTCATCTCGATCCGTTAAAAAAAACCGCTGCCCAAGGAATCACTACTTGCACATCCAGATTTTCTATCCAAGTCACTCACAACGAAAAAAATTTGTATGTGGAAATAATTGTTTATGGAACTTTAATAATATAATATTTGAAATCCTCTACCCCAACAACCCATAAAACGATACCCCACATCGGTAGTGGGGTGGGGGTGGTGATAGGGGGTAGTAATAGGGGGTAGTACTGGTGGTGGATAAAGTAAAAAAATATTTTGAGGTTTCTGGTTCTTGTACACACACTAAATCATAATTTTTTTTCATCTCCTTTAATGATGGGGTGGGGGTAATGGGGGTGACTAATGCCAAAGTTTTTTTGAGACCTTAGCTTCTCTTGTATATACTAAATAACAATTTTATGAACTCTTACCTGCTTGATTTACCTATTTACCCCAAATTTACCCCAATTTACCCCCCAACTCTTCGACCGAACAAGATGAAAATATAATCTAGTTCTAGATCTCGTTAAAGTACATATGTGTACCAAATTTCAAGTCAATATCGCAAACGGTTCCAGAGTAAACGTGCGCACAAAAAAAGTTACAGACCGACAGACAGACAGAAATTTTTAAAATCTCGACGTTTCATGACATTCTAAGCCTATTTGAACAATAAAAATTTTAAAAAATTTTTTTGTCGTTACTATACTTCCACTGGATGTGGAAGTAATAAAGAAATGGTGGATAGAAAGAGATCTCGTTGACACCCGGAATAGGCCTACCATTTAAGTTATCAAAAAATATGCAGAGATTAAAAATTAACATTCTAATAGACATATTTTATTCATTTGATTATGTGGTGGCGTTTTTTCAAAACGTCTCATCAGATTTTATTTTTTTTTTTTTTAGATATTTATATGTTAAATTTGAAGCAAAATTACTTTTTTCCAGAACTGCCCTATTACTACCGTCCTTTCAAGCTTACAGGGGCGATCTTCCAGTAGAGAGAATGTTTCTTATATCCAGGTATGAACTTAATTTTATTATTCTAAAGTAAGTTTCGTTTCAATATTTTTTTATGAAAAAAAATTGTTGAACTGATTTTATTGTTTTCATATAATTTAGACATGAATTTTTACTAAAAAAGCTATTTTTATTCGTGCGCCGTTTTGTAGAAAACAAAACTATTAAAAAAACAGCTTTTGCCTGAATCATTTAACGCAGATTTTTCTTTCATAAAATTTTTAAATATTTTTAATTTTATAGTATCAAAACACCCAATAAAAAGTTAGGAATTGTGACTGCAAATAAATAATGTTAATTTTATTTATTGATTTTTTACCACTACTGTGTCAATTGTTTACACCACAAAAATAAGTGACTCTTTTTTGCTATCATTTAAGTCCTCATTACATATCAATTCCCCCATTTTTCAATAGGACGAATAGTTGAACCATACATACATTAATTGCCCTAAAAAACCACCCCCATATGTCTCAAAGAGAGGAGTGTAAATTTTAAAAGTAGAGATGAATAGCTTCCTACCCTCGTCACGACTAAGACGCCTGTTGTTTTTCAGTCATTATAACGCTTTTTGCAAACGGCACCATAAAAAGTTAGACATTGATATAGTTTTTCTTTCCCGCTCCCTACTTCTTTAAATTAGCTTGTTTGCGCTCTGCCTTTTTACATCTTCACCATAACATCATCCCGTTAAGTAATCAACGTTCACTAAAATTAATTACAACGAACGATGTTTTTGTTTTGATACAAATGTACGCCTATTTGATTAGTTTATGTCAGCGGTAAATGCTGAAATGAGTTTATTTGTATCTCGCAAGATAAACAAAATTTATCTGAAGTTTACACTTCATTTATTTATGCAATGTAGAACAAACACAATTAATAAACGCTACTCTGCGGATGAAACGGTTAGTGGGGATAAAAACATTTGAACGAGAAATCAATAATCCTGCTGTTTTCTGTTCGCGTGGATTCCTGCTACTTGCAGGAATTGTTTTGCAGATGGCAGCAGGAGTAAAATGCTCACAGATGATACAGGTTACATATTTGCTTAGTGTGCTACTCTGGAGAGAGCTGTTTTATCGGCAAATTCTGCGCTATTACGTGCAGGCAGCAGTTCGCAGATGTCCGCACCTACATCGAATGCTGAGAGTGCATTGTTGATGTTATGTTGTAACGTTGTAACGTTTGTTTATGCTGTTATTAATTTTACTTTATTTTCTGTGTTGGCTGATTTTTTTTCCATATCCTGGGCAGATTTTACAAGAAAATTTTATCATATTAACATATTGTGTTGGCATATGCTTTCTAAAGGAGCCGTAACATTAGGGTAATTTAACATGTAGTAATAATTTGAACCCAGTTATATAAAACTCGTGTGAAACTAGAGAATTCAAGTATTTTTTGTTCGTCAAATGTATTCCAATTTGAAACATGACTAAGTTTTTCTTAGGAGAAAGCACAAGAATGTGCTGGCTATTGTTTAATAATTTTTAAAAATGATGAGGTCCTGAACTCGACCTGTATTAATATATATTTTTTTTGTTCAATCATTATTCTGGATTGACTTGGGCAACTTCTATGAAATCTTTCTGAAAGTGCAATTTTTGTAAAAAAAAAAAAAAATAAACTACAAACACTTGATTAACTTCAATTGAGAGTTTTTTATGTCATTCGTAATGAATTTTATTGCTTATATACCGGGTACCATAAAAAGACAATAGAATTCCACTTCCGGTTTTCCCGGAAGTTGGCCTAAGTCAAGAATATTAAATGAAACCCCGTTTATACTTTTTTTTATAGATGGATAGAGATTAGAATTCCCTTTTCAACGACATATGAATTTTGCCAGTTTTTTTCAAATTTTTTTTTTCCGGCGTAGGAGCATTTTTTTAAATGTAATATGGTGGCAGCCCTGGCGTTATTAATGAAACTGATGCCAAATAACTTGTTAAAATAACAAACAAAATATGTTTTCTTATTGGTTTTTAATTAAATTTGCCAAGCTTTTAATTTGTCACAAAATGGGATACATTTTAGATATTGTTTAAAATTTTAATATTTTTCATACCACTACCTATTAAATGCAAACATTAAAGTGTGTCTTATAACCTACAGAAAAATTTATAAAACAATGCACTTTGGTCTTTGGTTTTAGTTTTAAAGATTTTTTTCATTCCAAACAATAATATTGGCTTAATGAACTAATTACCTAAGTAAATAAATAAAATAAACAATAAATTGATAAAAAAAGTTATTCAATTAAATGTTCTATGCGTTGGCCGCCTTGTTCCCGACACAATCTGATTCTCCTAATATTTTCTCTTAGCAGGTTTTGTAAATGCTCTCGAGAGATATTTTCTAATCCTGCTTTCCAAGATTTCTAATGTTGGTGCAGGAATTCTATACACTTTTTCCCCTTATTGAAAAATCTAGCTGGGTCAAGTCAGGTGATCTTGCCGGCCATCGGATTTGTCCATTGGTTCCCAACCAGTTTTCACCAAACTGTCCATTCAAATAATTTGCAACAATTCTTGAATTATGGGCTGGTGCGCCATCTTGTTGAAAAATTTGATTTTCGTTTTCTTTCAAGTTATTTATAAAAGGCTCTATTTGATTTTGGAGAAATTCCAAATGCATTTCTCCATTTAACGGTCGATAGAAAAATATTGGACCAATGATATGTCATATTATGCCCAACCAATAGTTTTATTTACTCTCAAACGTTCCTGAAAAGCACCATTTCTTACTAATCTCTGATTGTCCACAGCCCAATAACGAGTATTGTTTCTCTTAAACATTCCTAGATTGGTGAGTGGTGAGTGGTTTAAAAATAATATTATGATGGAATACTGGATTTATGTTTAAATTATCTAAAAACCAGTTGGAGTAATTAAGTCTTCTTTGAAAATCATTTTCATATAGGTGATGGTGAATTTGGTACTTAAATGATTTAAATCCGTGTTTCTTTAAAATTTTCCTAGCACTGTCGCAGGAACTATTGCACACGAATGGAAGCAGTTTGGTCATATTCGATATACGCTAGAACGTTTATTTCAACTTCTTCGCTTACAAATGTTCATTATTTTCATTTTTAACCCCCGACCTCAAAAGAGGGGGTTATAAGTTTGACCCGTATGTTTGTATGTCTGTCTGTCTGTGGCTTCATATTCCTTCAACGGGTGATCTGATTTTGATGTAGTTTTTTTTAATTGAAACAGTTTTTTGTCGAGAAGGTTATAGGCAATATTAGATTTTGATGTTTGGTCGCCATCTTGAATTCGCCATGTTGAACTTCTCTAGAAATTGTCCGATTGAAGTAAAATTGAAAATATGGTAGCCGAACATGATTTAGGCCTCATTTTGATTCGGTCATATGAAACTGGTACGATTAGATACATTGATCGGGGGTTTTTAAAAATTTTCAATTTTACTTGTTAGATGCTGCACCAGCCAAGGGTAATATGCATGTGAAGGAGCATCATGATCTGGAAAGCGTGCCTAGTACACTCTTTCAGTGTTTCTGGCATTTTTTTCTACACTTCCCATAAATAAGGAGCATGTCAATTTGATGCTCTCTTGAATAAACCATTATAATTTTTTTTCAGCTATTATTACTAGTACTTGCCATTAATAATTAATGAAATTTGTCAAGAATGACAACACAAAGTTACTGACAATGAGAATATAAGAAACTTTGACGTTTATGATAGAACTAGCTTTCTTGTATATACATTTGTTTCCAAAGCCTTCTTATTTGAAGTGTTTTACTGCCTAGTGTTAACCGTTGGAATAAACAATCCCTAGTTTTTTATTTACTCTTTTTTTTTTAACTAAAGACTGAGAAACATAAAATTTAAAAATAGCGAAATTTACTTACCAATAAAAATTATTAGCTAATTTAGTGGGACACAATATCTCATGCATACCGCGTTTCTAGTTATTGTATAATGAAAAGTGTACCTTTCTAGGTTTTTCATTTTTTTTTTTTAACCAAAAACCAAAGTGCATTCATTGAATTATAAATTTGTCTGTAGGTTATAAGACACACTTTAATATTAGCATTTAATAAGTAGTGGCTCCCATTGAAAATTTTCGAGAAAATTTAGGAAAAATATTGACATTTTAGACAATATCTAAAATGAATCCCATTTTGTGGCAAATTAAAAGTTTGGCAAATATAATTAAAAACCAATACGAAAACACATTTTCTTTGTTATCTTAACAAGTTGTTTGGCATCAGATTCGTTAATAACACCAGAGGCTACCACCATATTACATTTAGAAAAAATGGCAACATGATATGTCGTTGAAAAGGGAATTCTAATCTCCATCCAACTAAGGACATAAAAAAATTTAAATTCTTGACTTAGACCAACTTCCGGAAAAACCGGAAGTGGTTTTCAATTGTTTTTTCATGGAATATATGAGTCTAATGAGCAATATCTACAAACCAAATTTCAAACTTCTACCTTCTTCTCTTCTTCTTTTAGCGGGGCGACGAAGGGTCGCTGCACTCAGGCCTAGGGATTGCAATTTACCGGAAGTTTTAATAACCGGTAAATCGGTAAATAAACATGTAAATAACCGGTTAACCGGTATTTACCGGTAATTTTTAGAATGGATGATTAGGGTGGCGAAAATGGCAGTTGTCTTTTTCCATGTACAAAATTGTCTAAATTTAACAAAAAACATTTTTATATACATACGTATATTTAATATAATGAACAAACAAAAGGTTTTTTATCAACAGTAAATCACAAGAGCTTTTTTTTTATCGGATAAATTTCTCTTTGTAACGAAATCATTTAGCCAATCAGTGATTTTATAAGAAAAACTGACATGAAAAAATCGCGAGACCGAAGGTCGAGCGATTTTGTCAAATGTCAGTTTTTCGAGTACAATTACTGATTGGAAAAATTTTGAGCTAAAAAGAAATTTATCCATAAAAGAAAAGCTCGAGTGTTTTTTGGCAAGATAAATTAACGACAGAATAATATGTGAACGAACAACAACAATAATTTATTAAAAATAATTATAATTTTCCCAAAAAGACTCATATTGTACAGTATAGTTTCCACAATACTTAAAAATTATAGCTGACAGTACAGATTTTAAAGTGACGTGCGACTACTAGATGTACTCTGCTTTTGAGGAACAGGCATTTTTATCGGTGATAAAAAACGATGCACCTTTTTTATCGCTGTCAAAGTGACAAAAATGTGACTGTCAAATAGACTTTTTTATATAGGAGTTAATTTGTCAAAAGGAAAAAATATAAATAAAATAAATTTAAATAAATAATTATTCGGTAAATAACAAAAATTATAAACATAAACTCAAATAGGGCATTTACTGAATACCTAATCTATAGGGATTGCAATTTACCGGAAGTTTTAATAACCGGTAAATCGGTAAATAAAAATGTAAATAACCGGTTAACCGGTATTTACCGGTAATTTTTAGAATTAATGATTAGGGTGGCGAAAATGGCAATTGTCTTTTTCCATGTACAAAATTATTTAAATTTAACAAAAAACATTTTTATATACTTATATTTAATATAATGAACAAACAAAGGGTTTTTATCAAAAGGAAAAAATAATAAATGAAATAAATTTAAATAAATAATTATTCGGTAAATAACAAAAATTATAAACATAAACTCAAATAGGGGATTTACTGAATACCTAATCTAAAAATACATTATATTTTAAAAATAGCTCGTTAAAAGGATTAGTTTTTCAAAGCTCTATCTGTTAGTCGTCTGATATTTATGCATAGAATACCACCGGCTGAAGATGCCCTTCCTCAATCGATATTGGTGGGTCGATAAGTTAATAAGAATTGGTAATAACATACTTCTAAATGTATTCCACAGATATTTGCGGCAGTGAAATATTCAATTTCCTGTCGCAAGATATTGTCAATGTCTCTTGTATTTCTTAGGGCTTGGTGTTTGGATTTTACTTTTTATAATATTATTTATTTATTGTTAAAAGTGCTCAGTGTTGGGACAGTCACTCTGTATTTAGTGAATACTAGTCACAGACATAAATAGAAACGTTGAATACGTGACATATCGTAAGTTCAGAATTTACCGAAATAACCGGTAAAAAATTTAAATAACCGGTAATTATTTTCATGTGTTTTTTGTCCTGATAACCGGTAAACCGGTTAACCGGTTAACCGGTATTGCAATCCCTACTAATCTAAAAATACAATATTTTTTAAAAATAGCCTGTTAAAAGGGTTAGTTTTTCAAAGATATATCTGTTAGTCGTCTGATATTTGTGCAATTGGTAATAACATACTTCTAAATGTATTCCACGGATATTTGCGGCAGTGAAATATTCAATTTTCTATCGTAAGATATTGTCAATGTTTCTCTTGTATTTCTTAGGGTTTGATGTTTGGAGTTTACTTTTTATAATAATATTTATTTATTGTTAAAATTGCTCGGTGTTGGGACAGTCACTCTGTATTTAGTGAATACTAGTCAGTGACATAAATAGAAACGTTGAATACGTGACATATCGTAAGTTCAGAGTTTACCGAAATAACCGGTAAAAAATTAAAATAACCGGTAATTATCGTCATGTGTTTTTTGTCCTGATAACCGGTTAACCGGTTAACCGGTAATGCAATCCCTACTCAGGCCTTGTGGCCCATTGTGCAACCGTTACGAATTTACTGAATTCCCCCATTCAGGCCGGATTCTAACCCAAAGGCCAGAATCCTTCCTATAGGGGCATTCCTTATTTCCTCCAGCACCGGAAAACCAATGCCGAAGTGTTTGTTCCTCAAGTTCATAAGACTTGGGCAGGAAGTAAGGGCGTGGATGGAAGTCTCCTCCTCGTCCCCGCAGAACCTGCAGTCGGGGTTGTCAACCACCCCTATAGTGTGCAGGTGTTTCTTGAAAGAGCCGTGTCCAGTCAAAAGACTTACCACGATTCTGACCTGTTTCCTGCTTAGTCGCAGGAAGAAGAACTTCTACCTTAAAAGACAATTAAATATAAAACAAATCCGCTGTCACCTGGTATAATGCTATGTTAAATACTGAAAAAACTTCTTAGGCGCCTAAGAACCTTTTTCAGTATTTAACATAGCATTACATATAAGTAATAAAATGCATTACGAATGAGTTAACAAACGCTCAATTGAAGTTAATGTGTTTGTAGTCAAATTAAAATAATTATTTTTTATTCTGCAAAAATGGAGTTTTTTCAAAAAGCGCCCGCTCGATTATTTTGATTCCCTTATGCAAGAACACTTCAGTTAAATCTGGTTCAACCCCAACGATTACAATCTTTACAGCAAAAGTAACTATTATTTAATGTTATGTTGTAAAATTTGTTCACGCCATAATTTCCGCTATTTTACATACATTTAAGTCGTTGTGTCATGCTCTACAAATGGAAATAATCCACATCGTACGCTTCCTCACATATCCTTTGTTAAGGCTAATTTTAAACTACATGCTATTGTAGCGCGACGTCGTTGTCCTGACTACGCTTGGATCGCGCCGACTCTCGAATAAGACGCCATTCGCAGGACTTCCCTAGTCCTGTGCGGGCAATGAGATAAATATTACGCAAGTTAAGCACCTGATCCATATTTTCGCTTTCGCCGGGCCCAGCGTGGTGAATATTTACCTAATTTATGTTTTATAAATATTTTCTTGGTAAAGTTAATATCACATCACTTTTTAATAGGAAAAGTCATAGTTTTTACGAGATATACACAGATCAACAGGTTCTAAGTTATTTTTTTTCTTACGCGGTGTTTTCTTAAAACTCTGCCATAAGTGGAGTAGAGCCATAGCCACCAGAGGGACATCACACTCCTAATTTGTAATTATTAACTCATTTTTAAAAGAATATATCAGTGTTTAGTTTTTAGTACTTATATTTTTAGTAGATTTATTAACCTATTAAACAATTACATTTTATTGAGATCAACTATTTATAATAATTTTTAGGCAGCGATACGAGGAGGGGCATTATAAGTTTGGAGCATATATTCGCATGTCTGTCTCTGTGTCTGTGTGTCTTTTTGTGGCTTCCCAACTAGCAATTTGGTATTTTATAAAAGTAGCATAAATGTCTGTTCAGGTATTTTATAAAACAACATAACTCTCAAGAACAATTTCAAAACGTTTTTTTCATCAAGCTACTTCCAGTGTACAGTAAAAAATTGGCAAAATTCAAATTTCGAGTTGCATTAAAATTGATGGTTACGAGTCACGTCAAAAATAAAAAATTCAAAATTATATTAAATTACAAATTTAAAAACTCCACGTAAGAATATCGACTAAATAACTAAAAATTTAATAAACAAAGCATTGTGTGATATAATATGGAATACTATTCTTAATTTGAACAAAAATTTGGTTTTATTTAGTTAGTTCAATATAATAGGCCCCTTACAAAACATATAATTTTAGAACTTTTAGAATTTTTACTTAATGCAAAACACAGTGTGTAAAGGATTTTTTCTTATTTTTTGTTTTACAAGCATTATTCAGCATTAATGTTTAAATAAAGAGAAAAAAATCAGCGTAGAACCAGGTCGGACCTTACAGTTTTTATAAAGTGAACAATTCTACATAGAAATGGCTATTTGCGATATATTTTTTTAAGGCGTAAGGCGTAAATTATCCGATTGACCTTTGAAATAACCTTTTTCAGTTATGTTTAAAACAATTCAAACTCCTTTTAAATATGGTACACTTAACCAAATTCAACTAAATAATTTTAGAAAATAACCGCAAACTGCACGAATTATATGTCCGAATCATTGCACTCGCAGAGATATACTGCTAGATGACGTGAAGTCTCTCAGACACGCCCCTCCTCCCGGATATTAGTCGGTGATTTAAATATTTTCCAGTTAGAAATTATGAAAACAGATTTGAGAGGGGGTCGGTAGCCCAGTGTGTTAGCGCGTCTAGCTTGCACTCTGAGCGTACCTAGAGAAGTGGGTTCGAGCCCCACACGGCGAAAAAATTTTTCATAAGAAATTTTCCCCAAGAAGTGGTTCGGATTCCACCATAAACTGTAGGGCCCCGTCTCCTTTACTCAGACAAATCTAGATCTTCTAGACTTAGGAGGGTCATTGAGGTGACATGGAAGGCGGTTAAAACACATTTTAAAACACATTTTTTTTTAATTGCTAATGTTTAGTAACACTATTAGCCCAGTCGATGAAGGTATTTACCTACAAAATTTTGCAAACTGTGTAAACTTTTTTTTAATGAGTTCGTGAAAGTGTATAGAATAAAATCCTGAAAGTTTACATTTCGCTCGGATGCAGAACATAAAAAAAAGTGAAAAAAAAAATTTTTTTCATCCATTTTTTCAAAATTTTGAAATTAAATCAAGCTAAAAAAAAATAAAAAATACAGATGGATAGATTACATATTTATGAACAAAAAATGTCCTAACAAAATTTATCGTTAAAGCCACGGTTTTTCCGGAAAAAAATAGTCAAGTGTAACGTTATAACTCGGAGCGAGATCCATGCGTACACGCGCTTGAATACGCATGACTGTGACACCGACGCACTGAATTACATGTCACTAAATCAGAATTTGTTCATTCTATATGAGTGTTGGCTCATTTAAAAGATGGAAACTGTAGCTTTCTGATGCTTTTTTGTTTTAAACAATACAAGCAAAGAATGGATGGGAAAAATATACTTATATATATATATATATATATATATATATATATATATATATATATATATATATATATGATCACGCTCGAACTCAATCGTCCCAATAAACAATATCGAAAAAAATAAAAGCCCTTCAAAAAAATTCTTTCTTCATTGGGAAATGTTAAAAAGTATGTACACTTCATGATTATTATGGTTTATTAAGTTATAGTAACGATGATTCAAAAAAAGTACATCTCAACCCATTTTAATTTCCTTGCTTGATGATTTTTTTGATAAATATATATATATATATTGGAGGCTGTAACTTGTCGAGAAATTGACTCACTGGAAAAAATAAAATATCACTATTTCGGAAAAAATGTATACTTTTCGAATGTTCAAACACAAAATCGTTTATTTGTATGCATTTTTTTCGAAAATATGATCAATCAGATCATGATAAGAAATTGCGATTTTCACGATCTTACCTTGACTTAATTTCAAAATTTTGAAAAATGGATAAAAAAATTTTTTTTTTTACTTATTTTTTATGTTCTGCATCCTAGCGAAATGTAAACTTTTCAGGATATTATTCTATACACTTTCACGAACTCATTAAAAAATAATTATTCAGTTTGCAAATTTTTGTGGTTTTCACTACATAAAATGTTCTCTGTCGTCTGGGCTATATAAATTAATTTAAAATATATGGCACATGCAAGGAACCTATTACTTCCGATTCCAAATAGAAAATGGAAAGAATGCATTTGCCGTAAAAACTGTTACAAGAACAAAAAAAGCTTTCGTCAATTGCTCCGAAAATGCATACATAAAAAACTAACAAATAACAAACAAACGAATATGTATAAAACATGAAATACTATATGTATACCCAATATTCTCTTCTTCTTCTTCTTCTTCTTCTTCTTCTTCTTCTTCTTCTTCTTCTTCTTCTTCACAGTGTCTTGCCAGACGTTTTGTGATTCTTGAAAATTTTTCTGTGTAGCACGTCTGGTGGCATCACGCCATCTGTCGCGGTTGCCTATTAGGCCCTCGGCCCCATTAAAGCTCTCTCCCGTCAGCTCTTTGGTGGCATCAGCCCAAAATTTTGGAGGGCGTCCTCTTCGCCTACTGCGATCTGGTTATCTCTCAATTATCAACTAATCTGCATTGTTCACTTCCATATACGATTTTTACGATTTAAACCCAGCTGGCATTTTTTATGTTCTCAAGGTTTGTCTTCTTCTTCTTCTATACGCGTAAATATGTTGGGGGTTGCTGTGAAATGTCAACAAACAAAAATCAAAACAAAAATATCCTTGCCGCCATACTGGAGAAATGGCGATTAAAATTGGTTTTTCTTGATTTCGCGTTAGTTCTGTTCTAAAATTAGGTATTGCTAATATTGTAGAGAATAAAAAAGCTACAACTTTTTATCATCTACTATATTGATAATAATTATTTAACTATTAGAAGAAACGGGGACAAAGATAATAACAGAAATCTGCAGTAAAACACAAATTTTCACGTTTCTGACGGCTGTAAGTCGCAAAATATTAACAATAGAGAAAAAAATGTTTAGATAAAAGTTGTATATTTTTTTATTTCCTACAATTTTGGTAGACCTAATTTTAAGGTAGAATTAACAGGAAATGGAGAAAATCGAGAGAAACTTATTTAGAATGTTATTTTTCCAATATGGCGGCCGTAGCGGCGATGATATTTTTGTGAAAAGCATTAATTAATGGTTGTGGCAACCTTCCCCATGTTATACAAATAAAAATTCGTTGTAGGAATTATTCAGTGCCCCTTGTTTTTTTTTGCCCTAAGATGATATTATCGAGAAATCGTGTTTTCTGTTCTGTAACAGACAACGCTGTTAGCATCCTAAGCCAGCTAGGGAAAAACCTCTTTTGTAGACCATTAAAAGTGCCATTCTTTACTTACCAAAATATTGAGCTGTATAATAAAATTTCTAAAATTTAGATAAATTATCGTTCTCTGTAATTTGCAATATTATTTTTTTATAATTTTCATATGTCTACGATAATTATTCTGAAACATTTTAATGCATCCGGAAATTATACCAAATGATTCACCCAGTTCTCGTTAAATAATTGATTTCCTACAAATGCTTTGAATTATGAATTACTCTGTATATGATGCAGTCAAGGATGATCGACAATATCGACAGGAAAATTATTCGTTTCAATAATTTACAATCCGTGCGCTTACAGGGTTGACCCGCGATATTAACAAAAATGTGTTTGAAATATTTTAAAATCATTTATTTATAATTTGTTTAATTTTTTTATAAACCAATGCACTTTACTCAATATTTTTTGAAAAATTAACAATTAGTATGTACCAAAAGTACATAGAAAAAGATACAATTAAAGAAAAGAGTGATTCCATGGCATAATTAAATCCTGATTTATTAGCCTTCAATTTCATTGTATGGCGATATTTTTTCTTTTTAAAGAATTGCTTTTTCTTATCACTTTCAGTAAGTGTAGAAATTATTACTCCAATAAAATAGGGAAAATCAGAGGGAAATATTAAAATTTTGAAATTAAGCAAGATGTTCGTGCAGGCCTACTATTAAACATACTAAAAGTCCTGAACTCAAACTGATGAGCCCAAGCCGCATCTTAGAAAAATGAAAAATAGTGCTCTACACTTGTATGAAACAGAACCTTGCAAAATTAATAATAATACTGATTTGCACTTTTTGTACCCCCAAAAAAAATTGCAAAACTTTAGCAAATAGATTATAATGTTTGAAACAATATTCCTTACGTAAATAGAAAGTTGCTACTCTATAGAAAGTACGCAAATCATTTTTCATAAATATACGTGAAATATTCGGTTGTCAGCATTTTTTTCATTCTAAAAAATTAAGCAAAGGTTTTGCAAATCTGAGGGGGAAATTGAAACACTGCGCTGTTAAGATATGTAAAATTACGTTCCGTGCAATAGAAAATTTAGCACATTTACGAAATTGTTAGAGGCAACAGTTTGCTGTATTTTTGAGATTTTTGTCTTTGACTTATTAACAAAACTATTAATTTTTGAGAGTGCGCATACCCAAACTTTCAGCAAATCTTAATATTTGTGGGATACACCACAAAAAACAGTTTTACAACTCTGCTGCCCCTTTTTTTTCTGCGAATTATCGTAAAATTACATTTTTTGAAATTTTAACAATGTCCTGGACTTTGCAAACAGCAGCAAAAATCAGTTTTAATGTTTATATGTGTTACTAAATCATTTCGTAAAATTTAAGAACTTTTGTAATTATTATAGATTTAATATCCTCACTGACTGGACTAAATGTAGTTGTCGTTATTGCCAGGAAGAAAACCTAATATTATTTTAATTAAAAATAAAATTGCCGGGTGGTCATCCTATAGAAAAGATAATGAATAAATAAAAATTAAATGAAAAAAAAAAAATTTTTTAAAACAAGCTTTTATTTATATGCTCTAAAAAGAAGAAAATAAACTTTAAATTAAATCAAACCCATCAATTTATTACATTATACAATTTATATGATATAAAAGCTTGTCGCGAGATTTATCTGTGTAAATTTATTTTATGAAATGCATACATTTTTTCTTAGAATTACTTGTGTCAAGATAAAGTTGTATTCTTGTTTATTTCCACAGGTAAATCTCGCGACAAGCTTTTATATCATATAAATTGTATAATGTAATAAATTGATGGGTTTAATTTAATTTAAAGTTTATTTTCTTCTTTTTAGAGCATTAAAATAAAAGCTTGTTTTTTTTTTCATTTAATTTTGTTTTTAAATTTTTAGCTACGCCTTAATTAGTTTTATATATCCATTGCGTCGTTCCTATCCGATATAAAACTTATAGTTTAAACCGAATCCTTCACCATTTCTTAGAATGCAATGTATGAGCGAATACACTATACGATCAAATTATAGTGTTAAAACTAAAAAAATTTGTCCGCCATCTTGGGGCGTCCGCCATATTGAATTTAGTATGACGTCATTTTATTTTCGTATTCTTCTCAGCAAACCCTTTCATTTGATACCCATATCATGGGGGTGCATAAAAAATACCTGGTCCGCCATCTTTGGGAGTCCGCCATACTGGATTTGGAATGACGTCTTCGTATTCTGCTCAGCAAACCCATATCATGGGGTGCATAAAAAATAACTGGTCCGCCATCTTTGGGGGTCCGCCATATTGGATTTGGAATTACGTCATTTTATTTTCGTATTCTTCTCAGCAAACCCTTTCATTTGATACCCATATCATGGGCGTTCATAAAAAATAACTGGTCCGCCATCTTTGGGAGTCCGCCATATTGAATTTAGTGTGACGTCATTTTATTTTCGTATTCTTCTCAGCAAACCCTTTCATTTGATACCCATATCATGGGGGTGCATAAAAAATAACTGGTCCGCCATCTTTGGGAGTCCGCCATATTGGATTTGGAATGACGTCATTTTATTTTCGTATTCTTCTCAGCAAACTCTTTCATTTGATACCCATATCATGGGGGTGCATAAAAAATAACTGGTCCGCCATATTGGATTTGGAATGACGTCATTTTATTTTCGTATTCTCAGCAAACCCTATCATTTGATATCCATATCATGGGGGTGCATAAAAAATAACTGGTCCGCCATCTTTGAGAATCCGCCATATTGCATTTGGACTTAGCTAGCCATGCATTGTCATCCAAACTAAACGTGTATACAAAATTTCAGCTCAATCGGTTGGGGATAACTATTTTAAAAGTCAGTTGCAAAATTCCACCTAAACAAACAAACAAACTAACATACAAACATTGCGAGTTAAATTAAAGCTTGTAAAAAGGTGCTCAATAAAGAAGGAAGTTTGCGTAAACACCTTTACATATTTATTTTTGTATGAAACTTTTTTCTAAGATTAAAACTGTATAAAAAACCGCAGGATAATATAATTAAAATTCTCAATTTTAATGTGTTTTACAAAGTACAAATATTTTTATTGCTTCAAAATCATCTAATGCAAATCCTTCTCCTGCTAATTTGTTGAGTCGAATTTCTTATTCTTTGAGTATAAAGGTATGTAGTTATTTAAAACAGTTAGTCATTTACAGATGATGCCAACATGGTTGTCGAAAAGCGCGTCGAGTATAACATTTGAGTGTAATGTTCAATGTTTTGGTATTAGTTTTCACTTACTCAGGTAGATTTACGTCTTAATTTATTGCCTTTAGTAGTTCATTAGTTGCAAAAATGACGTTGGTTTAAAGTTTGTGCCGATTTTTTTTTTACAAGGCTGGCCTAATTATGTTTTTGTGTCACAACATGGTGAATTTTTTAACAGGTACGAGACCCACTTCTCGTGCGACAGATATGAATGAGTTTTGACCCTCGCCTCTCTGTGAAACAGACACCTCAATGAAGTAGCTGCATATATCGTGGTATGCTTGGTATTTGTAAAAAACAGTGCTTTGCGTCACGTCGCGAATTCCTCCTCCGAAACAACAATACACTCCTCTCAATAATAATGTGTATTTTTAGTAATTATTTAAATATTTGTAGATTTGAATGAAAAATAACTTGGCAGAGAGGCAAAGGACTGGCAGACAGTAGATAATAAAAATAATTTACGTTACATAAATCTTTAACTGAAATATATTTTAATTACAAATGTACCGATCGCATTTACAAAAAACAATGAGTGCTTGATTCCTTTATTTTGAAAGATTGGTATTTTTAAATCCAATATTTCAGAATGTTTCAATGATGTACATAAACACTGGCGCCGAGCAGATATTTTGTAATATAGTCACTTCAGTAGAATAAATTTCAATGAATCATTTGTTTTCGAAAAATTTCTCAAACAACGCCAATAATGACGTCTGTCAGACATTTATTGCTCGATAGGCGTCTGAAAATAAGGAGTACGCCACCTGGTGGTATATAGTAAAACTAATTATGGGCTTTTCTGTCATTGTCTCTTTAGTGTACGATAATATCAACAATAAGTAAAATGATAAACTGAGATGCTAAGTTATTAAAAATATGATAGCGTTTAAAGGGGCTACAATTTGCTGGAGCCAACCTAGTCGGTATCCTTTGTAGATTGCAGGGACAACTCGTGAAAGTTGAGTTGGCACGACAATGTTCAAAACATACCCTCTTTGATGTAGACACCTTTAACCAGGCATTGAGAGGGAAAAAGCTGGTGCAAATAACCTTGGCCCGGGTAGCAATAATAATGTCCTAGACAATCACACATTGTAAGTGAAATTTTTGAAATAAGTAAATATATGTAATTCCAGTATATCTAAAAGTAATGTATACTATTGCACCATGCACTATTATGTTTTAACTGAATATTTCTATTTCATATTTTACAAAATACTGTTTCATTTATTTTACTTAAAGAATTAATAAATGTCTTTTCAGTTATATTCAATGTACCACTAATTTCTTGGGTATTTGAATCTGATACACTTGTTTGTAAACATAGAGCATACACATTTATTTATTAAGTTTTGTGTTGAATATGGGTTGTACCACACAAAATAATATATCCTGCATTTAAATCATATTCCCCTTCATACACACACTTAGAATTTTTACATTTTTAGTGCTTTACAAATGTTCCATACATTGCAATATGCTTAACCTAAATGTCACTCATGTTTCCTGAAAAAAAAGTGATTTAAAGTACAACTGTACATAAATTTAGAAATATTTAAGTTTATTAATATTTAACTAGCCAGGCACCGTTTATGTCGAAGAAACTGTACTTTTCAAGGGAAAAACTAGATAACCTAAAAAATATATGAATTTTGCTGAATAATGCCATTAACGTCTTGCAAATCACTTACAACAAAATCTTACAAACCTTTAGATCATATATTATTAATGTTATTATTTTTAACGCCAAAAATAACAATAAACAGAAAAATATCAATATAAGTATTCTCCACACAAATAAATAAAAAGCCTATAATTAGTTCACGAGTTCTCCACTTCGGCGCTGGCATCTTAAATTCAGACGCCTATAGATATTGAAAGTTTGTTATAACAAGATATTGACATTGATTGCGATGTAGCCAGATTTCTATGCTAGTTTCAAGGTCATGAGTCAGTCGTGAGATGAAAATAATGTAATAGTCTAAGCTGCCATGGCACAAAAGGTGCAAATTAAAAGGTGAAAATAATTGGAAAACATGTAATAAACATGTTACGTCCGCCAGACTATTAAAAATGTGTTAATTGCCATTTTGATGACGCCATAATTGCGTATTCCACACAATAAGAACGCAGCTGTCATTTTTTCACTCAAGAGACCTTATTGAATACGTTTTTGCTTGTTATCGTTTTAAGCCTGCTCAATTGGAAGAAACTCGTTTTTTGACAATTTATTTTATTCTGGTTTCCCTACAACATTGTTTGACTTTAAAATCCATTAAAAAATTTATAAAATACCCAAACAGTCATCCCAAAACCGATTTTCTGTAGATACCGTTCCAGGACATATAATTAGTCAACAAATTAAGAAGACTATTATTATGAAATAATACCATCAGTGTGCATGTAACGTAGCGGTGGTTTCGTAGGTTCTCTAAACTCTAGTCTACTCTACTCTGTTAAACTTGAATCTACTCCACATTACTCTGCTTCACTCTATTCCGTTCTACTCAATCACTCCACTTTACTCTGCCCAACTCTTTCCTGCTCTGTTGTGCCTTGCTCTGTATTCTATTTCCATAATATAGCGAATGTAAAAATGATACCGGTCTTCAACAGTATCCTGCTATGGTAATAAATTGTTATCACACTCGCATTGACTTAAATTTACTTTCATACAGTATTCTACGTCTAAAGAGAATAACACTCAGAAGAAAAATACAAAACGTGCATTCCTTTATTAGCTGTTCGTGCTAGAAAGGAAGCTTAATTACATTTTCGGCGTGTTCTGTATTTTTGTTTTACTTGTCCTGTACTCGGTAATTTTCAGTTCTACTCTTTTCTATTAATAACCATTCGTTCCGCTTTTACTTCTTCTATTTATGATCTGATCTGAGGCTGCTATTTTAAAGACTTTATATACGTGAACACAAAAGAGATATGTTATAAATACATATAATAATTCGCAACTGTTAAGAGACGTCAGGCCTTATCATAACAATACTATTGAACGGTTATTCTCTGGCGTATAAGGCGTATAGTAAAATAGCCAATTATTTACAGACACTTTGCGATTATAGATTAATAAACTGCAATTTCTGAGGCTCCCACTTTTCTCACATCACCGACTCAACAACAGTTCTCATCCATATATAAACGAAATTTAGTTTGAAATAGAAACAATTTACTATAACTATTTTCTATACACCCTCATAGCAATATTTAACTCTTCGCAAATAGATACAAATATTTAGATGTGCAAAGTTGAAAAGCTGCATCCCGACTATTATGTTTTATATCTATACTGGCACTCTTAAAACGTGCTGAAACTGAAAAAGTAGGAATATTTGGTGGAAGATGGCAAACCTACAATACAGGTTATACAAACCCACGGCACAGCGTGACTTTTAGGGACGCTTCCAATGGACAGCGGCTTGGGCCTATTTTTGGTGCCCGGGTAGATATTCGAGTGCCTAGACACTTCCTTCCCAAGGAACAATTTTAGTTTCTTAAATATATATAAGGGTGCTATAAAACTATTTATAAAATGCCTTGAAAAATCTATTTTGCTGTAACAATATCCTTAATAACATCATAAAATGACTTGTAGACTAAAAGGGCCCACCCTTATGAAGGCTGTTAAGGCCTTTTTAAATTCCATCATGAAACTCCTTGTTCGGGCCGTTTTAAAAGCTTTCTTAAAACCTATTTTAAAGCTGTCGGAAGCTTTTTTATTAACTTCCTGCATTTCTAGAAAACACCTAGAAGGCTACCTTAAAACTGGTTTTTAAAACTCTTATAAGTCCATATTAGAACTGAGAAGCTATAAGAATGTCCACATAGGAATTCAAATAATTTTATTATTGCATTTATTTTTTCTAAGCTGATTTAAGCAAACACACCATCAGACTTATTGAAGATAAAATGGAATTTGAAAATAAAGCGTAGAGTGGCACTATAACCTCTCTAAGGCCGAAAGGTAATAAAAAGACATCAGGTCTGACCAAAAAATTTAAACCAACGTCAGTTTATCGTTAAAACTACAAAAGAAAGGCCCAAAAATCAATGGCGCCTCAGAAATAATGATGATTTTAATATCCATACAAAATTTGCATAAATGCGTAATTAGCAAATTTTAAAAAGTAGGCTGCTTCTCGGTTCCCACGGCAATTTTCAGTTGTTTCTTGTAATTCTACCTTAATTTGCTAAAGAAAAAATGATAATTATTAATAATTATATTTGTGAGATTGACCTTGAATATTTTATATAACAAGAAAACATGGCCGGCCAACTAAAAACCTAATTGTCATTTTACAGTCATCTCATTAAACTATACGTTCTAATAATTGTAATGACCTGGAACATTTACTCTAAATGAAGTCCTTTTAGTATTTTTGTATACTATCACAAATAATCCCTTCCTTACATAAATGCAAATGCACTTGGGGAAGATCACGTGGACTTGATAAAAGCAGTAATAAAACGTTTGGGATTTAAAAGAACTGCCTCCAAGACGAACCGTGTTGACATCTGATACAAAAAACTTGAAAATTAACCTCAAAATAATTTGACAGAGCAGGGGCGGTTTAAGGGCCGGACACCCGGGCGGCTGCCCGGGGCGCCGGCTCGGAGGGGCGCCAAAGGGCAAAAAAGTATTCGTTACTTTTTCAAGGCTATAAAATTTTTTTTTCGGATTTCCACTAGCACCCCCCTCCCACTGAGGTGATAATTTTTTTTTTCCAGATTTCTAATAGCATCCCCTGCTCATGAGGCGATAAAAATTTTTTTTTGGATTTCTATTTGCCCCCCACCCCCACCCCCCATGAGGCGATAAAAGAAATAAATTGTTTGGCGGATTTCTAATAGCACCCGCCCCCATAGGCGATAAAAATTTTTTTTCGAATTTTTCTTTGCACTAACCCCCCACCCCCCCCCCCCCCTGATGAGGCGATAAAAAATAGTAATCGCGGAGTCCGAAGGGATATCCTTGTACTTTAGTACAATGAAATTTCCGTGATTACCTCAGGAAAGGGCGTCAAAAAGTGCTCCCGCCCGGGTGGAAAATTTACCTTGAGCCGCCCCTGTGACAGAGTGACGCCACTCTTTTTTATTTTCTTCCACCTTTCCAAAAGATACATAATTACACATCAGTAAGTCGTGAAATGCTTTTAATTAACACACACATGCATCAATGACACTTCAGGCAGACATATTGTTTATTATTTTTATAATAAATGTTTTATTGAGGTTTTAGAAAGTGTCTTATGGAATTAAAGTTTGCCTTTTAGATTTGTAGAGGCCTTATTTTCTTCATAACAGTTTCATCACAACATTTGTCAAGGATGTTTTAAGAGTCTCTTTTTGTAATGATCTATAATAAGTACTAATAGGCTTTGAAAATGTCTAGTTTTAAAAAGGATTTAAAATGCATTTATTGCAAATATGTTAAAACCATAAAGAATAATTTAAAGCCTCTTTAAATCTAAATGGAATTTAAGACGTTCATAAAACTAATTAGCTTTATGGAGAGTTTTATGTAGGTATGATAAACCTATTACAAATTCATATTATCCTAGAAGCAAATTAGCTTTATAATTAGGTCTTACAGAATGCTTTAAAACTTACCATATAAGAGCAAGTAGGTACACTTGAAGCCTAAAAGGCCTTAACTACAACATCAATATTTCCCATCTCTGACAAACCTTTCTTAAAACCTGCTCAAGTCCAAATGACTTTTAAATTGTTCCTTGGGTTTGGTGTACGAGTGGCCATTTTTCGATCATCTTTTACTTACTTGTTTAAATACTCAAGATAAGTGGTTATTTAAACAATTTTAAAAAGTTAATGTTAACTTTGTTTAATAACATGACCTTGTCTACAATGCACCTTCGTCAGCATGTTTATAAATATAAAATGTAATTTCAGTGTTGAACCAAAAGAATAATTTTTAATGATAAAATATTTCAAATACTCCTATGAAACTTAGTTATGAATTGTTTCCATGTTTACTATAATATAATATTAACAAAGCAAATGAGGAATTAGATTTGACAATACAAACTTGAAGTTAGTTTTGTAGGTGCCTAGGGCTTCGTCATTTATCCTACTAAACTATGTTGAATTCCCAGACACAGATCGATTCTTTTGGAATCATATAAGCATAATATTTTGTCCTACAATACCATGTCAATTAAAAAGTTTAATTTGTAATTGTATTTATTCGCATCTCTTTCGTTGAATTTTTTAATTTTTCTTGAGTTGCACATTTATATTTAATAATTATACTGTATTATATTTTATCGATTTGTTGTTGTATTTTTCTGTTATTGGGTCTGTCAGCCTGTAGAATAGTGTAAATGAATAAATAAATAAATAAATAAATAAATATAACAAAGCAAGTCAAATTAATAGTCATTACAGTGGTCATCTTTGTTTTCAGAACTTTCAGCTGTGGTCGATTTTATATTTACCGTCTTCGGCTATATTCGCACGCCACTGGCGTGTAACATATTAAGGGTCCGTAAGTGTCAATCGATATTACACAAAGGTCTCACTAGGTGAAAATTAAGAACCCACGCCCCTTTCACATCTGACCTAGAATAGACACCATCGTGTCCTCTCAGATGGAAAAGTATTTGGAAATATCGCAGCTTACGTCAGGAAAACACAAACGTGTGTGGGAAATAGGGACCCGATTAACACAAGGATCAGACCAGATAACGCAAGGGTGTGTAATTAAATTAACTAATTAAGCTAATGCAGTCCAGGGGATCGTGAAACTTTCCTGTTTCTTCAAGAAGCGATAGTCTGCAGATATTTGTATACTACGGATTATTTCACATGGTACAAAACACCCGAAAATTATGCCATATCTGAAAGTACTTGAAATTTTTGACAGCTGTGTATTGACTTACCTACCATAGATCAGTATAAAGAAAATAAATGTAAATAAATGAATAAATGCATTAAATAGCTTGAAGATTATAAAATTTCTTTGAATCTAAGATGGTAAAAAATTGTCCTAGATATAATTTTCTTAAGGTTTAGTGTTTTTTTCACCCCTTTCTAAAAGTCAAAGTTCAACGAGCATTTTTCGTGATTAACTCAAAAACCAAGGCTTTACAAAAATATTTTCATTGAGATGTTGAAAAGTAATTTAACTAGAATTTGGTTTTTAGTAAAACGCTCTGCGTCAAAGATTGGCCAGATTCATGTGGCTAATTTGGTAAGAATTATGAAAAAAACATTTTTTAATTATTGTCAAAAAATATGTATTGTTAATGTGGTTTCTAACTCAACGGATTTTCTTTTTTTAACATTCAGTTCAAAATAGCCTATTTTTAATCTCCGGCACAATAGGGAAAGAAGTGTTATTGTCTAAGATCTTTCAGCTTATATGTGCAGGTATCGTGTTTTTTAATAAAATTAGATTTAAATAGAAGATTAATGATAACATAATACACTGCAGCCCGGTTGGCCGACAAAATATAGCCGCAAGTACCATTAATTACATATATATATTTTTACTATTTCCAACTATACAGTTTTTAAGTAAATTATATTATAACTGTTCAGTGGCTCAATGAGTAAGCGTTGCTTTATAAGTTTGATGTGTATCTTTGTGTGTCTGTTAGGGTGGTTCACTTTTTTTAAGTTTAGAATTTAGGTTCTCCACAAGGTTGCCCTTGGTTCAGATCACTTAAGTTATCCCATCTACAAAATTTCAGTGAAATTAAACAATATCTAAAAGTGGCAAGGATTAATCACTTTTAGGAGTAAGGTTTACATTAAGAAAAAAGCTGTTATTTTTATTAATTTGTTCCATAAACTAAAACAAATCTAATTTTTTAACTAAATCTATATGGTATTCAGTGAGTTTTAACCCCCAAAAAGCGTTTTTATCTCGTTGGATTTCGAAGCAATGGTAAATTATTTTCTATGTAGATCAACTAGGCGGAGATCTTTTGTAATACTGTGTAACGGTTCTTTTTTAACCTTTGAATATCACTGGTTTAATTTACCAAATTCGTTCCATTTTTATATATTTCCCGTCATAAAATGTTCTAATTCCGACTCTATAGCACTAGAACTTTCGGAAAGAATTTTACTCTTGTGGAGCCTCCGCGCGGGAAAAGAAAAAAATACCTTAGTTTGGATTGGGTCGCCAACTCGACCGCTGGGAACGGTATTCCGCTCTTCAATTTATAGTGTGAGATTATTAAATAATGGTAAGAATTTGTCTGTCATTGTTTTGAGTTTTGGTAGCTGCCTGTAGAATTTGATTAGGAAGTTTTAAAGTCAATAAGTGTTTCCTACTACAATCTTGGTATTTGACTATAAAATTTGTATTATGTTTTGATTATCTGTGTGTGCAGATATCCTGTTAATTACTGTAAGTAATTAAAACTTTATTTTACTTTAATTTGAGGCCAAACAAGAATCTTTGCTTAAGAAGGCTATGGTCTCCTGTTAACTACCTGTTCTCCGTCGTACATTTACGTCGTTTTATGTACATTTTAAGCGTCTGAAGTCCTAATAATAGACCCACTTCCAAGTTACTTTTGATAGTTTAATTATTTTGATGTCTAACTTTCTTACTTCGAGATAATCCGAATTTTGTTCGGAGTGTCTATTTCTCTGTATGATACCTATGTCGTTTGGTATGTAAAATAAGCATATTGGCAATTGGTTGGAGACTCAGGAGACAGTTCTCAATCAACCCTGCAAAAACCAGCTATTCAGCCTTTTGTTTGTATATTTCCTGAACCATAATAAATAAATATGGTGAATGTTTTCCCATATAATGGGCGCTGGACCGTCAAAAATGAAAGTTACAAAAAAATGTTATTAGGCAAAGTTGTAGAGAATATTATTATGTACAAACTGGAAAAATAAAATTTCAAAAAAAAAATAAGAAACCACCCCTATTGCAACCCCCTAAGGCGGACTGTGACTTTTTGGTCGGATACTCGAGAGACACCTCTACAACGACCCTGAAAAAATTAGCTTGCCGGGAATTATTTGTGAGCACCCCCTATAGAGAAGGTCTACTTTTACTGTATTATTCATGGCTAAAAGGATTTGCTATTACTCAAAAGTAGAAATATCAAAACACCTAATTCACTAAGAAATAACTTGTTTTTTTGGTTATAATGACGTTTTGAGTAGGAAATTTTTTGACGGCTTTGAGATTTTGAAACATCAGTATATTATCATTAATTTTATATCAAATTCAGCTTGTAACAACGAAACCCCCACGGAAGTCACAATAAGCGTATTAATGCACTCTACTATTATTGGGAATCTCGGAGAAAATATGTATTCTAGTTTTTTCACTTTCTGAAGTTCATGGCGTTGTTTAAATAAGTTGTTGTTTGAATTATAGTGGACCGACAAATTAAAACGTATTTTTATGTTACCTGTAATCATTAAAACACGAATACATATTTTCCTACCTATGACAATAAACTTGGACGGTGTCCGTCACATACCTAGCGTGTTCTATATTTGATTGTAGGCGAGTGGAAAGCGTTTATACCTACCTGAACCTTCTAAACAGACTCCTTGTCAGTACCAATACTGCTCCGCGACGCGTCCGTTGGAGGAAAACGACGCTACCTTCGGCTAGATCGCGTTGTTTCTGGAAATCGAAAGTTGGCCAGTGTTATACTTACTATTTACGATCATCGTTGTAAAGGGCATGTTTTTTTGTGGAATTTCAAGAGACAAAACATAATAGATGATATGTTTACAAACATGTGTTTATTTCGGACATTATAACAGAGCGGTCGCTGGCATCTGTGGTGGATAGTAAGGAAAATAAATTGTTTGATTATTATGAAAACAACTATTTTTGGATTTTGTTACGTGAAGGGCTCTGGGAGCAAAACATCCAGAGCTTGAATTAAAATATGTTAGGTAATTCTTGCAATCGGTAAAGTTTTTGTAGAGAAATGTTTAAAACAACAATGAGTAAAACGAGTTATTACAACAGGACAGCGTGTTCTGTGCCGTCCTTATTAAATATAGATTTTCAATTTCAAACTGTAATCAGTTTTAATATATATAATAGTGTTCGAATTAGTGTGCAACACAATGTAATAACGATAAATATTCACTTTCGACAATAAGATAGGATAAAAGAATGTTCATATTGATTTGTCCTTAGTTCTTCATTTCCTTTTTTTAAATTTATATACAGGGTGTTCGACTACTCGTGTCATTGCCTTTAGACCAAGACAGTATACATGCAATAATATGAAAAAAAGATATAGGCCTGGAAATGCTTCTTAAGAGAGCTAGGGCCCTTTGAAGATGGTCCCTCCAGTAAGTTTTTATTTAATAATTCAGGAGGCCTTTGTGCTACGGCGATGAGATTCGGTACCTTATGTACTTTCAGTAAGGGCTATTATTCTACGACATTGATCAATATGAATTTTAACTAGAGGTGTAGGGAAGAGCGGTTCTCTTTATATCCAAATTTTTTTATATTGTTTTTTTTTTAATTTTGGTACCGGAATATGGTTTGTTTTTTTTATATATATACAGTGTGTCCCAGGATAGATGTAACAAGAGGTGTAATGGACCAAAAATTTTGGAATTTTGGAATGGTATTTGGGGATTGAGTCCTGCTTGTTGTAAAACTAAAGTATACCAAAAATGACTTGATTTGGTGTTCTACAGGGCGTTTTATAAGCAAAGTTCACCACTAATAAAGTACCATTTTTTGCAAATTAAGAGTTGAACTCATATTTAAAGTTGTGTAGGAGCAAATGTTAATCATCTCAAAAAGTAGGCTATTGGTAAATAAAAAATTGAATATACGAGATGTAGGAAGGTATAATGTTAATCGAACTAATTGTAAAACAAGAAACAATTACTAACAGAAGATTAATGCGGTTTAAAAATTATAACAAGTAATACATGTCAAAAACATAACAGATTCACAAACAAATTAATTATTGACCAATACAAAACAATGTTTACAATTTTTTTATTATTCGACGTAGCTACCACCCACATCCACACACATTTCGATCCTTCGCCTGAAGTCCTTAAAACTCTTTCGAATGTGATCTAACGGTATGGAGTTTACAGCATTTGTAATTCTCTGCTTCAATACTGCTACATCGTTAGGAAGTGATTCAGCGTAAACTAACTGCTTGAGGCGACCCCATAAAAAGAAATCCAATATTGATAGGTCTGGGGATCTCGCCGGCCACTTGATCGGTCCATTCCTGGCAATCCAATTTTCTCCAAAATTTAAATTCAACCACCTATTAACCATTTCTGTGGAGTGGCCAGGGCAACCATCATGTTGAAAATTAACTAAAGGCATATCTCTTAAAATATTTAAATGTTCTTCAGAAAATCTTTCAAGAAGCTGTAAATAAGTGTGCTGGTTTAACCTTCCCTCAATGAAATAAGGTCCAATAACTCCAACGTGATGAGAAACGGCACACCACACATTCACTTTTTTATAATATTGTCTTCTACAATGAATTCTAAAATTTGGATTTTCAGAAGCCCAAAACCGACAATTCTGAGATGAAACAACACCATTGGTTGTGAATGTGGATTCATCTGAGAAAATTATGAAATGATGAAAAAATCTCTCTTCCATGATTTTTTCTCCAATTGTCAAACAAAAATCCAACCTACGGCCGTCATCTCCCTCTTCAAGCGTATGTTTATAATTTGCTTTATATGTCCTAATTTTCTTTGCCTTGTAAACTCTTTGAAGTTCAGACTTGCTAATATTAATAAGAGCTGATCTCTCTCTTAGTGGCATCCTAGGATTTTCTATAACAGAGGCATGAGCTATAATAGCCCCAACATTGTCTTCATCATATGCTTTTATTTTTCTTTTCATGTTAAGAACACTACCAGTAGCCAGAAACTTTTTAATTATTCTCATAGCCTGAGTACGTGACAAAGCAGTGTTTGGAAATTTCAAATTAAATTGGCTTACCACTTCTCTTAGCGAGTTTTCACCGCCAATTCCGTAGCATTGCACAATATAAATTTTTTCACGCACTGTGATTACCATTTTCACTTAATTTTTTATGTTTGGTTCGTTAATTTGAAACAGAAATTAAGGATAATATTGACTACGTTTGACAGATATATCAATAATAAATGATAAATGTGTATCCACTGCTTTTCTCATAGCCTACTTTTAGCTTCTACATAACTTTAAATATTAATTCACAAAAAATAATTTCTATGCAGTTTTAATTGAATGGTTCAAAATAAAATACTAATTTATTGAAAAAATGGGAAGTTTCAAAAAAATAATTTTATATTCCTGAACTTTGGTATAGAGATATAAAATTGCATTCTAAATAACTTTTCTTAGTGGAATTTTTTCATATTTTGAAAAATAAAGGTACTTTATTACTGGTGATTTTTACAACTTTGCTTATAAAACACCCTGTAGAACACCAAATCAAGTCATTTTTGGTATACTTTAGTTTTACAACAAGCAGGACTCAATTCTCAAATACCATTCCAAAATTTCAAAATTTTTGGTCCATTACACCTCTTGTTACATCTATCCTGGGACACACTGTATATAAAAGCTGGTTTAGAATAGTTGTTGCACTTTGTAATCCAATGTCACTTAAGAATCTAATTTCTTCCATTTTTTGTGATTTTTCAGAGTTAAGTTACTTCTTTGTACACTTGAACTATTTTTATTGTTAAGTTATGACATTTCAGTTTAAATTAAAGCCAGAACTTACAAATTGAAATCACGTCACAAAATTGCTCTGCAACAACAATTCTTATTTTTTTAAAGTGTGTAAAATGGTCTAGAAGAAATTTGAAAATTTTTACTCTTGAGAAATTTTCGATTTCCTATGCAAAACACGAATTTGACAACTCACGACGTCATTTTTATCAAGCTATAACGAAAATATTTATAGAGAATGTTTCACTACATAGATCAATGAGAGATAGAATATATCGAGCAGATTCCAAAACAGCCCCATATGTATCCCCCCCCCCTCCGCTAGTTATGTGCAGGAAATAATTCTAATTTTTGCCAAATTTTTGACGCGCCGTATTTTTTTTACAATATATTCAATTATCTAAAATTTGGCACAATGATTGTCGTCTTGAGAGAGTACCTATCAATAATTTGTTTTTAAGAAATGCAGAATCGAATACGAGAAAATAAAGTCATAATTTTTTATTTTATAATAATACGCAGTAAAAACTTTTGGCGCCATTATATTGTTTTTATAAATATTCTTTTGGGTGTTGAGAAAAATCGAAGAAAATGACTTTGTGTTGATCCAAATTGGAATACCTAATGACTAAGAATTCGAATTTATTCTTTGAATTTACTCAATATTTTAGTGTCAATAAATGAATTGATTTATTTCCTAAAACATACATACATACGTAAGAAAAGTATACCGGGTGGGGCATTTAAGTTGACAAACGCGAATAACTTGAAAATAAAGAATTTTAGAGAAAAATGTTTCAGACAAAAGTTTCATTTGAAAAGAGGGATCTAATGACTATATTTATTTAAAGTTTGGTGAAGGACTTTAAGGTCAACTTTGGCTTTTTATATGCAAACCTTTATTTTTTACAGATTCATATTTTTCTCTAAAAAATAAACAAAAATTCTTTATTTTCGAGTTATTCGCGTTTGTCAACTTAAATCCCCCACCCGGTATACAATATACTGTCAAGAGACATGTCATTGAGCGGTGTTGATTTGATAAGCCCTTGTAAAAATTATTTTGAATCCACCCCCTCTAAATTTAAACGCCAATAGGATCTTGTCGCACAATCTGATAACGTGCTCATACTAATCCTCCGTTTCCGGCTTAGGTGTAGTACGCTTCTTTTGCACAGAACTGTACTTCACGCTCTCCTTCAAACAAGATGCGAAGTGTCACTTTGACATCTAAGTCACGGTGTTGATTGCGGTTCGGTTGCTTGGGCGCCAGTTCCAATTTATAATGGGGGAACACTACTACCCTAAAACCCAGTTCAACGTGGCTTAATAATATTTTTTAAACTCCGACACAAAGAGGATGGGAGTTATACGTTTAACCCGGATATTTGACTGTATGTCTGTAGCTTCTTATCTTTTCAATGATTTTGATGCGGGTTTTCATTATTTAAATGAGTAATTTGAGAAAGTTTTTAGCGAGGTTTCATCACGGTAGGCCTCCAGGAAGTTGCACAGCGTCAATAAAGAATTAATTATTGTTACTACTATATTCGAAAATTTAGAAAATGCATTAGTGATTTTAATTTAAAACTTAGTTTTTGATTTATTTGAAATAGTAGTTTGTGGATAGGATTTTTAGTAATATTTTGTCTCGATAGCCATTCAGAGAGCTGTACATCATCAATAACTAGCTACTTATTCTCACGTAGCTCTCAAATGTTTCAACCAGTTTTCTTCATACGACAATACTCATAACAAATGCAATAATTGTAGCTCACTCTTTTCGGGACACCAACTAATCGTAGTTTATCCACTTGCATTTCAATTTAATTAAAAATAACTATACCTTCCTGCAAACACTTGTGTATTCCTGCTGAATCATTAAGCCTATTTTTATATTATCTATGCGGTTATTTATACGGCAGTCTGTGGCCCCGTGGGATCATAAATTAATGACTGCAATTAACCTGTCTCGTTAAAAAAATATATTTTCAGGTTAGTGTTATGATCAGGGCAGCGCGTTGAAAATATCCCCGTTCAAAGTTTCATCATCGAGGTATTACCAATGCAAAGGTGTATCCGATATATCTGTGTTGTTTTGACTTTTCAGCAAGTTACAACGGATGCTATATATGCAACATTTGCGTATTGATTCTTATTTCTGAATCTTCTTCCGCGTTGAGTTTGACGAATGCTTGATATTTCAACCATCTTGTCGTGGTCTTCTTGTGAGCTTTACTGGAATAAGCTCCTCTATATACTTAAGACCCACGTGACGGAGTATTATGATCAGTAGAAGATTCGGGTAAACGCTGAGAATTCAGATAACGATTGCTGCTGGCGCAGTAAAATGGTCCCTGAGCGCATGTGAGCGCACCTGAGCTCAAGTTCACCCTCCGCGAAACAATCCAGAGTTCAGTTCGTATGCTTTTTCAAAGTAGGGAAATTGGACCACTCAAATTGACAAAATTTTAGACAGAGGCGTAGCGGGACAACTTTTTTGGGGGGTTATTTTTCAAATTTGCCAACTTCATAAACTTAAGAACTGCAAATAAATAAATAATTCCTCAAAAAAATTGATGACGGGGGGGGGGGATATAAAAAAAAATTCCAGCGAAATAAAAATTGCCAACTTATATCTCAAATTGTCAACTTTTGCTAAGCCTCTTTTGTCCCTTCACTACGCCCCCGATATTAAAGTTGTATGCAGGAAATGTCACTTTATCCAGAAAATTTGCTTTATTGTTTTTCGCATCATTTACAGGGTGTTCTTTAATGACATATATTTCAGGATGTGATTCCTTAGGTAATTTTATGAAGAAAAGTTCATATGAACATATATCCGTAACGGCTTAAATTTTTTGCTACAGGGAGGGTGTCGAATTTTTTCTTTTTAAATCGTTATTTTTTAATGTTTTAGGAAGTACTTTAGATATTATTTTCAATTTTACTATGCGTTAATAAGATATAAAGCCACGTATTTTAGTTGAAAAAGTTATTTTATCGCTCCACCAGTGGCGTCCCTATAAACATATCATTTTATTTTTCACCAATAAAGTGGTACGCCACTGACATTTTCCCATGTGGATATTTTGATATTTTTTTGATTGGCCTGGTCAATTCTACATGAAAATGATCTCTAGCGTTTTTCTCGTTAGTCTCATAGTTCTTGTTTAAAACAATTAAATTCAAATTGCTTCATTTAGCAGTATTGACTAATAAATCTTTGAAGACATAAATCTAGTTATCCTGGAATAAATGACCTTTTTACAAACATCATTTCAAAACAATATTTGCTGACAAAGTAAGTTCAAAATCGTCTCAATGTATTATTTCTTCGATTTTTAGTGTTTCATTGAATCTGTTTTTTTCACTGTTTTTATTCGAATATCTCAGTAAATGTGTAGAATTACTCGAATGAGGAAATGGCGACAAGGCATTTATTACGTATACGGTCTCGCAGATGGTAATGCAACAAAAGCTAGAAGTATGTATCAGGAAAAATATCCTGATTATGCCTTGCTAGATAACCGAAGCGACTATTCGTCGCCATCTCTGTGAAACTAGTAGTTTCCAAAAAGGTACTTCGGAAGGTTGCAGCTCACTTGCCTCCAAAATATAAGATTATTTTAGATTATCCATGTAACCAAGGATATGAAAGAAAAACAAAAAAATAATAATAATTTTAATCTACCGATATGTATGCAAAATATTATATTTATGGAATGTAATATAATTTTTAATATATTTAATATTCCTTTTAAAATTTGAAGATATACTGCTTCATTATTTATATGTACTAACTATATCAGTACCATAATTGGTGACGGGAAGACGATAAAATAACTTTCCTAACTAAAATGTGTCTTATATCCTATTAACACATACCAAAATTGAAAATAATATCTAAAGTACTTTCTAAGATATTAAAAATAACCTTTAAAAAAAAATGAACACCCTATGGCAAAAAATTTAAGCCGTTGCGCATATATGAACTTTTCTTCATAAAATGACCTACGAAATCACACCCTGAAATATTAGCACATCATTAAGGAACACTCTATTTGTTTCTATGCACAGGATACTTTTGAAATATAAGTAAGATGCTATATTACTTAGTGGTAGTTTTTAATTAGTAATACCACCCACCTTTGTTTAGCATACTTTTAACTTAAAAAATGCGTAAAATTCCAATTTATTTGCCAAAAGTAATTTTCAATTAGACTCGCATTTAAAATTCGGTTTAAAATAACACTGCAGATTTTTCAGGACTAATGCAACCACTGTAAAAAAGTTTGTGCCGCTTCAAAAATAAACCGACGATAATTTACCACTTTAAATAAACAAAATGTCCGTTTACTTTAAAGTATCCAGAAAGCGTGATTTCATAAAGTCTGTGTGTTAAATATAATTTCGGTAATAAACATTATTAATTATATATTATTTACTGTACCTGACACGTATATCTACTCATGGGAATTACTTTGTTTGTTGCTGTAATTTTGAGGAGTTGTCCGCAATCAATTAATAATTTTTCGCTAAACTAGATCAAAGATTATTTGTGAAGGTTCCAAACAAACGGTAAAAACACAAATTTATGGTAACTGAGGCAGAAAAACTGAAAACCAATAAATAATATAAGATCATTTGGGTTTCGTATTGCGATTTATAATATTTAAAAAGGGTATAAATAAATGAATATGAATTACCTTAGAGAAACGCTTTTTTTTAATACACACATACTAGATTTATTTCCTTGCGTTTTTACCGCCATATTGACAAGATCTCGTGTTTAGTACTTTCTGCGACAATAATAATTGGTTTGAAAAAATAGCATGAATAATCCAAAGCATAATTTTTATTTACTACAAAATACTTGTTTTTAGTTTCTAATTACCTTCACACCGTTTTCTATTAACTACTATTTTTTCAAATAAGCTCAAAGAAGTTCAAAATATCGGCCAATTTTCTTACTTTTGAATAAAATGTTCTTAGCTCAAAAAACATAATAGATCTGTATTATAAATTAGAAATATATAATCAAAAGTAGTATTTTATCAAATTGATGTAATTTTGTCGCAACATTTTGCATGCGGCAAATTATTATTCATGTTGCTATTTAACACCATCAAGAATATCACTGAAGTTGAAAAGTGTAAAGATGTCACAATATAGAGCCGCAAAAACCATTTCAATCATTACGGCGTTGCTGATTTTTTGATTAACAGTTAATTAAACATGCAATAAAAAAAACGCTCCTATATCTTTTTATTGTGTCAGCCACTTACTTTAAACGTTGCTTGTCAATATGACATTAATATAAATGCATAATAATTGAAAGGTAAAAAAGAATGTTTTTTCCAAAATAATTCGGCAACGCTCGATCTTACGAGAAAAAAGTTCCAAAGTTGAAGAGGACAAAATTTTCTACATATACAGCGGTGAGAAAATGAAGTTTAACGAATTTTTCTTTTCAAAAAATCATCAAATATTTTTGTTTGTAAATTATCTATAAACAAATTACATTGTATTATTTTTAACGTTTTTCCACATCACAATGATCAGTGATTTTTCTTGTTTATATACATTTTCTTACGGCCACGCGGGAGTAAATTACAAATTTCGATCTATGTTTTTTTTAATAGATGTTTCCTACAACAGCAGATATAGACCGTCCCTCGTGTTTATTTGTTTCTTCTGTAATGGTCAAAAAGGACGTCCCTTTCCTTCCTCTTTAGAGAGAGCCGCACAGTAGCATTCCCTGCCTCGCGCCGCCGCTCAACCGTCCTGCCTTAATACGCACAGGCTTAGAGAGCGATTTGCTAATAATTACTTACATTTTTAAGTATTTTGAATGTTTCTAAGAAATGGTGTAGGGATTAAATATGTGTAAGGATTTTGTAAGGAATTTAAAATTTTGTAACCAATAGTCGGTACATAAAATTTTATAATTTGAAATTTCATTAAAAAATGTATAAAAAATATAAAAATAATATAAAGAGTATGAGAGCAAGTACCGACTCTTGAGGTATTATTCCATGTTTTATAGCCAATTCTTCTGAATACCTGTCATTAAATTTATTTTATTTATTTATTTATTTATTTATTTATCTATTTATTTAACGTCGGCCTATTTCCGCTACCAAGGCCTATCACCGACGCCAGGAGACGAGCTACCCCTGGAAATTTTGCCGAACCTCTTCCCTTAAGAAGAGTATGGATCTTTTACTTGCCTAACATTTAATAGACAAGGGACCACCTGCTTTACATCCCTCCGAAGGATGGTATATCTACTACGTAATTCTCGTCTGAAATTACGTAGCTTCCGCGTATACACTGATATACAAGCCGCTAGAAAGTGGGACGAGAACGCTGTATTTCCCAAGATGGGTCACCCATCCAAGTATTAACCGCGCTCAACGTTGCTTCAACGGAATATCGATTGACATTCACATTGAAGTCGCCTCTACGCTCGCCCCTTATTACTACTCCACCTTTGCAGGGCAAAATCCCCGACTGATTGGTCTATTTTTTTACTTTGACATTTTTTGGAGTAAATTGGGAATATTTCTGAAAATCAGCAACGTACACGTCAGCCAATGTTTTTCTCTACTTGTGGATATAAAAACTAACAAATTAAACCCAATGCGAAGTGCAGTAAAATGACTTAATAGCGCTTTTTTTGCAAATTAACAATTAGTTTTATTAAAAAAAATCAGTCATGGATTTCAGCCAACCATTTTTTTATTTATATTTACATGAACAGTTTTATAGCAATGGCTGAAACAATAAAATAATATAGGAGCGTTTTTTTTTGCAAATTAGAAGTTCATTCATTTAAAAAATCAGTAGTAACCAAGCTCAGCAGCTGCTCTAATCAATCAATTATATCAATACCTTAATATTATTGGTAACTACACGTATTTCCACCAGCTCCCTAGCTATAAGGCTCTGCTGACTCTTCTCGGGAAAATTTTCATTCAACCATTGTCTCACAGAAACATAATAAGGACAAGCTCCAATTCGGTCGATAATATTAACATTTATAGCCATTGCAGGTGTTAATCCAGCATCCATCTTATGTTAAAAATAATAGACACAACCATCTACCCGATATTGTTTTAATCACTTTGTATACCGGAACAACATTCTGAAAGTAGACAATTTGATATGGTGATAAAGAACCCTGCGTTTTTGTTCTAAATCAAGGTGCCGGAGTTCAAAGTGTACCGTAAAGATATCATTTCGTCACAATGATTGACTGGGTATCGATAGTGCGTCACTCCCATAGGAGATTCTCGAACTATATGTACGGAGTGCCAAACAAGGTTAGAAAACGTCGCCAGAAATTCATCAAACAGCAGCCTGGGAACAACGGCACAGGGCCCGGTATGCCTCACGGATCCAACTGCTCGTGTTGTTGGGCAGGGGATAAGGTGCAGGTTAGTATTGAAGTAGTAATAAAAAATTGCACATGCACTCGCTTACCTCTTCATATAAAATCCTCATCGTATGAATGCCCGTAAAGGATTAAAAATATTTCAGATGATTACACAAGCCCACAAAGCAAATTGTTGTGTGTCTGATGGACCAGACCAGTGGATCCTTATGTACTTTGACCCGCTGACAAGCAGGCTCTTGTCAATGCATCACCAGGAAATATTTACTTTTCATATCTAGTACTCATCAGCTCAACCTGAGCTTCGGATTCAGCAGATTCAAGGATACACTAGTCTGGTCCACTTTTTTTGTGAACCTGTGTGGTCGACATTTTACGCCTTAGCCCTAAAGCGAAAAGACGGATCTTCGTCTTCACGGTTTAATCTTTTGGATCATTCATATGGAATGAGGACTTTACTTTGTCAATCTTAAAATCTCATATCGGTTCTAGCTTCTCTCAGATCCAATATATGTAATTTATTGTAATTTCTGTCATGCCTTTTTTGACTGTTCTTTAAACTTGTTTTAATGTGAAATAAATAAATAAAATTTCGACACTACAAGTCTTATTCAACTATACAAACAGCGCCCTCAAAATCGATTCCCCTGCAAGAACTTTGTTATCACAGCTTTAAGTCGTTCAACACCAAGTTTTGATGCACAAAGCTGGCTCTAATACAATCTGTATTCAACCAGTGTTATTCGCTTATCTATAAACACCCCGAGTTATGTTTAGCACAAGACGGAAAATGATAAAACTAAATTTGCCTTGTGATTGTGTATAATTTGTGCTTTGTGGTATTCGAAACATCTTTAGTTGTTCTCGAAAATGATGTAAAATTTAACGCACATTAAAAGAGATTGTAATGGTACAAAATCTGCTTTTGTGACAGATCATTCAAAACATGCAAAATATAGGCTCGTATTATATCTAAAAAATGTGTAAGAGTATATAGGCTTATATAGGCTTACCTATGTGAAACACCACTGTTTATAATATGATAGTTTTTAACACTGAAATCTGTCATAATGAAAGGTGGCTAGTTCATGAAGTTTCTAACATTTTGTAAATCACAGACCACCTTCCTACGTTGTTTATTTCTTCTTATCCTTTTAATTAAAATCAAATCAGGTTGAAAATAGTCCTTAAATAGGTTGTATGTAATGCTAACCTGTCTAACAATTTGTTTTCCTTTTTATAATTAATGTCTATTTCTTGCTTCAAAATCTGTAATTGGATGATATTTGTTACATATCAAACGATTACTATATTTTTTATTATTAATAGGTAGAGAGTTTAATTGCCTATTTACCCAGTTTCCATTGTGAATTAAATTTTAGTGTTAAAGGAATTCAGTAAATTAAAGTAATTAGTAATTATTTATCAGGACATATGCCGTAAAACTACTACTAAAGACACAGTTATCCATTATAATTCACAACAATTTTGGCGAATTAAATTTTCAGCATTTCACAGTCTAATTAATACTTAGGCCTTACCACCCTTTAGGCCAGGACAATTGTGGTCGGCCGATCAGACTGGGTTTAGTATTTCCTGCTCAGTTGTAAAATGGTAAAATATTGCGTGTATTTCTGCCCTTCTTATTAGATTTCGCCAAGAACAACGAAAAAGGCGTCATCTAATTAAAGGACAGTTTTATAAAATATATGGAGATTTGAGATATCATCCCGAAAAATTTTTTAATTATACGCGAATGAGCAAAGATAGTTTTGATAAACTCCTTAAAATTGTCTCACCTCTCATACGCTGAAAAAAATATGTTCGTAATATTAATGAATCGGTTCATCGGCTGAAAATTGATGAATCTATTTATTAATATACATTTAAGTACATAGTATTAATAAATGTGTACATTGTATTAATGGACGTACATTATATCAATAAACAGATTCATAAATTCTCAGCCAATGAACCTTTATTCATTAATATTACGAAAATATTTTTTTCAGTATAACATATCGAGATGTTCGTAAATGCAGATGATTTATAAAATATACTAAACAATTAGAGAATATTATTTAGGTATTATGCAAATCACAACTTACACACTTTTTATTTATTATGAAAATACCTACTTTCTGTATATTGTTGCCCTAATCTGGGCACGCTAATATACTAGTCAGGTAAATACTTTAAAACACTCATTATTGGAGAATCAATCAAAACAACTACTCTTCTAGCTAATACTGACGAAGTATTGAATTACATGATAGGATTCTTAGCATTTTAAAGAAAAAAATATATTGAAAATACTTAAATCATTTATTCAAATTTAATCATTCACACTTTTTTATTTAATATGAAATTATCTACTTTCTGTATATTGGTGCCTTAATCGGGTCACGCTAATATACTACTTAGGAAAACACTTTAAAACACTCATTATTGGAAAACCAATCAAAACAACTACTCTTCTAGCTAATACTGACGAAGTATTGAATTACATGATAGGATTCCTGGCATTTTAAGGGAAAAAAATATATTGAAAATAGTTAAATTATTTATTGAAATTCAGTCATTCACAACAATTATTGAACCATACATTCATTTCAACTCTAGAAAAGTTGTACAAGTTTTTTCGAACTCGTTAGTTCTCATCAGTAGAGTATAGAAACATTCATTCATTATTTACAAGCCTATTCTTGATTTATTTTTACAATTAATTATTTTTTATTTATTTGCTTTTATCATGATTAGAGAATATTATTTAGGTATTATGCAAATCACAACTTACACACTTTTTATTTATTATGAAAATACCTACTTTCTGTATATTGTTGCCCTAATCTGGGCACGCTAATATACTAGTCAGGTAAATACTTTAAAACACTCATTATTGGAGAATCAATCAAAACAACTACTCTTCTAGCTAATACTGACGAAGTATTGAATTACATGATAGGATTCTTAGCATTTTAAAGAAAAAAATATATTGAAAATACTTAAATCATTTATTCAAATTTAATCATTCACACTTTTTTATTTAATATGAAATTATCTACTTTCTGTATATTGGTGCCTTAATCGGGTCACGCTAATATACTACTTAGGAAAACACTTTAAAACACTCATTATTGGAAAACCAATCAAAACAACTACTCTTCTAGCTAATACTGACGAAGTATTGAATTACATGATAGGATTCCTGGCATTTTAAGGGAAAAAAATATATTGAAAATAGTTAAATTATTTATTGAAATTCAGTCATTCACAACAATTATTGAACCATACATTCATTTCAACTCTAGAAAAGTTGTACAAGTTTTTTCGAACTCGTTAGTTCTCATCAGTAGAGTATAGAAACATTCATTCATTATTTACAAGCCTATTCTTGATTTATTTTTACAATTAATTATTTTTTATTTATTTGCTTTTATCATGATTAGAGAATATTATTTAGGTATTATGCAAATCACAACTTACACACTTTTTATTTATTATGAAAATACCTACTTTCTGTATATTGTTGCCCTAATCTGGGCACGCTAATATACTAGTCAGGTAAATACTTTAAAACACTCATTATTGGAGAATCAATCAAAACAACTACTCTTCTAGCTAATACTGACGAAGTATTGAATTACATGATAGGATTCTTAGCATTTTAAAGAAAAAATATATTGAAAATACTTAAATCATTTATTCAAATTTAATCATTCACACTTTTTTATTTAATATGAAATTATCTACTTTCTGTATATTGGTGCCTTAATCGGGTCACGCTAATATACTACTTAGGAAAACACTTTAAAACACTCATTATTGGAAAACCAATCAAAACAACTACTCTTCTAGCTAATACTGACGAAGTATTGAATTACATGATAGGATTCCTGGCATTTTAAGGGAAAAAAAATATATTGAAAATAGTTAAATTATTTATTGAAATTCAGTCATTCACAACAATTATTGAACCATACATTCATTTCAACTCTAGAAAAGTTGTACAAGTTTTTTCGAACTCGTTAGTTCTCATCAGTAGAGTATAGAAACATTCATTCATTATTTACAAGCCTATTCTTGATTTATTTTTACAATTAATTATTTTTTATTTATTTGCTTTTATCATGATTAGAGAATATTATTTAGGTATTATGCAAATCACAAATCAATATACAGAAAGTAGGTATTTTCATAATAAATAAAAAGTGTGTAAGTTGTGATTTGCATAATACCTAAATAATATTCTCTAATCATGATAAAAGCAAATAAATAAAAAATAATTAATTGTAAAAATACTAAACAAGTTTATTAAAGAATACATAACATTGTACGCATACGATCTGTCTTTCCTTTTTAAGATAGCTGTTCCCAGAACAGCCTATTTCGCTATTACCCATTAGTAGTTTATCTGTGTATAAAAAAACTTTATTTTTCTCCAAATCTAGGATACATTTGTGAGGAAAATGAGCATTTGCATGAGCACAATCGCAATTATTATACCAAAATGCTCCAAAAACGGAGAATAATCATCAAGATCTATAATTTTATACCATCTTAGATATTGCAGTAGGAAATTCTTCATCACACCTTTGCATAGAATTACATCCTTCAGTGGTAAACGATGCCAAGATGGGCGGTACGTAAACGTAATTCGAAAATTTCTCCTACATCCCAGAACCGATTGAAAACGTTTTTTTATAGGTTTTTAGAGACAACTTTATAGAATGATATTAGGCTATTAAAAGCTAAAGAAAGAAACATTTTTTTTACTTGTACGAAAATAAAAAAAAAATGTTTTTTTCACTTTTCAATAGCCTAGAACCATTCTCTAAAAACCTATCAAATTTTTTTTTCAGTCGGTTCAGGGGTGCAGGAGAAATTTTCGAATTACGAAATTATTTTCTTAAGCACGGCCCCGCCACCCTTAACCACGGCTTCGCAGACATCAAGCCACCGTTTTTGTTTTTTATTGCGTTCACTTAAGTCTTTTAATTGTTTATCGGAGAATGCAGGTCGCACTTCTACCAGCTTTTGGTTGCTGCCAAACGACGACAAATGAAAAACTCATAGAATACTCACCAACACAGGAACGACGATGGAAGAAAAGAAAGAATGAAGGTTGTAGTTCTTCGGCGGAAGTTAGAGAATGAGAAAGCAGTTTTGGTTAAAGAGGCTACCGCGTCTAGAATGGTAGTTTATGTTTAATTCGAAATGGTGCACTATCTTCTCTTATTTGTGTTATGTTGTTTGTTAGCGGACTATCGCTCAGTTTTAACTGGTAAAACTTCTGTAAAGTTACTCGAACGTAGTCCGTTCATGATGTAATGTCGCTGCAGCGTGCGTATAGTTCGCTTAACGAAGTATACCCTGAAGAAATGGAAATTAGGCGGAGAAAGTTATTTTCAAGGACTGTGAGATTCTTTAATGTAGTGACCGACGCGCTGCGCCACTTCGGTGGGACGTATTGTTGACCAGCCACACTACAATAGTATAAATCAATTGTTTATTATGTCTATTTAGTTTACTATGTCTAGCCATGAAGGGGTACAGACTTCTGGATAGTGAATGTACTGTCCATACAGTTGCGAACACATGCCTGTTACACATCAGTATTTTGTCGTGGTGTACTCCTTAGTACTTTATAATCTCCCGTTGGAATTTGATTCCTCCTGACCTAAACTGGCGTCATTATTTTAGTCTTGGTGAGGTTCTGTGTGAGGACCATTGTCTCCGATTTGGCAGCATTCACCCAGTGGTATGTTTGCTGCTTGTGCAATGTGATTGTGGCTGTGAGCGTTCATGGCCAAGTCATCGATGTATTTGTTAAGTTTCGTATTCGGAAACGTTGAAAACACAGGAATCTACCACAGATTCAGTTCAGTCTGTACATTATTCTTCTTTTAAACTGTTACATAATTGTTATCTTAAAATAAGTCAGAAAGGAGATAGCACCTAAAAACAAGGTTTTTACCAATATGGAGGCGCGAGCGGCAAAAATAACAAGTGGTAAAGTAAACATTAAAAAAAAAACACTTAAAGTTGTAAAAATGACAAATATCGAAACTTTCGCAAAACTGTCCAGGTAAAATTCCTAATTCTTTGAATAGCCTTAATGCCAAATACTCCCAATTTAACATTATCTTTACTACTATATTTTGTTTACATGTCACACTTAAATTATTGGAAATTATCCCCTTGCCAAAACACATTTAACGGATTGTGAATCTGACACCCCATTACACCTTCTGTAATACTAATTCAAATATCTTAATTAATTAAGAAACATTTTGAATGTAATGGTCTAGAACGGTAAACATCATAAATAACACAGCGACAGCTGCAAATGCCGCGGTTGACACGTCTTAACCACCTTCTCGTTTGGTTACAGAAATCTCGTTATGCAGAGGAAGACATGCCACCCCCACCCTCACCGCCGCATCAAGTCATCCACGACGGCATCTCCAGACAAGGGTCCCTGGAACGGGGAGTGCGAAGAAGGAGCTCTGTTGAAAGGGATCAGATCATAAAAGAAGCCCACATACAAGTAAGTGCACTTGATAGGTTTATCAGGCTTTGTGATGCGGCGAGAAACCGCCAGCGGCGATGCTCTCAATCCAATCGGTAATTCATAAAATTTATATGGGACAAGCATGTCTGATATTATTAATGTAAGAAATAACGTGAAAAATTCAAATTCAACTGATTTTTTTATAGAAAAATTATCAAACAGTCCAGGTTTCTTAATAATGTAAATCGGTTTATCTGGTTATCAGTGAGAAGTTCTTAATTTATCCCACTCGAACAAGGCTTGAAACCCTCCTCTAATGGGGGAGTCACGGAAATATGTTTCTTGCGATTTCCGGCCTTTCAGTTAAATTTACGACAAAAATTGTATACGAATTAAAGCTTATAAATTTTTTTAAGAAACCAATTATCAGTTTAAATATTTTTTATATTATTTAACTATGGGTACATGTCAAAAAGGTATTGCATTTATTTCATCAGTGTTAACAACATATGAACGTAACAACATCGCGAGAACCGCGCGATGTCACGCAGCGGCAGGGTGTTCTGGCAGAAATGCTTGCAGACCTAATAAAAAATGGAGACAATTAGCAAGTATCTATACAGATCGCTTGCAATGTATTTTAAATGTTGACTTATGAGAATGAGATGATTAGAACTTTTGTTATTTTGTCATAGGAGAGATTGTATAGTGAAAATCAATAAACACCCTACAAAACCGATCATATACAAGTTCAGCTAAGTTGCGCGGCCTTGAAATTCTCTAAGTATTTACTATGTAACGGCCCTTTTGCAGCAGGGATACTGCGAGTCTGTTGATTTTCATTATAATGAGAATATTTTGGTAGATATCCATATACCTGCTTGTAATATCAAAAACCGCTGAAGATGCAGACTCGTTAATTATAAATACTGCAATTGAATTATGACACAATTATGATTCTCTGATTGTAGTTGGTGAAGATGTGGATTTATTATTACTTCTGACAGCCCTGGCTAAATCAGTATTTAATGTCAAACATTCAACAATTATATATCGTTTCTTCGCGTCTTCAACAGCCTTTTTTAAAAAAGGAAAACAAACATTTATTAGAGTGCTTGAAAATAATGTAACAGTGCAAGAAACTGGTAAAATTTTTAAGAATCCAGACGCTTCACCAGTTTTTATCTCTTCAAACATGATATTATCACCTTCCTCCCCTCAATAATAATGGACCGTTCTATTTCACCGTATCGGAAAAGAACTTCTCTCGAACAGAGCCACCTTCGTGTCACGCCTTACATCGACTGGACAGGCTAGGCATGAAGATAAAGGTGATTGGCACTGTACCTAGTGATCCATAATAACTCACTCATTATAAGTCACGCTATTTGTTTACAGATACTACTAATTGTTCAAAAGCAGTTCATTAATTAGTATATAATCTAATAAGAGTAGATAAAACAATATTTTTTTAAATATTTGCAAAGTAGTCCATTTTGGTCCATATTACTTCACTTGTATTATACAAAACAACATGTAATTGCTCGAGATACATTGATATCATAAAATGCTGCAAGACATGCCTGAGAAAAGAACCAGTTATGAATCATACTCAAATAAATATTTAATTACATTTTTTAAATAAATAACTGGATATGTTGTTGCATAAAAAATTACCAAAACCAGTCAAGAAGCTGTTTCATTCTGAAATATAATTTAAACTTTATATAACAAATTTTTCTTCGATACAATATACCAAATGGCAAGCGCTAAAAGTTATTTCCGATTAACGGTGTTATCAAAACACTTTCGATGTATTTGTGTTATAAATAAGTCGAACTAGAACAAATCCAACGAAATCATTGCACAAACTGATCAAAATATGTTTTATCTCTTCTAAATTAAAGATTCTGCTGTCTGTATCCTATTTTATTGGACTCGCTATGTCAACATCTCTACCTTATTATCATCATCCACCAGGGGAACAGCTGTGGTGTATTTTTATGTTATAAAAATAAAGTAGAAATACAGGCACACATTAAAAAAATCACTCTCCAGAAATAATATATTACATGTGATTGACATACATTTTAACACAATGATAGTCGATGTCTGTAATGTATACAGGGCGTTAAAAGAAAGAAGAGTAAGGAATTCTCTTGCTGCAGCGATTTTAATGTTTTAATTTGTTGTAGGTGTAATAACAAGTGCTATGAGAAGTTCTGAATTAAATCTGACCATTTCTTCATTTAAAAAGTTTACGTAGCAAAGTTAAAATTTTCTCCTACATTACTTAATCTCCGATCCTAGTAATCGCATCGCAAAAACAAAACTAGTCCTTTAAAAAAATTTCCTAAATTTTAATTTTAACAAAAACAAATATCATTTACTTTTTATATGTCCTTTGAGTTTCACTTCCGGGAAGTAAAACTTTGCACTATGGTAGTTTATGACATCTCTATCAAGAGTCTTCACGGGCACAAAAAATTTTAATGACAAGGTTTCGAGATATTGGCCAAATAAGGTCATCATTTAACATTTTTTTCAACTAAAAATAATTTTTATCCGTAAAACAGATTCTCAAATGAAATAAATGTATTTTTCATTTTTTGTTCATCGTGCTGAGTGATCAATCTGCGATAAGTATGGAACTGAGAGAATCATATAAATACCTTGATGTTGAAATATACGAATAGTTCCTGTTGAGGCACCCCAACCCAAGATACCAAAAGATATCACAAAGTGGAAATGTGCGTAATAATACATCACCAATACTAATCTACTCACTATCTCTCTTGACTGGTTTGTACAGCAACAAATGGGGGCAATTTTTTTACTAACAACATGGTCCATGAGCAATTTTCTGATATGTGTACGCCAAGACATTTTACAAATTTATCTTGTTTAATGGTACCACCTTTTGCTTTAATTAAGTGACTGTGGTTAAAATCGGTATTTGATGGATTGAATCTTAGAAATTTTGATATTTGTTATTTAAAATAAGCATATTTCATTGAACCACTCATGAACCCATTGTGTATTTGCTTCATTAATTGCATTATTTATCTTGTTGTCAGAGATAAAAATAGATAATATCTAGATGTATCATTGGCAAACATTATGGATTGTGGGATATTAAAATCGTTTACATAAGGTATATATAATAAGAGTCCCAAGACCGATCCTTGAGGAACACCAAAGGAATTTTCTAATATATTAGATGAATGGTTATTTAATTCTACATAGTGTTTTCTTCCTTGTATGTATGATTTGAACCAATCTAACGGTTAACCTCGAATACCATACAGTTCGAGTTTATTTAAGAGGCGTTGGTGACACACCACGTCGAAGGCTTTGCTTAGATCTAAGAAAACACCAAAATGTTTCTTTTTGTCGTCCAGGTTGTTATAAGGAGTTGTCAAAAATTTAGTGAAATGCCTTTACGAAAGCCAAATTGGTTATTATTGAATAGTTTATATTTTTCCAAATATGCTATCAATTTGTCGACTATATATTTTTCAAATATTTTAGAAAAAGTACTCAATATACATATGAGTACTTCAGATTCTAGCCAAAAAATTTTCCCCTCCCCTCCTCTCCAGACACTTTCAGTATTTTGATTTTTCGCTTTACCTTTACTCCACTGCATGTGCCAATGGCAATAGCAATTATGTCATATCAATGAATATAACTTAATATACAATAAAGGAAAATATAATCAAAATGATGGTACAGTAATATACATTAAATCAGATATTGAATTTTCTTCGAATATTATAAAAATAGGTAATAATAATTTAATTGAAATAAAAGCTAGTTATCAAGATAAAATTTTCATTATATCGTGTTTTTATAGACCTCCGTCAACGTGTCCCCACGAATTTAATAACAATTTTAAACAATATTTAGCCAATCACAATAATAAAGTGGATTATTATTTCTTTGTTGGTGATCTTAATATTGATATTCTGAAAAATGCTGATTATGTAAACGACTATCTAAATATAATGCACGAATATGGATATATATCGGCAATAAATAATTATACTAGGTGTACAGACACAACTAACTCCTGTATTGATCATATATTTATTAAAACCAATTCAAATCTCGAGTACATTTTGCCTTTGATTATACAGACAACAGTAACTGATCATTATATAATAGCTGTACAAGTAATATTATATCCTAAAGACAAATTAAATATTAATAACAATAAAAACAGGAATGAGAGAATAATAAAGCAGACAAATTTCAAAAAACTGGAATATCTTTTAAAACAAGTTACCTGGGACGACGTATACCATGAAGAAAATATAGAATCTGCAACAAATAATTTTTTAAAAATAATTAAAAACAATATAGACGTTTGCACAACAGATATAAAAATAAAACATAATAAAGTTAAACGTAAATGTTGGATAACCAAAGGAATCATACATTCAATTAACACGAGAGATAAAATGTCTCACAAATTATTAAATGAACCTAATAATGAATTACTAAAGGAAGAATATAAAAATTATAGAAATTTAGTTACAAAGTTAATTAAAAAAGCAAAAGTGAACTATTATAAAAACAAAATAAACGAAAATAAAAATAATAATAAACATCTTTGGGAAACTGTAAAAGAATTGTGTAACCAACCGACACAACAAAATAAAATTGATTCCATAAAAAATAACGATGGTGAAACCATTGAAGACCCTAAATTAATAGCCAATGTTTTTAATCATAACTATATAACCACTGGAAAAAAATTAGCAAATAATATAAAAAAGAACAATACATACAAGAATAGAAAAAATACTGTCATGAACTCAATATTCTTAAAACCTAGGGACACAAGCGAAGTGCTCACAACTATGTCCTCACTTAAAAATAATAAAAGTGTAGGTATAGACGGCTTAAAGGCAGAAACTCTCAAGAAAATTTCACATATTATTTGTGAACCATTCACATATATAATAAATAAATGCATGGAAAAAGGATACTTTCCGTCTGCCTTTAAGACGTCTATAGTTATTCCTATATTTAAAAATGGTGATAAAATGGAAGCCGCTAACTACAGACCTATATCTCTGATCACAAACTTTGCTAAGGTCATTGAGAAAATTATTAAAATCAGGTTAAATGAATTTCTCGAGAAATACAAAATTCTTTCAGATAAGCAGTACGGCTTTCGAGAGAGAAAATCTACCCAAGATGCTATACTTGCATTAACATCAAAAGTGTATGCTGCGCTTGATGAAGGTACACCATCACTAGGTGTATTCATTGACCTTGCAAAGGCATTTGATACGGTGAGCCATACAATGCTTTTGGAAACCTTAGAAGGAATAGGGATAAGAAATTGTGCCCTCGATTTATTTAGAAGTTATATTTCTGATAGGTATCAATGCGTAAAAATTAGAAACATAATAAGTGATTATCAGAAAATTGAATTCGGTGTACCACAAGGCACGGTACTGGGCCCCATATTATTCATAATACATTTAAATGGATTATTTTCCATTCAGACTAGGGGTACAATCATTACTTATGCGGACGATACTGCCATATACTACAGTGCAGATAACTGGGCTAACTTAAAAACAATTGTAGAAAGAGATATGGGTCACATCAAAGACTGGTTCGATCATAATTTGTTGACGATAAACTTCACCAAAACTTTTTACGTACCTTTTTGCGCAAACAGCTCAACTTTCCGTGATATTGGTCCATTGAAAATAGGAAACTCAGCAGATATTTGTATTGAATCAGCAAGGGAAATAAAATATCTGGGAGTTAAAATAGACTGCCACCTAAAATGGGATGTGCATATCAAGTATGTAGTAAATAAAATAAGAACTGTTCTACACAAATTTAAAAAATTAACAGAAGTCCTAGATAACAATGAATTAAAAGTATTATACCATTCACTAGTAGAATCTCACCTGATCTATGGTTTACTGGCTTGGGATACCGCCTCAAAAACTCACCTGAAAAATTTAGAAGTTATACAGAAAAAGATTCTTAAAATAATTTTTAAAAAAGAGCAAACTTACTCAAGTGATGCAATATTTCAGGAATCCAGTGTATTAGATATTAGACAGTTGTTTTATTATCACTGCAACATTAAACAACATAATAATAAAAATTTAATAAAAGTAAATCATAGGTACAGTACAAGACAAAGTGAAAATACTTATGAAGTGCCTTTTATGAAAAAGGCTATAGGTCAAAGAAGTTTCGCCTATTTGGGTCCAAAATTGTATAATTCGTTAGACTCAGACTTGAGACTAATAGAATCAGCAAACCGCTTTAAAAAGAAATTATGTGAGTATATTAAGGGTACATTAAGAAAAAATATACATGCCTTCATTGACAACTAGGCACGGCAAACTATTGTAAATCATATTAAAATATTAACTGAAAATAGTCACCAAGGCTAGTTGCTCAAAATATTCTATCATAAATTAATTTATAAACACTGGCTAATGCCCTGTAATATATTAAATCTAGATTTTCAAACACACTGTACTGATTTTGTTAATTTTGGAAAATATTTACTGCTAGCAATTTCTTTTCTATTGTCTAAAATAACTGTCTTCTATATGCCCATAATATAAATTATTATCATGTAATTTTAATTTAATCTTAATATGTTTTGTATATTAGTTATATGTAATATTTTTTTTCCTTTTTTTTCTCTCTCTTGTTTATACTCACGATCAAGCATGAAAATGCTTCTGTGAGTTCTTCATGTTTATTGTCATGTTTATGTTTATTTATTATGTTTATTTATATATTTATTTATATTTATATACATTTACTTTTTTATATACATACACACCTTTTCTCATACACTTCTATATTTTACATTTATATGTATAAATTTGAGCAATAAACATTATTCTATTCTATTCTATTAATATATTAGAAAACCCTGGCAAATTAATGTTTTATCTAAATAGTTTCAGTGATAAACTTTGTCAATTTATGTACAGGAATACACAGCAAACTTTTGCTATCAATTTTTATGAAGTGCAATATATTTGCCAAGCTGCGGAACTATTTTAAACAGTAACAGTCTACGAGGTAACTTTCCAAAGTAAAAAGCGCTATCGTCGACGTCATCATGGACTCCTAATATAAAATTTCAGGAACTGAAAGCATTTATCTACATTATTTATCCCTCATGAACCTCGTACATCAAAAATTGTGTAACCATCTATGAGACTTAGATGTATTGAACTAAAGGCTGTAGAACGAAATTGAACGAACTGGAAGTATGGATTTAATAGAAAATTATGTGACGCTATTAAAGAGGCCGTATGTAAAGGATGGAATGGTGCAAATTGAAAAGAAAACTGAAATTGTAGTAATAAATAAACATTCCTAAGTATGAGGGGTACCTATATAAAATGTTGGCAATAATTAAAAATAAAAAACGAAATGTGAAATGAGATAGTGTGGGTTGTATTAATGGAGATGAGAACAAACTACATACCTGGTCATTATTATTCGCCAGCTATATCAAGAAAATTCTGCTTAGGTAAAAGAAGATAAACGTAAGTTGGCAAATGCTTCAGACATAGCTGTGTTCTGTCACCAATCTTCTTTATTATCTGGCAGAGTGTAGTAACTGTAGGTGGAATCAAGATTAGAGGCAATAAGCTATGATTATGGTTTATATTTAAATTACGACAAAATGAACATTATGAATGTAGACCGAATCAATGATAATCACTCAGACACATTAAGGGCAGGTGACTCTAAGGAAATAAATAAGATGGCATACCTTATAACGAGGTTATTTTCTGAAAGGAAATTATCTTTATTTAAAGTCCCCAAAAAGAGAAAAAAGTATAGCTCTAAGATACATAAACCGGTAGAGCATTGAGATATACAGGGTGTGGACAAATAAAAATGTGATAACGATAATAATATTCTACAAACAAATATTAGATAAAAGGTACACATAGAGAGGCAGACATAAATTTAACATAATAACAAAAGCCAAAAGGTAATTCGTAAAAATGTGTAAGAAAGAGGAGATTGGAAATTGGTCAATTTCGAGTATTATAAGATAAATTCAAATATTTCAAACGAACAATCCATCCGCCTAATATAAGAAAAACTATAAACAAACTGCTTAAGAATGAATAACTATATATTACCAAGAATTATGCATTCCAAAGCATGCAAATGTAACTAAATTGTACAACATTTTGTGTTTTTACATGCACAGTATACATTTTACAGAAGTTATGTAAAGGAATATTTTCGAGTGTTAAACATAGCACTCGAGAAAACTATTCCGTCTATTTGTTTACTCAAGCAATAGGTAGATAAAACTTATAACCGTTCCACAGTTTAATGGTACTCAAAGTTAAAAGGAACGCACTTCACTACGGGTGAAAATGTTGAAAAGCCGGAAAAAAGATACTGGGAATCGTTGATAACCAAACGAAGTAAAACAAATATTTATGTACTTACAACAACTGCTGGAATAGTTACAGCAGAATAATATAAATTGGCATCAGTTGTATTTACCATCAAATACAAAATTATACCCTTCTAGGCATAGTAAACACCGACATGATAAGGTCCTTTAGTATTAACTACTCGTAAAGCAAACATAATTACTTTACCAGATTTTCGTTAATTCTACTCGTATTAACGAGACAGATGATGTTGTTAATATTTTATTTTAACTATTAGATTCACCATTATTAGTTAAATAACACTATTAAAAAAATGCAGGGCTCAAATTTTAACTATTGTTGACCACTTTGCGAGTCCAGAGGCCGCTTCGGAAGTCAATACATCACACTAATTTGCGGTTTTATATTATCCTTACTTCTAGGCCAACCGTCCACATTATATCATAACCGTGGCCGCTCATTGGAGGAAAAACTTCACGTTGGCGCTTGTACCCGTTATTTACCGCGAGAGTCTAGAATGTTAAAAATGTCGTGTCGTAAGCAACAGGACAGGGCCGGCGTTAAACCTTTTTGATAAAACTGACAAAATGGGTAATTTTTGTAATGAAGATATAAAATAGATTTTAATAGAAATTTACGAGTACTTAAAAAGTTGACCATTACAACCTTAGAACCCTTGTGGACAATATTCGCGTCTGAATTTGAGATTTGGCAGAGAAAACTGACGACGAGATCGACAACTTGCCAGTTGACCAAAGTTTGACGTGACAAAATATTACGAAACGCACAAAGATCCAACTTTTTTAGCAAAAACCAGATGACAAGAGGCAAAATTCCAAAATTTTAATCTAATATCACCAAGGAGCTAATAAGAAAAAGATTTGGTAAACCTGTGCGCCTATCAGGCAACCACGACAGGCGTAATGCTGTCAGACCTTCTACACAATAAGCGGAGGTCAGCTAACCGTCTGGTAAGACTTCTTGGTGCTAAGACTTTCACGGAGCTGGTGATCTGTCTGCTGGTTTCCTGGTCTTCTTCCGCGTAGACTTTGTTGAGTGCTTGACGTTTCGACCACCTTGCCGTGGTCTTCTTCTGAAGTGAACGTCCACTTCGCTTCAAAAGAAGACCACGACAAGATGGTCGAAAAGTCAAGCACTCAATAAAGTCTACGCGGAAGAAGACCTGGAAACCAGCAGCCAGACCTGCCACGTCTGGCAAGATATATAAAAGAAGATAACCTTTTCTACGCGGTGGTGTCTTGCCCATTAAAACTAAAACATCCTGTATATTTTCCAACCTGGCTTTTAAACAAAGCATTCATCTGCCTAAACTATTTCAGTTCGAAATCAACCTTCATGTTGACAAGCGAAAATGCACACAAATTGAAACAATTAACGTCCAAAGTAACATGTTACAGAGCCTTTCATCTTGTAAGTGATCGACGTAAACGTATAAACTCCCGTTTAAAAAAATTAATGAAACTTTCTGTTAACGTAAATTTAGACGGTGAAGCATACGAAGTTTACTTTTTGGTTAATATTCTATACAGTTTTCGCAGTATTTACATAGTGCATCCTTCTTTGTTTAAAACAGTTTATATAGATGACTACATCAGTAGAAGCGTGATGTTTCATCTATGAAAAGCAATGATTAAAATAAAAAATCAGGTTAACGTTTTTATACACATTACATTATGTTTTTTAATGCAGAATTGCAGATTACTACAGCAATAGCCCAGTAAATTGGTGTACTAATTTGAATAAAGAAGCAACAGGAAGAATTCGTTGATAAATTGTCAAAGATTTGTTTCTAAATTCAAACTTGAACAAAAAAATTAAGATTTTTTCTGTTTTTACTCTATTAATTTTAAATACTGATATTTCCCCAATTTTATATTGGAAATGGACTTTGGATCAGTCTAATGAGATTAAGATTTGAACACCTTTGTACGTGTATAGAATTTGCAGAAGAGCTAATTGTTGTCAGTTAAGTGACTCTGGTCATGCAGAATATTGATTTCCATGTCATCGGAATCAAGAACATTATTGTTTGTTTAACAGTTAAACAGCACAGTGAACATTATAAATTCCATTGTTGGAATTTTGTTCTGTGTGAGTGCAGTAAACATTATGTAGGTGAGTCATCTAGACCTTTCAACGTAAGGCTTGGTGAACACAGAGATTATGCTAGAAAGGGAGAATTCCAGAAGTCAAAAATTTGTAAACACGTGTGGGATGACAATCAAAGGACCCTACGAAAATTCTGGAAAGGAAACCAATGGAAGCAAAAGAGAACTTAAGGAATCAGCTGTTACTTTGTTAAATACTTTGTTAAATAAAGATAAATGTGTGTCAAATTATTCTATAAATTTCTTTACCAAGAATACGTCAAAACTGACACTGCCCAGTCATTATTGCCTTAACCAAATTTCCGCCATTTAGCTTGGTGTTAATAAGCTTTGTGAGTCTTTTCTGATGTTTATTCTTAAACCTCTGCTTCAATTGGGTGTGGTCAATCTTCTGGTGTTGATAGCGAAAGGTTTCTTCTTCCTCTTATTATTATTGTTATTACTATTATTATTATCATTATTATTTTTAGTTTTCTTTGTTTTTTTTTAACCATGTTTTATTTAGTTTGACTATATTTTCCATGCTGAATATGATACATCTTTGTTTAATGGTAAAGAAAGAACCACCTGAAAAACTTCGTGTTTGTGTCGCAATTAAAATCATAAAAAATTCGTTTTAAAATTGATTCTGAAGTCACACCAGCTGGGAGAAATAACTTTTTTTGTTATCCAAAGAAATACAATTTGTTTCCCTGACTGATACGTCTTGCTCCACTTCATATATTTCTAGGAATTACCTTTTCGTAATAAAATCACGTATGGAGACAGATTGTCTAAATCCAAATATAAAAAGGGATATGTTGAACGCATATTTATGTGCTCGAAGACGCCTGACCCTGCCAAACACCTGTGTCACGTAGGCGGTAAATCAACAGGAAGCGTATTGGGCTGGATTATAGCTTTGCCTTCTTGAAATAGAATTGAAAACACTGTTGTGGTTACCTGCCTGCGATAAAGAGATAATGAGAAATTATGACATATTAAAATCTGACATCATATCTTTAACACACTTGATCCTTATGACATATTTAAATCGGCATGTCTCGCTTTTGATCCACCTATAATTGGACCAAAAATGGCTAGATTCACCAATAGTATTAAATTTCCTTTTAGTATGTTTTTAATTTTTTGAGCTTTCCTTTAGTACTTGTGGAATGTAATGAAAACGTTAGAACTAATGACTAATGGTAAACCTTGTCAAATTTTTACGTTTAAAACTTTAGTTCAGATTTTTTCATATGCCTACGCCCACTATATGTTTATTCTATTTGTGTTTTCTAACTTTTCACAACATAAAAACTTCCTCCATCACGATATAAAAATACCACCAACTAACTTTAACAATTGGAAGGAAGTTTGTGTTTACTAATAAAAAATTTCTTGCGGCAATAATTTCAAACACATAAACGAAAAATCAATCGGTTTGCCAAGAATATAATAATAGACACATCAATGTCACATAAACCAATCATTAGCGAATCAAGAATCGTAAACGTTCAAATTTCTTGGCAAAGTTTAAGACTGTCTAGACTGGTAGCTGAATTTCTTACATGTGCTTCCGAGGGAAGTGAAATGTTTTTATTTGAATTAGGTTACGATGTACAATATCCTAAATTGTGTTGGTATGAAAGGCACCTAATGACAGTTGACCGAGATTATGTTGAAAAGTAAAACGTACAGAGTGTCTTTTATATATGTCCATGAATACTCGCGTGTGCCTATTGTATGTAAAAATATTTATATACGACTAACAAATAATATGAACATTAAATGCATGATTTTTGGTATATAATGCCATAAATTAATCCCACATGGAATTATGATGAGGGAATTCTGGTTATTATACCCCTAGTTGTACCAATCAGAAAATTATGCATGAATCAGTCTATCTGTACGCATTAAAAATGCCATAGAGACCGGTAACTATGAAAAAAAAAATAAACAGACGTCGTAAACAATCAAAGTAAAAACGGGTTTTATGGATTTGTGTTTGATTGTGTTAGTTTTGTGGTTGAAAGAATGGAAAGTGATTCAAAAAATACTATCCCCTGTACTCCACCAGAAATAACTGAAAGAGCAGAAGCAACAGCATCGAAGTTACTACCACAGAAATCAAAAAGTTTTTATGATAAAAGCGTACCAAAGTATTATGGACTGGGGCAATCAGAAAAAAAACTAACTCGCTTCCTGAAAATGTATTATTAGCCTATTTTGCTGACTTAACTGGCAGATACATATCTTTTTCATTATGGTCATTTTATTCCATGCTAAAAGCAGTTTTGAAAATAAAACACGACATAGATTTGGAAAAGTATGAAAAACTACGTTCTTTTCTGAAAAGAAAATCTGAGGGATATATGAAGCGAAAAAGGCCAAAACTTTGAGACCAGAAGAAATTAATAAATTTATAAAGGAAGCACCTGATAGAGTTTAACTTTTACATAAGGTAAAATTGCCAGATACTAAATGACTTAAATCTAACATATTAATGTATTTAAAGTCGTATTAATCGTGGATATTATGGGTGCATGTCGCTCTAATGGGCTCTCCTCTACGAAATGAAAATCGAAGACGTGAAAGATCTAAGTACAACATTATTAATAACTGTACCTAAAACGAAAACCAAAGTGGTAAGAAGTTTTGTCATTACTGGTCAATTTTATGGGATTGTAAAAAAGGTACATGGATCTTCGGCCTTCGTACGTGACAATAAGCTCATTTTTTTAAAATTACTAAAGAGGTAAATGCACCATTCAAAGAATTAGAAAGAATAAGTTTACTTTACTTGGAAAACAAATAGCAACTTATTTGAATTTGCCAAATCCTGAACTTTACACCGGTGATTGCTTTCGGAGATCTTCGGCTACACTATACCTGGATGGAGGTGGCGACATTACGGGGTTGAAGCGTCACGGAGGTTGGATCCTCACTCGTAGCTGAAGGATACATCGACCAATCTGTTAAAAATAAAATGATAACAGCCGAAATTATTTCAAACCAAGTGAACAATGCTACGGCTTCTACCTTTACAGCTGCTAGAGTGGTTAATGCTGATACTATTACTACCGTTGAAAATAGTGCTAATTATACTATAACACAAAATATGTCATCATCAGTTCAGTTTATTAATTGTAGTAACATCAACTTACATTTTGTTGAAAAGAAATAAATAATTTAAAAATTAACATTTTTTATACGTTTATATGTTATGTATGTATCACTAAATTTTATATACAGGTTAGTCGTCAATAAAGTATACACTATAATGGATATTATTACCTCGGATGGTTACAACACTCGCTTGCTGCGCTCGCTCAAGTTGTAATCCCCATACTCATTATAGCATCGTTGCATAATATGCTATTATTTCCCAAAATGCCCAAAAATAATTGAAGAAATAAATTTTGAATATTGCAAACAAAGCTCTGCATAAAAGTCTCGTTCTAAGTTTCTGACCTAACTTCTCTGAAATTTTTCTACCGTGTCAAAGTTTTCTCCTACCACCCCATGTTGTTCCCCAAAAAGAACAAAATGAGATGTTTCTTCATATATCAGCAGTTAATAGAGATTTCTTTTTCACTTTGTAAAGATATGAATACACGATGGTATCGACATTAGCTAAGTTTGAATCTTTCGTTCCTTGCTACCTCTCACCACCTCGTTAGGGAGGTAAAAACTGAATTTTCCTATATTAATCAACATTTAATGGCCAACATTTTACTTATATTGTAAAAGGTTGAATCATTCAACCCCTACCACCTCTTACTACCTTGTCAGTGTAATCTGCATTATCCTATATAAACTAAAATTTAATGGCAACCGAGAATTATTTAAAAAAATTCGAATAAAAACTAAATATTTGAATTAATTTATTTCAATTCACATCCTGAAAACTCAAATTCATCTTCCCTTGTGTTGTTTTTATTAATTTATCAGTATCGATGATTATATACTGTATTATTTAGATGACAAAAATATTGAAATTTCAAGTAATATTCAGTCACTCATATATTCTTAAATTCAGTCACTCATAAATTATAGACCAATGACATTCCGTGAATTTTTAAATTTCAACCAATGACAACAGTTTTACACTGAATAAAAGCAAGCTAGCTTTTTTTAACCAGCGAACAAATTACGTCTAGCTTGCACATAATTGATTTAATTTACTCTCAGTTGGACTAAGAACAAAATAAAACATAGTACGAATTCAACGGGTCTATTTATGCAATTTTACAAAAATACTTTTAACATCAAACTATCACAAACTGTCAGATTTACAATCACGATCGCGTAACAACAGTCAAATAAGCATCTAGCGCGTCCGTTTCCATGGCTACGAAACAAAAGTTGTTTATAGAACGTGTCGCCATCAATTAATTAATAAGGAAGTATGTTTTCCAAATCAAAAATGAATCGTTTTGGGAAGAATTTGTTAAAATTAATAAAGAAAAAAGTACGTAAGGAATTTGTTAATTTGGAAAATAATCTTGACATACCCCTCGAGCTCTAAACTTTATCACACAAACTGCGGGTAGATATATTTTTTGTAAAATTTTGCTATTAAGCAAATGTTCTCGACTTATTAATTTACACAAAAAGTTCTTGACCTTCGATCTCGGGTTTTTAAGGTAAATTATTGTCTAAGCAAAATTATCCGATAAAATTCATAGTAAAATATATATAACGCATTCTTCACGAAGCGGATTTGACTGATGATGAATATGTATCTCCAAATTTATTTTGTTTCAACTTCGTTTATTTTATCGTATAATCGTAAAGTTTTACACAAACAGTAATTTCGATTTTTGCTTTGAATTCGCGCTGAGTAGGCAGAAATGTCAGTAATTGGATAAAAATAAAGTTGATATGTTAGTTGCCAAATAAAAAAATGATAAAGCCAGTATTTTGAATAACTGCTAGTTATTTTTAATTATTCGTTAATGAGAAGAACTTTGCGATCTGCAGCAGGGGCATGCATTCAAAAGTAAAGGAATCTAAAAGAATGATTTGAATTCTCCAGGAACGATAACTATACTGCACTCAAAGAAATAGTATGGGTAAATTCAACAAAAAAAAATGGTTAACTAACAATATCGTTAATTTTGTTAAACTAAACTATATTGATGGTATTTTTAAACAAGAGGTGATTGTTATTTTAATTAATAAAAAGTTGTCGTACAACAAAACAAACATTAACTTAAAAAATAGATGAATAAGACTATTATTTTTTTCGTCTGACTATTATTTTGTTGAATTCTGTCAAATTAAACTAGATAATAGTATATTTTATTTTTAACTATTATCAAATTGTAATTCTAACCCAGTATTAGTTCGTTGTATTATTGTACTTGGTAGACAAATCAATATTATTGTCGTCTTCTAGAAGTTCTAAAAGAATTACCATAAAATTTACTTGCTTACCACGTAGTCTATTACAGAAATTATTCCCAGATGACGCCACATACAAATCACTGACAATAATCAATCATGCATTATCTTATACTCTTATGAATTTATAGAAAATTAATAACATGATTGCAATGTTCAAATTCTCTCAGGGATCATCGATATATTTGGATGGATCTTATAAACGATCTCTAATCTTTGGTGTGGGTGGTCTGATGTCTCAATACTGGGATTTTGGCTAACCGAAAAAAACTTCATCATACAATAAAGTGTAGATCAACCTAAAAATTAGTTGGTGAACAAAAAACAAAGTCGTTGTACTATTTAATTGTAGACCAAATTGAAAATGGTTAGTGAACATAAAAAAATGTCGTTGTACTATTTAATTTGTTACAAGAAGATATGATTATTAAACTACTATTTGTTTACGAAAACAAATAAAGTTGTATGACTATTCTTTTCGGATTGATTTAACTATGAAACTAGATAGGCGCGATTTCATATGCTCTTTTTGGTTGAATTTACCTATCATTTTCTTTGAGTGTGGGTTTCGTATTTATTAAGATTTTACCAAAAGAAATAATTCCTAAATCATACTTCTCCACTTGTTTTTTCCATTTCCATTTTTTCAAAATCTTGAAATTAAGTCAACGTAGAAAAAAATAAAAAATATAGATAGATGGATCACGTGTGTATGAACAAAAAATGTCCTAACAAAATTTATCGCTAAAGCCACGGTATACCCGGAAAAAAATAGTCAAGTAACGTTATTATTCGGAGCGAGATGCATGCGTGCGCGCGCTTGAATACGCATGATTGTGACATCGACGCACTGAATTACAATCCATATGAGAGTTGGTTCATTTAAAAGATGGAAATTGTAGCTTTCCGTTGCTTTTTTGTTTTAAACAATACAAGCAAAGGATTGATGGGAAAAATATACTTATGTATATTATCAGGCCCAAACTCAATCGTCGCAATAAAGAATAAAGAAAAAAAAAAAGCCCTTCAAATTTTTTTTTCTTCATTGAGAACTGTTAAAAAGTATGTACACTTCATGATTATCCTGGTTTATTAAGTTGTACTAACGTAGATTAAAAAAAAAGTACATTTCAAATCATTTTAATTTCCTTGCTTGATGATTTTTTTGATAAATATATATATTTGGAGCCTGTAACTTGCCGAGAATTTGACCCATTGGAAAAAAATAAAATATCATTATTACTTTTCGAATGATCAAACGCAAATTCGTTTACTTGTATGCATTTTCTCGAAAATGTGATCAGAAATAGCGGTTTTCACGATCGTATCCTTATAACTCTCTATAGTTTTGAATCATGTTAAAAGCAAATAAATAAAAAATAATTAATTGTAAAAAATAAATCAAGAATAGGCTTGTAAATAATGAATGAATGTTTCTATACTCTACTGATGAGAACTAACGAGTTCGCAAAAACTTGTACAACTTTTCTAGAGTTGAAATAGAATGTAAAGTTCAATATAATTGTTGTGAATGACTGAATTTCAATAAATAATTTAAGTATTTTTCAATATATTTTTTTTGCCTTAAAATGTCAGGAATCCTATCATGTAATTCAATACTTCGTCAGTATTAGCTAGAAGAGTAGTTGTTTTGATTGGTTTTCCAATAATGAGTGTTTTAAAGTGTTTTCCTAAGTAGTATATTAGCGTGACTCGATTAAGGTACTAATGTACAGAAAGTAGATAATTTCATATTAAATAAAAAAAGTGTGAATGACTAAATGTAAATAAATGATTTAAGTATTTTCAATATTTTTTTTCTTTAAAATGCTAAGAAATCTATCATGTAATTCAATACTAATGAGTGTTTTGAAGTATTTACCTAACTAACTAGTATATTAGCGCGCCCAGATTAGAGCAACAATATACAGAAAGTAGGTATTTTCATAATAAATAAAAAAAAATAAAAATGAGTGTAAGATGTAATTTGCATAACACCTAAATAATATTCTCTAATCATGTTAAAAGTAAATAAATAAAAAATAATTGATTGGAAAAAATAAATTCTGGAACTTTTTCAATACATTAACAAATGTATAAGGAATCCATTGGGTATGGTTAAAATGTGGATAAGTATACCTGTAATAAATACAATACAGTAAAGGCAGGTAAAAATTCATGCGCGGTAGATCTGCTTTGATCCAGCGGCTGTGTGGTGTCTATATGCTTTCATAATTGTATATTTTCCCTCCATACTCACTATTTATTCTCCAATTCATTAAGAATAATGTTAAAAATGTGTAATCAAAAAGATAAATTTTTTATTCTACTCGTTAGAACTGCTAAGAATTTTTAGAGGCTCTATAGTATGCATTTAATCGTGCGATTGGCCGCGCAGACTGACAAAGTTACTTCTCTATTTTTTTCCAGGAATACCGTGGCGTTAGCGATAAATTTTATTAAGATATTTTTCGTTCAGAAGCACGTGGTCTATCCACCTGTATTTTTTATTTTTTCGTACCCTGACTTAATTTCAAAATTTTGAGAAAATGAACGAAAAAAAATTTTCTTTTCACTTTTCTTGTATGTTCTGCATCTGAGCGGACGCAGAAAGTTTTGCAGAAAAGAGAAAGCAATACTAATTATATGACAAAAGATGTGACACGCTAATAAAATACATTTTAACATTTAAAACACTACATTCATTTTATAGGTTTTATTTGTCTAGTTGCCAATTTGACTCTATGTACTTAATTAAAATGCATATTAACATTCAAATTCATTTACCAAAACGAGCCAACCTAAATGCCTCATTCACCGACATAATTTATGGCGTTCCATTTATTCCCGTTGACCATGGTCATTTAGAATAGCCAATCAAACAATTCTGTTACTGAATTCCAATCGAGCATGTGGTCATATATTCCGCAAAATTAATATTATCGTTATCGCTTATCGTATTAATAATAGCAAATCGGGTTGTAATTCTGTGCACGGACGGGTAGGTAAACTTTCGTTATTTTGGGATATATTCCTCGTATTGAAGAACAACGTACAAAAAGACAAATTTAAAGGTTAAAAAATTTTCAATAATTTGATACTAATTACGTTCAGTTTGGACCAACATTGATCGAGATAGATTTTCTTAAAATATATTGTTTTTCTTTTTTACAGTTTCTTCAACCCCAATTTTCAGACAGGATTTATAGACCAGTCATTTAAAACATCGTAAGTCGCAAAAAATTGCTATCTTCTGTTTTTTTTTGGGATATTGTCAGTGTAAAGCCAAGCTTGCAGCTTCGAAAGACCTGTGCTAACTGCGCGATACTCGAAAAACTTTGAAATTTTCGGGCTTTTTGAATTTTCGGGCTGAAAACATGGAAAAGATGCATCCTACAGAAAAAGTGTACACTTTTAAAGTAGACAAAATTTGCTACAATTTGAATGTAACTGCAGCTCTGTGGGTCCAATAGGTGCCGAGATACACCACTTCAAAATTGGCCATTCTTTTTGAAAAATTAAGGAAATCAGATTTTTCAAGAAATGGAGCTCCCAACCCAAGGAACAATTTTAGTTTCTTAAATGTATACAAGGGTGCTATAAAACTATTTATAAAATGCCTTGAAAAATCTATTTTGCTGTAACAATATCCTTAATACCATCATAAAGCGACTTGTAGACTAAAAGGGCCTACCCTTATGAAGGTTGTTACGGCCTTTTTAAATTCCATCATAAAACTCCTTAGTGAGGCATAGTGCTGCTCTTGAAAACCTTGTTCGGGCTGTTTTAAAACCTTTCTTAAAACCTATTTTAAAGCTGTCAGTAGCTTTTCTGTTAGCTTCCTGCATTTCTAGAAAACACCTAGAAGGCTACCTTGAAACTGGTTTTTAAAACCATATTAGAACTGAGAGCTATAAGAATGTCCACGAAGGAATCCAAATAATTTTATTATTGCATTTGTTTTTTCTAAACTGATTTAAGCAAATACACCAGACTTATTGAAGATAAAATGGAATTTGAAATGTATAAAGCGTAGAGCACTATAACCTCTCTAAGGCCGATTTAAAAGGTAATAAAAAGCCATCAGGTAAGACAAAAAAATTAAAACCAACGGCAGTTTATCGTTAAAACTACATAAGAAAGGTCCAAAAAACAAGAGCCCCTCAGAAATAATAATGTTTTTAATATCCATACAAAATTTGCATAGACACACGTAATCAGCAAATTTAAAAAAGTGGGCTGCTTCTCGGTTCCCACGGTAATTTTCAGTCGTTTCTTCTAATTCTACCTTAATTTGCTAACGAAAAAGTGATAATTATTGGTAATTATAATTGTGAGATTGACCTTGAATATTTTTATATAACAAGAAAAACATGGCCGGCCAACTAAAAACCTAATTGTCATTTTACAGTCCTCTCCAGTGTTGCCAGGTCTAGTGAAATTTCACTAGATCTGGTGATTTTTTTTAAATCTAGTGATTTAGTGAAAACTTTTATGAAAATGCCCATTTTTAATGATTTTTGAATAATCCAATTTATTGCCCTCTTCTGGTAGGTAAACAAAGATTAAATTCGAGTTGCGATTCATTTAATACAGAACTGTTCACGTTAATCGCTACCACGGTCAGTAAACTCTACGGTTACCTCGATCAGCAGCTCTTAGACGAGAGAGACGCGCGGAGCGGGGAATCGAATGACAGAGACAGACATATCTGATTTCCGTGCAAAAGACACAGACAAAGATGCCTGTAGTGTCTACAGCTGACGTAGGCTGTAGACCGTAACAGAATATCTTTCATTCGATTCCCCGCTCCGCGCGTCTTTCTCGTCCAAAAGCTGCTAATTGAGGTAACCGTATAGTTTATTGACCGTGAATCGCTACAATCGAATAGCCTGGGCTCGTTGCCCTCTAGCGTCTCGTAGACAAACAGTACTTTCTAGTTACAAACCCTTTAATACAATACAGAGTATGAAGTCTGGCAACGAAATAATCAGATAGAGGACGCTCAAAGCTATGCTGTGCTCAGAGAGCTCAAGAAAATTACGTGTGCTACAGGCACTGCAACTTTTGAAAATTAAAGATGAGAGCTTCAATTTCAAATCTAGTGAAATTTTAGTAAGATTTAGTAACTTTTTAAAGCGTCGTCTGATAACTTTTAAAATTTTTGATCTGGCAACACTGGTACTCTCATTAAACTATATTATTCTAATTATGGTAATGACCTAGAACATTTACTCTAAATGAAGCCCTTTTAGTCTTTTTGTATACTATCACAAATAATCCCTTCCTTACAAAAATGCAAATGCACTTGGCGAAGATCACATGGACTTGATAAAAGCTGTAATAAAACGTTTGGGACGTTGACATTTGATACAAAAAACTTAAAACTTAACCTCAAAATAATTTGTATGTGTGTGTGTTTTAACAGTCCTTTTAAAATGGCCACTATTTTTTATTTTCTTCCACCTTTCCAAAAAAGACTTAATTACACATCAGTAAGTCGTGAAATGCTTTTAATTAACACACACACACATGCATCAACGACACTTCAGGCAGACATATTGTTTATTATTTTTATAATAAATGTTTTATTGAGGTTTTGGAAAGTGTTTTATGGAATTAAAATTTGCATTTTAGATTTATAGAGGCCTTTTTTTCTTCATAACGGTTTCATCACAACATTTATCAAGGATGTTTTAAGAGTCTAGTTTTGTAATGGCCTTTAATAAGTACTAATAGGCATTGAAAATGTCTAGTTTTAAAAAGGATTTAAAATGCATTTATTGCAAATATGTTAAAACCATAAAGAATAATTTAAAGCCTCTTTAAATCTAAATGGAATTTAAGACGTTCATAAAACTAATTAGCTTTATGTAGGTTATGATAAATCCATTACAAATACATATTATCCTAGAAGCAAATTAGCTTTATAATTAGGTCTTACAGAATGCTTTAAAACTTACTATTAGGAGCAAGTATACTTGAAGCCTAAAAGGCCTTAACTGCAACATCAATAAAGCACATGACTGTCTCCTAACCCTGACAAACCTTTCTTAAAACCTCCTCAAGTCCAAATAACTTTTAAATTGTTCCTTGGGAATGTAAATTGAGTATAAAATAAACGGTACTTGTGCATATAATTTTTTTAACAAAACGGGTTTATTCTCACTACCATTTACGTTAAATAAAACACATGTCCTGTGTATGCAAAGCTGATAATTAAAGAACTAAAAAGAAATGTTAAGTTTACAATCGTCGGGAGCGAAGAGGTGAGGCGGAAGGGGCCACACGTTCGTGACTCTCCGACCCGCTCTTGTCCATTTTCGTGAATTCCGCCTCTATGCTCTGCTCACCTCTATACTCCCCGGCCGCTATCGTGTTGCGAGCACTTTAGTGATCTGGAATAGATCTATTACTATTAAACGCTCCCTATTACGCTATTACGCCGCAACGAACATCTATTACTTTTTTTCGTTATGTCGTTATTTATTTATACCGATGAATGCAAGAATAGTCGTCTGACGAACCTTGGCCATCCAAAAGAACACGACTGTCTCGCTAAGTGCGTAAAGGTAAGTCTAATATTACATACCTACCCCTTCGTTGTAATTTATTGTAAAATTGATTACGCATTTCACAAATACTTATTTACATTGTGTTGTCTATTTATATCGCAGGAGTCAGCTGAGGTCTCGCCATCATTTCACGTTCAACATTTCATATCCCAGGTCCCCCAAACTATTAAAATAATTTTTATACAGTTTTGATATAATTTTGATAAATCGTCGATTTTTTCGTTATTTTCGTCATGTTTTAAATATGAGCGCAACGTTGATAATATTTACATATTTTATTAATCTCTTAATAACACATAACATATATCAGTAACAAATTGTATTTCACAATTGATTGATTTTCATTGAATTTTTTTTATGTTGTGGACATTCATTCTCTTCATGGATTTTACAATCCAAGTGTGGGGAGCTCTATTTGTTAACTACGCATACCATGCCGAAGTTTCTGTGCATCTTCTTTGCATTAGATGTGAAAATCCTACTCACTGGCGGCTGGTCTTTAAAACCACTGGAAGCCTTTCTACAACCTCTCTGTTCCTCTGGAAGTAACTGATACCTTGAAAAATGGTTGTAGATTTTATTTGCTAGCGCGTCAATGGCGACTTTGTATATCGGTGGTAGTTTTTAGGATTCTTGGCGTGCTTGCATTTATAAAGGAGGAAAGTTATTTCTGCAGTTAATCATTAGGAGGCTTCGTATGATTTTATTGACAGCGGTTGTTAAGGTGTCATGCAGAGCACTATGATGTCCCAGTCAGAAGTTTTGTACTCTGTCTGGTCCAGGGGTTTTTCAGTTGTGAATTTGTTGAATTATCGCCACAACTTCATCCACTCTTAAGTCCGACCACGCATCGATGCTACTTTACTACTAATTTTCTATTTTCCATATAGAAGTTAATGCAACTTAGAAGACATCGTCTAATTTATTTTATAGTATTTCTGTCCACAGACTCGAAAGCTATCGATATATCAAAGAACTGCTCTAAAATGTTTTTGCCGTTCATCCAACTTGGTAACTATATTTAAAGAAATTTTCCGTTACTGTAATGACATTCGGTAAATATTTTATTTGTTACCATACCATAGATGACTTGAAACGGTCGTAGATAGTTTTCTCTAATATAGAAATCAATACTTATTTAATAGTACAGTACCTAGAGATAAAAAATTTGCAAAATTTCGGAATAATTTCGTATGTAATGATAATTTTTCTTTATGGGTATCATATTCAGTTTCTATATGGTCCCGAGGGGTGGAAACTACCCCCAAATTTAAATATTCATTATTTGAAAAAGTGTTACTAGTTTATTTTTAAAACGTAGAATAGTTATGTATCTGGGATCACCGATTACGAATCTGAAGTCAAAATTAAAAAAATCAATATGGCGGCTTTAATATGGCGGATGGAAACTTTTTTTTAAAACAAATGTTTTAAATGGACAAACAAAATTGAGCATTACTGAGAAATTACAATAACAAAATGGCGACATTTTGTTTAAAAAAATGTTAAAACGTACATTATATCGGCCAACTTCTTTATTTTTTGTGATGTAGAAACGAACAAAAAGTCATTTCAAAAATTGATTAACTACCTTTAATTTTGTTCTTTGGAATTTTTTATGGAAGTGTCACAGTTTCTAAGATATTCAACATTTTGAACTAAATACTTTATCCTAACAATAGTCGAATGCCATCTATAAAATTAAATATCTTCGAAACTATCAACCCTACACAAATATATAAAAAGAACAAAATAATTCCCAGTTTATGAGCTTGATTATTGATGTCCACAATATATTCTCTAAAACTAATATTTATTGATATATTTGCAGAGTCAAGAATGTTACATTTTTTCTTAAATGCAATTATTTTCTAAAGCAAGAGGTCGAAAAAATTAGAGCGTGTGGTTATACTATACAGTGTGTCCCCGGATGGAGTTGACAAGAGAAAAAACATCTCTATTATTGATTTTACGACGAAAAATCATTCTTTCTAAAAAATTCTGCTTGTCGAAGAAATGAATTTACCATATAAAAATCTTAGATCAGATGTACCGGGTGTTAATAAATTAAGAAAACATCAAAATGTCTCAAGAGAGAAGTACCCTCATTTATTATTTTGGACAAAATGTTTATAAAACAAAGTTGTTTATAATCCAAAATAAAGCCTAAATACAAATTATGAAGTCTAAATTTTGACTTTTATGTTTTTATTGGGTTTATCTTTTTAAGCTGAATTTATTAATATGAATAAGAATTCAAATTAAGAAGCAGTGTGTGCTGTCGATAATATTGAACTGACAAACATTGTGTAGAATATTACTATCTTACATCTGCATTTATTAGTGTTCTGTTGATCATCTAAAAAATGTTTACCAAACAAGAAATAATTTATTTGATCAAATGTTATGGGATTGGAGGCGTCTCTTATCGATATGCAATTAACCTTTTCCACCAAAAGTTCCCTAATACAGCGGTATCGCGCCAATCATTGCGCAAACTTGTATAAAAATTCAATGAAACTTGATCTGTATTGGATGTCAAAAAACCCAAGAAAAAGTACAATGAACACGATGCGGCAACACTTTTGGCAATAAATTCAGTAATAGAGAACCCGAAATTATCTTTACGGAAACGCTCACAAAGACTGGAAGTAAGTAAAAGTCATTTACAGAGAATTTATATGGAAAACAAATTTCGACCGTTTAAGCCAAGGTTCATACATACACTTGAAAATGGAGATGAAAAGAAGCGATTGGATTTTTGATTATGGGCCAGTGAGAATTACCTCGTAGATAGAAGTTTTCACAGAATGTTTTTTTTTTTTTTTTTACTGACGAAGCAACATTTTGTACCAATGGCCACGTTTCATCACAAAACAGTCGTTATTGGGCTTTTGAAAATCCAAACAATGTCATTCACAAACGAAGTCACGTTATAAAAAAGTGAATGTATGGTGTGGGATTTTTTATGATCGAATTGTTGGTCCATATTTCATAGAAGAAAATTTAAATCAGCATGTTTATTTGGACCTTTTGGAAAACTTTGTATTGCCATTTATAAACACTGCACCCGGAAGTAAGGCATAACATTTTTTGGCAGCAAGACGGTTGCCCAGCTCATTCCTCATTTTTGGTACGACAGTGGTTGACAGACCACTTCGGAGCCAGATGGATGGGAAGATATGCTCCAATCAATTTTTCTGCAAGATCACCAGACCTTACACCAATGGATTTTTTTCTGGGGTGTTTTAAAACAGAAAATTTATATGTAGATGACCTGCCGCATGATCGAGAAACACTAAAAACACGAATACAAGACGCGGTGAATGAAGTGAATGTACCCTCAACCATTCGTAAGGTCTATGGTGAATTTATTAAAAGGATGGAGAAATGTGTTGAGGTTAAGGGAGGCTATGTAGAATACATTGTTTTTCCACAATCGTTGAAGTTAATGTTATTATATTATGTTAATGTTTGAAAAAAAAATGTAAGTTGACATAAATGTAAAAGTCAAAATTTAGACTTCATAATTTGTATTTAGACTTTATTTTGGATTATAAACAACTTTATTTGATAAACATTTTGTCCAAAATAATAAATAAAGATACTTCTCTCTTGAGGCATCTTGATGTTTTCTTAATTTATTAACACCCGGTACATCTGATCTAAGATTTTTATACGGTAAATAAATTTTTTCGACAAGCAGAATTTTTTATAAAGAATGACTTTTCGTCGTAAAATCAATAATAGAGATGTTTTTCCTCTTGTCAACTCCATCCGGGGACAGACTGTATATTAACGAGAAACAGTATATAAAACAGTATATTGACTACTCACATTAACAAAGTGGCGACGTTTTTATTTAAAAAATGTGAAAAAGTACATCGTTTCTGTTATAACTTCTTTGTTATTATGCTATAGAATTAGGCAAAAAATCATTTAAAAGCCTAATTAATAGTCTCTCATTTTGGATGTTAGTGTTTTTGGCCCAAGTGCCATAGTTTCTGAGATATTTAACATTAAACTGAATACTTCGTCTTATAAACGTTCGAACTCCATCTTTATACTTCCAGATCTCCGAAACCAATAACTCTACAGAAATTAGAAAATCATCCTCAATTTAGTAGTTTTCTTATTTGTCTCTAGCATGTTTTCGCTCAAGTTATTTGATAAAACCTATTTGAAATACTTCTTTTTCAGACAAAAATCCCAATTTTCTAGTCGTTAATGAAAAGTTGCATAGAATCTTTTCTTCTTAAAATTTGATTCTCTTTCAGCTCCAACGCTTTTGTTTTCTTTTTAGTTGCCACCCCCTGAAAAATTGCCAAAAATGAACGAAATCTGTTTCATATGACATTATTCCGAAGTTAAAAACTCTAGTTACTGTACTATAATTCTAAGTGATGCTCACTTAAATTATTCTCAGAAAGAAACAAGGAAGTATTCCTGCATGCGTGCATTAAGCATCTAGCTTAACTCTATACGAGCCTATCGATTTTCTGTACTTCCGGGGAAGTTGTATGCATACACACCGTAATTGCCGACCCCGCCATGGAATGCCAATAACTCCATCCTGAATTGAATAAAAGCCCATATCTGCGACCCGCCCGCCCGTAGACATCACAATAAAAAATCTAATTCACCCCGTATTGTGGTTACCCGACTATCGAGACATCTGCCGGGCAAATAGCTGAGGTTGCGCGCTGGTTGCCAACGTGAATAATAGTTCGATGTGTGCTAGTGCTAAGCGCGCCGCGTCACAACAGCCGGTATGAGCCACGACGCTGAAGGCGACGCTCGACGTCCCGGGCGTCCCCCTTTAATTTTACGTGTTTGGATGGCTGTCAGTGTCAATGGACCATATGCCTTTACTTCAACAGGTTTAAGTTCTGCATAATTATGTATATTTAGTGATGGGAGACAGTAGTGAGTTTTTTGTACGGTAACGTTCAGTTTTCAAGGAATTTCCTGTCACTTTGTTGTGTATTCACGCGAACTAATAAGTAAATAAATATGCACCCTAATGTTAGGTTTCTAGGAGACAAAATTTTATTGATAAATATTCGTTTTGAATTGACTGACGTAAATAAAAAATATATAACCGCAAGAAATAAAAATACGATTTTGTTTCTAATAACAAATTCTTTTTTGAGACAGGCCATACTAAATTACATTTCGTTAATTATAAAATATTATTTTTACATTTTACTTGTAGTATTCATTAAAAATAAAAAGTAATCTTAATGTGAAGTTTAAAATAAGCAAGGTGAGCCATGACATGAATTAGCATTAAGTGTACCCCAGGGCTCGGTCATGGGACTCTTTATAGTTCTTCTATGCATAAATAATATGCCATACGTTCATTAAAAATAAAAAGTAATCTTCTTAATATGAAGTTTAGGTAAAATTCGTTCAAATTATAAAATATACAAGTTGGGCCATGACATAAATTTACATTGATTGTACCCCAGGGCTCGGTCCTGGGACTCTTTATAGTTCTTCTATGCGTTAATGACATACCATTACGTTCATTAAAATAAAGAATAATTTTCTTAATGTGAAATTTAGGTAAAAGGTAAATTTGTACAAGTTATAAAATATACAAAGTGGGCATTTAGTGTACATCAAGTCTTGGGACTTTTTATAGTATATATAAATGATTTAACATTGCGTTCATTAAAAATAATAAGTAGTCTTCTTTATATGAAATTCTGGTAAAAAATAAACTCGTTTAAATTATAAAATATACAAAGTAGGCCACTGAAAATCAAACATGGATTTTCGGTTAGTTCAAACTGATTTTTTTGTATTTATGGGGTTATTTATCGGTACTCTTGGGTAACTGTGTGGTATTCAGGGGAGAAAGACATTTCAAATGAGGTATCACTTGCTTTATTAGGCCATTTAAAATTTTAGGGGTTGTGGTTACAGCACAAAGTGATTTGCGAGTGAGATAATGAAATTCCCGTATATGATTTTTTTAAGTCAATTTTAAGTACCCTGTTTCGTGTTCAATGGCCCACCCTGTGTAATAATAATTAGTAATGTTAGATACACACCAATAATTCTATTAGAGAAAATATCGAAATTTTCCACTTTCAAAATATTTGCAAAATCTAAAACCTTCAAGATGCCAATTTTCGTAGTACCACGTACTTCAAATTTAGTGAGTCACCCACAATATCACTGAAAATCGTAAACAGGAAATTTGGTTAGCATATACAGGATGTCCAAAAAACGGACCAGCATTTCTAGGGCAGTACATCGAAAATTATATCTTTATCGTACTTTTTGGCCTATAAAACGTATCCGTTCCAAATGTTCCTTTATCTGTCGCAGTTTTCATTTTATGATAAAAAATATGAAGAAAAGTTAGAGTCAACCTTATATTATATCGATTCTATGTATACAAAGTTGATATTAATTACATTTTTGAGATGAGCTTATCTACTTTTCTACGACACTGGACGAAGCGAGACAAATCAATACGTGGGTGGATATGAGTTTCAAACAAATATTATTTTACCCAATAAATTCATCACACAAATATTTTGTCTCGTTTCAATATGAGCTCCTTTGTATCCTATATAATAGAATTGTTATACAGGGTCCGCCACTTAAAACTCCCCAGACTCGTAACTTCCTTATTTTTTAAGCTACGACCATGTTCGGCACATCAAATTGTAAATTTTTTAAGGCCTTTAAATGTGCATACAAAGTGATTTAAAAAAAAAATTTTTGAAGAAATTATTACGAAAAAAAAATTAATTTCCTTGAATATTTTTTTATCTCACCTTGTACATGAAATGTGTTAATATTTTCTTATAAAGGTTTTAATTAGCTTCAATTTACGTTTAAAAAAAAAATGAATAAAAATTTTACAATTTCCTATTATTTAGTACATTTTAATAAAGTTTGTTTTTAAAAATATTCACTTCTTTAGTTTCTTGCTGCTGTTTTGTTACGTTGAGGATTGTTTGTGATATGTCTTTTACAAATAAAGCATACAATTATTTTACATTTTTTCAGTTATTTTTAAAAAAATCAGTTTGGAATTGGAAGGAGTGTTTTTAATTTCTTTCTCTGAAACCAAAAAGAATTTTGAATATGACGTAATAACATAAATTGAAACTAATTAAAAACTTTATAAGAAAACATTAACACAGTTCATGTACAGGCTGAGGGAAAAAATATTCAAGGAAATTAATTTTTTTTCGTAATAATTTTTTCAAAAAAAAATTTTTAAAATCACTCTATATGCATACTTAAAGGCCTTAAAAATATCTACAATTTGATGTGTCGAACATGGTCGTAGCTTAAAAAATAAGGAAGTTACGAGTCTGGAGAGTTTTAAGAGGCGGACCCTGTATAAACAAATGCTTAAAAATGATACTAAAATACAATATAAAATTTTCATAATTTTGTGTAATAAAAGCACGTTATCAATTTACACAAAAACTTGATTTTCATGACAATAGAAGACAAAGAGAAATTTTTTTAAATAATTTTGCATTCTTTAGCAAAATTGTTTAAAAACATTATACTGCGCGAATTACTCTAAAAATATAATATTTATTTATACAATTGTTCCTGTCACTTTTTAAGATCGCATTATGATGACAAACAAATTTTTCTCTGTTAAAGAGCGCAAATCGTCGTAAAAAAGTACGAAATAGTACGTCGATTTTTTCACTATTTTCTCTATTTATATTTTCAAAATAACCAATTTTATGTACGAATAAAAATTTATCTTATTCAAAATACAAACCTATCGTATGATTAAAATACAGCAATAATAATGATTCATTATTGATGCATTATCGAGAGGGAAATATTCGACAATTTCCCCAGGGCAGTATTCTAGTACCTATAGACCTAGACTATAGGCTATAATAGTAATTTTATTAACGCAAAAATTTCACAAAAACGTACCTAATAAAAAAATATTTCATTAAATGAACATTTGTACAATTTTTAAAAGTTATAGTGCTTATTTCATCATAACAGTGACATATTTTGTATTATTTCTTAAAATTCCTTAGA